>CM053029.1:190691254-192019005 GCA_028564925.1 Lithobates sylvaticus | reverse complement strand
GGTGCCTGAAGGGAGAGAGGAGGAGGAGGAGGACGAGGAGGAGGAGGATGCGGCGTCACATGTCCAACGAGTCAGGATGCCCCCTGGAGGCCAGCTAGAGGCCAGCACAGCAACTGTACCACACCGCAGAGCTCCGCCTGTGCAGGGCGCTGCCTCTGCACGTTATCAGAAAAGTTCTTTGGTGTGGGCCTTTTTTGAGACGAGTGCATCAGATCGCACCACTGCTATTTGCAATATTTGTCTCAAGCGTATCTCGCGTGGCCAAAACATCAGCCGCTTGGGCACCACAAGCATGAGCAGACATATGTCGACCTGCCATGCAGCTCGTTGGCAAGCACACATAAAAGACCCACACCAAAGAACAAAGCGGACCTCTCCTTGCTCCTCATCAGCTGGGATCTCCATCCCCACTATATCTTCAGTCCTCTCTGAAAGCTGCTCTGAGAGGACTGAAGGTGTAGAATTAAACCAAGTACTTGCAGTACACCGACGTCCGATTGTAGCAGGCAAATTTCCCTGCCCCAGCTGCTGGACCGTCGAAAGAAGTATACTCCCAGCCATCCACATGCCCAGCGGTTGAATGCTAGCTTGGCTAAATTGCTAGCACTTCAACTGCTGCCTTTTCAGTTGGTAGACTCGGCCCCCTTCCGTGAGTTTGTTCAATGTGCGGTTCCTCAGTGGCAGGTTCCCAAACGCCACTTTTTCTCACGGAAGGCGATTCCGTCTCTCTACCGGCATGTGGAAGGCAATGTCCATGCCTCGCTGGACAGGGCGGTCAGCGGTAAGGTGCATATTACCGGTGACTCATGGTCCAGCAGGCATGGACAGGGACGTTATCTTTCTTTCACGGCCCATTGGGTCACTCTATTGGCAGCTGGGAGGGATGCAGGACAAGGTGCAGTAGTGTTGGAGGTTGTTCCGCCACCACGCCTCCAAAATGCTACTACTGCTACTGGTTGTGACACACCTCTCTCCTCCACCCCTCCTCTTCTTCTTCCTCCAGTGCTCTGTCCTCGGAACCAGCGGTGCTCCGTAGGCGTACAAGGGGCTACGCAAGTACGCAGGCAAAAAGATGCCATGCCGTGCTTGCGCTGGTGTGTTTGGGGGACAGGAGCCACACTGGGGCAGAGGTTCTGGCAGCTCTGCAGGGGCAGGCCGAGAGGTGGTTGATGCCACGCCAGCTTAAGCCAGGAATGGTCGTTTCTGACAATGGCACCAACCTCCTCTCCGCCCTGCGACAGGGGCAGCTCACCCATGTGCCCTGTATGGCTCACGTCCTCAACCTGGTGGTGCAGCGGTTCTTGGGCAGGTTCCCAGGCTTACAGGATGTCCTGAGGCAGGCCAGGAAAGTCTGTGTGCATTTCCGCCGATCTTATAATGCCAGTGCTCGGCTGACTGAGCTGCAAAAGGAGCTGAACCTGCCCAAGAACCGCCTAATATGTGACATGCCCACCAGGTGGAACTCAACGTTGGCCATGCTGCAGCGACTGCACACGCAGCAGAGGGCCATCAATGAGTACCTTTGCGACTACGGCACCAGGACAGGGTCAGGGGAGCTTGGCTTTTTTTCCCCACGCCAGTGGAGCATGATCAGGGATGCATGCACTGTCCTGTCACCATTTGAGGAGGCCACGAGGATGGTGAGCAGTGACAGTGCATGCATCAGTGACACTGTACCTCTTGTCCACCTGTTGGAGCATACGCTGCGTGGGATAATGGACAGGGCACTTGAGGCAGAACAGAGACAGGAAGAGGAGGACTTCCTTGCCTCTCAAGGCCCCCTTTATCCAGACAGTGTTCCTTCTGTCCCACCCATCACACAGGAAGAGGATGAGGAGGAGGAGGAGGAAGAGGAGGAGGATTGTGTGAGCATGGAGGTGGAGCCTGGCACTCAGCATCAGCAGCAGCAGTCTTTTAGGGATGATGTACAGTCCCAACAAACCAGTGGACTTGTACGTGGCTGGGAGGAGGTGGCTGGCGATCATGTCATCCTCAGTGACTCAGAAGACTCCGGACCGAATGCCTCAGCTAACCTAAGCTGCATGGCCTCCCTGATCCTGCAAAGCCTGCGGAAGGATCCTCGTGTTCTTCGGATCAAGGAGAGGGACCATTACTGGCTGGCCACTCTCCTTGATCCACGGTACAAGGGTAAGGTTGCGGACCTTATCTTGCCGTCGCAGAGGGAGCAGAGGATGAGACATCTCAGGGAGGCCTTGCAGAAAGGTCTGTGCAACGCGTTCCCAGAAACTGGGAGGTTACAAACTCCTGGTCCTGCACGACGAGTTGCTGAGGCTTCGGTCAGTAGCAGAAGGAGCGGTGGGGAAGGTGGACGTCTGACCGATGCGTTCAAACAATTTTTTTAGTCCGCAGCCCCAAGGTATGATCAGTTCCAGCAACCATCGCCAGCGTCTGATATACATGGTGCAGGAATACCTAGGGGCAAGGTCAGACTTGGACACCTTTCCCACCGAAAATCCTCTGGCTTACTGGGTCCTGAGGATGGATCACTGGCCAGAGCTTGCACAGTATGCAATTGAGCTACTGGCCTGTCCTGCATCCAGCGTTCTTTCCGAACGCACATTCAGTGCTGCTGGAGGATTTGTCACCGATCATAGGGTGCGCCTGTCCACCGACTCGGTTGATCGACTGACCTTCATAAAAATGAATCCTTCTTGGATCACCACCAGCTACCAGGCACCTGAAGCGGATATAACGGAATAATTTATGATGTCACATCCCTTCAAGACTGCCTATGCTGATGCTGAGTGACTGTCCTGTTATGTTCACTGACTATCCTCTTCCTCCTCCTCAATGATCCATGCCACCACACCAGTGCCTAAGGCACAATTTTTCAGCCCCTGTATAACAGGGGTGTGTACTTACAATTTTTTTAAAAAAATGCTTCGCAACAGGTGTGACTGCTGTGCTCCAAGTACAGTATCTGTGAGGGGTTGCAGTCTTGTGGCACCAGCACCAGTGCTCAAGGCACAATTTTTCATCCCCTGTTGGGGCGTGTAATTACAATTTTTAGGCAATGCTTTGCAACAGGTCTCATTGCTGTGCTAAGAGTACAGTATCTGTGAGGGGTTGCAGTGTTGTGGCACCAGCACCAATGCCTAAGGCCCAATTTTTCAGCCCCTGTATAACAGGGGCGTGTAATTACAATTTTTTAAAAAGATGCTTCGCAACAGGTGTGACTGCTGTGCTCCAAGTACAGTATCTGTGAGGGGTTGCAGTGTTGTGGCACCAGCACCAGTGCCTAAGGCACAATTTTTCAGCCCCTGTTGGGGCGTGTAATTACAATTTTTAGGCAATGCTTTGCAACAGGTCTCATTGCTGTGCTAAGAGTACAGTATCTGTGAGGGGTTGCAGTGTTGTGGCACCAGCACCAATGCCTAAGGCCCAATTTTTCAGCCCCTGTATAACAGGGGCGTGTAATTACAATTTTTTAAAAAGATGCTTCGCAACAGGTGTGACTGCTGTGCTCCAAGTACAGTATCTGTGAGGGGTTGCAGTGTTGTGGCACCAGCACCAGTGCCTAAGGCACAATTTTTCAGCCCCTGTATAACAGGGGCGTGTAATTAAAATTTTTTAAAAAGATGCTTTGCAACAGGTGTGACTGCTGTGCTCCAAGTACAGTATCTGTGAGGGGTTGCAGTGTTGTGGCACCAGCACCAGTGCCTAAGGCACAATTTTTCAGCCCCTGTATAACAGGGGCGTGTAATTACAATTTTTTAAAAAGATGCTTTGCAACAGGTGTGACTGCTGTGCTCCAAGTACAGTATCTGTGAGGGGTTGCAGTGTTGTGGCACCAGCACCAGTGCCTAAGGCCCAATTTTTCAGCCCCTGCCCCAGGAGCGTGTAATTACAAATCTTGATCTAATAGTTCACAGCAGGGCCCATTCCTGCGCCCACCAAGAGTAACTATGAGGGCCTACAGTCTTGTGGCAACACCGTCCACCACCACCGCCAAAGGCCCAATTTTTCTGCCCTGTTCAACAGGTGCATGCAATTACAAATCTTGATCTAATAACTCACAGCAGGGCCCATTCCTGCACCCACCAAGAGTAACTGTAAGGGCTTACAGTCTTGTGGCAACACCGTCCACCACCACCACCACTACCACCACCACCAAAGGCCCAATTTTTCTGCCCTGTTCAACAGGTGCATGCAATTACAAATCTTGATCTATTAACTCACAGCAGGGCCCATTACTGTGCCCACCAGTCTTGTGGCTACACCAACATCTAATAGGGCAAATTTCTGCAGAGTATATACGGCAGGCCCCTACTTTCAAACATCCAACTTACAAACGACTCCTACTTGCAAACGGAAAGAGAAACAGGAAGTGAGAGGAAATCTACCCCTAGGAAGGTAAATTCTATCATGTTAGATTTAATTTGGGAAAAAGGTATCTCCTCTCTACTGATGCTTTATCACCAATCCTTGTTTCAATTAAAACCCCACTTTTCCAAAAACATTTGTCATTGGGACGGAAAGTGAGGTGACATGTTCTGAACAGATGTGCAAAGACAGCAAATGTTACAGGGGTGATAACCCCTCCCTATGTTCTCCAAAAAGCTTAAAAATAGATTTTTTTGGGATGGAGCTACACTTCATAATGTACCTGTTCAGATTCTACTTAAGAACAAACCTACAGTCCGTGTCTTGTTTGCACCACCTATATACTGCTGTTCAGAGTATATAGGGTTGTAGGTATAGGGTTTTATTTTGGGTGCGGGGTCCCCCTTAATATCCATACAAGACCCAAAGGGGCTGGGGTGGGGGGGGGGGTGATGGGGTAGCCATGCCATTTTTCAAGGATTTTCAGCCATATTGCGGCCAGGACAAGACATGTCATTAAAGCCGCAAGTGGTTTTAAATGGCTTCTTTTTTTCCTTTACAAATGTCATTTTGTGCAGGGACAGTTCTAAACACGGGAAACACATGCCACTTCACAGGCATACTTTAGACACCCCCCAGGTACCATATTTAAAGGAAAATTTCACTTTTTTTTTTTTTCACTTTATGCATCATTAAAATGACTGCTCCCGAAAAAACGTTAGTTTTTAAAAGTTCATTTTGCATTGATATATGTCCCCTGGGGCAGAACCCGGGTCCCCAAACCTGTTTTATGACATTAACATGCATATTGGCTGTTGTAATTAGCAATTTTGATTTCGAACGTTCGCGTCCATTATAACGAATAGGGTTCGAAAATTTGCGCGAACTTTCGGTCCGTTCGAAGGTTCTGGTGCGAACCGAACCCGGGGGTGTATGGCTCATCCCTATTGATGAGCATGAAAGCCACCCTGTGTGGGAATGTGATGAATGCATATTATCCTTCTCACGGGATGACCAGTGGCGGGTCTTAGATTTTCTGGAGTGTTTGCGTTTAGGGCTTCTGCTACTAAAATCATGCAGAACACCATACTGCATTCCTTGAGCATTCCTTGAGCACTCTTTTGAAGATATGTCCCACGCCGCCCCCTCATACCTTTGCTAATCTTCTGTGCCACTGACAGGTGTGGTGAGCTCATATGTCACCAAGAAAAAAATCAGGTACCTTGTCTCTTTAAGACCCATCTGCTTTTATCTACTTAGTTAAACAGCAGCAGGTGAGGTCAGACTGCCTTCCAGAGGCAGACAGGAGACACAGAATCTGAGACAAAACCAGTCAGAATGTCTAACCCCCGGGAACACACAGAACAGCAGGAGAGCAAACAGCAACAAGTCTTTACCACACAAGAGAAAACTGGTAGGACCGCAGAGAGAGGAGAGAATCCAATTCCTCTGCCGGCTCTAAGACTGTGTTTTTTTTATATCTCAAATAAAAACTGTGTTTGGAATATATTTGACATTACAGAGTCCAGAACATATTAATTTATTTTTTTATTACAGGATTTATATAGCGCCAACAGTTTACGCAGCGCTTCACAATATAAAAGGGAGACAATACAGTTATAATACAATAAAATACACGAGGATTAAGAGGGCCCTGCTCAGAAGAGCTTACAATCTAATAGGGTGGGGGAGGTGGTACAAAAGGTTGTAACTGTGGGGAATGAGCTGATGGAAGTGGTAGAAGATTAGTTGGAGACGTTATAGGCTTCCCTGAAGAGATGAGTTTTCAGGGATCGCCTGAAGGTAGCAAGAGTAGGGGATAGGTTGAGGTAGCGTGTTCCAGAGGATGGGAGAAGCTCTGGAGAAATCCTGGAGACAAGCGTGGGAGGAGGAAACAAGAGAGCTTGACAATAGAAGGTCTTGAGAAGAGCGGAGAAGACGGTTTGGCACATGTTTGGAGACAAGATTGGCGATGTAGCTCGGGGCAAAGTTGTGGATGGCTTTGTAAGTTGTGGTTAGTATTTTGAATTTAATTAGCTGGGTGATCGGGAGCCAGTGTAGGGATTGGAGCAGCATTCATGATAGACTGAAGAGGGGATAGCCTATGGAGAGGCAGGCCAATGAGAAGGGAGTTGCAATAGTCAAGGCGAGAGATAACGAGGGAGTGAATGAGGAGCTGTTAAAAAGGGGCGAACTTTAGAGATGTTACGGAGGTGAAGTCTACAAACTTTTGGCAACGATTGGACTTGAAGCTGAAATGACAAGTCTGAGCCTAGGATTATACCGAGTACCCTGGCGTGAGGGGAGGGACTGATGGTTGAATTGTTGATTTTGATGGAAAAGTCATGGAGGGGGGGCACAGGCGGAGGGAATATTAATAGCTCAGTTTTAGAGAGATTTAATTTAAGGAAGTGGTGCGACATCCATGCTGAGATGTCAGTTAGTAAGTTAGTAATGCGAGAGGAGACTGAAGGAGTGAGGTGAGGAGTAGACAGATAGATTTGGGTTTCATCTGCGTATAAGTGGTATTGGAAGCCGTGGGCGGTTATCAAGTGACCAAGGGAGGAGGTGTAGATAGAGAAGAGAAGGGGTCCAAGAACAGAGCCTTGGGGGACCCCCACAGAAAGGGGCAATGGAGAGGAGGAGACAGAGTTGTAGGTAACACTGAAGGAGCACCGTGATAGATAGGCAGAGAACTAGGATAGAGCAGAATCTTGGAGGCCAAGGGAATGTAGTTTATTGAGAAGGAGCGGGTGGTCAACAGTATCAAAGGCTGCAGAGAGGTCAAGTAGTAGCAGTATGGAGTACTGGCTGTTGGTTTTAGCAGTTAGTAAATCGTTAGTGAGTTTTAGTAAGGCAGTTTCCGTGGAGTGTTGCGAGCGAAAGCCAGACTGTAAGGGGTCAAGAAGGTTATTTTCACTGAAGTAGGAGCTAAGACGGTTGTAGACTAAGCGCTCTAGAAGTTTAGAGATGAATGGGAGCAATAAGATGGCCCTTAAGTTATTCAGGTTGGTGGGGTCCAGGGAGGGCTTTTTAAGTATGGGAGTGATCTGCGCATGTTGGAGGGGAGGGGAAGGTGCCACTAGAGAGGGAGAGATTGAAGATGTGAGTGAGGGAGCATAAGAAGAGGGTGAGCGTAGTAGTTGTGAGGGAACAGAATCCAAGGCACATATGCATTCCATTTGGATAAAACATTGCATCAAACTGACATACAACATGGTGTTAAATAACAGATTAGAACTGACTTTGCTCAGAGGCCAGTTATAGATACAAGTATTAAGTCAGAACTTTAAACCTCTACTGTCCAGAGGTTCTAAGACTGTTTAAGCTGCTGCTTGGTGACTGGCGGTTGCTACCCCGCGCCACCCGTCTCCCTGCCGTCTATGACATCATCCACTGCCGCTCTAAGACTGAAGACAAAGCCAGGAGAGGGGCACGCTTGCCTATACAAGACAGGAAAACTCCAATGGTGACTTTGCAGAGCTTACTAATACCACACCTGGAAAATATTTGTGCCATCTAAGCAACTTTGCCTGCAACCGGGCTACCCAGTTTCGGGCTGCAACGCTGTCCAACATTCTGGGTCTTCCAACTCCATGAGAGGCTGAGCATGGAGGGGAAGTGCGGTAGAGGGGGATATCCTTGTAGCAAACAAAGTACTTACCACTGCAATCCACAGGTGGCCTGGAGCAGACCAAAAAAAATAAGAACATGTCATGGGGGAGGGGCTGTCTTTTATTTAGCTAGGAAAAGATGATCATGTGGGCGCTAGATGAGGCGTTAACCCATTGTGTGCTGATGTGAGGTATGGCCAGGAAAAATATATTATTTAAGGGTTCTTAAGTTTAAATAAAAACTTGTATTATATAAATATGTGTCAGAAATGAATTGTTAATATTTAAAAAAAATAATAATAATTTTAATATTAAAAATATAATTACAAATATACCCATTTTGATCAAAGTATTTTTTTTTATTATAAAAAAATGCATAAAAAGCAGTAAATGCATCAGAAGAAACCATTACATAAATACAGATCTGCTAAATCCAGATTAACACATATTTTGTATGATGTGACATTAAAAATAAATCATACAAAATATATGATAAACCCCTCCTAAAGAATGACATTTATCTCCTGAAAGCTTGTCTGAAAAACAGTATAAATGGAAAAAAGAGTGATTGCGCTAAACTCATAAATGAACCAAACAAAAATGTGCTAAAGTGAAAGTAATAAAGCTGCTACACTAGAATGTGACAAAAATTCGAAGGACAATGTGAGTAAAAAATGTAGCGCTGCTAAACAGACTGCTGTTGCAAAAAAAAAAATATCATGCACAGTACTCTGTGTACTTCAAACATCACAACACATAATAAATATATATACAAAGTGTAAACAAGAACAAACTTTTTAAATATTGCAGCTTCCCAGTTCTTAGATGTGGTGGATATTTTTCCCTTTTCAGGTTCTTTTTCTTTATTTTCCCTGGGTGAGTCTGCCAGTAAAACACATCCTGTTGTAGGGTGACAACGCTCAGACAATGTACTGTCATAGCTCCCAACTGTCCCTGATTTTGAGAGACTGTCCCTGATTTGGAACAATGTCCCTCTGTCCCTCTTTCCTCCTCATTTGTCCCTCATTTTGGTCTGATCTTTATAGTTGTATATAAAATGCACTTTCAAAAAGTGTTTCCCAATGCTAAACCCTTCATTCAATTTCTAAATTGCTGCATTTGTAAATTTTAAAAGCCAGTATAAAGGTATTTATAAATAAAATGCCACGCATGCTCGGAATCAAGCAGAAGAGCCGCACTGGCTATTGAACTTAATTTTTCTCAGATCGTTATATGTCACCGTGTTCTTGACTAGGGATGAGCTGAACACCCCCCTGTTCGGTTCGCACCAGAACCTGCGAACAGACCTAAAGTTCGTGTGAACTTTAGAACCCTATTAAAGTCTATGGGACTCGAACGTTCAAAATCAAAAGTGCGAATTTTAAAGGCTTATATGCAAGTTATTGTCATAAAAAGTGTTTGGGGACCTGGGTCCTGCCCCAGGGGACATGTATCAATGCAAAATAAAAGTTTAAAAACTAACGTTTTTTCAGGAGCAGTGATTTTAATAATGCTTAACCACTTCAATACCAGACACTTAGACACCTTCCCGCCCAAGCCAATTTTCAGCTTTCAGCGATGTCGCAATTTGAATGACAATTGCGCGGTCATGCTACACTGTACCCAAACAAATTTTTTATCATTTTGTTCCAACAAATAGAGCTTTCTTTTGGTGGTATTTGATCACCTCTGCGATTTTTATTTTTTGCGCAACAAACAAAAAAAGACCGAAAATTTTGCAAAAAAACAAGTTTTTCTTTGTCACTGTTAATTTTTTTTGTAAATAAGTGCGTTTTCTTCTTCAATGACGGGCACTGATAAGGCGGCACTAATGGGCACTGATAAGGCGGCACTGATGGGCACCGATGAGGTGGCACCAATTAGGGGGCACCGATGAGGTGGCACTGATGATGGGCACTGATAGGCGGCACTGATGGGCACTGATAGGTGGCACTGATGGGCATTGATAGGTGGCACTGGTATGCGGCACTGATGGGCACTCAGGTGGCACTGATGGGCACTCATAGGCGGCACTGACGGGTACTTATGGGTGGCACTGATGCACACATATAGGTGGCACTGATAGGTGGCATGGATGGGCACTGATAGGTGGCATGCATGGGCACTGATAGGTGGCATGGATGGGCACTGATAGGTGGCACTGATGGACGCTGATGAGTGGCACTGATACACTTATGGGTGGCATTGCTGGGAATCCTTTTTTTTTTTACTTTTTTTTTTATTAATATGATGTGCCAATCAGTGCCCATCTGTGGGCACTGATTGGCATATTTTTGATTTTTTTTTTTTAACATGTGGATGGCCATGGGGGATGTACCTGGCCATCCACATGCTGGGGGCTTCCCTGGTGGTCCTGGGGGCTTCCCTGGTGGTCCTGGGGGCTTCCCTAGTGGTCTAGTGTGGGCATCTGAGGGGGGGCTGCGCTGATAAACAATCAGCGCATACCCCCCCTGTCAGGAGAGCCGCCGATCGGCTCCCCTCTACTCGCGTCTGTCAGACGCGAGTGAGGAAAAGCCGATCAACGGCTCTTCCTGTGTACATCGTGATCAGCCGTGATTGGACACGGCTGATCACGTGGTAAAGAGCCTCCGCCGGAGGCTCTTTACCGAGATCAGTGTAGCGGTGTGTCAGACTGACACACCGCTCCACCGATCGCCGCGATGCGCGCCCCCACGGGCGCGCGGCGGCTGTTATCCTGAAGGACGTCATATGACGCCCAGTCAGGATAACGAAGCCACTTCCCGGACGTCAATTTACTATTGACCGGGCGGGAAGTGGTTAAAGTGAAACAATAAAAGTGTAATATTCCTTTAAATTTCGTACCTGAGGGTGTGTATAGTATGCCTGTAAAGGGGCGCATGTTTCCCGTGCTTAGAACTGTCCCTGCACAAAGTGTCATTTTTGCAGGAAAAAAAGTCATTTAAAATCACTCGCGGCTATAATGAATTGTCGGCTCCCGTAATACAGTCATTGAAAGTCATTGAAAGTCATTGATAAAAAAAAAAAATATGCGTGGGGTTCCCCCCAAATTCAATTACCAGGCCCCTCCGGGTCTGGTATGGATATTAAGGGGAACCCCGCGCCAAAAAAAAAAAAAAGATGGCGTGGGGGTCCACCTCAAAATCCATACCAGACCCTTATCCGAGCACGCAACCTGGCAGGCCGCAGGAAAAGAGGGGGGGACGAGAGAGCATCAGAGGGGGCGGGGTCAGGTGACGGTAGCCCAGTCCTCCTCAGCAGTGTCTCCATGGAAAAACCCAGGGGAAGCCCAGGCTTCCCCAGTGATGTAAGGGTGACCCCGCCCCCTCTGACGCAAGGGAAAAGCTGGGCTTCCCCAGTGATGTACAGGTCACCCCGATCCCCTCTGATGTAACGCAGGGTTCCGTTACATCAGAGGGGGCGGGGTCACCCGTACATCACTGGGGAAGCCCAGCTTCCCCCTTGCGTTGCGTCAGAGGGGGGCGGGGTCAGGTGACGGGCGGCCCGGTCCTGCTCAGCTAAGACGGGATTCCCGCAGTGTCTCCATGGAGGCAAGATGCGCTGCGATGGATGTCGTCGGAAGAGATCAGCCTTCGCTGGACCAGGGAGAAGAGACCACCCATTGCTGGATAGCAAGAGTGGATTACCACCGCTGGAATCTTTTTTTTTTTTCCCAATGGTGTCTGTATTTTTTAACTATTTTTTACACTTTCTTTGTGAAATGGTAGGGGTACTTTTGTACCCACTTACCATTTCAAACAGGGGGGGTGGGATCTGGGGGTCCCCTTGTTAAAGGGGGCTTCCAGATTCTGATAAGCCCCCCGCCCGCAGACCCCCACAACCACCGGCCAGGGTTGTGGGGATGAGGCCCTTCTCCTCATCAAAATGGGGACATGGTGCTTTGAGGGGTCACAGACCCCCAAAGCATCCTCCCAATGTTGAGGGCATGTGGCCTGGTACGGTTCAGGAGGGGGGTGGGTGCTCTCTCGTCCCCCCTCTTTTCCTGCGGCATGCCAGGTTGTGTGCTCGGATAAGGGTCTGGTATGGATTTTGAGGGGGACCCCACGCCAATTTTTTTTTTAAATGACTGTTCTCTGTATTACGGGAGCCGACAATTCATTATAGCCGCGAGTGATTTTAAATGCTTTTTTTCGTGCAAAAAATACACTTTGTGCAGGGACAGTTCTAACTACGTGAAACATGCGCCCCTTTACAGGCATACTATACACACCCCCCAGGTACGAAATTTAAAGGAATATTACATTGTTATTGTTTCACTTTAAAGCGGGACTGTACTGAAAAAAATTTTTTTAAAAGCCAGCAGCTACAAATACTGCAGCTGCTGACTTTTAAAAAATGGACACTTACCTGTTCCAGGGTCCAGCGGTGTCGGCAGCAGAGGCCGATCGATCGCTCGGCTCTCTGCTGTAGCCGGCGCCATTCTCGGTGAGGGAATCAGGAAGTGGCTTCACTTCCCGATTCCCTATTGCGCATGCGCGAGTCGCGCGGCGCAATGAGAATGTTCAGCGCTGTCTGCCGGGACACGTGTGTGTCCCGGCAGACAGCGCGCTGGGACAGGAAGTGACGTAAACTCCCGTGGGAGTTTATGCCCGGAAGACAGGTATCTGCATCCCCCTCCCCCCTGAAAGGTGCCAAATGTGACACCGGAGGGGGGGGAGGGTTCCGAAAAGCGGGAGTTCCACTTTAGGGTGGAATCCCCCTTTAAGCATTATTAAAATCACTGCTCCTGAAAAAACGGCTGTTTTTAAAACTTTTTTTTGCATTGATACATGTCCCCTGGGACAGAACCCAGGTCCCCAAACACTTTTTATGACAATAACTTGCATATAGGCTTTTAAAATTAGCACTTTCGATTTCTCCCATAGACTTTTACAGGGTGTTCTGCGGCTTTTCGAATTTGCCACGAACACCCCAAATTGTTCGCTGTTCGGTGAACAGGCTAACAGGCAATGTTCGAGTCGAACATGAGTTCGACTCGAACTCGAAGCTCATCCCTATTCTTGACGTTCGGAATTTCCGACAACATTTGTGTGACTGTGTGTATGCAAGACAAGTTTGAGTCAACATCCGTTGGAAATAAATCTAGGATTTTTTTGTTGGAATGTCCGATCGTGTGTACATACATACTAGGGTTTGCATACTCTTTAACACATTATTATACCCAATAACAAAATGTATTACATTGCAGCTTACCAAAGATGAGTTTGACGAATATGTAGTATGTATGTAGTATCCTTTCATTAACAATAATCAAATTAAGACACTAAATTATTTTTGATTATATTAGGCACTGGAAGGTTAGCGTTATGCTATTTGGATGCTATAATGCTGCAGTAGTAATGTAAATTAAATGGTAATTATTACTAATGATTTTTTTTTAATCTCCTCACCCACAGCCTGCTGATTGGACAGTGAAAGAGCAGCAGCAGACTGAGGACGTAATCTCTCTGCTCTTCTCTATTCAACATTTTCTTGCTAGCACATTTGCATGCAGCAAATCCTATAGGTTTTCAATTCTTCTCTGTCTCAAGTCAGATTCGTGTACCTACATTAGATGTTTTTAAAAAATACATTTGACAAATTCAGTGCTTTGAAAAAATATTCATACCCCTTGAAATTTTACACATTTTGTCATGTTACAAGCAAAAACACAAAATGTATTTTATTGGGATTTCATGTAATAGACCAACACAAATTGGGACATAATTGTGAAATGGAAGGAAAATGATAAATGTTCATTGTTAATTGTCTGTCTTGGCACTACAGGTTGCTCGGCCTCACTCGTATTCACCTAGGGTTCGTGGCACATTTCTGCACCCACATCTTCAGTGTTAGGTTGGCGGAGAAGGGGTGTTATGGTTTGTATGAGTGATTCTTGTCGTTTTTCGTCTTAGATACGAACATTTCGCACGTATCGGAAAGCGACAAATTTGCGTTCATTCCTCCATCCCTAACTGGGGGTTCAGAGCATCGCAGCACCCCCTCTTTAAGGAGTTGGACTGTTCCCAGGCTCACAGCAGAGCTAAGTCGCAGGGGAATTTCATTTCCGGCCACAGCTAGGAAAGTGGAGTTATTTAAGTTTTTGTTCCCTAGTCCCTCTCAGCCGCTCCATTCTACCAGTTTAGGACAGGTGTCTGTACATAATTCGCTGACACAGATTCATGCCCTGTTAAATACTCTTTCCATGTCGCAGATGCAGGATAGGATGGAGGTGATTGAAGCCCATGCAGCCAGAGCGCAGGTTTCTCCAGCACCCCAAGCTCCGGTTCCTCCCAGTGCTCCCGCAGGTAATGTTGCCATTCCTTTAACTTGGCTGGGGTTGACATACAGATTACATTTGCAGGGGGGAATTCATTAGTGGGAATTACAGTAGTGTGGCTGATGCGTTATCTCATTTTAAGTTCAATCAATTTTTCTTGCAGCACCCAGAAGCAGAACGGGTGGGCAAACTGGTTCCTCCATATTCCATGCTCATCATGGACTAACCAGGTTCTAGACGCAGGCGATCAATTTGGCTAACAAGTCTCTATCCAGCAATACAGCTGTTCTGTGAAACCCTCAGAGGTTTGTTAGAGAACCTTAGTGAACAAACAGCACCATGAAGGCCAAGGAACACACCAGCCAGGTCAGGGATAAAGTTGTGGAGAATTTTAAAGCAGGGTTAGGTTATAAAAAAAAAACAGCTTTGAACATTTTAAGGAGCACTGTTCAATCCATCATGCGAAAATGGAAAGAGAATGGCACAACTGCAAACCTACCAAGACATGGCTGTCCACCTAAACTGACAGGCCGGGGAAGGAGAGCATTAATCAGAGAAGCAGCCAAGAGGCCCATGGTAACTCTTGAGGAGCTGCAGAGATCCACACCTCAGGTTGGAGAATGTGTCCACAGGACAACTATTAGTTATGCACTCTGCAAATCTGGCCCTTATGGAAGAGTGGCAAGAAGAAAGCCATTGTCTAAAGAAAGCCATAAGAAGTCCTGCTTGCAGTTTGCAAGAAGCCATGTGGGGGACACAGCAAACATGCGGAAGAAGGTGCTCTGGTCAGATGAGACCTAATTGATTTTTTTTGGCCTAAAAGCAAAACGCAATGTGTGGCGGAAACTAACACTGAACTAACATGAACATGTGGTGGCAACATCATGTTGTGGGGATGCTTTTCTTTAGCAGGGACAGGGAAGCTGGTCAGAGTTTATGGGAAGATGGATAAAGCCAAAGACAGGGCAATCTTAGAAGAAAATCCAGAGTTAGAGTCTGCAAAAGACTTGAGACTGGGGCAGTATTGACTTAAGGGGGCTGAATACAAATGCACGCTACACTTTTCAGATATTTATTTGTAAAATATTATGAAAAACATTTATCATTTTCTTTCCGCTTCACAATTATGTGCCACTTTGTGTTGGTCTATCACAAAAAATCCCAATAAAATACATTTACGTTTTTGTTTGTAACATGACAAAATGTAGAAAATGTCAAGGGGTATGAATACTTTTTCAAGGCCCTGTAATTAATAAATACAGATCTGCATTAAAGTGTGTCTTAACATTCTGGAGTTTAACATCTAAAATATTTACTATATAATAAAAGTTAAGAGTAAGCAAAGATGGAGTCCCTTTAAACGTTGTGGAGTTGAAAAGGCTGAATTTCTTGGTCAATTTACTTTATACTTATCAGGTACAAGAAAACATGGCCTAGAGCCAGATGCTTCTTCAAACAACTGTTTGGATGTCCATCCTGCTGTTCCTTGGATGAGAAAGCACGGCAAAGCAGTGTAGATAAGCTGGTCAGTGCCAAAGCCTTATCCCCTGAGCTGATGCTAGTCAGAAACCATATGCAGGCTTGGATCGCAGACTGCCTCTGTTGATCAGTGACAAATTGAGAAAAAAAAAGTCGAAAAAAGTCTCCCAAAGCAAACTTTTATCCAGAGGAAAACCTCATCTTTGCTTTTCTTAATTGTAGCGCTGTGGCAATACATTAAGTACATTTTACAAAGGCTGACAGCTCGTCATTTTAATTTCGTTACAAATAAGGTCACATTATATATTCAACACCAAGAAAAATCCATTCAAATCTCTTCTTATTTTTAGCACAAAAACCGTGTGAGATGACTAAAATAAATCAAAAAGCTTTTCTTCATTTTTTTCATTGCAGAATTTGATTTGTGCAGCTAAGTGGACCTGACATCATATATAATGTAGCACCCTTTAGTGTGTTCTATAAGTACGGTAGTGTTAGACTTTAGCCAGGGGTCAAGTCCTGGGGAAAAAAGTTTGGGAACTCCCACCCAAGATCCACTCGCCAACCAAAAAAAATATATATATATATAATACGCTCATATGCACGAACGCTTCAAAAGTGGTATTTTTTCATCCAATTTTCGTATTGTGTGTATGAAGCTTTACTGTTAGTACATTAAAAAAAACAATCCTCAATAAACATAAATACGGTAATTCTCTGAATAATCAGCATTCATTCAATTGTGCTTCCATGCAAATGTGAACATCATGTTCTGATCTTTATTGGGGGATTTTATTTGGTATATAGAGTGTTTATGTGGTGAGTTTACACTTTTCATTGAACAGTTCAGATAACACAGGGTTAAACGGAAAGGTCATAAATGAACTGCACATTATCTGGACAGAATGCTTGGGGAGATAGTGATGTGTTCCTGCTTAGGAGATGTATGTTAGCTTGGGGGGCTGCAAACTCTACAGGGCTCCAACACACACTCACTGCTATTCCAACCCTTCACATATTTCTACATAAACTTCCCTCCTGGCATTAAACTTTGCCAGGTATTGTGCTCAGCTTACCACCCCAAACTGATGTTCCTCCCTCAGCTCACCTCTCTCCCTGCATGTCCTGTGAGCAGAATAGCTGTGCTCCTCCTCTGGGTTCTCTCATCATATGGCACTGAAGATAGAGGAGGAGGGGGGGGGGAATTCAGCGGGACACGCAGAGCAAGTATGCAGGGGACTGGGGGGGGGAGAGACGAGGAGACAGAAAATCAGGAGGGGCCAGCGGGGAGGAGCGCATCACGAAAGGGTCTGACTAAATACAATATCTTAGCAGCAGGGACCTGATCTACCTGTCAGATAGCTGTGATTGACAGGTAGATTGAAGCGGAAGCTGTCATGGGGCCCCCTCCTGGCAATGCCGGAATAGTCAGGTGTGCGGCACTTACTATTGCGAGCTGTGTCGGCAGCTGCTGGTGTAGCACCTGCCACACAGCTCGCATACTTTAAAGTCTTGCAGGACACGGCTGCTAACGGGAACTGAGTTCCTGTTGTGGAAAAACTACAGGAACTCCGTTCCCATGCGTTCCCGCAGGACTTGAGTCCTGAGTTTAGCATAGGTAAATTCTAGTTTAGCTCAGGGCTAAGCCTGAGCTGTGAATCTGGGTAAGAGTTCAGTGAGTCCTAGGATAACTCATCCTGACAGCTACTCTGGTGCCTTACATCTGGCATTCAAGAATGTTTTCCAGCTGGTGGGTGAAGGTTAGGAGGAGCTGCCTGGAATATTTATGAGGCCTCAGTCAATCCCCAGTAGTGGGCTGGCAGGAGGCAGAGCTTACCTGATAAATTGGCATGAGCCATGCCAGCAGGGGCATTCAGGTGGAAGATGGAGATACAGTGCTGAGGAGGCTGTCTGTGGCCCTCAGGGGTGCCCCCTAGTCTGGGGGGTGTCCTGCCTTTGGGTCAGGGCTCGGGTGCTGCCACAACACATGGGAGGAAGCCCTTACTGGAGGCACGAGAACCAGAGAGGACAGCGTGAGTAGATCAGCACTGCTGGGGACTAACAAAGGGGGAGACTGCCACATGTATCCAGTCACCCTGAAGACAGCTGTGTGCTTAAGTCTTCATCCTTCCCCAGGAAATTTCCTGGGAGTCAGCCCTGTGGGCTGGTGAAGAGTCAGTCTGGAGGACTGGTGTGGAGAGTCAGTCTGGAGAGCTAGTGAAAGGGGCAGCTGCAGCCAGGTGGGTTGGCAGTGCCTGAAGAGATGGTGCTTGGACCAGTAACCACAGAGGAGAAGTGCAAGCTGTTTCACTGTATTTTTGTTACACAACAAGGCGCTGCAAGTTCCTGCCTGTAAAGGACTATTGCTAAATCTGACTGAGAGCCTGTCAGATCTACTAACAGTGATTCATCTGGAGCCAGCAAGCAAATGTGTGCAGGAGGAAAATAGAGGAGACTGTATATAGGAAGATGTCCCTGAAATCGTTGATGAAGTTTGCTAAAGTCAAGTGGGCATCCCATAACCTTCCATCCCTATCCAAGTTCTAACCCTCAATAAATAACAAAAACAAAGTCACGGACTGTTCGCTGACTCTGGAGTGCTTGTGAAGAATTTGTGTGCCTGGCTGTGCAGAAGTGGGAGATCCAGTTCATCAGCAGTCCCTACAGGGGTGTGCTACATATATTTAGGTGCATGCATGATGTGTATGGTCTCATACACACTGGATGTTTTTAACGCTGCTCTTAGGGGCAGTGTGTAGAACTCTTCTGATAGCATGTGTAAAGCAGAGCGGAGAGCAGGAGGCAGCATAGTAATGAATGGAGGGCGGGAGCTGCTGGAGTTAAGTTTTTATTTAAAAATTTTCAGTATTTTTTCATTTATATAGCAAAAAAAAAACACCAGTCGTGATTAACCACTTGCTTACTGGGGACTTAAACCCCCCTCCTGCCGGGCCAATTTTCATCTTTCAGCGCTGTCACTCTTTAAATGACAATTGCGCGGTCATGCAACACTGGACCCAAATTACATTTTTATCATTTTGTTCACAAAAATAGAGCTTTCTTTTGGTGGTATTTAATCACTGCTGGGTTTTTTATTTTTTGCTAAAAAAAAAATAGAAAAAACACTGAAAAAAAAAAAAAAAAAAAAAAAATGTTTATAGTTTGTTATAAAATTTTGAAAACAGGTAATTTCTCTCATTCATTGATGTGCACTCATGAGGCTGCACTGATGGGCACTAATAGGATGCACTGATGGGTATTAATAGGCTGCACTGATAGGCACTGATAAGGCAGCACTGATTAGCACGGATAGGTGGCACTGATGGACACTGAGAGGTGGCACTGATGGGTGGCACAGATGGGCGGCACTAAACGGCACTGATGGGCACTGGTAGGCACTGGTAGGTGACACTGATAGGCAGCACTGATGATGAGGCACTGATGGGCACTGATTGGCAGCACTGATGGGCACTGATAGGTGGCACTGGTGGGCACTCGTAGGTGGCACTTGTGGACACTGATGGGCAGTAGTGATATGAACTAGTAGGTGGCACTTGTGGGCACTGGCAGATGGCACTGGTGGGCACAGATTAGGCGGCGGTGGCTCTCCCTGTCCGGGACCGATGTCCTTCTGACAGAAGCCGGTGATCTGCTTTTTTTTCCTCTGCACCCTGTTAGCGTGAGGAAAAAAAAGTAAATTACTGATCTTCTGTTTACATCACATGATCAGCTGTCATTGGCTGACAGCTGATCACGTAGTGAGGTGCCGGGATCGAGCCCTTACTCCAAGTCTCATTGACTCGCTGATCACAGAGTGCACCGCGCACACCCCGCAGGGGGCACACAGGCGTTGCGATCTCGGGAGGACGTACATGGATATAGTGTGGGCAGGAGGTGGTTAAATACCACCAAAAGAATGCTCTGTTTCTGTGAAGAAAAATGATATACATTTAGTTTGGGTACAGCATTGCGTGTCTGAACAATTGCCAGCTAAAGTAGCGCAGTGCTAAATAGCAAAAAATGGTCCGGTCATGAAGGGGGTAAAACCTTCCGGAGGGCAAGTGGTTAAATAGATTGTTTGGACCAAAACAAAAGCTCTCTTTGTAAATAAAAAAGAAAAAAAATGGTATACGATTAATTTGTGTATAGTGTTTCATGACCAAGTAATTGTCAAATAATCACAGCACTGAAAACTGAAAAAGATCTGACAATCAATGGGCATATCCGTGCTAGTACTCAAGAGATTGTTACAAACGTATACAGTATCTGTAATTATCTGAAACTCTCCGCCTTAATTCTTATAACAGTGAAGCTTTTCCTCTCAAGGGTTAGATTATTTTATTAGTTTACTAATATTTGCCCCCCATCAAAACAGAAGTGTCAGACTTGCCCACACACGGAGCAGTCCGTTCATTTAGAACGTAACTTCAGGTTACGTAGCTAGCGTAGGCAGTAAATGCCGCTGCGCTAGCTCCGTGACCTGGCATGGATTTAAAGGGACTCCCCACGCCGAAAAAACGGCGTGGGGGTTCCCCCCAATTCCATGTCAGACCCTTATCCAAACACGTAGCCTGGCCGGCCAGGAAAGGGGTGGGGACGAACGAGCGCCCCCCCCTCCTGAGCCGTACCAGGCCGCGTGCCCTCAACATGGGGGGTGCCCTGGAATGCCAGAACCGCGCTGCGCTGGGACTTATATAGGGACATGGGGACAGGGTCACATGCTCATGTCACATGGTGACCCCGCCCCCTTGCGATTTCACAGTCCCAGCATCCTCCGGGACTGTGACATTGCACATTGGTGTTTTTGTACTTTACATTTTACACCTTAGGTGAATGCCCCTTCGTGTGTACGCGACATGAGCCTCGGTTCACACTAGATGCAGTGCAAATTCAATCAATCAATCAATCAACCAAAATCGCAATCTACACATGAGAACCGATTTCAGAGTGTATGTTAAGTTAATGACATGGCGCCGCAATCGGTTGGCAAAACGCAATGCAATTTGCAGAATCAAATCCGATTCTGGTGCCGACAAAAAAAGGGTCCTGCACGAGTTTGGTGCGAATGCGGTACGATTTATGCCATGCAAATCCATGGCTCAAATCGCACCCCAGAGACACTGCATGTAATTCAAACAGGAATGTGCGGCGATTCCTGTGCAAATTACATGTAGCGCCCCGCTCCGCATCAGTGGGAACCCAGACTGAGTGTCAGAATATAAAGCTGTCCTATCTCTTGGATGATATGGAAAAAAACTCTCAAAAACTGTCACACAACAAGGATTCTGTAAGTAATACATGAAAAAACTACAAGAAAAGCTTTGCTAAAGTACATATTATAACCTCCTCCAGCAGACCAGATAGTGTACCTAAGACAGGAGACAGGTCAGACTCCATAGGGGGCCTTAAATCCTGACACTTACTGATGTTTCTGCTGTGATTTGAACAGAATACAACTAAGTAACAGCACGTACCTATCCCCGAGAGAGAAGACTGCACTATTACATGGGAATTCTGATTCTTACCTGTTCCTGAACAAGCACTCAAGTTTATATGTTGTTTTATGGCTACATCCAGTTTTATCTGTATAGTGATGGCCCATCCAAAACTGATATTCCAGATTTTGCTGGATGGTTGGCAGTTAAAGTGGAGCTTTAAGGCCCATACACACGATCATAAAATCGTACAAAAAATACTGGTCGTACCTTAATCTGATCGTTAGTACACAGCTTTTGTCCAAAATTATCCAAAGGGACAAACAAAAAAAATGTTCTCGTACAATACCAGATCGTACAATTTTCGTTTAATCAGTACAGTTCTCATCTAAAATACAATACAAATACAATACAACACATCACTGAATTTTTATTCTGACCTACGAGAATTTTAGTAACATCTTCATTTTCAATATGGAGACTAGCATGGGGAAAAAAAAAAAACGGACGATCATTCGAACGATAATCTCATCATGTGTACCAAGCGTAAGGCTTTTAGCTCTGTATAGTGACAGAGTCAGCCTCTGGCTGAAGAAGGAGGCGTGGCTTGCCTCCAAAACATGTCCCGATTGGCCACACAGCATCTTGGGTTCACAGGTCGTTCTTCGAGCTTGACATGGCTTTGGCTTTCCTTGGACTATCCCCAAGAGGTCACACCTTGCATTGTACTGCCTGTTACCCAAGACTACATTGTGAGTGTATTTTATTTGGAATTTTGTGTTTTAACAATAAACCGTGCTACACTAGCGGCGGCCTGGCACCTCTCTCTCCCTCCCCATTACAGCACACGGTTCGCAGCCCATTTTGAGAAGGTAGCCTCACTCCAGCCCTGGATGTCAGCCAGTGACTAATAAACTCACATTATTATTTTTAACCTCCGGGATGTGCATGTGGCAAATTTTCACTAATAGTGGGAGCACATATGAGTGCATATCGCACAATTTGCATGGGTGAGAAGTGTTTAAAGGGGTTGTAAAAAAGTTTTTTTATCTTAATAGTTTCTATGCATTAAGATAAAAAGCCTTCGGGGGCGTGGCTAAGATGGCGGACTGAGAGGACGCATGACCCAGAGCTCTGCTGAGCATATGCTATTGATCCTGTCTCCCGTTGGATATAAAGCCCACAAATTACCCTAAAAACATCCGGATGTCATACCGGACCCGGAGGAGCGGAAAGAGGCTTCGGTTCCCGCAAGGAGCGGCGGATATACCGACACCAGCGGCCCGACACGTGGCGAACTCCCCCAGGCCTGTGGGGAACATGGCGTCACAAACGGAGGCCGAGGAGGTGATAAAGGAGAACCAGGTCGGGTTCCAAGACGTGATGGCGGCGATAGCCCTATGCCAGGCCACCCTCACCAACAAGATTGAGGCAGTCCAATTGGACGTGGGCCTTATTAGGCAAGATCTGGACAAACTGCGCTCCAGGGTTACGGAAGCGGAACAACGAGTAGCCCACACAGAGGATGCTGTGGCGGATCACACGGCCTCCATCCGTACCCTGCAGACCCGGGTACGGGCCCTGGAATATAAAGTGGACGACAACGAGAACCAGAACCGGAGGAATAACCTCCGGATCGTCGGCATTCCGGAGGGAGTGGAGGGGAAGAATCCAACGGTATTCGTAGAGGAACTGCTGAGAGCGGTAATACCTTCCGCGCAATTTTCCCCGTACTACACAGTGGAGCGGGCCCATCGGATCCCTCCGGTTCCGGGTCCACCAGGCTCCAACCCTCGCACGCTAATTTTCCGGATGCTCAACTTTAGGGACCGGGATGAAACTCTCCGGGCTGCACGTAAGGCGGGCGAAGTGCGGTACCAGAACACTAAGATAATGTTTTTTCCGGATTATTCTATTGAGACACAAAAGCTACGCCGGTCCTTTGACCAGGTCAAAATAGGACTTTGTGCCCGCAACATAAAATACAGTGTCCTTTTTCCTGCCAAGCTGAGGATTCAAATGGGGGATACAGTTAAGTTCTTTACCGCACCGCGTGATGTGGCGGCATGGCTGGACTCGTTACCCCCTGCTCACTAACTGCTACCTGCGACCGACTCGGATGGCCCTACACCCTGCTCCAAGGCTTCCTGGCTCTGAGATGACTACCTGCCTAGCTGACTTCTTTCAACGGATCCGCTTCTGCTTCTCACCTGTGGTCGTGCAATTGCGATGGCGGTACCCTATGCAGAAAGCGGTGAGTGGATCCTGCTGCGGCTGCCCTGAACCCGTCCTGAGGGTATTAGGCCAGCCTTTCCCGGAATATGCTGACGGGGTGCCGCGGTTGCTGGGGGAAACTATGCTGCCCATGCGATTCTTGTGGGAGCCGGGACGTTGATGCTGCTGGATCTGCCTGAGACGGTACGTACGGCATGGCTGCCCTTTGCTGACCTACACGGCGACCTATGAACGGTACGTGGTTCACTGACTAATGACAGGCTGCACGCCTACACTACGCATGGTGACCGGCTACGGGCGGCTCGACGTGAGACAGATGTGCGGCATGCAGTGACATTGACGGGCAACTGTTTGAAAGTGGAGGGGGCTACCCCCCTCTCCATGTGGGAGCTCAAGTTCTGGACCGGGCCCGGTCCTACCTCTCATCGGCATGCATGATGGTGGGTGGTTCATAAACTTGCAACGGCAGGAAATACCCTACAGATATGTGAACTAATGGAGCTGGAGTACTGGGGGTGGGTGCCGCCTGAAGCGGGATGTGGTGTGCATTTCAGTTGATGGCCCTTGTGCGGAGCCGAATGGGCTATACCAAAGTTCATCTGTTTTTGACATACTTTTCTTCCCTTTTGGGGGGGGGGGATCTGTTTTTCTCCTGCCCCCCCCCCCCCCCCCACACATCCTCACTATTTTATATGATTTTTTTTTTTTTTTCTTTTTTTTTTTTGTAACAAAGTACTGTGCCCCCAGCACCACGTGGGGGACTAATAATGTGAATTCTTAATGCCAGCATATCTGCTGGTTTGCTCATAGTTCCTCTCGCCATGTGTGAGCGCCCTCTGTGACTTAATGTTTTTGTTGGGGGTTTGGGGATATAATCACCTTCAGGAATTTCTGGGGGTGGGGGTGGGGGGGACTTGTATCTGCTGTTGCAGAGGTATGGGGAAAGTTTATTCTCAGTTACTAGTTTGGAGTTGCTCACCAAGGAAAGGTATGATGTACCGGTGTTTAAATACAGTCTCATGACTTTACTGATGCAAAATGTATACCTGCAATGTGTTTATATCTCTATGTCTAGGTTGGGACCTCTTGGGGGAGGGGCCCTGGGGATCCTGCTCGCTTATTTCAACCCGCTCATACATGGCTAATCTCTCTATAATCTCGTGGAATGTTAGAGGCATGAATTCGGCCATAAAAAGATCGCTGGTGTTCAAATACATACAAAATTATAATCCCCACATCTGCATCCTTCAAGAAACTCACTTGGTGGGTGCACGGATATTGGGGCTCCGGAAGGCCTGGGTTGGAATACACTAACACTCCACGTATTCTACGTATGCGAGGGGTGTGAGCATCCTGGTCCGCAGGTCCCTTCCGATCCAGTTGCTGGATGTGCAAATTGACCCAGGGGGAAGATACGTGGTACTGCATGTTTCCCTTTATGACAAACGTATAGTGCTAGTGGGCATATATCTCCCCCCTCCAGCCAAGGTGCAACTTTTATATGATATTATGCAAATTGTGCTGAAATATGACACTAGAGAGGTTTTCTTCTTTGGCGACTTTAACATGGTGCCGCAGGGGGAGGACAGATTGTGCACGCAATCCCGCATCTCACCTGATTTGAGGGACTGGGCAGATATGTATGGCCTCACTGACATTTGGAGACAGTTCCACCCATTTGACAGAGAGTATACATGTCACTCGTCCTCCTATAGGGCGATCTCGCGCATTGATCTGGCATACGGGTCCTCAGGGACGCTGAGTTGGGTCAGGGATGCGAAACACTTGCCGAGGGGCATATCGGATCATGCCCCACTACAAGTTACATTATAATTGTCTAATCCTCCGGGCCTGAGACTGTGGCGTTTATCCAGGTTCTGGGCAACGGATGAACGGTTACAGGAGGATATGCTGGAGGCTATTTGTGACTTTTGGCTACGGAATGGGTCCATATCAGGAGCGGCTGTTCAATGGGACACCTTTAAGGCTTGGATAAGGGGCGAATACTTCTCCCGTGTGGCTTCCTTGCAGAGAGAGGCTTCCCGGTCGCTGGAGTCACTGGAAAAGGCTGCGGCGGCTAAGGAAACTGCCTATATTCAGTCCCCCACGATTATCAATCATAGGATGTGGCAGGGGGCTCTCCGAGACCTCTCACTACATAATGTGGAACAGACTAAAAAATCCATGCTTTACTCTAAGCAGCGGATTTTTGAACATGGTAATAAGAATGGTAGGCTGCTGGCTTGGTTGGCTGGGGATCACTCGGCTTCTACTCATATAGCTAACATTGCAGATGCTAGAGGGAATATTGTGTCTTCTCCGGAAGACGTTAACACCAGGTTTCTGGAATTTTTCCAAGCGGTATATGCCTCTAGAGCTGATTTCACCTCATCGGAACTGGAGACATATCTTGCTGCTGTCCCCTTCCCGGTTCTGTCCAAAGAAAACCAGAAGGCGTTAGAAGAAATCATTACTCTCGAGGAGGTACAAATTGCTATTGGTAGCCTGCAGAGTGGTAAGACCCCTGGGGTTGACGGATTGCCCAAGGAATTTTACTCTCAGCATGTGGAACTACTAGCGCCTAGGTTGACAGCTCTCTTCGCGGACTTGACCGAGACAGAGGCTCTGCCTGAGTCCATGGAGGAAGCAGTGATTGTCCTGATCCCCAAGCCCGGCAAGGACCCCCGAGAATGCGGGTCCTACAGGACTATTTCACTGCTCAATGTGGATGCAAAAATATTGGCCAAAATACTGGCCACTCGTTTGGCCACTGTGATATCTACGTTGATCCACACTGACCAGACTGGCTTTATGCCGGGTAAGGGAACGGACATTAATATTAGAAGACTTTTCTTAAATTTGTCCCTCACACATGATAACACAGGCACTCGAGTCATTGCCTCTCTCGATGCTGAGAAGGCATTTGATTCGGTGGAGTGGGTGTACTTATGGGAGGTTCTGAGACGTTTTGGATTTGGGCCCAAATTTATACACGCAATACAACTACTATATAGGTCACCAAAGGCTAGGGTTCGTACAAATAATATGGTTTCCAGTGCATTCACACTACATAGAGGAACCCGTCAGGGGTGCCCTCTATCCCCTAGTCTTTTTGCCCTGGCTTTAGAACCATTGGCAATTCTGGTCAGGGAATCACAGCAGGTTCGGGGAATGAAGCTGGGCAGCCTAGAGGAAAAAATATCACTCTATGCGGACGATACTTTGCTTTATCTAAATGATGCTGGTCCGTCCCTGTCGGCCGCATTGGATCTATTTGACAAATTTGGCAGAATGTCTGGAGTCCGCATTAACTGGACCAAGTCGGTGCTGTTTCCAGTGGATGATCGGCCCCGGGCCACCCCGGATCCGGTACCACTGGTGTGGGTAACAGACTTTAAATACCTCGGGATTAGGGTGGCCAGGGAGGTTGCCCAGTATTTCTCTCTGAATCTGGCTCCTCCGCTTCGACTGATTAAGGATAAGTGTCAGTTGTGGTCCGGGCTTCCGTTGAACTTATTGGGTCGCATTGGTATCCTTAAGATAATCCTGCTGCCCAAGCTGAACTATTTCTTCAGGAATAGCCCGGTTTGGATACCAGTGACCTTCTTTAAAGAAATAGATAAATGCGTTTTAGCATTCCTATGGCACGGTTCTGTCCCTCGATTAGCTAAATCCACGCTGCAACTGCCAATTGAATTTGGGGGTTTGGCCCTCCCAAACTTCCAAACGTACTATTGGGCGGCGATGCTGGTCACGGTGCGCTGGTGGTTAGTGGCGCAACGCACAAATGCAGCGGTTTGTACTGAGGCAAATAGGGTGGGCTCTATGCAAGCATTGCAAACACTGGCGTTTAAAGGGTCGGGAGCATGCAGGGACCTGCCCGCCCCGACTAAGGCCACAGTAAAGGTGTGGACCATGGCCAGAAAAAGATTCTCTCAGCCGGGCCGCTGGTCCCCGGACCAGCCTCTCTGGGAAAATCCGAACTTCCCCCATCTGTGCACAATCCCTGACCCGCAAATATGGATCAGGTTTGGAGTTGGGACTCTGGGGGACATTATGCCCTCGGGGACCCTATTGTCGTTTCCCCAATTGACTAGGAAGTATGCCTTACCAGGTTGGATGTACTTTCGGTACATCCAGCTTCGACACGCTGTGAGGGCTCAATTCTGCTCCACCCCTCTGATACAGCGGGACCCGGTGGAGGACCTCTTGGCCTCCGATGACCTCAAGAAGCCTCTCTCTGCACTGTATGCTACACTCCTGCCCAGGGATCTCCCCAAGCTAGATAGGTTGTGGGATAAATGGAAAATGGATATACCAAACTTGGAGAGGGAGGATTGGGAGGACTGCCTGGAACAGGGACCTAAGTTGGTCATATCAGCTGCTGACAAACTGGTGCAGACGAAGTTCCTCCATAGAGTGTGTTTCACTCCGGAACGGTTATCCAAGATATACCCGGAAAGGGACTCTGCTTGCCCCAGATGTAGAACTCAGTCGGGCTCGTTTATCCATATGTTCTGGGAGTGCCCTCAAATAGCAAGATATTGGGCAAGCGTTTTTGAACAACTAAATGGTCGTTTAGACCTGTCGGTCCCTGTGACTCCTGAGGTGGCCCTGTTGGGGGTACACGATGACGACCAGAGGTCACACCACTGTAAGCTGCTGGTTTCTTACCTCCTTTTCTATGCTAAAAAGGAAATACTGTGCCACTGGAAGTCGACGTCTCCCCCAACGGTTGCTACCTGGGAGGCCAAAATTAATGCTGCCCTCCCCTTATACAAACTGACTTACATTAGCCAGGGATGTCCCTGGAAGTTTGACAAGGTGTGGTTACCGTGGACTGGGGAGCATTAGGTAAAGCCTGACGTTGGATCCTCCATCTGCTCGCTCCTCCCCCCTTCCCCCCCCCCCCCCCCTGTGTAACCATCCCTCCCATTCTTCCCCCTCCCCTCCCTTCTTCCCCTCCCTTCTCTCCCCGCTCCCACACTCTCTTATGTTAGCGAGTTAATTTTCTCCTTTCGCATCTTGCTCCTTGCCCCCACTGGGGGAAGGAGGGTCGTCCTATGATTCTGAGATGATTGGGTAATTTCACCCAGATTGTTGTAATTCATATTGCCTTTTAGGATGAATAACTGAAGTCCTGTACTTGGCCTAGACTAACCACTATGTATTGTATGTACTGATTGCATCTATTGTATCAACTTGTCTATTATCCCTGTACTGTATGCTTTCCTTCAATAAAGCACTCCTGTTTTGTTAAAAAAAAAAAAGATAAAAAGCCTTCTGTGTGCAGCAGCCCCCCTCAGCCCCTCTAATACTTACCTGAGCCCCATCTGTATCCAGCGATGTCAACGAGTCCCTCGGCCATCCCGGTCTCTCCCTTCTGATTGGCTGAGACACGGCAGCAGCACCATTGGCAATTAAAGTCAGTTAGCCCATCAGGAAAGAGAGGCCGAACCTCAGTTTCCGAGCAGGCCCATCCATTAACACCTCCCCTTTCCAATCACTGCTGCCACCCCCTATTCATGCATCCTGCCCCTTTCAGAATGCCGGTCGCATGAATTACAGTGGCGGGTTTTTTTTTTAAGTCCCTGATTAAAGCCAGAGGCTCCAATAGGCTTTAAAATAGGGTGGGCTCCAGACGCAGAGCATTGTGCTCAGAGTCCACCCAGGTATGTTAGAATAGCAAATGAATATTCACTATTCTAACACTGAATCGCCTCTCTGACAATTGGGTAGCGTGAATGTGAGACACGTTTCCCGGTTGGCTGAAAGGAGGAGGAGGGAGGAGATGGAGACCGCTGAGCAGGGGATAGAGATGCCCGCTCGTGATGCCCGCAGAGGAGAGCCAGGGAAGCCGCCCGTGGTTAAGGTAAGTGCACCGACCGGTCTGACTCGATCGGGGGGGGTGGCGGGTGCAGTTTGCCACCCATCAAAAAAAATTACCACCAGCCGCCACTGGCTCCGGGTCTGAATCGACACACGGAGCTACGGCTCAGCTCGGGTGCCCACATAGGAAGCTGCTTGCTGTGGGGGCACTCGACAGAAGGGAGTGACCAGAAGCAGCGAAGAGGGAGCCGAGAGGAGGAGGATCCAGGCTGCCCTGTGCAAATTCACTGCACAGAGCAGGTAAGTATAACATGTTTGTTATTTAAAAAAAAATAAAGAAACAAGACTTTACAATTACTTTAAGACACAGAGCATATGTGTTACGAGTGTGTAATGCACAGAGTGCAGGGATCAGGAGTATGTATGCACAGAGTGCAGGGTTCAAGATCGTAAAATACACAGGGAGTAGTGGTTATAACTGCATAGATGTGCCCCCAGTTCAGTTATTCCCCCAGTACAGCTTCCCTCCCAGTACACCACTTCCTCCTTCCAGTATGACTCCCCTACCACTACAGTATAGTTCTCCCCATCAGTACAGTGCTCCCCTCTCCAGTATAGCTCTCCACCCCATCGCTCTATAGCTCTTCCCCTCAGTACAGCTTCCCCCAGTACAGCTCCACCCCCTCAGTACAGTTCTCCCCCCTCCAGTACAGCTCCCCTTCCACCCCAGTATAGTTCTTCCCCCTCTCCCCCCTCAGTACAGCCCCCCCTTCCCCCAGCACAGCTCACCTCCCTCCATAAAACAACAATCAGACCAGGTCAGTTCAGAATAAGGGAAGCTCTCTGTCATTGGCTGAGAGCGCTGATTGGGAGTCGGTCGGCTGCTGGTTTTCCAGCATGCATGTACAACAGAAGTCAGACAGACCGACATACACACGGGCTGAATGTCGGTGGGTTTTGTTTGAATCGGCCGTTGTCTCTGGACATTCGGGCTGTGTGTACCCAGCTTCAGACACAGCTTACAACACTTTTTGAGATTTCAGTGGAGCAGAGGCAGCAATGTCAGTTCAAACTGGGAGTTTGAAGTTCACTGGATTTTAGTAGAATCTACAGTTCTTTTCTGTACTTGCAGAATTTTTTAAGAGACTGAATATACTTTTTTTTCCTAGGCATATGCACTAATCAGAAATGGAACTACACAGCTATTTTCTATAGAACAAGTGAGATTTTTATTTTTATACCATGGTTATCCTACAATTTCACATCAATACACAAATATGCAGCATCTAACAAAGCAGTTATGACAAGGTCAAGATGCCACCAAGCACTTGGTTATTCTATATGCTCGCAGACTTTGCTACTTTGAAGAGCCCCATAACAAATCAGAGGTGTCAAGCACTCTCTAACTGGCTGTAAATGTTGTAATTGACAACATAATAAGCTATAATCAACCAGTTCAAAACTATTGGCATCTAAACAAGCTGGAAATGACAATTCAGGAGTTGTGACATTTAGACATTGTGGTCACTAAATGGACAGTAAAGATTAGGGATGGGCCAGGTGCTCGATTCGAACCCACGTTCGAATCGAGCACCGGGCGTTCGCTCGCTCAGCGAGCCCAGAACTATTTGGGCCGTTCGCATCACATTCGTGTGATGCGAGCGGCCCCGCAATGCATTGCTGGCTGATGATTGGCCAAGCATGCACTGTGACCCCGCATGCTTGGCCAATCACAGCGCCGGAAACTCGGAGAGCAATAATTGACTACAGGCAGGATGCCTGTAGCCAATTAAAGCTCAGGGGCTTTAGTACACGCCCCACCATTTAAAAGGCCGCCACGCCGTCGGCCCCGGTCACATGTGTTCCGGCTTTAGGAGAGAGCAGTCTGCTGATTCTGTCTTTGCTTGATTGCTATTTCTTTGCTAAACCATTGGCTATTTCTTTGCTAAACCATTGCTACCTGAGTCATTCATCATTAGTGATCGTTCATTGCTGCTGATTGCACAGTTAGTGTGTTATTAGCTGCTGCTGGGGATTAGTCTGGTGCGTGCGTACTGTTAGTACAGTATTGCAGTAGCAGCAACCGCAGTGCTGTTAGCACAGCATTGCACCCCAACTTCTGTCCCAACCTTCTGTCCCATCCATATACTACCTATAGTGTCTTTGTGTCAGCAGCACCCATAGGACTTCTAGTGTGTTAGTGGCAGCACACAGAGCTCCTATATTTTCGTCTCAGCAGCACACATATACTACCTATTGTGTCAGCAGCACCCATAGGATTTCTTGTGTGTTAGTGGCAGCACACAGAGCTCCTATATTGTCTTCTCAGCAGCACACATATACTACCTATTGTGTCAGCAGCACCCATAGGACTTCTAGTGTGTTAGTGGCAGCACACAGAGCTCCTATATTTTCTTCTCAGCAGCACACATATACTACCTTTTGTGTCAGCAGCACCCATAGGACTTCTAGTGTGTTAGTGGCAGCACACAGAGCTCCTATATTTTTCTTCTCAGCAGCACACATATACTACCTATTGTGTCAGCAGCACCCATAGGACTTCTAGTGTGTTAGTGGCAGCACACAGAGCTCCTATATTTTCTTCTCAGCAGCACACATATACTACATATTGTGTCAGCAGCACCCATAGGACTTCTAGTGTGTTAGTGGCAGCACACAGAGCTCCTATATTTTCTTCTCAGCAGCACACATATACTACCGATTGTGTCAGCAGCACCCATAGGACTTCTAGTGTGTTAGTGGCAGCACACAGAGCTCCTATATTTTCTTCTCAGCAGCACCCATAGGACTTCTAGTGTGTTAGTGGCAGCACACAGAGCTCCTATATTTTCTTCTCAGCAGCACACATATACTACCTATTGTGTCAGCAGCACCCATAGGACTTCTAGTGTGTTAGTGGCAGCACACAGAGCTCCTATATTTTCTTCTCAGCAGCACCCATAGGACTTCTAGTGTGTTAGTGGCAGCACACAGAGCTCCTATATTTTCTTCTCAGCAGCACACATATACTACCTATTGTGTCAGCAGCACCCATAGGACCCCAGTGTGTTAGTGGCAGCACACAGAGCTCCTATATTTTCTTCTCAGCAGCACACATATACTACCTATTGTGTCAGCAGCACCCATAGGACTTCTAGTGTGTTAGTGGCAGCACACAGAGCTCCTATATTTTCTTCTCAGCAGCACACATATACTACCTATTGTGTCAGCAGCACCCATAGGACTTCTAGTGTGTTAGTGGCAGCACACAGAGCTCCTATATTTTCTTCTCAGCAGCACCCATAGGACTTCTAGTGTGTTAGTGGCAGCACACAGAGCTCCTATATTTTCTTCTCAGCAGCACACATATACTACCTATTGTGTCAGCAGCACCCATAGGACTTCTAGTGTGTTAGTGGCAGCACACAGAGCTCCTATATTTTCTTCTCAGCAGCACCCATAGGACTTCTAGTGTGTTAGTGGCAGCACACAGAGCTTCGATATTTTCTTGACAGCAGCACACATATAGTACCTACAGTGTCTTTGTGTCAGCAGCACCCATAAGACTTATAGTGTGTTTGTGGCAGCACACATAGCTCCTATATTTTCTTGTCAGCAGCACACATAGTACCTATAGTATGTTAGTGTCAGCACCCATAGGACCTACAGTGTGTTGTGAGCACACATAGGAGCTCTATTTTTTATACTATATACACTACCGACTACAATGGCTGGAAGACCACCAAGGAGAGGCAGACCGTGCCGAGGCAAGAACACAGGGCAGGCAGGCTCTGTTTCTAGAGACAACAGTGCTGTCCATGGACGTGGTCGTGCATCGTCATCAACACGTGGCCATGGGACACGCTTGTCTTTGTTTTTGGCAGCTGGACATGTGGAGCCGCATCATGCCGAAGGCTTGGTAGAATGGATGACCAAGCCCTCCTCATCCTCCTCATCCTCTCTCACCCAGGCTGAGGGTACTGGCAGAGCAGCTGCCAACGCGTACTCAATGGCATCATCAGCCACCCCTTCCCTAGACCCACCATGTCCTCCTGAGGAGTCCCCCGAACTGTTTGAGCACAGTGTTGGGTACATGCTCCAGGAGGATGCCCAACGATTCGAAGGCTCGGATGATGATACCCAGCTTGAGGAAGGCAGTAGTGTGCGCGCAGAGAGAGGGGATGCTGAAGGACAGCAATCTGACAGTACTGTTCCACCAGCTGCAGCTTACTGCCAGGTTTGCTCTAGTGGTGAAGAGGGAGGGGATGATGAGGTCACTGACTCCACATGGGTGCCTGAAGGGAGAGAGGAGGAGGAGGAGGAGGAGGAGGAGGATGCGGCGTCACATGTCCAACGAGGCAGGATGCCCCCTGGAGGCCAGCTAGAGGCCAGCACAGCAACTGTATCACACCGCAGAGCTCCGCCTGTGCAGGGCGCTGCCTCTGCACGTTATCACAAAAGTTCTTTGGTGTGGGCCTTTTTTGAGACGAGTGCATCAGATCGCACCACTGCTATTTGCAATATTTGTCTCAAGCGTATCTCGCGTGGCCAAAACATCAGCCGCTTGGGCACCACAAGCATGAGCAGACATATGTCGACCTGCCATGCAGCTCGTTGGCAAGCACACATAAAAGACCCACACCAAAGAACAAAGCGGACCTCTCCTTGCTCCTCATCAGCTGGGATCTCCATCCCCACTATATCTTCAGTCCTCTCTGAAAGCTGCTCTGAGAGGACTGAAGGTGTAGAATTATGTGTGTTACAACCAAGTACTTGCAGTACACCGACGTCCGATTGTAGCAGGCTAATTTCCCTGCCCCAGCTGCTGGACCGTGGAAAGAAGTATACTCCCAGCCATCCACATGCCCAGCGGTTGAATGCTAGCTTGGTTAAATTGCTAGCACTTCAACTGCTGCCTTTTCAGTTGGTAGACTCGGCCCCCTTCCGTGAGTTTGTTGAATGTGCGGTTCCTCAGTGGCAGGTTCCCAAACGCCACTTTTTCTCACGGAAGGCGATTCCGTCTCTCTACCGGCATGTGGAAGGCAATGTCCATGCCTCGCTGGACAGGGCGGTCAGCGGTAAGGTGCATATTACCGCTGACTCATGGTCCAGCAGGCATGGACAGGGACGTTATCTTTCTTTCACGGCCCATTGGGTCACTCTATTGGCAGCTGGGAGGGATGCAGGACAAGGTGCAGTAGTGTTGGAGGTTGTTCCGCCACCACGCCTCCAAAATGCTACTACTGGTTGTGACACACCTCTCTCCTCCACCCCCTCCTCTTCTTCTTCCTCCAGTGCTCTGTCCTCGGAACCAGCGGTGCTCCGTAGGCGTACAAGGGGCTACGCGAGTACGCAGGCAAAAAGATGCCATGTCGTGCTTGCGCTGGTGTGTTTGGGGGACAGGAGCCACACTGGGGCAGAGGTTCTGGCAGCTCTGCAGGGGCAGGCCGAGAGGTGGTTGACGCCACGCCAGCTTAAGCCAGGAATGGCCGTTTTTGACAATGGCACCAACCTCCTCTTCGCCCTGCGACAGGGGCAGCTCACCCATGTGCCCTGTATGGCTCACGTCCTCAACCTGGTGGTGCAGCAGTTCTTGGGCAGGTACCCAGGCTTACAGGATGTCCTGAGGCAGGCCAGGAAAGTCTGTGTGCATTTCCGCCGATCTTATAATGCCAGTGCTCGGCTGACTGAGCTGCAAAAGGAGCTGAACCTGCCCAAGAACCGCCTAATATGTGACATGCCCACCAGGTAGAACTCAACGTTGGCCATGCTGCAGTGACTGCACACGCAGCAGAGGGCCATCAATGAGTACCTTTGCGACTACGGCACCAGGACAGGGTCAGGGGAGCTTGGCTTTTTTTCCCCACACCAGTGGAGCATGATCAGGGATGCATGCACTGTCCTCTCCCCATTTGAGGAGGCCACAAGGATGGTGAGCAGTGACAGTGCATGCATCAGTGACACTGTACCTCTTGTCCACCTGTTGGAACATACGCTGCGTGGGATAATGGACAGGGCACTTGAGGCAGAACAGAGGCAGGAAGAGGAGGACTTCCTTGCCTCTCAAGGCCCCCTTTATCCAGACAGTGTTCCTTCTGTCCCACCCATCACACAGGAAGAGGATGAGGAGGAGGAGGATTGTGTGAGCATGGAGGTGGAGCCTGGCACTCAGCATCAGCAGCAGCAGTCTTTTAGGGATGATGTACAGTCCCAACAAACCAGTGGACTTGTACGTGGCTGGGAGGAGGTGGCTGGCGATCATGTCATCCTCAGTGACCCAGAAGACTCCGGACCGAATGCCTCAGCTAACCTACGTAGCATGGCCTCCCTGATCCTGCAAAGCCTGCGGAAGGATCCTCGTGTTCTTCAGATCAAGGAGAGGGACCATTACTGGCTGGCCACTCTCCTTGATCCACGGTACAAGGGTAAGGTTGCGGACCTTATCTTGCCGTCGCAGAGGGAGCAGAGGATGAGACATCTCAGGGAGGCCTTGCAGAAAGGTCTGTGCAACGCGTTCCCAGAAACTGGGAGGTTACAAACTCCTGGTCCTGGACGACGAGTTGAGGCTTCGGTCAGTAGCAGAAGGAGCGGTGGGGAAGGTGGACGTCTGACCGATGCGTTCAGACAATTTTTTAGTCCGCAGCCCCAAGGTATGATCGGTTCCAGCAACCATCGCCAGCGTCTGATATACATGGTGCAGGAATACCTAGGGGCAAGGTCAGACTTGGACACCTTTCCCACCGAAAATCCTCTGGCTTACTGGGTCCTGAGGACTGGCCAGAGCTTGCACAGTATGCAATTGAGCTACTGGCCTGTCCTGCATCCAGCGTTCTGCTGCTGGAGGATTTGTCACCGATCATAGGGTGCGCCTGTCGACTGACCTTCATAAAAATGAATCAGTCTTGGATCACCACCAGCTACCAGGCACCTGAAGCGGATATAACTGAATAATTTATAATGTCACATCCCTTCAAGACTGCATATGCTGATACTGAGTGACTGTCCTGTTATGTTCACTGACTATCCTCTTCCTCCTCCTCAATGATCCATGCCACCACACCAGTGCCTAAGGCACAATTTTTCAGCCCCTGTATAACAGGGGCGTGTACTTACAATTTTAAAAAAAAATGCTTCGCAACAGGTGTGACTGCTGTGCTCCAAGTACAGTATCTGTGAGGGGTTGCAGTGTTGTGGCACCAGCACCAATGCGTAAGGCACAATTTTTCAGCCCCTGTATAACAGGGGCGTGTAATCACAATTTTTTAAAAAGATGCTTCGCAACAGGTGTGACTGCTGTGCTCCAAGTACAGTATCTGTGAGGGGTTGCAGTGTTGTGGCACCAGCACCAGTGCCTAAGGCACAATTTTTCAGCCCCTGTTGGGGCGTGTAATTACAATTTTTAGGCAATGCTTTGCAACAGGTCTCATTGCTGTGCTCAGAGTACAGTATCTGTGAGGGGTTGCAGTGTTGTGGCACCAGCACCAATGCCTAAGGCACAATTTTTCAGCCCCTGTATAACAGGGGCGTGTAATCACAATTTTTTAAAAAGATGCTTCGCAACAGGTGTGACTGCTGTGCTCCAAGTACAGTATCTGTGAGGGGTTGCAGTGTTGTGGCACCAGCACCAGTGCCTAAGGCACAATTTTTCAGCCCCTGTTGGGGCGTGTAATTACAATTTTTAGGCAATGCTTTGCAACAGGTCTCATTGCTGTGCTCAGAGTACAGTATCTGTGAGGGGTTGCAGTGTTGTGGCACCAGCACCAATGCCTAAGGCACAATTTTTCAGCCCCTGTATAACAGGGGCGTGTAATTACAATTTTTTTAAAAGATTCTTCGCAACAGGTGTGACTGCTGTGCTCCAAGTACAGTATCTGTGAGGGGTTGCAGTGCTGTGGCACCAGCACCAGTGCCTAAGGCACAATTTTTCAGCCCCTGTTGGGGCGTGTAATTACAATTTTTAGGCAATGCTTTGCAACAGGTCTCATTGCTGTGCTAAGAGTACAGTATCTGTGAGGGGTTGCAGTGTTGTGGCACCAGCACCAATGCCTAAGGCACAATTTTCCAGCCCCTGTATAACAGGGGAGTGTAATTATAATTTTTTAAAAAGATGCTTCGCAACAGGTGTGACTGCTGTGCTCCAAGTACAGTATCTGTGAGGGGTTGCAGTGTTGTGGCACCAGCACCAGTGCCTAAGGCACAATTTTTCAGCCCCTGTTGGGCGTGTAATTACAATTTTTAGGCAATGCTTTGCAACAGGTCTCATTGCTGTGCTAAGAGTACAGTATCTGTGAGGGGTTGCAGTGTTGTGGCACCAGCACCAATGCCTAAGGCACAATTTTTCAACCCCTGTTTAACAGGGGCGTGTAATTACAAATCTTGATCTAATAGTTCACAGCAGGGCCCATTCCTGCGCCCACCAAGAGTAACTATGAGGGCCTACAGTCTTGTGGCAACACCGTCCACCACCACCACCAAAGGCCCAATTTTTCTGCCCTGTTCAACAGGTGCATGCAATTACAAATCTTGATCTAATAACTCACAGCAGGGCCCATTCCTGCACCCACCAAGAGTAACTGTGAGGGCTTACAGTCTTGTGGCAACACCGTCCACCACCACCACCACCACCACCAAAGGCCCAATTTTTCTGCCCTGTTCAACAGGTGCATGCAATTACAAATCTTGATCTAATAACTTACAGCAGGGCCCATTCCTGCACCCACCAAGAGTAACTGTGAGGGCTTACAGTCTTGTGGCAACACCGTCCACCACCACCACCACCACCAAAGGCCCAATTTTTCTGCCCGGTTCAACAGGTGCATGCAAGTACAAATCTTGATCTATTAACTCACAGCAGGGCCCATTCCTGTGCCCACCAAGAGTAACTGTGAGGGCTTACAGTCTTATGGCTACACCAACATCTAATAGGGCAAATTTCTGCAGAGTATATACGGCAGGCCCCTACTTTCAAACATCCAACTTACAAACGACTCCTACTTGCAAACGGAAAGAGAAAACAGGAAGTGAGAGGAAATCTACCCCTAGGAAGGGAAATTCTATCCTGTTAGATTTAATTTGGGAAAAAGGTATCTCCTCTCTACTGATGCTTTATCACCAATCCTTGTTTCAATTAAAACCCCACTTTTAAAAAAACATTTGTCATTGGGACGGAAAGTGAGGTGAAATGTTCTGAACAGATGTGCAAAGACAGCAAATGTTACAGGGGTGATAACCCCTTCCTATGTTCTCCAAAAAGCTTAAAAATAGATTTTTTTGGGATGGAGCTACACTTCATAATGTACCTGTTCAGATTCTACTTAAGAACAAACCTACAGTCCGTGTCTTGTTTGCACCACCTATATACTGCTGTTCAGAGTATATAGGGTTGTAGGTATAGGGTTTTATTTTGGGTGCGGGGTCCCCCTTAATATCCATACAAGACCCAAAGGGGCTGGGTTGGGGGGGGGGGGTGATGGGGTAGCCATGCCATTTTTCTCAAGGATTTTCAGCCATATGGCGGCCAGGACAAGACATGACATTAAAGCCGCAAGTGGTTTCTTTTTTTCCTTTACAAATGTCATTTTGTGCAGGGGCAGTTCTAAACACGGGAAACACATGCCACTTCACAGGCATACTTTAGACACCCCCCAGGTACCATATTTAAAGGAAAATTTCACTTTTTTTTTTTTCACTTTATGCATCATTAAAATGACTGCTCCCGAAAAAACGTTAGTTTGTAAAAGTTCTTTTTGCATTGATATATGTCCCCTGGGGCAGGACCCGGGTCCCCAAACCTGTTTTATGACATTAACATGCATATTGGCCGTTGTAATTAGCAATTTTGATTTCGAACGTTCGCGTCCATTATAATGAATAGGGTTCGAAAATTTGCGCGAACTTTCGGTCCGTTCGAAGGTTCTGGTGCGAACCGAACCCGGGGGTGTTCGGCTCATCCCTAGTAAAGATACAAAGTCCATGCTAAGTCCATGATCAGGTTCTGTACATACCTTATACTACACCTTCGAGGTAAGTAGTAAATAGTGAACAGCTTGATCCCATCTCTCCTACGTCTTCATATTGGGCAGTTAATGTGATGAACTAAAGTCATGAGCCCATGATTTGGGCAATGCAGGGGGTGCAATAGTCAGGGGGCCAAGCTCTAGACCACTGGAGCACTGTCAAGGGAGATCATAAATTTACTATACAAATGTATAGTATGTGCCTTGCTATATGTATAGTATATAATATGTACCATACTATACATGCAGAGGCGGCTCTCTAATTAGGCAAATTAGGCGGTCGCCTTAGGCCTCGCACTCCCAGGGGCCTCATGGCCTCCTAATTTGCCTGACGTGTGTGGGAGTTGGAGGGAATGTCCACTTGAATTATTTTTCCCCGTTTTGGGCGTGCGTGGGTCTTAGATTTGCCTAAGGCCTCACAAAGCCTAGAGCCGCCTCTGTATACGTGTACCATGCTACATTCACTTTATGTAAGTAAGCTGATGCCATAGCCTTGCTGCCCAAATATGCAGACCTTTTGCACTTATTGTTAGACCGTAGAGGCCACTGGAAAAAATAGTTGCCACCTGTCCGGGATGCACCCGGACAGTCCAGGTTTTGAATCATGTGTCCGAGTTTCAGTCCACCTGAAACCCGGACACATTATTCAGACAGGAATGTGGCTCGGAGCAGGACTTGACAGGAGGGTGAGGGGGCACTATGTTTACTATTCTATTTGGAGTGCCCAAAGGTGCTCCAGGTCTGTTATAATCCTATAGTATATACTAAAACAAAAAAAATTACTGTGCACCACTAAAGTGTTTGAGTTTGGCTTGAGGAAAAAGTGGCAACCCTACTGCAGAAAGAAGTTTGTGTTTTCTTCGCCTAGGTTTTTACTCACACTGTGTTACTTTTTCTGTACTTTACTCAAAAACGTGAAAGCACTGATTTCTAAGGAGGATGTAATAGCAATGCATTTTTATTGTAGTCTCATGTAACCTATCCAGCCTATGAACTGAAGCATGTCCTCAGCCTCAAAGTACTCTTATAGTAAGCCTGCAGTCTCTCACTATCAACTGTGGCATCATGTCCATAGTCTCTGACAATATCCTGTCGCATGTCTGCAACCAGATGTGGCTCTTTAATTAGGCAAATTAGGTGGTCACCTAAGGCCTCAAGCTCACAGGGGCCTCACGGCTGCCTAATTTGCATTATCACAGTTTTCAGGGACAGGGGACCTTAACGCTGCTGTGCTCAGGCAGCGTTAAGAGCCCTGTCTCATTTAAGGGTGCCTCGTGGTGGCCAAACAGCTGATTTGTAGTGTGACAGTGGCGGAACTACCAGGGTCGCACTTGAGACATGTCCCTGGTGTTCTGCCACTGTGGAGAGGGCTCCAGTAAAACAGAGCACTTTCCTGCTGTCTGTACACAGGAGCTGGCCAATTAGTAATCAGCTAAGTTAGGCTCGGACTCTGTAGGGATTTGGCTAGGGTGGGGATGGCCCCTTGAGCAGGGGGTAGGGTGGTTGGTGGGCCGCTGGTAAAGTGCGTGGTGACAGACATCATGGTGCTTGGTGCCTTTGCAGAAAATTTGAAAGTATTTGCAAGGAGGGAGCGTGGGGTAGAGGAGGACCAAAGCCTGCAGGCAATTACAGGTTTGTGTGTTCCACAGTGAGCCAATCACTCTATTGGAGATCACAGATGTAAGGTGAGAGTGGAGACCCTAAGGAAAGGGGGGACACTGATATAAAGTTCCCCCATTATATCAGTGACCTCACTTCCCTCTTACATCAATGAAAACCCTTAAGATTAGTGCAGTGATGGATTGTGATGTTTTGGAACTACATTTCCCATGATGCTCATGCACTCATAGTGTAGTTGAGCCTCATGGGAAATGTAGTTCCAAAACATCTGGGGTGCCAAGTTTGCCATCACTGGCTTAGTGTATTCACTCAGCAGACTCTGGTGTAAAGGGGAACTCTGCGGACACTGATGTAAGGGGGAATGCTGTGGACTCTGTTGTAAAGGGGAACTCTGGTGTAAGAGGTTCTCTGGCCACCAGAGCCCCCCCTTAAATCAGAGTTTGCAGATTTCCCCCTTACATGAGAATTAGCAGAGTTACAGTTCAATGGGAACTCTAAGTACTCTGAGTTAAGGAGGAACTCTGCAAGCTCTGATGTAAGTGGGGGCTCTGGTGACCAAAAAACCTCTTACAGCAAGGTTCCCCTTTACATCAGGGTCCGCAGAGTTCCCCTTTACATCAGGGTCCGTAGAGTTCCCGCTTGCACCGTAAGGCAAACCCTGCCGACTCTGATGTACTGTAAAGGGGGAAGCTGATGTAAAGGAGGCTCTGGGAATACTGGGAACTCTGATGTAAGAGGGGATTCTAAGGGCAGAAAAGGGTCCCGCTGTGGGACCATAATAAAGGGGCCCCAGGCTTAGGTCGGGGGGCCCTTCATAGTTTTTTCCACTGGGGCCATGAAAGTTCTAATTACACCTTTGCAATGTGACTTCATTTTAGAGGTGACAGGACACCCTAATGCTGTTGTGCCCAGGCAGCGTTAGGAGCCCTGTCACACGTACCTCTCGCGTAACCTAAGACTTCTGGAGCTCTGTAGCTTATTTTTCCCATTATGGGCATGAGCAAGGCCTCATGTCTTCAAGTTTTGCCTCAGGCCTCACAAAGCCTAGAGCTGCCTGCAACCTCTAATGCCGCGTACACACGAGCAGACTTTTCATAGACTAGGTCTGACGGTCTTTTCTACGGACTTTCGACGGAGTTCCGACGAACTTTCCAAATGAACGGACTTGGCCACACACAATCACACTAAAGTCTTACGGATTTGAACGTGATGACGTACGACTGGACTAGAATAAGCAAGTTTGTAGCCAGTAGCCAATAGCTGCCCTAGGGTCGTTGTTTGTCCGTCGGATTAGCACACAGACAATCGGATTTTTCGATAGGAACTGGGTCCAGCGGAGTTCCAGTGGGAAAATTTGAAACATGTTCTATTTCTAAAGTCTGTCGGATCTTTCGACAGCAAAAGTCTGATGGAGCCCACACACGATCGAATTCGTTCCGTCTGACCTTTGCTGCCAAAAAGTCCAGTCGTGTGTATGCAGTATTACAGCTTTCTGTAGCATTACGGTATATACCCTGAACATTATTTGTAGCCTTTGGCAATATTAAGAGCTACACTTTATATTTAAATGTATTTATCAGTTTAAATTGATGCTGTATAGCAGTATCTCCTTAAATGTATAATTCAATTAATTCAGTGCTTATAGTTCTTTTTAAACTGCAATCAGACAGCTGTGAGCTAAAGGATAAGATTCTCAGTTTCAAAAGGCAACATTTTAAGCATAGAGTGCAAACACATAAAGCCAAACACTCTTTAATAATAACAGCAGTTAGTCAATCACCAATCACTGTCAACAGAACTCTGCAGCATCCAATTATGGAACACCGAATGGGAGGGACATGTACGGTACACAAAGACCAACAGACCTAATAGGCAATTGAAAGACATTACAACCATATGTCAATCAAAAATACTAAAACTCCACTGCCTCCGCATCTAAACAGTCAGCCAATCACGTAAACTTAATGGGGAACATAACATATAACAAAAAAGCAAAAACTATCATAAAAGCAAACAAAAAGCAACACAACAGAAAAACAAAGTTTGTTTCTTTGTTAGTTGATTTTTTCATTTTTGCTGTTCTAGTTCTTTTGTCCTTATGTCCATGCCTTTATATCAGCTGTGTAATATAGTGATTGCAACTGAATCTGTAGTCTAGAAATAGTTTTATGACATAATGAGTATGGGGTGTGTATATAGGTCCATTGATACTTTTGTAATGCTCTCTCCCAAAAGGGCAGAGTTTGCTAAGCTCAGTCTATGGGATATCTTTTTGTAAAGGGATGAGGGTGCAGGATACTCCATGCATGCCAGCAAATACAGGAGGACAGGTTCTCAAGCACAAGTTCTTAAGCAGCAGTTTTTACTGTTAGTAGTGGGGATAGCCAGCTAATTTGAGACTCTGTATGAGCAGTCCCAATCTTTACAGCAACTTCTAGCAATTATAGCATTCAGCCCAAAAGCACATGCACAGTTGGAATCCTAGGCAAAGATACTACTCAAGGTCTAAGTACAGCTGTCCCCAACCAGCTTCCATGCAACACTCTGCAGTGCTCAAGGGGTCTTTCTCCAAGCCAGCTTCTTGAGGTAGTGTCCTCTTCTTTTAGGCCCTAAGCTAAGCTAAGCCAAAAACTAAACTTAGCCTGATTATGGCTGGACGTTATAATTTACTGTGGCACTTTTGGAAGCTAGTATAAGCTTGCAAATTCATACAGAAAATCTGCGCTTGGGTCAACAAATTCACAGAAACTCAGTAAAGAGTGAAAAGCAAAGGAAAGCTGCTAGCACTGTATCTTGAGTATACAGAGCTAGTATTAGTTTGGCTAGGCTAATTTAGCACCCCCATGAAGCACATTACTAGCTGTGTAAATGGCTGGGCAATGAAACACAAAGTTCTCCATCAGGACCTCTCTGTATGTAGCGGGCCAGAGTTTTGTCTGGTTTGTTTTTCTTACCGAGTTTGACGTATTACCCAGAGGGTGGAGTCGTTTACTTTGTGACAGTTGATATAATGCTAAGCATCATGAAGCGGCATCCCCGACCTACAAAGGCCTAATGGTGACCTCCAGAGTGAGGAAGAGCTGACATTCCAGAGTGAGGAAGAGCTGACATACTTCTTCAAAGTATGGGTTACTAGGCATGGTGGGTGTAATGCAAGTTGAAAACATGGGCGCCAGTCACTTTTTGAATGCGAACAAAAGAGATTTATTGTCTCTTAACAAGAACTGAGGGAGAGAGGTTTTAGGGCCAGGACACCCTTAGGCAAATGCAATAGCAATTGGCAGACTCCGAGACAAAAAAATAGGCAGACAGCTATACAGGTAGAGTGCCTTTAAGCTGGATGCAGCAACTGTTGTAGTGGCCATAACCCTCGATGGGGCGGCCTTGAATTTTGGGCTTACCGGTTACCTCCACTTGGCTTGTTCTTCCATGTCCAGGGGTTCCCAGGGTTAGTACCCAACAACTTCGGATGCTGACACCATAAAAGTCCTTTTTGAAGGTTTTTATTAGCAGGGGTAACATCCAACAAACACAGTCTCAAATGGGAACAGAGGGCAAGGGTGAATAAACTCAGGCACCTTGAGCTGCTGACAATTAGAAAGTCTTTGATAAAACCCAGTAGCCACTCGCAGCTGGGCACTTCAATGCTGGACAAATCTCTAGCCAGAAATTATGGCAGCCAACACTTTGATCTGGAAACTTGCAAAGTCTCCGACACGGAATAAACTCTTAACTGAAAGTTTAGAGACTCGGGAACAGATGGATCCTTGCCCCAGACCAAGCGAGTCTGTGGGGCTAGTCAACTTGACCATGTTGGGGGGCGGCAAACGCTCCCGGGCCCGGGACCCCTCGCGGGGCTACCCCGGTCCAGATTCAGGAATAGGCAGCTACTGCCGAACGAACCCCGAACACGTGACTTCAGCACTTAAAGTACCCTTCCCCAGACTACACAGCGAGGCCAGACGCACCCACTAATTGGCTCCGGGGAAGCTGATACTCAAACCGTCCAACCAGGCCTGGTTCTGGGCCTGTCATGTTTACCTCAATGTACCCATGACCAGGCAGAACCCTAGTACAGCCCAGCCAAACTAATGCCAAAGTGAACCTGCGCAATTAACCCTCAGAACCCCACTACTGTTCTGAGGAAAAACAAAATTTTCACATATAGCGGACACCTTGTAAAAGTGTCGCCGCTACACTGTATTTGTAGAACTGCTGTCTCCTCTGGCAACTGAACTTTGAACAGTCAATAGAAATCCATACACGTAACTCACAGTAGCCCATTATAGATCTTTTCTCACATCTCACAGTATCCTACTGTAGATCTTTACTCACTGAGCTCCTGGTCTGTCACTAAACTTCAAGATTCCAGTCACCACTGGATACCCTGAGCTCTTCCACAGCTAGCCCGCTGTATTCTCCTCAAGCGTCACCCCTGCAAACCCGCTGAGTCCCTGGCTTGACCCTCTGCTGAAGCACTTGTTCACCATCCCCAGCTAGTGAATAAGGCTGCTCTGGTACTTCTTCGGACTTCCATACCTGGACTCTAATAACCGGAGTGGATGTTCCTTAATGGCGACTGTGCCTCCTTTATCTCTGACCTTGATCCTCACTTGCCTCTGGTAACAGGATGGTCGTCCCTCACCGCTGGCAACAATGCGGTTCTCCATCTGGTGGAACCTCTGCAACTTGGTTGAGCTTCTGGCCGAAAGCCCCACCCCCGCGCTGCTTCTCTCAAACCTGGATAGGCCTCAGACAGCCTAGCAGCCTTGTGCTCCCGGGATAGGCGTCAGGCTTCCGGCCTAGCAACCTGGAGCCTCGTAACATACGTCCACCCAGACTGACGTCCAGGTGGCACAGAACCCCGATCACCTGACTCCTCCCGGATATAGAGGCGCTCCGAGCAGGCTAAGGGACCAAAAAGACCCCTGCCAATAGAGTCAACCTATTTACTCCTAGTATGGATTCCCTATGCCCTTATCATTCTACTGCCACAGGCAACAATGCCACTTAGTGACAGAAGAGAGAGGTGCATTAAATCCAGGGTTAGGGAAACAGCCAGTGAATCCCCTATCAATCAGCCAGGCTGGTTACCACCTAGCAAGCTAAATTAGCAACCCTGCCTACTATCAGGGTGCTATACATCACAATTATTTGTATCTTTTTCTGGCTATTCTCAGCAACATCCTTTTAGGTCCCTTTCACCCTTGTGCGACTTCAAAGTTGCGCGATTTTACAGCGATTTTGCCGCGATTCGAGGCCGCGATTTTTGCCGCGATTTCAAGGAATGCCTGTGTAAGTGACATCAAAATCGGACCAAAGTAGTGCAGGAACTACTTTGAAGTCGGAATGACTTGAAGTCGTACTTATATGAAAGGCTGTCATTGGAAATCATGGGGAACGACTTGTCATGCTACTTTGCAGTCCCAAATCGTGGGACAAGTCATATAAGTGTGAAAGGGGCCTTAGACAGTACTAGAAACTGCTTTGATAGGGCATCTTCTACCCTGCAATAAAATTGCAGTATCATAACTCCACTATGGTCATCTTGCAATCAGTTTTGGTAGGGGAACTTGTGTAAAGAAATAAAAGGAGAGTATCAACCAAGCAAACCAGACAATTAAAATGTAAATACAGGCAATAATTTACCAATAATATATATTAATTTATTTATATTTGCTTTCTTCTCAATAGGTCAAACAGCTGTAGGAAGCCTTGCTGCTTGTTTATAGCAGATGGACATAAAAATGCGTCAGCTGACGTGTTTGTGCAGGCATCCCCTAGCTTTTCCACATGGCCAAAGCTTTTAGCTAGTGCCCTACTGGCTATGCATGGGCCATCTTCTCTGAACTGTGACCACCCCTAAACCATGGAGCTCTCCATGTCTACTACCCACATGTACAGATGGGGGTTAGAGACCCTTTCCCCTCCATTTCCTGATCTATAAACATTGTGCCCTCCCTTATGCCTAGAGCACCTCTCACACAGGGCCCTGCATTACACTTTCTAGGTTCTAGGCTAGGGCTCCATAGGTCCAGCCAAACACCTGAGGCCCTTGACACTTGGGGACAGGGAATGCATTGAAGTAAAAAATGTTCTGCCTTTGGAACCACTTTTAACTGCACCTTTAATCTCATGCTTCTTATTCTTCATATCTCATCACACAGACGATTAATCTTGAAACAACTTCTCTACTTTAAAGGCTTGCAAGAAGTTTACATTATTGGAATAAGTGTAGCGTCCCTGGTGTGTTAAATAGTAACATATCAACCCATGGAAATGGTAAACAGTCCCATAATAAGGTAGTTCCTCAATAATGTCCTGCAAGGTAGAAGATGGGGGTATTACAGTTGTGCCATTTCCCCTGCACGTTCTCTAATTCACATTCCAGGGTCACAGCACTCAGCTTCTGACTTGGTCTCTCCTCTGAAGGGCAGAACCCACGTACAGTCCTGCTATATCCGGAGTCATCTTCAGGACAACCAATGACCTACTAAAATCCCCCATCCCTTAAGTTTAGGGAAATCTTTACTTTCTGCCTGCAGGTGCAGGGTGGGTCATAAAAGGGAAAGAACCCCCTTCCTACATGTGGGTAGACGAGCAGTACTGGCACAAAACAAAACCAGCTGACCAAGCTCTTTTGATATTTTACCAGCCTGACTGATATTTGGCAATACTATATGTAGCACCCTTTAGTGTGTGCTACTAGAAGTGAGAGTAGTTGAACTATACTCTGACTCATATTTTATTGTGAGTCTGTAATTGGGACAGGGTTGTTAGAGGTCAGGCTGGATGACTCATGCAAACAGCCCTCTGGTGCCTCCCCCTGGATCTGGAAAGTTGGAAAACATCCTAGATACTAGAGGGTGAGGTAGGCAGGAGCTGTTTTGCATATTTCTGTGCCCTTGGCCAATCCCCAGGAGTAGGCCTGTCAGGGAACCAAGGATCCCTTAAATAGAGATGGGCCATGCCAGCAGGGAAGTTGGGTGGAAAATAGTGAAGCAGTGCTGGTGAGAGCCTGTTGGTGGCCCTTGAGAGACCCCTGCTGGGGAAGGGGTTTTACCTTTGGCTGAAGCTCGGCAGACTGGTCTGGAAAGATCCCACCACAGGAGGCAGTTGGAGGGACCCTAACCAGAGAGACAGCAGGAGCAAGGAGAGACAGTGAGTAGATCAGCACGGTGCAGTGACAGACAAGTGGAGAGACTGCCAGCTGTAGCAGGTCTCTCTTGAAGACAGTGATGTGCCAAGTCTCCATCCAACCTTGCCCTGGGGAATCTCCATGTGTATGTCAGTCAGGAGAACTGGGAAAATGAAGCAGCCAGATGGGCTAACATTTCTGCAAACAATAGAGCAGGGATCAGTGTCTACAGGGGAGCAGAAGGTGGGGCAAGAAGCAGTTAACTCCACATGTGCTACTTCACTAAGACTGAAAGTTCCTAGCCTGTAATTAGTTGTTGCTGAGCTAACTAGAGACTGTTAGTTCCCAAGGGAGTGAACCCATCAGAAGCTGTGCAAAGGAACCAAGTTTGTGCAGGAGGAAAGAAAAAGTGAAATCTGTAAATAGGGAGGATGTTGTCCCTGGTTTTGTTTGTTGGACATTTTTCAAGTTGGGCATCCCATAATCTCTTACCCCATCCAAGTTATAATCCCCTAATAAAACAACAAAAACAAGCCAAAGGACTGATTACTGTGTCTGAATGCAAGAAGGAAATGATGTGTGACTGGCTGTGCAACATTGCGAAACCCTGACAAAATCTGTATCCTGCGACATGCAGCCCTACTAAATATTATTAATAAAGAGATTCACAAGAATAGTGGATAATTCTACTAGAAAAAAAGATCCTGCTGATGCCAGTCAAAACTGGTGTGGCATCTGAATTTGTAATGAGTTGACCAGTACTGCATTAAGCATGCTAAGAGAAAATATTTGGGCACATATATAGTACTTATTATTGCTCAGAGCTCATGAAATTTCATGAAGTGACTCACTGAGGTTACAGGGGATCCAGAACTGAGACTTAAAGATTCAGGCTTAGCATAATCAGGAGCTGTTTGACATCATTCTGTATAAGGGATGTACTAAAGTGCTCTGAGCTCTTCGCTCTTTAATTATATGCCACTGTCATATGTCTTGTTCCAAAGAACATAAGCAGCATGTTTACTTTGTCCAGGGTAATCACCCTGTTTTGGGACATAACCTTCAGGAGAAAATAATCACTTAGGACCAGTTCAAATGCTTTTCTGCATGCACGATTTTGACACATTTTCAATGCTTTGTTGATGCAGTCCTTTTTTATCCCTCTTTTTTCTTATCCTTTAATAAGGACATGTGTGTTCCAGTGCATTTTTTGGTGCGTTCCGGTGCATCCCAGTGCAGGAAAAATGCAGCATGTTCTACTTTTTTTTCTGGAACTGAAACACAATGGCACAGTGAGGCTACGCACGGTGAGGCTGCAATATGGGGGCATGATGTGGCTGCAATGGGGGGACGGTGAGGCTGCAATGGTGGGCACGGTAAAGGCTGCAATGATGGGCGCAATGAGATAATTCGGCGAGCCCAGAACTATTTGGGCCGCTCGCATCAAATTCGTGTGATGCGAGCGGCCCGCAATGCACTGCGCCAGTTGCAGTGCATTGCTGGCTGATGATTGGCCAAGCATGCACTGTGACCCGCATGCTTGCCAATCAAAGAGCCAGCGAGGAGAGCAATAATTTGCCACAGGCAGGATGCCTGTGGCCAATTATAGCTCAGGGGGTTTAGTACACGCCCCACAGTATAAAAGGCCGCCGCGCTGGTGGCCTTGCATATTGTGTTGTGTTGTCAGTGTCAGCGTGTCAGTGTTATGTGCTGCTGACTGCTGACATTATGTGCTATGATTCTGGGGATTAGTGTGTGCGTGCTGTTAGTACAGCATTGCAGTATCACATCTGGGGGGTGTCTATAGTATGCCTGTGAAGGGGCGCATGTTTCCTGTGCTTAGAACTGTCCCTGGAAAAAGTGTCATTTTTGCAGGAAAGAAAGCTATTTAAAATCACTCGCGGCTAATGTATTGATGGCTCCCGTAACACAGAGAACAGTCATTCATTGAAAGCCATTCATAAAAAAAGTCATTTATAAAAAATAAAAAAAATAAAAAAGAACAAAGCGTGGGGGTCCCCCCAAATTCAATAACCAGGCCCTTCAGGTCTGCTATGGATATTAAGGGGGACCCCAGCCAAAAAAAAATAAAAATGGCATGGGGTCCCCCTCAAAATCCATACCAGACCCTTGAGGTCTGGGATGGATTTTAAGGGGAACCCCAGCCAAAAATAAAATGGCGTGGGGTCCCCCTCAAAATCCATACCAGACCCTTATCCTAGCACGCCCCCCCTCCCTCCTGAACCGTACCAGGTCACATGCCCTCAACATTGGGAGGATGCTTTGGGGGTCTGAGACCCCCAAAGCACCTTGTCCCCATGTTGATGAGGACAAGGGCCTCTTCCCCACAACCCTGGCCATTGGTTGTGGGGGTCTGCGGGCGGGGGGCTTATCGGAATCTGGAAGCCCCCTTAAACAAGGGGACCCCCAGATCCCGCCCCCCCCTGTGTGAAATGGTAAGGGGGTACAAAAGTACCCTTACCATTTCACCAAAAAAGTTTCAAAAATGGTAAAAATTACAGGAGACGGTCTTTGACAATTCCTTTATTAAAATCTTCTTTCTTCTGGTCTTCCTTCTTCCTTTCTTCATCCTTCGGTTTCTTCATCTTCTCCTTCCGGCATCTTCTTCCATCTTCTTCTTCCATCACCTTCTTCCTCCGATCCGCTTCTTCTTGCTCTGGTCTTCTCGTCCGGCATCTTCTTCCATGGCGTCGGCGTCTCTTCTGGGCCGCTCCGCGCAATGGGAGGCTCCCGCTGTGTGAGGCTTTGCTGCGTCTGACAGGTCTTTTATAACAGAGGGCGGGGCCACCTTGTAACCCTGCCCCCCTCTGACGCACGGGGACATCATGGGGAATTCCCTATGGCTTTCCCCATGACGTCAGAGGGGGCGGGGTCACCAGGTGGCCCCGCCCTCCGTTATAAAAGACCTGTCAGACGCAGCAAAGCCTCACACAGCGGGAGCCTCCCATTGCGCGGGGCGGCCCAAGAAGAGACCCGGATGCCGTGGAAGAAGATGCCGGACGAGAAGACCAGAGCAAGAAGAAGCGGAACGGAGGAAGAAGATGATGGAAGAAGAAGATGGAAGAAGATGCCTGAAGGAGAAGATGAAGAAACTGAAGGATGAAGAGAGGAAGAAGAAGGAAGAAGACCAGAAGAAAGAAGATTTTAATAAAGGAATCGTCAAAGGCCGCCTCCTGTCATTTTTACAATTTTTGACACTTTTTTGGTGAAATGGTAGGGGTACTTTTGTACCCCCTTACCATTTCACACAGGGGGGGGCGGGATCTGGGGGTCCCCTTGTTTAAGGGGGCTTCCAGATTCCGATAAGCCCCCCGCCCGCAGACCCCCACAACCAATGGCCAGGGTTGTGGGGAAGAGGCCCTTGTTCTCATCAACATGGGGACAAGGTGCTTTGGGGGTCTCAGACCCCCAAAGCATCCTCCCAATGTTGAGGGCATGTGGCCTGGTACGGTTCAGGAGGGAGGGGGGCCACTCTCGTCCCCCCCTCTTTTACTGCGGCCTGCCAGGTTGCGTGCTCGGATAAGGGTCTGGTATGGATTTTGAGAGGGACCCCACGCCATTTTTTTTTGGCTGGGGTTCCCCTTAAAATCCATCCCAGACCTCAAGGGTCTGGTATGGATTTTGAGGGGGACCCCATGCCATTTTTTTTTTTTTTTGGCTGGGGTCCCCCTTAATATCCATAGCAGGCCTGAAGGGCCTGGTTATTGAATTTGGGGGGACCCCCACGCTTTTTTTTTTTTTTAATCAATGACTTTTTTTTTTATGAATGGCTTTCAATGAATGACTTAATCTCTGTGTTGCGGGAGCCGTCAATACATTAGCCGCGAGTGATTTTAAATAGCTTTTTTTCCTGCAAAAATGACACTTTTTGCAGGGACAGTTCTAAGCACAGGAAACATGCGCCCCTTCACAGGCATACTAAAGACACCCCCCAGGTACAAAATTTAAAGGAATATTACACTTTTATTGTTTCACTTTAAGCATTATTAAAATCACTGCTCCTGAAAAAACGGCCATTTTTAAAAAAAAAATTTGCATTGATACATGTCCCCTGGGGCAGGACCCAGGTCCCCAAACACTTTTTATGACAATTACATGCATATTAGCCTTTAAAATTAGCACTTTTGATTTCGAACGTTCGCATCCGTTGTAAGTAATAGGGTTCTTATGCTCGCACAGACTTTAGGTACGTTCGCGGGTTCTGATGCGAGCCGAACCGGGGGGTGTTCGGCTCATCCCTATGTGCCACTTTGTGTTGGTCTATCACATAAAATCCCAAAAAAAATACATTTAAGTTTTTGCTTGTATTATGACAAAATATGGAAAAATTTAAGGGGTATGAATACTTTTTCAAGACACTGTATCTCCCCCATTTTGTTGTACATTTAGTTGTAATTAGATAGATGTTGGTCCTCTCTCCTCTGAGGTTTTAGTCCCCAGTAATACTCCACTAGAGTTCACAACTTTGTTTGAATTTTGGAGATGAATTTCTGCTGGTTTTACCCAGCAGGCAATTATACTTTATATCTTAAACAATAGATTTTTAATTCAACCAGCACACTGACAGTTTTTTGCATGTGAGTCGCAGTGAAGGCCTGAAACACAGATACATTATTAAAACATTCTGTTCCCGGCTGAGCAATTGTACCCAGAATTACAATTCTGTGTGCAGGGGAGGGAGATAATAAGTATAATTACATGAAATCTGTTCTAGGCTGGTTTTATTCTGCCATTTCAGTAGAGACAAAAAAATATTAAACACAAAACAGTTTCATCCCTAATATGCAAAACCGGGCTTTCTCATCAATTAGGAAAACAAAAAAAAGTATCCCTGTTTACTGATTTATGGTGGACTTCTTTTGTAAATCATATCTATGGCTAAAATATAAAATATTTATTTTATATTAACCACTTCAATACTGGGCACTTTCACCCCCCTTCCTTCCCAGGCCAATTTTCAGCTTTCAGCGCTCTTGCACTCAATAAGAATTGCGTGGTCATGCAACATGCGCGGTCATGCAATTTTTATAATTTTGTTAACACAAATAGAGCTTTCTTTTGGTGGTTATTATTCACAAATCTTGAACAAAGTTTTTATTTTTTTGCGTTATAGGTGAAAAAAGAGCAGAAATTTTGAAAAAAAAAAATATTTTCTACTTTCTGTTTTAAAAGAAATCCAATAAAATCTATTTTTTTCATAAATTTAAGCCAAAATGTATTCTGCTACATGTCTTTGGTAAAAAAAAATCCTGTTAAGTGTATAATAATTGACACTCAGATGGTCTCAGCTGGCTCCGGACCAAGCCGAGTGTCACAGCCATATTTTTTACTGGCAACCTTTTACTTTTACTGGCATTTACTGACAGGGGGAAAATGCCTGTTTTTTACTGGCTGCCAGTAAAAATACTGACGGTTGGCAACACTGAGTAGAATTGTTATTAGTAGTAGCAACAGGACTATTAGTTAATAGCATAAGTCGTAGATTATTGTGGTAGCTGTTGGTGTGTTGGTATTAGTTAGGGATGAGCCGAACACCCCCGGGTTCGGTTCGCACCAGAACCTTCGAACCGACCGAAAGTTTGCGCGAATTTTCGAACCCTATACGTTATAATGGACGCGAACGTTCGAAATCAAAAGTGCTAATTGCAACGGCCAATATGCATGTTAATGTCATAAAACAGGTTTGGGGACCCGGGTCCTGCCCCAGGGGACATATATCAATGCAAAAAGAACTTTTAAAAACTAACGTTTTTTCGGGGGCAGTCATTTTAATGATGCATAAAGTGAAAAAAAAAAAAGTGAAATTTTCCTTTAAATATGGTACCTGGGGGGTGTCTAAAGTATGCCTGTGAAGTGGCATGTGTTTCCTGTGTTTAGAACTGTCCTTGCACAAAATGTCATTTGTAAAGGAAAAAAAGAAGCCATTTAAAACCACTTGCGGCTTTAGGTTTGTTCTTAAGTAGAATCTGAACAGGTACATTATGAAGTGTAGCTCCATCCCAAAAAAATCTATTTTTAAGCTTTTTGGAGAACATAGGGAGGGGTTATCACCCCTGTAACATTTGCTGTCTTTGCACATCTGTTCAGAACATGTCACCTCACTTTCCGTCCCAATGACAAATGTTTTTGGAAAAGTGGGGTTTTAATTGAAACAAGGATTGGTGATAAAGTATCAGTAGAGAGGAGATACCTTTTTCCCAAATTAAATCTAACAGGATAGAATTTCCCTTCCTAGGGGTAGATTTCCTCTCACTTCCTGTCTTTCCATTTGCAAGTAGGAGTCGTTTGTAAGTTGGATGTTTGAAAGTAGGGGCCTGGCGTATATACTCTACAGAAATTTGCCCTATTAGATGTTGGTGTAGCCACAAGACTGGTGGGCACAGGAATGGGCCCTGCTGTGAGTTAATAGATCAAGATTTGTACTTGCATGCACCTGTTGAACCGGGCAGAAAAATTGGCGGTGGTGGTGGTGGTGGACGGTGTTGCCACAAGACTGTAAGCTCTCACAGTTACTCTTGGTGGGCGCAGGAATGGGCCCTGCTGTGAGTTATTAGATCAAGATTTGTAATTGCATGCACCTGTTGAACAGGGCAGAAAAATTGGGGGTGGTGGTGGTGGTGGACGGTGTTGCCACAAGACTGTAAGCTCTCACAGTTACTCTTGGTGGGCGCAGGAATGGGCCCTGCTGTGAGTTATTAGATCAAGATTTGTAATTGCATGCACCTGTTGAACAGGGCAGAAAAATTGGGCCTTTGGCGGTGGTGGTGGTGGTGGTGGTGGTGGACGGTGTTGCCACAAGACTGTAAGCTCTCACAGTTACTCTTGGTGGGCGCAGGAATGGGCCCTGCTGTGAGTTATTAGATCAAGATTTGTAATTGCAAGCACCTGATGAACAGGGCAGAAAAATTGGGCCTTTGGCGGTGGTGGTGGACGGTGTTGCCACAAGACTGTAGGCCCTCATAGTTACTCTTGGTGGGCGCAGGAATGGGCCCTGCTGTGAACTATTAGATCAAGATTTGTAATTACCCGCCCCTGTTAAACAGGGGCTGAAAAATTGTGCCTTAGGCACTGGTGCTGGTGCCACAACACTGCAACCCCTCACAGATACTGTACTTGGAGCACAGCAGTCACACGTGTTGCGAAGCATTTTTTTAAAAAATTGTAAGTACACGCCCCTGTTAAACAGGGGCTGAAAAATTGTGCCTTAGGCACTGGTGCTGGTGCCACAACACTGCAACCCCTCACAGATACTGTACTTGGAGCACAGCAGTCACACGTGTTGCGAAGCATTTTTTTAAAAAATTGTAAGTACACGCCCCTGTTAAACAGGGGCTGAAAAATTGTGCCTTAGGCACTGGTGCTGGTGCCACAACACTGCAACCCCTCACAGATACTGTACTTGGAGCACAGCAGTCACACGTGTTGCGAAGCATTTTTTTAAAAAATTGTAAGTACACGCCCCTGTTAAACAGGGGCTGAAAAATTGTGCCTTAGGCACTGGTGTGGTGGCATGGATCATTGAGGAGGAGGAAGAGGATAGTCAGTGAACATAAGAGGACAGTCACTCAGCATCAGCATAGGCAGTCTTGAAGGGATGTGACATTATAAATTATTCCGTTATATCCGCTTCAGGTGCCTGGTAGCTGGGGGTGATCCAAGACTGATTCATTTTGATGAAGGTCAGTCGATCAACCGAGGCGGTGGACAGGCGCACCCTATGATCGGTGACAAATCCTCCAGCAGCACTGAATGTGCGTTCGGAGAGAACGCTGGAGGCAGGACAGGCCAGTAGCTCAATTGCATACTGTGCAAGCTCTGGCCAGTGATCCATCCTCAGGACCCAGTAAGCCAGAGGATTTTCGGTGGGAAAGGTGTCCAAGTCTGACCTTGCCCCAAGGTATTCCTGCACCATGTATATCAGACGCTGGCGATGGTTGCTGGAACCGATCATACCTTGGGGCTGCGGACTAAAAAATTGTCTGAACGCATCGGTCAGACGTCCACCTTCCCCACCGCTCCTTCTGCTACTGACCGAAGCCTCAGCAACTCGTCGCCCAGGACCAGGAGTTTGTAACCTCCCAGTTTCTGGGAATGCGTTGCACAGACCTTTCTGCAAGGCCTCCCTGAGATGTCTCATCCTCTGCTCCCTCTGCGACGGCAAGATAAGGTCCGCAACCTTACCCTTGTACCGTGGATCAAGGAGAGTGGCCAGCCAGTAATGGTCCCTCTCCTTGATCCGAAGAACATGAGGATCCTTCCGCAGGCTTTGCAGGATCAGGGAGGCCATGCAGCGTAGGTTAGCTGAGGCATTCGGTCCGGAGTCTTCTGGGTCACTGAGGATGACATGATCGCCAGCCACCTCCTCCCAGCCACGTACAAGTCCACTGGTTTGTTGGGACTGTACATCATCCCTAAAAGACTGCTGCTGCTGATGCTGAGTGCCAGGCTCCACCTCCATGCTCACACAATCCTCCTCCTCCTCCTCCTCATCCTCTTCCTGTGTGATGGGTGGGACAGAAGGAACACTGTCCGGATAAAGGGGGCCTTGAGAGGCAAGGAAGTCCTCCTCTTCCTGCCTCTGTTCTGCCTCAAGTGCCCTGTCCATTATCCCACGCAGCGTATGCTCCAACAGGTGGACAAGAGGTACAGTGTCACTGATGCATGCACTGTCACTGCTCACCATCCTCGTGGCCTCCTCAAATGGTGAGAGGACAGTGCATGCATCCCTGATCATGCTCCACTGACGTGGGGAAAAAAACCAAGCTCCCCTGACCCTGTCCTGGTGCCGTAGTCGCAAAGGTACTCATTGATGGCCCTCTGCTGCGTGTGCAGTCGCTGCAGCATGGCCAACGTTGAGTTCCACCTGGTGGGCATGTCACATATTAGGCGGTTCTTGGGCAGGTTCAGCTCCTTTTGCAGCTCAGTCAGCCGAGCACTGGCATTATAAGATCGGCGGAAATGCACACAGACTTTCCTGGCCTGCCTCAGGACATCCTGTAAGCCTGGGAACCTGCCCAAGAACCGCTGCACCACCAGGTTGAGGACGTGAGCCATGCAGGGCACATGGGTGAGCTGCCCCTGTCGCAGGGCGGAGAGGAGGTTGGTGCCATTGTCAGAAACGACCATTCCTGGCTTAAGCTGACGTGGCGTCAACCACCTCTCGGCCTGCCCCTGCAGAGCTGCCAGAACCTCTGGCCCAGTGTGGCTCCTGTCCCCCAAACACACCAGCGCAAGCACGGCAAGGCATCTTTTTGCCTGCGTACTTGCGTAGCCCCTTGTACGCCTACGGAGCACCGCTGGTTCCAAGGACAGAGCACTGGAGGAAGAAGAAGAGGAGGGGGTGGAGGAGAGAGGTGTGTCACAACCAGTAGCAGTAGTAGCGTTTTGGAGGCGTGGTGGCGGAACAACCTCCAACACTACTGCACCTTGTCCTGCATCCCTCCCAGCTGCCAATAGAGTGACCCAATGGGCCGTGAAAGAAAGGTACCGTCCCTGTCCATGCCTGCTGGACCATGAGTCAGCGGTAATATGCACCTTACCGCTGACCGCCCTGTCCAGTGAGGCATGGACATTGCCTTCCACATGCCGGTAGAGAGACGGAATCGCCTTCCGTGAGAAAAAGTGGCGTTTGGGAACCTGCCACTGAGGAACCGCACATTGAACAAACTCACGGAAGGGGGCCGAGTCTACCAACTGAAAAGGCAGCAGTTGAAGTGCTAGCAATTTAGCCAAGCTAGCATTCAACCGCTGGGCATGTGGATGGCTGGGAGTGTACTTCTTTCGACGGTCCAGCAGCTGGGGCAGGGAAATTAGCCTGCTACAATCGGACGTCGGTGTACTGCAAGTACTTGGTTGTGACACACCTAATTCTACACCTTCAGTCCTCTCAGAGCAGCTTTCAGAGAGGACTGAAGATGTAGTGGGGATGGAGATCCCAGCTGATGAGGAGCAAGGAGAGGTCCGCTTAGTTCTTTGGTGTGGGTCTTTTATGTGTGCCTGCCAACGAGCTGCATGGCAGGTCGACATATGTCTGGTCATGCTTGTGGTGCCCAAGCGGCTGATGTTTTGGCCACGCGAGATACGCTTGAGACAAATATTGCAAATAGCAGTGGTGCGATCTGATGCACTCGTCTCAAAAAAGGCCCACACCAAAGAACTTTTCTGATAACGTGCAGAGGCAGCGCCCTGCACAGGCGGAGCTCTGCGGTGTTGTACAGTTGCTGTGCTGGCCTCTAGCTGGCCTCCAGGGGGCATCCTGCCTCGTTGGACATGTGACGCCGCATCCTCCTCCTCCTCGTCCTCCTCCTCATCCTCTCTCCCTTCAGGCACCCACGTGGAGTCAGTGACCTCATCATCCCCTCCCTCTTCACCACTAGAGCAAACCTGGCAGTAAGCTGCAGCTGGTGGAACAGTACTGCCAGATTCCTCAAGCTGGGTATCATCATCCGAGCCTTCGAATCGTTGGGCATCCTCCTGGAGCATGTACCCAACACTGTGCTCAAAGAGTTCGGGGGACTCCTCAGGAGGACATGGTGGGTCTAGGGAAGGGGTGGCTGATGATGCCATTGAGTACGCGTTGGCAGCTGCTCTGCCAGTACCCTGAGCCTGGGTGAGAGAGGATGAGGAGGATGAGGAGGGCTTGGTCATCCATTCTACCAAGCCTTCAGCATGATGCGGCTCCACATGTCCAGCTGCCGAAAACAAAGACGCGCGTGTCCCATGGCCACGTGCTGATGACGATGCACGACCACGTCCACGGCCACGGCCACGTCCACTAGAAACAGAGCCTGCCTGCCCTGTGTTCTTGGCTCTGCACGCTCTGTCTCCCCTTGGCGGTCTTCCAGCCATTGTAGTCGGTAGTCCTGTGGGTGCTGCTGAGAAGAATATATAGGAGCTCTGTGTGATGCCACTAACACACTAGAAGTCCTATGGGTGCTTCTGCAAAGAAAATATAGGAGCTCTGTGTGATGCCACTAACACACTAGAAGTCCTGTGGGTGCTGCTGAGAAGAAAATATAGGAGCTCTGTGTGATGCCACTAACACACTAGAAGTCCTATGGGTGCTTCTGCAAAGAAAATAGAGGATCTCTGTGTGATGGGACTAACACACTTCAAGTCCTATAGGTGCTTCTGGGAACAAAATATAGGATCTCTGTGTGATGGGACTAACACACTTCAAGTCCTATAGGTGCTTCTGGGAACAAAATATAGGATCTCTGTGTGATGGGACTAACACACTACAAGTCCTATGGGTGCTTCTGGGAAGAAAATATAGGTCTGTGTGATGGGACTAACACACTTCAAGTCCTATAGGTGCTTCTGGGAACAAAATATAGGATCTCTGTGTGATGGGACTAACACACTACAAGTCCTATGGGTGCTTCTGGGAAGAAAATATAGGTCTGTGTGATGGGACTAACACACTTCAAGTCCTATAGGTGCTTCTGGGAACAAAATATAGGATCTCTGTGTGATGGGACTAACACACTACAAGTCCTATGGGTGCTTCTGGGAAGAAAATATAGGTCTGTGTGATGGGACTAACACACTTCAAGTCCTATTGGTGCTTCTGGGAACAAAATATAGGATCTCTGTGTGATGGGACTAACACACTACAAGTCCTATGGGTGCTTCTGGGAAGAAAATATAGGTCTGTGTGATGGGACTAACACACTTCAAGTCCTATAGGTGCTTCTGGGAACAAAATATAGGATCTCTGTGTGATGGGACTAACACACTACAAGTCCTATGGGTGCTTCTGGGAAGAAAATATAGCTCTGTGTGATGGGACTAACACACTTCAAGTCCTATAGGTGCTTCTGGGAACAAAATATAGGATCTCTGTGTGATGGGACTAACACACTACAAGTCCTATGGGTGCTTCTGGGAAGAAAATATAGGTCTGTGTGATGGGACTAACACACTTCAAGTCCTATAGGTGCTTCTGGGAACAAAATATAGGATCTCTGTGTGATGGGACTAACACACTACAAGTCCTATGGGTGCTTCTGGGAAGAAAATATAGCTCTGTGTGATGGGACTAACACACTTCAAGTCCTATAGGTGCTTCTGGGAACAAAATATAGGATCTCTGTGTGATGGGACTAACACACTTCAAGTCCTATAGGTGCTTCTGGGAACAAAATATAGGATCTCTGTGTGATGGGACTAACACACTTCAAGTCCTATGGGTGCTTCTGGGAAGAAAATATAGCTCTGTGTGATGGGACTAACACACTTCAAGTCCTATAGGTGCTTCTGGGAACAAAATATAGGATCTCTGTGTGATGGGACTAACACACTTCAAGTCCTATAGGTGCTTCTGGGAACAAAATATAGGATCTCTGTGTGATGGGACTAACACACTACAAGTCCTATGGGTGCTTCTGGGAAGAAAATATAGCTCTGTGTGATGGGACTAACACACTTCAAGTCCTATAGGTGCTTCTGGGAACAAAATATAGGATCTCTGTGTGATGGGACTAACACACTACAAGTCCTATGGGTGCTTCTGGGAAGAAAATATAGGTCTGTGTGATGGGACTAACACACTTCAAGTCCTATAGGTGCTTCTGGGAACAAAATATAGGATCTCTGTGTGATGGGACTAACACACTACAAGTCCTATGGGTGCTTCTGGGAAGAAAATATAGCTCTGTGTGATGGGACTAACACACTTCAAGTCCTATAGGTGCTTCTGGGAACAAAATATAGGATCTCTGTGTGATGGGACTAACACACTTCAAGTCCTATAGGTGCTTCTGGGAACAAAATATAGGATCTCTGTGTGATGGGACTAACACACTTCAAGTCCTATGGGTGCTTCTGGGAAGAAAAATATAGCTCTGTGTGATGGGACTAACACACTTCAAGTCCTATAGGTGCTTCTGGGAACAAAATATAGGATCTCTGTGTGATGGGACTAACACACTTCAAGTCCTATAGGTGCTTCTGGGAACAAAATATAGGATCTCTGTGTGATGGGACTAACACACTACAAGTCCTATGGGTGCTTCTGGGAAGAAAATATAGGTCTGTGTGATGGGACTAACACACTTCAAGTCCTATAGGTGCTTCTGGGAACAAAATATAGGATCTCTGTGTGATGGGACTAACACACTACAAGTCCTATGGGTGCTTCTGGGAAGAAAATATAGGTCTGTGTGATGGGACTAACACACTTCAAGTCCTATAGGTGCTTCTGGGAACAAAATATAGGATCTCTGTGTGATGGGACTAACACACTACAAGTCCTATGGGTGCTTCTGGGAAGAAAATATAGGTCTGTGTGATGGGACTAACACACTTCAAGTCCTATAGGTGCTTCTGGGAACAAAATATAGGATCTCTGTGTGATGGGACTAACACACTACAAGTCCTATGGGTGCTTCTGGGAAGAAAATATAGGTCTGTGTGATGGGACTAACACACTTCAAGTCCTATAGGTGCTTCTGGGAACAAAATATAGGATCTCTGTGTGATGGGACTAACACACTACAAGTCCTATGGGTGCTTCTGGGAAGAAAATATAGCTCTGTGTGATGGGACTAACACACTTCAAGTCCTATAGGTGCTTCTGGGAACAAAATATAGGATCTCTGTGTGATGGGACTAACACACTACAAGTCCTATGGGTGCTTCTGGGAAGAAAATATAGGTCTGTGTGATGGGACTAACACACTTCAAGTCCTATAGGTGCTTCTGGGAACAAAATATAGGATCTCTGTGTGATGGGACTAACACACTACAAGTCCTATGGGTGCTTCTGGGAAGAAAATATAGGTCTGTGTGATGGGACTAACACACTTCAAGTCCTATAGGTGCTTCTGGGAACAAAATATAGGATCTCTGTGTGATGGGACTAACACACTACAAGTCCTATGGGTGCTTCTGGGAAGAAAATATAGCTCTGTGTGATGGGACTAACACACTTCAAGTCTATAGGTGCTTCTGGGAACAAAATATAGGATCTCTGTGTGATGGGACTAACACACTACAAGTCCTATGGGTGCTTCTGGGAAGAAAATATAGGTCTGTGTGATGGGACTAACACACTTCAAGTCCTATAGGTGCTTCTGGGAACAAAATATAGGATCTCTGTGTGATGGGACTAACACACTTCAAGTCCTATAGGTGCTTCTGGGAAGAAAATATAGGTCTGTGTGATGGGACTAACACACTTCAAGTCCTATAGGTGCTTCTGGGAACAAAATATAGGATCTCTGTGTGATGGGACTAACACACTACAAGTCCTATGGGTGCTTCTGGGAAGAAAATATAGCTCTGTGTGATGGGACTAACACACTTCAAGTCCTATAGGTGCTTCTGGGAACAAAATATAGGATCTCTGTGTGATGGGACTAACACACTTCAAGTCCTATAGGTGCTTCTGGGAAGAAAATATAGGTCTGTGTGATGGGACTAACACACCTCAAGTCTTATAGGTGCTTCTGGGAACAAAATATAGGATCTCTGTGTGATGGGACTAACACACTTCAAGTCCTATGGGTGCTTCTGTGAACAAAATATAGGATCTCTGTGTGATGGGACTAACACACTACAAGTCCTATAGGTGCTTCTGGGAAGAAAATATAGGTCTGTGTGATGGGACTAACACACTTCAAGTCCTATAGGTGCTTCTGGGAACAAAATATAGGATCTCTGTGTGATGGGACTAACACACTACAAGTCCTATGGGTGCTTCTGGGAAGAAAATATAGCTCTGTGTGATGGGACTAACACACTTCAAGTCCTATAGGTGCTTCTGGGAACAAAATATAGGATCTCTGTGTGATGGGACTAACACACTACAAGTCCTATGGGTGCTTCTGGGAAGAAAATATAGGTCTGTGTGATGGGACTAACACACTTCAAGTCCTATAGGTGCTTCTGGGAACAAAATATAGGATCTCTGTGTGATGGGACTAACACACTACAAGTCCTATGGGTGCTTCTGGGAAGAAAATATAGCTCTGTGTGATGGGACTAACACACTTCAAGTCCTATAGGTGCTTCTGGGAACAAAATATAGGATCTCTGTGTGATGGGACTAACACACTTCAAGTCCTATAGGTGCTTCTGGGAAGAAAATATAGGTCTGTGTGATGGGACTAACACACTTCAAGTCCTATAGGTGCTTCTGGGAACAAAATATAGGATCTCTGTGTGATGGGACTAACACACTACAAGTCCTATGGGTGCTTCTGGGAAGAAAATATAGCTCTGTGTGATGGGACTAACACACTTCAAGTCCTATAGGTGCTTCTGGGAACAAAATATAGGATCTCTGTGTGATGGGACTAACACACTTCAAGTCCTATAGGTGCTTCTGGGAAGAAAATATAGGTCTGTGTGATGGGACTAACACACTTCAAGTCCTATAGGTGCTTCTGGGAACAAAATATAGGATCTCTGTGTGATGGGACTAACACACTTCAAGTCCTATGGGTGCTTCTGTGAACAAAATATAGGATCTCTGTGTGATGGGACTAACACACTACAAGTCCTATAGGTGCTTCTGGGAAGAAAATATAGGTCTGTGTGATGGGACTAACACACTACAAGTCCTATAGGTGCTTCTGGGAACAAAATATATGATCTCTGTGTGATGGGACTAACACACTACAAGTCCTATGGGTGCTTCTGGGAAGAAAATATAGCTCTGTGTGATGGGACTAACACACTTCAAGTCCTATAGGTGCTTCTGGGAACAAAATATAGGATCTCTGTGTGATGGGACTAACACACTTCAAGTCCTATAGGTGCTTCTGGGAAGAAAATATAGCTCTGTGTGATGGGACTAACACACTTCAAGTCCTATAGGTGCTTCTGGGAACAAAATATAGGATCTCTGTGTGATGGGACTAACACACTACAAGTCCTATAGGTGCTTCTGGGAAGAAAATATAGCTCTGTGTGATGGGACTAACACACTTCAAGTCCTATAGGTGCTTCTGGGAACAAAATATAGGAGCTCTGTTTGCTGCCAGTGCCTGCCACGAACACACTACAAGTCCTATAGGTGCTTCTGGGAACAAAATATAGGAGCTCTGTTTGCTGCCAGTGCCTGCCTGCCACGAACACACTACAAGTCCTATAGGTGCTTCTGGGAACAAAATATAGGAAGAAAATATAGCTCTGTGTGATGGGACTAACACACTTCAAGTCCTATAGGTGCTTCTGGGAACAAAATATAGGAGCTCTGTTTGCTGCCAGTGCCTGCCACGAACACACTACAAGTCCTATAGGTGCTTCTGGGAACAAAATATAGGAGCTCTGTTTGCTGCCAGTGCCTGCCTGCCACGAACACACTACAAGCCCCTCTTTCTAAATGAATCTTTCTAACTGAATCTTTCTAAATGAATCTTTCTAACTAAATCTTTCTATATGAATCTAGCAGAGTGACACAGAATGAGCCTGCTCTCTCTAACGCCGGAACGCATGTGACCGGCGCCGACGGCGTGGCGGCCTTTTATAAGAGGGGGCGTGTACTAAAGCCCCTGAGCTGTAATTGGCTACAGGCGTCCTGCCTGTAGCCAATTATGGCTCTCCGAGTTTCCGGCGCTGTGATTGGCCAAGCATGCGGGGTCACAGTGCATGCTTGGCCAATCATCAGCCAGCAATGCACTGCACCGGCCGCGCCGGCCGCAATGCATTGCGGGGCCGCTCGCATCACACGAACGTGATGCGAGCGGCCAAAATAGTTCTGGGCTCGCCGAGCGAGCGAACACCCGGTGCTCGATGCGAACATGGGTTCGCATCGAGCACCGGGCCCATCCCTAGTATTAGTAGTAGTAATAGTAGTAGCAGTTTTATTATTAGTAGTTTCTGTGTTGTTAGTATTACAAGTGGTAGTAGTTTTAATATTATTATTTTTACATTAGCAATAGTAGTTGTTTCTTTAGTAGTAGTAGTAGTAGTAGTAGTAGTAGTAACAATAGTAGTAGTTGTTGTATTATTGGTGTTGGTGGTGTTGCTATTATTAATTGTAGTAGTAGTAGTAGTGGTAGTAATAGTCATGGTAGAAGTAGTAGTAGTAATTATATTAGTAGTTGCAGTGTTATTAGTAGTAATGTAATTTCAGTGAAACACAGACACACTTTTGAAGCTCCTCTTTTAGTGTTTGTAGTAGTTGTGCCACTATTAGTAGTAGTAGTCAGGGCCGTCTTTAAGGCAGGACAAAAGGGGCAGCTGCCCTGGGCCCCATCATTGTTGTGGGGCCCAAAGCAGCTGCCTTATACTTCCCAACTATCCCGGTTTAAATTCCCTTGTCCCTTGAAGTTTTAGTCCCATGCTGTGTCCCGATATCTCAGTGTGAAGTTTTGTTACTAATGCTTCCCATCTCTGCCCTATTGTTGTGTACAGATGACTCACCTGCAGACCCTGTGTTTACATGTAAATAACCTGCATTGATATGTAAATAGTGGCAGCATTAATATGTAAATAGCCGCGGACTGGTGGCATTGATATATAAATAGAGGCAACATTCATATGTATATCTTGTCCCCTGAGGTCATATCCACCATCACTTCTGCTGAATGCTGCCCACTGGGGAGGTAAAGGGGCATGCTTGAAAGTCCTGCCTACAACTGTGGTCATTAAGCTTAACATCAGCCTCTTCTGCAAAGGTAAGAAAACTGGAGGTGGAACCCTTTTTCAAAATAACATGGTGCCACAGCACACTGAATTTTGGTGCATGTGAACATGCACATCTCAGCAGATGTGGGAGGGTGTCATTAATAATTAATGGCACTGCTGTGTATCTGCTAAAGGGCAGCATGTTTCTGTGGTGTCAGGAAAGCGATTTTTCATGCGTTCCCGACACACACAAATGTGAACGCAGGCAAAATGTCTCAGTTACATTGGTGGTCAGTAAAAATCTTCTCATTACATTGGAGCTTGGTGTACAATTCTTTCATTCACACTAGTGGCCAATGTGAATGTCCCCCTTATATTGGTGGTCAGTTTAAATCTCTCCTTACATTGGTGGTTGCTGTGAATGCTCCTATTACATTGGTGGTCAGTGTAAATCCCCATTATATTGGTGGTCAGTGTAAATCCCCATTATATTGTTGGTCAGTGTAAATCCCCATTATATTGGTGGTCAGTGTAAATCCCCATTATATTGATGGTTAGTGTAAATCCCCACTACATGGGTGGCCAGTGTAGAAACTCCTCTTTATATTGGTAATCACTCTGTAAAAAAAATCCAAACTTGCATCTGTGGTCAGTTTCGAAACCCTACCTTACATTGGTGGTCCATGTAGAAGCCCCCTCTTTAGATTGGTGGTGAGTGTAAAGCCCCCCCTTACATTGGTGGCCAGTGTAGGAATCCCTCTTTATTGGTTGTCGGTGTAGGACTCAGGGCAGGTGGAGAGTGAAATAGCATGGAGGGGAAAGGGGGGCCGCCCAAGAAAATGTTTGCCCAGGGTCCAATCAATATTAAAGATGGCCCTGGTAGTAGTAGCTGTTGCAATGTTGTTATTATTGTCAGTGGAGTCGCTAGGGGGGCTGGGGGGTGCCAGAGGGGTAACATCCGTGGGTAGCCGCACCGCTAACACCATCCTGCTGCCATGACCTGAGCCTCTCGGGTCGTGAAGCTGCCTCCCTCTCCTCTCTGTTTACATCCACACAGGAGGGGGAGGAGCCCAAGGGACACACAACGCTGTGTGTATCCATCCGCGTTGTTCTGAGGGCTGTACACTTTACTACAGTATATGTAGATGGACATAAGCAGGGGGGGTGCTATCTATGGAGGGGGGAGGGGTGTCTATACTGATGGGGGGTCTGCACTTGGGGGGGTGTCTATACTGATGGGGGTCTGCACTGAGGGGGGAGTGTCTATACTGATGGGGGTTTGCACTGAGGGGGGAGTGCCTACACTGATGGGGGGTCTGCACTGAGGGGGGGGGATTCTATACTGAGGGGGTGTCTATACTGATGGGGGTCGGCACTGAGGGGGGAGTGTCTATACTGATGGAAGGTCTGCACTGAGGGGGGAGTGTCTATACTGATGCGGGGTCTGCACTGAGGGGGGGTGACTAAACTGATGGGGGGTCTGCACTAAGAGGGGGGATTCTATACTGAGGGGGAGTCTGCACTAAGAGGGGGGATTCTATACTGATGGGGGGTCTGCACTGAGGGGGGTGTCTACACTGATGGGGGGTCTCCACTGAGGGGGGGTGTCTATACTGATGGGGGGGTCTGCACTGAGGGGGGGTGACTATACTGACGGGGGGTCTGCACTAAGAGGGGGGATTCTATACTGAGGGGGAGTCTGCACTAAGAGGGGGGATTCTTTACTGATGGGGGGTCTGCACTGAGGGGGGGTGACTATACTAATGGGGGGGTCTGCACTAAGAGGGGGATTCTATACTGAGGTGGAGTCTGCACTAAGAGGGCGGATAATATAATGATGGGGGGGGTAAATTTTTTCGGCCCCAGGTGACATCAACCCTAGTGACACCCCTGATTAAGGTTAGAAGTAGCAGTGCTATTATTAATAATGTAACATGCTTGTAAGGCTCTTCTCCAGAACAAGTGAGAACACAACAGATTTGGGGAATTCGGCAGTTCATGAGATAGGCGAGCAATTATATAGGTCAGGGACAGAACAAGATCTGAGCAACATATTAGGACCACATATTTTCTCTTGTGTTACTATTGAAACAACACTGAATTAACGCTACTAGGTTTCCCAAAAGGTCACTTAGTGGTCAAAGAACAGAGTGGCTCTGGGCAGTCCAATTTTCACCTTATTTGTATTAACCTCGTACAATGCTCTTTCAATAAACCTTGCTTCTCAACACTTTAAAGAAAAGTACAAGTCACAAGGGGGAGAATGTTTCATTACTACTGTTTGTGACAGGACCCTGGAGCAGTATGTGAGCCCAGCTACAACATATCATTACATGAGGTTCTCTCATACAACAAGCTGCCAGCCAGATCACATCCCCTGAGCTCCAAGCACCTGCCTGGGGCCACTGTCACTGGCCAGCTTGTATTGTGCTGAATCACTAGCGTGGCCTACTGACATTTAAAAGCAAATACAAACAGACACACATACCTACAAGATTGTAGCCTTTATTAACATAAATGGAAAACAGTCTGTCTTATCACAGAAAATAAAGCAGAGTCTGCAAAAAGAATGACAGAGGGAACGGGACGTACTAAACTGCATATTGGGATGTTGGGATGATTGGATTACTGGCTGCAATACTGAGAACTCTCACTAGATGTCAGTGTAATTTATACACATATATATGGTAATGAGGCCGTTGTTTCTCAAAATATGTTATTCTTTCCTACAGTACTTGATACAATGTCGCAAGAAGCAGTTGCTAATGTTTAACTGTTCACTTGCTGATATATATGCAGCTGTACAACAGGATCATAGTAAATTATACAGAAGTCATGTAAAAATTACATTTGACCTGTTTTTGATGGTAATATGGTTAGAATAATTATTTCTCAGGGGGTTTATGGGAGGAATATCATGTTAACTCCTGAAAATGAACATATTTAATCCATTACTGATAATAATATGCATATAATTATTTTTCTACATGGGGATTATGCGTGGAATATTGTATATATACAATATTGAATATATATATATATATATATATATATATATATAGGAACCTATTTAACCCATTTCTGATAAGAATATGCATATAATTATTTTTCTACATTTGTATTATGCGTGGAATATTGTTTATAAATATACATAGGAACCTATTTAACCCATTTCTGATAAGAATAGGCATATAATTATTATGGGTGGAATATTGTAGTTAAACATACATAACAACATATTAAACCTATTTCTGATAAGAATATGCATATAATTATTTTTTTACATGGGGATTATGGGTGTAATATTGTTTACAAATATACATAGGAACCTATTTAACCAATTCGCGCCCGCGCTATAGCCGAAAGACGGCTGCAGCGAGGACCCTCCCTGCCGGGAGGGCGTCCCTGAACGTCCTCCTGTTTACTTCTGCAATGGGCGCTCCTGAGAGCGCGCATCGGGGAAGTTCTGTGCTGGCCGTGTCCCTCGGACACAGCCAGTCACAGATCGCTGTAAACGGCCAATCACAGCGGCCGTTTACAGCATGATCGGCGTGTCCAATGAGAGATGATCTCATATGTAAACATATGAGAATATCTCTCAGCGCCGCTCTGCCTCCTCACACAGAGACAGCGTGTGAGCAGGGAGAGATGAACGGCTGCAGCGGCCGTAAGTAAAAAAAAAAAAAAAAAAAAAAAAGTGCCATCTATTCCCACTGCCATCTGTCCCCATTGCCATCTGTCCCCAGTGCCACTTGTCCCCAGTGCCATCTGTCAGTGCCACCCATCCCCAGTGCTACCTGTCCCCAGTGCAACCTTTCCCCCAGTGCCATGTATTAGTGCCATCTGTCATCAGTGCCACTTCAGTGCCACATGTCATCAGTGCCACATAGTGCCATCTGTCATCAGTGCCATATCAGTGTCACATATCATCATTGCCACATATTAGTGCCATCTGTCATCAGTGCCATGTATCAGTGCCATGTATCAGTGCCATGTATCAGTGCCATCTTTCATCAGTGCCACCTGTCAGTGCCACGTGCCATCTGTTATCAGTGTCACGTGTCATCATTGCCACGTATCAGTGCCATCTGTCATCAGTGTCACGTGTCATCAGTGCCACGTATTAGTGCCATCTGTCATCAGTGCCATGTATTAGTGCCATCTCTCATCAGTGCCACGTATTAGTTCCACATGATATCAGTGCCACGTATAAGTGCCATCTGTCATCAGTGCCACATATTAGTGCCATCTGTCATCAGTGTCACGTGTCATCAGTGCCCTGTATCAGTGCCACATCAGTGTCACGTGTCATCAGTGCCACGTATCAGTGCCATCTATCATCAGTGCCACGTTAGTGTCACGTGTCATTGTCCTGGTGCTCCAGGGCCTTTAAAAGTGTAATAGATAGTCAAAAAGTTAGATGTGTAATTTATGCTCCTAGAACACGTAATGGCGCTCCCTGCATGTTGGGCCTCTCTAAGTGGCAAGGCTGTGAAAAAGTCCCACACATGTGGTATCGTAATACTCAGGAGGAGTAGCAGAATTTATTTTGGGGTGTCATTTGTGGTATACACATGCCATGTGAGAGAAATAACCTATTACAATGACAATTTTGTGGGGAAAAAAAATAATTTTGCAAAGAATTGTGGGAAAAAATGACAACATCAAAAACCTTACCATGCCTCTTACTAAATACCTTGGAATGTCTACTTTCAAAAAAGGGGTCATTTGGGGGGGGTTTGTTCTTTCCCGGCTTGTTCGGGTCACAAGAAATGAGATAGGTACATCAGGTGTGATCAATTTTGTATAATTTGCACCACAGTTTGTAGACTCTCTAACTTTCACAAAGACCAAATAATATACACTAATTTGGGTTATTTTTACCAAAGATATGTAGCAGTTTAAATTGTGGCCAAAATTTATGAAGAAAAATTTATAATTTGCTAAATTTTATCACAGAAACAAAGAAAAATGTGTTTTCTTTTTTCAAAATTTTCGGTCTTTTTTCATTTATAGCGCAAAAAATGAAAAACCCAGAGGTGATCAAATACCACCAAAGAAAGCTCTATTTGTGGGGAAAAAAGGACAAAAAATTCACTTGTTGCATGACTGAGTAATTGTCATTCAAAGTGTGAGAGCACCGAAAGCTGAAAATTGGTCTGGACAGGAAGGGGGTTTAAGTGCCCAGTAAGCAAGTGGTTAACCCATTTCTGATAACAATAGGCATATAATTATTTTATACATGGGGATTATGGGTGGAATATTGTAGTTAAACATACATAACAACATATTAAACCTATTTCTGATAAGAATATGCATATAATTATTTTTCTACATGGGGATTATGGGTGGAATATTGTAGTTAAACATACATAACAACATATTAAACCTGTTTCTACTAAGAATATGCATACAATTATTTATGAATATCGAGTTGAATCTGCAAGTCTTTTTGGAAGATTAATGTTTGGGATAAAACATACATATGTACCATTTTAATGTACATTACTGTCTCCTTAAATGGGTTCCATATTTCAGATACATGGACATTTATTAGAACATTTTCTCCCCCGTTTTCCCTTCCCTTTTTCATCTCTTCCCTCTCCCCTTCCCCCCCCCCCTGCCCCCCCCCTTTTCTTCCCTCTCTCCCACCTTTTCCTTAATCCTCCCCTCCTTTTCCCCTATTCTTTTCTTTCTCTTTTTCTTTCTTTTTCCACCCCCTTCCCCCCCTTTTTTTCTTAACCCTCCCCCCTTTTTTCCCCTATCCCCTCCCTTTTCTTTTCTTTTCTTTCCCTTTCTCTTTCTTTCTTCCCCCCCCCCCTTCCCTACCCCTTTCCCCCCCCCCTCCCCTCTCCAATTCCTTAGTACCATCGTACACTGAGGTTGGATATACGGAGGGGTCTCTCAAAATTGAGGAGAGTTATGTTCATGTCACATGTTGGAACACATTTATATGCATTTCCATGTAAATGGGGCAATGATATCCCGCAATATAGGTGGTGCATCTTACTATTTATTATATTTCTCTCCAACAGCAATTCACGTATACACATGCTTTTTCCTTTTTAATTTTAATTCTATGTATATACCATCTGCATTATATTCCCTGATACCTCTATGCTGCAATATATGTGGACCATTCATGCTGTTGTCCATTGGGCCACTCGAAGTATACATATGTATACATTCTTCTCTCTTTTTCTCTGTAGTCGGTCCCTTTACTCGATTAATATTGACATTTAGTGGGATTACATATGTCCACTTACAATATAATCTTGAGATATTCCCTGAATTTAGAAACATGCTGTGCCTCACACTTATTAGGTTAGGTATTCTTATATATATTTTTTATTTAAATTTTATTTAATTTTTATTCCCCTTGCTTTACGCTATATTTGCATAGCCTAAATCGGATTTTATGATAATCTTTGTGCAGTTTGTTTATTCATTTAGTAATAATAAGGCTGTCATTCCGATCCCCAGACATAAGTATCTGGGGTGCTCTTTATTTCATCTGTTTTTTTATTCTATCATATTTTTGTAAATTATCAATTGATTTACATATTATGCATTCCCTCTGCCCCTTCCCTGGTCAATCCTCTGTCTTCTTCTTTACTTCTTCCCCTTCTTTGCTCTTTGCTTTTTTACATTGTGCCCCCGTGCTACAATCAACCCCATGTTTTGAAAAGCATGAATACAGCAGTGACCGTGTACGGACAATCTATGCAAAACACATTGTCCCTTTAAAAGATACCAGGTGGGTGGGACCCTTACGTAGCGATCAGCTATAAGAAGGGACGACGTAAAACCCGCCCGCACGTCCAGACGAAGCTACGCTCCTTCGACAGCGAAACGCGTTGACCTTATCACGCCGCGTGATGCCGCTGCGCGTCCCTGAAGACAGCTTTGGCTGGGTTTGAGTAGAAGGAGACGCCGATAAAGGGCACCGAGGACGGAGACCAAACAGCAATTTGGGATCGTTTTTTCATCACAGATACCAGCAATTGGTACCAGTATAAACATCACACCTGGTATCGACAGATGAATATGCCACCAGGGGAGCAGTGACCTATGCATCAATACGCTCTTTGATAGAGCTGACGACAGTCAAGCACTTACCGTGCATCTGTCAAAACAACATTCAACTTTACGAATGCAGTGATTCAACATAGGAGTCCTTGTCTATGGGATCAGCACGTCCTTCCTCCCCTGCATATGCCTAATAAGATACATCATTCCAGTGGACCAGGACTTGGTATTGTATGACTATTTTCAATCTATTATTTTGGAAATTTTTACACTGGAGTGTATTTTCGTGTATGCTGTAGCTACATATTGGGCTCTGCAATTTACATACATGTGGATATCATCCTATATAAGGGGCAGTGACTATCTAACAAGAAACATACTGGACGAGTGAATGCTATAGACTTTCTCTACAGGCATTGATTGCATCCCCTGCTTATATCGGTGCCATTATGTATAATGGCCGTGCTAGCTCCAATGACATAAAACAAGAGAAAGATCCATTCTCAATATTGAGACATTTCTCTTCATTGCTTGGATAAGGGGCAAACAATATTATCTTGCTTTTCATCATCATACTGGCAATATATGTGCATTTTTTTCTACTGGGTCTCCATACAGTTTATGAATGAATGAATGAATGAATAACTTGTATAGCGCTACAATGCGAACTGAATCGCCTCAAGGCGCTGTATTGACATTTGGTTGTCGAGCTTCTAGAAGAGGTGGGTCTTGAGTTTCTTCCTGAAGGCCTGATGGTTTTCTTCCATGCGAATGTCGGTTGGTAGAGCGTTCCATAGCCGTGGACCTTGGACAGCGAATCTCCGTTCCCCCTTTGATTTGTAGCGGGATTTGGGAATGAGGAGAAGATTTTGATTAGCCGATCGAAGACTGCGGTTCGGTATGTAGTGTTTTATTTTCTCGCGAAGGTATTGCGGGGCGTTTCCATGTGCGCATTTGTGGGTGAGGCAGAGGGTCTTGAATGCGACCCGACTCCTTACATTTAGCCAATGTAGGTTCCTCAGGGAAGGGGAGATGGATTCCCAGGGTTTTTTTCCTGTTATCAGCCTTGCCGCTGTGTTTTGGATAAGTTGTAAGCGCGCAAGTTGATATTGGGGTAACCCTATGTAGAGGGAGTTAGCATAGTCGAGTCGAGAATTGATGATCGTTCCAACTACCACTGCTTTGTCCTCTTTTGGAATGAAGGGGAGGAGTCTGCGTAGCAGGCGGAGCAGATGGTGAGAACCACTGACCACTGCTCCTATTTGGGCATCCATTGACATTTCTGAGTCAAAAATGACTCTGAGACTCTTAGCCTTGGTCCTTGGGGCGATGGTCTGTCCAAAGATGGTAGGAGGTGTCCAAGGGATCTTGGTTCGGGGGTTATGATTTGCATGTAGAATAAGAAGTTCTGTTTTTGATTCATTAAGTTTGAGGGAGCTGGCAGTCATCCAGTCGTCTATCATAGTGAGGCATTTTCTAATTGCTGATGATGGTCTTTTTGTCCGGTGATACGAAAATATAATTGAGTGTCGTCGGCGTATGAGTGGAAGCAGAGGTCTGATCTTCTGATGATTTTGAGGAGTGGGCGAATGTATATATTGAAGAGGACTGGCGACAAGGGTGATCCTTGAGGGACTCCACAGGAGATTGCCCGGGTTTCAGAGGTGAAACCTCCTAGTTTCACTGTCTGAGAGCGATTTCCTAGGAAGGATGCAAACCATTGCAGATCTGAGCCAGTGACTCCTGCTACTTCTGTGAGGCGGATGAGTAGAGTATTGTGGTCCACAGTATCAAACGCTGCACTGAGATCCAATAGTACCAGGAGACATGAATCTCCGTCATCCGCTGCTTCGAGGGCATCGTCCCATATCTTCAGGAGTGCGGTTTCTGTCCCATGGCCTGGGCGGAATCCTGATTGTAACGGGTCCAGGAGTGTGTGTGTGTCCAGGTGGCGTTGTATCTGTTGTACTACCGCTTTCTCCATAATCTTGGAGATGTTGTTCAAGCTTGTAATTGGTCTGCGATGGTTGGGGTCCCGTGGGTCGAGGTTGGGTTTCTTTAGCAGGGGTTTGATGATGCCTTGTTTGAGGGCGCCTGGGACAATCCCTTCTTTGAACGATTGATTTATGAGGTGCGTTATGGTGGGAGCCAGGATGTCGGAGCATTCTTTCAGGAGTTTTGTGGGGATGATGTCAATGGAGGATGTGCTGTCTCTGAGATTTTTGATGATGTTTTTAGTAGTATCCGTGGTAATTGGGATCAGAGAAAACTTTGGTGGTTGTGGGATGTTTGTGTCGATATCGACTTTTTGCTCTGACTGCCTGCCGTCGGATGTCTTTTTCTGACCAATTGTTTTCCTCATGTTGTCGATTTTATTGATGAAAAAAATCTGATAATTCATTGCAGAAATCTTGGGTTTCATCAGCGGGGGGCTCTAAGCATGCCGGGTTCATCGACTGAGCGACTATTTTAAAAAGTTCCCGGGGGCGATTTAAGGCCGCTGAGATGGTATTTGAGAAATGGTCTTTTTTTGCTTTGAAGATTGCCTTCTGATAATTCTGTGTGAGTCCTTTGTATTTTGTGTGATTTCCATTGGTGGGATTTATTCTCCATGCTCTTTCGGCTCTTCTGCGTTCTTGCTTGAGTAGCGTGAGCGAGCTATTGAACCATCCTGCGTTTTTCCTCTTGATGAGAGTTCTGCGTTTTGGAGCCACTGAGTCTGCTGAATGTAGTAATGCATTGTTTAGGGAGCTGAGAGTTTGCTCCGATGAGTGGGTTAAATTCAGAGTTGCTATTTTGTTTGATAAGATGGTTTTGAAGGAGTCGGAGTGCAGTTTTTTCTGCGATCTGATCCAATGAGTTGTTGTTGCAGGTTTCTGTTTTTGGCGGGTGGTGTTGGTGAAGATTTTGAATTTGATGGCGTGGTGGTCCGTCCATGGTAGTGGTATGTTGTCTACTGTGTTGATGTCCAGATTTTGGTTGAAGATGAGGTCCAGAGTATGTCCTGACCCGTGTGTGGGGGTCTTTATCAGTTGCTGGAGACCCAGTTCTTCCAGTTGGCTGATGCAGGCGGTCGCGATTGGGTCTTGGGTAGAGTTTGCCCAGAGGTTGAAGTCTCCAAGTACCAGCAGGTTTTTGGATTTCAGTGTGTGTATTGAGATAAACTCTGTGAGGGGTGTAAGCAGATTGGTCTTAGGTCCTGGTGGTCTGTAGCAAAGTAGAATGTGGGTGGTTTCATGGGGTGTTGATTGAAGATGTAGCGTCAGTGTCTCCATAAAAGGCACTGGGTTCTGTAAGATTGGTTTGGTGAGTGCCAAGTGCGATTTAAAAATCACTGCTAGGCCTCCTCCTTTTTTTCCTATCCGATGTTCCGTTAGGATCCTGTAGTTCTCCGGCACCAATTCGGTGAGGATGGTGTTGCAGTCGGGTGTTAGCCAGCTTTCCGTAATGAAGAGGCAGTCTATATTGTTTTGGGTGATGAAGTCGTGTACTTCTAGTCTGTGTTTGGCTGCAGATCTGGTGTTGATCATGGCGCATGCTAATTGTTGTGGTTGGGTAGGTATCTTCCTGTTTTTGCAGGTTGATTGTAGGTCAGTCTTTAATAGATGTTCTTTTCGTAGAATTTTTTGAATGGGAGCTGGCAATGTTGCGGTGGTATTTCTTAGTCTGTGGAGGACTTCAGCTGAATATTTAAGGTAGCACATGGCCAGAGGATGAAGTTGATGGTCCGGGATGGCTGAGCTGATGATCCAGATCCGGGTTTGTCTTGTTATCAGTCTAAGTATCAGACTTGCCGCCGCGTAGACTAAAGCCAGCAAGTTGATCGTGTGGTGCCCTATGTGTGAGGATGCTGATCCTGATCCGGGTTTGTCCAGTTATAAGTCTAGGTATCCTCCTTTTTCCCTTCTCTTATTCCTCCTGAAATTTTCCCTCTCCCCATCCTATATTGGCTCGAGTCTACTTTATGACCTCTGTGTAGATACCCCCATCTATAGACATTTTAATTGTCTGCATACACTCGTCAATTGACCAGTGTGGGATATCTACACACAGATCTTCGGCGTCCGGACGCATTGTTACATGTTGTTTGGTTATTTGTTTTGTGTCTTTTTTGTCCTGTTTGTTGTTACATCGTGGGCTTACTTGACATGGTATTCCCAACGGTGTTTATTCAGCTGTGCATGTCAATAAATTTTAAATGTTTCGATTGTGGAACAATGTACTAATTCTCTCCATTTTTGTATTTGCAATAAATGAACTTTTTTGCATAATTACCTTCATCTTTGTATGTTGTGATACTCTTTTGGTCATCTGGTTCCTGTCTGTCTAGACAGGAACACACCATTTTTTTTTGTATGATATAACCCCCAGCATTAGTTGCATTGACTTCAAAAATAACCCCCAGTATTGGTGGCAGACCACAAAAATAACCCCCAGCATTGGTATCAGTGACTGCATTAATAACCCCCACTACTGGTGCTAATGTCCACAACATTTTCTCCCAACATAGGTATCAGTGACTGCAATATTAATCCCAGGCATTGGTGTCAGTGACTGCAGTAATAACCTCCATATTGGTGGTCAGTGGCTATGCTGTTAACTCCCACTTCAAATGCGTGGCCGCTCACACGGATAAAATCCACTCAGTGTTTAATTACCAGATCACACACTGCCACACCACTTTCCCCCCAATAATATTGGGTTGATATAAATCTACCTGGCATTTCAGTGTTAGGTGTGGAAATTCAAAGTGTGTCCCAGCACCTAGCATCCTGCTGCCTCTCTGCAAAGTGACCCCCTGGGCTGCGTGTTGGGCACTAGGGCTCTAGTTTAGAGAATAGGTTAAACAGCAAAAAAGAAAAAAAATTCAGTGAGCAGCAGTAAACCTTACCTGAAGATGCATAGGGGGGGAATACGTTTATGACATCATCACGCATGCCGCTGGTCGGGCAATGTTGCTGTTTTTAATGCTTATCAATACCTATGCTTGTGAGCATTCTATATTAAAATAAATATATGTAATTTGAGATGTTGGGCCATGGTTCTGTGGTTTGTTCTCTTGGAATGACTCCAGCCAGATCTCGTTGAGGGTGTGCTGTAACATTGAGGCACAGGGGGAGAGAACTGACAAGTGGAAAGATAGACTGTGGCTGTGGAGTCCATGGGGAGTGATAATCTGCTGTTTAACCTCTTATAATATTAAGGATATTTGTTTGCTAAGAGGCCAGCTATGGGGGTTGTGGTGACGCACAGCACTGGGATTGAAGTGGACATTTCACAGCACTTTGCATCTTGTTCGATTTCCCACAGAATTTGTTTAATATTGCAGTAAAAAAAAATGGGAATGTTTTAGGAACATATTAAACATCACACAGTGCATTCCAATGGGAAATAAATATAGAAGAGCAAAGGTTAAACCTGGGTGGCTAACCCGTAATGTAAAAATTCTTATTAGAGAGAAGAAAGTGGCCTTTAAAAAATATAAAGCGGAGGTGACATTGTCAGCATTTCAACACTACAAGGATATGTCAATTTATCCCTTTAGAATTTGGTCCATCATGCTATGTAACTCCCCCGAGTCGCCGCGGGAGACCTCCACTTTGGTGGCTATGGCTAGTCTGTCGGGGCACGGGTAAGCAGTTTTGCTCTCCTTTTCCCTTCCCCCTTATACACCATTTATTTAGCTCAAATGTCTTGACATATCACCATCATTTACTGTATATTGTTCTTTGATTATTTGTTAATCATTTCACAGATACTTTCCTGATGAAGCGGCTACTGTCCGCGAAACTAGTCGAATTGTTGTCTGTGATGAATTGTCCCACTGTGACTCCCCCCAATCCGGGGTTAACTGTTCTGGCGACATATATGAAATCTTGCTATGTTTTTACTTGTAATCAATTAATATTCCTGTATTAATAAAATGATTTTATTTATATTATTTACTATATACTCGCTGCTCATTTATATCTTACTGTCTTACCGTACCGTGATAGTCCAACATTGCCCACAAGTCCTTTGTGGTGACCTGGTCGGGGACCAGGTTCCCACCCCTCTATTTCAAAGATTCCTGGATGATGGTACAAGTTTACTTAGTTTTCATGTTTTACTCAATCATAGAGACCACAACATTTTCGACTACAAGGAATGCAATAAGAAGTGTAAGAACACAATCAGGGCAGCTAAAAAAGACACATAGCAGAGGAGAGTAAAAAAAAAATCCCAAGGACTGCTTTAGATATATTGTCTTTCTTCGCCTCTTTCTTCGTTTTTTATACAGGAAAAGGAGTGGTGTATTGACCACGACAGTATTGTTAGTAATACATCATATGATATACCCTCGTGGCTAACAGAGGCCTGAGTCAAGGAAAGACTAGATAAACGTAATAAAAATAAATCACCAGGACCGGATGGCTTACACCCGAGAGTCCTCAGAGAACTCAGTCAGGTTATAGCCAGACCATTGTTCCTATTCTTTGCAGACAGCATACTGACAGGAATTATAGCAGCTGATTTGAGAAAAGCTAATGTGGTACCAATATTCAAAAAAGCTACAGGCCGGTCAGCCTAACATTAATAGTAGGTAAATTATTGGAGGGAATGATAAGGGACTATATCCAAGAATTTGCTGATGAAAACAGTATCATTAGTAGTAATCAGCAGAATCAATCTGTTAACATTCTACAGGGAAGTGAGCTGCCATCTAGATAGGGGGAGGCCTGTGGATAAGGAGTATCTGGATTTTGCAAAAGCATTCAATACAGTTTCCCATAAACGCTTAATCTACAAGCTGAGGTCTGCAGGCATGGACCATAAGGTTTGTTCTTGGATAGAAAACTGGTTACAGGGGCACGTCCAAAGGGTTGTGATAAATAACGTGTACTCAGACAGGTCTGGAGTGGTAAGTGAGGTGCCACAAGGTTCTGTCTTGGGACCAATTCTGTTTAGTTTATTATTAAACCCAACCACGACACTACCTGCCTGGAGTTTGCATGTTCTTCCTGTGCCTGCGTGGGTTTCCTCCGGGTACTCCGGTTTCCTGCCACACTCCAAAGACAAATTGGCCCTAGTATATGAATGTGACTTAGGGACCTTAGATTGTAAGCTCCTTGAGGGTAGGGACTGATGTGAATGTACAATGTATATGTAAAGCGCTACGTAATTGATGGCTCTATATAAGTACCTTAATAATAATAATAATAAATGATATAGAGGAAGGGATACATAGCTCAATGTCAGTTTTTGTGCATGATACAAAAAAAAGCAGGGCAATAACTTCACATAACTTCACAGCAGGATATAGAAATTTTACAGAAAGACTTGAACAAAATAATGGAATGGGCAACTACATGGCAAATATGGTTTAATGTGGAAATTTAATTCCAAAATTTCAGAAATTCAAAAATTTGAATATCAGAAAATAAGAAAGAAAATCCGAAAATTTGAAAGGAAATTCCAATACCTATAATTTAATAGTTTAGTAATAGTTAAGTCATTATTAGTTAGTTATTGTTTCAGATTTTCGAATTTTCAGATCTTTTGAATTATCGGATTCTTATTTTTGGATTTCGGCTTTTCGGATTTCCGAATTTCTGAAATTTTATATTTCCAAATTTTCGAATATTCCAACTTTCCGAAGATTTGTTAAAGGGTTTTCGTTAATTCAGATATTTTCAAATTAACGAATTTGTCGAAATTCATTAAACGAATTCAGAAGAAAACAAATTGCACATGTCTAATCTGGAGTATTCCGTCCAGTTCTGGTCATCAATCCTCAGAAGTACAAAGAAAGGGGGGAATGTATATCTACATATAATGGGACTTTGAATGAGGTGCACAAGGGGGGATAGTGCGCCTCCATCCCTAATCTGAATACAAAAAAATAATAAAAAAGTATGGGACTCTGAGTGAGGCAGATTTATTGGCATAAGTGTCAAAATACGTAACATTGTACATGAAAAGTAAATGCTCAAAGCATATACAACACCCTAGAATAATGAGTATGATGAACTTGGAAAACATTACATACATATAACCATAATGTAAAACATGAATTCCATAACAAGGAAGCAAATATACATAGTACCTAAGTGTGATGGAAGAAGGTGCTTCAACAAAGTATTAGTTTAAGGCTGTGCACACTTATGCAACCATATTATATTATTTTTTTATTTTTACTTCCCTCCACCTAAACGATTTAAATTTGTTGTTCATCTAAGTTGTTAAGTTTATAGGTCACATTAAGGGATGAAAAAGTCCTGAAATTATTTATCTTTGTCTCATTTTTTTTACATCACAGAAACCTGACATTTTGTAGGCTTTTTATATCCACTGTAGATTGTTTTCTTTATACTATGTAGAAGTTCTTCTTTAATAAAATGGTTGTATATCTAAAAGGAAGTTTTAATTTACCACAGCTATGAGCTATGAACAGAGTTCTTCGAAGAAAAAAGGTCCTTGGAATATGGGTATCTGTGATCTTTAGCAAGCTATGGTGGGGCTTACAGACATTACTGTGCAGTAGCAGGCCAATAAAGCTGAATGGAATAGATGTTGTATTCTCCCCAGCAAATACTCTCCAGTTGGTCAGGTATAAAGGTGCCCACATTCAGTGTCTTTAAAGAGGGAGCCCACTTGAAAAAAATGTTTAAATGCCAGCAGCTACAAATACTGCAACTGCTGACTTTTAATAGATGGACACTTACCTTTCCCGGAGTCCAGCGATGTCGGCAGCCGAGGCCGAGCAATCACTCGGCTCTCGGCTGCTGCCGGCGCCATTCTCGGTGAGGGAATCAGGAAGTGAATCGTTGCAGGTTCACTTCCTTATTCCCTACTGCGCATGCGTGAGTCACGCAGCGCAATGAGAATTGTCCGTGCTGTGTCTGGGACCCGTATGTGTCCCAGCAGACAGCACGCCGGGACAGGAAGAGGCATAGACTCCCTTGTCCTAGACAGGTATCTGCACCCCCCCCCCCCCCTGAAAGGTGCCAAATGTGACACCGGAGGTGGGGAGGGTGGGGAGGGTTCCAATAAGCGGAGGTTCAATTTTTGTGTGAACCTCCGCTTTAAGTGAAGGGTCAGAGATAAGATGGGCCTCCTCCAACTCACCAATCCTGCAGATACACAGGTTCTTGGAGGCAGCATGTCCCTCCGCTGGCAACCTGAAGGCCCAGAAATCCAGCGATAACTGGGTGGGTGTGAAGTGGATACAGACCCGATCAGCAATGCCGAGAATGCGGTGAGAACGACAGCAACCCTGCGCCCAGTGATGCAGCTCTCAGGGTAAGAGGTCTCCAGCCAGTGGCGGAATTATAGGGGTCGCTAAGATTACCGGGCCCTATGCTGCAGGGGGACCCTGTATATCTCAAGGTGCGGGGCGGCTGAGATCAAGCTCCCCGATCTTCAGCCGAACTGTAATCGTCACTGTGCGGGGAGCTCGGAGTAAAAGCACAGTGTGTGCTGTGCTCTTTGTCTCCCCTACAGTGCAGTACCCGGCAGGAAGAGGTAAGATAAAGAAAGCACTGCCGTTTTTGAAAAGACTTTCTGTATGTATTTGTGTGCATATATGTGTGTGCATATATGTGTGTGCATGTGTGTGCATATATGTGTATGCATGTGTATGTGCATGTATTTGTGTGCATGTGTATGTGTGTGCATTTATATATGTATGTGTGTATATATAGACAGTATATGTGTGTGTATTATGTGTGTGTGTTTAGATGCAGTGGCAGGCCACGCATTAAGGGTGCACGGGTGCCGCCCCTCTCTCCTGCCACCCCCTCTATCACCAATAGCTAGATTTATGCATTGCATGAATCTATCTATGGCCACCCCCTGAATTACAGCGGCGGGGGGGGGGGGGGGGATTGTTTTTAAAGCACATGCTTAGAGCCATAGGCTCTAATAGGCATCCACAAAGGTGACCTTTTCACTCAGCTGTGTTATAAAAGCAAATGACTATTCGCTTTCCTAACAGTAAACTGCCTCTCTGCCAATCAGGTGCCCAGGTCTGTTACCTGTCACCTGATTGGCTGAAACGACAGGCGCCGCTATTGGACGCCTATCAGGAGGAAAGGATAGGAGATAAGGACAGCAGGAGATGCATGGAGGACCCCGCTCGTTGCCGTCACCCGCTGCCCCACCAAGACAGGGTAAGTGCCGGGCAGATGGCGAGTGGGCGGGGGGCACACTGGGGGCATTCAAGGGCACACTAGCTGCATTTGGTGGGCACAGTGGCAGCATTTGATGGACATAGTGACAGCATTTGATGTCACACTGGCAGCGTTTGGCACAGTGGCTGCAATTGATGGCACAGTGGCAGCGTTTAATGGCACAGTGGCTGCAATTGATGGCACAGTCGTTGCAATTGATGGCACAGTAGCTTCGTTTGATGGGCACAGTGGCAGCTTTTGATGGCACAGTGGCTGCAATTGATGGCACAGTGGCAGCGTTTAATGGGCACAGTGGCTGCAATTGATGGCCCAGTGGCAGTGTTTGAGGGCACAGTGGCAGCGTTTGAGGGCACAGTGGCAGTGTTTGATGGCACAGTGGCTGCAATTGATGGGCACAGTAGCAGCGTTTGGGCACAGTGACTTTGATTGATGGCGCAGTGGCTGCATTTGATGATTTTTTTCAAAAAATTTTTGCGCCCCCCAAAAATTTTGAGCACTGTTTATATGTATGTATGCACATTTTATGTATGCACGTTTAATCCTGCCCTCCCACCCTCCCCATATGTGTACAATCAGAACTGATTTTTTTTTCTTTCTTGTTCAAAGTACCAGTAAAAAATTGCTGTTTCTCTGAAAAGCGATCTGTGCTCAGATCGCTTTTCAGAGGTATGTTGCCTTCTGACCACCTGTTTTAACCCCTTAAAGTGATTGTAAAGGTTTGCGTTTTTTTTTTTTTTTTAATAACAAACATGTCATACTTACCTTCACTGTGCAGCTCGTTTTGCACAGAGTGGCCCTGAACCTTGTCTTCTGGGGGCCTTCGGCAGCTCTCGTGGCTCCTCCTCTTATCAGATAACCCCCTAGGAGAAGCGCTCTCCCGGGGGGGTTACCTTGCAGGCGCCCCCCCCCCCCCGACGCCCGCGTCATTGGATTTGATTGACAGCAGCAGGAGCCAATGGCTGCGCTGCTATCAATCTATCCAATCAGGAGCCGAGAACCCCGGGCAAAGGAAGATCGAATCTGCGCCTGGTGACGTTCCAGGGCTCAGGTAAGTAAAACGGGGGGCTGGGGGGGGCGGTCACTGCCAGGTGTTTTTTGTTTGAAAAAACACAAGGGTTTACAACCCCTTCAAATGCATGATCACTATGCTGCAACTGCATGCAATGCACACAGTTGCAGAGTGGTTGCAGTGCAGACCCATTCATCTAGGGATGTACTTAAAGGGAGCCCTGACTGGAAAAAGATTGAGAAACACCGACATAGAGGAACCCATCTCTCCATTTTCCTCCTGCAGCCACTGAATGCCTACGGGAGGGAGAGGTGGAGAAGCAGGGGGAAATGGAGAAATCGGTTCCTTTATATGCATCCACCCACTTGCAACCGGGCCCTGTTGTTCCGCCACCGTGCTCGGAGGAAAGGGCCCTGTCAGGGGGGCCCTTCATGGTTTCTTGCATCGGGGCCCTGAAGGTTATAGTTACACCACTGTCTCCAGCTCTACCTAGGCTGCAGTGCCCCCCTAACAGCACCCAGAGTGACAGCCTCTTGCAGTTCTGAATCCCTTGTACCCAGACAGTGAGCCCACCCAGAGGACAGTTCAATTTATCTGCTTGCCAAGAACTTCTCAGTTTTTCAGCACACTGGAACTTGTAGTAATGTGTAGTAACAGTATTAGGTCTAGTATAAATCCAGGTGACCGGTAGGGATGAGCTTTATGTTCGGGTTGAACATGAGTTCGACTCAAACATTGGCTGTTCGCCCGCTCGTTGAAAACGAACATTATTATTATTCGTTTGCGCGGGAGCGCAGTGCATTGCTGTATGATGATTGGCTAAAACATGCACCATGCCCTGCATGCTTTGACCAATCCCAGTGTCCTCCGCTAAGAGAGCTATAATTGGCCAAAGGCAGGGTGCCTTTGGTGAATCATGGCTCAGGGGGACTAAGTCCACGCCCCACACTATATAAGGCTGCCTGCATGTCGGCCATATGTAGTGTGATGTTGGCGTGGACAGAGTGAGAGTGTCATTTAGATTGAGCAGGCATGCAGGCAGGTTATTCAGTTAGCTGCAGTGTATTTAGTATATATATATATATATACAGACAGTATCGTATCTATATATATATCCACTGCACCCAGTTTAGCTATATCTGACGGCAGGCCGTTCCTGGTGTACTTTTTCTAATATACTTCAGACGGGCAGGTTATTCAGTTAGCTGAAGTGTATTTAATATATATATATATATATATATATATATATATATATATATATATATATATATATATATACAGATAGTCTTGTAAATATAAATAAATATATATATATATATATATATATATATATATATATATATATATATCCACTGCATCCAGTTTAGCTATATCTGACTGTAGGCCATTTCTGGTGTACTTCTAATATATAATATATATAATATATATATAATATACTTCAGGCAGGCAGGTTATTCAGTTAGCAGCAGTGTATTTAATATATATATACAGTCAGTCTCATGTTGCCAGCCAGTAATGATCCCTCTCCTTGATGCCACAAATCCTAGGGTCCTTTCGCAGGCTTTGCAGAATCAGGGAGGCCATGCAGCGCAAGTTTGCAGAGGCATTTGATTCTGAGTCCCCTGGGTCACTAAGGATCACATGATCCGTAACAACCTCCTCCCAGCCACTTACAACTCCTTGGGTTTCTGGGGACTGAAAACCATCCCTTGAAGACTGCTGCTGATTGTTATTCTCCACGTCCATGCTGACACAATCCTCTCCTCTTCTTCCTGTGTTTGGCAGGCCCGCAGGAATACTATCTGGATAAAGGGGGCCTTGAAAGGTAAGGAAGTCCTCTTCCTCCTCCCGCTGTTCTGCCTCAAGTGCCTTGTCCATTATTCCACGAAGCGTGTGCTCCAACAGGAAGACAAGAGGAACAGTATTACTGATGCATCATCCTCGTGGCCGTAGGCAAACGAGCAGAGAACAGGACGCGAGGAGGCGCTGAGAACGCCAGGTGAAGTTCTATTCCATTTTAACCCTATATGCCTACTATTTTTATTTCTTATGTAAGAGTCCACCTTCTACCCTATTCAATAACCCTACTATTATTTTAAACAAACTACACTAGTGGAGGCTTCCCTCTTTCCCTTCCCTCCCCTGGTGTTATGTCACTTTGAGCCAGTGACATTGAGCACTATAGGTCTACCATCTAGAGGTACAAAAGGAGAAGGACCAGACTGAATTACCCACTAGGCTGTGCAGACCTCTGATACCAGTGGCGGAACTACCGCCATAGCGACACACGCGTTCGCTATGGGGCCCGCAGCCTAGTAGGGCCCGCAGCCAGGTGCAGTCCGGTCCTAGTTGCCATTAAAATTTCTTTTTTTTGCTGCCCGCCGCCACCGCCGCTAGAGGTCCGCGGCCGGCGGAGATATTGTCTCCGCCGGCCGCCATTTTCCAGAAGACCAGAGTTAGGGGAGCCTGCCGAGTGGCTACAATAGAGATAGAGCTGTGGCTCCGCCCACACCCCGCCCCGGTCTGTCTGTCATCTGTAACCTGGCGTGGAAAGGGGTGGGGGTGGGCGGTGCTGCAGCTAAATTTCTATTGTAGGCGGCCGGCTCCGCCTCTATTTTATTCCCCCCTTGACCTTTAGTAATGGCAGCATAGACACTGCTGTTATAGATGTATATATATATATATATGACACCTGAGATGTAAGAAAGCACTCCGCTGGCTGGGGGACAGTGACACCTGAGATGTAAGGAGGCACTCCGCTGGCTGGGGACAGTGACACCTGAGAAGTAAGGAAGCACTCCGCTGGCTGGGGACAGTGACACCTGAGATGTAAGGAGGCACTCCACTGCCTGGGGAAGTGACACCTGAGATGTAAGGAAGCACTCCGCTGGCTGGGGACAGTGACACCTGAGAAGTAAGGAAGCACTCCGCTGGCTGGGGAAGTGACACCTGAGAAGTAAGGAAGCACTCCGCTGGCTGGGGACAGTGACACCTGAGATGTAAGGAAGCACTCCGCTGGCTGGGGACAGTGTCACCTGAGATGTAAGGAGGCACTCCGCTGGCTGGGGACAGTGACACCTGAGATGTAAGGAGGCACTCCGCTGGCTGGGGACAGTGACACCTGAGAAGTAAGGAAGCACTCCGCTGGCTGGGGACAGTGACACCTGAGAAGTAAGGAGGCACTCCGCTGGCTGGGGACAGTGACACCTGAGAAGTAAGGAAGCACTCCGCTGGCTGGGGACAGGGACACCTGAGAAGTAAGGAAGCACTCCGCTGGCTGGGGACAGTGACACCTGAGAAGTAAGGAAGCACTCCGCTGGCTGGGGACAGTGACACCTGAGAAGTAAGGAGGCACTCCGCTGGCTGGGGACAGTGACACCTGAGATGTAAGGAAGCACTCCGCTGGCTGGGGACAGTGACACCTGAGAAGTAAGGAAGCACTCCGCTGGCTGGGGACAGTGACACCTGAGAAGTAAGGAAGCACTCCGCTGGCTGGGGACAGTGACACCTGAGAAGTAAGGAGGCACTCCGCTGGCTGGGGACAGTGACACCTGAGATGTAAGGAAGCACTCCGCTGGCTGGGGACAGTGACACCTGAGAAGTAAGGAAGCACTCCGCTGGCTGGGGACAGTGACACCTGAGAAGTAAGGAAGCACTCCGCTGGCTGGGGACAGTGACACCTGAGAAGTAAGGAGGCACTCCGCTGGCTGGGGACAGTGACACCTGAGAAGTAAGGAGGCACTCCGCTGGCTGGGGGACAGTGACACCTGAGAAGTAAGGAAGCACTCCGCTGGCTGGGGACAGTGACACCTGAGATGTAAGGAAGCACTCCGCTGGCTGGGGACAGTGACACCTGAGATGTAAGGAGGCACTCCGCTGGCTGGGGAAGTGACACCTGAGAAGTAAGGAAGCACTCCGCTGGCTGGGGACAGTGACACCTGAGAAGTAAGGAGGCACTCCGCTGGCTGGGGACAGTGACACCTGAGATGTAAGGAGGCACTCCGCTGGCTGGGGAAGTGACACCTGAGATGTAAGGAAGCACTCCGCTGGCTGGGGACAGTGACACCTGAGATGTAAGGAAGCACTCCGCTGGCTGGGGACAGTGACACCTGAGATGTAAGGAGGCACTCCGCTGGCTGGGGACAGTGACACCTGAGATGTAAGGAAGCACTCCGCTGGGGACACCTGAGATGTAAGGAAGCACTCCGCTGGGGACACCTGATGGCATCTGGTGGCAGGCGACGTGGCAAGTGACACACTCAGGGCTCCCACTGATTCTGATTCTGCATTATGGTGAGTTGAAGTATTTCATTTTATATTACAATTTAATAATAGAATTAATGCGCTTCAATCACCCTGACACCATAACAACCATGTTTGGAATATCTTTATCTGCTGATTGCTAAACTTTCTAGAATACACATATTTCTATTGTGGTGTAGGATCTGGGCCTGCTGTCTCTTCATTCCTCTTTTTTCCTTCCTCTCTCTTTCTTTGTTTCTCCCTCCATCCCTCGTTCATCTCAGACTCTAACCACACCCCTTTCAGTCACGCCCCTTTAAGCCACACCCAATAGTACGATTAAACCAAGCCCATACCTTGCCGTGGCGCGCTTTGCGCGCCGCATTTTTCTTTCCCCACTAGGCCACACCTACAAACAAATGTCCACCCCCTAATTTTAATAAGACTCCGCCCACCGACAAAAAAATTGTCCAGGTGAGGAATGTAAGTTTACTGTTAAGCCTCCCGGGCCCCTCGAGTCCGGCCGCGTCCCGACACACGCAACTGCATACAGCAGGAGGCAGGAGCACAGAGCAGAGTGGGCGGGGCAGAACGCTCAAGCGCCTGTGAAGGGACATCGTTTTTGGCACATGAGGAGGCTCTGAAGTCTAGACAAGAGGTAGGGAGTGGGAGACAGACTGCCATCTGTTTTGCACAGTTCATTTTTTTTTTGTGGGGGGACTGTTTACAGGGGCGGGCCCATACAACATTTTGCTATGGGGCCCTGTGATTTCTAGTTACGCCCCTGTCTGATACCCTAACATTGGGGATATGGGATACCCCTGAAAGGCGCATATCTATCAGGCGTAAGGTGAGAGTCCAGAGAGAGACCAGATAAGGATATCCAAAATAGATGAATACCAGTGTGAATATAACCGTACCCATCCATATAGTTAAACGCATAGACTAATGCTCTGATACATGTGGAGACACCTTGAAGCACCTATTGGAGAATTGCTATATTGTTACCTGATTCATCCCGTGTGGACTTTATTTTCGGCCACCCATCTATATTTGGACTATTAATTATTTATTTATTATTCATTTATTCTGGAACCATCTCGCTTTTTATTCTGATGATTTTTATTCTGATGATACTTTTATTCTGATACTATTTAAGATTTTATTCCTTGATTCTATGCCACTTATCACACGTGATTTATTTATTTTTACACATCAATTGTCACCTTTTATGCATATTTATGCACTGGGCACTTACAATATTAGACGATTGTTACTATTGTTCACATTTGATTTTTTTATCACCATTATTTATTATTGCACTCAATAGCGATTATTTATTACCTATTTTTACCTTTTTAAGATTTATCGATTACCTCTTATTTACGTTTTCAAGATACAGTATATGATATTTTAGCACCTTCAGATCATTTATTGTATTTTAGTGCCACCTGTTGGCCGTCAGCCATCACTGCACTTATTTATTTATCAGTATTTATTTTGCGCGAAATTATCCACTTATTCTATCCATTGTTAGTGTAAATTGTGAACACTTTTTATTCTGCTGCAAATACCCTTTTCACTCTTCAATATTATATTTGACCTTAATTACTCAAAGTAGCGCAAGGGACCCACATATACACATCATCCTTGTGGCCTCCTCAAATGGTGACAGGACAGTGCATGCATCCTTGATCAGTAGCCACTGCAATGCGAAAAGAAGTTAAGCTCCCCTGACCCTGTCCTGTTGCCATACTCACACAGGTATTCATTGATGGCCCTCTGCTGTGTGTGCAGCAGATGCAGTATTGCCAACATTGAGTTCCACCTGGTGGGCGTGTCACAAATGAGGCGGTTCTTGGGCAGGTTGCATTCCCTTTTAATGTCAGCCAGCCGAGCACTGGCATTGTATGACCAGCGGAAATGACCACAGACTTTTCTGGTCTGCCTCAGGAGATCCTGTAAGCCTGGGTACCTTTTCCTGAACCGCGGCACCACCAAATTCAGGACGTGTGCCAAACATGGAACATGGGTCAAGTGTCCCTGTTGGAGGAGAGAAGGTTGGTGCCATTGTCGCATACTACCATTCCTGGCTGAAGCTGGCATGACGTCAACCACCTCTGAGCCTGCCCCTGCAGAGCTGACAGAATCTCTGCCCCAGTGTGGCTCCTGTCCCCTAAGCAGACCAACTCAAGTACCGCATGGCATCTTTTTGCCTGAGTGCTTGCGTAGTCCCTTAAATGCTTGCAGAGCACCGCTGGTTCAGAGGACAAATCTGCAGAAGAGGCCATAGAGGAAACAGAAGAGGAGGGAGTGGAGGAGAGAGCTTTGGCAGAATCACCACTAGCATTTTGGAGGCATGGTGGCGGAACAAGCACCAACAATACTGAACTCTGTTCCTACATCCTTCCCAGCTGCCAGCAGAGTTACCCAGTGCAGCATGAAGGAAAGGTAACATCCCTGCCCATGCCTGCTAGACCATGAGTCAGAAGTAATATGCACCTTACTTCTGACTGCCCTGTCCAACAAGGCCAAAACATTGCCTTCCACATGCCGGTAGAGAGCCGGAATGGCCTTCCGTGAAAAGAAATGGAACCTGCCACTGAGGTACAGCACATTCCACAGATTTACAAAAGGGGGCAGAGTCTACCAGCTGAAAAGGCAGCAGTTGCAGTGCTAGCAATTTGGCCAAGCTGAGCATGTGGATGGCTGGGACCAAATTTCTTTTTACAGTTTAGCAACTGGGGTAGGCAAATTTGCCTGCTAAAATCAGATGGCGGTGGACTGATAGCAGATTGGCTGCAAGTACTTGGGACACCTATTGCTATACCTTCATTCCTCTCAGTGCAGGTTTTTGAGAGGACTGGAGGTATAGTGGGGTTGGAGATCCCAGATGAGGAGCAAGGAGAAGTCTGCCTTTTTTTTTGACGTGAGTCTTTCAAGTGCTGTTGCAAACGGACTGCATGGGATGTCGTCATATGTCTGGTCAAGCATGTGGTGCCCAAGCAGCTGCTGTTTTGGCCACGCTTGATCCGCTTCAGACATAGGTTGCAATCTGCTGCACATGTGTTAAAAAGGGCCCACACCAAGGAACTTTTCAAAATCAGCGGGGAGTCAGCAGCGCCCTGCACCTGTGGAGCTCTGCGGTGTGATGCAGTAGGGTGGCTGCCCTTAAGCTGCCCCCTAGAGGACATCCTGCCTCATTGGAGTTGTACCGCCTTCTCCTCCTCCTCTCTTCTATCAGGCACCCAAGTAGAGTCAGTGACCTCATCATCCCCTCCCTCCTTGCCACTGGAGCAAACTTGGCAGTATGCTGCAGCTGGGGGAACATGACTGCTAGTTTCTTGTCCTTCTTGGGCACCCAAAAGTAGTACACCACCAGAAAAGTAGTAGCAACTGCACTACGGCTGCACTGTATTGTGTATTGTGGATGCAGAGTATATATATACTAGACTGACTGTATATATTTATATATATATATATATATATATATATATATATATATATATCAAATACACTGCCACTAAATGAATAATATGCCTGCTTAATCTAAATCAAGCTACAGTATTTCTCCGTCCACACCAACAACACTACACAGGGACACCGTGTAGGCAGCCTTATATGATTGGCCAAAGGCACCCTGCCTCTGTCCAATTATGGTTCTCTTAGCAGAGGGCGCTGGGATCGGCCAAAGCATGCAGGTCAGGTGCATGCTTTGATCAATCATCATACAGCAATGCACTGCGATCTCGCAGTGCATTATGGGGTGTTCCGCGGCGCTCAAGTTTGCATTGATGCCCTATAATGTTCGTTCTTCGGTGAAAGGGCGAACACCTGTTGTTCGAGTCGAACTTATGTTCGCTCCGAACATCAAGCTCATCCCTAACAGCTTAGCATCACAGATCAGGGTATACAGCTTAGCCTCACAGATCAGGGTATACAGCTCAGGGTATACTGATCAGCATCACAGATCAGGGTATACAGCTCAGGGTATACAGCTCAGCCTCACAGATCAGGGTATACAGCTTAGGGTATACAGATCAGGCTATACAGATCAGGTTATACAGCTTAGATTCACAGATCAGAGTATACAGATCAGGGTATACAACTCAGGGTATACAGATGAGGGTATACAGTTCAGCCTCACAGATCAGGGTACACTGCTTAGCTTCACAGACCAGGGTATACAGCTCAGGGTATACAACTCAGGGTATACAGATCAGGGTATACAGCTTAGCCTCACAGATCAAGGTATACAGATCAGGGTATACAGCTCAGAGTATACAGCTTAGCCTCACAGATCAGGGTATACAGCTCAGGGTATAGAGCTCAGCCTCGCAGATCTCAGTATACAGCTCAGGGTATACAGCTCAGGGTATACAGCATAGCCTCACAGATCAGATTATACAGCTCAGGGTATACAGATCAGGGTATACAGCTCAGCACAGGATCCCGGGCTCAGACAGCACCTACAACCCCCCCCCCCCACTCACGAGACTCGCGCATCTGACAGCACATACCCCCCCTTGCAGCTCTGATGACAGCACATAGTCCCCCGCTTGCGTCTCTGATGACATCACCCCTCCCGCTCACGGCTCTGATGATGATAGCCCCCCCGGTTGTGGCTCTGATGACAGCACTCCCTTTGTAGCTCCGGTGACAGCACCCCTGCTTGCTGCACTGGTCTCTGATAACAGCACCATCCCCCCTTGTGGCTCATGGCTCTGACAGACCCCCCGAGCGGGGTGGTCAGGCACTTACCCCCAGGCTGTGGGTATCCTCTCCAAGTGCTCTCGTGTCTCCACCAGAGCTTGCATGTCTCCTCTGCTCCTCTAAGCGCCAGGCATCTAATAGGAACGCCTGGTGCTATAGCCAATCGGGAGACAGGTCTGACGCCCTGCCTCCTGATTGGCAGGCAGAAACATTAGTGTGAAAATAGCGAAAAACGTATTCGCTATCATCACACAATTGGGTGGGGTTTCCTTAGGCTTCCCTTTTTGGAAGCCTATTAGAGCCTCTGGCTCTAATCAGTGCTTCAAAAAAAAAACACCCCCTCCAACCCCCACCATAGGAGTCCATGCTTCCGGCATCCTGAAAGGGGACAATGTACTGGCCGCCACTGCCCTGTACTGATTCCTGGTGACTGTGTGCTTTTAGGATATACAGTATCCCCCAAAAGTGAGTACACCCCTCACATTTTTGTAAATATTTTATTATATCTTTTGATGGGACAACATTAAAGAAATTACACTTTGCTACAATGTAAAGTAGTGAGTGTACAGCTTGTATAACTGTGTAAATTTGCTGTCCCCTCAAAATAACTCAACACACAGTCATTAATATCTAAACCCCTAGCAACAAAAGTGAGTACAAGTGAAAATGTCCAAATTGGGCCCAAAGTGTCAATATTTTTGTGTGGCCACCATTATTTTCCAGCACTGCTTTAACCCTCTTGGCCATGGAGTTCACCAGAGCTTCACAGGTTGCCACTGGAGTCCTCTTCCACTCCTCCATGATGACATCATGTAGCTGGTGAATGTTAGAGACCTTGTGCTCCTCCACCTTCCGTTTGAGGATACTCCACAGATGCTCAATAGGGTTTAGGTCTGGAGACATGCTTGGCAAGTCCATCACCTTTACCCTCAGCTTCTTTAGCAAGGCAGTGGTCGTCTTGGAGGTATGTTTGAGGTCGTTATCATGTTGGAATACTGCCCTGCGGCCCAGTCTCCAAAGGGAGGGGATCATGTTCTGCTTCAGTATGTCACAGTACATATTGGCATTCATGGTTCCCTCAATGAACTGTAGCTTCCCCAGTGCCGGCAGCACTCATGCAGCCCCAGACCTTGACACTTCCACCACCATGCTTGACTGTAGGCAAGACACACTTGTCTTTGTACTTCTCACCTGGTATCCTCCACACACGCTTGACACCATCTGAACCAAATAAGTTTATCTTGGTCTCATCAGACCACAGGACATGGTTACAGTTATCCATGTCCTTAGTCTGCTTGTCTTCAGCAAACTTTTTGCAGGCTTTCTTGTGTATCATCTTTAGAAGAGGCTTCCTTCTGGGGCGACAGCCATGCAAACCAATTTGATGCAGTGTGCGGCGTATGGTCGGAGCACTGACAGGGTGACCCCCCACCCCTTCAATCTCTGTAGCAATGCTGGCAGCACTCATACATCTATTTCCCAAAGACAACCTCTGGATATGACGCTGAGCACGTGCACTCAACTTCTTTGGTCGACCATGACACGGCCTGTTCTGAGTGGAACCTGTCCTGTTAAACAGCTGTATGGTCTTGGCCACCTTGCTGCAGCTCAGTTTCAGGGTCTTTGCAATCTTCTTAAAGCCTAGGCCATCTTTATGTAGAGCAACAATTCTTTTTTCAGATCCTCAGAGAGTTCTTTGCCACAAGGTGCCATGTTGAACTTTCAGTGACCGAGAGAGTGAGAGCAATAACACCAAAGTTAACACACCTGCTCCCCATTCACACCTGAGACCTTGTAACACTAACGAGTCACATGACACCGGGGAAGGAAAAATGCTAATTTGGCCCAATTTGGACATTTTCACTTAGGGGTGTACTCACTTTTGTTGCCAGCAGTTTAAACATCAATGGCTGTGCGCTGAGTTATTTTGAGGGGACAGCAAATCTACACTGTTATACAAGCTGTACACCCACTACTTTACATTGTGGTGTGGGTGTGGGGATTTTCGGTGGTGGAGGGTCGGGCTTTGGCTGCCTGACCTGGCCCCTCCTCTCTCTGCTCTGCTGCGCTGGCATGACATCGGCAGCGTCATCGTCGCGGCGCCTACATGGGAGTCTCCCGGGCGGGTTTTGGCACTCAAGGCTCCCTCACACACTGGTCTGCATGCCGGTTTAGGATTTTGTTCCTTCCTTGTCACTGGTTTTTCAGGTAATGAGTCATCCACACTATTCTCTCCCAGGTCCTCACTTTCACTCCTTTATCCTCAATACCTCTCTCTAGGATCAATGAGGTCATAGGCCTTGCCAGTACTATTTTGTATTACTGCTTTATCTACCTTATTCTTGGTGAACTCTGGAAGATTATTGCGCATTATATTATGTGATACTGATTTGATGTTTTCATGTACTGTATTACTATTATACCCTTGTTACATGTTTTTATCTGCTTTACCTGGTTGTATTCTATGGTTATCAATAAAAATCCAAGTCTGTTCACCAAATCACTCTTTTGCAACCTCGTGCCTCACACAAAGTCCCACCCCCTTGCTGTTTCTTTTTCTTTTTTTGATACTTTACATTGTAGCAAAGTTTCATTTCTTCAGTGTTGTCACGTGAAAAGATATAATAAAATATTGACAAAAATGTGAGGGGTGTACTCACTTTTGTGAGATACTGTAAGTGCCAGGTGTTGATCTGACTGAGATTGCTCTCAGATACTGCCCATTTCCCTGTCCTCAGCATTGTCCTGTGTGCTTTGGGAAGAGTGCTTTCCTGTACTGTTCAGTGTTCTTAAAGTTGCACTGGGTGACTACAGCTGTGCAATTGTGCAAGGTAATCAGGTGTCACAGACACTTGCAGGGCCGGTGCTACCACTAGGCAAACTAGGCAGCCGCCTAGGGCGCACTGCTACCTAGGGGCGCCCGGCTGCTGGTTTCCCTCCAGATCTGTATGCTCCGCAGGCTGCAGCTTGTAACTAACTCAGTCTCAGGCAGCTGCTTCGTCTGACCAGTAGTGTAATTAGAGGCGCAGCACTGGAGCCAGCACTAGAGGAAGCAGAGCCGATGCTTCCGGTATAGCGCCGCCTCCTGTCACATGGGCAGGGCAAATGGGGTGAAGTCAGGGGCGGAGCCAACGGGGGCAGCAAAATGAGGTTTCGCCTAGGGTGTCAAAAATCCTTGCACCAGCCCTGGACACTTGCCTCATGGTCCCCAGCTGTGAGACTTTGAGACTGTTCAGAAAGATACCTCATGGTCCCCAGCTTCGAGGGTTTAGACTGTCCTCTCATTGATGTTGCTAGCCATTTTGAAGTATCTCTTGCACTAACCGCTCTCCTGGTACACGTTCTACAAGCAGTAATAGACTTTTATTGGAGCCAGAGTGAATGGACTGTTGCTTGGGTGGATAGTGGCCTCTGTACTGTTTGTGGGAGAACCATTTAAAACCAGTGGCCCCTGCATGGGTAGTGCTACATGAGTAAAGTGAGTTCAATCAACAGTAAAGCCTGTCTAGAGTTTTATGATCCTAGCAAACTCATTGGCTAGTGAAAGTACAGATATGAGTCTGCCAGCAGGCATGTTCACTTTCGTTGGGTAAATATTTGTAGTCCACTATAAAGGGTTGGGTGTAGCAGTCTCCTTAAATCAACCCTACTGGCATCAGTCAAATCCCTTCAAAGGCAACAAGATAGAACCGTAACAAGGTTGTCCAGGGGTCTCTAACCACTGGTGTCAGAAAAATATATCTTCCCTTCGGAAGTCAGCCAAGCTACACTTTTAATAGGCTTAAAGTATATGTAAACCCTAAATTTATTTTTATTTAGCTTTATGCTCTGCTGTATACAGTTTTCTTAAGAAATTTTTTGTTTGTCAGATGCCTTCTTTTTTGTGAAGCGGGCCATTGGACTTCTGACCTGCACACGACAAGCAGACAACTCTGCAGCAGCATAGCATTGTTAGCCTGAAACAGGAAAGTTACTGGCAGATTTTCTAGACAAGAAACAGATTCACAAAAAAATATTTGTTTAACCTACCTGGAGGTATTCCCGAGGCTGGCTCGAATTTCAGTACCATAAGCGGGTGGGGTGGAATTTCAGTACCATAAGCGGTAACCCCGAGCCAGACTCGGGATCGCATTGCAGGATACAGAGGAAGTTACTTACCTTGTCCCCTAGATCCTGCGATGTCTCCACGCTGTGTGTGCGAGCTCCTCCGCTCGATTCACACAGTGCCCGAGTGCCGCTGAGCTCCATTCCCTGCGACGTTACGACGCACGGGGGCGGAGATCGGCGCCAGATTCAAAAAAGTAAAAACGCACAATACACATACAGTACTGTAATCTTACAGATTACAGTACTGTATAAAAAATTACACATCCCCTTTGTCCCTAGTGGTCTGTCCAGTGCCCTGCATGTAGTTTTATATTATAAATACAGTTTTTTTCTGCCTGGAATTTGGAGATTGTCCATAGCAACCAAAAAGTGTCCCTTTATGTCAAAAGTGGTTTTAGACCAGCTAGAAAACAGCGATAATAAATTAGAATCACAATTCATCATCAAACACTAAATCTAATGACAGCGACAATTCTGCAACTGAGCAAATTTCAGTGTTTTTGATTTGATTACATTATTGAATAATTTTTATAGTTATTTATTATATTACAATTTATGATTTTGTGTTTCAAACTTTATCATACCCGGGATGTCTACTAGACTCTGGTTTGGACAGATTTAATTAAGTTATTCCTAATAATTGCAGGCCTACAATATAAAACGCCAAATTTCCATGCAAAATAATTGTACCCCTTTTGGTACAAAATTCCTGACATAATCATACCGCCAGGGAGGTTAAGAAAACTGTATACAGCATATACTGAAAACTGCATTAAATGTTTGGATTGCATACATTTTAAGTGGGATCAAAAAGGCAGAAAGCTAAAATGCAGTATATGGAAATTTTGTCTTCAAGTCTTGTATAAAGAAGAAGGAATCTTATAAAAAGTAATAGATTTGCATTTGTCCATGCAATTTTCCTGCAATGCAAAATACAGAAAACTCCATGGCACCATGCCCAGTGTGAATGAGCCCTGAGAGAGCTGTAAACTGGAATTTAACTTTTAAATTTCAAGTCTTTCGCTAAAAAAATACTATATAGGGCTTCTGAGAGTAATTTTGAGAGGCCTTATTGGTATTTATTGACAGTATCATGTAATGTGTATAAGACATTAAAAAGTGTAATAATAAAAGACACACAAATCAGTTCCAATTAAAATTTAGTCAAAGCTGTCTTTACACATACTTCCAAGGAAAGAAAGGAGAGAAGCGCCACCTAAGTGCAGTATTATAACTAGCTGGTGTATTGCATGAGATTATAAACACTCACAAGATGGATAGTAAAACGCTCATCTGTAGTGGGTGCAGGGCAGGTCCCTCCTCTCTGTCCCGCAGGTACCGCCAGTGAAAGTCCAGACAGCTGTCCATGGTGTAGGCTGGGGAGCCTGGAAGTACCCAGGAAGTCCAGGCCAACCAGAGTGGAATGCACAGGCAGATGTGACGTCACCAGAAGAGTAGGAGGAGTTGGCAATAGGCAGGCTACATGCTCTGAGCCTCTAGTTCTGTCTAAAGGCCTGTGTGTGATTTAATCTCATGCAATAAACCAGCTTGTTATAATACTGCACTTAGGTGGCGCCCCCCCCTTTTTATTCCTTGGTGTCTTCACAGAGTTGTCTCAATATCAGGGGATAGCAGCCACCAGTGCATATTGTTACCTTCTTCAACATATATGGACAATTTAACTTTTCAGACCCGTTTGGACACTTATCCCAAGTGCCCTTATGCATATTTGCATGCTTGCTGGGCATTAACCCCCCATGTGCCAGAACATATCCATTTTGCTTTACACAAATACTTCCTATACTTCTTAGATCATGATAATAAAAGTGCGCGCTTTATCCATCAAGTCCAGTCAAAGGGTCGGTTCAGCCTGAATTGATATTTCATATTTTGGTAGAAGCCACCTGATGGTTTCCTATATCTCTCAGAGATTCAAGGGTTAAGTTCTTAGGCACATTGGAGTTGATTTACTAAAACTGGAGAGTACAAAATCTAGCGCCAATCAGCTTCCAGGTTGTTTTTATTTTGCCAAAGCTAAAGTTAGGAGCTGATTGGCTACCATGCACAGCTGCACCAGATTTTGCACCCCCATTGTTCCCATTAATGGTGCCATTTGGGTTTTATATTTTTTTAAGCCAGAGTGCCTCCAGATTTTGAATACTTTTAAAGGGTTAAGAATGAAAAAAAAGTGACCAAAAAAAGGAAGAACAAAAAAAGAAATGCGCCTTTTTATTGTGGCTCTCTGCAACTTTTTACCCTAGATGTGGCCTTGGTCCTGTTAGCAACACCCCTGGTTCAGGTGTAGGGGGTCCTTTTGTGACTGTACACCACTGGTCCTAGAGAGGATCATCCTGCTACCACAGATAAAGCGACACATCAAAAAATAAGTTGAGTAACTAGAATAGTAATAGATGGGAAATCTTCCAACGGGGATGCATGTTTTGGTGATACTGTCTAAAAGGGGACTTACCTCAGTCTGAAAAGATTCCTCTCACTTTTTCTTTTGACTACAGGAAAGGAAGTTAAAATGGATCTCCCAGTGGGGCTTGTTTTAACAGTTTTACAGGAGATGTATCTATTCCCTACTCAATCCAAAACAGAATGAAACAAAAATTTCACTTACATCTTTTGTCACAAAGTGTATGTAGCACGTATGTAACATGGTCAACAGCATGTCACCCGGTGGCAGTTCACAACTGCCCTATGCGAACTGCTGGGAGTGTCAGTTAAAAGTTAATGACTCCCCCAAATCAGTTTGCATATCGCAGTGCGATCGGCAAACTCGGACAGGAATCGGATCGCATGGTGTGAACACCCATGCAATCCAAATCTGCTGCGGACCAAAAAAAAAGGGTCCTGTACGAGTTTGGTCCGAATGCGATTCAAATTCAGCCATACTATCTGTATGGCTGAAATTGCATCGCACAGAGATCGCATGTGATTTGCACTGCAATGCGGTACGAATCACATCCGATCTTGGAAATCGCAGCAGTGTGAACCTAGCCTAAAAAGGTGTCATAATTCTCTGGTGAGTGGCCATCCATCTCTTGAGCACTTGAGTGGTGAACAACTAGGAATCTGATTTTGAGCATCACAATTTGGTGTTGGGATTTATCTTATATGGACTTTTAGCTTGCTATTTATTTGTATTTGCATTTTTGATTCACTGAACATCACTAGCACCTTAGGGCCCTTTCACACAGATGTGTCCGTGTACGGACTCCGCTTTTCTCAGCAGGGGGTCGCTCGGTCGATCCCCACTGAGCAGGCAGATGACAGGTCTGTCTCTGCATACTGTGCACGGACCGACCTGTCAGAGCGCCGCTCTCCTCTATGGGGGATCGGGTGAAGATGGACCGTAGAGTCCGTTTTCATCCGATCCGATCCGCAGACAGATGGAAAAATAGGGTTTTTTCCTCCTTCACACTTTTTTGGATCGGAGAGGGTCGGATGTCAGCGGACATGTCACAGCCGCCATCCGTCGCTCCATAGAGGTCTATGGCGTGTCCATTCAGGTTCGCCTAAAAAACTGACAGATAGACCTGAACGGTCCATCCGTGTGAAAGAGGCCTTATCCTTTAATATAATTTTCCCCAAGACAACCGCTGTCACTAGAAATGCAACAGAAGAGGCATGTCGGCTAAACCCTTCCCAACACAGGTGTGCTCACAGCACAGTTGCCTGCTATAGCAGGCGTGCACACGCACCACCTACGATTGCTCCACAGAGAGCCAGAACAGGGATTTGTCAATGTAAACAAACAGATCTCCGTTCTGACAGGGAAGTACAGAGTGATTGTCTGTTCCTAGTGATTAGGAACAGCGATCTCTCTACTACTCCCAGTCAGTCCCCTCTCCCCACAGTTAGAAACACCTCTCAGGGAACACATTTAACCCCTTGATCACCCCTAGTGTTAACACCTTCCCTGCCAGTGTCATTTATACAGTAATTAGTGCATTTTATAGCACTGATTGCACTGGTCCCAAAAAGGTGTCAAAGGTATCACCTGTTTTGTAGACACTATAAATTTTGCGCAAATAAATCAATATATGCTTATTGCGATTTTTTTTTTTTTTTGCCAAAAATATGTAGAATAATACATATTGGCCTAAACTGATGAAGACCTTATATTTTTGGACATTTATTATAGCAAAAAGTAAAAAATATTGTTTATTTTTTTTCAAAATTGTCGGTCTTTTTTTGTTTTCTAGCACAATAAATAAAAACCACAGAGGATACCACCAAAAGTAAGCTCTATTTATGGGGAAAAAAGGACTTCAATTTTGTTTGGGTACAGCAGCGCATGACCACGCAATTGTCAGTTAAAATAGCGCAGTGCCGAATTGCAAAAAATGGCCTGGTCATTAGAGGGTAAATCCTTCCGGTCCTTAAGTGGTTAAAGTATAGCTAAGCCTTTTATTTTGGATAGAGTCTTGAGGGCTTAGAACCCCTGTCAGGTTCTTATTACTGCCTGTGTCCCCTTTGTTGAGATTTAGTTTTTTTTATGTGTCCTGGTGACCAATACCACTAAAATCTAAAGCATGGGAAAATTTCAGAACAGGAACAGAATGGAAATCCTCAAATTGGGACTTCTGTTCAACTGGGCTGAAGAAGAGGACGAGTACTCGAAACACGTCCTGTGACCCCACTTTTACAGGAGACACTACGGAAATCTGTCCTTGGGATTGAGCAAGCCAAGCAGGAGCAGCAGAGACTTCTGGCATCCAGCCCAGCTCTTCACCTGTCAGATGACCACACAGTGATCCGGACACTGTGGCTGCTCATCTATCCTTTCCTTGTGACTGTGTTGTGTGTTGAGTGGGCTCTTTCTCGTGGACTATACTCACTCTTTCACATTTTATTTTGTGAGTATATAATGTGTTGTTTGTTATAAAGCCCTTTGATCCTTTAACTACACCAGAGGTCTGTGCTGTTTTGCCCTTACGTTCAAGTGGCAACTGTTTAAGGGGAAGTAGCACCTCCCTTACCCTCAGAGACAGGGTAGGCTAGCATTTTCCCATGGCTGAAAGATGGGAGATGTATAACAATTGGGCATGAGTCACTTTAAGGTATTTTATGAATCCAGTCAGAAACCTGTATCTATACCCTTTTTTAGAGGAAAACAACATCTCCAGTGGCAACAACAGCCTCAGTGATCCTCATACTGCTTTCCGGTGAATTCCTTGTCTTCAGGATCTCCAAAGACAGAGTCACCTCTAGTATTTCATCCCAGCCATCACTTCTCCTTTGTCCAGACTCCAGTCTTCTGTGAGGCTCCCTGAGCTCAGGGCCTTTGGCAGCAGGATCACATTAGTCAGGCAGGCTTTATGGGACCAATTATAATAATTAATCAATAATAAACCAATACTACAATGGATTTGAATGGCTGGGGCCCTTTATTATTGGTATTGTAATTTATTTACCAACTTATAACAATAATAAACATGTCCATTTTCTTTAAAACACGACACTCATTTATTTTTACCATAAACTATCACTATAACTCAGCCATGACAGCTCGAGTTAATACCAAGACATGTTCAATATTTCCATAACTGTCCCTTTTCTTGAGAAAAGGACCAAACCACATAACAAGGGCCTCGACGGTGGGAGGGAGGGTGGGATGCTTCTTCTTCTCAGCTGATCCGCCACTGTCTGCCGCTCCTACGCAGTATTAATACCTTACATAAGGGCTAGTTCGTGCCACCTTAACATGTGACCTGCCTTTTAACCAATAATATTAAACATTTTTATTTGAAAACTTTACTAAATAACTGTCATTTTTAACATGTAGTCTGCCCCAGCCCCATAGGTGGGCGGAGCAAATTCTTTTGCTCCTCCCTTTTCCACTTCTGTTCCCAGACATCTGCACTGAGCACATGCAAAGGATTCCTAGGCCCCCTCCCTAGCAACACAGCTGCACAACACACACCCTCCCCAGGAAGATAATATTTATGCTCTCCCCCAGCTTGCACCATTGGCAAAAAACCTCCTAGTGGTTGACCAGGGGAAAATGTTCCGTTTTATTGTGTCCTCTCACTCTAATTCCAGCAAGTACACCTATTAGTAACAGCAACACTGAGCTTAGGGGGAATCCAAATGAGTAAATGGACTATGATTCAGCATGGGCTGTCTATTACCCAGTAAACTAAATTTGGATTCTCACCCCTGTTTAGAGCAGGGTGGCTACAGCAGGATTACCCTCACTTTGGAGAGATCTCCTCTAACTTCCTGTTGTGAGACAGTAAGTGAAGAAAAATAGACTACAGATGGTGTAGAAATCATATTAAGGTGTGTTACCATACCGTAGTCTAACAAAAAAAGTTTTGACTTTAGATGTACTAAAAATACACTTGAAGTTTCTAATGCCCCGTACACATGGTCAGATTTTCCGATGGAAAATGTGCGATCGGAGCTTGTTGTCAAAAATTCCGACCGTGTGTAGGCTCCATCTGACTTTTTCCGACACACACAAAATTTGAGATCTGGTTCTCAAATTTTCCAACAAAATCCGTTGTCGTAAATTCTGATCGTGTGTACACAATTCCGATGCACAAAGTTCCACACATGCTCGGAATCAAGCAGAAGAGCCGCACTGTCTATTGAACTTAATTTTTCTCGGCTCATCGTACGTGTTGTACGTCACCGCGTTCTTGGCGTTCGCAATTTCCGACCAACTTTGTGTGACCGTGTGTATGCAAGACAAGTTTGAGCCAACATCCATCTGAAAAAAAGCATGGATTTTGTTGTCGGAATGTGCGATCATGTGTACGCGGCATTAGTCCTTGAAGGTATTGATGAATGACTCTAGGACGTGTGGGAAGAGGTTAAAGAGTTCCACCGAAGCATTACAAATGTAATATTGAATGAAGCTCCGTACAATATGAAATCTTCTCTTCCTTCTTCTGATAGACCTGAGTGCAAGTGGAATGCTGAAGATAAGCCTGCCTTCATGCTTGCGATTATGTATGAAGATTTCCTCCCACTTTGTAGCTAACCAAATTATCGGCTTGTTTACAAAATAACTTTGCATTTTATTAGAAGAATTAAAAAGTCGCTGATAAAAAAAAACAAAAATAAAGCTTTTTATTTTGTTTGAGGAATAAAAACTGTTTATATTTTGATTTCCACTGGGAGTTTCAAGTTTGAAGGGCATTTTATTGTGCTGGTATGGTTCTTAGAACCATCACAAATTCTGTTTCCAAGGAAACCATCTGTGGCCTACAGCCTGCCCCCTTTATTCGCTGTAATCATGCAATTGCTGCTGAACATATTGTGCCTGAAGATGTACAGGGGGTTCTCTCGAGAAGCATAAGTGGCTGTTCTGTCTGTTATTGTCATAACATATTTACAATTTTTTTTTTTTTTATAGAGGAATTATCTCTTACTCTGTTGTTTTATTTTATAAAGAGAGAAAACACAGTCAAAGGGAGAATGATCGTTTTCAGTGTTTAAATGGAATTTATATTTTTTTTACATAAAAATCAGTTTGATGTAAATACCTTTATTAGTGTGCGTTCATGTTTAAGCTATTGAGTACCAATCTGTATATACCCCTTCATTACCAAGTAATTTTTCCATTTTCAGTGCTGTGATAGTTTGACTGACAATTACTCATTCAGTCATGCAACACTGTACTCATTTTATATCATTTTTTTTTTTAATTTTTAAATATGAAAACAATTAAAAAAATGAAAAAAATGTTTTCTTTACTTTTAATTCTGAGAGCTGATTGGAAGGGAGAGATACGCCCCCTTCACACAGCTCACGGAAACAGAGCTGAGGCTTTCAATCTGTCAGAGGCCCCTCCCCTGGCACCTTTTAATCTTGGTGTCAGGAAAACTTGTCAGAAGTGATTCATGCTGATAGCAGAGGAACGGGGCAGCAGACAGAAATGGCACTTAGTGCTCTCTATTAAGCTAAATACACACTATAGAGGGATATGCATTTTTCATATTTCATGTCTGAGGTTTAAAACCACTTTAACCACTTCAATACAGGGCACTTGAATGAATCACATTTTGAATGACAATTGCGCGGTCATGCGACGCCGTACCCAAACAAAATGCTTATCTTTTTTTCCCCACAAATAGAGCTTTCTTTTGGTGGTATTTGATCACCACTGGGTTTTTTATTTTTTGCGCTACAAGTAAAAAAAGACCGATAATTTTGAAAATAAAAACGTTTTTCTTCGTTTCTGTTTGTAAATAAGTACATTTCTCCTTCGCTGATGAGCACTGATGAGGCTGCACTGACAGACACTTATGAGGCGGCACTGATGGGCCCTGATGAGATGGCACTGATGATGAGGCACTTATATGCAGCACTGATAGGTGGCACTGTTAAGCAGCATTGATGGGCACTCGTAGGTGGCACTGATGGGCACATGGGTAGCCATGCCATACCATGCCATTTTTCTCAAAGCAGTTTTAAATGGCTTTTTTTCCTTTACAAATGTAATTTTGTGCAGGGACAGTTCTAAACATGGGAAACACATGCCACTTCACAGGCATACTTTAGACACCCCCCAGGTACGATATTTAACCACTTCCCGACCGGCGCACGACGATGTACGTCGACAGAATGGCACGGACAGGCATAAGGGCATACAGGTACGTCCCCTTTAAGATGCCGCTGTGCCATCGAGCGCCGGTCAGGACCCCCGTGAGGTCGGTCGCGGGTCCCGCGGACTCGATTGCCGCGGGGATACCCGCAATCCTCTCACGGGATGGCTGAATGGGGAGATGCGGAAATAAACAGCATCTCCCAGTTCTGCCTAGCAATTAGTGATGCCGATCTCTGCTCCCTGTGATTGGAGCAGAGATCAGCATTCACTAGCTGACAGCCACGCCCCCCCCCCCCCCCCCACAGTTAGAAACACGCCTCTAGGAACATGTAACCCCTACACTACCACCTAGTGGTTAACCCCTTCACTGCCAGTGTCATTTACATAGGAAGCAATGCATTTAAATAGCATTGATTGCTGTATAAATGACAATGGTCCCAAAAATGTGTCAATAAAAATCGCTGATCGCCGCCATTACTAGTAAAAAAAAAATTATTAATAAAAATGCTATAAAACTATCCCCTATTTTGTAAACGCTATAAATTCTGCACAAACCAATCAATAATCGCTTATTGCAATTTTTTTACCAAAAATATGTAGAAGAATACGTATGGCCTAAACTGAGGGAAAAAAATATTTTTTTTATATATTTTTGGGGGATATTTATTATAGCAAAAAGTAAAAAAAATAATGCGTTTTTTTTAAATTGTCGCTCTTTTTTTGTTTATAGTGCAAAAAATAAAAACCGCGGGGGCGATCAAATACCACCAAAAGAAAGCTCTATTTGTGGGAAAAAAAGGACGTCAATTTTGTTGGGAGCCACGTCGCACGACGGCGCAATTGTCAGTTAAAGCGACGACGCAAATCGCAAAAAGTGGTCTGGTCTTAAGTCAGCAAAATGGTCCAGTCTGAAAGTGGTTAAAGGAATATTTCACTTTTTTTTTTTTTTTTTATGCATCATTAAAATTACTGCTCCAGAAAAAACGTCAGTTTTTAAAACTTCTTTTTGCATTGATACATTTCCCCTGGGGCAGGACCCGGGTCCCCAAACCCTGTTTAGGACAATGACATGCATATTAGCCGTTATAATTAGCACTTTAGATTTTGAACGTTCGCGTCCATAATTAATAGGGTTCTAATGTTTGCGCAAACTTTCGGTCCGCTTGCAGGTTTTGGGGCGAACCGAACCGGGGGGTGTTTCGGCTCATCCCTACTGCTGAGAGTTCTCTCTGTTTTCTAATGTAAAAAATTCTAGAAATGAAGCAATAACAAAAACATCTGTAGCACCCTCCTAGTTAGATTGCTAGGGTGTTAGACAAATTGAGTTATTTTTGGCTCCTCTGTAATCAGTGGAGCAGTTGTTGATTGCTTTTGGCTGCTCTGGATCTCACAGGTTTCAGGTTTGATTGCCCCCCACTATTTTATGCCATCTGCACTGCTCAAAGACTCTTAGCAAGGTGAAGTGTCTTCCTGCAAATATTCAGGGAATCTGGAGTATCCCAAATCACCCCCGTCTCATCCCAAGTTCTTCAGTAATAAAAATCCTAAAAGACATCCCCTAGACTGATTATTGAGCCAGAATGAGTGAAATGTTGCTGTGTGCCTTGCTGCCTCTGCACTTATTCTGGGCAACCGGTTAAATTATAGTGGCTTCTTCAGGGTAGCACTACACATGGAAAAGCATAACAAGTATATACTGTATGATGTAAAATAATCATAAAAAAATGAACTGATGAAGTAGGATGGGTTTTTAGTAAAAAAAATAATGAATACACACTATATGACCCAACGTTTCTGTCCACCTGGCCATACACACACACACACTCTATTGCATACCTTTTGTAGCTAAATAATAGCCTCTTCTGGTAAGGCTTTGCACAAGATTTTGGAGTGTAACTTTAGGAGGAGCAGCAAAGGTTAAGCCTAAAGCCTGGGGCGGAACCGTGTGTGTTAGAGGCTCAGCCTGAGGGGAGCCTGGTCGTAGCCGGAGGAAGAGCAGAAGCAGTTGCCACAAAGGGACGACCACTCCTGTTACCAGAGGCAAGTTTTAGAGAGGATGAAGTTCTGAAGGAGTACCAGAGCAGACACTTCACTAGCCGGGGATGCTGAAGTAGGTGTGAAAGCTTCAGTGAAGTTTTATCCAGGAAGACAGCGGGTAGCTGTGAGTAAAGCTTGAAGGAGTACGGCAGGTAGCTGTAAGTAAAGCTTGAAGATAAGTACAGCGGTAAGCTGTGGGTGAAGCTCGAGGGATCCAGCAGGTAGCTGAGAGTCCAGGAAGTCTAGTGAAAGATGATGGCGAGCTGAGCTTGAGGATCTACAGTGGTATACTGTGAGTTAAGCTGGAAGATCTACAGGGGGATACTGTGCGTTAAACTGGAAGATCTACAGTAGGATACTGTGAGAGAAGTTGTTGCTATTGGAGACAGCAGTTGCTACAAGATACAGATTTCTGCATTCAGCTTAAAGGCCCTTTATCTGTATTACTGTCTGCCTAGTTCTATTTTTGCCTACGGAGTTTGCCTTGATTGCTATTGCATTTGCCTAAGGGTGACCTGTACCCTAACCCTCTCTCCCACCGTTCCTGTTAAGAGAAATAAAATCACTTTATTAATTTTTACAAAAATTGACTGGTGCCCAATCTTTCCATCTTGCACCACACCCACTATGCCTAGTAACCTGAACCCTGAGGAGGAATGTTAGTTCTACCTGGCTTTGGGGGTCACCATCAGGCTCTTGGAATTCGGGGAGACCGCTACACAACATTTGTAATGTCCGGTACTGATGTTGGATGATAAAATTAGGTTTGCAATCAGCATTCTAATTCATCTAAGGGATCTGTACAGAGCCCCAACCTCAACCCTAGGAAGTTTAGTAGGGTTGAGGTCAGGGTTCTGTACAGGTCACTCGAGTTCCACCACACCAAGTTTATCAGACCATGCCTTCCCGAAACTGTTATAACAAGGCTGAGGGACCATTCACATTATATGCGGTTACCATGGATAAACAAAGGTAACGATACACAGGAAACAACAGTTCACAGTAGAACATAGTTTTTCACGGCGTTCCAGAGCTTTGAGATATTATGCAACATGTTTGCATAAAATCCCACCTCTCTGGATGACCCTACATGTCTCCACACAAGCTGCTGTGCAGTGACATGAATAAAGTGTCACTTTGCACACTCCACATAAAGTTCTAACAAAATTAAAAGGAGCTGTGTGATAAAACATCCCCTTTTGAACAGCTCTGCAGTCCAAAAAGGGCTGTTCCCCGTGGGCGAGTGTGAATGGGCACTAAAAGGGAATAAGTCTGCAAAATGTCTAATAGAACTTCTTAAGCCCCATACACACGGTCGGAAAATCCGACCACCAAATCCATCGGATTTTGTCCGACGGATTTAGTCCGACACTGGTGTTGCATACACACGGTCGGACAAAGTTGTCGGAAAATCGGATCATTCTGAACGTGGTGACGTTTGTTGCCTATGACGGGACTACGTAGAGGCTAGTAGCCAATAGCTTTGGTCTTCTAATGTGATCTGAGCATGCGTGGCACTTTGTCCGTCGGAATTCGATACACACGATCGGAATTGGTGTGGTCGGACTTTGTTGTCGAAAAATCTATCCAGCAGGAGATAGAACTTTGTCCGTCGGACAATCCGATGGAAACTGTCCGATGGTGCCTACACACGGTCGGAATTTCCGACAACATTGTCTGATAGGACAGAATCCATCGGAAAATCCAACCGTGTGTATGGGGCTTTACTGTAAATGCCAAAACTCAATTATTTGGTGGGGAGGTCACATACTTTTGGCCCTATCATGTATTTTTGTTTGTTTTCAATTAAACAGTTTATTTTTTCTGTTCTATAAATGTATATTGACTTTTCACCAGATTTGAACCTAGCTGATGTTTTCGTGCAGTCTAGCTGCTGCTTGTGCTAATAGTTTTTTACCCTTCATAAATGTGATGGCCTCTTTGCCTCCAGTTCATTTTGTTTTTTTACTAATAAATGAAGCACCTTCTTCCTGCAGCTTCTTCTCTGTTATAACTACAGCACATAACATAACTTTTCAATCAGTGTTTCACCATCACAACCCAACCCATAAGTAGCATAACCAAAAAAAAAGAGGCTTCTTGCTTACACAAACCTTTCCCACCCATATAGGCACCACATCCATGTTTGGTGACAACTACCATTGCAACCTCAAAGAAAACCTTGCAGTAAAATGTAAGGTCATCTCAGAATGCCTGGGCCCCCACTCACCTATTGTTAGTAGGTGTGAAATGTACCTGTAAATAAAAAAAGTTACATTTATACTTATATTAGAGGTAATTCTATGCTATGGAGTTGTAAAGTAAATATATAGCATCAGCCTTCACCTAATGATCTCCCCCAAGGACCAAGGCTAAGAGTCTCGGAGTCATTTTTGACTCAGAAATGTCAATGGATGCCCAAATAGGAGCAGTGGTCAGTGGTTCTCACCATCTGCTCCGCATGCTACGCAGACTCCTCCCCTTCATTCCAAAAGAGGACAAAGCAGTGGTAGTTGGATCGATCATCAATTCTCGACTCGACTATGCTAACTCCCTTTACATAGGATTACCCCAATATCAACTTGCACGCTTACAACTTATCCAAAACACAGCGGCAAGGCTGATAACAGGAAAAAAGCCCTGGGAATCCATCACCCCCTCCCTGAGGAACCTACATTGGCTAAATGTAAGGAATCGGGTCGCATTCAAGACCCTCTGCCTCACCCACAAATGCGCACATGGAAACGCCCCGCAATACCTTTGCGAGAAAATAAAATACTACACACCGAATCGCAGTCTTCGATCGGCGAATCAAAATCTTCTCCTCATTCCTAAATCCCGTTACAAATCAAAGGGGGAACGGAGATTCGCTGTCCAAGGTCCACGGCTATGGAACGCTCTACCAACCGACATTCGCATGGAAGAAAACCATCAGGCCTTCAGGAAGAAACTCAAGACCCACCTCTTCTAGAAGCTCGACAACCAATGCCAATACAGCGCCTTGAGGCGATTCAGTTCGCATTGTAGCGCTATACAAGTTATTCATTCATTCATTCAAGGTACAGTGTATGTCTAAGTAAAAGGGCTCCTGCTGACAAAATGCATTGGGCGGAGCCACTTGTGTCACTTCCTGGCCGTGGAACGTAGGGTGTCCCAGACAGGGGAAATTTTAAAAGCTCCATTGTCTGCATAAGGCATATATTTTCTGAAAAGGCAATTTTATTGTTTTAATTTAATACATTTAAGGAATAACACCATGGATGGTTGCCCTTGTCCATTTACTCTGCATGGTCCCACTGTGTGATACGTGAGAAAAAGGCCTTACAGGAGAGCCAGGAGGAGTCTGCAAGTGCTAACTAGAGCCAAAGGAGTTACCATCTGATTAATGCCCTTCTTGCCTGGTCTGTGAGTTTTGGTGTGCGGCCGTCTCTTGGCAGGTTTGCTGTTGTGCCATGTTCTTTCCATTTGGTTATGATAGATTTGATGGTACTCCTAGGGATCATCAAAGATTTGGATATTTTTTATAACATAACCCTGACTAGCTATTTAATCGGTGTAACATCATCTGTCAAATTATACAAAAAAAATTGGGCTAACTTTATTGTTTTTTTATTTTTTATTATTCATGAAAATGTTTCTTTTTTCAAAAAAATCGGGTTTGAAAAATTACTGCGCAAATACAGTGTGACATAAAAAGTTGCAATGACCGCCATTTTATTCCCTAGGGTGTCGGCTGAAAAATTATATATAATGTTTTTTGGGGGGTTCTGAGTCATTTTCTAGCAAATAAAAAGGTGATTTTTACATGTAAGAGAAGAGCGCTGGAATTTGAGCAGTATGGAAGTGGTTAATAAGCGTTCTGTCATATTCCAGGCTGTCAGTAAAAAATTTCCTCCATCAGTAAAATTTCCATGTTTTGACAGTAAAAAATGCTGCAGGAGGTTGGCAACACTGGCATGTATACCCAGCTCAAGAGTCCAAACTCCTTTATTACTGATAGCAATTTATAGGTAACACCTAGCAGTAAAATATTGCGCGATTAAACTAAGCTATTCTGTACAATTATAAAGCTTACAGTAGCCTGGTAAGTATAATACACTTCTATTATATTGGCAACAATTAATTGGAACTGGTGGTAATTTATTTTTATCTAATAGATTTCTAATGAACGATAGCAGAAGAGTCCATGTAAGATTGCAGTACTGTCAAGCTGTTTACATCATGATATAACACAGGTAGTGTGTTAACACATGTCAAATGATTTCAGTGGGAAAAGTAGATTCTACTAATGACGTACATAGACTTTTATGTATTGCTTCTGGCCTTAGTTTGTGAAGTATTCTTGAAAGAGGAGATTAACTTTGAATTTAGATTTTATGTATTATTTGAGTTAGTATTCAATTGCATTTATTGTTGCTTTTGCTGGACATCTCCTTTATTCATAGGTTGATAAATATATGTTAAACCTCAAATTCAATCAATTTATTTCCCTAAAGGAATGATGTGGTCTGATCCCCTTGTGCTTTAACAATGACACCAAACTCTAACCTCTTTACACAGGTAATAACAGATAGGTTGCATATAAAATGAGTATTGAGCTCATGAGCCAGTTTATGACCAGGCTGTGAACATTGGGATTTGCAAATTCATAACAAGCTGTAAATGAGCTTTAAAACAAGACATCTCTGATCTCTCTAGCTGTGGGTACTGTGGGGCAGAAGCACCGAACCAAAGTCATTCGAGTCAGGGACCAGAGTGATCTAATCTGGTAAGAAAATGACTAGAACAACATCAGTGCATTTGCTGTGAATGTAAAGCCCAATACACACTATCAGATTTTCTGGTGATTTTTTCCTTCAGATTTACCAAAACCATGTAGTGCAAGGGCCTGCCTGATTGCATACAAATTGAAACTCTTAAGGTTTGACCTCATATTATATGGTTTTGGTAAATCTGAAGAAAAAAAATCTGATAGTGTGTATGGGGCTTTAGTATGAATTGTTTCATAGTGTCAGCAGCTACAGAGGTCAGTAAGGGATAGTCTTAATGCTAATTTTCCACTTGCTTAAAATATGACAATATTTAAATGTCCACAGCTTAGCTACAAGTTTTTAAACAGACCTAAATGTCTTTGGGTTCATCTTCCCCTTTTGTTGATGCTGTGAGATGTTTTGCGTTGCATTGGGGAAAAAAAAGTTAATTGTGGGTGAATTGTGTTTTAGCTGTGTTGTAGATACGTCACTATTGATATCTACGTAATGGGCATCTTGCTAGAAACCACATCAAAGATGCTGCAGTAAATTTTGCAATTTATCATTTAGTCAACTCAAGAATGTGACATTTCAAAATAAACCCAAATTACCAATAAGTTATATTTTTGTTATAAGTAAATCTTAGTGCTCTGGGTCAGCCTCTGGTTTCTCATATGTCAAGGATACCTCAACTGTGAGATTTTCCTGCCTTAATTTCTGTCTCTTTTCCTGTCTACCTGGGAGTTTTGGGTGTCACCACCATCCTTTGCTTCACCTCCTACTTCACCTCCTACTATATTCTCTATAAATTTTAAATAAATAAAACGTTCAACAGGTAGAATGGGAGACACTCAAGATGGACCAAGTTGGTGTGCAGACCCGAGAACTGGTTGCAGAGATCTCACCAATACAGTCCAAGAGCAATGTTAAAAAAGTCAGGTGGTTTAACAACGTGAACCAAAAGCAGAAATATTTGGGTGAATTGACTCTTTAAATGGAATTAGCGATATGCACGAAAACTACATTAAAAATACATCAGATTTTTCTTGCATGAGTAATCATGGATATGTCATATGAAGAGCTCTAGCACTTTAATTCAGCTGCATTATATATGTTAATACATCTATTATCCCACTCACAAACACGTGACTGTGCTCTCACATTTCCTTATCTTGCTGCAAGCACCTGCCACTAAGAGATGGTTTAAACTTGCAAATCCACAGCTCAAATAGGCTAGTATTCTTACTTCAATCAAGATGCCTGGGAAAGGCAATGTATAGTCTAAATTTGGTCTTTGGATTAAACACTTCCTATCTATAAAGAGCAAGCATGAAGCAGTGTGTGGATATTGCAGCTTAATATGGGGCACAGAATAGCAATAATTCTGATGCAGCATAATTTTTTTGCACAAATGTAAAGTGTTTAATTCTGGATAAAAGTTAAACATCCGAAAATGCTGGTTACTCTGTTAAAATGTTTGCTCAAGTATATGTAAAATATACATATACCAAAATGACCTTGAAACAAATATGAACTGCAAGGGGTATATCTAAATATTGTGTCAGAGATACAGTTGAATCTAGTTCATTTTATGGAAAAAAAAATTTTTTTTCTCAAAGAGCACATAGCTATATAAACTGCACATATAAACATGATAAAAATGCAATCCATCAGACAGATATAAACTGAATTCAGCTTAAAAAAAGGAACCCAGGTCAATGTGAGCAGCTAATGTAAAACAGCGATGTGCAGCCAATTTTGGAAGGGGTACAATACAAAGTTAAGAAAAAAAAAATGTAGCACCCTCTAGTGTGCTAGAATGGGAGTTAGTGTAGGTAAATTTGGCTTGGTTGGCAGCCAAGCCTGGGATTTTTCTGTGTCAGGGGGTGAGTGGATCAGGGAGGCTGGAATGACTCATCAGGGAGCATCTCTGTTACATTCCCCTAGTAGCTGGAACTTTTAAGAAACTTCCAGAAGAATGGGAGGGGGGATAGGAGGAGCTACCTGGAGCATTGAATATGGCCCCAACCAATCCCTGGCCAAATGGGCTGGCAGTGGGAGAGACCTCTTAAATACTCCGGGTCAGTTTAGCAAGGGCAGTGGAGTTTGGGTGGGAGATTGGAAATGGAGTGCTGAGGAGACTGTCGGAGTTCCTTGAGGGAGCCTCCTAGTCTGGGGGGTGGTGTGACCTCAGGCCTGGGGCTCTTCTACAACATATGGAGGAATCCTGTCCTGGATGCACAGGAGCAGGTGTGAGAACAGTGGGAGAGAGTCAGCACGGCCAGGAGATCTCCAGGAGAAGTCAGCCAAGAGGGCTGGTGAGTGTGCAGTCTGGAAGGTCGATGGAAGGACTAGCCAGGAGGGGTAGGAAGGGGGCAGCTTCAGCCAGGTGGGCTGGCAGTGCCTGAAGATCAGTAGCCACAGGAATGGAAGCTGGAAACTGATTTTGCTACACATCCAAGGGTACATTATATGAGGTAAAAACAGACAATGGAGCCTAAACCCATATTCTGGGAATTAACTAAATTAGTAATACAGCTACCGATTTGTCCGTTAGATGGGGTTCCTCCACAACTAACCAATACCAATAGAAAGCAGCACCAAGGGGAACCAACCGGATCACCCTACTCAAGAGTTGTAAAAGGAGGACCAACCACAGTATACTAATATAGAAAAAACATTTGTTTTAAACATTGATGAACCAAATTGGTAAAATGCAGGGCCAATAGCCCTAACTCTCAATTGGCCCTGCATTTTACCAATTCATCAATGTTTCAAAAAAATGTTTTCACATGAGTGCTTAGACACCTGTTGCTCAAGGCCTAAAGCTCACTTACTTTTAAAGCAGATTGGTCTAACAAAATGTCGGAAATCGCTCTGCTTAAATGTGAATGCACACTAAGAAATTGGGGGGGATCTTTTTGCTGTGGTATTTAGCAGAGGTGAATGAATCACAAAAATAGCTAGACAAAATTACAAATTCATTAAGAACCAGACAAGACTTTTCAAATGTGTATTTCAACCTGTAGAATGTATCTCCAGCCAAAACTTTATTTTAGTGAAGAAAGGTCAGACCTTATGTCAGGTTTTCATTGCTGCTTAGATCTCTTTTGGGGAGATGGGTAACAAATATAGAAGAGCAAAGGTTAAACCTGGGTGGCTAAACCGTAACATAAAAGGTCTTATTAAAGAGAACAAAAATGGCCTTTAAAAATTATAAAGAGGATGGGTCATTGTCAACCTTTCAACACTACAAGGAATGCAATTAAATGTGTAAGAACACAATTAGGGCGGCTAAAAAAAGAATACGAGAGATACATAGCAGGGGAGAGTAAAAAAAAATCCCCAAAATGTTTTTTAGATATATTAACAGTTAAAAAGCGAGGTCAGAGCACATTGGTCAGATAAAAAACGATGAAGGGAGGATGGTTACAGATGACACAGAGAAGGTGAAATAGATATTGGGTGGTTATGGATTCCCCTTATTTATTATAAATATGTATTAACTTGTCTATTCCTATAATTAGCTAGTCTATCAAAGCTTTGATAAAGTTAATGGTGATGTACATTAACAAGGTTAGCTATGAAAATAAACACACTGCTTTAACAAAGCAAGGGTCTCATTTATTTCCCAAGTAGTAATGCTAACTTAAAAACAATTAAGGAAAATTCAGAGCATATAACACAAAAGAACATTAATGATACTTTACGTAAGGTAGTCCTCTGTGTTCAGTATCTTCAGCTGGGCTCAGTGGCAAGAGAGGAAGTCATTCCAGCCAGTCAGTACTTTTAAAGCCCACTCAGACACCACCCACACAACACCCACTGCCAGCCTGTCTAGCCATCTGTATCCAATAAGAATCTTTAAGAGGTTGTCCTTCCTAATATATTCTTCTTCTGCCCATCCTCCAGGTAGCATGCTGTAGTGCCCACTAGGGGCAGCAAATAGTCCATGAATCACGGATTCTGACCCTGGTCATCTTTCAGTAACAGCTGGCTTTTGATGTTCTGTAAAAGGACATTTAATTCACACCTCTCCAGGTGCTTCTCTACCCCCATACCTCACATCAGGAGGCCTGCGAGTACATCCTGCCCGAGATGAATTCCCATTTATGACCTGCTGGGTGAACTTGCTCTGCTGGCATTCCAGGGAAGGTGTAATCAGGTTTCAACCATCCAGAAACATCTGATATTAAAACAAAAAAACATGTTGCCTTCCAGCATATGTCACTTTGTGCCGGAAGGGCACACATCATCCTTCTTTAGAGACATCTTCTATGGAACAGTCCATAAATGTTTGACCTTAAGATATGTTGTGTTTCCCAACATGTGCCACTTTGCCCCTGAGTGACACACCACCACCATTGTTCTGTGACAGCTTCCATGGCACCACTCGGTGTCTTCTCCTTTCCAGTATCTTCACGATGGGGTGCAATATAGGCAAGGGTGTCCATTTACTCACCATTCACCAACACACACTCAGAGCCACATATTAACCAGCTTTCAGATACAGAACCTCAAGGAGGGCCTTACCCACCCATATTACTAACCTAATAGATGTACGTCAAACTATCATAGCACACCAATCAACACATTACCATAATATATACATATAGATGTGACCCACCAAATTAAGCATCCCACTCCCAACCTCCTATAACCCTTCATTGTATATACGGGTCAGAATTAGGCAGGCTTGCTCAATATGGCCATTTCTACTGCAATTTTGGCATGTCAGCGGTACTCCAGGACTCAGCATTGGCAGCAAAGCCTCTAACCTGTACAAAGAAACCTTACCGTCAATTCGTCCCTCAACTTGCATAGATAAATGCGAGACCTTTCTATATAAATGTTGAGTCAGATACCCCCCAAATAAGCCCTAGTTAAAGTCCTTGTAGGTCTTATTTTCAGGGTAGGGGTTATTTTCGGGGAAACAGGGTAGGGCTTATTTGGGGGGTAGGGCTTATATTGCAGCCATCACGGACAATCACGCTAGGTCTTATTTTCGGGGAAACAGGGTACCAACTTGAAATAATGACAAAACCACAAAATTCCATCTTTGTGCCTGGATTTCAGAGACATGCCCAGGGTATACAATGCACCTCTATCTATTATAAGGAACCCCCTAGTTCCATGACTAACGTTACATTGGTATCCTTTAGGACAAAGAAACAAACTCGTCTATGTTCCAAATAATACCCAGGTGCTTCCTTCCCAGCAATGATCTCTCCATCCAGAACACAGAGTGCAACATCTTCCCAACATTTCTCGTTCACCACTGTGTACTGACCTGGCATACAAAGGACATCATTGTCATGCCTCCGACAGAGGGAAATTTCAGCCTGCCTCCAGCTTCCATTCTCTCTGATCACATGTGGGTAATTTAGCCTCAGATGCAACAAGGTAGAACCCCCTGTCAGTAAGCCTATCGATACCACCGAATATACAGACCGAGTCTGCACTTCAGTATATGGGATCAACAAGGAAGCATAACACCTTTCATAATCCAAGCTAGCACAGCCGATCCAGGCATTCAACCACCACTTTGGATTAGGATAAGCGATGTGTTTTGACAAAATCTTACTGAGCTGTAAGGATGAGCCCGGTGTTCGATTCGAACCCATGTTCGAATCGAGCACCTGGTGTTCGCTCGCTCGGCGAGCCCAGAACTATTGGGGCCGCTCGCATCAAATTCGTGTGATGCGAGCGGCCCCGCAATGCATTGCGGCCCGCGCAGTGCAATGCTGGCTGATGATTGGCCAAGCATGCACTGTGACCCCGCATGCTTGGCCAATCACAGCGCCGGCAGCGAGGAGAGACATAATTGGCTACAGGCAGGATGCCTGTAGCCAATTATAGCTCAGGGGCTTTAGTACACGCCCCACGGTATAAGAGGCCGCGCCGGCGGCCTCGCATATTATGTTTCAGTCAGTGTCAGCGTGTCAGCGTGTTAGTGTGCTGCTGACAATATGTGCTTTATTTCTGGGGATATGTGTGTGCATGCTGTTAGAACAGCATTGCAGTATCACATCTGGGGGGTGTCTATAGGTGGCCTGTGAAGGGGGCAGGTTTCCTGTGCTTAGAACTTTCCCTGCAAAAAAGTGTCATTTTTGCAGGAAAAAAGCTATTTAAAATCACTCGCGGCTAATGAATTGATGGCTCCTGTAACACAGAGAACTGTCATTCATTAATAAAAAACAAAAAAAAAGCGTAGGGGTCCCCCCAAGTTCAATAACCAGGCCCTTCAGGTCTGGGATGGATATTAAGGGGAACCCCAGCCAAAAAAAAAAAAAAATGGCGTAGGGTCCCCCTCAAAATCCATACCAGACCCTTGAGGTCTGGTATGGATTTTAAGGGGAACCCTAGCCAAAAAAAATGGCGTGGGGTCCCCCTCAAAATCCATACCAGACCCTTATCCGAGCACGCAACCTGGCAGGCCGCAGGAAAAGAGGGGGGGACGAGAGCGGCCCCCCCTCTCGCCTGAACCGTACCAGGCCACATGCCCTCAACATTGGGAGGATGCTTTGGGGGTCTAAGACCCTTAAAGCACCTTGTCCCCATGTTGATGAGGACAAGGGCCTCTTCCCCACAACCGTGCCCGGTGGTTGTGGGGGTCTGCGGGCGGGGGGCTTATCGGAATCTGGAAGCCCCCTTTAACAAGGGGACCCCCAGATCCCGCCCCCCCCCTGTGTGAAATGGTAAGGGGGTACAAAAGTACCCCTACCATTTCACCAAAAAAGTGGCAAAAATTGTAAAAATGACAGGAGACGGTCTTTGACAATTCCTTTATTAAAATCTTCTTTCTTCTTTCTTCATCCTTCGGTTTCTTCATCTTCTCCTTCCTTCATCTTCTTCCATCTTCTTCCATTTTCTTCTTCCTCCGATCCGCTTCTTCTTGCGCTGGTCTTCTCGTCCTTCTCGTCCGGCATCTTCTTCCGTCGGCGTCGGTGTCGGTGTCTCTGTCTCTTCTTGGGCCGCTCCGCGCAATGGGAGGCTCCCGCTGTGTGAGGCTCCGCTCCGTCTGACAGGTCTTTTATAATGGAGGACACCTGGTGACCCCGCCACCTCTGATGCACAGGGACGTCATGGGGAATTCCATGATGGCTTTCCCCATGACGTCAGAGGGGGGCGGGGTCACCAGGTGCCCTCCGTTTTAAAAGACCTGTCAGATGAAGCGGAGCCTCACACAGCGGGAGCCTCCCATTGCGCGGAGCGGCCCAAGAAGACACCGACACCGACGCCGACGGAAGAAGATGCCGGACGAGAAGGACGAGAAGACCAGCGCAAGAAGAAGCGGATCGGAGGAAGAAGAAAATGGAAGAAGAAGATGGAAGAAGATGAAGGAAGGAGAAGATGAAGAAACCGAAGGATGAAGAAAGAAGAAAGAAGATTTAATAAAGGAATTGTCAAAGACTGTCTCCTGTCATTTTTACCATTTTTGCCACTTTTTTGGTGAAATGGTAGGGGTACTTTTGTACCCTCTTACCATTTCACACAGGGGGGGGCCGGGATCTGGGGGTCCCCTTGTTAAAGGGGGCTTCCAGATTCCGATAAGCCCCCCGCCCGCAGACCCCCACAACCACCGGGCACGGTTGTGGGGAAGAGGCCCTTGTCCTCATCAACATGGGGACAAGGTGCTTTAGGGGTCTTAGACCCCCAAAGCATCCTCCCAATGTTGAGGGCATGTGGCCTGGTACGGTTCAGGCGAGAGGGGGGGCCGCTCTCGTCCCCCCCTCTTTTCCTGCGGCCTGCCAGGTTGCGTGCTCGGATAAGGGTCTGGTATGGATTTTGAGGGGGACCCCACGCCATTTTTTTGGGCTAGGGTTCCCCTTAAAATCCATACCAGACCTCAAGGGTCTGGTATGGATTTTGAGGGGGACCCTACGCCATTTTTTTTTTGGGCTGGGGTTTCCCTTAATATCCATCCCAGACCTGAAGGGCCTGGTTATTGAATTTGGGGGGACCCCTACGCTTTTTTTTTTTTCATTTTTTTTATTTTTTATCAATGACTTTTTTTTATGAATGAGTTTCAATGAATCACTGTTCTCTGTGTTACGGGAGCCGTGAATTAACATTAGCCGCGAGTGATTTTAAATAGCTTTTTTACTTTCAAAAATGACACTTTGCGCAGAGACAGTTCTAAACACGGGAAACATGCGCCCCTTTACAGGCATACTATAGACACCCCCCAGGTACGAAATTTAAAGGAATATTACACTTTTATTGTTTCAATTTAAGCATTATTAAAATCACTGCTCCTGAAAAAACGGCCGTTTTTAAAAAAAAAATTTGCATTGATACATGTCCCCTAATAATGATACATTATTAGCCTTTAAAATGAGCACTTTTAATTTCGAACGTTCGCATCCATTATAACTAATAGGGTTCTAAAGCTCGCATGGACTTTAGGTCCGTTCGCGGGTTCTGGTGCGAGCCGAACGGGGGGGTGTTCGGCTCATCCCTACTGAGCTGTGATGCAAACTCATAAGGCCACTGCCACTCATACAGAGACTGTACAATCAGCTTGATGTTGGCTAATAATTCCGCCTGTCCCTGCATGCACACCAGAGCCCATGACACATTCTTGCCCTGTATTATCACACGCTCTACCAACCTCTTTAAAATGGTGGATAAAATCTTGAGCCACTTTAACCTGGGTATTTATGTGACTTTGTTGAATGTTATTAGGATGTCATTATTCTCTCTCTGAGTAACAAAGCCCTGCTTACTGCAGCGACGGACACAACACGCTGTCACAGCTTGACGCTGTGCCTGGGGATCATAGAGGCGAGCTCTGACCATTGGGGTGGCCGGCGGGGGCCCCCTCTGCTCCTCTTCAAATTGCACAGCTACTGATCCTGTGTTAGTAGGAGGAAGCTTTCCATCACCCCACTCCTTCTGATTGGAGCCAGATCGCCCTCCTGATGTGACCCTCTTCCATCTGTGAAACGGCGAACTTTCTGAGAGCAGTTATCCCCTTTCTATCAAGAGGCTATGGTGGTACCGTTTTTAAAGTATTTTGATCAATTGTACAGCTATATGCTTTTTATCTTCTGCTGCAGTTTTTACCAGCATTAACAGTTCCATGGACACCACTGGCTACACTTTTGTTGCAATAAAATGTTTTCAAATCGAATCCAAGGTGTATATACCTTTATATATCTACACATATATTGATATAACTTTGACTTTTCCCCATAGAGCGCTGCCGTGTTTTTATATACCGCTTACTGTCTGAAGCTATGGCTGAGAGTTTGTTCCTCAGGATACTGATGTCCACTTCATTAATAACACCCATCCCAGCTCCTATTCCTCCCAATATAGTGCTGAATACATCCCTCCTCTTTCGGCTGCTCCTCAAAAAAAGAAAATCCTGAATGAACCTCATTCTGTGTCCGCACATCTCTGGGAGTAAGCCACAGAGTAAAGTACAAAGTACAATCACCGCACTTGATTCAGTGTATATTCAGCACATATAGGGTAATAGGTTTTTTTCACCCACTGTGAGACGTTGAAGTGCCATGTGGTTAAGGCATAATGTACCCTGGTAGCCAGCGTTTGAGAAGAGCTTAGATCTATTTGTAGTGGTTCTCCTTTTTCTAACGGAGCATGATTTTGTGTGTAGTCACTGGCATCACCTGTGCAGGGTTCCAACCTCTCAGGTGAGACATCAACCAGGTGTATCTCCCTTATCTCCAGCTCTGGTGTCCCACATGTCCAGTAACCAAGAACCTCTCTGTAGGACTGCTAAGATTGAAACACCACCCCCACAAGGAAATTTTCACCCCATTGATGTGTCACCTGGCACTCTCTAGTCTGGCCAACAGACACCTTACTATGCATAAGTGCCCGACTCCTGGGTACCTGCACCATATTAATTCAGTTATGCCAATACATGTAATACATTAAAAGCATTTTCTTCTTTCAATTTCTCCCCGCAAAAAAACAAGAAAAAAAGCAAAGTTTCCATTTCTTGTTCTTCCCTAACCTCCAACCCATTGCACTTGTATTCAGTATTTTTGCATTCATAAATGACAGGAGAGACTCCGGCAAGATGTTTCACAAGCCTTGTTGATGGGAAAAGTCTTTCAGATGCAGCATTAGCACTTAAAGTGGTTGTAAAGGCATCTATATAAAACTATGCCAGCCCCTCTGTTAGAGGCTGGCATAGCACACTGTGTCACTAGTTCTAAAAAACAAGCAGTGTAAATACCTAATTTCAGCTGTCTTCAGGCCAATCACATCACTCATGGCCCCTTTATAGCTCTGAATTATTGCTTCTCTGGGAGGGGCTGTGATCTCCCTCTGATGTCAGACGGGGAGATCACGTGGCTGCTCGTCTCCTCCGCAGAAGCCATGTATCGTAGCTGTAAAACGGCCACGAGTCATGTGACCGGCCTGAAGACAGCTAAAATTAGGTATTTACACTGCTCGTTTTTCAAAACTAGTGACACAGTGTGCTATGCCAGCTTCTAATAGAGGGGCTGGCAGTGAAAAATGTTTAATTTTACTTTACAGGAATAGCGGCAGGGGGGCATGGCTGGCCGGAGACAGACACAGAGGGGGGTGACAGGCAGGAAGGAGGAGAGGAGAGCAGAGAGTAGGCAGCTTATCATGGAGGGCAGCAATTAGATTACGGCGATCAGAGCGGAGAAGCCCTGGTTATCGTGGTCTATTAAGAGAGGCCATACAGAAAGTGCCAGGTTCAGGGTTTTTTTTTTTTTTTTTTTTACAGTTTGAAGGGGGGGGGGGGGCAAGTTAACATAGCACAATCACTGTGCTGTGTAATCTGCTTTAAGGGACCAAAATCTAATTTTTTTATTTTTGGGGGGTTAACAAACACTTTAATTATCCGTAAGGAAAAGAAACCTGAATCTGAATCTAATAGTTTATCCCTTCTCCCCTGATTGTTTGTGAGAACAAATTGTGGCAAGGCACAGACAAACTGCCAACCAGATGAACATCTTTTAACCATGTTCCAGAGAGCTCTCCAAACTCTCGCTCCACCAGGACTCTGGAAATGAAAAACAAGAGCAGAATCAAATTCCTATCCACAATGTCTCCTTGCTTGCTGTGTTTACTTTTAGTTCCTCCCTTGGAACCCAGGAACTTAGTATTCCTGGCTTCTACAACTCTGAATAAATTATCAAAATAACCATGATTTCTTTAGGTTGAACCCACTCTAAAATGGTTCCCCATGATAAGAGCAAAAACAAATGAACGTGAATGTTGCTTCTCAAAATTATAATTTTAAACGGCAACAAAAAAAACAATGCATTTATCTGGTGGACAAAACCTAAACATTTTACATTTTTTTTCTACCTGAACGAAAATAAAAACAAAAAACAAACAAAAAAACCTACATTAACTCTAGTGGCTTTCTACCAACTCTTGTCTTAAACAAAATGCATTCAGCTGCTAATTTAGAGCATAGTCAATGACCCCCCTTTCAGGTGGACTAAACCTAACAATTTGGAATTTTTATACCTGAACAAAACAAAAAAAAAATAAGAGAGAGAAAAAAAATCCAGAGGCTTATCCTTGAAAATACTAAAAATACAAGAAAATATACTCCAAAAATTAAGGCCAAATCTCTGAAACTCACATCTAAACCTTATTCATAGCAAAGAAACAGTAACCAGAAAGTTTTTACCATCCACTCATTAAGGGCTGTTAACAAAAGATTAGTTTCCCCCAGTGCTATACCTTAGTGAACATGAGGCTACCTCCATTTTGAGTTTATTCAGATGTTCTACATACTGATGCTTTTCCTGCCTTAACTGACTATTTTCAGTTTGCAATCTCATCATTTGAGCCTCAAAAGGGACATGGGTTTGATTACTATGGCCTCTATGCCTTGGATTGCTACCCCTTCCCACAGAATACACTACATAAATTGGTGTAGTTTTAGGGTAGTGTGATTTCCTTTGCATATTGTTATTATTAGCCAGCAAACAATATCTGGCAATGTGACCCCCTTTTTACAAACAAAGCATTTGAAAGCTGGTCTCCCTGCATAGGCCCTTTTTTGAGCATATGGCGATAGAGACTCACATTGCTGCATAACTGCTATGATTGGAATTAACATATTTTACACTTTTCTGTGAGGAGTAGTCACTAGCAATGGACTCATCAGAAGTCTACACTGTCATTGTGTTACTAATCGTGAAAAGATCAGGCGGTTTTCCATTTCAACTCCTGAATCAATTTCAAGAGCAGTTACAGCACTTTTGTTTAAATACTCCTCCTTCAGATCTCCAATATTGATTCCCACCATAGCAACATCACTTGAAGCAACACGAGCATTTGGCTTCCTTAACTGTTGCTCTAGAGCCTCTATCTGTGCTGAACATTGAGACTGCTCAACCTTTGCATGTTTGGAGGATAATGGATGCCTGGGCACCAAGTAACTCCTTCCTAAGCATTATTATAATACGCTCATTCTCAGCCTCTCTTTTATTTAAAGAGGCAATACAACTTTCTCTTAGCTTACGTTTCCTCTAATTCCTCAATTTTCTGTTCCAATACACACTTTTCAGTCACCAAATGTTCAATTTGATCAAAAACATTTGCATCTTCCTTTGGAGCTATCGCTAATATATTTTTAATTACACTTTCCAGCTGATCTACTAACTGCTTTCTCTCGGTATACCACTGCATTTATTTTTGTTGAGCAATCTCCTTCATTCTCAACAGCATGCATACCACATTCGCCATTCTTGCTTTTTTGCCTTTCTTAGATTATTTTTCATATTCTCGTTTTGAACATCACATTGTCTTAATAAATCATGAAATTGGTGGGTCAAAGCGTTGTCTGCCGAAGTGTTAAAATTAGCAGAGGCAAACTTTTTAAGGAACATTCCAATGACTTCCATTGATGTGTTGAATGAATGAATGAATGAATGATTTGTATAGCGCTTCAAATTAGAACTGAATCGCCTCAAGGTGTTAATTAAGTTCACACTGAATCAGTCTACACAGCAGCAGGGCCATTTTTAAGGCAGGGCAAAAAGGGCAGCTGCCCTGGGCCCCATCATTGTTGTAGGGCCCAAAGCAGCTGCCTCATACTTTCCAATTATCTCTGTTTAAATTCCCTTGTCCCTTGAAGTTTTAGTCCCGCGCTGTGTCCCGATATCTCATTGTGGAGTTCTGTTACTAGTGCTGCTCAGCTCTGTCTTATTGCCGTGTACAGATGACTCACCTTGAGACACTGTGTTTACATGTAATTAACCTGCATTAATATGTAAATAGAGGCGGCATTCATATGTAAATAGAGGCGGCATTCATATGTATATCATGCCCCCTTGAGGTCATATTCACTATCACTTCTGCTGAATGTTGCCCACTGGGGAGGTAAAGGGGCATTCTGGAAAGTCTGTAGTCATTAAGCCTAACATCAGCCTGTTCGGCAAAGGTAATCAAATTGGAGGTGGAACATTTTTTCAAAACAACATGGTGCCACAGCACCCTGAATTTCGGTGCATGTGAATACACACATCTCAGCCGATGCGTGCGGGTGTCATTAACAATTAATGACACTGCTGTGTATCTGCTAAAGGGAAGCATGTTTCTGTGGTGTCAGGAAAGCGATTTTGCATGCGTTCCCGACACACACAAATGTGAACGCAGGCAAAATGTCTCAGTTACATTGGTGGTCAGTGTAAATCTTCTCATTACATTGGGGCTTGGTGTACAATCCTTTCATTCACACTAGTGGCCAGTATGAAGGTCCCCCTTACATTGGTGGTCAGTGTAAATCCCTCTTTACATTTAGTCAGTGTAAATGCCATTACATTAGTGGTCAGTGTAAATCCCCATTACATTAGTGGTCAGTGTAGAAACTCCTCTTTATATTGGTAATCTGTAAAAAAAAATCAAACTTGCATTTGTGTTCAGTTTCAAATCCTCCCTTATATTGGTGGTACATGTAGAAGCCCCCTTTAAATTGATGGTAAGTGTAAATCCCCCCTTACATTGGTGGCCAGTGTAGAAATCCTCCTTTATTGGTTGTTGATGTAAAATCCCCCTGTCATGTACCTAGTGGGCAAGCCCGACCTGCAGGGAGTGACCTCTCTTGCGGCTCCGACTCGAGGGCCCTGGTAGAGTATACAGGAAGCACAAGTCAGGAGTGGCACGAGTGCCTGGCAGGATCAACAGCGGTCTGGGACTGGATAGTGGTTTGGCAGCGGGAACCAGGCACCAGGACACCAGAGCAGGACCTCAGACAGGAACTGGACAGCAGGCAGGTCAGGAACCAGGACACCGGAGCTGGACCTCAGACTGGAACTGGACGGCAGGCAGGTCAGGAACCAGGATACCAGGATACCAGGATAGGGAAGTCAGACAAGCCGGGTCGGCAATCGGGCAGACAGCAAACGGTACCATAGGATAAGGCAAAAGGATAGTCAGACACGCCGAAGTCAGGAGCAGGCAGATAACAGGGATGGTGGGAGACAAGCCGGGTAAGGTAATCACAGAGAACAGGTTTTCAGAATCAGGGCACTAAACGCTGTAGATCAGGCAGTAAGATCCCAGTGTGGTTGGTAGACCTAAATAGTCCGTCTGGCGCCAAGAGAGAACAGGTTTTCAGGATCAGGGCACTAAACGCTGTAGATCAGGCAGCAAGATCCCAGTGTGGTTGGTAGACCTAAATAGTCTGTCTGGCGCCAATAGGCGCACGCGCGCCCGTGGGCACGCGCGAACGCGCACGAGCGCACACCCGCACGGGCGCAGGAGAGCAAGCAGCGGAGGTGACAGTGCGAACGTTGTTGGCAGGATCTTCCTGACACCCCCATTACTTTGGTTGTCAGTGTAAATTCTTCATTTCATTTCATTGGTGATCAGTGTACATTTTCCTTCATATTGGTGGTAAGTGCAGAATTGCCCTTACACTGGTGGTCAGTGTAAATCCCCCCTAACATTGGTGGTCATTGGAGGTCATGGAGGTCATTGTATATTCCTCCTTACACTGGTGGTTGGTGTAAATGCTCCTATTACATTGGTGTCAGTGTAGAAATCCCTCTTTATATTGGTGGGTGGCGTAAAATCCCCCATTACATGGTGGTCAGAGCGAATTCCCCCTCACATTGGTGGTCAGTGTAAATCCCCCCTCACATTGGTGGTCATTAAAAATTTCCTATTACATTGGTGGTCAGTGTAGAATCCCCCACTACAGTATATACTGTACTTGCCAAAGATTTCCAGCTTTGCTCTACATAATTCAGAATTTGCCACAGTGTACTGTCTACAAACTAATCCCACCCCCCACCACCGCCACTGATCCCATCAACCCCCCAGCATTGCCACTGATCACATCCCCCTCCCCAAGCATTGCCACTGATCCCAGGAGTCCTAAGATCCCAAGGAGTTTTCTGTCTATTGATGGGTCCCCTCACCAGTCCATTGTGTGCAGGCAGCGAGGAGATAATGTGCTATAACCTTTGGCAACCAATTAGTGAGCAGTAATGATGTGCACTAACCTCATGCAACCAATTGGTGAGTGGTAAGGATGTCCAGTAACCTCTAGAAACAAATCAGCCCCTCTGTGTTTACGAATCCAACCAACATGGGAGGGGTGGACTTCAACGACCAGATGATGGCGCCATACTTAATTGCCCGTAAGGCCACACGCTGGTATAAAAAAGGGTCTGTATACTTACAGTGGTGTGAAAAAGTGTTTGCCCCCTTCCCTTATTTCCTGTTCCTTTGCATGTTTGTCACACTTAAGTGTTTCGGAACATCAAACCAATTTAAACAATAGTCAAGGACAACACAAGTAAACACAAAATGCAATTTGTAAATGAAGGTGTTTATTATTAAAGGTGAAAAAAAATCCAAACCATCATGGCCCTGTGTGAAAAAGTGATTGCCCCCCTTGTTAAAACATACTATAACTGTGGTTGTCCACACCTGAGTTCAATTTCTCTAGCCACACCCAGGCCTGATTATTGCCACACCTGTTCACAATCAAGGCATCACTTAAATAGGAGCTGCTTGACACAGTAAGGTCCACCAGAAGATCCTTAAAAGCTACACATCATGCCGAGACCCAAAGAAATTCAGGAACAATTGAGAAAGAAAGTAATTGAGATTTATCAGTCTGGAAAGGGTTATAAAGCCATTTCCAAAGCTTTGGGAATCCAGCGAACCACAGTGAGAGCCATTATCCACAAATGGCGAAGACATGGAACAGTGGTGAACCTTCCCAGGAGTGGCCGGCCGCCCAAAATTACCCCAAGAGCGCAACGACGACTCATCCAAGAGGTCACAAAAGACCCCACAACAACGTCCAAGGAACTGCAGGCCTCACTTGCCTCAGTTAAGGTCAGCATTCATGCCTCCACCATCAGGAAAAGACTGGGCAAAAATGGCCTGCATGGCAGAGTTCCAAGGAGAAAACCACTGCTGAGCAAAAAGAACATCAAAGCTCGTCTCAATTTCTCCACAACACATCTTGATGATCCCCAAGACTTTTGGGACAACATTCTGTGGACCGATGAGACAAAAGTGGAACTCTTTGGAAGGTGTGTGTCCAAGTATATCTGGCGTAGAAGGAACACTGCATTTCAGAAAAAGAACATTATACCAACAGTAAAATATGGTGGTGGTAGTGTGATGGTCTGGGGCTGTTTTGCTGCTTCAGGACCTGGAAGACTTGCCGTGATAAAAGGAACTATGAATTCTGCTGTCTACCAAGAGATCCTGAAGGAGAATGTCCGACCATCTGTTTGTGTACTCAAGCTGAAACGAACTTGGGTTCTGCAGCAGGACAATGATCCTAAACACACCAGCAAGTCCACCACCGAATGGCTGAAGAAAAACAAAATGAAGACTTTGGATGGCCTAGCCAAAGTCCTGACCTGAATCCTATTGAGATGTTGTGGTATGACCTTAAAAAGGCCGTTCATGCTCGAAAACCCTCTAATGTAACTGAATTAGGACAATTCTGCAAAGATGAGTGGGCCAAAATTCCTCCAGGACGCTGTAAAAGCCTCATTGCACGTTATCGCAAACGCTTGGTTGCAGTTGTTGCTGCTAAGGGTGGCCCAACCAGTTATTAGGTTTAGGGGGCAATCACTTTTTCACACAGGGCCATGATGGTTTGGATTTTTTTTCACCTTTAATAATAAACACCTTCATTTACAAATTGCATTTTGTGTTTACTTGTGTTGTCCTTGACTATTGTTTAAATTGGTTTGATGTTCCGAAACACTTAAGTGTGACAAACATGCAAAGGAACAGGAAATGAGGAAGGGGGCAAACACTTTTTCACACCACTGTATTTCAATTGGCTCTGCTGAACGCTTTTATTGTCCCTCCTATCCTGACCAACCTAGTCTCTGCATCTGTGACTGTTTCTGTCGCTACCATACACTAGTTGAGTATTAGCATAGGGTACAGCATGGCACAGTCCTAGGGCACACTAAAACAGGGTCTCGAAAGATGTTAGATGGCCATCACATTTTGAGAGACCCAAACCTGGAAAGTTCAAAGTTATAATAAAAGTGTAAAATAAAAAACCCATAAAAATGTAAAACAACAAATAATAAGTAAATAAGTAAAAAAAGGCCAAAAATAGTTGGTGTTTTATTGTTCTTCTCTCTCTATTGTTCTGTTTTAGTGTATTGTATACTTCACTGTAACGTTTTATTGTTACTGTGTTTTATCATGTTTGCTTTGCAGGTATGTCCTACTATTATACTGTAATGTTACTTTGTTTTATTGTTAACCATTATTTACTTTGCAGGTACGCCATTCAGTTGCAGCACGGGTTTATTTATTGTGACAGCAAGAGGGTTTGCACTCACGATACGTAAATCCATGACTCCAGCGCTGTAGGAGGTTATTTCACCACCACAGTTAGAGCCCTTTGACACTGGCAGCCCAGCCGCATTAGCGGTAAAGCGCCACTACTTTTAGTGGCGCTTTATCGTTGTTTTAGAGGCGCATCGGGGATGGGTGGGGCCCATCCCTGACATCAGTGCTTAGATTTGACAGCTCCACTCTCACTGCGGCCACATGCTCCCAGCTTGCCCACCAATCACTGGATGTTCACACTCGGGGCTTATGAGAAATATGAGACCCGGGGATTTTTGGGGACGCTGGGCAAGTGGGGCCCCCGGGTGGTGCCCATGCGAAAAGACGGCCCTGGGTATATCTGTCCACACAGTCTTCCGTTGGCCAGACCTCCCCAGCTGAAGCTGAAAGCCCAAGGTGAGCTGGTGATAGGGGGTGTGTGTGGGTTGTGAGACAAGGCTGGAGGAGTGTTTGTGTCTGCCCCCCAACAGTGACTGTGCTGGTCTGACAGAGAAGGGGGGGTAATTGCTGTGTTCACCACCTCCCAGGTATAGGAAGCTGACCTGATATAGGGGGGGTTGCAGAATTCAGACACGTGCTATATACAGGTTGCAGAATCCACACATGTGCTATATACAGGTTGCAGAATCCAGGCGTGTGCTATATACAAGTTGCAGAATCCAGGCGTGTGCTATGTACAGGTTGCAGTATCCAGACATGTGCTATGTACAGGTTGCAGAATCCACACATGTGCTATATACAGGTTGCAGAATCCAGTTGTTACTTGTTACAGCATGGCCGCCAAACACAGACCCAGCCAGCTCCGTTATACACAGCAGGAGATGCCCACTGTGTGTGTGTGTGTGTGTGTGTTACCAGGCGATGGTGAGTCTGTATTAATTGACACATTGATGCTGCATTCGTGGGCACAGTGAGGGTGCTGAATCATTACTCTTCTTATACTTTTCTCCTATCAGCAAGTTGTCTGTGTTAGACTGACAGCACTACACACCACAGTAGTGCCTAAATGTCATTGAGGTTTCTGCCCCTTCCCCCACAGCCTGAACCTGCTTTTACCCTGAATTTCTTGATTCCATGCTTATTTTGGGATGTGATATGAGTGACATAGAACCTTTCTTATTATTCTCTACCTTTTTGACTGGGCTTTAGTAAGGGTCTATTATGAATTTGGGGTCCCATTCAGAGTGCAATACCATGTGTTGCAGTAACCACAGTGTAAAGCCCCATACACACGGTCGGACTTTTTCATGGATTCTGTCCGATCGGACAAGGTTGTTGAAAAAGCCTTAACACGGCTATAGTAAAGCCTTAACACGGCGGTATGCCCAACATAAGGAAAAGACTGCCAAAGGGAAGCGCTCAGAAGACCACCAGAAACCTAAAAGAGAGTGAGAAAATAGAGAACTATCTTACGAGCCCTCGAGCGTCTCTCTCTTCTACTACGACAGCAGATTCGCGCGGCTCGAGGAGAGAGACATTGGATTCATTGGATCCGGGCGCCCCATTGACTATATTGGCGGTGCAGGCCGACCCAATTAAACTGAATCCGGATTCATCTGCTGCATCTAATATGACGTCCGGACAGCCTTCGGGAGATATTTCGGGAGACGCTCGGCAGATACATACCCTCTCTGTAGACCCGGATCTAAGAGCGCTGTTTCTTTCATTGCCGACGAGGGCTGACATGGAAGCCCTTGTCGGTCGGATAGAGGAACAGCACCGGAGAGACTTCTCCGAGATCCAGCAGGATGTCCAGAACCTGACAACCCGGCTATCAGCTGGGGAGAGCTCCGTGGATGCATTACAGCAGCGTATTACTGCGCTGGAGTCCCTGCAAGATACAAACGTACAGGAAATGGCGGCATTACAGCTCCGCGCAGAAGAAATGGAAGACAGAAGCCGGCGCCGGAACTTACGCATAAGGGGATTACCAGAAGTGGAGACAACAGAAGACCTGGTGAATATTGCGGCAGAAATTTTTAAGAAATTGATGAAGGAGGCAACACCAGGAGATATAGAACTGGACCGTATACACAGAGCGCCGGGACCGCGGCAGAAAGACCTGGAGCGCCCGCGGGATGTAGTTTGCCGGATACATCATTACAACCAGAAAGAAACGATCCTGAGAAAAGCATGGGAAGCGGGGACAGTAGAATTTAACGGAGCTACTTTAAAAATTCTACCGGATATCTCCAGAGCAACCCTCTATAGACGGGGGCTGTTACGCCCAGTATTGGATATAGCTCGAGGGCAAGGAGCTACATATCGTTGGGGATTTCCCCTCTCGGTAACTTTCAGGAGAGAACAGAGGTCTTTTTCCCTTCGCACGCCAGGAGATTTACCTGACTTTTTCTTTTTTATGGCGGCAGAGCCAGTACAGGTCCCGAACTGGCTACAGCTACTATCGCAGACAGGGAGACGCCTAGGGACAACGACAGCAGGACAGATCTCCCAGCCCCGTCGACAGAGAGGCGAGAGCGGAGTAAGAGGACAATCTCCAATGGGCTTACGTGAGTCTAGCAAGTAATCTGAAGGTTGAAACCAGATGACTTGCTTTACATATTTGACACTTGTCTACTTATTATAATCTCTTCTCCCCAAAGGCTAGCTATATCCCCCTTTCACCCCCTTTTTTTTTTCCGTTTTTGTTTTTGGCATTTTTTGGTATTTCTTTTCCCCTCATGGACCCCCTGCTTAGAAGGTGGGTGCTCGGTATACAGCTTAAAAGATGGTGGAGAAATCAAGACTTACTATTGAAACGTACTACAAATTAAACCTAAAATCTAGGAACTATAAAGTCACAGGACTATCCCCTTCCTATTATTTACTACCTATGACCTCACTTTGCGCTAAGAGAAAGAATCACCCCTCTCTCTAAGAAATTTTTCTTTTTTTTTTTTGCTCTGCTTGAGAGATGAGTGATTAAGCGGTGCTAGGTGATAGATAGGAAGGCTAATATATGGAAAACTATGGTGACAGTGATGCTTTAAAGATAATGTTAAGAGACATATATATATGGTTATTTGGTACTGTAAATTTGTTCGCCAGTATGACTCTAATTTCTGAGGATTGATTTCGATAGACCATGATTAAGATTAAGTTTATGATAATATTTTGAAGTAGAATATAGAAAGTAGAGGATGGAATATAGAGAGCAGAATAAAAATCGTACTATTGGAGGGAGGGGGGGGGGGGGGTTTATAATTTTCTATTAAATAACTATGATCAAGGGAGAGAAAGATAGGAAGGAAGAAGGAGCCCTAGATGAAGGACTTTAGGATATGTTGGCTATTGATATAGGCTATTTTGAATGGACAATCCCTGGTAGACAATTGATGATGGGTCATTGGCCAGGTTACACTTTTTTACCCATCTAAATTTATATATTTATTTTTTTTTTTATTTTTATATATCAGGGGGGGAGGGGAAGAGGAGGGCAAAATAAAGAAAATATCTTTTTTTTTTTTTTTTTTTTCTCTTTTTTTTTTTTTTTTTTTTTTTTTTTGTCACGCAAACACGCAAACACGCTAATAGGAGGGAGAGGTGGAGGATGGGGGGGTGGAGGGAGGGGGGGTAATGTAGGGAAGGAGGAGAGGGGAAATCACAACAGGGCATGATTTATCTCTGTCTTTATTATCTTTTTCTTTCCCTTTTCCTCCTCCTTTTTTTTTTTTTTTTTCCTTTGTTTTTTTCTTCACGGGGGTTAAAGGGAAGGAGTTAAATGAGTCACATGGGAAGGTGAAATGAGTCACATTGATAGAGTGAGGATTAAGAACCGTTCCTTTTTTTTTTTTTTTTTTTTAACATTTTTATGTGTCACGTAGAAGATTTATACGAGGGAATCAGTAATTACTAATTAGTAAGCACTATTAAACACTATTAATCACTGTTAATCACTAATCACTATTAATCACAATGAGACCCGCATACAATGGCGGATCCTTATTAGTCACTTATTTTTGCCTCCCTCCCCCCCCCCCCCCTCCCCCTCCCTTTTCCTTTTTTTCTTTTTTGGGGATTTTATCACGATAAGAATGACCCACCAATAATTGTTTCGATTTTTGATTATATATGTATATGTAATATTAATAATGGATAAAATAAGAGATGCCATATATCACTATTGTCATGATGTGTAAGGGTAGAGGTTTCTCTCTCCTCCCTTTCTTTTTTTTTTTTTTTTTTTTTTTTTTTTTTTTCTCTCCCCCGGGGGGGGAAGTACTCATAAGACAGGGATATGCCGAATGTTTCCTTTATTTTTTATTTTTTTTTTTACTTTTTAGGCTGGGAGGATGGAGGGGAATACGGGAGGCCATTACGAGGTCGGCTCTAGCCACTTCCCCAAATAGGTTGACACATAGGCCCCCCGAGGGGATTAGGGGAGTATGTGTGTATATAAGGATTGATAGCAATCCACCTTAGATTGGGGGGGGGGGGGGGGGGACGCAGGGATTAGGATATAGACCGTCCCTGATAGCCCCCAACCCCATTTGTTTTTTTTTATTTTTTTTGGCTTTATTGTTTTTGTTTTTTTTTTTTTCCCTTTCCCCCTCTAATTTTTTTTTTTTTTTTTTTTTTTTTTTGGTTTTGTTATCCTCGTGTTTTGTGTTTTTTTTTTTTTTTTTTTTTTTTTTTTTTTTGGCTTTATTGTCTTTGTGTTTTTGTTTTTTCCTTTCCCCCTCTTCTTTTTTTTTTTTTTTTTTGTGGTTTTGTTATCCTCGTGTTTTTGTTTTTCTTCTTTCCCCCCCTTTTTTTTTTTTTTGTTTGTTTTTTTTTTTTTTTTTTTTTTTTTTTTTTTTTTTTTTCCTTGGCTTTTTCTCCTTTCTCGTCGTTGACAATGGGCAGTATCAGGGTGCTGTCGTTGAATGCGAAGGGTCTAAATATTCCCGAGAAAAGAAAGATGTTACTGCAGGATTTGAAGACATCAGGTATTGATATTGCATTTCTACAGGAGACCCATTTTAGAGACAATAGACTACCGGTATTAAAAAATAGATTTTATCCAGTAACTTACCATTCTACTAACAAACTAGCCAAAACTAAAGGGGTGTCTATTTTAATCTCTGGTAAACTCCCGTGGACATGCAATACAACTATGCTAGATGAAGGAGGCCGTTTCCTGTTTGTAAAAGGATCGATGGGAGGGGTGAGCCTGACGTTGGCAACAATTTATGGACCCAATGAGAATCAGGATACTTTTATCCGTCAAACCTTGAATAAATTACTAGAATTTACAGAGGGTCAGTTAATCCTGGGCGGAGATTTTAATGTACCATTGAATCCTAGAGTTGATACATCCTCAGGCTCATCCTCGATCTCGATAAGTTCCCAGAAACGCATTACACAGTCTATATATAAAGCACAACTAATTGATGTGTGGCGACTTCAACACTCAGGAGAAAGGGATTATTCTTTCTATTCTTCGCCCCATAAGACCTATTCAAGAATTGATTATTTTTTGATCCCCCATGCCCAACTACATGCGGTTTATAAAACCTCTATTGGGTCGATAACATGGTCGGACCATGCTCCGATTCTATTGATTTAGGCACGTATGCACCATCGGACAGTGTCCGATCACACCAAATCCGATCGTGTGTACGGTTGTCCGACCGGACAAAGTGCTACGCATGCTCAGATCACATTACAAGACCAAAGCTATTGGCTACTAGCCTCTACGTAGTCCCGTCGTAGGCAACAAACGTCACCACGTTCAGAATGATCGGATTTTCCGACAACTTTGTCCGACCGTGTGTACGCAAAACCAACATCGGACAAAGTATGACGGACATGGTCCGACGGACCTGGTCCGCGGATTGTCCGACGGACCTGGTCCGCGGATTGGTCCGACCGTGTGTATGGGGCTTAATAGTTTGATCTGTATTTGTTTTTTTTATCTGTCTAGAGCTCACACAAGAAGCACAAAGATTTGCCCTTAGAGCTAGCAAACATGATGCATGTTTTATTCAAAAATGTAAAAGAATATTATTGATTCCCTTTTAAAATTCTATTTACGTAGGAACAATGATGAAATCCGCAGAATCACATAGTGTCAGTGTTAATCTGCAGAAAATACTTTCTCTTTTAACAGCATTTTACAGGATGTAAAATTTATGAGCTTGTTCTGTGGGAAGCACAGATTGTTCTTGATTTTATGTGAACGAGGAGGTTGGAATTTTGTATAGTAGAGGGAGTGAGTTATTAAGGTCTGTATGAATGCTTTTCTGTTACTTCCATTAGTTTTACATAAAGGGAGGAGAGATAACAAGTTCAATGCACCTGTTATTTCTAATAGGAGGAAAATTATTTCACTGCTATTGATGTCTCTTTTTTTAGTTTATAGAAATGTATAAATTAATTATAGTTTGCAGTGTGGTTTAAGAGATAATAAAACACTATCTATCTATCTATCTATCTATCTATCTATCTATCTATCTATCTATCTATCTATCTATCTATCTATCTATCTCTCTATCTCTATCTATCTCACTTCAGCCGCTTCAGTTTAGCTTATTTTATGCCCGTTGTAGACAGAGGAGTTTGGAGTCACCAACACTTGGAGAGGTAAGTATTCAGAGTCTTCCATTGCAGGTAGTTTCCATTATTTTTTTTGTTTGCATTATAGATATTGTATTTAAATATGATGCTATATTATGTGCACGTGTCACTGTCTGCCCTGTGTGGCCCCAAAATGTAACAGTGGCTTTAAAATAAGTTAAGATTAAGGAACTGTCATCTACAGTGGCGGTCGGTGGTAATTTTTTTTGGTGGGGCGGCAAACAGTAACATCCCCCCCGGCGGTTGGTTTGTCAGGGGGCGGGTCAGGTGCACTTACCCAATCTATGCAGCGCTTCACCGGCGGCTTCCCTTGCTCCTCGGCGGTGGCAATGTTTCTCCCTTCCCCTGTTCTCCACGGGCATCGGCAGCTTCCGTTTCTTCCCTCCTCCTCGGCGGCAATTGGGACTCTGCTCTTTTCAGCCAATCGAAAAACGGGTCTCAGACCTGCCTCTGATTGGCCGGATTGAGGAACATCGTTACAACAGCGAATATTAATTCGCTGTTGTAACACGAGGGTGGGCTCACGGCGCAATGCTTTGTGCTGTGAGCCCCCCCTATTTTGAAGCCTATTAGAGCCTATGGCTCTAATCAGGTGCTTTTAAAAAACACCCCCTGAAAGGGGCCGGACACCTGAATTGGGGGAGGACGTGGCTATGCATGAATCTATCCATTATTCATATAGTGGGTGGCGTGGAAAGTAGGAGCAGGGCCCAGGCGCCCGTAATGGATGGGCCACCACTTGTCATGTACCTGACTGGAGTCTGCGATGACCAGAGGGCTCCCCTTGTGGCTGAGTGCAGAGTACCCCTGAAGGTGGTTACAGAGGGTGCTATGCTCAAAGATGCACGGGTTGCCTGAAGATGATGCTGCCTGATGGTTCCAGATGGGAGGACACCTGAGAGCAGAGAAGTAGTCAAAGCAGATGATTCTCTGGAAGCGCTGGGATCTTGACAGATGGGTAGAGTAGGAAGCAAAGTCAGTAGCCAGACCAAGGGTCAAACACAGGAGGTCAATCAGGAACAACCCAGGAGCAGGTCTGTGGAGCAAGCCGGGGTCAGAGCCATGAGAGAAGCCAGAACAAGTAAAGGGTAAGCTGGGTCGGTAACGGGTAATCAAGCAAAAGCACAAGGCACAGGAACACAGAATACAAAGGCTGACGATAATCCAGCAATTTATGAGAGGAACTGTTGTCCTTATGTAGGCCAGTGGTGGCAATTATCGTGCTTTGCATGCGCCGTCACGTATGCAGATTCGCCATTGCGTGCTGCTCGCTTATTGCGCACTGGACATTTCCATATTTGCCAGGTCTTCTCTGAATTCTTCCCTGACAGGAATGTTTTGGTGCTCAAAAACAACTGTTTCATTCTAAAGCAATGAGATTTGCAAGAAGTAGCTGAAAAATTTTCTACCTTCATTCTTGCACCCAGTATTACTTTTTTATAATTAGGTGCAAAGGATATGTATTATGGAATATGTATTATGTAATAATGGCTTTCATCTGAGCAGGTGCTAATGCATTACTAAACAAAAAATTTATTTCATAAACTAACTTTCACGTTGTGATTAAATGTTCCACTTTGAAGTCACTTGACACTTAGGAGGGTTTGTTAGGAAGCTCCCTGCTTGAGGAATTATAAATGACAAATAATAAAACATGGGATATGTTTTAAGTGGTAAAAAAATTATATATAGATAAATGCTTTACTTCTTAGAGGAGTTCCTAGTCATATTGCTCTTCTTTTTTCTGAATAGTAAATACGTGCTTAGATAGGAGAGATGGTATTGCAGCCACCATTGGGGAGGAAAACCCCCTTATGTTGGGAAAACAAGCTTATGGTATTGCTCTGCTGAAGTGCAGAGCGTGACAAAAGCGGGTCAGACCAGTGCCTTTTCTACCAACTTGTGACAACTGTCTGATGACCTTCACACCACGCTGTCACTGATTCGTAACTATGACACCCTCAGCCTCACTCTGCACAAATATTTTCCATCTTGCGGATAAAAATATGATAGGTTTCTGATGTCTAGTTCTCCTAGGAGGGGTAATTCTCTCCGTTGGGTACCCATACCTTCTAATATAGGGGTGTTTGAACTTAAAACGCAGCTCATTAACAGCTATAAGTAAATATCTGCTTATTCTGGTCGTACTGTTGTTATTTCAGAAGTTATAAAATACACTGAAGGAATGTGGACTCAACCTGTCCACCAGCTGAGCTATTTATGACTGATAAAGGGTTTTAAACCAGGGATACTGTATCTGTTAGTAGACATCAGGCCTAAATTGCCACAGACTCTTAATGGGTTTAATTACCCTGCATACCATGTGTCACAGAACTGAAAAATCGCGTTATAGTTTTACAATGGTTCGCTTTCCTGATTGCTCAAGGCTGCAAGTTTGACAGTTTTATGAGGGCACCTAGACTGAAATGGGTATTAGGCTTAGACGATCTCTCCCACTGAGCTGTTGTGTTCTGACAGGGAGATGCTCCCCCACCAGAACAGTCCGATCAGTGCTCTCTGCCATTGCCTTTTCCAGCATGCTCATCTGACAGAAGCCGGCTTCTGTCGGATAGACTGACATACACACTGGCCGAATGCTGGTTGTTTTTTTTTAACTGCCCGATATCTCCCGACATTGAGCCTGTGTATACCAAGCTTAAGAGTGGGGGTCCAGGGCAAAGTAATGCGCTATGGCAACAGAGTGATATAGAAGCAGGAGAGGAACTGGAATCTAAGTTGAGCTGTAGCTACACTATATTGCCAAATGTATTGGGATGCCTGCCTTTACACGCACATGAACTTTAATGGCATCCCAGTCTTAGGCCCCTTTCACACTGGTGCGCTTTGCAGGCGCTATTGCACTAAAAATAGCGCCTGCAAACCGACCCGAAACAGCTGTTGCTGTGTCTTCAGTGTGAAAGCCCGAGGGCTTTCACCCTGAAGCGGTGCGCTTGCAGGATGCTGGAAAATGTCCTGCAAGCCGCATCTTTGGCTCGCTGTAGGAGCGGTATATTTACCACTCCTATAGCGCCCGTTCCCATTGAAAACAATGGGGCAGCGCTCCGAACCCGCCCGCAAAACGCCGCTGCAGCGGCGGTTTGCGGGCGGTATTAACCCTTTTTCGGCCGCTCGCGGGGGGTAAAACCACCCCGCTAGCGGCCAAAATGCGCTGCTAAAACAACGGTAAACCGGCGCAAAATATAGCGCCGCTTTACCGCCAGCGCCCCCACTGCTCCAGTGTGAAAGTAGTCTTAGTCCATATGGTTCAATACTGAGTTGGCCCACCCTTTGCAGCTAGAACAACTTCAACTCTTCTGGGAAGGCTGTCCACAAGGTTTAGGAGTGTGTTTATGGGAATGTTAGATCTGACAGAAACCATGAATCAGACTGTGACAGAAGTGCAGTAAAAATCACACTAGTTTAATAATAATAATAGTAAAAGGTAAACAGCAAATGTAGTCAAAACATAGCCAGAGTTCGGTAACCGGAACGGATAGTAAGACAAGCCAGGACGTCAGGGAGCCAGGGATCAGAGTACTTCAGGACAAGCCAGGAAATCAGCAAACCGGAGAATCAGTGTAGTGGAACAGCTAGCAGGATCAGGAACCAGAAGGGACGTCAGCCAAGCAAGTCTTTAATGGGTACACAGGAGAGAGTCTCTGATATGTTGACCAAGGCAAAGGCAGAGAAGATCTGAACTGAACAGCTTAAGTAACCAGCAGGACTGACGAGCAGGATATCATCATCAGGTGAGTCACTGTGGAAAAGATTGGAGCTGGCAATTAACCGACAGCTGAGCGGCCTGCTCTGGAAAGGAAGGGCTGAGCCCAGCCCTGACATGACCATTCTTCCAGAATGTGAGGTCAGGCACTGATGTTGGATGAGAAGGCCTGGCTCACAGTCTCTGCTCTAATTCACCCCAAAGGTCTTCTATCGGGTAGAAAGTTAGGACTCTGTGCATGCCAATCAAGTTGCCTTACCCCAAACTCGCTCATCCATGTCTTTATGAACCTTGCTTTGTGCACTGGTCCAAATAATTTGGTGGAGGGGGATTATAGTGTGGGGTTGTTTTTCAGGGATTGGGTTTAGCCAAGACATTTTGGACAATTTCATGCTCCCAGCTTTGTAGGAACAGTTTGGGGATGACCCCTTCCTGTTCCAACATGACTGCGCATGAATGCACATATCACGCTGACTAACAAATAAAATGTCAGTTAACTTTCTGGGGTGCTGAACAACATGGTTACCTGTTTGGGTTGCTCAGTCCGCATTAGCATCACAGTGAGCTGATGGCACTGCTCTGTTAGAGTAGAGAACTGGTGATAATATTCTGTTGGAGAGTAGAACTGGTAGTATTGCTGTAGAAGTGGAGAGCTGGAAGAGAGGGAAACAGACACCTCCAAGAGTGCTGATCTACTGGGTTCCCCACAGCTCACATCATCTTCTTGGATCCTCTTGCTAACCCCACCATAGCTATCCAAGAGTAATTTTGTAGTTCTGTTTTTTATCCATTACTAGAGATGGGCGAAACGACCCAAAGTTCGGTTCGCACCAGAACTTTCGAGCATTGCGAAAGTTGGAAAATGAATTACGAACCCCATTGAAGTCTATGGGACCCGAACATGAGAAATCAAAAGTGCCCATTTTGAAGGCTTACAGTATCTCACAAAAGTGAGTACATCCCTCACATTTTTTGTAAATATTTTATGATATCTTTTCATTTGTAAACACTGAAGAAATGACACTTTGCTACAATGTAAAGTAGTGAGTGTACAGCTTGTATAACAGTCTAAAATGTGCATGTGCAGGTACATTCAATTTTGTGCGTAAAATGTGAAAAGGGGTCAGCTCTTTATTTGTAATAATGTGCTCCAGTTTCACTATTTTATATTTAGCACAGGCCTGCGGATCTGGTATGGTGTTGAACTGCGAAAGGTTAGGGTTCAGCCAGAGTGGGGTGTGAGGAGACCAGGAGTTTGGTTGGGGCGCCCTCAGAGCGTCACTCACCTTCCACACTTGTATGGTGGTACGCATGGAAGGAGTAAGATGATGTGGGGGCTTTAGTTCCCCTCAACAGAAGCTCCTGCAACCGGTATCCTGTGTTTAAACACTGTTTTCGCTTTTAATGATTTTTTTCCACAAGTCCACATGTCTCCAATTAGTATAAAAACTGGTTTAAAACAAAGAGTTGCTACCAAGTAAAAAGTCATGTATACAGACGTTTAAAAAGTGATCGCTCATGCGCAGAGCGTGACTACCCGACGATCGTTTCGCCAACAACTGACGTCATCAGTTGTTGATGAAACGATCGTCGGGTAGTCACGCCCACACACTCGGCGCATGAGCAATCGCTCTGTGCATGAGCGATCGCTTTTTAAACGTCTGTATACAGGACTTTTATACTTGCTAGCAACTCTTTGTTTTAAACCTGTTTTTATGCTAATTGGAGCCTTTTGGAAGCTCCCAAACAGCACTGTATCATTTACTCCAATAGATTTTCTTGATGAGACAATATCACACTATTTGGAGTATCGTATCTTTTTTGCAAGATGTGCACAATCTTTTGAACACTTGGGATACTTACCGTGATTGAGAGACCGTCTGCGACACAGAGGTTATTGACAAGAGACGCCCGGGAGATCAAGGCGGCACAGGAGATCTGGAGTTCATTTCTGGGGATCTGTGATCCAATTCGCGCTCTTTGACCTCCCTGAGTAAGGGGTGTCGCTGGCGGTCCAGTAAGCCTTCCTTTTACTAGAGGTGACGGGTATCACAAGGTCAAGCAATCACACCAAGTCACATATTCATATGAAGATTTTTTAGTCACTTTTATGGACTTCCTTTAGATATCAACTATATATATTTTTCACCATATTTTTTGCACTTTTATTGTAGCACTCTCCATATATATATGATCTTTTGGTCTTTTATATTCCTCAGTTTTGCTTGATCTATGCAAGTTTTATTTGTTTGCAGTATTTAGCAATTTCTTGGTTTATATGCGATTTATGCAAGTTTTTTGCAGTATTTAGCATTTTCTTGTTTTATAGTAACACTGTTCACATTATATGGTCACTAATTTGCACTTTTTTGTAGGTTGTGCCCAACAACTTTCTTCATATATTTTAGCACTGCACTTTTTTCTACACATTTAATTTATACCTTATATCTGGCTTATAGTGTTCAGCTGCTGCATGCTGTTTTTTACCCTCTTTTTTAGGCATAGTTTTAACCACTTCAATACCGGGCCATAGTCAAATGACGTCCACAGATGGGATCTCCCATCCTGGGTGGGCGTCATATGACATCCTCGGTATTTCACCACTCCTGCGGGCCCCCGGGGGCGATTGTGGATGAGCAGTGTCCCTCGGACACAGCCCATCCCCGATCTGAGTGATTGGCATCTCCGAGCCACCCCCGGTACACGTGACCGGCGGTGTCCAATCACCGCCGGTCACATGTACTGCCTCTGTGAACGGCGCTCGTGCACGCCCCTAGGGCGCGTGCAGAGTGGCGATCGGGGACGAGGCTTGTCACTCTGACACAGCCCAACCCTGATCGCAGTAAAGAGCCAATGAAATTGGCTCTTTACCACGTGACCGGCTGTGTCCAATCACAGCCGGTCACAGAATGTCAACAGACCGCGGTAACGAGATGTTACCGGGTTCTCCTCCTCACACACCGATCGTGTGTGAGGAGGAGGTGGCGGTAACATCTCGTTACCCCTTAGTGTACACCAACCACACTGATTACCCCCCCCCCTAATAAAGAGGACCCGTCACCAGCCATCAAAGTATCTGTCACCAGCCATCAAAGTACCTGTCACCAGCCATCAAAGTACCTATCACCAGCCATCAAAGTACCTGTCACCAGCCATCAAAGTACCTGTTATCACCCGTCACAGCCCATCTGAGTACCCGAGTACCTGTCACAGCCCATCTGAGTACCCGAGTACCCGTCACAGCCCATCTGAGTACCCGAGTACCTGTCACAGCCCATCTGAGTACCCGCGTACCTGTCACAGCCCATCTGAGTACCAGAGTCCCCGTCACAGCCCATCTGAGTACCCGAGTACCTGTCACAGCCCATCTGAGTACCCGAGTACCTGAGTATCCGAGTACCTGAGTACCTGTCACAGTCCATCTGAGTATCCGAGTACCTGTCACAGCCCATCTGAGTACCTGTCACAGCCCATCTGAGTACCCGAGTCCCCGTCACAGCCCATCTGAGTACCCGAGTACCTGTCACAGCCCATCTGAGTACCCGAGTACCTGAGTATCCGAGTACCTGAGTACCTGAGTACCTGTCACAGTCCATCTGAGTATCCGAGTACCTGTCACAGCCCATCTGAGTATCTGAGTACCTGTCACAGCCCATCTGAGTACCCATCACAGTCCATCTGAGTATCCGAGTACCTGGCACAGCCCATCTGAGTACCCAAGTACCTGTCACAGCCCATCTGAGTACCCGAGTACCTGTCACAGCCCATCTGAGTACCCGAGTACCTGTCACAGCCCATCCGAGTACCCGAGTACCTGTCACAGCCCACCTGAGTACCCGAGTACCTGTCACAGCCCATCTGAGTACCTGAGTACCTGTCACATCCCATATGAGCACCTGTCACAGCCCATCTGAGTACCTGAGTACCTGTCACAGTCCATCTGAGTATCCGAGTACCTGAGTACCTGTCACAGTCCATCTGAGTATCCGAGTACCTGAGTACCTGTCACAGCCCATCTGAGTACCTAAGTACCTGTCACAGCCCATCTGAGTACCCGAATACCTGAGTACCTGTCCCAGCCCATCTGAGTACCCGAGTACCTGTCCCAGCCCATCTGAGTAACCGAGTACCCGTCACAGGCCATCTGAGTACCCGAATACCTGAGTACCTGTCACAGTCCATCTGAGTACCTGTCACAGTCCATCTGAGTACCTGTCACAGTCCATCTGAGTACCCGAGTACCTGTCACAGTTCATCTGAGTACCCTAGTACCTGTCCAAGCCCATCTGAGTACCTGAGTACCTGTCACAGCCCATCTGAGTACCCGAATACCTGAGTACCTGTCACAGCCCATCTGAGTACCCGAATACCTGAGTACCTGTCACAGTCCATCTGAGTACCTGTCCAAGCCCATCTGAGTACCCGAGTACCTGTCACAGTTCATCTGAGTCCCCGAATACCTGTCAAGTCCATCTGAGTACCCAAGTACCTGTCACCAGCCCATCGGCTGTGTTTTGGGGTGTAATTTTTGCTATATACATGCTTTGTGTTAGAAATATCTTATAAATGGACAACTTTGTGTAAAAAAAAAAAAAAGATTTTCATTTTCTTTCCACGTTTTCTGAAGACTAGCGTAAAAAAAATAACTGTTCAAAAGACTCATAATGCTTCATAGAATATACTTTGGGGTGTTTGTTTTCCAAAATGGGGTCATTTTGTGAGTAATTCCATTGTCCTGGTGCTCCAGGGCCTTCAAAAATGTAATAGCTCACTAGGAAATTAGAGGTGTCATTTATGCTCCTAGAACGCCTGACAGTTCTCGCTGCATGTTGGGCCTTTGTATGTGGTCAGGCTGTGTAAAAGTCACACACATGTGGTATCGCCATACTCGGGAGGAGTAGCAGAATGTATTTTGGGGTGTCATTTTTGCTATGTACATGCTTTCAGTTAGAAATATCTTATAAACTGACCACTTTGTGTAAAAAAATAAATGTTTTCATTTTCTTTCCACGTTTTCAGAAGACTTGTGGAAAAAAATGAACCGTTCAAAAGACCCATTATGCCTCATAAAATAGACGTTGGGATGTTTGCTTTCCAAAATGGGGTCATTTTGTGGGTAATTCCATTGTCCTGGTGCTCCAGGGCCATCACAAATGTAATAGGTCGCTAGGAAATTAGCGGTGTCATTTATGCTCCTTGAACCCCTGATGGCGCTCCTTGCATGTTGGACCTCTCTGTGTGGCCAGGCTGTGTAAAAGTCCCACACATGTGGTATCGCCATACTCTGGAGGAGTTGCAGAATGTATTGTGGGGTATAATTGGAAGTATGGATATGCTGTGTGTGAGAAATAACTTGTTATTTTGACAATTTTGTAAAAAAAAAAAAAAAAAAAAAAAAAAAAAAAATTCATTCTTCTTATTCCCAAGAATTGTGGGAAAAAATTACAACTTCAAAAAACTCACCATGCCCCTTACTAAATACCTTGGACTGTCTACTTTTCAAAAAGGGGTAATTTGGGGGGTATTTGTACTTTCCTGACATTTCAGAGCCTCAAGAGCCTCAAGAAATGAGATGGGTTGTCAGTGCATCAGGTGTGATCAGATGTGATCAATTTTCAATGATTTGCACCATAGCTTGTAGACTCTATAACTTTCAAGGAGACTAAATAATATCCACTAATTTGGGTTATTTTTACCAAAGAGAAAAAAAATGAATTATTTGCAAAATTTTATCACAGAAACTAAAAAAAAGTGTTGTTTTTTCAAAATTTTCGCTCTTTTTTCACTTATGTCGCAAAAAATGAAAAACCCAGTGGTGATTAAATACCACCAAAAGAAAGCTCTATTTGTATGAAAAAAATGATAAAATTTTTGTTTGGGTACAGTGTTGCATGACTGAGTAATTGGCATTCAAAGTGTGAGAGCGCTGAAAGCTAAAAATTGGTCTGGGAAGGAAGGGTATATAAATGCCCTGTATTGAAGTGGTTAAGTTTGTCTTTGTAAATGAATGACAATTGTACTGTTATCCCCTAAGTAAAGAAAAGGACCTGCATCAATTCCAATCACATCACTATCTTGAGGCAAAGCTAACCTTGAGCTCTAGGACGTGGTACAGTAATAATACAGAGAGAAAAAAAATGGAAATGCAGCCCCGGCAGGACTCTAAAAAGGTACCTGTTGCAGTTGCTTTGATTCGCTATTCTATCAGATTCTTGCAAAACTTTGAATCTATATGAATATCTTAATCAGAATATAGCTCTGATCATGTTGAATTACCGTAATTTACATCATTAAAAGAACAGTGGCAAAGAATATAATTTTTGATTTTATTTTACAGTATACATATGACAGGTACCTACCTATTATTAGCACACACATCTAAACACATGCCAACTTACAAGCTCTTATGTAAAAAGCATAGAGAATGTATGCATATACTATCCTGCGTACCCAAGCAGCAGGAGAGCAGTAATTATAGATAACCAATCAACCCTGCCGTGTTATTAAAGTCAGCACAGCAGTTTTAATATTGTTGCAGAATTGTGTGGGAGCAACAGCTCTCATTTGCTCTATTGTATTACTTGCAGGTTCTGATGTTTTCACATTTCTTCTCGTGAAAGGTGAAATCAGCAAGGTAGGAACAGAAAGGACAGGTCAGAGAGGAATGGGGTAAAAAGTACTTTACTAAAGGGTCCAGAGGTTTCCCAGAGAGCTACAAAGGCTACGAGTTCAATGCAGTAAAGTTCACAGGCGTAAAAGGCTTCTATATATTACTTCTGCATTGAAAACATTCATATCAGGTGGCGCAGGCACTTCGCCTAGTTATCAAGGGCTGAGTCTATATATTTTTCAGTCCATCTTTTTCCATTTTATAGTTTAATGGCATTATAAAAGTGTCATTGACTTTTTGTCCCCAGCTTTAAAAAAGTCACTTTAGTATTCACTTTTTCACTGGTAAGACATGTATTTTATTCTGGAGTTCAGGTCCCTCACCAAAATGCGGCACCTTGCGTATTTGATCAACACGGGGAGTCATGTTATCACTGCCTCTTTTCCTTAAACTATTTGTAAACATCATATAAGGTTTATTATTTTTATATCATTCCAAATGTACAGTAATTTTCAATATTTTTAAATCTGCAGCTTTCAAAGTTATACATGAAGATTCTGCCATGTTCTTTTTCAGGCATTTCCTGTTATAGAGTGATTTACTATAGCGCGAATATGCGATCACACGGTACATGATAATAGTGCCCAATTAAGACTTCAACTGGGCGGACATGCAAATGGAAAATCGCGCTATTGCAGACAAACATGCCTGTCAAATCGACATATGCGGAAATAGTTGAAGTCAATGGGGCTCGAACCCGCAAAATCAAAAGTCCTCATTGAAGACTTGTATGCAAGTTATTTTCCATAAAAAGTGTATGGGGACCTGGGTCCTGTCCTGGGGGACATGTATCAATGCTAAAACAAAGTTTTTAAAATGATCGTTTTTAAAGGAGCAGTGATTTTAATGATGCTTAAATTTAAACAATAAAAATAAAAAATTTAAATATTTAAATATCGTGCCTGGGGGGTCTCCTTAGTTTGCCTGTAAAGTGGCGCATCTGCACGATGTCTGGAACATGCCACAGCAATAATGATATTTCTAAGGGAAAAAATGTCATTTAAACTTGCTCGTGGCTGTAATGTATTGCCGGCTCCCAGCAATATAGATTAAAAAAAAAGAAAAAAACAGCCAAAATTTAAAAAAGTTGACGTGGGGTTCACCCCAAAATTTATACCAGACCCTTATCCGAGCATGAAGTCTGGAGATCAGGAAAGGGCAGGGACGAGCGAGCACCCCCCCTCCTGAACCGTACCAGGCCACATGCCGTCAACATGGGGAGGGTGCTTTGGGGTCCCCCCCCAAAGCACCTTGTCCCCATGTTGATGGGGACAAGGGCCTCTTCCCGACAACCCTGGCCGGTGGTTGTCAGGGTCTGCGGGCGAGGCGCTTATCAGAATCTGGAAGCCCCCTTTAACAAGGGGGCCCCCAGATCCCTCCCCCCATGTTAATGAGTACCCCTACCCATTCACCAAAAAAGTTATGTAATGTGACAAAAGACAATAGTCAGTTTTTGACAAGTCCTTTATTAAAAATTTCTTTATCCCCTCGCTTCTTCATCCTTCTTCCTCTGGGCCTCCTCCAGCTTCTCCTTCCCCGCTTCTTCCTCTGGTCTTCTTCTTCTTCCTTCGGTCTTCCTCTGGCTTCTTCCCCGCTTCTTTTTCCTCTGGTCTTCTTCTTCCTCTGCCTCCGCTGCCCCGCTGAAAACTTAAAAAAACAAACCTCCTCCGATGATGCGATGGGGAGGATGACATCATTCAGAGACCTTGCCCCTTGTGACTTCACTGCTCGGGACATGATGGGTCCGTGATGTCACAAGGGGACGGGGTCTCTGGATGACGCCATCTGGTGGCCAGACCCCATAGTTATATATGACATGTGCGCATGGAAGTTGACTGATCGGCGGGCCGCAGTGTCAAAGGAGGGTCATTTTTGGATCTTCAGCAGGTCGGTGGCGGAAATGGCAGCGGAGGAAGAAGAAGAGGAAGAAGAAGACCGGAAGAAAAAGCGGGGAAGAAGAAGCCAGAGGAAGACCAAAGGCAGAAGCAGAAGACCAGAAGAAGAAGTGGGGAAGGAGAAGGCGGGGGAAGAAGAAGATATTTTTATTAAGGCCCGGTTCAGACTGCTGCGGTGCGGGAACGCTGCAAATCCACTGCGGGTTCCCGCACCGCATGTCTCCCTCGCCGGCAGTTCACACTGCCCTATGCGAGCTGCTGGGAGTGTCAGTGAAATGTTAATGACACCCCCATAGCAGCTCGCATATCGCAGTGCGATCTGCAAACTCGGACAGGAATCGGATCGCATAGTGAGAACACCATGCGATCCGATTCTGCAACGGACCGAAAAAAAGGGTCCTGTGCGAGTTTGGGCCGAATGCGATGCGAATTCAGCCATACTATCTGTATGGCTGAATTTGCACCGCACAGAGATCGCATATGATTTGAACTGCAGTGCGGTGCGAATCATATGCGATCTCCTGCACCGCAGCAGTCTGAACCGGGCCTAAAGGACTTGTCAAAAACTGGCTATTGTCTTTTGTCACATTGCACTAGTTTTTTGGTAAAAGGGTAGGGGTACGATGTACCCCTTACTCATTCACATGGGGGGCCAGGATCTGGGGGTCCCCTTGTTAAAGGGGGCTTCCAGATTCTGATGGGGTACGATGTACCCCTACTCATTCACATGGGGGGCCAGGATCTGGGGGTCCCCTTGTTAAAGGGGGCTTCCAGATTCTGATAAGCCCCCCACCAGCATATCCAGACAACCACCGTCCAGGGTTGTCGGGAAGAGGTCCTTGTCCCCATCAACATGGGGACAAGGTGCTTTAGGGGGGACCCCAAAGCACCCTCCCCATGTTGAGGGCATATGGCCTGGTACGGCTCAGGAGGGGGGACGCTCGACCTCCAGGCTGCATGCCTCGGATTAGGGTCTGGCATGGATTTTGGGGGGGACCCCACACCAATTTTGTTAAAAAAATTGGCGTTAAATTCCCCTTAAAATCTATACCAGACCTAAAGGGCCTGGCGTGGATTTTCGGGGGAACCCCACACCAAATTTTTTGTAAACAATAGATTTTGGGGTATTTTTTTCTTAATTTGGTGCTTAGAGAGAATTCACATTTAGTTGACATATTTCATGGCTTACCTAGTCCACAAAATAATTAGTAGAGCCCTGAATTTCAGCTTTGGAGCAGGGTTTTTTTTTTTTGGGGGGGGGGGGGGGGGGGGGGTTCTTCTACTCAAGGACTTGAGAACTAAATACTTTTGTATGTAACTATATTTAATACAGATTTGAAGGGGTATTAATTGTTAGCAAAAAGCAAACAACTTATTATTTCAACATTATTTCAACATTTCAACATTAGCCGATCGGCTGCTCCTCTGACAGGGGGGGTCTGTGCTGATTGATTATCAGCGCAGCCCCCCCCCCCCAGGATGCCCACACTGGACCACCAAGGCCTTATCAGTGCCCGTCAGTGCAGCCCCATCAGTTAAGGGGAAAACATACACATTTACAAAGTTTTGTAACAGAAACAAAAAAAATAGTTTTTCATAATTTTCAATCGTTTTTTTATTTGTTTAGCAGAAAATAAAAATCCCAGAAGTGATCAAATAGCACCAAAAGAAAGCTCTATTTGTGGGAACAAAATGATAAAAATGGAGTTTGAGTACAGTGTAGCATGATGGCGCAATTGTCATTCAAATTGCAACAGCGCTAAAAGCTGAAAATTGGTCTGGGCAGGAAGGTGTATAAGTGCCCTGTATTGAAGTGGTTAACTTTGTGATATTACAGCCTGGCTTGTGAAGATCAGAGAGGCTGCCATTGTTGTTGTTTTGGATTTAGTGCGGACACACACTAGAAGTCTTAAGATGCTGTGCAGAGATAATGTCTGAGCTTCTTGTATGTTACTGTAAGGAGGAAAGAGCTGCCTTCAGGTAAGCCTGCTCTCTGCGAATTTCGAAATATCTCCTAAAACTGTAAAAAATCTGATCATTTAGAATTAGGCTAGTCATACACTATGCAAATTTCTGCCAGTTCTGTGGTAGAAATCTGTCTGTATGCAGAGCACACAGCCACATCTCTTGTGCTAATAAGCACCCATTTCCGTCTTAATGATATAATGTACCTTACCTATCAACCCACTCATCCAAGTAATCAGACATTACCATATTCTTACGTCCTCATCTCAGCATGGCTCCCTCACACTAGCCAGCTTTGTTCTTTTATTCAGAGACAACAAAAGAAATTACAAAGGGGAGGGATTGGCTCCAACAGCCAATAGCCTCCTACACAGATTGTGACCTCACAGGAAATGAACAACACAGGATGTAAATGACCATATAAGGATATGACCAAATAAAGACATGATGCAGAATAAATGAATTTATACAATAACCAATGAACAATGACTACAATTCCGCTTATTATGCATTGTTCCAGAGAACAATGCATACCTGGATTATGCGACCCTTCCTTGTAGATGGAAGGCTATTAGCAGGTGCATGCTGCGAATCTCAACATGTGCTGATCAGACGCAGCAGAGACAATGAGCGTACATCCGCCCATAACCGATTCTTGCAGAGCAAACATATCCCCTCATCCCCTTTTGCTGGCGGACATACCCCCACTCTGCAAACACCTCTCTCCAATCCCAGGAAGTTTTCCACTACCTAACGGATCTCAACCAGCGTCAGTCTGCCCCAGTCATCTTCATAAAATTTTCTACAACAGCTCCTGATGAGACATCTGAAATTCACTCTAGAGTGGCCCTGTAATCACCCTCCCACCCCACATCCTTAAAATTAAAAATTTAAGGAGCTTGACAAAACAATTTTCAGCTGAACAGTGAATTCTGTTTGGATATTCTGGCAGCTGCTAGTAGTGTCTGTCAGCAGGATTCCTACATCTGTGTTGTAAAGCTGGAAGAAGAAATCTGTTATTAGATTAGATAACAGAATGGTGGAAGAAAAAATCTAATGTCACGTACACACGGTCAGATTTTCCAACGGGAAATGTTGGAAGTAAGTTTGTTGTTGGAAAGTCTGACCGTGTGTATGCTCCATCGAACATTTGCCGTCAGAACATTTTCCGCCAACAAATGTTTGATAGCAGGTTCTCAAATTTTCCGCCAACAAAACGTTGTTGTCGTTAAGTCCGATCGTGTGTACACAAGTCCGTCGCACAAAAGTTCACGCATGCTCGGAATCAAGCAGAAGGAGCCGCACTGGCTATTGAACCTCCTTTTTCTCGGCTTGTCGTATGCCTTGTGCATCACCGCGTTCCCACATTCGTAATTGTTGGCCAACATTTGTGTGACCGTGTGTATGCAAGACAAGTTTGAACCAACAACCTTCGAACAAAAATCCATGGTTTTGTTGGCGGAAAGTATGATCGCGTGTACGCGGCATAAGTTTACAGTAAATCCCCCTCCATCGCGGGGGTTACGTTCCGGACCCACCCGCAAAAAGTGAAAAACCGCGAAATAGAAAGACCCTATTTAAATACACCCTAGGCATGTTTTGTTAACTTTTTAATAGCATTTAAAGGTCTTTAACCACTTCAGCCCCGGACCAATTGGCAGCCAAAGGACCAGGCCCCTTTTTGCGATTCGGCACTGCGTCGTTTTAACTGACAATTGCGCGGTCGTGCGACGTGGCTCCCAAACAAAATTGGCGTCCTTTTTTTCCCACAAATAGAGCTTTCTTTTGGTGGTATTTGATCGCCCCTGCGGTTTTTATTTTTTGCGCTATAAACAAAAATAGAGCGACAATTTTAAAAAAAATGCAATATTTTTTACTTTTTGCTATAATAAATATCCCCAAAAAATATATAAAAAAACATTTTTTTTCCTCAGTTTCGGCCGATACGTATTCTTCTACATATTTTTGGTAAAAAAAATCGCAATTAGCGATTATTGATTGGTTTGTGCAAAAGTTATAGCGTTTACAAAATAGGGGATAGTTTTATAGCATTTTTATTAATATTTTTTTTTTTACTAGTAATGGCGGCGATCAGCAATTTTTATTGTGACTGCGACATTATGGCGGACACATCAGACATTTTTGACACATTTTTGGGACATTTGTCATTTATATAGAAATCAGTGCTATTTAAATAGCAATGATTCCTATGTAAATGACAGTTGTAGTGAAGGGGTTAACCACTAGGGGGCGGGGAGGAGTCAGTGTGACGTGTTGTGTTCATTTTACTGTAGGGGGGCGTGGCTGTACGTGTGACGTCATTGATCGGCGTTCCCGATGACAGGGAACCGCCGATCACTGACAGTCAGTGTAGGAAGCGCGGGGAGAGGTTTGTTTACACAAACCTCTCCCCGTTCTTCAGCTCCGTAACCCGATCGCGGGACACCAGCGGCGATCGGGTCCACTGGTCCCGCGGCCGGGGTCACGGAGCTCCCGACCGGGTCGCGAGCGCGCCGCTAGCGGCGCGCGCGCGACCCACAGGCAGGCACATGCACGATCACGTACAGGTACGTGATTCTGCCTGCCCGTGCCATTTTGCCGATGTATATCGTCGTTAGGCGGTCGGGAAGCGGTTAAACACACTTTTAAGCAATATGAACACATAAAAGATAGAGAGAGAGAGATCACACAAAAATATTGTGTTAACAGTACAGTATACTGTAAAGTAAAATATAGAGTACAGTATTGTATGTACAGTACAGTACTGTACTCAGCAGAAAAGAAGATGACTACAGTACAGTACTGTATACTGTAAGCAGCAAATAATTAAATAAGAGCAGCTACTGTTCTTCTGAAGGTGCAGGTTCAGCAGAAGCTTCTTCAGGTGTAGGTGGGTTGTCTTCTTGCTGCTCCAGAACCTCCAATTCTACATTAGAGGTGGCCGTGGAGGTACTTGGGGTGGATGCGGCCTTCTTCTGTTTTGGGAAGAACATAGTTATAGACAGTTGCTGGGCATGTTTCTTCTTTTGGGCGAGGAGGTTCTTGTACACCTGGATGGCTCCATCAATGCTGTTTTGGAACTGCAGTGAACGAACCATGTCAGGATCCCACTCAGCTAACATCTGTTTCAGGTCATTGGCCGTACGCACGACCCTGCCAAGGCGCTCAATTGACAAGCCTTCATCTTCTTCCTCCTCCTCCTGTTCCTCCACTTCCTCCTCACTCGCTGACTTGGTGAGTTCTGTCAGATCCTCATCGGTTAGTGGAGCTGAATGGGTTTCAATTAGGTCATTGACGTCGTCCTGGGTCATATCCTGAAAACCTTCACCTCCTAGCAACTTGGCCAGCCTAATTGCCTTGTCCACAGCTGAATGATGAACTTCGTCAGGAGAGAACCCTTCATAATTGTGAATAATATCTGGCCAAAGCTTCTTCCAACAGGCATGCACAGTCTCCTTCTTAATCTCCTTGAGGGCCTTTTGTATGTTCTCCAGACAGGTTGCAATGGTGTAATTATGCCAGTAGTCCTTCAAATTGAAATTTTCATCATTGTTCATGGATTCGACAAGATGATTCAAGGAGTTGCGAGTGTACAGCGCCTTGAATGCTCGTATCACCCCCTGGTCCATGGGCTGAATTAAAGATGTGGTGTTGGGTGGAAGGAACTCAACTTGCACTCCTTCGTATGATAGATCCATGGCGTGGCCTCCTGCATTATCCATCAGCAGAAGCACCTTAAAAGCAATGCCAAGTTGGGCAAGGTAGACCTTGATGGCTGGGATGAAACAATTATGGAACCACTCAGTTGTGAGGACTTTAGTCATCCAAGCCTTACTGTTATGCATCCAATGGACTGGTAGCTGGTTCTTGTTTTTATTCTTCAGTGCTCTGGGATTCTTGGCCTTGTAGATCAGGGCTGGCTTGATCATAAACCCAGCAGCATTTCCACACATAACCAAGGTTACTCTGTCCTTATAAGCTTTGAATCCAGGTGCTCGGGCTTCCTCCTTCATGATGTAGGTCCGTTTGGGCATTCTTTTCCAGAACAAGCCGGTCTCATTCATATTAAAGACTTGCACTGGTTGGTACCCACCCTCCTCAATGATACTCTTGAAGGTCTCATTGGTGTACCTTGCAGCAGCTTCTTTGTCGGCAGATGCAGCTTCACCTTGCAATGAAACGCTCTTCAACTGATAGCGTTTCTGGAAGCGGTCAAACCATCCCTTGCTGGCAGAAAAACCTCCTGATGTACTAGAAGGCTGATCAGGATTGTCGCTGTCTGACTGTTCAGCTACAGCAGAGCCTCCTTCAGAGCCTCCTTGATTGGCAAAAGTGTCATACAGCTTCTTTGCCTGGGTCCTGATGGTGTTACCATCCAATGTGATGCTTTTTTTTTTCTGCAATCTTGGATCCAAATGGCCAACGCAGTTTCCATCCTAACATTGTTTTTATTGCGGGAAGAAACAACTCTTTTTGCAGCTTGGTTGATGGACACTGCAGCAGTTGCCCTGATATTCTTCTCATCCTTCTTGATGTAGCGAAATGTTGACTCATTCATACCATAATGGCGGGCAACAGCAGCATAACTCTGTCCTTCCTTTACCATGTCAAGAAGTTTCACCTTCTCCATTATTGTAAGGAACTTCCTCTTCTTTTGTGGCTCACCAGAAGCCGCAGCCTTAGATGATCGGCGTTTGGGTGGCATGATTTCAGCTACTGTACAGAATCCTTGCTTGTGGTTGGCACAAGTACAGTACAAGCACAGTTACCGCCCCCTCTAACGTCAACACGCTCGGTGCGTCCCACCGCTGCCTCGATATGATTCGCCGCTACATAACCGCGAAATGGCGAAATATTACCGCGATATCGGAATAACGGGTCCTAATTATAATAGCGCAATATACCGGGACCGCAAAAACTGAACCGCGATAGAGCGGGGGTTTACTGTATATGGCCTGCTTTAGGGACCAAACTTATCAGAGGTGCCTTGGTGCAACAGTATGGGTTCCAGATGTATTTATACCAAAATTTGCGCTGGTATGTGGAAATGTGACCCAATCCCTAGCTTAGCATGACACAATTTAAAGTGTAAGTACACTAGGGCTGAAACAACTAATCGATTAATCGACAACGAATCGATTATGAAATTAATCGATTACCATTTTCATAATCGTTTAATCGGCCAGTAACATAATGGGTTAAAAAAAAAAAATGAGCTTTATAGTACAAAAAGAGCAAATAATCGCTACTGTAAATATTACTTTCACAGTTCTACAGTAAAAAAAAATTAACCCCTTTACAGTAGTGATTATATGCTTTTTTTTTGTACTATAAAGGGCTCTTTTTTTTTTTACCCCCATTATGTTACTAAACGTCTTATGCCACGTACACACGGTCGGAATTCTCGTCGGAAAAAGCTCTGATGGTATTCCCGTCGGAATTCCGACGGAATTTCACTCAAACTGTCTTGCCTACACACGGTCACACCAAATTCCGATGGTCAGTAACACATGTTCGACAGCACTATAAAAGGGAAGTTAAATGCTTCTGAGCATGAGTCAAATTGTTTCCGAGCATGCGTCGGAATTTTGCGTGTCGGAATTGCATACACACTATCGGAAAATCCGATAGAAACGTTTTCCGTTGGAAAAATTGAGAACAGGTTTTCAATCCAAAGTCCGTCGGAAATTCCAGCAGAAAAAGACCGATGGGCATACACACGGTCGGAAATTCCGATAAAAAGCTCCCATCAGACTGTTTCCAACGGAAATTCCGACCGTGTGTACGCGGCATTAGACCTGGTTCACATCGATGTGTTTTTTGGTGCTTTTTTTGCAGAAACACACTACAGTTCATTTAACATGGTTTCCTATGGGACACGTTCACATCAACACTTTTTTCAGCCGCTGCGTATTTGGAAAGGGTCAGGGACTTTTATTTTAACGCAAAACGGTGCTTTTTTGGTTCAATATACTTCAATAGAGAAGCTTCAGAAAAGCATGTAATATGTTTTTGAAGCAATTTGTGTTTTTTAATCTGCCCAACAACAAATTGTCCAAAAAACAGTATGTCTCTTCTAATAGTATATACAGTATATCTCCTCTAATAGCGTATATACAGTATATCTCTTCTGTCTGTTATTCTCAGTGGATTCGATATTTTGCTCCCTAACCATATAGTTGGTTGTTTATATCTACCATTGCATAGAGATATTTAAGAATAAATTGCCTTTTTTTTAAACTTTACATATTAACTAGATTATACCCCCCACTTTTTTTTTAAGGTTATTAACCGATTAATCTATTAATCAAAACAATAATCGGCCAACTAATCGATTATGAAAATAATCGTTAGTTGCAGCCCTAAAGTACACCCAAAAGTGAAATTTATGCGAGTCCTGTGCTGCTTCATGTATCTAGAGGGACACCTTTGGGTGTCCACATTCTCGAGGAATTCTTCATATTAGAAAATAATTTAATTTTATTTGATAGAATTTATTTAGAGTACGTTCTGTAAGTTCTGTAATGACACCTAGTGGACAGTTGCTAGTCTTGGGAAGTGTGTCTTTGAACCCAGTGGAAGAATATTTGTTGCAGGTAAAGTCATTTTTTTATGCTTTTATTTTTTGTTCAGATGGCAAATGAGTTTAGAAGGGCTGGAGAAAAAAATTAAGTTTGGCTTACACAAACAAGTTATTAAATGCATGAATATTTATATATTCAGTAGATTTAACACCATAACTGAATTAAAAATATTTCTTATGATACCATTTTCTGTGTTAGCTAAGTGCAACATAGCATCTTATATTTATTTCAAGTACCACAGATTCGGATGACCCTTTGACATGTTATATAAATTTTATACCTTTTTTTTATTGAAGCCACTTGTGTTCTAGGTTTATTGGTCTTTTGGGCTCAGTTCAGACGAGCACTGGATGCACATTTTACAGACTCTGTTTGGCCAGCACGGTTAAAACTCCCAGGGGTGGAGGGTCTTCTAGGGGGAAGCAATTGATATCAACAAGATAGCACAGTGCAAATATTACAAGATAGCACATTTTGACTCAAATTCCTACGAAGGCAGAAGTGTGTATCAAATTGCTTGGCTCGACCCCAGATTCCATAAATTACTGCAGTTTAATAAAGTTCAGGAAATATTTGGCCTCCCCACTAGGTGTTTTATGAATACTTGCAGAATTCAGTGTTCTGTCAAATTAGCCAACTGGTCAGATACTCCAATTCCGTCATTTCCTGAATCAGATTTTGATGAGTTGGCTGTGCTACCCATGTGCGCGCGCGTGCACCCGACATATAAGCAGAAACCTTGTCAGATCTTCGCGTCTGCGCAGTACAGACTAACAGAAACCTGTCAAATACTCCAATCGCCGCAGTGCGCCTGCACAACAGACTTACTGAAACCCTGTCAGATCTTCCTATCGCCGCACTGCGCCTGCACTACATACGGCCGCTCTGTCACCCATAAAACAATGCAGGTACATGGAGAGAGGAGAAATGACACAGGTTTTAGCATACGAGATAGAACGCAATTAACAAGATGAACTGGCAAGATCATCTACGGAACAATGTGTGGATCTGTATGGGAGTGTTAACAATAAATCAAATACAATTACAGATGGCTGTTCCTGGGTGACTGGATTATAATAGGACAAGCAGATCAGATTACCGATCTTGTAGTTTACACTGAGGGTAAGGCTGGGAGTCAATCGCTGTCATACAAATTGATTACAGTAGGACCTTTACAGGACCTATCACCCCCCCCATACAGGACCCATCACCCACAACATACAGGACCCATCACCCCCAACATACAGGACCCATCACCCACAACATACAGGACCCATCGCCCACAACATACAGGACCCATCACCCCCAACATACAGGACCCATCACCCACAACATACAGGACCCATCACCCACAACATACAGGACCCATCACCCCCAACATACAGGACCCATCACCCCCAACATACAGGACCCATCACCCCCAACATACAGGACCCATCACCCCCAACATACAGGACCCATCACCCACAACATACAGGACCTATCACCCACAACATACAGGACCCATCACCCCCAACATACAGGACCCATCACCCACAACATACAGGACCCATTGCCCCCAACATACAGGACCCATCACCCACAACATACAGGACCCATCACCCCCAACATACAGGACCCATCACCTCCACCATACAGGACCCATCACTCCCAACATACAGGACCCATCGCCCCCAACATACAGGACCCATTGCCCCCAGCATACAGGACCTATCGCCCCCAACATACAGGACCCATTGCCCCCAACATACAGGACCCATCACCCACAACATACAGGACCCATCACCCACAACATACAGAACCCATCACCCCCAACATACAGGACCCATCCCCCACAACATACAGGACCTATCACCCACAACATACAGGGCCCATCACCCACAACATACAGGACCCATCACCCACACCATACAGGACCCATCACCCCCAACATACAGGACCCATCGCCCCCAACATACAGGACCCATTGCCCCCAGCATACAGGACCTATCACCCCCAACATACATGACCCATCACCCCCAACATACATGACCCATCACCCCCAACATACAGGACAAATCGCCCCAACATACAGGACCCATCGCCCCCAACATACAGGACCCATCACCCCCAACATCCAGGTGACCCAGATCCCCAATATGAGGAACCTAACAAGTTATTAGAAGAGAAACCATGTCACAATTATCTACATACCTTAATAAACAGGCAATAGCAGGAGACCACCATCACCAGGTGGCTTGCTGATTATATTAAAGCGGAGTGCCACCCAAAAGTGGAACTTCCGCTCATCTGTCCCCCCCCCTCTCCGGTGCCACATTTGGCCCCTTTTGGGGGAAGGGGGAGTGGATATCTGTCTTTGACAGGTATCCTGTCCCCACTTTGGGGAAACCAGGCTGCGGCGCATTACGTCAGCAGCCTGGCTCCCTCCTCCTTTCCTCATCGCCGGGCCAGTAGGAGAGTGCAGCAGTGACTCGTGCATGCACAGTAGGGGCCCAGCGTGAAGCTGTAATGCTTTACTACCAGGTTCCCTTACCGGCAATGTCAGCGGCATGCTGACATCGCTGGACTCCAGGACAGGCAAGTGTCCTATTATTAAAAGGCAGCCGCTGCAGTACGTGTAGCTGCTGGCTTTTAATTTTTGAAGGGGTGGACGGACCTCCGCTTTAACATTTGCTATGAGTCTCACAGTCTGATAAAGTAGAATTCATTTATCTTCTTAGATTCCTTATGGGATATTGTTGATAATTATTTCTGTCCTATTTGTGGTAATCCAAACCACATAGCTGAAAGACGGCTATGGCGGGAAGTGGGGGCAGCATTTTTTCTGTGTCTGTGGAAGTGATTTCTTACTCCAGAAAGTCGACAGTCAGCTTGAGAATCGCATGCACACAGACCGTGTTCAAAAGCCCTTGATAGCAGGTGCTACACCGGCTCGGCTACAAACTTTTATTGTAAAGTTTTAAAAGAACAGTACATGAGAACAGACAAATGCCAAGCGATGACAGACAGATATGAAACAATACAGTCAAAATATAATAATGTAACGCAGATATACTCAATGCTCCAAATTCCTGTCCCTGAGTCTGGAGCCCCAGGCGGGGGTTGTCCAATAGCAAAACAGTCAGGAGTCAGAGGGGTATACCCAAGTCTAGGTGGGGATAAAGAATGTGCATCATATATAAACTGTATATCATCTCAAAAGAAAACAACATTGAAAAATGAAATGAGAAATATTGTCTGTAAGGGAACAGAAAGAAACAAGACTAGAGCTAAGCGTCAATCCATTACATGAAAACCCACTTTTCACTAACTAGGAGCAGGAGCTAGGCGCAAAATATGATATTCCAGAGTGGGAGTCTAGGTGGCTTAATATGCGTAATTGCACAAAATCATTAATGGTAAGTGAAACAGTGTTGAAACTTTTTACACGCTGGTATTATACCCCTTTACGCCTACTTGCTATTAACCCTCAAGTCTCCCCCTCCTGTTTTCGTGGTTGTGCTCTCCCTGGTTTCTTTTCACACATATTTTGGGAATGTGATAGATTACAACCTACCTGGAAGGAGCTATTCACCCTGATTGACAAGTTGGCAGGCAGACATCTCGTTTTGACACACGAACATTGCCTTCTGTTCGATAAAATTCCTGATGTCCCCAAATATTTATTGAGACTCATACACACTACCTGTGTAGCTATGCAATGGGTAATTGCTCTAAATTGGAAATCTAATATGGTACCTTTCTCTCAAGTAATCTCACTTATTGACCAAATTATGTTAATGGAAAAAATGTCTATACATTAGATGATTCCGAAAACCTCTTTTGATGCAAAGAAGAGCGACCAAAGTAACTGGGGAGTTCAAGGTCCCCAATTGTGAAGGGGTAAGGGTAGGGATTGGGATAGAAGCAAACCAGGAATTAATATCCACTGTGGGTTCAGTTTGTTGGGAATCTAAAAGGGATGAATAGAAGTTTTCGAAAAATGTTAAAACCTCCTGCAGGTGGGATGTAGTCAAACCCGCAGGGTATGTCATTTATATACATGAGGGGGGCGTAGAGACTGGTTCAGCTTTCTGGCAAACATAGTGGAGGCGACATTACTATGCAATAGAAATTTTGTTTTATACCACCTTAGTGCTTTTTCTACCTTAGATGATAACAGGCAATCTAGTTATAATCGTTTCTGTTCAATTGAGTGTCTAGTAGAAGTTGAGTGAAGATCCGGGGAAACCTTTTACAACTGGTCTAATTCCCAAGTAAGGAATAAGGCTCAAGAGGTTTTGAGGGAACACCCATCTTCCACCATGTCCAACAATAAATGAGGCCTTGTGACACACAGTGTGGTACTCATTATTTTACTTAAAGTAATCTGTCCCCACCATAAAATGACAAAAAAGTTGCTGTTATCTACCAGGCAAAAGATTGCTAGTTCTCTCATAGCCAAGACACACCCTGCAATCAATAACTGAAGAAGTAGTGCACTTACCTCTCTTCTTTGCAAGTTCCTTGTGAGAACAATGTGAACATTTGTTCAGGATTCTTATATGAGGATAAATTCAGTGGCATAGGCAAGTTACATTTAAAAATACATTTTCATGATTTTTTTTTTTTTAAATGAAGTGAATTGATTGGTGTTTTTCTTTTTTTTTTACATCTGCCTGGAGTTCAGCATTAATGAGCACCTAGGAGAATTTGAAGACATGCATTTTTAGCCCTTGTTTCACCGATTACCCTCATATTTAAGATGGTAAACATGTGTTGCAGAAGCTGGAAACAGTCACTTGGAATTCCTAGTTGGCTTAGTTAAGCTGAAATATTACTGCGTTATATTTTTCCGCTCCACTAGACTTGAAGCTAAGTGCTTTAAATATCATTTACATGTATAAAGTGATTATACTCAGGACATCATTTTTATTTACTTCATTTCTGGCATGATTTGTACACTCACAAAAAATTTTTTTTAATTTTTTTTCCAAAAGCAGCCATTCTATATGTGTGGAACTTCTATGGGATTTAGAATCTCACCCACTATTGAGATCTATGTTCCACTTAATTTTTTGCATACTTTTTTGTATGCCCTTTTGCTAATAAGGAGGTTCCAGTGTTCATGAAAATTTTAAAGTCCAGTTTAAAAACACCACCAGTATTTCTAGCCACAGCCATCTTGAGTAAGGGCAGATGATTAATGTAGCATTTACTTCCTGGAATCCACCTGCCCATAGCTCAAGCATGCAAGTAGGATGGTGTGCTTAGCTGTGAAAGCCCCTTCTCCCCTTCTCTAGATAAAAAAACGAAATGCTCATGAAGACTCCTGAGAGTCTATTGTAGGCTGCGGACATGGGTCAGTATGGGCAACCTCACTGGTGCGGTTACCCAGACCCATGCACAACCAACTAAATTGCACTGTTTGTTCTGACACCTTTCTATCAGAAACTGCATTAACTTTTTCAGCAATTTGAGCTATAGTAGCTCTTCTACTGGGTTGAACTACATGGCCTTTGTTTCACATGAGCAACAATGAGACTTGGCCGCCCGTGACCCTGTCCCTGGTTTTCCTTCCATGGAATACTTTTGGTAGGTCCTGACGACTGCAGACCGGGAACATCCCACAACAGCTGCAGTTTTGGAGTTGCTCTGACCCAGTCGCCTAGCCATTACAAATTGGTGCTTATCAAAATCGCTCAAATCCTTACGCTTGCCAATTTTTTCAGTTTTTAACATAGCAACTTCAGCGACAACATGTTCACTTGCTGCCTTATACAGTATATCCCGCCCAGGTTTCCACCTTGTCACAAGATAATCAATGATATGCATGTTACCTGATAATTGTTAAAATGGTATGGCTGATCAGGGTAAATACACCTTGAATGTTTTCTCTACCAAAGAATTTGTAGTCTTGTGTGGCCTCTCTTTTTGATTTATGTACCTTTGCCACAATGTACAGCTAGACTAGACTATATTACTTCCCTGTTAAGCTTACCCGCTTTTTTGATCACCTTCCAGCTTACTGGATAGAGGTAATGGTGCTTGTCTACTGTTTTTTTTTTTTTAACAAGAAGGCTTGTCTACTGTTTAATGAGCAAGCTAGAGGCAGAGTGGTAACATAGGAAGTTGAATTGCTCAGCCAGAAAATGAGTGTGGTACCTGATTGCTTGGCTGTGCGGTGTGGCATACGTGCGTACATCACAAGACTGTCTGTACAGAGTTAGAAATCCCTTGGCCAATATACAGTAACAATACACATATACAGTATGTATGTATAACTGTGTACATAGATGTTTGCCTGGAGATCAGATTTAATATTAGAAACAACTATGGATGGTATGATTATCAAACCTTTCAGAGAATCAATTTCAAGTAACACTTTGCTTCATGCAAGGAGTAGTCATCCAGAACATGTTATTTTAGAAGTCCCAGTGGGTCAGTTTATTAGAAAAGAATTGTATTACATGAAATTCAGACACCAGGTGAAAAAAGAAAGATTACTCACTAGTCACTAGATAAAATTGACAGATTTGCTTTTTTATTGTACCTACCACTGGGGGACTATGCTTTAGAATACAAAAATGCAGTTGGACTTTAATATTTTAGTCTTTAAATTTTTCATGAACACTGGAACCTCCTTATTAGCAAAATTGCATAAAAAAAGTATGCAAAAAATTAAGTGGAACATAGATCTCAATGGTGGGTGACATTCTAAATCCCATAGAAGTTCCACACTTATAGAATGGCTGCTTTTGAAAAGAAAAAAAAAGTAAAAAAATGATGTCCTGAGTGTAATCACTTTAAACATCTAAATGATATTTAAAGCACTTAACCTCAAGTCTAGTGGAGCGGAAAAATATAACGCAGTGAAATTTCAGCTTAACTAAGCCAACTAGGAATTCCAAGTGACTGTTTCCAGCTTCTGCAACACGTTTACCATCTTAAATATGAGGGTAATCGTTGAAACAAGGGCAAATGCAAAATGCATGTCTTCAAATTAGTTTTCAGACCAATCTTGGCAATTGCTTTATCTTTCTGCTGCCCATGAAGTTACCTCTGGAACTTGTATACACATAGTGGGGCCATTGTAAAGAGTAGGAACTCTGCCTGAACATTGCACTTTTATAGTACCTAAAGGAGCCAGCACTGGGGATGCACTCTGAAATTGGTGGTTGAAGAGAGCCTAGAGAGGCTGGCAGCAGTGGTATAACCACATGGCTACTATAAGGCCTGGGAAGGGGCCCCATTAGTGAGCGAGATTAAACAGGGAAATTTCCAGTCTAGAAAGGCTGAAGTCAGACACACAGGACATGTCATCAAGATCAAGATGCAGTAAGGAGCATTTGTGACTTGGCAGCGAAGATGTATTACCTTCAGAAATTCTACTACAGCCTTGTAACCCTGTATGCCTAATCCAGGTAAAGATCTCAACAGCTGAGGTTTGTAGATCTGCAAAAGAAGCCAGAGTTTAAAGAAGTTTGTATTTGGAATATAGAGTTAAGCTGGGTATACACTATAAGTTATTTTTTGTTCAACCCCGTTGAAAAAAAACCTGACAGCTCCATGCAAGGTTAGTTCAGCGATCTCTCCCGCTGAGCTGTTGTGTTCTGACACTACGATCAGCGCTCTCTGCCATTGGCTGAGAGTGCTGATCAGGAATCGGTCGGATGCTGGTTTTCGTCCGACAGAAGCAACCAGACCGACATACACACAGGCCAAATATCGGGCGTTTTTTTTTTTTTAACCCGGCAAGTGTCTCCTGCAATTGCCTGTGTGTGCCAGCTTTACTGTGAGCAGGGCCATCAACAATTGTGTCATAAAATATCATGACCCTTGATAGGCAGAAAAGAATGCCCTTGAAACGGGATGGCTCCTCTGTCTCATAGAGACAATGATCCCTATCTATGTATGTATCCTAACCTTTTTAGCACCCAATGCCACCCCTATGCATCAAGTTGATAACATCTGCATCTCTTTGTTGCTTAAAGCAGTGTTCCAGTAGTTTTTACATTTACTAAAAGCCAGCAGCTACATTTTAATAGACAGAAACTCACCTGTCCCACAGTCTAGCGATGCGACCGCCTGAAGCCTCGTTCCTCTTCTCTCCGCAGCGCCGCTATTGCAAGTGTGGGCACTTAGTGACAGCTTGCGGCTTCACAGACAGGTGCACTTTCTCAGTGGCTGGGTAATTTTCTGGGACCAGGGACGTGTCCCAGAAGATTGCAGGGAGGGAGGGGAAGAGGAGGCCCAGGCGGCGAGAGTCCAGGTGAGAGCTGGGTACCTGTCAAAACTAGTTACCCGCTCCACCCCCCGAAAAAAAATGACATGCTAAATGTGTCATGTAAGAGGTCAAGGAGTGCTTAAAGCGGAAGTTGCACTTTTAATTGGAATTCCGCTTTAATGTCAAAAAATTAACCTGTTCTTTGAAAGCTTGCACTTCAATCTATTTAGATGGGATAATGGGACTTTAGGTTGTGCCTCAAATGGTAAACCACACAGTTAAAAGTTAAAGTTTTTATTCCATCCATGTTAAAATGCCATCTATGTGGTGTCCGCATTAAAAACTATTTGCAAGACTTATGATTGCAGGGGGTCATTGCATCGGATGGTTGTCATATACAAAACATAAAGGTTGGTTGATGTCAAGGTCAATGGAAATTTTGAAATAAAATTGTGTGTGTGTATATATATAATATATATATATACACACACACAAACAGTATATACACACACAATATACTGTATATTGGATATCTGTATAGATGTATATTATTGATATTATTTACCTCCAATTTCCTAAGAAGAATCGTCAGACTTTAAACCCAAGGACCCCAGGAAGACCTGTCAGCTCCCAAGTTCCCACCGGCCCTTAGGGAGGGAATGCCCAAAAACATCAGGGAACCAAACTGGGACACTCCATGATGGATAAAATAATCTGCTGGATAATAAATAGCAGAAGGATACATGATAGTGTAGTTCAAAAACACATACTTAGGTCTTGCGCCCAAACCTTGAAAAATCTGTTCCATCAGGTATGACTTTAGGATCAATAAAGGCAAATCTGAAAATAAAAGCCAAATATACCCATATAAATAATAAGCCAAAGTGCAGCAATCCATTCCATAATTCCAAGTAACCTATCATAAAGGAGCTTCCAAACAGACCACAGATCAACAAAAACGTACCCTCGCAAGGTGTATAGGGAAGGCCAATAATGGTGGTCAAGGACTGCATGCAATATGTCTCGCCTATATATACTCCTTTAAAGTGAGTGGGCCACTCCTCCCAGAGGCTGCCCACATGTCCCAGATCAAGGCAACTCAGAGTTGGCATAGCTGTGAGCAGCACTAAGGGGAAAGAAGCTGGATGGAACCTACCTATTGACGATTTATGACATCAACAGTTCGTGCTTTTTATTTTGTCCCTTTGACAAGAGCACAGGTTACAGGTTTAAGATTGAATGTTTTTTTTCTGAAATATTTGTACATTTTGTACATCTACAAATATAGCTGTAACTGTAATTGCAGTTTGATTCCAAGTAAAGGTGTGAAACTGTAATCCAAAAAAGTATAACTAAAGGCAATTATTTTATGTGTACAGAGTAGAGGGGGATTAGAACACCTGTCAGGTTTTTATTGCTGTCTGCGTTAAAGGAGATTCATCCTCTCTATTTTTCTTGTTTACCATTATTACTGAGAGTGAATGTAAAAGAAAATCACACATTTTGGGTTGAGCCAAGAACAGTAATAGAGGGGAAATCTGCCAATGTGGGCACTGGTGACAACCAGGGATTTCCTCACTTTGAAGGAATTCCCTCTCACTTTCTGTTTTGGCTATGGGACAGGAAGTAAACAGAAATCTCCGAACGGAACACAGATGGCAAATATAACTGACAAAGGTTATACCCATCCCTTATGCTATCCCAAATGGAAAAAAGTTTGTTTAGTTCCACTTTAAGTTTCAAATCTAAAAACAGTGAACCACCGGTCTTAATAAAATAAGAAATTCATTCAATGTGATTTTATTTTTGAACCTGTGCAAAACATGATAGCAGAGCCTAGAAAAGAGGTAAAATTTAATTATTAGAACACTGAATATCCTAGACTTAGTCAAAGAATAGCTAAAGTAAAATATCATCCTGATGTATACAATTTCTTCTGCCGTTTGTTTCCACTGGGGAATGTTTAAAACCCTTGAGAGGTCTCAGTCTCGCCAGCAATGACAGCTTATCCCTGGTTTACCAAGATAATTGATGCCATCTTCTACTCCAGTTAATAGATTTTGACTTTTTAAGCCAAGGTGAAACTGTGGCATGTTGAGATCGTAGGTGGTTTTCTGGAGAAAACAAAGATGACAAACTCATCAAAATGAATAATGGGCCATATTGATTTTTTAAACTTCTAATAGCGTAAAGGTACAATCTAGCTAAGCTTGAAAATTTAGTACAGAAATCATGGGAACAGAGCATACATGCCTGGAGATTTAAACATCCTGGAGCTTCCTTGCAGTGTAAAATGTGGCTGTGTAGCAGTCTGGTATTTGGGATCACCAAACCACAAACAGCAGGAATTCCTAACAACACCCATCATTGGGGTTGATTTACTAAAGGCAAATAGACCGTTCAATTTGCAAGTGCAGTCGCTCCAGAGATTAGCAAATGAGGTAAAGCTTCACTTTGCAAAGAGTACCCAATCACATGCAAGGAATTAAAAAAAAAAAAACAGCATTTTTGCTTGCACATGATTGGATGATGGAAGTCATCAGAGCTTCTACTAAGATCTGGAGCAACTGCACTTTGCAAAGTGCACCGTCTATTTGCATTTAGTAAATCATCCCCACTGTCTTTCTGCAAACATTTAAATTACTATACTCCTACTCATTCAGCTAAATCACTGCTCTACCTACACTGGAGTCCATATGACTCTTCATGTAGAGAGCTATAGATATGATAAAAAAGGAATACACGGTGTAAACTAAGGGGCCCTAAATGTCTTGCCACCTAATATTGCTTGTATATAAGCCTTAACTATAAAGGTATCTTATTTTCCTACTTTCGGTTTGTTAAATATACCAATGAAAGTGTTTTGTTGTATCTGTTCAACTCGTGCAATACCCGTCAAAAAATTTATGCACTGATATCGTCCTGTGCTCCCTGCCTTTGCTGCCCTCCTGTCAGTTGCAGTGGGGTTGATTTACTAAAGACAAATACAGTTACACTCTGCAAGAGCAGTTGCTTCCGAGATTAGTAAGTGAGCAGAAGCTCTGCTGACTTCCATCATCCCATCATGTGCAAGCATAATTGCATCTTTTAAATTTCCCACGTGATTGGGTACTCTTTGCAAAGTGAAGCTTTACCTCATTTACTAAGCTCTGGAGCAATTGCACTTGCAAAGTGCACAGTCTATTTGCCATTAGTTGACCCCATTGTCTCCATAGGCCCATGAATTTGTTATTGGCAGGATTACCAGGTGAAAGTGAAGGACAAAAATTGTGAATCCAGCCTAAAGCCACATCAGATAGTCATAGCTATGGCAAAAAATCTAGGTATAACCTTGAATTCCCCTCTATGGGCATACACAACCCCCCTGCCCTTGTCCAACCATTCCTTCATTATAAAAAGATAGATTAGGTGATTAAAAAAGCTTTTTAATAAGCTCATCGATCACTTGGAGGGTAAGGTGCAAAAGGTTACAGTGAGACTGATGCCCCTTTAAGAAGTTGTTGGGGGCAAATCAAGTTGTTGGGTCAATTTCATATTTAACCTTAAATTTCCATATTTATTACAAAGGATTTTTTGATTGTGGAGGTTTTTTTAGCAGAAAAAAAAAGGAGTAAAAAAAAAAAGGCAGAAACATTACCAGAGTTCTTTAATGCTAATTGTTACAGTAGAAACATATTTTTTTCAAAATCATCATTGTTCATCAGAAAATTACAATGCAGATATAACATCTTGGATAACATATTTATGACTACCACAAAAACTAAAATGGTACAAAAACTACAATCTCTTTATTGCTTAGTTAAAAGAAAATGTCACTTGGAGTTCATGTTGCACTGCAGCAGCCACTGTGTGACCTGAAAGTGTGAGCAAACTTTTCAAAAGCATGTATAGGCAGTGTTATGGATGCTAGTGACTGTTAATGTCTCTCGGCTCCAGATTGTCCTAGTGCTAAGGTCCTAGCTCTCTAACTAGGACATAGACCTCAGTGAAAAAAATCTAGGGAAGGCTTATAACCTCAATCGGTTTTTGCTGTTGTTGCTCATATCCCCTTTGCCGAGATTGCATCTCACTCTCTGTTCTGGGGCACAAGTGAGGTAAAATATTCACACTGGGACTCAAGATAGCAACAAAATCCTGACAGTGACACTTATATGTTATATGATACAGGAAAATGTTCCGAGTGGGGTCAAAGACAGCAATTGAAGCCATACAGTGTACTTGACAGCAGGAAAACTCAGTTATGAGAGGCACTAGAATTGTGCTTACCACTGGGTAACCTGAGTCTGCCATCTTGGATAGCATGTTTTTGTAGTAAATTATGCTTTCCGGGTAATGCGCTGATTTATGTACAGCAGAGAATAGGTAAGCTGTTGTGATTTCTTATAAGACCCCATGTTGTGTGATTTTCATTATACAGGGATCCTACAAGTACAGTTACATGTATGATGTGTTAGAACCATGACAGGTTCTATCTCTTTCCTTTTCTATCCAAAACATAAAAATTAGGCATAATAATTTCAAATAAACTTGAGAACGAAAAGGTTGATGGCATGAAATAATTGATGGCCTTCACTAATTGGGAGGGTGAGTGTCACAGCTTGAGATCACTGAACCACTGCGTTAAACTACTGTACCACATGCTCAGATATTTCGCTGTTATGCACAGGCTAGTCAAAGGCAATATTACTTGGCGTTTTTAGCATAACTTTCAGTTCACAATACAAGAAGTCTTCACAAATATTCATAAGAGTTGCCAGAAATTTAGAAAAAATAAATCCATATTTTGCATTTCATATGATTAAAATGATTACCTTAATGCTACATATCTTAACTGCGGCTCTTCATTTAAAGAAATTCAAAGCTCTAACAGGTAGCCTTTCATCTTGTCCTCCACTGCCTACTGATTACAGCTCTCTAAACCACAGCAAGGGGTAAATGAGTGGCTCCTCAGTTGTACTAGAATATTAATTTACAAACTGTTTTCTTCTGCAACACCGCCCTTGTGAAGAAGTGTAATTTCCCACTGCCACTTGTGAGATGTCCTAGAACTGTGCTTAACATGAGGTAACCTGAGTCTGTCTTGGGTAGCATGCTTTTGTGGTTTCAAATTGTTGTTTAGAGCAAATGAGCTGATTTATTAAGTGGATATGTCATTAGCAATAAAGTTCTTCCAACCTCAAGTATTACATTTTGTGTAAAAAGAAAATAACATCAGCGCTAAGGGTAGTAGGCCCACTAGTCCTGCATGCATATAGAGATTCAATGTCAGAAATAGGAAATCTTCCAATGTAATCTCCAGATCAGATGCTTCATAGAACAGCTCTTGCTGCCCTCAAGGGATAGGGCAGAACCTTCAAGTGACTATAAAACACAAAAAAAAGGGGTGAATCAGCTTTGTGCATTACCATAAGGGGCTTTTGACCAACTTTAGGGCCACAAATTCGACTACAGGCCAAGAAAAATGCGTATTCATTGCTAGAAAAATGTGAGCTGTGTGCGGGTGACAGTGCGAAGGATCCCACCACCCGTCTGACCCATGTTTAGTTTAACTGGACCCCTAAGTAACAAAAATTGTGTCCAACCTGGGTTAAGGGCAAAGCAACTACTGGAGGCATTCACAATGATTTGTGTGACAAAAGTCTAGGCGGGAAGGACCACTGTGAGAGGTGATGCCTTTGATACAAATACATGATAAAGTAAATACATGATTAAATCAACCAAAGATACTGATAATATAGTGGTTCCACCCTGGAATAAATTAATTGGTGGAACCCCAAACAGAAAAGATCTTAAAGAACACCTATCACAACAAAACCCTGATGAAACCCATTGCTGGAAACAGTCCAAATTGCCAGTGTTTATAGGGCACCTATAGACTTTGACTTCCATGGACGTTCGAGGGGAATAGTGACATGATCTAGATAGTAGTAGTCACATTCAGCTGGACTTGTTCTGTAATGTTGAAGATGTTTTGTAGCTTCTACACGCTGCATCTTCAGTTCTAATGAGTGTCAGGAAGATACCCCAGTATTCAGCATCTGAGCTGCACCTTCAATGTTACAAAACAAGTTCAGTTGAATGCAGTCACTAGCTATACCATGACCGAGATAAATGAAAACCTTCACAGTGACATGATAGGTTAAAGCATTTTACTGCTCAATGGTGTCTTCTGCTGCTAAGCTAGCATCAAAACTGTGTGCTGAGACCCTCCATCCCCCTCCCGCCTCTCCTTATATGCCTAAAGTGTCATGTGACTGTGGTTGGGAATTGGCAGCTTTGGGCTTTAGCATTGCTAACTACTTTCTCCTTTTCTGATTAAACTATTATGCCGCATACACACGAGCGGACTTTTCGACAGACTTGGTCCGGTGGACTATCCTCATCTCAGCTCACCTCAACTCTTCTGATTAATTGGTTGCTATAGGTTATGCTGCATCAAAAGTTATTTGTACGTTTTTACATGTTACAATATATAAAAAGAATTTTGTGACACAACGCCCTCACTATGCCCTTTCAACACTGCTAACTGCAGTATTCCATATAATCCTATACAGTTCCGCCTTGCTGATTTATATTAAAGAAGGCAGTAGCACACAGAAAGCTACAAAAATCATATGAAAAAAAAAAAAAAACAGTGCAAGTCAGCATATTTAAATAGAAATAAAGAAATACTCAATATTTAAAAATGCAACATTATTAAACACAGAGTTTGCCTATCTGCCTTCCACAGAAGAAGCAGCCATTTTGTAGAGCAGACCAGTATTTCTTTAGATTCAACCTAAGCTGCATACTGTAAGAATAACTCCCACCAACGACCTTGGTGTATTTTATATTTCAAGTGTATAACTGAAATTATTTTCTACCTGACCATTTATACAACAAAGATAACTATACATTTTTTTTAAGCAAAAAATCCTAAGAGACTGGTGCCACTAAGGTATTTTACAAAACTCCCACAAAATAAATGGAGATGGCATACTAAATGTGCAGTGCCTTAGAATTATGGTACAGACTGAGAGAGTCAGCAGCATGTTGAGTGGAGAAGTCCTATACTGAATGGCACACACCTAGTACATTTAGGTGATTTGTAGCTTGACAGATGCGTCACCTGCATAGTGCCTGCTATATATGTCTATCAATCTACCTTGAAAATGTGTAATGATGTCACCCTCTCCATTGTTGAAGCTGGAGTAAGGCAAGTATAATTTACAAACTTTTAGAGAGCGCCACTGCAAGCGCCAACTTACAGCGGCCCAGTCCATGGCTGTTGGGCGCTGGCATTCAAGGGGCTTGCTTAATCCGCTAAAAGGGGCTGTGGAAGACAATGAGAAGCTGCATGCCAATACAGCACAGTCACCATGTAGAGAGAATTGGCTTCAGTCTGTCTCTTACGAAAGTCATGCCCCTTGATGTGTTTCACCCTCCCACTGGTTTAGTCATTTAGGTCATAACTGACTACATGATGACTGGGCTATGTTGTTGGTGTGCGGATTCTCATTGTCTTCCAGAGTAGCCTAAGGTATTAACCTCTTGTAATCCCCTTTAGGCCGTCCATAGACCATTCGAAGCTCGACTGGTTCAGCATTAATGGAAAGGCTAAATGTACCAAGTTGATCGAAATGCTAGCGATAATCACTGTCTTTCCCCGACGGGGATGGCTTTTCCTGCCTGCCCACGGTCTCCTGCCCAGAGAAGACAATTGCTCGGCAGGAGGGATTCCCTGTCAACACTGTTTGTTTTGATGGGGGGATCGTGCAAATGTCTTTCCTGCAACCCTATGGCCAGCCTTATAGCTGCGCTCACACTGGGAGAGGGCAGGGTGGTAGTCAAGGCCAATCAGGAGTGTTGCATACAAATATGCTGATAAGGATAATTCTGACAGGAGAAAGCAAAGAGATAATTCTATCTGTTTGCTGTTGCTCATTCACTGTCCAATCAAAGGCTGGGGTTACAGAATACAGGATACTTTATTAATCCCAAGGGGAAATTTTTAGACAGATGACCAAGCTGTATTGCATAACTGCAGCCGAGAAAAGTCAGGTCACCTTGCTTTGTTATTCAACAGCACTCTATGAATCTAAGGACCAGATGGACAGTATTTCATATGTTTATTTAGCGGTTTGCCTTATGTTCAGATTTTAAGGTGTAGCTGACCCAAGACTGATGTTTTAGCTATGGTTAGATACTGGCAGGATCACTCAAGCACCAGTTTTGTATATTTCTGAGAGACACCCATGAAAAGCTTTGTACACCAGAGTTCCAAGGTCTGCCAACTTAGCATAGTTTTAGCAAAGGAGTCTATTTGTCTCTCTCTCTGCTGGATTTTTAATTTACTTCACATCGCAAAGGAGACTTCAGTGGAAAGCATGACACTCCTCCCATGCAGCTTGAGGAGTGAGACTGGAATTGTTGGCCAAAGCAATTCCACTCATAGGTTTCCAAAACATGTAAGCAGCAAGCATGTAATTCAGCCCGCCAGGGTTCATACACAAGTGAAAAACAGCTTTAGCCTGAACTCCAGCCTACATAAAACTTGTATATAGTATCTAGAGACAGAGCTGTTAAAGATCCAAATAGAAAAATGATTAACAGTTCTGTCTCCATTTCTGAAGCTGAAAGAGTACCTTGTATACGAGGTGTCTGAGCTCTGATTGTTGGGAGTTGGGGGGGCTATGCTCTGTGCCCCCTAGTGACAGCTAGACATGCTGAGCAGGAGGCTACTAACATTATAGGTAAGTTCACATGTTTAGGACTGTTAAATAGGAACTCATAGACAGCTGGTACTTTTTTCACAGAAAGGGCTGTTTTTTCTAAAAAAAGCACCGCGGTTTTCTTATGTGGTCAGTTTAAATGCCAAAAATGGAAAAGTTCAGAATGATTGGTTGCTTTGGGCAACACTTTCATGTCCTTCCAAAAGGGACCCTTTCCTTTACCCATGCAGGGGAAAGTAAAAGAGTCGCTTAACTCCCCAATGCCAGCAGCATATATTCACCATCCTCATACCCGTGCTGCTCTGTTTGGGCACCAGAGCCAGAAAAAAAAGTTCTGGGTAACTACCTGATTTGTCAGAACTTACACAGGCCTATAGACTCCTTTCCCTGCCCTGTGTGACATCACTGGGCCAATCAAAAGACACCTATCGCTGGCACATGGAAAAGTGTGAGTAAATCACACCTTCACCCATACTGGTGGTGCCGAATGGACTGGCAAGTGAGCTAGGAATGGACAGTTTATATGCTGCTGGGGAGAGAGGGAAGCTAAGGAACTCTTTAAAGAGTCGCTTTATCTGCCCCACTATCGTTTGGCAATATTTTAAATACAATATATTCTTATAAATCCACAAGTTACCCTGTTCATTTCAAGATATACATCAAACATACAATTTACAACAAGGATTTGAAATTGCTAAAATTAGAAAAAAAATGGCTATTTATAATAAAGTGCAAGAGTGCCAACTAGACACTACTGCAAGAACATGTTCACTGATTAAAGTAGTGCCGAACTGCACTTAGAAAAGCTCACTTCCCTTGTAGCAAAACATATTCAGAGCTACATATGCTAGGGTCCGTCAATAAATTTCAAGAATAAATACACAAATGAAATAAAGTACACAGTTAAATAATGCGAAAGGCAGCTGTAGCATTGTACTATCATTGTTGAGAAGTTTGGCCAATGATTTGAAGACAAAAAGACAATAAAAAGAGTGAGCAAGATGGCTGAAGCCAAGTTCAAAAAAAGTGTAAGAACAGAAAAAAAAAAAAAAAAAAGAACACCTTTTTAAAATATTGTTTCACTGAGGCAAATACAAGAAAAAGTTCTAGCTAAATTATGAAGCCACTGAATCAATAAATTCCATTAGGTTTTGGGGATATTACATATTTGCTGACCATTAAGGTTCCAGTGAAAACATTGTTCTTGTGCTAGGTTACCAGTACTTGGAGAGTTAATCAAAGCAGCAATGTCAACTGAGCAAAGGTTATCCCTTATGGACGGATGGTGCAGAATTTTGAAAACTTATGCTTTTTGTCTTCTTAAATTATACTCATTATGGCATAGAACCCTTTAGGGTTTTAGGAGGGACTCTGGAGGAAGACAGATAATATGTGCTTCAGATGGAAAAGCCTCTCCTTTAATGAAGTCATGGAAATAATTAGCGTCTGATAGACCGGATCCAAGGGCAAGACGGACAAGAGCCACCAACACCAGAACGGACCATCTGGAGATGCCTGTGCCAGAAATAAACACAAAAAATACAGTAAGTCAAGAAAGGAACATAGATGTGATATTGCTGCAGAAAATCCTAAAAGTTGCACAATAAATAAGTCATTAACAAGTCACAAACAGTACTGTGCATCTGGGTGGAATTAGAAAGAAAAGGTTTCTTCTGAATTCTGAATACATTATTATAGTTCAACTTCAGCCAAAATGTTTTAGTTTTGGATGTTGTGTTGTGACCCCAACAAGGTCAGAGCCTACAATAAAAGCCTGACAGATTTTAACACAGAATGCATGCCCAGGGAGGTTTCGTAATGCCATTTGCACTTGAAGCTGCTGCCAATGGCTGTATTGATAGCTCACTAGGCTAAAATTAGGAAACCTGACCCATGGACCCCTGACATCCCTGAGAGCCAAACACAGGTTTAGGATGCTGCTGTGCTTTGTGGAAGAAGCCTGCCAATGCACCTGTGTACCTGAAGATACAGGGTTTGGGGCTGACTTGAGGTCAGAAATGTATATATTGGGGCTGATTTGAGGTCTGAAGTGAATTAGTTGGGGGGTTATCTGAGGTCTGAAGTGTATGGTTTGGGGGCTGATCTGAGGTCCAAAATGCATGGGTTGGGAGATGATCTGAGGTCTGAAATGTATGGGTTGGGGGCTGATCTGAGGTCTGAAATGTATATATTCGGGCTAATGTGAGGTCTAAAGTGACTGGGTTGGGGAATGATTTAAGGTCTGAAGTGAATGGTTTGGGGAATCACCTGAGGGGGGTGATCTGAGGTCTAAAGTGCATGCATTGGGGCTGAACTAAGGTCTGAAGTAAATGGGTTGGGGGATCATCTGAGGTCTGAAGTGTATAGATTGAAGCATGATCTGAGGTCTGAAGTGAATGCATGGGGGCTGAACTGAGGTCTGAAGTATATGCTTTGGACCCCTGGGTTGTGTGCTGATGTTAGGTCTGAAGTGAATGGGTTGGGGGATCATCTGAGGTCTGAAGTGTATGGATTGTGGCATTATCTGAGGTCTGCATTTTTTCTTTGGGGCTGATCTAAAGTCTGAAGTGCATGGATTAGGGGATGATCTGAAGTCTAAACCCTTGTACACATAGTCAGATTAATGGACAAATTTTCGTCAGTTTTTTGTTTGATGTTAGTCTCAAATCGAAAGTGAAGAGGGTACTCACCATCAGAAACTTTTCTGACAACAGAATTCAACATCAGAAGTGGTGTAACGTGTTGAATTCTTTTGTATGTGTTCTTTCATTTCTGAGCATGCCTAGTTTTGCTCTTCAGATTTTTTTTTGTCAGAAAACCGTACTAATGAAAAGAAAATCGGACGTTGTGGTCACATCAGACAAAAATTTTCAATCCTGCACATCCAGTTTTTGTCTGCCAAAAATTCATAATCGGCTGTCAAAAGCAGCATACTAGCGATCAGAAAATCGGCAGATCATTCATCGGATGAAATTTATCTTCAGATTTTCTGACCGTGTGTACAGGCCTTAAAGTGCATAAATTGGTGCTGAACTGAAGTCTGAAGTGTATGCATTGGAGCTGATTTGAGGTTTAAAGGATATAGTTACATAGTTGGTAAGTTTGAATAAAGACAACAGTCCATTCAGTTCAACCTGTGCTGGTGTGTGCGTGTAGAAAAATAATTTCCCGTATGTTGTTTTCGCTAAGATGCACATCCAAGAGTCTTGTAAAATGATCCATACTTCCTGCCGACATCACCAATTGTGAAAGGGAGTTCCACATCCTTACCGCCCTGACAGTGAAAAACCCCCTACGCAGCTTAAGGTTAATCCGCTTCTCTTCCAGTCTCCATGTGTGGCCCCGTGTCTTCCTACATTCCCTGAGACTGAAAAGTTTCATACTTACGCTGGGATAACCACTGAGATATTTGTATATCGCTATCATATCTCCTCTCACGCATCTCTTAGCGCTTGTAGTTGTTCCTCATAATTGAGGCCCTCCAGACCCCGTGTTAATTTAGTTGCCCTTCTCTGGACTCTCTCCAGCACATCCTGAGGATTGGTGACCAGAACTGGATATGCTTTGTAGCTGAAGTGAATGGAATGCAGCATGATCTGAGGCCTGAAGTGAATGCATTGATGCTATACTGAGGTTTGAAGTGTATATTTTGGGGCTGATCTGGGTTCTGACCTGAATGCATTAGGGGTGAACATAGTTTGTGTGCGCTCCAGTTTATCAATTTTTTCACTCTAATAGCTGTACTGCTAATGGCAACATAATTATCTATTATACACTTATCATTTAATAGTTAATGATTATCCCAACATGTTGCAGGGATTGACATGCAGCTGTGGACATGTATAAAGTATTAAACCACCATCGTATGCCTGAAAAAAATTTAACTAAATTTGCAGTACATCTCTGCAATACATGCAATTTTTTTTGTTTTTTGTCCTTTGAAAAATTCAAAGTACAAAAAAAAACCTGGAAATCCTGCCAGAGATCTTGTTGTTCGATGACAACCTTGCCTCTATTGCATTGAAATCCCAAGCAGTGTTGCCACCTCTGCTAGACTATAGAACTATGCTAACCCCCCACCCCAAGTGTTCCTCTCCACATGCATACATTGATTCATTTTCCACAAAAACAAAGATGCTGTCTTCCAAGAGCCCACACACTATCAATAGAAACCAACCTTGAGCACCCTCTTATCCCTACTCCCAGTAGCTGCCCCTGCAAAAAGTCATACGATCACAAGAAAAGTAGCCATTTATTAGTACAGAAGCAAGGTTAAAGAAAAAAATAATACAGGGGTATGCTCAAGTGGAGGGATATTTGGTGGTAAAATTGGACCATGCCCGTACAAATGCTTAAAAAGTTTATTATTACCAGTGCTTTTGTATAACTTGCCCTTTCACCTGCCTGCCCTAGAAACGGAACAAGGACAGCTATAGTGTCCTTGTTGGTCTACAGCACTATAATGATGTGAGCAGGTATAACCTTTTCCATTATCTGTTTACCTATATTACCAAGGTCAGCTGTATTTTCTCCATTATACCACGTTTGGCTTGTTTTTCTGTTCTCACAATACGTGTGTAAATCATTTGTCCTTACAAGAGAAAAGCATACCTTTCTCAGGTTCACACTCTAATTCACCTTGTCTATTCTTTGCTGCCACATTATTAAAAGGAAAATAAAACTGAGATACTAAAACAGGAACTTATGATCTCCTATTTGGATAGAAGTGTCCCCTTGGAGTCTTTAAGTATGCTATTTTGGTTTTGAGAAAATTTTCCAGTCATTTGCTTGCAAGCACCTGGCGGCTTTTAATGGACAGGAGCATCAATCTCGCTTTCAAGAGCCGACTGTGTGGGCAAGGATAAGCACTGCAGGGTGCATGTAGTGGGGACAGATCTCCACACTGTGCTGAATCCACTAACAGCTGCCATTAACCCCTGCTTAGCCAAAGACAAACTTAAAGCCCAGCATCATCTTTATAATAGTGTTACATATAGCATACCTGATTTGTGTAAATTGGTTTAAGATTACATTTAAAACTAGCAAACAGCTATATATACCACTGCAATTCATATTTTGGATCTGTTACTGGAAAAGGGATTTGTATTTCAGTCCTTAGACAATTTTAGACTGCAGAGCCAGGCTGGTGACCTGACCTACAGATAAGCAATACAGCTTTGACACCTTTCTGGCTTCAGCTTGTGATTGGACAGTGTAGGAGCAGAAGCAGCTTGATGAGCTCCTCCCTCTGCACTCCTTTTAAAGTGTCATTGTCAGCTCATGTTCACTGCAGCACACTGATTGGCTCCCTAATGCCGGCCTTAGGATTACAAGAGGCCAAGTCAAAATTCAGCTTCTTTACAAAGAGAGATGGGACCATCTAATTTTGAATCAACTCACTCTAGTTACTAGTCTGCTGTGCATGGTCCAGGTGTTCTAGCAGGATAACATTTAATCAAGCTTGCAGACATGATCAGCACCTTCAAGTAAAACCCCAGATTTCATTTATTCTATTAAAATTGAAGTAGTGCAGGTGCAAGAGAACTGCGTATACAGACTAATTTCAATTCACTGGGTCTTTAAATTCATGTTAAAAACAAGGGAACGTGCTTTGATACATTCCAGCCAATCAATTGCTCTCCAAACCTCTTGATTATTTCTGCAAGCTTCACTATTAGTTGCATTTAAAAACACATCATTTTTTTTTAATCTGAAGTTTAGCCTGTTGTTATTTTGCCTTCTCTGCTCCCTACAAATGCTAATGAAATTTTTAAAAATCTTGACCGTTTTCAATTCTATAACTTATTTTAGAATGATGTCATCATTAGGTCTCTGTGCCTTTTTATGCAATGCGGGCAGATCAGGACCGGATGGAGGGGCAAGCAGGGTGTTGTACATAGCTCTCTGAAGACATCACAGCACGTTGGCTCAGTCCTGATGCATGCAGTGGGTTGGCTTCTGGGATGGGTTAAGCAAATATGGAAATGCTTTCATATATAGAATTCAGTCTGGAGGAGTGGGCGTTCCTGGGCAGACTGCATTTGCATGCAGATCACCACAGGTTACAACCATTTGTGATCCTGAGCCTGCATAATTGAAAGAACTGAAATCCAATGAATGAAAGCGGAAAGCCAGGGGCAGCAAGGCTTGGCAAGGATGTTCTTCAATTAGGCGTGCTCTGTCTGACATGCTGCAGTTTTTAATTCACACTGTGAGAAGCTCAGAGCATGCAGTAAAATCAAAGTAAGCTATTTCAGTCCAGATGAGTCTGTACAACTTTGCAATACTGAAGATAAGACTGGAGGTCAACTTTAACAAATGCATTTTATATATATATTTATATGCATATTTATATATATATATATATATATATATATATATAGATTTGCCTAGAATTCACCTTTTTAAGATCTCTTTTATTCTTTTTATATTTATATTTACATGGCTGTGCCTACCAGGCCCTGACAATTTTTCACCATTTAAAGGTTCCACAGGTTGTTTGCTGACACTTGGACTTGTTGGAAGAAAGAAAACTAAACTAAAAGGTTAGGAAGCTACACTCTTATCAGTCTGCAGTAACATTTTCTGAGTATAAGGTCCACTATGGTGCCCACTGATTTGTCACTCCATCATCTCTGCCACTACAGTCACCTAAATATGCTGGGAAGGAATTTAAGAAACTGAGCTTCCCCAGCATTTCCACTAACAGAAAAGGGTACTGTGTAGGGCATTTCCAAGTGCAAATCAGCCACAAATCAGGTAACACGTGGTGGCTACAGAACCAAAAAGAGATAAAAAGGTGTGAGACTTCAATATAACTTTAAAGCGTATGGAAAAAGTTTTTTTTTCCAATGTAGTTAGAAGATAGAGTATAGAAGAGATAGATAAACCCTACGTCAATTTTTTTTTATAGCGGTCTATGCCCCTGCTGGGGAGATTCACCCCTTTATCTGTTTTGTAGACCGCTGTCGTCGAGACCGAGATTGAGAGGAAATCCCAAAACATTTGAGTGTACACCAAAGCAAGAAGTGAGGAAAAATGCTCTATGGCAGGGGTCCCCAACCCCTGGGCCATGGACCGGTACCAGTCCGTGGCCTGTTAATGGCCAGGCCACGGAGTGGGAGGTGAGCAGCAACCGTGTTCCCATCAGGACTATAACAGATTGCAGTTGCCGCTCGCCTCCTGTTCTGCATCTGTTTCCCTGAGCACATGTGTCTTCTCCTGGATCTGGAGACCTGCCCTGAAGAGCAGGAGTCTTTCATATTAACAAGCGGATAATCACCTACTTGTTAACATACGTTTTGGCAGCTTCTGCCCTCCATCCAGATCTGCAGCTCCTCCCACCCCCTGCCCTGCTGACATTGGCATTGGGAGGAGAAGACACACGGCTGAAAACTGCCTCTACCCTGACACACGTAGGACTGTGCAGGGGAGGCAGAGACTGAAATAGGGCACTGTGATGGGGCAATGAGAGAGGAAAGGGGGGAGAGGGGCATGACTACAAGGTGCACTGAGACAGGGGACTGTGATTGCAAGGGACACTGTAATAGAAAAGGGAATGCACTGTAAAGGGACAGTGCAGTCACCTTTATTTCACAGTACCCCCTTTACAGTGAAATTCCCCTTTACTGTGCAGTCCCTGTTGCATCACAGTGCCCCTTTATAGTGCAGCACCCATTACATTAATGTAAATGGGATTGCATTAAAGGGAGGATGGAACTGTGATGTAAAGGGGGACTGTGGACACTGTAATGGGGGGGTTGTGGTGTGAAGGAGGGCTGAGGGATATCCAGTCCGTGAATATCCAGTCCAACCCCCCAGTCCCTGAAAAGATTGGCTGCCACGAAACTGGTCCCTGGTACTAAAAAGGTTGGAGACAGCTTCTCTAAGGGGAGCATCTGTTCCTGTGGCAATTCTGTTCAGTTTGAGAGCATGCCTCTTATTTTTTCTTGTGTCTCCAGGACAAAAAGTATAGGGGAGACTTCCTAGGACACAGACAGCAAACAATAACCCTTCCATACTTATATCTAAAACTAAAATATGCAGTGTTTAAAATCTTTATGAATGCTCACTAGCGGTTGCTGGCATTAGCCAGACGATACTACTCCAAAATAAAGACCTACATTTTTTCCTTATAACCACACACACACAGACTTCAATGCAGAGGCTTGGTGTTGTAGTGACATCAAAGATGGTGCCATCAGTAAAGTACTGTATATCTCTTGTTTCCATTATAATGATTACAGGAAGAAACTCACATAAGATGTATCATGCTCTGAACTGAAATTACTTTATAGCTATACTGACAGGAATTCAGGGAAAATACAGATAATCGCAGTGGTGACAGGAAACTAAGCAACAACGTTCTCCTGGCCACCTCTTGAGATGCATTTATGTCATGTGAGAATCAACCCAGAATAACAAAAATTCATCTGTCTGTATTTTTCAGCATGTGGCTATCATTTTCAGAGGATTCTCTACATGTATAGGGCTGGGCATAGACGGGTCGTAGTTTAGGCATTTAAGAGAAAATCACTTGATTCCCCCATGTACGCTAACATCATAGATGGAGGAATCTTCATTGTAGTTCGGCACCCACAGCAGCTGGCATTGTTGAACAATGACTTTATTTAATAAGATGCGGTCACTGTTTGGGTGATAATTTTCCACCCGGCTTAGTCAATTTTCAATCTAACTTTTGCCAAGCTAAGTGGTGTTTGCAGGGCCACCCATAGCTCTAATTTCAAAGACATATGTGCTAGGCCATTGTGCCACCCTGTCTTATTACCAGATCCTTTACATTGTCAGACTGATGATTAAACATCGAACCTTAACTCTGCTAGGAACAAAAAAAAAAAAAATGCTTTTTAACACTGCTGCAATCACATTACCACTTCAGTTCATTACCAAAGCAATTTAATGAAATCATTTTGTAGTGATATTTACATTACTCAAAACAACTGTGTATTTATGCTTTTAAAAAAAGTCATTTTTGGAATAAATGAGCCTTGCACTGTGCCAAGTGCCAGCACTACTTTGCATTAGATGCTTGCGACTGCTGCAGCGGGACAAGATTAATGCGCGGTGGCAATGCTGTGTACGGCTTAACAATCATTAGTATACCTGCAGAGCAGAGGGACAGTAATAGAACGCGGTGTCGGAACAGTGTGTGTTTAAGAGGGAGTGATAGAGAGCAGGGGAGCGACGACACAGATGTGTCTGTCAGAAGATAAAATGTTCCATCTGCCATTTCTCCTGTCTTTTCCCATAAATTAACGCTCAAACTTTAAGCTGTGTTGGCTGTTTAGTGAGTACCGCTCAGGCCAGAGGTCATTGTAAAAAATGAAATGCTTGACAGTTTTTTTTTTTTCCATGATGAGGAGCTATTGAAATCATTAAAGCAGAAATCCAACCAAAAATAATAAGATTAAAACAAGCAGCCCATTTAGTGATAAAAGAACAAACCAGTTTTTGCTGCAATATTCAACTTCAATCCAGAGGTCTCTACCACACTATGTTTTTCTGCCACTGGTGGCTAGTACCATTCAACCCACTTCCTTTGAGACCAGGTTGTCCTGGACCCACCCAAGCCTGTGAGTAGACATTAAAGTGGTGTTTCCACCAAAAAATAAAAAATAGCTTAAAATTCCTAAAAAATTAATAATTGGAAAAAAAAAAAATGTTTTACTCACCTCTAAATGCCTGTTGCTAGAGGGGTCCCTCGTAGTCTGCCTCCTTCAGTGCCCGGGCACTGACATCACTTCCCCTCGGCGCAGTCAGTCATCTGGGACACGTGACAGGTCGCTCATGCGCAGTGGAACTTTTCAAAGAATCCTCTGATATTAGAAACCAAAGTGACAACACGCTGTATAGTGAAATAAGCCTCCACCAGAAAGCACACTTGTCCCCTTACTGGAAATACGTGGTCCCTTGTTACAGGGGACCCGTATAGGCAGATGGCTCTTAACCCCAGCCAGGGATTTAGGAGGGGTTGGGGTTAAGAGCCATCTGCCTATACGGCTTATTTCACTATACAGCGTGTTGTCACTTTGGTTTCTAATATCAGAGGATTCTTTGAAAAGTTTCAGTCTTCGCTATCATTTGTGATCATTGGACAGTATATACTTTTTCACATGGACTTTATTTTATGCAATATTTGATTGTCAAAACTGTGATTATTTTGTGATCATTTTTTTATTGGGGCTATGAACTCAGCCTGCTATTCATTATATATTGTGCACTTTTTAGGTATAGTATTACAAGTATTGCGTTATTGGTTTGTGGCAATTAAGATTTCGATCCACCTTTTGAAGTTTTTGCCCCTCAAAGTTACAGGGTGGGTTGCAGACTCAAGCAGGTGTTTACTAATTATAATACACTTTAGGTGTTTATTATTCATTCATTTGAGTTTACCTTGTGTTCAATTGATTCAGCCCACTTACTGGTTGATTGGATATTAAGCATTTTTTCATATGTGTCACGATATACGAGTATATAATTCACAATAACATTTTCTCTATTAGACACACTGTATCTATTTACACTGAGTGTTGTCCATTCACAGGTTTTAGCGCAGCTCCTTTTCCCCTCTTTCCACATTTGATGTAGTATAACATTTTGAGCAGCAGCTTTTTGGTCAAGGGATAGCGCAATTTTTTCACTTTTCACTATTTTGTATTTAAAAATGCATTTACTGATGTATTAATGATTACAGAGCAGCCATTTGTGTCTTTTATATCTGTCTAGAGTTTAGCTTTAAAAGGGAACTTTAGTCTTATGAATTTATGATTTTTTTTTTAATTATGTGTTGATGTATAAAAGGAAATGTATAGTAGTTTTGTAATTAATTTCTTTTGATCATAACTTTAAAAGAATACATTTAAATATTGTACAGGACACCAGGGACGGGTCCTGGGCAGGAGATATATTTCCCACTATCTGGGTTGTCATCCTTTATAAGGGAGAGTACAAGAGACATTTTTTAGTACTCAGGGGTTCTCATTCTCACCCATGCAGGTTGAAAGGTTTCAAGGCAGTTCAGTCGAAAAGGAGAGGACTGATTTACAGTACTCTCTGGACTGGTAAGTACTCATTTGGGACCCGGAATTCAGAGACTGGGAGAAACTCTGGGTGGTAAAGACTCTGATTACAGGGCCTTTGGTCTCAAAAGGGCTAACACATTTGCAAGGGAAGTTTGAAAAGCAGCAGGAAGGAGTCAGCACCCATATACGAGGTGGAGTGAAGTAATCTCTAGTTGTGAGAAAGTGTGGGCTATCTGAGCTCTTGTGACTTGTACCCTGAAACAGACGGGAATCCTAAGCCCAAGTGTGGGACTGAGGTACTGGCGGTGAGCCATTTTTTGGTCTTAATTATACCAGGACTATGGACTGTTTGCCTTTATTTATTTTTTGAAGACTCTTTGGGGCTTGTTTACGAAAGGCAAATCCACTGTGAACTACAAGTGCACTGCAAGTGCAGTCGCTGTAAATCTGAGGGGTAGATCTGAAATGAGGGGAAGCTCTACTGATTTTATCATCCAATCATGTGCAAGCTAAAATGCTGTTTTTTATTTTCCTTGCATGTCCCCCTCGGATTTACAGCGACTGCACTTCCAAGTGCACTTGCAGTGCACTTGTAGTGCAAAGTGAATTTGCCTTTCGTAAATAACCCCCTTTGTGTTTTAAGAGACCATTAAAGACTATAGTGGCTGGCTGGTGATTATGGGCTCTCCATATGATTTTTTTCAACAGGAAACTTTAAAGTTTAGACAGCAAACTGCTGTAGAAGGGAGGACCCCTCTATGTTACAACACACACATGCTTCAATCACATATAAGATTCTGGGTCAGGGTTTTGTGCGCAGCAGAGCAGCTACCTCGCTGCGATCTATTGAAATTCATCCCTTGAGCCAAGCTTTAAAAAGCTGTCTACTAGGGCTTACCTTTAATTCAAGGCCCTACCCCCTTGTGCCATGTGATTACTGTATATATTCAAGTATAGGTCGACCCGAATATAAGCCGAGGCATCTAATTTTACCACAAAAAAATGGGTAAATGTATTGACTCGAGTATAAGCCTAGGGTGGGTAATGCAGCAGCTACCAGGTAAACAATGCCCATCTGCAGCCTCACTTTGCCCATCTGCAGCCTCACTGTGCCCACCTGTATCATCAGTGCCCATCTGCAGCCTCACTGTGCCCATCTGCAGCCTCACTGTGCCCATTTGCAGCCTCACTGTGCCCAGCTGCAGCTGTACCTTTGATAACTAAAACAGCGGGTGTCTCATGCTGTGTCATGCAGTCTGTTTGGTGGCCGTCCATTGTAACAAAGCCGCCTCCTCCTCGCCCGTGATAGATGTAACACTGATACAGTTTCCCAGCACTGTATCAGTGTTCCGTCTATCACGGACAAGGAGGAGGCGGGGCTTTGTTACAATGGACGGCCGCCGAACAGACTGCATGACACAGCGGGAGACACTCGCTGTTTTAGTTATCAAAGGTACAGCTGCAGATGGGCATGAGGCAGCGGGAGACACACGCTGTTTTAGTAATGACAGGTACAGCTGCAGATGGGCACCCTCACTCGAGTATAAGCCGAGGGGGGGGGGGGGGGGTTTTTCAGCCTAAAAAATGTGCTGAAAAACTCGGCTTATACTCGAGTATATACGGTATTTCAGTAAAAAACACATTTAGAATGTGTGATTAGAGGCAGTGTACTTTTCAACTATACCACAGTTTCATAAACTCTAGTGAGCATTTTGACTCCTCTTCCTTCTACAAAGTATCCTGCTGAAGTTAGCCACAACAGTCCAGCTTTGGCCAGAGGAGGTAAACAAAAAAAAAAATAATAATAATCCCAGCAAAAAAAATTTAAAACTTACATAAAATTTCAACTGCCAATATCTCTGAATGTTCTGGTCGTTTTAGTGTGCGGTATTCACTGAAGATAATTAGACTGTCAGCGGTATCAGAGCTCGAATGACCAGACGGGGTGAGGGACACGCTTCAACCACTCAGGAGATATGATTGAGTATTGATGAAGTGGCCTTCCTAAATGTGGCTGTTAACGGGAAAGACATACCCTAAAAGCATTTACCCCAATTTAATCTGGTGATCCCGTGTTTATCGAGAGTTAGTGGAAGTTTGGTGACTTAAGATTCGCGCTTCTCAGTTTTCTGACTCAGATCGTTACTGCTCTTCAGTTTGTGCTTGTCGTGCGTATCTGTTTACTAGTGCGTGTAGTCAGTTCGCATTTGTTGGTCATTGCGGCCTATATCTTGATATAGGACGCTTTGATTTGCACTGCTTATTGTCTGCTCGTTGCTGCTATTCATTTCGTTCTTTCAGGCCTTGCTGTTTATCGGTGCTTTCTGTTTGTCCGTTCTGACCAGCCGACCTTTTGTGACCTTCTGAGCGATGTTTCCCGTGCGTACTCGTCGCCGAGTTCGTGCTGTACGCGGAATTGGTGTCGGGCTTTTAGCTTTGAGCCAAGACCCGTCCATGAACATAGTGACGAGGAGTATGTGGACCAAGAATTGGTTGCTTCAGCGTGACCAGTTCTCGCACATGCCTTTGCTTCGTGAGATCCGGGAGAATAAACATTCCATTTCCTATTTTTTGTTCTGCTTGCTTGGTAATTTAATAATGTCACACTGTGCCTGCCTTTTTTTTGGGGGGGGGGGGGTGTTGAAATGTTATTTGATCTTTCCTGTGGCCTGCCAATAGTGTTAAGTACAGAGGGTCTGGCCAAACTAGCCCACATTATTGAGCCATTTGCCAATCAATGAAGTGCAGAGGGTTAGCTGTCCACCACCCCCCCCCCCCCAAAACCCCTAGTTATTGCCAATGGCCCATCAGAAGTGGGGGGATTGATGGGGGGGTGAGTAATCTGTGAAGGGGAGCCTCTACTTTTCTGTGCAAATACTTTCCAGCCTCCAATTTTATACAATGCTCTTGTTCCAAGATGTTGATTGTCTAATCTGCTTGCAATGTTTAGGTGCAAAGTGACTAATTTTTTTTTCTTGTTTCACTCCACAGTTCCCTTCCACGCCACAGGAATGGCAGACTGTGGCCTCCCACTTTGCCAGCCGTTGGGACTTTCCTAACTGCGGAGGGGCAATTGATGGGAAACACGTCCGCATCGTCCCACCGCCCAACTCGGGGTCCTACTATTATAATTATAAAGGGTTTAATAGTGTAGTGATGTTGGCGGTGGTGTCGGCAACATACGAGTTTATGTATGTGGACGTGGGGATGAACGGCCGGATATCGGATGGTGGGGCCATTACGCACACGGAGTTCTACTGGCGTCTCCAAAGTGGCAGTCTGTGCTTGCCACCTCCAGAGGAGAATGCCGAAGGACTCCCCTTCGTCTTTGTCGCAGATGAAGCGTTTGCGTTGACTCCCCATGTGATGAGGCCGTTCCCGATGAGGACCTCACCCCGGACCAGAGGGTCTTCAACTACAGGCTGTCCAGAGCCAGAAGAGTTGTGGAGAACGCTTTTGGCATCCTGGCCAGCCGCTTCCGCCTGTTCCTGACGGCATTTAACTTGGCGGAATACAAACTCAACCACATAGTTCTTGCCTGTTGCATATTGCACAACTTCCTCAAAAGACATAACAGGAACTATGTGGTGGCCGTTGGCCCAGATGTGGAGGGCCCTCCAAATGCCGAACTCACAGCCCTTCGAGTGGCACGTCCAGGCTTGCCCCCTCTAAATGCCCGTGTGGTCCGGGACCAATATATGCAGTACTTTGTGGGTAGGGGGGTCATTGCTCTGCCTGACGATGTGTGAGAGGCATTTTTTAATAAATCTGATATTTTAACCAACCTATGATTTCTTGTCATTTCAGTCTTCTTTTTAGCTTATTTTACTTTGACATTTTTTCCCTTTGCCTTCGACAGTGGGAATGCACTTTCTGGGCAAAAGGAGGTAACAGTCTCTTCTTCCCAAAAAGATTATTCTCATGTTGTGTGTTTGCTACCTAATCTTTGGTCTAGAGAAGGTTTGTACTGCATAACTGACACACAAAATACTCCTTTTCATCACCAGGTCTGACATGTGTGTATTCTCCAAAATGCTGTGCTCCGTGTTTTCGTACAAAGCACTGTGGGTGTCATTTACATAAGTCAAATCCGCTATGCTCTACAAGTGCATTGAAAAAGTTCACAGGGAAAGAAAATTGGAGTGCAAAGTGGATTTGCCTTTAGTAAATAACACCCATTGCCCCCCATATCCTTTTCATTTTACATAGATAATGCATTGTGTTTTTGAAATAAGGAAGCCACACATTTAGAAAAATAAAAGTTTACTAGGAAAACATTCCCAAGTGCGTTTACAATCTTCACGCCAAAACTGACAACATCTTGGTTATTTACAACATTGTTTACAAACATTCCGCAATTGGTAAAACCAGGCATGGAGCAAAACAGAACCTAGGAACTTGGAAAGTTCAACTTTGTAAAGTGAAGACAAGATCAGACATGACTATATGTTCAAAGTGTGTTTGATCTTGCCTTCATCACATGGGGGGGTCACCCCCGAAAAGTGGAAATTTGGAACATGCACACAATTTGGGTCTGAAAATGGTCATTAGATGGGAAAACACATGCCTAGAAGCTTCAAAAGTGCCATTTTCCATCATGGGGATGAATGGACGTTTTTTTGGGGGTGCAACCCTTCACCACAACCACTTTCGTAGTTCGTAAAGTGTTTGCACCCCCAAAAAAACGTTGCCATTCATCCACCATGGTGGGAGCTAGCACATGTGGACACAATGTGTGCATGTTCCAAATTTCAGACAGTTTTTAAGTTGCAAATGTGTTCAGAAGCAGGCACAAATGTGTGTTAATTACTTGGTGCGTTTTCATATTTTTCCTAAAACATCAATGATGATGTTCTTCAATTTTTGTTGAACATCATTGATGTTTTGCTTTATGTAATCTAGATCTCGATTGCAGACCATTATCTCTCGATGAGTACGTGGGGCACTCTCTGTGGTAAAGTGCGATTTTTCTTCCACAACATCCACGTCACCTAAAAACCACAAACAAACAAAATGGGGTGTTGGAAATGAGGCAGCCATACATGGATTAGCTTACCAGTAGCTGTGTTCTCCCACACTCACCTGTTGTGGTGACAATTTCTCCAAGTTCGATGATCTCTCCTTCCTCCTCCTCCTCCTCCTCTGCTTCTGCTCTTTCCCCTTTTTGGGAGGTGTTGGTTTGGGGTTTCCTCAGACGGCCCAAGTTGTCGCTCCCCTATGAGAATGTCCAAAAGGAAGATTTAGCAACACAAACTATTGAGGGCAGAAATAGGAAATGACAAACATTGCTTGAAAGTGACGGACACTATTTTAGTTTGGCCAGTTACAAATGTCAACTACATGAATGTAGTCACTTTGTAAAGGTGCTAAACTGACTAGCTTTTTGGTAGAAGTTTGTGTGATGGAGACCCCCCTCTAGTATCCACTGGAGCACATGTGTGGAAAAGGCTAATAAAAGGGGGTTTGGGTGTCCCAGCACTAGTGCTCTGGAGTCCAGATGGGTAAACAGCTACTGGGTGACCTCTCCTTTACATTGAATAAATTGGCTTTACATTCTGGATGACATTTCTAGGGAGAACAAACTTCCTTTCCCCAAAAAAAACACCAAACATCGTATTATAAGTGGCCGCACGATCGAGGTTGCGTACGATCGAATGGACACACACACGACCATGACAGTGGCAGAAAGATCGAGGCTGAGACGATCGAATGCACAGACGAACATGAAAGTGGCCATTTTGGAATGTACAACTTTGTAAAAATCAAACCACATGGAGCTGTTAACGGGAAAGACATACCCTAAAAGCATTTACCCCAATTTAATCTGGTGAGTGCAAATTTTGAGGGGAGTGGAATCACGTGGGTGCGGTGAAGGTTGTTATACTCTATCCGTCAAGCCCCCTAATGAACACTCAATAGGATTACGTTCCAGTGAGACTCACCTGTCACAGAGTGTACTACTATAAATTGTGTGATATTATGTGTTTAATACACTGAAGAGCGTTGCTTTAGTCTTATGGATCACCGGATATGAACTTTTAAGATTTATGATATACACATATAAGCAGTTGCAGTTGTTTCTGGAAAGTCCTATTTCTTGAAAACATGAAATGAACATTTAGGCGCCGTACACATGATTGGAAATTCCACCAGCAAAAGTCCGGTGTGAACCGTGTGTATGCTCCGCTAGCAAAAGTTTGAGAGCAGGTTCTCTATATTTCCGAGGGAAAAAGTTATGATCGGAAGTTCCGATCATCTGTAGCAATTCTGACACGCTAAATTCCTACGCATGCTCGGAAACAATTCGACGCATGCTCGGAAGCATTGAACTTCCTTTTCTCGGCTTGTCGTAGTTTTGTACGTCACCGCGTTCTTGGCGGTCGAAAGTTCAGAGAACTTTTGTGTGACCGTGTGTATGCAAGCCAAGCTTGAGAGGAATTCCATTGGAAAAAAACATCCAAGATTTTTCCGACGGACGGCCATCCCATATACTTCATCTGCTGTTCTCCTAGATGTGAATTCCAGTATAATCAGAATGCAGTTCTCAAATAGATGTCTTTCTTATAGGTTATTTAATTTGAATACTTGCCAAATTTTATATTGTCAGATGTAACCTCAGAACGTGACCTTTTTCATTCTCTGTTGACTACTATGTGTTTTACTGGTCTGACAGCTCTACACCTGACATTTGTCTAACACTGTAAATGTTGATTAAGAATACATTGTAATTTAATAGTATGATCTTGTTAATCAATGGTTGTACTTTCATTTGAAATTCAATAAAAATATTAAAAAAGAAAAAGTAAAATCCTTACATGTACTAGTAATGCTTCTACCTATTAATATTTCAGGTTTAATCTTTTTTTTATTAATCCACCACCCCACAATTATGGCTGCTGAATCACAGCTGCCTAGGTCACCGTTTTACCTACCGGGGATGGCGATGAATGATGGGCTTGTGCTATTGAGTAGACCAAATTGGGCTACTTTTGATATTAGGGCTGTCTGACTGCCCAACATCACTATATCAGCCGGATACCAGGTCTAGTAACAGGTGGCCACAGTTGGTCGACTACCCACCAATATTCTTACCCAATCTACCTAACTGAATAACAGGAATTAATTCACTATAAAGACAGCAATGCCATACAGTATACCAGAAGATCCTCCATTTTTGTGATCCAATAGAGCTCTAACAATGCTTTGGGATGATTTTACATTACATAAGAATTATGTAGATTGTACATTGCTGTTGTGCTTAATACATTTAGCAAGAAGAAGCTCTTGGGTTGCCGGATATTTATTCTATTATGCTTTTACATTGTGCCTGCTGTTTTTCTTTAAAGCCCAACTCCAGGAAAAAAAAATCAACCCTTTCAGAGGGGACACCCACACTGCAAGCGTTAAAGGATTGTTTCGTTTAGGGGCAGAAGATTAGGGAGTAAATAGTTACCTCACTACTTCAGGCTCCCTCCAGCACAGTGATTGTTTCTCACAGCTGCATTCTAAGGTGCGACCAGCTCCAGTTACATTCCAGCATCCTTAGCGTACCATGCAGGATTAATGTCCCTGTATGGTACGTGATGAAGCTGAGGCTCCACCCACAAATTTGGAGCGAAGGAGGAAAGTTGCAGAGCTCTCTATAGCAAGTAATCAAATACATAATAACCATACACATATTGTGCAATTACCCACTGCAGTGCAAGAGTGAAATGTCTTTATTTTCTTGAAGTTGGGCTTTAAAGCAAACCAGTGCTGAAAGAAATACAAAGAATGCTGATGATGACCTCGATCTGAAAATGCTAGTTGCCTGGCTGCTCCGCTTTCAATACTTCAAGACACGGCTGATTAGGAAAGGCAGATCAAAGTCAAAATTTGTAACAGACACTTTTGTTTTATGTGAGTAACCTAGAGAGTTCTGCAGCCACAGAATCACCACCATAGAAATAGCATTTTCAGTCTGTCACTTATGACAACCTCCATATTTTTTCACTAGTAGAGGCATCCTTTAAAATCTGAGTTATCTGCAGCCATTTTGTTCTGCACACTGACCTGTATGTTGTCTTCCTTTGGAGGTGGGCTGGTGTGATGCATGAAGACACGTCGGGGCAGACTGCCTCTCTGCTGTGAGAAGCATTCCTCCAGTTGTTGGTATACCATGTCATGTAATCTCTGAAGCTCCTCCAGCTCTTCTCCCTCCACCTTCATGTCTGACAGGTACTCTATCTCCGCTTTGTGATAACCATCCAACTGACCTCTCTGCAGCACACGGAAACGTCTCCTGCCAATTGTCTCCACCAGTGACCGGCCATCAGGCAAATAGTCCAAGTGCAAGATCTCCAACATGCAACCATAATCTGCAAAGCTGGACAGAGGAGAATTTGCTGTGATTCATGAAGACAAACACATAGCCCTTAAACACAAGCAAGCCAGTTTGCACATCCTGGGCAACTATTGACAATTTTGCCACATAGGAAGGAAAATAAATTCTAGCTGACCCCCCAAAGAAAGTCAGCTCAATTCCTTGGATCATAATTTTTTCTTTAATTTTTAAGTAACACTAAACTGCACTTTTTTTTTTACAGATACATCCCTCTTACCATAATGATACTAAACACACACATAAATGGTGCTGCCTCCTATTTCCTCTGTGCAGTTTCCCTGAACTTCCAGTCATGGTGTGCCCACTCTGAATGAAAAAAAAAAAGCTTCTGATTCTCCCCTCAGGAGACCATGTCCCATCAATTTTAGCATCTGGGCTAGCTGTGTATGTTCAGTGCAGGGAGTGGCGGAAGTTATACTGTGAGCATGTATGTAAAGGTTGCTCTGGCAGGGCGCTATAGGACCCTAGAAGCCAAAGAACCACCTATACAATGGAATGAAAGGCCAGCAATAAGGGGAAAACAAGCAGAACACAATATAAGTGCTGCCAACAGCCTCCTAATTAGCAAATGGTTTAATTTACCTTTGGACATTATAATGCCAAAGAGCATTATAAAGTCATTCAGAGTAAAAGGATAGGTTGTCTTGACAAGTCACCCACTCACCCAACCACTGATACTTAGGCATGCTGTCCTGCCGCTTTCTTTGCCTGCTGGAGCTCTGGGTCGAATCCTTGTGTAAGTACTAGGTTGGTTTTGTATAGGAGCTTACACAGGGTGAATGACGTATCATGGCGGAGTTCAGGCCTAGTGACAAGCCACTCGCACCCAAACACTGCATCTTGGGATGAAAGGGAGAAGGTCACATGCTCCCCATACTCAAAAATACCTGGTACATGCGAGCATGTTGCAAAGGGAAAAAGTGGCTTGTAAAGTCAACTTGTGACTTTGTGCATGAAAAGGACATGGACAATTTAAATTCCCTTTTAACAGCATATTTAAAAAAATACATTTGGATTGTGATAATGGAAGTCAATGGGGACACCATCTATGGTGACAGTTATCAAAGACAGGAAATTAATAGCGAACAGCCCGAGAGAATGTATAAAGAATGATATCAGAACAGCATGGATGTATGAGTAATTAACACCTTACCCTCAGCTCTTCAGACGTTTCTAGTTAGGTTTCCTGAGGATCTCCAAAGTCTGACGGCGTTTTTAAAGTTTTTAAGCTAAACCTGCTTATCAGCATTCAACAGAAGGTGCTTACATTATCTTTAATAAAATGAAAACCTTCTTCTGTCCCCAACGGTGCCAGATGTCCACTATCCAATGACAGCAACCCAGCAAGCCTATATGAGAGCCCTCACTTAATAATCATTAGTCTAAAGTTCTATAATCTCCTCATGAGTGAAATATTTAAATTTACTTCCTCCTGGCAATATTCCAACAGTGGGCACTAATTAACATATCTTCTTACAATTAGCCGTGACTTGTCCTGCTTGCTGTAGCTTTGCCAGGGCATGGCTGGTTTTGACAACCTCAAGTTGTCAAACCAAAAACTTTTTTCCTAGAATTGGATAAAGTGGGAAAGAGCTGCAACCCCTGTGAGGTTTTACTGCTATCTAGGGCTCTATTAACAGAGATGTATGGTCAAAGATTTTTTAGCCAACTTCTCTTCTGGGTCACAGGAGTGCATTTAGTTATGCTCTCCAGTGACCCAGAATCAGCCGACTGTGGGCTTTAGCTGATGTCACAGAGCTGCTCCAGGCTCTGGCAGGATCCCAACAATGATGGCGGGATCCACCCAGATGCCTGACCGGCAGCTGGCTCAGCCTCTCAGCACAAAGATGAGTGCCTGAGCCAGCCTGTCCTGCCCCTTCTCCAGCCCGGCGCTCCAGTGAGCGCTGGAGGGGCAGAGCAGAGATTCAGTGACCGACACTAACCACACTCTGCTCAGAGCAGACCGAGAACTGAGCGATCTGTGGTCTTGTGATCACTCGTTTCTTGGTGTTGAGACAACTGCAGTTTTACATCGATGCTGCAGCCATATAATTCAATATATATGTTTGTTTTTAGCCCACACTTCTCCTTAAGGGCCAATTCACACCACATGCAGTCCAGTGCATTTTTTTCTGCATCAAAAACGCATTGATAGTAGGATATATGGTTTTCAATGGCATAGTTCACATCAGTGCTTGAAGTTCTAGTACATTCCAGTAAAAAAAGTACAACATTTTCCTGCACTGGAACGCTGTAAAACGCATCAAAAATGCACTGTAACGCACTGGAATGCACCTAAACGCACCAAAAAATGCACTGGAACACACATGACCTTATTTAAGGTTAATAAAAAATAGGGGGGGGGGGACGCACTGGACGCATCAAAAATGTGCATGCAAAAAAGCATCTGGAACGAATCCGGACTGCGTTTCTATGGTGTGAACTGGCTCATAAAGATATTTCCCTACACTTCTGTTTTGCCCAACAGGAATTTAAGGTAAATCTGCAACAGTGAAACAGAAATAAAAATGTGAAAGTGATTCTAGCCTTGCCCTACGCTACTAAAAAAATATATATTTTTTTGTCTATATTGCTGTTGGAGATTTTCCCTATCTTCCTGTATGGTACATAGCAGACAGCAGAACAGGAAGTGGGGATTAATCTATCTAATGGGGACCCAGATAGCAGAAGAAACTTGACAGGGGTTGTCATCGTTACTCACTATACAAAACTAAGGAAAACAGTTTTGGTTGGACATACACTTTAAAGTAGTTGTGAACACACAATATTTTAGACATTTTCTAATACTGTTATAACTTACTACAATTATACCAAACAACCCAATACAGGCATGCTGTGTGTCTGCACGGTGTCCTGTACCTCTGAATGATCAACTAAAGGATGAAAACTGACCACAAAGAACACATCGGCTTCTGTGCTTTGTGTGCTCAGTTTGGAACAAAGGTGATTGGCAGGATCAAACAGACACTTCAAATGGAGTAAGTACATGAAAATGATGGGGACTATGATTTATAAAATACACATTTGTGAACACACATCTGGAAAAAATATTTGGGGTAACATACACTTTACCAGAGTGCCCCCTGAGCATGTCAGAACTGTGAGCACCAAAAATGGTGACCACAGAAAAGTTTGCTGAATTCAACATGAGACACACGCTGCTTATTCAGCAAAATGTGAAGCTAGCTCTCTCAGGAGCGCCATCTGGTGGCAACCTGGAGCAGTTTTCCCCAGAAGGCTGTTCTCATACACATTAAAACAAGTTCTGTGTACAAGCTTATTTTTTGCACTGGCTGCAGAAACAAATCCAGATAAGGGATCTTCGGTCAAGGTGAAGAGAACTTTTACAACCTAATATAATTCACATTGACAGCTATACAGTCAGACAGACATTGTATTAGCAACCTTTATTTAATAGCCTTATGACAGGGCAGCCCAAAAGAGCCTAGCTACATTTCCACATTATTTCTTTAATCTAAAGGTAGCTGTGCATGGCTTGATTTTCTCTTCTTCAGCCTGTGGGCTGAAGAAGTGAAAATCAATCAATACCTTCATTAATGCAATGAATGAAAAGTGGCTCTGGACAGCCGCACTCCGAAAAAAGCCTTTTATTAAAAAAAAGAAAAAAAAAAAAAACACAAAATTGCATGTCACAGCAGAACAGGAAACTGACGCGTTTCACACTAGACACACTGTGTCTAGTGTGAAACGCGTCAGTTTCCTGTTCTGTTGTGACATGCAATTTAGGATTTTGTGTTTTTTTTTTTTCTTATGAATAAAAGGCTTTTTTCGGAGTGCGGCAGTCCAGAACCACTTTTCATTCATTGCTACATGCATTGTCGGCACCTGTGGTTTCTTCAACTGGGTGAAGAGCCCTGCTGGGGCGGTGATACTCCCCTTCCCTATCCTGATTTTTGGACTTTGCAAATACCTTCATTAATGCAAACAGCATGGATAGAGGAATGTCCACTGGCGGCTATTGTATACCCGGACAGTGACTGCACCTGATAGGGCAGAGACACTGTTTGGCCAATAATATTCCACCTGGCTCAGTCAATTTTTAAATCAACTTTTGTTAAGGACAGTACTTGCAGGGCTACGCGCTGCTCAGATTTTGGCCGATCTAGCAGACCACCCCCCCCCCCCCCCCCCCACTCTTTCTACGCAATACAAGTCTGTCTGAGGACACTTGTGATGAGGAGTGCATGTGGTACCCATCTATGCTAGCATAGAGCCCTGGAGTGGGAGGCAGGAAATCAGAAATCACAACAAATGGTGGTACTGGCCTATAAATAGATGAAAAAGAGGTTTGATCGTCCACAGCCTGGAAGACAATTCAATACAACACAATAGATATGTGAGCAACAGAGACAACGTGTCTGGTACCTCTTCCCACTCTCATAAAGGCACATGCCAAAGCTTTTGGTCCCAGTTTCAAGGCATCGACGCATCATCAGGCGATAACGTGGTTCAAAAACATGGAGAGGACAGGGTACTCCGGGAAAGGCCACCGTGCACACAAAGATTGGCACATTGCTGACCAGGCTGGAAGAGAGAAAAATACATACAAGATAAATACCTTATCTAACAATATGCACATTATAACCAATAACAGAAGAAGCTGCGCCGGCTATTTCTCTTAATCAGAGAAGCGTACTGTGTTGCAGGCGATAGGAGTTGTATTTTTCTGACAGGGTTCCCAGCAGCAGGCTGCACATAAAGACGGCTACTCTCTGTTAAAGCAGCAATCTCTCTGCAGCGGTCTGACACAACCACTGCTGACTTAGGCCTGATTCACACCTATGCATTTTCAGTACTTTTTGCATTTTTCAGATTTGCACTACAGAACGTGTTCCATAGGAAACCATGGTAAATGGACTGTTGTGCAAATCTGCAAAATGCAAAAAAAGCACTAAAAATGCATAAGTGTGAATCCAGCCTAAAGCCCCGTACACACAGGTCAAATGTCGGGAGACAATTGGCCGACATTCGGCCCATGTGTATGTTGGTATGTCTGACAGAAGCCGGCGGTTGAGACGTTCATGCTGGAAAACCATCAGCCGTCAGACTCCCAATCAGCACTCACAGCCAATGGCAGAGATCGCTGATCGGAGTGTTCTGGTGGGAGGCCATCCCCGTCAGAACACAACAGCTCAGCGGGGGGGGGGGGGGGGGGTCGCTGTACTAAACTCACATGGTTAGTACAACGGCTCCGACCGGAGCTATCAGTTTTTTTTATTCTTTACACAGCTCTGCCACATAGCACAACTCTGTCTGGCAGAACAGGAGACCTGATCTTAATCTACTGGAGTTTAGTAACACCTACGGATCCTGTTACTCCACTAGCCTGTGAGTGGCTGGTGAAAGCACAAACAGCAGACTTATAAGCTTTTACTTTGCCCACTCCTCCTATCTGCATGTTCCTTATAAGCGCATGAGAACTGCAGTACAACCGATTGGCTCCTTGTGCTGCTTCTCCCTCCTGTAGTCCGAGTTCTACTGCACAGGTCTGATAACAAGTCAAATTCCGCTACTCATAAAAAATGTATGTTGATGATGTATTAAGGTAGTACAGAGCTATAGTATTGTGTGTCTTTTATATGTGCTTACAGTGCCGCTTTAAATGCAAAATATTCAGGCTACAGGGTACCTGTAAACTTGCGTTCTAGATACCATTTATGGTGAACCTTTTCCAGAACCGTGCAGCACACGTGATTAGATGAGGTCACTGACACCAGGGGAAGTCAATTACAAGGGCATGCCTCATTTTCAGGCTCTAAAGTCAGCAGAAAAAAAAATACAGCAATCTGGGAACATTAATTACTGCAGCGAACCTCTGGGTAAGTGTATAAATCCACCTGCTGAGGCTCTATGTCAGCAGAAGAATAATTACCCAAGACCCCACAATTACTGAACTCTGTTATTCTTTTAAACTGTTCCCGTTATGGTAATTATCTTTTTTCAATATTAATGCCCTGACTCATCTGCATTCATTCTGAAGGAGAAGAGCGGGGATCTTTGGTGTGTTTGCCTCCACTTAACACCAGCTGTTGTGATTGTATTCTGCATTAAAAGGAAACTATTTCCATTTCTACTATTTTCTACTATTTATTACTATTATTCTTTTAATCTGTGTAAACTAAAGTTTTTAAAACGTCGTTTTTACTCATATGGCTCTTTTCATTTATCTCTTACTACCTAGTTACTAACCACAATCCACCGCTCTGCCCACAATCCCTTTCTTCTCTCTTCCTATCATAGTTGGAACTCATGATGTGTCCAATGATAAAACAACTCCACTTTTTTTTTTTTTATACTATATATTAAATTCGTATTAAACCCAAAAGCAAACATTTATTAAATTGCAGCTTACCAATCCTTATGCCCCGTACACACGATCGGAAATTCCGCCAGCAAAAGTCCGATGTGAATTCTGACCGTGTGTATGCTCCATCGGACTTTTGCTGGCGGAATTCCCGCCAGCAAAAGATTGAGAGCAGGTTCTCAATTTTTCGATCGGAAAAAGTTCCGATTGGAAATTCCGATCGTCCGTACCAATTCCGAAGCGCAAAATTCCTACGCATGCTCGTAAACAATTCGACGCATGCTCGGAAGCATTGAACTTCATTTTCTCGGCTCGTCATAGTGTTGTACGTCACCACGTTCTTGACGGTCGAAAGTTCAGAGAACTTTTGTGTGACTGTGTGTATGCAAGCCAAGCTTGAGTGGAATTCCATCGGAAAAACCATCCAAGTTTTTTCCAAAGGAAAATCCGCTTGTGTGTATGGGGCATTAGATGTGACGGCAGCATTCGTTTTTTTAGGCTTTTGTTTTATTTTCACCTGGTGGTCTGGCCAGTAAGTCTGTTGTTTTTCAAAAGAATAAGCTCTCATGCAAATGTAGCAGTTTAGAGTGTTGGGACAAACCATTTACCACAGACAGGGGTGCTTATAATGGCCAGATTTTATTTATTCACGTAAAATACTTTATCCTAAAAGTCATAAAAAAAATAAAACTGTTTCTGTAACTGCTTGTATAACTGCAGTTTGGCTTTATTAGTTTATCTAAATCTGCTAGTACATCTAACACTCCCCTCCCCCCAGACTGATAAAGCTGATGTCCAAAGGTGCCCCTGTGCTCCTTTATCCAGACTGGGGGCACACTAATGCTTAGCCAGATCACAGGTAAAAACAAGAGGGGAAAAAACTATAGGGAAAAAAAAAAAGCTGCATTTCATTTCTGTTTTGCATTTAATACCGATTTGATTTATATTTCTAGATTGCTATTTTTCCTGGAAACTCAAAGTGCTTTATCTGCTGCTGAGACAAATGGTGAGGCTCAGTAGAATATCATACTGGGGATAATTTTAGACAGCAGTAAAAAAACATACAAGCATGTCTTTTTGAGTGTGTGAGCAAACAAATACAAGCACAGGAAGAACATGTAAAATCCATGCAAATTACACCCTGACGAGACTCAAACTGGGGGACCCATTGTCGCAAGACAGAAGTGCTAATAAATCTAAGCCACTGCACTGCCTTTTTAACCCTTCTATTACGTCCAGAACCCAATTGTTTCCAACACATTGAAATTACATTTGGCAACATTTCAGAGCCTCGCAGGATTCCTTTATTGGCTTACTCAGGGCCGGTGCTAGACTATTTTGCGCCCCAGGCAAGACCAGCTACTTGCACCCCCAAAAAAATTAAGGCTGCAAATGCAGCATGTGCGGGGATGCTTTCTCACCTTGCCAACATTAGTTCCATGTGGAGATTGACTGGGGTGCTGGGAGGAAGTGATGTTGCACGCAAGACGGCTTGCATGGACACCCCTTCTTCACAAATTGACTGAAGTTTGCCGGAGACGGCTGCATCTCCAGCTAACATCTAATGCCGCATACACACGATCAGACTATCCGGCGGACTTGGTCCAGCGGACCAGAGTCCACCGAACAATCCGCCCGTGTGTGGGCTCCGGCTGACTTTTTCTACCCAAAAGCCCGGCGGACTTAGAAAGAAGTCTTGACTCAAAATTATCCACCGGACTCGGCAGTCCGGCGGACAATCCGGCCGTCTGTGTGCTAGTCCGCGGGACTTTTGAAATGAATGGACTTGCCCACACACAGAGTAAAGTCTGTTCATTTTGAACGTGACTCCAGGTAGATGGGACTAACAAAGGAAGCCAATGTCGCCGCCTCTATCGGCGAGATTGACACCTTGCTAGCCCCGTCACCTGGTATGGATTTAAAGGGGAACCCCTACGCCGAAAAAAACGGCGTGGGGGTCCCCCCAAAGTCCATACCAGACCCTTATCCGAGCATGCAGCCGGCCGGTCAGGAAAGGGGTTGGGGACGAGCGAGCGCCCCCCCCCCCCCCCCCTCTTGAGCCGTACCAGGCCGCGTGCCCTCAACATGGGGGGTGCTTTGGGGAAGGGGGGCCCTGCAGCCCCCCATCCCAAAGCCCCTTGTCCCCATGTTGATGAGGACAAGGGCCTCTTCCCGACAACCCTGGCCGTTGGTTGTCGGGGTCTGCGGGCGGGGGGCTTATCGGAATCCGGGAGCCCCCTTTAATAAGGGGGCCCCCAGATCCCGGCCCCCCACCCTATGCGAATTAGTATGGGGTACATGGTACCCCTACCCATTCACCTGAGGGAAAAAGTGTTAATAAAAAACACAGAACACAGGTTTTAAAGTAGTTCATTAGACAGCTCCGGTGACCCCGCCCCTTGTCCCTATATAAGTCGCCGCACAGCGCGTCCCGGCCATTACAGGCGGAGAGAGCGTCGTGTCAACATCGGAAAAAGAGAAGAAGAAGAAGAAGAAGAAGAAGAAGGCGGCGGCAGCGACGAACCAGAAGACCGGGCCAACCCTAGTAAAAGAGCTGCAAGAAGATAGTGGAGGCCCGGCAGAAGAAACGAAGAGTGGGACAAGACCCCTGAAGTCCGAAGAAGACCCCTGGACGGCGGCGGCGACAAAGGAGAAAGCCAGGCTCCTCCGCTAGTAAAAGAGCGTTAAAAGAGCAGAAGATAGCGGAGGAGCCCGGCGAGAAGACCCCCGAAGTCGGAAGAAGACCCCCTAAGCTGTCTAATGAACTACTTTAAAAACCTGTGTTGTGTGTTTTTTATTAACACTTTTTCCCTCAGGTGAATGGGTAGGGGTACCATGTACCCCATACTCATTCATGTAGGGTGGGGGGGGGGGGGCGGGAACAAGGAAATGTTCTCTCCAGCAATAGAGACCAATCTAAACATGTGCAGCAGTACTACACTCACTGTGTCATATCTGGCCTTGTCAAGAGAGACCCTGCAGGAGGGGGAGGATCTGTCGATACAGGATCAAAGAGCCATTTTACACAATGCAGAGGATTAACCCAGGATGAATTACAGGATTTAATGCTGATAAATGTAAAGATATGCACTTGTGGGCTAAGAATATGCACGCATCATACATACTAGGGGGAGTACAACTGAGGGAATCAATGGTGCAGAAGGATCTGAGGGTTTTGGTAGATCATAAGCTCAATAATAGCATGCAATGCCAAGCTGTGGTTTCCAAAGTGAGCAAAGTCCTTTCTTGTATTAAGAGAGGTATGGACTCTAGAGAGAGAGATATCATTTTGCCCCTGTACAAATCATTAGTAAGACCTCATCTGGATTTTGCAGTTCAGTTTTGGGCACCAATTCTCAAAAAGGACATGGAGAAAGTGCAGAGAAGGGCAACCAAACTGGTAAGGGGCATGGAGGAGCTCTCTGCTATGAGTAAAGAGAAAATGTATTCACTCTTGAGAAGAGGAGATTAAGGGGGTATATGATCACCATGTAGAAATATATAAGGGGTCCATATAGTGAACTTTGTGTTGAGCATAGGCGTCCCCGGGGTGTGGCTATCGAGGCTGGAGCCCTGAATGTGGAGCCAATAGCCCTGAGTCTCAGCGGGTCGCGGCTGCGGCATTGGAGGTGAAGGAGTGACAATCTGCAAATGGTGGCAGGTGATGTGGCAAGTGACAATCTGCAAATGGTGGCAGGTGACGTGGCAAGTGACAATCTGGGTATATGGGATTGTATGATATTTTTTATTTTATTTAAATTATTTATTTATAATGGTTGAACTAGATGGACTTGTGTCTTTTTTCATCCTGACTATGTAACTGTGTAACCCCTTAAGTACAGACAGATTTTACTGTTGTGGATTTAGTAACACTTTAATTCTGAAGGACAGTAAACTGGCCCTTTGTTTAGAAAGTATGGAGACCCCCTGACCTAGAAAATAGTACCTGCCACTGTAAGTTATTATGATCTTTTACATTCCTTTGCATAATAGCCCCACCCTACTCCTACTTTTCCAGAGTAAAGCCCCATACACACGGTCGGATTTTCCGATGGATTCTGTCCTATCGGACAATGTTGTCGGAAATTCCGACCGTGTGTAGGCACCATCGGACATTTTCCATCGGATTGTTCGACGGACAAAGTTTTATCTCCTGCTCTCAAATTTTCCGACAACAAAGTCCGATCACACCAATTCCGATCGTGTGTAGCGTAGTCCGACGGACAAAGTGCCACGCATGCTCAGATCACATTACAAGACCAAAGCTATTGGCTACTAGCCTCTACGTAGTCCCGTCGTAGGCAACAAACGTCACCACGTTCAGAATGATCGGATTTTCCGACAACTTTGTCCGACCGTGTGTGTGCAACACCAGTGTCGGACAAAATCCGTCGGAAAAAATCCGATGGATTTTGTGGTCAGATTTTCCGACCGTGTGTACGGGGCATAACAATTCTTGTAACTTGTTTTCTCTAATCTTTTGATGCTGCTAACCTACTCTATTAATTAATAAAAATAAAAAAATGAAAAAAAAATCCCCTTGTGGTGAACTATATGGAATGTGTGACTATGTGGAATTTATTTTAATCACATTTTTTTTTTTTTTTTGCTGGTTAATAACCATCTCTGTTTTGGAAGAAATTGTTTGCTTCATAGTGCCCTTTTACAAACTGATATTTAAAGAAGAGAGAATGCCTTCATTAAAATTACCTGAGCAATCTCAGGATTGTAAAGAGAAAGGCTGCATTGTCTGCTTCTCTTAGATGAACCTTACAAAATACAGTATCTAACCACAAATTAAACTTCTCTTGCAGGGGATACCTGACATTTGACTGATGTACTTCTTCCAGTGACCTCCACTGTGCCGACACACTTCTCCACTGCCAATATAACAGCCTACCACAGAACACAAACTGCTGCTCTATGTATACTGTGCTATACGTTACACTCTTCAGACTGATAAACCCTATATACTGCTTTGTACAATCATAATAACAGATAATTGTATTCGGAATTCAACATTTCATCTCTTACGAACAATTTAGCTAGTTTTCGTTTGTTCTTGCGTTTACTACTGGTTGTAGGTTAAGGACTTACTTAGACAGCTCGGCAATCTCTGTAAGATGAACTTGCTTTCTGTCAGCCATCTCAGAAGGAAATATGGTTTCCATGAGGTTCATCAGAAGAGCAGTGACAGCATAACCGCCCACTCTCAAGTACTACAACAGAGGAAAAAAGTGTCAGTGCAGTAGGCAATGCAGTCAGGACAAAAACAATATTTACGGGAACAAAATATTACCTCTCGTAAGCTTTGCTTGCACAATGGGCAGTAGGGCTGGTGGTCCAGGCAGCGTAACAGGCACTCCTTGCAGAAGGTGTGGCCACAAGGTGTGGTGACTGGCTCCAAAAACATCCTGCCATTATAGAAGCAAAATTACCTTCTCTAAAAAAAAAATTACTAAAATCATATAGACCAAAACCTAATCAAAGAAAGTAATATGTACTCTCCATCTTTGTCAGGAAATTTAACAAATGAAAGTCACATCCACAGAATCTTAGAATGTGGTCAGAAGCTCAAAAACAACATGGTTAGCTCTCAATTAATTCATAGCCACCTAGGAAGGTAAATGATGGAACTCTGTCAGATGTTAAAACTAATGCTTCTGGTAAAGCTGTGGCACTTGAGTTGATTCAGCCCACTCCTCCATCGATATGTACATGGCTTTGGTTGGTAAATCAGGTATTGCCTTATCCAAAACGTATTTTTGAACACAGAGGTTGTAAGTATAATAAGGTTTGGGATGCATGATGTTCTTCAGATCTCACTGTAACCCACGCTTGAGACTATCATTGGGGGTATTAAGTAGCAGTAATCAATAATTGTGTTTTTCTGTTATTAACCATGTATACCAGGAATGGTTTGAAAGGGAATGCTGTATCATTGTAATTATGCAAAATATTTCTGCACTGTGAACCTCATTGTTCTATGTGCTCATGTTGAGCGCATTGATTATTAGCACTGTTTTACACCTTTTCAATTAAAAAAAGTGTTAAAAAAAAAAAACGAATGCTTGTTTCCAAAACTGTGATAAAAACATAAAAGACAGTTTGTACACATTTAAAAATATATTGGGCTGGGTAGAGGAGTTGATCGCAACTACAGAAACAAAGGAAACTAACTTTGACAGACTACAAAATCATGCTTGAGTAATATCTATGCCTAAAGCCAGCCATAGACAAGTCAGTTCAAATCTCAGATGGTTCAGCAGGGACTGGCCAAAATTTAAACAATGTATGGACAGCCTGATTGTACCTAGGTTTATCAATCGATCAACTTAGGTACAACCAGCCTGTCAGATTTTTCATGCAATTATTGCCAGCAGCTATAGCCACTAGCAATAATCCCTGTGTGTTCCCCCGGCTGGAATGGCTCCCCACCCATCAGGAGAACACAATAGCTCCACAGGAGGGATTCCCTCATCAACACAGTCATTCCGATTTTACATGTGATTATTGCTAGCAGCTGTTAAAGCCTCTAACAGTAATCACTGTGTTCTCCCATCGGTGGAATCCATGGTTGCAGGAAAGAAAGAAAGACACAAACTAAGGCCCCTTTCACACTTGTACGACTTGTCCTACGATTTGGGACTGCAAAGTCGAATGAAAAGTCGTTCCCCATGATTTCCAATGACAGCCATTCATATTAGTATAACTTCAAAGTAGTCCCTGCACAACTTTGGTCCAACATTCACTAAAATCACGACAAAATCGCGTCAAAATCACGGCAAGACCGTGCGACTTTGAAGTTGCGGTAGTGTGAAAGGGGAGGTAATAGCAGGAAAAACTCTGGATAGCCGCACATATATATCCTGTGCTTTTATTTAAAAAAGGTGTGAAAGGGGACTAAGTCCCAAACCATGTGTCTAAATTTACAATGAAGATTTCTCCCACATGCTACCTGGGATGCAACAAACCTGATACCTTCTACTTGGTCTGCTTGCCCTGTGGTTCACACATTTTGGTTTAGTACCTATCAAATGATACATACAATACTACCATGCCCCCTGATACAGGATCCATGTGAAACCTTACCCAATTTTCAATGTAGGCTTTATTCCTTTTTTTTACTGCAACAAAACAAACGATAGCCAAAGCCTATAGCAATCTCTATCTTGCAATTTTCCAGAAATAGTGGTGAGAGACTCTTGGGCTCTACTGAATTATAAAAACTACTGTGACACTGACAGACCAGATGTGGGAGTATAATCCCACAAACAAAGTGCACTCCCACAGTGTGTTCATTTTATGGAAGATACTCTGAAATCAACTTTTTATACTTTTTGGAATAATGGCTACTAGTACTCATTGGTGTTTATCGGCTGTATTTCTCTACTGTATTGTTTTTTGTTTTTTTAATTCAATAAAAGCAGAAAATATATTGAACACTGGTATGTGCCTTTCCCACAACTATAAATGTCAACCTACGCTTCTATGAGAAAATTATAAAGAACAGTTGACCCAGGGGCATAAAGAAATTATTTACATGGCTTCACCCATGATCCTAAACTTTATACGCCCCTTAAATTTGGGATTTGTGATGCAAGGATTTTATGATCCTCTTGGCCCACTCACCATGCCTGTCTGGGTTATACTTTCTACATAAATGCTAAAACGGCTTGCAGTTGGGGTTTTCTTGTTATTAGTTGTGTTTTTTATTATGTGTCCAAGGTAGGCTGTGTTTCCCGCGCAGGTGAGTACTGAATAAAAATGCAGTGTGCGTGCCTGCCCCAGCTCCCCACTGCAGACATCAAGGAAGAATAAAAACTGTCCGCACACCACCCAGAGCTATTGCAAAATGAATCATTTTAATGTCTTTATAGTCAGAGAAGCAAAACAGGACAATTTGTTAACGCGTTTCAAACTAACATCTCTTGCGTAATGCCCAAAACTGGTGTTGCATACACACGGTCGGACAAAGTTGTCGGAAAATCCGATAGTTCGGAACGTGGTGACGTTCATTGTGTACGACTGAACTAAGTAGAGGCTAGTAGCCAATAGCTTTGGTCTTGTAATTTGATCTGAGCATGCGTGGCACTTTGTCCGTCGGAATTCTCTACAAATGATCGGAAAAAGTCAGATCGGATTTTTTTGTCGGAAAATTTTAGATCATGCTCTCAAATTTTTTCCCTCTGAGTCTCAGACGGAAAAAGTCCGATAGAGCCCACACACGATTGGATTTTCCGACAACATAATCCGATCGGACGTTTTCCGTCTGAATTTCCGACCGTGTGTACAGGGCATAATAAGAACTGATCATAATTATGATTAAGCACGAGATGTTAGTGTGAAACACGTTAACAAATTGTCCTGTTTTGCTTCTCTTCTCTATGAAGACATTAAAAGGATTCATTTTGCAATAGCTCCATGGTGGTGTGTGGCCAGTTTTTATTCTTCCTTTTTTATTATGTGGACTGTCATTTAGGCAAACAACAATCATTCCAGCTGTGGAAAGATTTTTTGTTTCATTCCACATTCTCTAACTCAATATGTCATGTGTTAATGTGTTGTGTTAAGGCAATCCATTCATTATGAATTGGCTGCCAATGCAAAGGACACTGCACCCTTTTGTGGGAATACAACACACAGTAGTGTGCTCATGTAGAAAAAGCAAGGAGGAAGTGCTGAACACCAGAGAAACAGCCTGAGTGTATAGAGGAATCAAAACGGTCCAGCTCCTCCCAGGCCATGCCCCAACGCGTTTCGTGTTAAGACCTGTGGGTGGCGTGAAACATGTCAGGGGCATGGCCTGGGAGGAGCCAGACTGAATCTGTTTTGATTCCGTTATACATTCAGGCTGTTTCTGCGGTGTGCAGTGCTTCCTTCTTGCTTTCTCTACATGTCTACACCAGTGCCCAGACAGGCTCTTCTTAGTGGCTTCACCCACCTTTAATGTGAGCTACCAGAGACATGTGGGGTGATTACTTTGAGCAGTATCCATGAGCATTTCTACAGGTTATGGACACAGTAGGCTGTAAAGAAGGTGCATTGCGTTAGTAAGTTGAGATGCCAAGCAAACTTAAAAGCAATGTCATGTATAAATTAGGGTTCATGGTGTGTGGTGCGACAATCCTGTATTACCCCAAGGCAAAGGTGTGAAGTCAGCTTAAATTGACCCCACTGCTAGAATAATTTTTTTAAAGAATGCAGGGGACTGGTGGGAAACAGTACTTCTTTGTACCTTTTTTACATTTTTATTTTAGCAGCTAAAGTGGTTGTAAACCCTTACAGACCACTTTGATCTAGGAAATATCTCCTACACGGTTAAGGAGATATTTTACAAAAATAGGGCACCGCTGTCTACGGCGCATGCGCGCCTTAGACAACGGTGCAGGCGCACTGGGCGCGTCGCAAGTGAAGGCAAACATGCCGTCACTTACGGCTCCCGCGTGCATGTGCCGGAGTGACGTCATCGCTGCTCTGGCCACTCACAGTGCCGGAGCAGCGATACCCAGAAGGAAGATGGACGCCTAGTGCTACAGGGGACAGCGGTGACATCGCTGGCTCCTGTGTCGGGTAAGTGACACATAATGGGCTACTATGCGATGCATAGTAGTCCATTATGCTTTACCTTTGCAGGGAAACAAAGAGGAAGTAAACCCATCAGGGTTTACTTCCTCTTTAAGGGAAATACTGCCAAAAATATATATTTTCACTGATTATCTACTATATTTTCTATTTTTATTTTAATATCAGATTTCGACATTTCCAACACAGTGGCAGCACAACGTGTGACAGTTCATGTGGGAAATAGCTTGGAGGATATCAGCAGATAACCAGAATCACAAAATGATGTAATTTTAGAAAAATGCAGAAAAGAGACTTTCTTTATTACTCTATAAACGCAGTCATGCACATCCTGGTCTTATATTTATAGAGGGTTTCCATCAGGGGTGACAGACAGCTCTCTGGTGCAGTAGTGGGGCCCTTCAGCAGGTGTCGGTATGTATGAGAAATAACAGCGATTTGTTCTCTTCTACAAGGACGCAGTCTCTGCAGTTTTGGCCGTCTGCGTGGATTCCGGCTGTGTTTTTTGCAACAAAGAGACTCCTTCCTGCTTCTGGTTTCCAGGGAAACGTTCCAACCTCTCCAAATCCCACTAAACGTGTCTCTAAATAGACTGAAGGACTGTCACGCATTTCTGTGCAGACTGCAGTCACTGCAAAGTACTGCAAGCAAGAAAAAGGGAACTAAATCTAAACTAACTTCAGTCCCAAGGACCTGGGAACACGAGGGAACAATAAAGATGCAGCTGAAAAAAAGCATACAAAAGGAACTGTCTTATCAGTAAAGTTATTTGTAAAGTAATGTAGATGCTCTCATCATTTACCCAAACCTTCATTTGTATACAGCTACATAATATAAGGAGAGTAACAACACTATGCTGGTTTTAAAAAAATAAGCCCAACTGAACCCTCTGGAGTTGATTTACTAAAAGCAAATAGACTGTTCACTTTGCAAGGAAAGTTGCACTTTGCAAAGGAATTTCCCCCAGAGCTTAAAGCAGATCTTCGCTGCATCTAAACCACAAACCAAAAACACAATTTGATTCATTTTTATTATTCAAAACAAACTACCCCATCCATCCATGTCTCTATGCTATATTTTGTTGAGAAATCACTTTGAAAAACAACCTCCTAGCATGTCTGGTCGTGGCCATCCTGAGTAAGGGCAAACAATTCATGTAGCATTCACTTCCTAGAATCCATCTGCTCTTAGCTCAAGCATGCATGCAAGTGTGCTTAGCTGAGAAAACCCCTCCTCCTCTCCTGAAGACTCCTGGGATGTATGACATCATTTGCCTAGGCAAGAAACCAGGAAGTGACTGAAGAAATGTAAGAGAAGTTTAAAGCAAGTAACTATTATATACTTTCCTATCTATTTACCAATGCTAGTAGCATGAGGATTTAAAATAATCAATGTTGATTGAGAGAGTGAAGTTCCATTTTATTGAGATAGATAGCAAGGATAACTTGCCACAAATGTGTGGCAGTGCTAAATTGTAAGTCTTGTTAACTTGCTGCACATTTTCCCTGCAAGTTGTACACTTGCAAAGCACTTGAAGCATAAGTTCTAGTTGACATTTTTCCAATTTCTAGCAAATTTGCGTGGCAAGTCTCAAGCAAGAACAAAGTTGCCGTGGTGAGTCTACAGTAAGAGCTCTGCAAGTCAGCATGACAATTCAGCCACAGTGACCCCTGTGGTGGGAGGACTAATGCACAACATAATTGAACCAGAATTTGCAGCAGACTTGCAGAATGTTTGCAAAGAAAGTTGATGAGGAGTCATACAATGCGGACTTGCTGCAATTGTTCAACAAACTTGTGAAGCCTGGCAAGTCTAGTAATAGCTGAGCAAGTCATTTTCAAACTTGCAGCTCAATTGCTTGCTATCTGGGATGATCATCCGATCATGTACAAGCAAAAATGTACACATGAATTGGCCACGTCAGCGATTGTGTGTACACACACGCGCACATACCCTCACTGATCTATTTTATTTTCATAGTTCCTCTCCCTCCAGCAGCACAGTGAGGAGTTGCAACAAAGCAATTTTCAATCACTCCCAGGTGTCCTCCACATTTCACCCTATGGCTGGGGACAGTCTAACCGCAATTCCTCAAAGCCATTGGTCAATTTTTAACATCACCTGATAGCCACATTTTAGCACCCAGGCTGATGACCCCAATCTACTATGCTATAGGAGAATAACCCCTGAAAATGCCTGCAGCCACCCCCTGGGGAACCGACCATACAGTTAATTAGTGGTATTTTTTGAATGGCATGGCGATATAGGCTTATAGTGGGGGCCCCCCTGGGGCATGTTGGCACGTGGACAGACATAGAAATCTTAGAGAATGCACAGTAACTTATAGAGTGCCTGTACACTAGTAGAACCACTAATAGGCTCCTTTTTCTATGTATACAGGCACAATTGTATAAAAAATGCATACAAATAACAAGATAATAAAAATGTTATATTAATGTTAAAAAGTATATATATATATATATATATATATATATATATACATACATACATATATGTAAATGCATATTCACCTATTAATAAGCCTCTTTTACACGCTCATTTGTACAAAGGGTTTAACAGGGCTTTACATCTATGGTCCCTAATTAAAAATTAAACTGTCTCCCTGACCCCCTCACTTTTTAGGGCTGATTGCTGATGAAATATTTATCATGGTCATTTTTGTCCCCTTTGGCTCAGGGACATGTCACTTAAGGTCTTTTAGTTGTCACCTCCTACCCTCAACCATTAATGATGGGGCTGTGCTAGGAGCAGATACAGGCAAGTCAACCCTATTGAAAGTGCAGGTTCAGCATTGCTAAGCAGCGTTTCTTGCCCACCCGCTGCACCTGCATTTTTAACAGGCTCCAGGTCACTGAAGATGTTTGGCGGGCAGGGAGTTTAGTTTTGCTAAGCCTATGATTTTACACAGTTACCTGTTTACTAAGCTGCATTGAGGATGGAGTGTCTTTTCACCTGGCCATACATGGATTGAAATTCGGCCGGTTCAGCAGAGACTGGCCGAATTTTGATCTATGTATGGGCAGGCTGATGGGCAAGATGATTCTACCCAAGTTGATCCATCGATCGACCCCGGCACAACCAGCCTTTCTGATTTTTCTACATGCGATTACTGCCAGTGGCTATAGCTGCTAGCAGTATTTATTGTATTCTTCCGGCAGGAGAGGCTCCCCACTGGCAGAATACATCAGCACCCCAGGAGGGATTCCCCCATCAACACTGACTGTATTAATGGAGGAATCAAGCGATTTTCTTTCCTGCAACACGTGGTGGAAGAAAATCTATTTATCTATGGCTAGCTTTATGGACACTCGCCACACTGTGCCTCATGTGTATACAAATTATCAATATATAGGCAATGAGGCTATATCTGTATTTGCAAATGTATGCAACAAAAATCTTTCTTTTTAACTTCAATTTTCAAATAATTTAAATAGGTGGTTTCTGTTGACTGATTGCTGGGGGATTTTAGTATTGTTCTAAAATCTGACAGGGATTCTACTTTCCTACTCTACCAAAAAAAGGTGTTACTTTCTATATCTTTGCCTCTTTTGGGGAGATCTCCTCTAATCTTCTTTCCAGGTAACAGTGGAAGAGGAAGTGAAGGGAAATCTCCCAAGTGGAGACAGCAAAGAGAAAAAAAAATCAGAGGTTCTAACCCTTTCTCATTTTACTTAAAGACGATATGCCTTGGGTTGGACAATAAATGTGTTTTCTTTTATATTTAATGAAATTTGTGTTTACAAAGTTGTTTTTTCCTATTTTATTTCTTTAGACAAATCATATATTTATAAACATGAGAATTACAACAGATTCCGTTTGACTAGATAATTTCTAAACTCAGCAGAATCGGCTCATTATTGCCTGGGACATGACAGACCCGATATTTGCTCTTTTAATCTTTTTGAAACCTGGAGTGCTTATTTGGAGAGAAGCCCAGATCATCTGCTTGGTAATTGACAATAACAACCTTCATTTCTCTCTAAATAAGGCATCCCTTTGCTTTGCCACTTGTGTTACAGAATTAATTAGATTTTGCTATGATCTGCAGTGTAAAGCTGTCTATAGATATTACACGATGCAAGTTTACTAGGAAACAATCTGATCGCTGAAAGATGCTTTGTATGCCCAATGCACATACAGGTTTTTAGGTTCAATCAGTGGCAGTGCGTCCATAAGGGTGCACGGGCGCCACCCCCTCTCGCACCAATAGATAGATTCATGCATTGCATGAATCTATGTATGGCCGCCGCTGCCATCCTGGTGACCTGCTAGTGCCATCCTGGTTGCTCGCAGGTCACTCAGCTGTGTTAGGAAAGTGAGTATTCATTAGCTTTTATAACACTAAACCGCCTCTCCGCCAATCAGGTGCTCGGATCTGTTAACCTTTACCTGATTGACTGAAATGACAGGCGCTGTGATTGCATCCAATCATAGCAGAGGATGGGAAGAGCGGACGGGAGAAAACATTGAGGAGCTGTCCCACCGAGACAGGTAGGTGCAGGCGGCGGACCGGCGGGGGGCACACTGGCAGCATTTGATATGGCACAGTAGCTGCGTTTGATGGGGCACAGTGGGAGCAATTGATGGGGCACAGTGGCAGCAACTGATGGGCACAAGTGGCTGCATATGATGGGCACAAGTGGCTGCATATGATGGGCACAAGTGGCTGCATTTGATGGGCACAAATGGCTGCATATGATGGGCACACATGGCTGCATATGATGGGCACAATGGCTGCATATGATGGGCACAGTGGCTGCATATGATGGGCACAAGTGGCTGCATATGATGGGCACAGTGGCTGCATATGATGGGCACAAGTGGCTGCATTTGATGGGCACAGTGGCTGCATATGACGGGCACAAATGGCTGCATCTGATGGGCACACATGGCTGCATATGATGGGCACAATGGCTGAATATGATGGGCACAGTGGCTGCGTTTAATGGGCACAATGGCTGCATATGATGGACACAAGTGGCTGCATTTGATGGGCACAAGTGGCTCCATTTGATGGGGCACAGTGGCTGCATATGATGGGCACACATGGCTGCATATGATGGGCACACGTGGCTGCATATGATGGGCACAGTGGCTGCATATGATGGGCACAGTGGCTGCATATGATGGGCACAGTGGCTGCTTTTGATGGGCACAATGGCTGCAATTGATGGGCACAGTGAGGCTGCATTTGATGGGCACAAGTGGCTGCATTTGATGGGGCACAGTGGCTGCATATGACGGGCACAAGTGGCTGCATATGATGGACACACGTGGCTGCATATGATGGGCACAATGGCTGCAATTGATGGGCACAGTGGCTGCATTTTATGGGCACAGTGAGGCTGCAAATTGATGGGGGGGGGGGGTTTTCAGCATTTTTCAGTTTGTTTTTTAGCACCAGCCGACACTGGGTTCAACCCTATGGCCCCATTCACACTGGCACTAAAGGAGGCCCTTGTCGGCAGTTCTGATCCACTCCATCCTCAATCATCGATTTTAGGGCCCAGTACTTTAGGGTGACATTTTTACTGAATGTTATGTGCATTGCCCCATGTTCCTGGTGACAGTGGTAATCAGGTCAGTCAGAAAAAATGAAACGGGTACACAGCAATAAAAATCTGACAGTGATTCTAAGCCAGGCTATACATGGAGCTTGATTCCCCCATCAACACAGGCTGTTGTCTTCTCCCGGGGGGGGGGGGGGGGGAGAGACAGTGATTATCGCTAGCGGCTATAGCAGCTGCCTGCGATAATCATATGCTAATGTGGCAGGCTGGTTGTACCCTGACCGACCAACTTGTTATATTCAGCCTGCCCATTAATGGTTCAAATCTCGTTCAGTTCTTGCTGAATCAGTCGAGATTTGAACCGTGTATGGCCGGCCTAACCACTCACCACTCTATCCAAATCTAAAAGGTGGTACACCATTCTGAGTTTCAATGGGAGTCACCGCACTCTACACCTTGTGTTTTATTAGATAAAGCCAAATGAGCTTATTCATCACAACTTACCTAATACAAAGGGAACATTCCACATCAGAAAGACTCAGCAGGTCTTTTAGGGATGGATAGGGGCAGATTTTCTGAGTACCATCTTCTTCCTGATCTGAAAAAGAAATTGTAAGTCTTAGATTCACATATATATGATTCTCCAAATGTACCACTCTACTGGCTCATTACCTCTCATGAAGGTGATATGAAGTATTGGTGCTTCATATCATCTGTGATCAGTTCGCCCAAGATTGATGCAAGGACATATAGAAACCAATACAATTCATCTTGCACTGGTCTGACTTCCTCAGGGAGAACTTTGATTGGTTACTGCACCTAAAGCTGAAATTTTATCTACCGTATATACTCGAGTATAAGCCGAGTTTTTCAGCACATTTAAGCTGAAAAACCCCCCTCGCTTATAGTGAGGGTGCCCATCTGCAGCTGTACCTTTGATTACTAAAACAGCGGGTGTCTCCCGCTGTGTTATGCAGTCTGTTCTGCCGTCCATTGTAACAAAGCCCCGCCTTCTCCCCGTCCGTGATAGAGGAACACTGATACAATGCTGGAAAACTGTATCAGTGTTCCATCTATCATGGACGCTTTCCCTTTAAAAAATATTTTTTTTTATCACTTTTATTCCTATTACAATGTAGACATCCCTTGTAATAGGATAGGAATAGGGCATGACAGGTCTGCTTCATGGAGAGATGTGGGGTCTATGAGACCCCACATCTCTCCTCTAGGCAGAAAAGACAGAGATCAAAAAAACAAAACTTCCGGCGCCAGCGGATTCCTTCTCCAGCTCGCCAATCGCACGGGCGAGACAGTTGAAGCACTGGAGGGCGGTGGGGGACGGACGCTATGGGGGCAGCTGCTATGATTGTTTTTACGGTGCAGGGAAGATTTAATGGTAAATATTTACATGTTGGCACTTATGCTTACAAAATACAATATATATAGCAGCACAGTGGCTAAGTGGTTAGCACTTCCGCCTGGCAGCACGAGGGTCGTCGGTTGGAATCCCAACCATGACACTACTTGCCTGGAGTTGGTATGTTCTCCCTGTGCCTTTGTGGGTTTCCTTCCCCACCCCAAAGACATGCTTGTAGGTTAATTGGATCCTGTCTAAATTGGCCCTAGTATGTGTACTCCTTGAGGGCAGGGACTGATGTGAAAGTAAAATATGTATATGTATATATGTGTATGCAAAGCACTGTGTAAACTATAAGTTTCTGTAATAAATAAATAATTCTGCTGGCTATTATACAACCACTAATTACTTGGATCTGGAGATGAGAGCTGAGAGAGGACTAAACATAGGCATGGACAGCTATTTTGGGTGTCTAGCCCATGAGAGACAGAGGCCACCCACGGTTCAATTTTTGGCTGATTAGCAGGAATCACTGAAATTTGAGCTGTCTATGGGGGCTTTAAGGCAAGCCATACATTATATAATTTTCTTTCCTTCAACCACAGGTTAAAGGAAAGAAATTGCTCAATTCTACAAACAACACAGTCATTGTTGATGGTGGAATCCCTCCCGCAGCGCTATTGCATTCTGATAGCGGGAGTTTTCCCAGCCATCAAAATACAATGATCACTGAGGGCAGTTATAGCCATCAGCAGTGATCACATGAAAAAAAATCCCAGCAGACTGGTTGTTTCGAAGTCGAATGATAGGTTGACTTCGGTACAACAAGCCTGCCCCTAAACGGATGGAAATTCAGCTGAATTTTGATCCATCTATGGCTGGCCCAAGTCTCCTGTCAGAGAGGTAATCTCTCTTTTACTTTCAGCACATATATACCGCATACAATTGATTGGCTTCTAGTACTGCCCCTCTTTCTTCCAGTCTAAGTGCTGCTGTGCAGGGAATTAAAAGAGGACGTATAACTGCATTAATTAGCATTTTTAAATTATGCACCAATTGGGTTTTTAGGTTTCCTTTAAATCTCATCTAGTACAAGACAGGCAACCATTTTAACTTCCAATCCAGTACATATATGCAATTAATTGAAAAGGCACGCCGGTAAAAGCTCTGCTGGGAGGCAGGAACAGAGCACTTGCAACCTATTACAGGAAGGGAATGGACAAGGACCGTCATGGTGGGATGACCAGGTATTATTTACATTGTAAATGAACGCTGCAGATTTGGAACTGGAACTTGTGTGGAAAAAGTGAAAACAGGCAGACCTTTTATTGCAGAAGGGACACGGTTTTTCTCTTCTTCAATAAAGGATTCTTACTTGCCCATTTGCAATCTTCTTGAAAACGTACACATGTGCAGCTGAGCTCTGGCATCTGCCAGCTACTGGAATGAATGAACCCCCACGCATGCGCAAAAGTTACATTATCTCAGCATGTCCAGTTAAGATTACTGAAGATCACTAACACAGAAGAAGTCTGAACAGAGTTGCTGGCACTGCCAGGACAGGTTGCATTGCAGGAGGAGAGGTGAGTAAAGTTCCACTTTAAATGGCAGTATACAGTAGATAGGCTATATACCACTATCTTAGTTTCCAGCTACTGACCTTTTAATTTGAAATGCTTACTTAGTCTGTAAGTTTCTGGTGGGTCCGGCTCGTCTGGCTCCTTCCTCTTTCCCTGCTCCTGGTTTATGTCAGCTGACTTTGTCCTTCCATTACCAGGGGGCTCTGTGAGGGAGGCCTTTTCATTGTCTTCAAGCTATTAGAGGACAAACATGTGACATTTCATAATGCATACAACCTTACAAAAAAATCATAAGTAGTTCCTATATCCACAGACGAGATTATATGTACAACACAGTTGAAGAATAATTTCAGCACTGGTATGTTACACTGTACAAAGTTACATTGATCCAGCTTGGACCAATGTACCTATGCATATTCCGTAGATGGCCAATGCCCCTGGCAGTTGGAAATCATTGAAGTAGACACGCTACTCCAGTGATCTCCACTTGCTTCCAGGCATCCTGAAGAGCTGCTCTTCTCCATAATGAACTGGCTGAAGTTGGCTGCTCGGTATGGGCAGTATTCACCATTTTATGATCGAATGCAAATGATTGGATTGGAAGAGGTGGAGAGCATGACACCGCTGTCCTACCTCTCCACCTCATCCCATCAAAGAACACTTTGCATTCATTCAGACAATGCACAGCATTGTCTGAATGGTGCCCATGCTACACCGCTAACCTGTGTTCAGTGAGAAGGTGTAGCTGCTCGACAGGGGACCCGAAAGTGAATGGTGATCACCTGTGTCTTTGTCTACTTCAGTGATTTCCAGCTTCCAGGGGCATTGACCAGGTATGGTATATACTTAGTTCCTCCACTGGGTTTTTGAGCAGCAAAATATCAAATTGTTTAAAGTATAAAAAGTCTTTATTAAATTAATTAGAATCACGTTGAACATTATATATAATATATATATACCAGAATACAGCAATGCAAAAATATATTACACGGCATTACATTACAATAATTGCCATGTCAGAAACACTGACACGTTTCGACCTATTCGGTCATGGTCTTCTTCTGGGGGATATTTGCTCTAAAACAAATGCATTCAATTTAAAAATTTTCAAAAAATATCTTTCAACATGCATCAATTTACATGTGCAGGAACATTGCTATATTTACCGCTAGAAGCTGGAATGGATAGCCTCAGATGGATAGCTTCCAGCGGTAAAAATAGCAATGTTCATGTACATGTAAATTGGTGCATGTTGAAAGATGTTTTTTGAAATTGAATGCATTTGTTTTAGAGCAAACTATCCCCCAGAAGAAGATCATGACCAAATAGGTTGAAACGCATCAGAATTTCTGACATGGCAATTATTGTAATGTAATGCTGTGTAATATATGTTTGCATTGCTGTATTCTGGTATATGTATTATGCCCCATGACCAGAGCTCATATTTTAATGTTCAACATGTGATTCTAATTCACTTAATAAAGACTTTATACTTTAAACAATTTGTGATCATTTTCTTCTAAAAAACCCAGTGGGGGGACATTCTCACTCAAATTACAGTTGGGGTGTGCAGCCTTTTATCTTTCCCAATATGGTATATACTTACCCTAGTTACCTTGATCTAAGTAATGTAACTATGTATAACATGCAGATGTCTGGAATTCTTGTTTAATTAAACTTTTTTCTAACTAACTTATTGACTTGTATTCAGCTTCATATTTCCTCAACCTATCTCCTCAAATATTGTATTATTTCATGGTTGATGATGGAGTTAAAGGACAATAGGTTTTAGAAAACTGAGGCTGGCCCTACACAGTTCTGCCCCATACACACAGTCGGATTTTCCGACGGAAAATGTCCTATCGGACCACGTTGTCGGAAATTCCGACCGTGTGTGGGCTCCATCGGACTTTTTCCGTCGGAATTTCCGACGGAAAAAGTTTGAGATCCTGCTCTCAAATTTTCCGACAACAAAGTCCTATCGGACTTTTTCCGATCGTGTGTAGCGAATTCCGACGGACAAAGTGCCACGCATGCTCAGATCACGTTACAAGACCAAAGCTATTGGCTACTAGCCTCTACGTAGTCCCGTCGTACACAACGAACGTCACCACGTTCAGAATGATCGCATTTTCCGACAACTTTGTCCGACCGTGTGTATGCAACACCAGTGTCGGACAAAATCCGTCATAAATAATCCGACGGATTTTGTGGTCGGAATTTCCGACCGTGTGTACGGGGCATATGTCTTTTCGTTCAGCCATTGGGCTGAAAGCAAAATAAAAAACATTCCTCCATCCACACAAATGAGGTGGATGAAGAAATCGCCCTCCACCAGGACATTGTATTCTTACAGCAGCACCCGCTGCTGTCTGACAACACTGATCAGTGGCTGCAGCTGCTGATTGTTGTTTTTCAACATATCTCTTCAACAGATACTGTACAAATAGGGAATATCCTAGGATTCCAGGAGGATATGCCAGAGAGTATATAACATTTGTAGTGGCCTACGCAGACAGGTTGCCAAGCCAGACTGATGTCTGAGAGTTGGAGATTGTTAAAGGTTAGAGGTAGTCCACATCAGAAAAGCTAGAGCGCTCAGAATCTGGCGCAGCTGTGCATGGTAACCAATCAGCTTCTAACTTCAACTTGTTTAATTAAGCTTTGACAATAAAACCTGGAAGCTGATTGGTTTCTATGCAAAGCTGCACCAGATTTTGCACTCTTCAGTTTTAGCAAATAACCCCCATTTTGTATTAAATGGCCCCAAAAACAGCAGGCAATAGAGGTGAACTGCTGTATGCAGCAATACTTATGTCAGTGCTGATGCCTGTGTGCATCAGCGCTTAGCCACACATGCACATTTAGTAAATCAACCTCATTGTGTCTGAGCAAAGGATGTACCAGTCTGTATGTGAGCAGAAAAAATGTGCAGTCTGATGACCTAAAGTGGACCTTCAATGATATTTATTACATAATAATATCCTTGTTACATATTTGGATTTTATTTTTTGGGGTAGCACGTATCTTTTTCAGCACATACTTGCTCCCACTTCATCATTTCCCGGCTAGGCAAAGCTTATGCTCTTAGAGGTGGCGGGTGCAGATCCCAGGCTAAAAACATTTTCAGCAAGTACAGAAAATACTTGTTGATCTTGCCAGAAAAGCAGTGTCCTTGTCACTTCCTGTGAACTAAGAAAGAAAACACAAACAACCTTTATTGTGTAAAGTGGTTAGCAACCAGCCAACTACTTTAGTGCATTATTGCTGTAATTACGGTATGTTCATTATTTGTTATTTTCATTATGTTTCTGTATTTTATTGCTATCGTGTTTTGTTACAGATAATGTTTTGCTCTTTACTCCTGAAGAAGCATGAAACGCGTAGGGGATAAACCATCACCCCTATGTTCTCCATTACTTCAAGGGATGCTTTACTATATGTGATCTCCATATCCTAACACAATACTCTGTCATTATGTGATAGACGTGATTTTATTTATGTGTTTGTGTACATTCGTTTTTGTATTAATAAACATATATCATTTTTATGTCATTCTAAATGTGTTGTTATTGAGTAACGAGATAGTCCATTTATTTTGTCATACCTCTTTGGGGTTATGTCCCTTTGTTATTTTCATTATGTAAAGTTTTAGTCCCACCAGTCCACCGTGTAATGGACATGAGCAAAGACAGACATGCTTAAAGTCCAGCCACCCTTGGCTGCCCTCATCCCCACAAAGGATAACAAAAAAAAAAAAACATGGACAGGAGGTGTGTTAGTGGCTGAATCACCAGGTGAAATATTTTTTTATAAAGCTTGAAAAAAGAAAACAAATGCAGCCAACAAATCTAAAAACCGGTGAACTGCAATATATTACATTTTTGGTTTGGGGTTTAGATATACTTTTATGTTTAAAACATATTGTTTTCATTTACAGCTTTAAAACAACAGCATTAAATTGAATCTACATCACAAGGTCAAACAGCAAAAAGGCAAGGTGAAACACAAAACTATCTGTCCGGAATAAACAATATATATAAAACGCGTGTCACTTCTCCGACACGTAGCCTGTAACTGTGCTTCACGTCTCAATGCCTACCTGTCACATCCAATTTTACACAGCCCTGTGGATAGTTGCTATAGCAAAAGCACATGTAGCGTCTATCTTTTTTTTTTGGGAGAAATTTGCATTCTTGCAATAAGACTTTTTTGTTATGTTTGAATATAAATCATCCATGTCAAATTATGCACCTGGAATATCGTGAACGGCACATTTCATTAGATAATGCTGCACGTTTCCTATCTAATTTGAACAGAAAGAATAGGTATATTTCTTATGCACTTATTAACGATTTAGCTCATAAAATATGTATATAAACACACTGAAATTTAGTACATATTATATAAGAAATATTAAAAGATGAAATGATTTGAAGGAAATAAGATCAGTGTTGTAAGGGAAAACATATACATTTTATTGGATTTCATCCTCAGGCTGGTCATGGATGAATATGGATGTAAACACGTTAATATGTATGAAGATAACAGAAAGAGGTCAACAAATTAGGTATAATTAAATAACTTCACTAAGTCATTGCAGCAAACCTAAGCAGCTTTATAATAGGTATAGTATAGGTAAAAATTATGCAGGCAATATCCGATTGCCTCTCAGGGGATCAGGAAGGAATGTAATGTAACAATGTGTAACAAAGTGGATCATGATTTGCTGTGGTTTTTCGCATTCCTCTGGATCAACTGTGGGTAAAGGATTGTGCATATGGGATGGTATGATTTTTTTACATTTTTTTTTAAATTGGTTGAACTAGATCAGGCATGTCCAAAGTCCGGCCTGCGGGCCAATCGCGGCCCGCGTTCCGGTTTTTAACGGCCCGCCTGGTTATTTGGACATAAGAAACCTTTTGTGGCCCCCAACGATCTCCGGCGCCGGGGCCACAAAAGATATATATATATCTATGTATTATATGCTGGCTGCCTTGGAGGGGACAGGGAGGAGGCCGGGCGAGTGCCGTACACACAGGAGTATTTCCTGTTTACACGGCAGCCTCTGTAATAGGAAGTCCCATCTCCTGCACTGCCATTGGACAACTGTTCGGTCCATCATAGGAGGCAGGACTTTCTATTAAAAAGGCCACCGAGAAAACAGGAGTTTTTCCTGTATGTAATCTTTTGGCGCTCATCCCGCCCCCCTCCCTGTCCCCTCCGAGGCTGCAGATGGGTGGGCATCAATCAGGCTGCACTGATGGCAATGGTGAGTCTGTATTTTTGGCAATGGGGGTGCTGCATTCCTGGCAATGATGGGTGCTGCATTCCTGGCAATGGTGGGTGCTGCATTCCTGGCAATGGTGGGTGCTGCATTCCTGGCAATGGTGGGTGCTGCATTCCTGGCAATGAGGGTGCTGCATTCCTGGCAATGAGGGTGCTGCATGGGGGTGCTGCATTCCTGGCAATAGTGGGTGCTGCATTCATTGAAATGGGGGTGCTGCACTGCTGGAAATGGGGGTGCTGCACTGATGGAAATGGGGGTGTTGCACTGATGGCAACGGGAGTGCTGCATTCATGGCAATGGTGGGGCTGCATTCGTGGCAATGGGGGTGCTGCATTCATGGCACTTGTGAGGCTGCAAATGGGCACTGACTCTTATTTTGCTTCACAGTTCTTTATTTAAAATGTAAGCTTTTTTCCTGAAACTCTCCTCTTAAAGTGGAGGTGCGTGTTATACGCGATAAATACGGTATATCCAAATAACACGCCCAAGCTCATCTCTTTACTCACACAAAGCCACAAAGGCAAGAGAATTCTTGTTGGGCAGTGTATTAGTGCTTGAGCGAACACACTTAGACCAAATTTTAATGGTCAGGAAAAATTGTCAGCCCTCACGCATGTTCACTTCATCAAATCTGGCCCTCTTTGAAAAACGTTTGGACATCCCTGAACTAGATGGACTTGTGTCTTTTTTCAACCTGTCTAACTATGTAACTATATCTAAACCTAATTTATCTGTCTTCTTCACTTAATCTTCAATGTGCTCCTTGAGTTTCTTTGCAATATTAGTTATTGGCAAGAGTCCTCAAAATATAAGCTAAAATTTTACAGCGACCAAACAGCTAGGAGGAAAATGCACAGCCTGAAGAAACTAATTCGACTTCCTCTTTTACTGGTTGGAGTTCAGTAAAGTTTATTACTATGGGTTACTGCACTTCACACTTAGCGTATTGCTTCTCACATTCTTAGCTGAAATAGCCCACAATGGAATATTGCATCAGTAAGAAATTCTGTAGATAAAAGTAGGCTTTGTAGAGTATCATGTCAATGAGCAATGCTCAAATAGCTTGATGAATACTCAATTTGCTTGGTCAAGCTGCCTATTTGCAACATTTAAGCCAGCCTCAGCAGTTCTGCTTTGGCACACTAACCTTCAGGGTGCACAACATTTACCCCACTCTCTGTCATATAACTTTTTGCGTGTTCCATGCCACTTTCTACATAACCTTCACACCAATGTCTATGCAGCCTTCATACTATTTGAGTTCATCTGTCCACATTCTTCACTATGCTTCCCACTTTCAGCTACACTCTCTCTACACCCCCTTCTGCTAACCTGACTCATTCTTCCTCACCCTGCTAACCTATCTCTTTCCACTCTTCCACACCACTTTCTGTTTCACAATGTCTACCTTTTGCCTAATTTCACCCACTTCACCATCTTCCCCTCTCCACCACTGTAACACCACTCTCTCCACAATCTGCTCATTCTGCTTTTATACACCTTCTGTCAGACTCAATGGAAAGTCCGATTAAGTTCAGAACCTAGAGAAACCAAAGAAGAATCTCTATCTTTTTTTTTTTATGAATTACTATAGGTTACTGCAGTTAGCACCCAGTGTTTTGCTCCTCAACTCCTTAGGTGAAGAAACCCACAATAGACTGTTACACCAATCAAGTGGTAGGCTTTAAAGACTATCATGGCAATGGGCAAGAATGGACACTTAAAAAGCCTAAGAAGATATAAAAAAAAATCATCTCTATCATCTCTATCATCGACTACAGTGCAACAACATCCAACCCCTCTTCAAACATGCATGTGTGAGGCAACAGACAGCCTGCTAACCAGTGGCGGCTGTTTTTTTTGGGGGGGCCGGGTGCTGCTGACAAAGTGAACACCAGAGATCGCAGCTACAGGCTGTCATACAGGCTGAAAACAAAAAGATAGGAAACAATAATTGCTAGCAATGTTACAATTTAGTTTCTTCTAGATTCTACCCAAGTGTCAAATCATTTCCCTAACATTTTGCAGTTTTGTACCTAGTTACCTAGGCAAGATATTTGTAAATTTGGTTAAGTGATTTGTCAGCTGAATACCTGTGACCACACAGACCACTCAAAAATGTGTATGATTCGGTGCATGGCAAGGCAATTTGTTACACTGACATAACGTGTACAGAAGCACAGGAGGTAGATGGTGCACAAGGTGTGAATATAGTGTTGTGGATGAAATGGAGGTAAATGTGGGCAAAGTCAGCAAAAAGTAATGTAGAAAAGTGGGGTAGAGTTAAGAAGGTTAGCAGAAGGTGCAGTGGACAGACATAGTAGAATAAAAAGTAGGCAGAGTAGGCCAGAAGGTGGGAAGAGTGGAAAAAAAGGTGAGCAGAGTAGGACAGAAGGTGGAAATAGTGGAACTGAAGGTGAGCATAGTAGGACAGAATGTGCAAATAGTGGAGCAGAAGGTGGGCAGAGTGGGGCAGAAGGTGGGCAGAGTGGGACAGAAAGTGTAGCGTGGGACAAAAAGGTGAACATATTGGGACAGAAGGTGGACAAAGAAAAAAGGTGGCATACTGAGAAGAGTGGGACAGAAGGTGGACATTGTGGGGTAAAAGCAAACAGATAAAAATGAGACTAGTATTGAGTAGACAGTGGGGTGAAACTGAAGCACAGTGGAGGTCAATGTGATGAAGCAGTAAGAACTGCTTAAACGGACGAAAAGGGGTTGATTTTAACTGGAAAGTGCAAAATCGGGTGCAGCTCTGCATATAAACCAATCAGCTTTCAGGTTTTATTGTCAAAGCTTAATTGAACAAGCTGACGTTAGAAGCAGATTGGCTACCATGCACAGCTGCACCAGATTTTGCAGAGTCAAAAGTAGACAGTTGACCAAGCAAAGTGAGCATCCTGTCTTAACACTCTTTTCAAGTACTCTAAATCTATATGAAACTTAGTTTTATAGTAGGTAACGTTGAATAAAGACAATAGGCCATCCTGTTCAACCTGTGTATGTGTGTCAATGTCGATAATCATTTCCCATGCACGTCCAAGAGTCTTTTAAAAATATGAATTCTCCCTGCTGACACCACCAATTGTGGAAGAGTGTTCAACATCCCGATTGTCCTAGAAAAAAATCTATGCAGCATAAAGTGGTTTTAAATGCAGAAGGTTTTTTATCTTAATGCATTCTATGCAATAAGATGAAAAACCTGTGTGCAGCAGCCCCCCTCAGCCCCCCTAATGCTTACCTGAGCCTCCTCCAATCCAGCGATGTTGCAGGAGAGACTCTGCTGTCCGGAACTCTCCCTCCTGATTGGCAGAGACACACAATGGGTGACACGGGCTCCCGCTGCTGTCAATCAAAGTTAGCGAGCCAATGAGAAGAGAGAGGGGGCCGGGCTGCGGCAGTGGCTCAGCTCGGGTGCCCCAGAAGCAAGCTGCTTGCTGTGGGGGAACTGGGTAGGATGGAGGAGCCAGGAGCGCTGGCGAGGGACCCGAGAAGAGGAGGATCTGGGCTGCTCTGTGCAAAACCACCACACAGAGAAGGCAAGTATGACATGTTTGTTATTTTTAACCAAAAAAACCCTGAGACTTTAGTATCACTTTAAGGTTAAAAGTTTACCTATTGGAAAAAGGTATAACCGCCACCGACTCTGAATAGCCCCTCTCGGTACCTAGAACGTATGCAGTACCCAAAAAATCATGTAGCCTGCTATGTAAAGCAAATGGTTTCTATTGTTGCCTACTCTGACCCACCACCTCCTGCACCACCTTACTCCTACTGGCCCACATATGTCTCACCTCTTGGGGAACCTACATGCACCTTTATGCTCCTATTGGCTCACACACTCTCTCCTTCCTGTTTCTGTCTAAGAAAATGGATTTTACATTGATAATAACACAGTAAAAAAAAAAAGCAGAAAAATGTTGGTTTAATAAGCTGCAACATGAATATAGCAACAATATTTTATTTCCTAAACAGCCCACAGAGTGACAAGATAAAAGCATTCGAACTGCATAAATAAATGATATAAAGTGTACACTAGAGGGCTCCACAAGATTGGCTAATAAAACAAATTATTTATTGAAATTGCAAAACATATCGTATTGAGGTTTGAAATCTGCTCTGAAGCCTCCGGTCAGCTAAGCACATATTTGAAACATATACCTTATACCATTCAGGTGCAATCTAGTCATATCTGTAACAGAGAAAAGATGGCTATGCAGCTGAGTTTCATTTTTCATGTCATATAAATGGCAGGAAAAGCAAGTTCATAGTTTAAATTAGAACTCAAAGCAAATACACAATTAAAATATACAGTATCTCACAAAAGTAACTCAGCACACAGCCATTAATGTCTAAACCGCTGGCAACAAACGTGAGTACAACCCTAAAGGGGGCTCTTTCACACAGGGCGGATCAGTGCAGATCTGCCCCGTGGATATCCGCTTGCTCAGCGGGGATCGCCGGAGCGATCTCCGCTGAGCAGGAAGATGACAGGTCCGTCTGCACTCTGTGCAGGGACGGACCTGTCAAAGCGCCACTCTCCCCTATGGGGGATCGGGTGACGACGGACCGTAGAGTCCGTCGTCATCCGATCCACTCTGCAGACGGTTGAAAAAATAGGGTTTTCCTCCGTCTGCAGAAACGGACCTTAACGGGCACGGACGAGATCGGGTGTCAGCGGATGCTCATCCGCTGGCACCCGCTATCCCATAGGGATACACGTATGTCCGTTTTTCATCCGAAAACGGATGGATGAAAAACGGACATACGGACCGTCCGTGTGAAAGAGCCCTAAGTGAAAATGTCCAAATTGGGTCCAATTAGCCATTTTCCCTCCCCGGTGTCATGTGACTCAGTGTTACAAGGTCTCAGGTGTGAAGTTCAACATGGCACCTCATAGCAAAGAACTCTCTGAGGATCTGAACAAAAGAATTGTTGCTCTACATAAAGATGGCCTAGGCTATAAGAAGATTGCCAAGACCCTGAAACTGAGCTGCAGCACGGTGGCCAAGACCATACAGCGGTTTAACAGGACAGGTTCTACTCAGAACAGGCCTTGTCATGGTCGACCAAAGAAGTTGAGTGCACCTGCTCAGTGTCATATCCAGAGGTTGTCTTTGGGAAATAGACGTATAAGTGCTGCCAGCATTGCTGCAGAGGTTGAAGGGGTGGGGGGTCAGCCTGTCAGTGCTCAGACCATACGCTGCACACTGCATCAAATTGGTTTACATGGCTGTCGTCCCAGAAGGAAGCCTCTTCTAAAGATGATGCACAAGAAGCCCACAAGGAAGCCTCTTCTAAAAAAGATAAGAACTTGCTTGATACATGTATGATAGGATGATGCCAACATGTTTCGGACTTTGGTCCTTTGTCAAGGCAACTAGGTATCCTTTTGATTCACACCTAAATGTGTGTGAGAATCACAGAATTAGTACATAAAATACAGTCATTTTAACCATTGCCATAGGTAACCAATGCAGTATATAGAAAGTATGTAACACATAGACAGGTACTCACATGTAATGCCAATATTCATATTTGCCACAATGAAGACCACTGTAAGTGGTATGAAGAGGTATATAAGGTGAAGGTTTTTTAAAAACAAAGTAGAAATAACCACTATATGTGGAAAGCTTGCTAGCGTAGCCTCAGGGGGTTACAAGGTCCAATACAGGGCTTGGGCCGGGGGCCCAGGTCTTGTAGCAGTCAAACTGAGCCAGGCAATGTGAAGCTGTAAGAATAGAGTATAGGTGTAAATATTATGGGGGTTGTTGTGATAAAGATGCATATGCAGCTTTAGAAGCAGGGTGTTGTAGTTACCTGAATGGAGTATCGCCTGAAATGGAGGATCAGTCAGCTCTGGATCGTCAGCAGCGTGTACTGAGGCCGTCTAGTGTGTGGGTTTATAACTGGTCATCTATTAGCGGTCAGCTGTGTGAAAGTATGGGTGTTCTGCTGAGAGAAAAACTGATTGGTTGTTTGTCTGTGAGGAAAAAGGCGCCAGAGCGCCATAGGTGTATTTCCATTGAGGACCTCTGACGGGGCGGTGCCGGGCGTGAGCGCGTCATGACGGCGGGGTCACGTCCGGCGTCGTGACGTCACCGACGCGGGCAGGAGGGCCGCTGACACCATGCTGCGCTCCACTGAGGAGCGCAAACAGGAAATGGACAGAAGGAATGTGTCCAGAGGACAGCGGAAGATTGGCGCATGCGCATACTGATAGCGGCGCATGCTTGCCAAGTCTTACCCGCGCCGGGTAACCAAACTGGGGAAAAGCAAGCTGTGAATATGTAATGTGTATACACAATCGGGTGTAAAGTATCAGGTGGCAAAAAATTGGCAGAACAAGTGTTGTACCTGAAATAGAAATAGTAATGAATCAGAAACATAGTGTCTGGTTCGTATGGCATATAACATTAGAGAGGAATTGGACAACATACATGTTAACAACACATTGTAGATATGGTATGGTGAACATTTTTACAAAAAGTACAGGTTATGGCAATGGTTAAAATGACTGTATTTTATGTACTAATTCTGTGATTCTCACACACATTTAGGTGTGAATCAAAAGGATACCTAGTTGCCTTGACAAAGGACCAAAGTCCGAAACATGTTGGCATCATCCTATCATACATGTATCAAGCAAGTTCTTAATTGTCACAACGTTTTTGTATGTTCATGCTGTTGACATGTTAAAAACTGTATACGCCTACTGAATTTTGTATGTAAACATACTGAATCTATTCCAGCATTTATATATTTGCGCATATTTTTCTCTTGAATAAACACATTTACCTTATCAAAAGCATACACTCTCTAAGTGTCTATCTTTACCTTAAACATCCCCTAGGGGTACTGGCCAGTGTTTATGCACACTTTAGCCTACTGAAAATGTATTTATTCATTTTGGGATGTGATAGACCAACTGTATTTCTACCTCACTTGCCCAATATATATATTTTTTCACCCTATTAATGGTTACCCCATTCAAATCCCCTACCGGGCAAGTCTAGGTTATACATTATCCTATTATACTTAGGTCATTCACTCATACCTGCCTCTGCTGAGGCTGTATCTCCATTTCTTTATATATACCTTTGTACAAAATAACCATACATTTCTGTTTGACTCTCTGTACTACTTTATATAGTCTATATCCATTGTCAGCCTTCCAATTTCTATACTCCTCCTGTGGTGGGTCAATATGGCTTTGTACCTTGGAGATGAATGGGACACACGCATGTCAAACACCATGCACAACTTTGAGTCTAACGAATATGTTCAGTCACAACTCAAATATACCTTTCTTAATCTCACACATACAGTCCAAAAGAAAACTTCGCTCTTCTGGCATATAAAATCCTTTAAAGAATATATTGCCCATGGAATTAACCCCTTCGGTCTCCGGGTACAAATCTCCCCTACATTTCAGGACATTCGCCCAGATTTCAAGATTTCCTGGGAGAATGCCCTGAAACAATGCTCTAATGAGCTTATGAAAGCCCACAAACAGTTTGCTGAAGACAAGCAGACTAAGGACATGGATTACTGGAACCATGTCCTGTGGTCTGATGAGACCAAGATTAACTTATTTGGTTTAGATGGTGTCACGCGTGTGTGGCGGCAACCAGGTGAGGAGTACAAAGACAAGTGTGACTTGCCTACAGTTAAGCTTGGTGGTGGGAATGTCATGGTCTGAAGCTGTATGAGTGCTGCCGGAACTGGGGAGCCGCAGTTCATTGAGGGAACCATGAATCTCAACATGTACTGTGACCTACCGAAGCAGAGCATGATTCACTCCCTTCGGAGACTGGGCCGCAGGGCAGTATTCCAACATGATAACGACCCCAAACACCTCCAAGACAACCACTGCCTTGCTAAGGAAGCTGAAGGTAAAGGTGACGGACTTGCCAAGCATGTCTCCAGACCTAAACCCTATTGAGCATCTGTGGGGCATCCTCAAACAGAAGGTGGAGGAGTGCAAGGTCTCTAACTTCCACCAGCTCTGAGATGTCGTCATGGAGGAGTGGAAGAGGAGTCCAGTGGCAGCCTGTGAAGCTCTGGTGAACTCCATGCTCAAGAGGGTTAATGCAGTGCTGGAAAATAATGGTGGCCACACAAAATATTGACACTTTGGACATTTTCACTTGGGGTGTACTCACTTTTGTTGCCAGCGGTTTAGACATTAATGGCTGTGTGTTGAGTTACTTTGAGAGGACAGCAAATTTACACTATTATACAAGCTGTACACTCACTACTTTACATTGTAGCAAAGTTTAGTTTCTTCAGTGTTGTCACATGAAAAGATATAAAAAAATATTAACAAAAATATGAGGGGTGTACTCACTTTTGTGAGATACTGTATGTGTGTGAGATGTACCGCTATGTTAAGAATCTGTAATACTTCATTGCAAGTTTTGTCATTCAGGAATTCCTCCCAGATATCTAATCAGAGTCTCAGACCCCTCTGCAATATACATTGCATTTAACACCAAACTCCAACTCAAAATACCCTTATAGTGCAGACCCTGGGTTAAATTAGTTAATAGTTAAAGAATAAGTTTACCTTTTCAAGAAAAATAAAAATGCGGACTAATTCCAAATATACCAACCACCACTCCGGATTTTGATGCACATAGTGGCTTTAATGCCCGTGCTGCTGGTGCATCAGTCTGCACAGCACAATACGCATCATAATGCTCGCAGTGGCCACCAAATGCAACCTATGCAACCTATGCAAGCAAATGCAAACGCTTGGCTCACGTATGCAGTGCTATATTTCAATAGGAAATCCCCATTCGACTGAAGAAGAAAAAAAAAAGTATGTAGAAAGCAGTAATATTGCCCCCTGAATGCCTGGCTGCTGCTGCACTACCACCCTCTAAAAAGTGATCCATGCAGATCACTTTTCAGAGGAGCAGTAGCAAGTGCTGCCTGTGTAAACACAGCTACATTTTAAGCTTTCATCTAATGCATTAGGCCAGCACAGTCCCATTTAGCAGTAATCTGATTATCTGAGAACCGCTACCTGTGACACAGAAGAGCCATTCCCAAACACCCCTTCCTAACACCTTGCTATCTCTCACATGTAAGGAAATGTCACTATTGAGAGGTTTCTCACAGCTGCCAATCATATTCAAACCTGCCCTGGATTTTTAAAGGTTACTGGTGATGCAGGAAGCAGAGAGAGGACGTTTCACAGGAAGTACACTCCCAGTGATCCTGAGTGGTGCTCTCTGGATTCTTGCTGCAGTGGACCACACAAAACCCAGATTAAAGCAAACCCCATTACCTTTTAGCATGGCAGAATGACATGAAACACAGACAGCAGCAAAAATTGGACATATTTCAAAAGTTTCCCACTCCGGGGCCTCATGTGCACGGATGATGAGAGGCTAAAAAATTTGCCTAGTATAAAACCCCCAGTGTTTTCCTGCACTGAAAAGCACAGCAGGCGTTAGAATGGCCTTATGTGGTATGCCATACTTCTGTGCATCAACATTTACCCATGTGTATGGTGTATCTCTGACATACGTACATGAGTGGTTAAATGCTGATGCACACAGGCAACACTGACATGAGTATTGCTGCGTACAGCAATTCATCTCTATTGCCCGATGTTTTTGGTACCTGCAGCTCCCAAGGCTCAGGAAAATGCAGGGAATTTTACACTGGGCATATTTTCAGCCTCTCACTGCGTGTGTGCATAGGGCCATTTAATACAAAATGGGGGTTATTTACTAAGACTGAAGAGTGCAAAATATGGTGCAGCTCTGCATTTAAGCTTCCAGGTTTTATAGTCAAAGCTTAACCGGGCCTATTTTTCAGACTTGTTGTTTACAAGTTAAAATAATAATTTTTTTGCTAGAAAATTACTTAGAACCCCTAAACATTATATATTTTCTAACACCCTAGAGCAGTGATGGCACCACAGATGTTTTGGAACTACATTTTCCATGATGTTCTGGCTCTCCGCAGTGTAGTGGAGCATCATGGGAAATGTAGTTTCAAAACATCTGGGGTGCCAAGGTTCGCCATCACTGCCCTAGAGAATAAAATGCCGGTCGTTGCAATACTTTCTGTCACACCGTATTTGCGCAGCGGTCTTACAAGCGCACTTTTTTGGGAAAAAAAATGTTTTGAATAAAAAAATAAGACAACAGTAAAGTTAGCCCAATTTTTTTTTTATATTTTGAAAGATAATGTTACGCTGAGTAAATTGATATCCAACATGTCACGCTTCAAAATTGTGCCTGCTCGAGGAATGGCAACAAACTTTTATCCTTAAAAATCTCCATATGCGACGTTTAAAAAAATTCTACAGATTGCATGTTTTGAGTTACAGAGGAGGTTTTGGGCTAGAATTATTGCTCTCGCTCTAACGATCATGGTGATACCTCACATGTGTACTTTGAACACCGTCTTCATATGCGGAGGCTACTCACATATGCGTTCGCTTCTGCACGCAAGCTCGGCAGGACGGGGTGCGTTAAAAAAATTTTATTATTTGATTTATTTTTTATTTTTACACTGTTCTTTTAAAAAAAAAACATCCCTTGTAATAGAAAAAAAAGCATGACAGGACCTCTTAAATATGAGCTCTGGGGTCAAAAAGACCTCAGATCTCATATTTACACAAAAATGCAATAAAAAAAAAAAGTTGTTTTGTCCCTTTAGGAGCTATGGGTGAAAGTGACATTTTGACGTCGCTTCCGCCCTGCGATTGTCAGTAGCTGAGCGGGGGGCCATCTTCCCTTCACTCAGCTCCATACCTAAATACCTAACACGGAAAAGGAGGCATGGTTCCGGTAAGCGGCAGAGGTCATCGGAGAGCGGCGGGAGGGGGGGGGCTCTCCCGCCACCGATAAAAGTGATCTTACGGCGAATCCGCCACAGAGACCACTTTTATCTGAAAGCGGATCGCCCGCTGAAGGAGTGCATACAGGGGTTATGGCAGCTAGCTGCTGCCATAACGTTATTACACTTCAAATACCGCCGTATAATGACGGCGGGCGGTCCCCGTAAGTGGTTAATTGAACAAGCTGAAGTTAGAAGCTGATGATTGGCTACCATGTAAAGCTGCACCAGATTCTGAGTGCTCCAGTTTTAGTAAATCCCTCCAAATGTTTTTGGCTGAAGTTGCACTTTATCTTACACTGCTGACATGCCACTGCAAATACAATCCTGAAAAGTTTTACCTTTACATCCATACTGCTGGTGTGGAGGGGGGTCACAAGAGCAGTAATGTCCACAGAGGACAACTTCAAGTATTGAGACACCTCATCCAGTAGATCAGCCAGAGAAGAAGGCACAGGACGACCAAAATCTTTCAGCATCTAACAGAACATAGAATTTGCAGTTAGCATAAGCTTTTTAAAATCACAATTATTTTTAACCACTTGCCTACTGGGCAGGCCAATTTTCAGCTTTCAGCGCTGTCTCAGTATGAATCACAGCTGCGTGGTCATGCAGCACCGTACCCATATGAAATGTTTCAAATTTTTTGACACAAATACAGTTCCTTGAAAAAGTATTCATACCCCTTGATATTTTCCACATTTTGTCATGTTACAACCAAAAATGTAAATGTATTGGGATTTTATGTGCTAGTTGTGCATAATTGTGAAATGGAAGGAAAATGATAAATGGTATTCAAACTTTTTTACAAAAAAATATGTGAAAAGTGTGGCATGCATTTGTATTCAACCCCTCTGAGTCAATACTTTGTAGAACCACCTTTCGTGGCAATTAGAGCTGCCAGACCTTTTGGGTATGTCTCTACCAGCTTTGCACATCTAGAGAATATAATTTGTACCCATTCTTCTTTGCAAAATAGCTCAAGCTCTGACAGATTGGATGGAGAGCATCTGTAAACAGCAATTTAAGTCTTTCCACAGATTCTTAATTGGATTTAGGACTTTGACTGGGCCATTCTAAGCCCCCCCCACACACGGTCGTAAATTCCGATGACCAAATCCATCGGATCATTTCCGTCGGATTTTGTCCGAAGCTGGTGTTGCGTACACAACAATTGTCGGAATTTCCGGTCATCAAGAACGCTGTGACGTAAGCCGTGTACGGCAGGACTAGAAAAGGGAAGTTCAGCACCACGTCCGGCACCCTTTGGGCTCCTTCTGCTGATTTCGTGTTTATCGCGTGTTAGTAGAAGTTTGGTTAGAGACAATTCACGCTTTTCAGACTTGTGCTTCAGATCGTTACTGCTCTACAGTTTGTGCTTGTCGGTGCATATCAGTTTATCAGTATGTGTAGTCAGTTCGCATTTGTTTGTCATTGCGGCCTATATCTTGATATCTTCTTGATATAGGATGCTTTGATTTTCACTGCTTATTGTCTGCTTGTTTCTGGTATTCATTTCGTTCTTTCAGGCCTTGCTGTTTATTTCGTTTATGACACCTAATAAAGGATTTTTTGGTTTCAAGAAATATTTGCCTATGTGTTTTACTTCAAAAAGGACAGTTTATTTGTGCGTAGGCAGGTACAAATTTTACAAATCAGAAAGTCAAATTAACAAGGGGCACCAACACTAAACAACCTCCTAGAGATTTAAAATAAAATTAAAATAATGGTGTTGGGGTAAGTTGAGACACAGAAAACACACCAAAAAAAAATATGAAGATGAGCAAAATGACAAATAAAGGAGATCTTGATTAAAAAAGCAAACACAAAATTACAAAAAAAAAAAAACATTCTGGAGATCTGACGAATAAAAAGATTCTAGTCATGAAATCAGGAAAAAGAATAAAGAAATAACTTTTGGAGAAGTCAGTGTGAATATGAGCATCTAAAAAACGTCATTCTTCTTGCATTGTAAAGAAAAAGAGAATGCGCTGCATTAAACAAATTTTAACATTGCAGCGTGATGAATGTGCTCTATCGATTAGGAACGCTAGTTTTACCTGACCGAGTGCTTCCGTCTCAGAATTTCTTCTGAGCATGCGTGGCACTTTGTCCATCGGACTAGGCTACACACGATCGGAATTGGCGTGATCGGATTTTGTTGTCGGAAAATTTGAGATCCAGCTCTCAAACTTTGTCCGTCAGAAATTCCTACGGAAAAAGTCCGATGGGGCCCACACACGGCCGAATTTTCTGACAACATGGTCTGATCGGACATTTTCCGTCGGAATTTCCGACCGTGTGTACGGGGCATAACACACGGATATGCTTTGATCTAAACCAGTGGTTCTCAACTGCTCTCCTTAAGACCCCCTAACAGGCCAGATTTTAAGTATTACCTTGGGGAGATGCAGACTAGAATACTGCAATCACTGGGCAGTAAATGATATCACCTGTGATGTATTTCAGTTATCTTGCAAACCTGGCCTGTTAGTGGGTCCTGAGGACAGGAATTGAGAACCACTGATCTAAACCATTCTATTGTAGCTCTGGCTGTATGTTTAGGGTCCTTGTCATGCTGGAAAGTGAAACTCTGCTCTAGTCTCAAGTCTTTTGCTGACTCTAACAGGTTTTTTTCCTAAGATTGCTCTGTGTTTGGCTCCATCCATCTTCCCATCAACTCTGACCAGCTTCCCTACCCTTCTAAAGAAAATAATCCCCACAACATGATGCTGCCACCACCATGTTTCACGGTGGGGATGGTGTGTTCAGGGTGATGTGCAGTGTTAGTTTTCCGTCACACATAGCACTTTTCTTTTAAGCCAAAAGGTTCCATTTTGATCTCATCTGACCAGAGCTCCTTCTTCCACATGTTTGCTGTGTCCCCCACATGACTTTTTGCAAACTGCAAACAGGACTTCTAATGACTTTCTTTCAACAATGGCTTTCTTCTTGCCACTCTTCCATAAGGGCCATATTTGTGGAGTGCATGACTAATAGTTGCCCTGTGGAAAGATTCTCCCACCTGAGCTGTGGATCTCTGCAACTCCTCCAGACTTTCCATTGGCCTCTTGGTTGTCAGTTTGGGTGGACGGCCGTGTCTTGGTAGGTTTGTAGTTGTGCCATACTCTTTTCATTTTCAGATGATGGAATGAACAGTGCTCCATGAGATGTTCAAAGCTTGGGATATTTTTTAATAACTTAACCCTGCTTTAAACTTCTCCACAGCTTTATCCCCGACCTGTCTGGTGTGTTCCTTGGCCTTCATGATGCTGTTTGTTCACTAAGGTTCTCTAACAAACCATTGAGGGCTTCATAGAACAGCTGTATTTATACTGAGATTAAAATTACAAACAGGTGGACTCTATTTACTAATTAGGTGATTTCTGAAGGCAATTGATTCCACTAGATTTTAGGGGTATCAGAGAAAAGGGGCTGAATACAAATGCACGCCACAGTTTTCAGATATTTATTTGTAAAAAAATGTGAAAACCATTTATCATTTTCTTTTTCCACGTCACAATTATGTGCCACTTTGTGTTGGCATATTAGATAGAATACCAATAAAATACATTTAAGTTTTTGGTTATAATATGACAAAATATAGAAATTTTTTTAGGGGTATGAATATTTTTTAAGGTACTCTAGAGCTTTCTTTTGGTGGTATTGAATCACCACTGGTTTTTTTTATTTTTTCTAAACAAGCAAAAAAAGTCCAAACATTTTGTAAAAAAAAAATAATTCTTAGTTTGTTATAACAATTTTTAAAACATTTAATTTCTCTCCTTCACTGATGTGTGCTGATGAGGCTGCACTGAGGCGGCATTGGTGGGCACTGATGAGGCTGCACTGATATGCGGAATTGATGGGCACTAATAGGTGGCACTGATGGGCATGGATAGGCTCCACTGATGGGCACTAAAAGGGGGCACTGATGAGGAGGTACTGATGAAGAGGTACTGATAGGTGGCACTGATAGGTGGCACTGATGAGCACAGTTGGGGCAGCACTGATCATCAGGACACTGATGATCAGTGCCCAGATTATCAGTGTATATGTCCCCTTTCATACTTGCTTGTTACCGGCTCTCCTTTCCAAAGGAATGCTGATAACCGGTAAGTGTTTTTACATCATAGTCAGCTGTGATTTGACACTGCTGATCATGTGCTAAAGGACCGCTGTGATTGGCCCTTTACCCTGATCTGTAATCAGCAGTGTCCGAAGGACAGTGATCACAGAGCATGGCGGGCCAGGGGGCGCGGTTCTGGGAGGATGTCAATAGATGCCCTCCCAGAACTGGACAACTGCACTGTAGCCTTCATTCGGCTATAGGGTGGTCGGCATTCGGTTAAACAGAACCAAGGCCAAACTGAAAAAAGGATGCTTAAATGTTTAAGATGAAGAAAAGTCATATGTTTAAGGGTCCATGAACACTGGGCTCAAAAAATGTTGCTTTTACAGGAGTTTTTAATTTCACCTGCAAAAGCAGCTCAGCGTTATCTATGTGTCCACGCATATTAGGACATTTAGAGGCATATTTTAAGCTAAGCATTTAGAGACAGAAAAAAACCTTCTGGTTTACATATTTAAGAGCAGTTTTCTGGCAGAAATTTTTTTTAAATGTTCCTAAACAGGAGTGTTTAGAGGTGTTTAGGAGTATTTAGCAATTTTTTTCTGCCAGAAAACTCCTCTCAAAAATGCAAACCAGAAGGATTTTTTTTCTGCCTCTAAACACTGAGCTTAATATGCCTCTAAATGTCCTAATGTGCATGGACACATAGGATAACATTAGCTGCTTCTACAGGCAAAACGCTAAACTGCAAACAACAAGTGCAAAGTGCACTTGAAATTGCACTGAAAGTGCACTTGGAAGTGTAGTGGATGTAGATCTGAGGGGGACATGCAAGGTAAATAAAAAGCAGCATTTTAGCTTGCATACGATTGGATAATAATCAGATCTACCCCTCAGTGACTGGATGGGAGGAACCTAAAGAAGCCCCATGGAAAACAAAAAAAAATTATCTCATTCTCACAACAACAATGTTGGAACATATCATAACTAGAGGTGGTACAAATCCTTAAATTCCTCCAGTCTGGTCTGGAAAAAGGCCTAGGCTCAAATACCTTAAAAGTTCAGGTCTCAGCACTATCGGCCATGACAGGAGTAAAGTGGGCCCAAGACCCTCTCGTCATGCAGTTTCAAAAAGCCTGTCTAAAAATAAGACCTCCCAGAAAACCTACTTTTCCGGCATGGGATCTATCAATTGTATTGGACACACTCTCTCACGAACCTTTCTTCACATTCCTCACTGCCATAACCTCAGCAAAGAGGGTTTCAGAGATGTAAGCGCTACTTGCAAAGGAACCTTATTTAGTCTGCTATCCAGACAGAGTGGCCCTAAGGCCTTCGGACCGATTCATCCCAAAAGTCGCCTCTTCATTTAATTTTAACCAAGAAATAAGTCTCCCAGCACTTCTTATGTCGTGTACACACGAGCGGTTTTGCCATCGGAATAAACTCTGAAGGTTTCTCCGTCAGAATTCCGATGGAATTCTGATCAAGCTGTCTTGCATACACACGGTCAAACCAAAGTCCGACCGCCAAGAACGCAGTTGACATACAACACGTACGATGGGACTAGAAAACGAAAGTTCAATAGCCAGTAGCCAATAGCTTCCGTCTCGTACTTGCTTCAGAGCATGCGCCGTTTTTGGTGCATCGGAACAGCATACAGACGAGCGGTTTATCCGATAGTAATTAGTTCCATCGGAAAAATATAGAACGTGTTCTCTATCTAAGTCTGTCAGAATTTTCGACTGAAACTGGGGCAGACTGGGGCATACACACGGTTGGAATATACGATGAAAAGCTCCCATCAGACTTTTTCTGACGGACATTCCGCTATATAAATAATAAAAACATTAGTGTATGCTTGCAAGGGGGAGAAATATTATGTGCATGTGTATAGGTAAATCTATATACACACGTATAACACACGTAAAGATGCAAATGTACATTCATGCATAACCGCACACAAACCTACAAGTGTGCATGCATGTGTTACGCACAGAAATTAGAGATAACTTTAAAAATAATAATAATAAATGACGTATTGGATTGTAAATATACACATGAAATGTGACTACTAGGTCAAAGTGATTAATTGGATGGGGCATGACTCAAGGCATTCGTAACTCAAGTGCAAGATGCAAGATAAGATAACGATCAATGTACTTACCCACACGTAAGTGGTGAATACTTTTATTGTGTTACATTAAAACATTGCACTCAGAGGCGCTTTTCTGTCTTTTCTTTCCACGTTGATCCTAAGTTGGCTTCACTCCTGAGAAGAGCAGCCCTTAGTGCCTGTTTTGCTATAGACTTTACCATCATCATCCAGCTCCCAAGATCCACTATTCATTACCCCTTAGAATTGATTGGACTCTTGATTTATACTTGTGGACTTTTTACAATTGATTTTATCCAGCCCTGTTTTTACTACTGGATCTATTACTAGTTCTTATTCTACTTGTGAGCCACTATGCCAGTACCCTGAGCGCTATCATTTGCTGTTGTTTTTCAGGATCGAATCAGAAGGCGGTGGGTGTCAGTGGACATGTGTCCACTGACATCTGCCACTCCATAGAAGAGACTGGAAGTTCTGATCAGGTCCGTCTAAAAAACTGACAGGCGGACCTGATCGGACAGCCCATGTGAAAGAGGCCTCAATGATATTGTTATATGCACCCTTATAACCTTTTTACCATTCAAATCAAATTCTCCAGCTGGCAGCATGGGATGTCCTCAAGTCTCAACAGAGCATTGAAAATCCAGAAACCTGTCAAATTTTGTATTGCTGCCCATGACCCCATTAGGCAGATTTACACTCTCTATTTGTCCTGGTGACCATTTTCACCGGGACAGGAAAGTACAATACTTTTGAGTTGTCACCAGAAAAGGAATAAAGTGGGAATTTTCCAATGGGAACATCTGGTTCGGTAGAAATTGTCTATGAGATTTCCCTCACTTAAAAAAGATTTGCTCAAACCTCCCACCGTGTTTATATCACAAGAAGTGAAAGGAATTCTCCCCTGTGAGAGGTTTTAACCTGCTCAGCTCTTTCCAAAAGAAAATGTTTTGAATTTAGATATATTTTAAGAAGTGGCAAGTCTCCTAACAGCCAAAATCTAGGACATGACAGTTTGAAGCCCTCAACCCTCTGCTGCTGTGACAACATGAAAACCATAATTTTTTTAGGTCTTGCAACTTTTATCTAATACCTATGAAAAGGTTCAAGAGTTTAAGGCTTGACCCTGCCAAGCAACATATCTGTGTTACCTGTTCAATTTCCTGACGGGCTTCAGGGAATTGTGGGCTCAGTTTCATGCAATGCTGGAAATTAATGAGAGCCTCTTCTTTCTTTTCCATGTTGAGCAAAGCCACTCCTTTTCTGTAGAAACCCTGCACAGAAGATAAAACGAGAAATACAGTTCATTCCGACCATTCTTTCTCCACCTTTTCAACACAGAAGAACCCTTGAAATAACTTTCTCGTCTCAGAGAAGCTCTGCTAAAAATGACTACATCTACAACTCACGATACATTAGTGTCATGGTCAGTGGCAAGAATGTTCCTTACACGTGTGGTTATTGGAAAGAATTACCCCATTTACCGATAGCTAAAAAGATCAATGGTGTCAGTGGAAACTTATATGAGAGGCAGAAATTGTTCATGGATCAAGGAACCCCTGGCAACCTCTGGAGGAACCCTAGAGTTCCAAGAAACCCTGATTTCAACTATAAACAGATCTAAATACTTTAAAGTGGTTCTAAAGGCAGGAAGTTTTTTTATTATCTTTTTATCAATATTCAATTATTATTATTATTCAATTTTTCTATCTATTCTATGCATACTGCAATTCACGCAAAAATGTAGCCTCTCTGTGTATGGTCCTTCGCTGCATATTTTCATGGGGCCAGCGCCAAGGGGTTAAAGGGGTTGTAAAGGCAAAAGGTTTTTTATCTTAATGCATCAAGATAAAAAATCCTTCTGTGTGCAGCAGCCCCCCTAATACTTACCTGAGCTCCATTTCGATCCAGCGATGTTGCCCGAGAGTCTCGACTGTACGAGACTCTCCCTCCGCTAATGGCTCCCGCTGATGTCAGTGAGCCAATGAGGAGAGAGAGGGGGCAGGGCCAAGCCACAGCTCCATGTCTGAATGGACACACAGAACAGTGGCTCAGCTCGGGTGCCCCCATAGAAAGCTGCTTGCTGTGAGGGCATTCGGCAGGGGGCGGGGGAGCCAGGAGCGCTGTTGGGGGACCCAAAAATAGGAGGATGTGGGCTGCTCTGTGCAAAACAACTGCACAGAGCAGGTAAGTATGACATGTTTGTTATTTTTAAACTAAAAACAACAAGACTTTAGTATCACTTTAAGTATAAGAGGAGGAGACTGTACAAGGACTGTGTATGACTGTGGATAAGGCTGTAGTGTTAGTGCTCAGGCTTAGGCAACCCAGTACTAGATTCTTGGCTACAGATAAATCTGGAAAACAAGTGGGCCCATTTACAGTATCTCACAAAAGTGAGTACACCCCTCACATTTTTGTAAATATTTTATTATATCTTTTAATGTGTCAACACTGAAGAAATTACACTTTGCTACAATGTAAAGTAGTGAGTGTACAGCTTGTATAAAAGTGTGCATTTTCTGTCCCCTCAAAATAACTCAACACACAGCCATTAATCTCTAAACCGTTGGCATCAAAAGTGAGTGAAAATGTCCAAATTTGGCCCAATTAGCCATTTCCCCTCCCCGGTGTCATGTGACTCGTTAGTGTTACCAGGCCTCAGGTGTGAATGGGGAGCAGGTGTGTTAAATTTGGTGTTATCACTCTCACTCTCCCATACTAGTCACTAAAAGTTCAACATGGCACCTCATGGCAAACAACTCTCTGAGGATCTTAAAAAAATTATTGTTGCTTTACATAAAGATGGCCTAGGCCAGTGATGGCAAACCTTGGCACTCCAGATGTTTTGGAACTACATGTCCCATGATGCTCAACTACACTGCAGAGAACATGAGCATCATGGGAAATGTAGTACCAAAACATCTGGGGTGCCAAGGTTCGCCATCACTGGCCTAGGCTATAAGAAGTTTGCCAAGACCTTGAAACTGAGCTGCAGCATGGTGGCCAAGACCATACAGCGGTTTAACAGGACAGGTTCCACTCAGAACAGGCCTTGCCGTGGTCGACCAAAGAAGTTGAGTGCACGTACTCAGCGTCATATCCAGAGGTTGTCTTTGGAAAATAGACGTATGAGTGCTGCCAGCAATGCTGCAGAGGTTGAAGGGGTGGGGAGTCAGCCTGTCAGTGCTCAGTCCATACGCCACACACTGCATCAAATTGGTCTGCATGGCTCTTGTCCCAGAAGGAAGCCTCTTCTAAAGATGATGCACAAGAAAGCACGCAGTTTGCTGAAGACAAGCAGACTAAGGACATGGATTACTGATGAGACCAAGATAAACTTATTTGGTTCAGATGATGTCAAGGGTGTGTGGCGGCAACCAGGTGAGGAGTACAAAGACAAGTGTGTCTTATTTACAGTCAAGCATGGTGGTGGGAGTGTCACGGTCTGGGGCTGCATGAGGAGCACTGGGGAGCTACAGTTCATTGAGGAACCATGAATGCCAACATGTACTGTGACACACTGAAGCAAAGCATGATTGCCTCCCTTCAGAGACTGGGCCGCAGGGCAGTATTCCAACATGATAATGACCCCAAACACACCTCCAAGACGACCGCTGCTAAAGAAGCTGAGGGTAAAGGTGATGGACTGGCCAAGCATGCCTCCAAAACTAAACCCTATTGAGCATCTGTGGGGCATCCTCAAATGGAAGGTGGAGGATCGCAAGGTCTCTAACTTCCACCGGCTCCGTAATGTCGTCATGGAGGAGTGGAAGAGGACTCCAGTGGCAACCTGTGAAGCTCTGGTGAACTCCATGCCCAAGAGGGCTAAGGCAGTGCTGGAAAATAATGGTGGCCACACACAGTATTGACACTTTGGGCCCAATTTGGACATTTTCACTTTGGGGTGTACTCACTTTCTGCACTTTTTAATGTCACACTAATAAAAAAAAAAAACAAATACAAATAAAAAGGGTTAAAATATTAATGGTTAATAAAATATAAATAAACTAAAAAAATGAATAAAATCGTCAGGAAAAGAATAGTTTAAGGGAAAAAGGGAAGAAGGGCTTAATTAGGTATGATTAGGGCAAACTCGGTTAATAAGGTGGTCAAATGGGACAATGTTAGGAAAAGCAAAAACAAAAAACCTTTTTTGTTACTTGTTAGGTTGCTTTAACTGACATCATCTATTGAATCTTATCCCTTTGATCTGCAGAAGAATGAAATGTAAATTCAAAAGTAGTGAGTCCCTGGGTTTTTGAAGAGGTTTCTTTGGCTGTGTATAGTACTCCCACTGTCCTAAACTAGTTATCTTTTGTGGCTGGTATGCTCTGATATGTGGAGACCTCCTTAGGCCCCTTTCACACATGCGGACCGTTTGTCCGTTTTTCATCCATCCGTTGACGGATGAAAAACAGACATCAATGCATTCCTATGGAAAAACAGATGACAACAGATGATCAGCTATTTTCATCCGTTTCCATCTGCTTCTGTCAACATCCATTTTTTTGAACATTTTTTATCCGTTAAAAAAACGGATCGGACAAAAAACGTATGTAAACGGACGAACAGTCCGTTTTCATCCATTTTTTCATTGGTAGTGTATGTAAAAAAAAAACTGATGAAAAAACGGATTAAAAACAGATGAAAAACTGATGAAAAACGGATGAATACTTGACTGAACTGATGAAATGAATGGTCCACATGTGTGAAAGGGGCCTTTTCAAATGCACCTGGCCCTGTCTCCTTCTGCCTAAACCCCATTGTTTTCTAGCAGGGTTACCCATTACAGTAATGGACCAGTGGTGGTGTTGAAAAGATAGGCCAGGTGCTCAACCCAGGGAAGCCTCTCTATATGAGATCACCATGACTTCAAAGCAAAGAAAGGCACTATAGGGTTGATCTAACTATATTTAATAAAAATGTTTTATGTTGTTACAAAATGCAGATTATATTTTTGCAGTAATCCCAACGGTATGGAATAATGCATCAGGTTCGTAACTAAAACAGAGTAGACTAATGCCCTGTACACAAGATAGGATTTTCCGATGGAAAATGTGTGATAGGACCCTGTGTAGGCTCCATCACACATTTTCCATTGGAATTTCCATCACACAAAATTTGAGATCTGGTTCTCAAATTTTCCGACAACAAAATTCTGATTGTGTGTACACAATTCCGACGCACAAAGCTCCAGGCATGCTCGGAATCAAGCGGAAGAGCCGTACTGGCTATTGAACTTAATTTTTCTCAGCTCGTCGTACGTGTTGTACGTCACCGCTTTCTTGATGTTCGGAATTTCTGACCAACTTTGTGTGACCGTGTTTATGCAAGACAAGTTTGAGCCAACATCCGTCGGGGAAAGAAAACATGGGATTTTGTTGTCGGAATGTCCGATCGTGTGTACAGGGCATAATACTGCCTGTATGCTGTCTGTCATAAAGTTGGAAGAGCTGTCAGGGCAGACACTTCTATAGCAGAACTCTAGAGGTTGCGCTAACCATTCATTAGCACTCTATAAGCCAATTTGTAGACAGTTTTGTTCACAGAGCGGAGCTACTCGAGGTCTCGCAAGGTCCCAGACCCACTAATCATTCCATAATGAGGTCAAGAAGCCGAGAAAGCGATTTGATGTTCAGACTCAGTGTGGGAAGAGCTGCCAAAAAATGACTTGTAAACAGAGACTTTGAAGCCTGATTCTCAGCTACAGAGGTGTCAGAAAATACAGATCTGTGAGCTGGACAAGCAAAACATGAAGGAAAAAGAAATGTGTCTCCAATTATTTACTTCTACGACCAAATTCTGTTAGTGGAATACTTTTATACTTTTTTTTTTAAAAACCAAACCAGTTGAAATTGTTGTAGATGACAGAGATGACTTTTATCTTTATCAAACTCCAAAAAATAGACACAAATAATATATCAAACAGTATAGATGATTTATATGAGATCTGGGATGTAAAGGTGTACAGATAAATGAGTAAAAATTGACTTTTGATATTCTGTTCAATAATATACGATAACCGTTACAAGCCATGGGATCCAATAAATACAATCACACATAAATCAGCTAGACAAAAATAAATAAATAAAATATAGAGATAATGTAGCAAGTATTTATGTGCATATACTGTATTCATCAGTTATGAAAGAATGACAGTCATGGTCCCTAATGATTTAAATAGTAGTTTAATAATTAGGAATTTAATTAGGAATTTAAAGCGGTAGTAAACCTCCAGAAAAATGTAAAAAATTGGGCCTCTCTGCAGGTTTAGGTCATAATATACTAGTATGCACAGTAGAGCTGCATGATTAATCATTAAAAAATTGCGATCTCAATTCAGATGTGCAGGGTGGTACAGTGGCGGGCAGTTGTGCAGGGGGTTACAGTGGTGGGGCAGATGAGCAGGGGGTTACAGTGGTGGGGCAGATGTGCAGGGGGGACAGTGATCCAAGGCGTGAGAGTGCAGGATGTTGATTTCTCACTACTACAATCTCGTGATTGAGATTGTGAAGTTGACATTTTTTGGTTATGAATCGAAACGCTCAATTTTTTAGAAAAAAATTTCCGCACATTGTGCTTAAAAGGTTGCCTACCCCTGTGATAGACTTTTAATCAGTAAACTTTGACGGTTACATTTTGGGGAACATATCGGAGTATGTATGGCTGTGCTAATTACTTGAAAGCTGAATTGGAAAGAATTACAGAAATATATATTGTTTCCAGATTTTTTATAATTTCTTCCTAATTAAAATCTAGAAAAAAAATATGCATCTAAGTCTGCTTTTAAATTAAACCCTATGAAAACAAGGTATAATACATTAGGGCCCTTTCACACTGGTGTGCTTAAAAATGCGGTATGCATTGTGCAGAAATGTATATCACGTATTTTTTCAATGTGTTTTTAGTGCAATTTCTGGATTCCTGACTTCCAGCATGGACCTGTGAAACTTAGACATGTGACTCAAAAAGGCACCAAACGCTCACTGTGGGTGCATTTTTGATATGTTTCCTATAGGTATAAATGGGAGGTGCATTTTTGGTGAATTTTTGAAACAGGGCACCAAAGATGCAGCATGTAGGACTCTTCAAAACGCACTGCACTAGCAGCACACTGATGTGCACCCTGCGGCCCCCCCCACCATAAAGCACATTGTCCCCATGTTGATGAGGAAAAGGGCCTCTTCCCGACAACCCTGGCTGTTGGTTGTCAGGGTCTGCGGGTGGGGGGGTAATCGGAATCCGGGGGCCCCCTTTAATAAGGGGGCCCCCAGATCCCGGCCCCCCACCCTATGTGAATGAGTATGGGGTACATCGTACCCCTACCCATTCACCTGGGGGAAAAAAGTGTCAATAAAAAAAAACACAACACAGGTTTTTAAAGTAATTTATTAATCAGCTCTGGGGGTCTTCTTCCAACTTCTCCGCTCTGTTTGGCCTCTTCTCCCGGTGTCCGGCCTCTTCTCCCGCTCTCCGGCGTCGTCTTCCGCTCTTCTGCCGGCTCCTCCGCTATCTTCTTGCAGCTCTTTTACTAGCGGAGGAGCCCGGTCTCCTCCGTCCTTCTTCCCTCTTCCCTCTCTTCTTTCTTCTTCCATTGTTGACATGACGCTCTCTCCCGCAGTAATGCCGTGTGAGCGCTGTGCGATGACTTATATAGGAATGGGGCAGGGTCACCGGGTGATGTCACGTGGTGGCCACGCCCCTTATGACGTTGGGTCCCGAGGCATGCTGGGGCTGTGACGTCATACAGGGCGGGGCCACCGTGTGACATCACCCAGTGACCCTGCCCCATTCCTATATAAGTCATTGCGCAGCGCTCACAAGGCATAACAGCGAGAGAGAGCGTCGTGTCAACAACGGAAGAAGAAAGAAGAGAGGGAAGAGGGAAGAAGGACAGAGGAGACCGGGCTCCTCCGCTAGTAAAAGAGCTACAAGAAGATAGCGGAGGAGAGAGACGACGCCGGAGAGCGAGAGAAGAGGCCGAACAGAGAGCGGAGAAGTCGGAAGAAGACCCGCGGAGCTGATTAAAAAATTACTTTAAAAATCTGTGTTGTGTTTTTTTTTACACTTTTTTTCCCCAGGTGAATGGGTAGGGGATCGATGTACCCCATACTCATACACATAGGGTGGGGGGGGCCGGGATCTGGGGGTCCCCTTATTAAAGGGGGCTCCCGGATTCCGATAAGCCCCCCACCCACAGACCCTGACAACCAACGGCCAGGGTTGTCGGGAAGAGGCCCTTGTCCTCATCAACATGGGGACAAGGTGCTTTGGGGTGGGGGGGCCGCAGGGCGCCCCCCTTCCCCAAAGCACCCACCCCCCATGTTGAGGGCATGCAACCTGGTACGGTTCAGGAGGGGGGGGCGCTCGATCGTCCCCACCCCCTTTCCTGACCGGCCAGGCTGCGTGCTCGGATAAAGGTCTGGTGTGGATTTTGGGGGGACCCCCACGCCGTTTTTTCCGCGTAGGGGGTTCCACTTAAAATCCATACCAGACCTAAGGGCCTGGTATGCCCCTGGAGGGGGAACCCATGCCTGTTTTTTATTTAAAATTTGGCGTTGGGTGTTCCCCCTCGAGGCGACACTGTCGCTTCAATATAGATGGAGATCCGACTTGGAGGCGACTTCCATTGAAATCAATGGTTACAAGTTGCCTATAAGTCGGATTGAAGTAGTACAGGAACCTTTTCTGAAGTTGGAGCAACTTCAGTAGCGTTCATTAAGACGGCTCTCATTCACTTGCATGTCATTTCTGATGTCAACCGACTTGGGGCGACTTGTAGTCTGACAAGTCGCCCCCCAAGTCGCGGTAGTGTGAACCGGCTCTTACGCTGTGCATATTTGCAAAATATGTAAAATGCTGCCATGGCCATCCTTCTACCTATAAACCTTCACTTTAACAAATGACAAAGGATTCCCACAGCACTATGGGCCAGCTAAAGAGTCAGCACAGCAGATGCCAGACTGGAACCTGAGTATGAGCTGTCTAAACTCCCTACTTTTACTCAATCAGCTTGAACTACTGCATTCTGTAAGAACGGGTTCTTTCAAACCAAACAGAAAATGTTCCAATTGTTAGTTTTGTACTGCAAGTTAAAAAGAAAAAACAAGAATCTGGTAACCATGGACACCACAAACATTTTTCTTTCAGCATTCAGGCAAAAAAGATGAAGGACTCTTGAAATTAACCACTTACTGACCACTGCACACCGATACACATCCTAACTTTGAAGAGGAATATCATTCTTATGGCAGCAGCTAGCTGCCATAACCCCGGTATCCTCTTTTTCGGCCAGCAGTCCGGCCTGCCTTTTTGTAGATACAAGTGGTCTCTGCGGGAATCGCTGCAAGATCACTTTTATCGGCAGCGGGAGAGGGCCCCCCGCTTACCAGAGCTGTTGGCAGCGACAGAGGTGATCAGATGTTGCTCCTTCCTTGGCATGGAGACGAGTGAGGGGAAGATGGCCCCCACCCGTCTCCGTACCATTGCAGAGCGGAAGCAACGTCAAAACGTCACTTCCGCCCACAGCTCTTAAAGGGCCATTTAAAAAAAATAAAAAAATTTAAATGACATTAAATTATTTATTTATTTTTTTTTATTGCATTTTAGTGTAAATATGAGATCTGAGGTCTTTTTGACCCCAGATCTCATATTTAAGAGGTCCTGTCATGCTTTTTTTCTATTACAAGATGTTTACATTCCTTGTAATTGGAATAAAAGTGACAGTAAAAATAAAAGGTAAAATAAATAAGAAAAAAAAATGTTTTTAAATGTGCCCCGTCCCGCTGAGATGACGTGCAGAAGCGAATGCATAAGTGAGTAGCGCTTGCATATGAAATCGGTGTTCAAACCACACATGTGAGGTATCGCTGTGATTGGTAGAGGGAGAGCAATAATTCTAGCCCTAGACCTGTAGAATTTTCGAAACGTCGCCTATGGAGATTTTTAAGGGTAAAAGTTTGTCGCCATTCCACGAGCGGGCGCAATTTTGAAGCGTGACATGTTGGGTATCAATTTACTCGGCGTAACATTATCTTTCACAATATAAAAAAAAAATTTACTGTTGTCTTATTTTTTAATTTTAAAAAAGTGTATTTTTTCCAAAAAAAGTGCGCTTGTAAGACCGCTGCGCAAATACGGTGTGACAGAAAGTATTGAAACGACCGCCATTTTATTCTCTAGGGTGTTAGAAAAAAATGGATAATGTTTGAGGGTAACTTGTAAACAACTAATCTTAAAAAGAGGCTTGATCCTTAAGTGGCTAAGGCATTTAAAGATGTTTTTATAACTAGGTGGGGTAGCCTGAAGATCTTGGCTCACTATAAAGATGATGCATACTTACATCTGGGTGCTGGGGCTGCAAATTACAGATCACTTCTGCTTCTCGCAAAGATTCTGGAAACTGTTTTAAAGACACATATACCTGGGAACGAAGTATTCTTAAAGGAACGTCCTGAGGAGCTGCAAAGACAATACAATTACAAAATTACACAGAAATTAAAAAGGCTTAGAAAACTAGGTCTAATAATCCAAACAAAAATGTGGTTAGTACATATCCAAAACACATATTGGGCTAGAAGTGCTTGTGCAAAAACTGGGTGACCGCTTAAAGCAGGGGCAGGCAACATTAAAGAGGTGGAGATCTACCTGAACAACATGGGGGTTGCTGACCCCCGCCTTAAAGTATAATTTCATATACTCTACATAGCTTTATCTTTCTTTTCAGTTAAAGAGGTTGTAAACCCGAGGGAAAAAAAAAACCTGTAAGACAAAGGTATAATGAGCTAATATGCATCGCATACTAGCTCATTATGAAATACATACCTTAGAACGAAGCCTTCCAGCAGCACCCACACACCAAGATGGCTGACATCTTCCCCGGTGTTTATTCTGGGTTTGCAGGCTCTGGTGTTGCGATTGGCCGAAGCCACGATAACGCATGCGCGCAGGAGCCGCTGGTCACAGGACAGACAGGCTCTGAAGAAACGGCACGGGGCGGTCGTTGCTTTACAGCGCATGCGCCAATGATGTAATTGGCGCCGTACACAGTAGATATCTCCTAAACGATGCAAGTTTAGAAGAGATTTACAATACCTATAGGTAAGCCTTATTATAGGCTCGCCTATAGGCACAAACAATACAGGGAAGTTTACTTCTTCTTTAAAGCCTGTCTCCACCTTTTTGACATATCTGATATTGTACAGTGTACAAGGGTACAGTCATTAGTTAAAGGGTAACTCCACTTTCGTGGGGAAAAAAAATAGCAAATAAAGAAAAAAATTATATAGCGTGTACAACTGCGACACAAGCCATATTGTAATGGAATGTTATTAAAAATTACCTTTCCTTTTCAATCTGCAGCTGCTGTCATTTTCTATAAATGCAATGCAATATAGCTACATGGAGTTGTTCTGTGCACAGAATGTGTACTGACCACTCCCCAGAAACATAATTTCCTGCTTGTGTGATTTGCACCAATTTTCCCAGAAGTCTACCTAAGATACAAGTCAGATTTCAGGCATCCCCTGCAACAAAAAACTGAATTTTTGGTAAGATACTTCCAATCGGAACATGTCTAAAGGGATGCAGGCCCAGCAGCTTTCCTGATTAGTGCCCTGCAGCTGCCACAGCTGACTGATAATTATGAAACCACTCCCATTGGACCCACTTATGACAGAGGCACAGGCAAACACACAGGGATTTCTTCAGAATAACAAAAAGGTAGGAATATGCAACAAAGGTTGTTGTAATTCCTGTAATGTACATAAATCAGCCGGGGGGGATATTTTTTTCTCAACAAAAGTGGAGTTACGCTTTAATTAAAGCTGCCCATAGATGGAGGAATCTCTCAATCCCCTCCCGTGGAGCTATGGCGTTCTCCTGACAAAAGGGGGTCATTTGGGGGGGGGGGGAGGGTTAGTGCTATCTTGACATTTCATGGCCTCCGAAACTGTGATAGGTAGTGAGGAAGTGAAATCACCATTTTACGGCCTTAGAAAGCCTGAAGGTGGTGATTGGTTTTCGGGGTCCTGTATGTGACTAGACTGCCAAAAAGTCTCAACCATGTGATATCCCCATACTAAGGAGAAGCAGCAGAATGTATTTTGGAGTGTAATTCCACATATACCCATGGCATGTGTGAGCAATATATCATTTCACTTTTCCACAAACCAATAAATATACGCTGTTTGAATGACATGTGGCTGAGCACATTTTGGCATAAATGTATGATAAAAATGAGTTTGATATTTTTAATAACAAAAGGTAGAAAAAAACAAAAAAATAAATAAAAATTCAACATTTTCGCACCATTTTCGTTTATATTGAAAAAATAAAAATCCCAGTGGTGATCAAATACCACCAAAAGAAAGCTCTATTTGTGCGGAAAAAAAACTGTTAAAACTTTTTGCTAAACTGCAAAAAGTGCTCTGGTCAGGAAGGAGGTAAAACCTTCCGGGCCTGAAGTGGTTAAGGAAGTGGATGTTGACCCTGGATTATGCCCTAACAAAGATGGTGCCAGGCTTCTTTGGAGAGTGGAAAATCAACCCTACAATGGTCTATGTAAGGTAGTAAATATCTGCAAGGCTTAAGCCCCATACACACGCTCGGATTATCCGAGGACCAGGTCCGTCGGATCATGTCCGTCGTACTTTGTCCGATGTTGGTTTTGCGTACACACGGTCGGACAAAGTTGTCGGAAAATCCGATCATTCTGAACGTGGTGACGTTTGTTGCCTACGACGGGACTACGTAGAGGCTAGTAGCCAATAGCTTTGGTCTTGTAATGTGATCTGAGCATGCGTAGCACTTTGTCTGTCGGAATTCGCTACACACGATCGGATTTGGTGTGATCGGACTTTGTTGTCAAAAAATCTATCCAGCAGGAGATAGAACTTTGTCCGTCGGACAATCCGATGGAAACTGTCCGATGGTGCCTACACACGGTCGGAATTTCCCGACAACATTGTCTGATAGGACAGAATCCATCGGAAAATCTGACCGTGTGTATGGGGCTTTAGAGTGATATTAAACACAGTATTAAGCACTTTCAGCAACTGACCGCTGCCCAAGGTTTTTTGTTTCAGGGTGGCTCCTTTCTCTTGCAGCATCCATTGGAACCACCTTTTCATGCAGGGACTAGTGGTATATCTCTCTACACTGTGCATCAACAGAAACACACAGCCCCATAGCCTAGGATGACAAGGCACATTCTCCCTCCTCCCCTTTCCAAGCTTACAAACTGCCAAAGACCCCTATCACACTGAGGCGTTTTTCAGGTGTTTTAGCTCTAAAAATAGCGACTGTAAAGCGCCTGAAAAGCGCCTCTCATGCCTCCCCAGTGTGAAAGCGTGAGACACATTGATGTCTTCAAAGTCGCATTAAAATGCGGCTTTGAAATCGTGCAATTTCAGATGAAGTCGCACGATTTCAAAGCCGCATTTAATGTGAACGGGGGCTAATAGTGGTGTGGATTCTGAGTTCCTCTGAAAGTCAACAAAAAATTCATGAACTTTCATTGTGTTCAGGGGCAAATGTTTAAGAAGCAGCCCGTGGTCACATCTTTTAAGTATGGACTAAGATTCAAAATAGTTGACATGCCATATAATAAAACCACCGCTCCCACCTTCCTGTCCCCGTGACGGATGGCTTTGCACTCTGGAACTTTAGGCTATTTTCTCTGTCAGAAATAGTGAAAAGAAACAAGTATAACCTGAAAGTGTGCAATTGAGCACTAGTAAGACATCTTAGAGCTTAGTAAATGAGATGACGCTTCACCTTTCAAGGAACACCCAATCACATGCAAGTAAACAAAAAAACATTTTGCTTGCACATGATTGGATAATGAAAATCAGCAGAACTTCCCGTAAAGCGGAGTTCCACCCAAAAATGGAACTTCTGCTTTAAGGGAAGGGTACCCCCTGACATGCTACATTTGGCATGCCATTTTTTTTTGGGGGGGGGGGTAGAAACCCTCTTTCTAGAGGGTTCCAGCTCTCCAGCTCGCACCGTGGCGCCGGAAGGAAGATCACCTCTCCCCCCTCCCTCTCGGCAATCATCTGGGACACGTCACAGGTCCCAGATGATGGCCCGGCCAGTCACATCGTGCCACACGGCTCGTGCATGTTGCACTTTCAGCAGCTGATGAAATGCTTGCAACTCTTTATCTTTTAATTCTGTTCCAGTTTAAGCTGATGCCATGACTGCTGCCCGAGGTTTCTTGTTTCAGGGTGGCTCCTTTCTCTTGCAGAATCCATTGGAACCACCTTTTCATGCAGGGACTAGTGTTATATCTCTCTACACTGTGTGCAACAACAGAAACACACAGCCCCATAGCCTAGGATGACAAGGCACTTTCTCCCTCCTCCCCTTTCCAAGCTAATAAACTGCCAAAGACCCCTTTCACGCTGAGGCATTTTAGCACTAAAAATAGAGACTGTAAAGCGCCTAAAAAGCGCCTCTCATGCCTCCCCAGTGTGAAAGCCTGAGTGCTTTCACACTAGAGTGGTGTGCTTGTGGGACAGGAAAAAAAGCACCTTTAGGGCAGTGTGGGAGCGCTGTATACAGCACTCCTACACCGCCCTTGCCCATTGAAATGAATGGGCAGCGTTTCCGAAGCACCTGAAAATCACTTTGAAAGCGCCGCAACATGGGTGCTTTAAACCCTTTCTTCAGCTGCTAACAGGGGTTAAAAGCTCCTCATTATCGGCCGCTAAAACGATGGCAAAGCGCCGTAAGAACTAGCTGCACTTTAGCGCTAACGGACCCGCCGCCCCAGTGTGAAAGGAATCAAAAGCCTGCACAGTCCCCTGTTAACTCTTTCCTGTGAAGAAGTTGAGGGAAGGAGCAGAAGGGTTGAGGGATTATTATTACTTTAAATAAAACATGTGGGCCCTGTTACACCTTTTAACCTGGTCACATGATTATAATGGAGGTGACCAAACCCTTCATGATCATGCTGTGGCCTGCCCCTTCCTGCTCCTTGTGTTTCCATACTAGACCAAAGCATGATGGGTGGCCTCACTTGTTAATATGGAGATAAGAAATGGTGGGAGCATTGGCCACAGCACAATCATCTGAATTCTAGTCCCAGTTTCCCTAAGCCCTCGTTCACATTGGAGCGACTTGTCATGCAATTTGACCGGTCAAATCGCATGACAAGTTGCACCCTATTGTCGGCAATGGCCATGTTCAAATCGGTGCAACGCCAACTTTGCGGTGCCCAATCGATTCGAAAATGTAGTTCCTGCACTACTTTTGGCAATTTTCGGGGTGCGACTTGCATAGAAATCTGTGCATAAAGCCGCATTGATGTCTTCAAAGTCTCATTGAAATGCGGCTTTGAAATCGTGCAATTTCAGATGAAGTCGCACCATTTCAAAGCTGCATTTAATGTGAACGGGGGCTAATAGTGGTGTGGATTCGGAGTTCCTCTGAAAGTCAACAAAAAATTCATGAACTTTCATTGTGTTCAGGGGCAAATGTTTAAGAAGCAGCCCGTGGTCACATCTTTTAAGTATGGACTAAGCTTCAAAATAGTTGACATGCCATATAATAAAACCACCGCTCCCACCTTCCTGTCCCCGTGACGGATGGCTTTGCACTCTGGAACTTTAGGCTATTTTCTCTGTCAGAAATAGTGAAAAGAAACAAGTATAACCTGAAAGTGTGCAATTGAGCACTAGTAAGACATCTTAGAGCTTAGTAAATGAGATGACGCTTCACCTTTCAAGGAACACCCAATCACATGCAAGTAAACAAAAAAAACATTTTGCTTGCACATGATTGGATGATGCAAATCAGCAGAACTTCCCGTAACGCGGAGTTCCACCCAAAAATGGAACTTACGCTTTAAGGGAAGGTGACCCCCTGACATGCTACATTTGGCATGCCATTTTTTGGGGTGGGGGGGTAGAAACCCTCTTTTTAGAGGGTCCCAGCTCCCACTTCCTCCAGGGGCACCGTGGCACTGGAAGGAAGATCACCCCCCCCCCTTCCTCTCTGCAATCATCTGGGACACGTCACAGGTCCCAGATGATGGCCCGGCCAGTCACAGCACGCCACGCAGCTCGTGCATGTGCTGTGCATGCCCGGCTCTGTAGGCACAGCTGGGCGCCCACAGTGACAATGCCGGTGCCGCAGAGAGGAGGAGGAGACGAAGCTTCGTTCCCCCGCATCGCTGGACCCTGGGACAGGTAAGTGTCCGATTATTAAAAGTCAGCAGCTGCAGTATTTGTAGCTGCTGACTTAAACTCTGCTTTAATTTACTAAACTCTGGAGTAAATGCCCTTGCAGAATGCAACTGCACTCGCACAGCCTATTTGCCTTCAGTAATTCAACCCTAATGTCAGAATTTTTTCCTGTAACCGGATTTTTGAAAGCTAAACTCCAAGCAGATATAAAAGACATAAATAAATCCAGCTCTGTATTAATCCTTAAGGGCAAATTCACACTAATGCGGCGAATGGCGTTTTACAGCGCAGTAAAACACAGGTCACTGCTAGGACACACAAAAAACAATTGTTTTCTATGGGGTACATTTAATAAAGGCAAATAGAGTATGCACTCTGCAAGTGCATTTTCTCCATAGCAATAGCGTTAATGAGGTAAAGCTTCACTATTCTGGCACACAGAGATGAGGAGCCAAGAGTGCCGGCGTGGGGACCCCAGAGGATGAAGTTGGGGCTGCTCTGTGTCTATTGCACAGAGCATACAAGCATATAACATGTTTATTATTTTAGTAAAAAATAAAAAAAAATTAAGCTTTACATTCCCCTTAAATGCAAGTACCTGCATTTGACTTGGTATCACCCTTATAGGTTCCATTCACACTTCGCATAGCAGGAACGTGCATTTTTTGTGCATTTTTGGTGTGCCTATGTGCAACAAACGTGCCAAAGAAATTATTGTACCACTTTGGGCGTGGAGCGTTACATGTTTTAGCAACATGTGTTTTGGAGAGCGTTTGTAGCATGCTTACCACATGGCAAAACGCTCATCTGCTACCATGTTTGCGGTGCTATGGACAATTAATGGCACCGCAAGCGTAACGTGTGTCTGCAATGTGTTTCCGAAACACGTGGCAAAACACGCATTTCCTGTGCGTTTTGTCACATATTTGTCAAAAGCAAAGTTAGAATGGGACCTATAGTCAGCAGAGCAGACTGGAGGAGGGAAAAGCCACCCAAGGAGCTAGTGAAGGGCACTGCACTGTAAGGAGCATGCTTATAGAAGTAGAGAGCAGAGAGGCAGAGTGTGTACGGTAAGCTGACCTTACTGGTAACGGAAGGATTTCTGCAACCCCATTAGCTGGAAACGGTACGCAAGACCTGCATGCTACGAGTTACCATCACAGTATTAATTATATATTGTTAAACTGTATCAATTGATCTACCTGCACTGTGAGTATACCTCAGCATGTACTATAACTGGCTCTGCCATGTCATGAATGAGCTCTGTTTATAGAAAGGTATTTGCAGGGGAGAGCACACATCCATAATGAATTCCTTTGGAGGACTTGCTGCAGTGTTGGCAAGTAATTATATATCTGCTGATTCAATGTATTTCCATACAGGAAATCTGTACCTCATTGGAAAAATCGAATTTCTCTGCTACATTGTTAGCCAATGACTCATAGGGGTTGATTTACTAAAGCCAAATAGACTGTACACCTTTCAAAGTGCAGTTGCAAGAGCAGTTGCACCAGAGCTTAGTAAATGAGTAGATGTTCTGCTGACTTCCATCATCCAATCACATGCAAGCAAAAATACAGTTTTTTATTTTATTTTATTCCTTGCATGTGATTGGGTATTGTTTGCAAAGTGAAGCTTTTCCTCATTTACGCTCTAGAGCAGGATGCCCAACCTTTTGAAGAGCGAGGGCCACTTAAGCAACTTGGTAATCGGTCGCGAACCACAGTGAGTGGAGCAGGCGGATGACAGGTCAGTGTACTCTTTGGGCCCTCCAATCCATTCCCCCCAGATGGAAGGCAGCAGATCCCCTTCTGATTTTTTTTTTTCTTTTTTTTTAGCGGATCGGATTGGAGGTAGGCGTGTGTAAATGGACACAAGTCTGTTTACATCTGCTGCTCCATAGAGATGAATGGAGGGTCTGATTGGGTCGGACCAATCATGTGCAAGGGACCTAAGGCTGCTTGCACACTGATGTGCTGTGGTTTACCCACACTGCGGGTGCAGAGCAGTGCACCTGTGTCTTTCCTGCGGGTTAGCTGCACTTTGTCATAGACTTCTATTATATTCTGCAGGTGTAGTGCACTTTCTGAAAGCACACCAAACCCGCAGGTAATAACAGAAGTCTATGGCTCAGTGCACCTGCGGATCAGTTTGAAAGCAGCTTGGTAACCGCTGCAGCACAGATATGCCCATATATACCTGTGAGATTAGCAGGCTTGCCACTGCTTTTAGAATTCAACATCAAAAGAGTGAGACGGATTTAAAAATACAGTATTTTACAATATAAGCTCAGTTTGCTGGTAAAAATAAGTGTGAAATGGCAGACTCCGGTGGGTGTAAAAAGATATCCGCTTGCCGGCTTTCACACTGTATCCTTACTGTGGGCGAATGCAGGGTGTACCAAGATGGCCATGACAGAATGTCACTTCCGTTACAAAATTTGACAGATTGCCTAATCTGGTGGTCCTTGAGTGACTCAGAGAAGATAGTGTACAGTTCAATCGATAGTGACTTTCCTCGTGATTTATGGTGTATATCCAAGCACCGTTAAATATAGCTTCACCACGTGAGACACTCTCCCCTCAGGGGGTTAAACTCACCGGAATAAAAATTTAAACAGGCCTTAAGATATAAGGTATCACTCTGGCAACCATTGCCCAGGACGCGTCACACATCCACCGTTTAAACAGGGTCTGGTCACTTCCTCAGATAAAAGGTGTCAGCAACAAGGAATCAGGGGTTCAGGGGGGAATCAACTCGCAATGATGATGATCATAAAAACGAAGAGAATAGCATCCATAGCGTAATCCCGTTTTTTATTTAATAGCATTAAAAACAATATACCCTGCAACTTCCCCTTTAAGACATTTACGTACAATCAACATTCTTTGTAAGCAGCATATAAAGAGATCACTTGCGTGTGAGGGATGAGTGGATGGTAATCCTTCACTTGGCCACAGCAGCGGTGGTGTTCCTCCTGGATCAGCGTGTGTCTCTGCTGACACTTCGCGTCACTTCCGGGTGGGTGGTTAGCGCTGGTGGACCGCCAACGTCACTTCCGGTAAAATGTCGTGTAGGCCACGCCCTGACGCGTTTCGTCACTTCCGACTTCAACAGAGGGCGCCCTCTGTTGAAGTCAGGAAGTGACGAAACGCGTCAGGGCGTGGCCTACACGACGTTTTACCGGAAGTGACGTTGGCGGTCCACCAGCGCTAACCACCCACCCGGAAGTGACGCGAAGTGTCAGCAGAGACACACGCTGATCCAGGAGGAACACCACCGCTGCTGTGGCCAAGTGAAGGATTACCATCCACTCATCCCTCACACGCAAGTGATCTCTTTATATGCTGCTTACAAAGAATGTTGATTGTACGTAAATGTCTTAAAGGGGAAGTTGCAGGGTATATTGTTTTTAATGCTATTAAATAAAAAACGGGATTACGCTATGGATGCTATTCTCTTCGTTTTTATGATCATCATCATTGCGAGTTGATTCCCCCCTGAACCCCTGATTCCTTGTTGCTGACACCTTTTATCTGAGGAAGTGACCAGACCCTGTTTAAACGGTGGATGTGTGACGCGTCCTGGGCAATGGTTGCCAGAGTGATACCTTATATCTTAAGGCCTGTTTAAATTTTTATTCCGGTGAGTTTAACCCCCTGAGGTGAGAGTGTCTCACGTGGTGAAGCTATATTTAACGGTGCTTGGATATACACCATAAATCACGAGGAAAGTCACTATCGATTGAACTGTACACTATCTTCTCTGAGTCACTCAAGGACCACCTATTAGTACAATATTGTTTATGACACAGACTCATGGACTTTGCACAGAAAGATTTGATTATCTCACTGTTTTAGCGCTGTTTTTAGTATTTTATCTCACTATTATCCACGTTTGATTTTATACTATCATCCATATTTATTTGTTTTATCTAAACAGCTGCTTAGGGTAATTTAATATATTAATGAATATCATTATTTATTTATATATTTTGTATCATTTTGATCTATGTTTATAACTGTGGATACACATTCAGCGCTGAGTAGTGTATAATTATAGGCCATTCATTGTACACTCTATTGTTCAGATTGCCTAATCTGATGGAACACCGGCTCTATACAGGAAGCATTGGCTTATGCGGCTCTGCTCCGTAGCCACTTGCTTCCTCTACCACCAGATTCGTTCACAACACTGATGCTCTGGGATGGCGGGTCGGGAACCCACGATCTGGGCTTGCCAACCATCCATCACAGAGCAGGTGGTTGTGGGTCACATCAGAGGGCTCCGCGGGCCACATTAGGCCGCTGAACCACTGGTTGGGCACCCCTGCTCTAGAGAAACTGCTCTTGCAGAGTGCAACTGCATTTTGCAAAGTGCACTGTCTATTTGCCTTTAGTAAATCAACCCCATAGAACCACTTGTGTGAAGTGCTACATGAAGCAAACATTGTTGTGCGGTGCCACTATTATAGGATGAGAATCCGCAAAGAAACAATGTTGCAATAGGAAGGAATTAAAAGAGAAGTATGGGTTTTATTTAATCATACTTACCTAGGTGGATGCAGCATCGGTCTGATGCTGCATCTGTCCCCCGCCAGCTCTAACACTGAGAGTTGAGCGATCAAACACCGCCAATCGCTCGGTTCCCACAGCCGAGTTCTCACTGTCAAGCATGTGGGCAGATCCTGAGCACATGGTCGCAATTTTGCTTGAGCCTGGAATGGCTCTGTGATGTTGGCCGACAGCGGGCTTCAGCATTCTGCTGAAAACGGGTCACAGGAGTGCAGAACGAACTGCACTCCTGTGATCCACAGAAGTACAGCCAAACAAGCTGTACTTCTTCTTTAACTATTTGTTACTTGTTATGTCCACCACATTAGAGGCATCTTTGCCACCTTACTACAATCCAGGTAGTGCATTATGGTATCTAATTATTGGTTTTAGTAATGGTGGCACTGAGGAGGGGGATATGCAGTGTATTAATTATAACAGATCTGTTATGCGTTTAAATTTATGTGCACACATTGGGTAAGGAAATGTTACCAATATCTGATGCCTGCTTGCATAAAATGGGGTGTTTATTTCAGTTTTCAAGTACCACCCTAATAACACGCCATTGTAAAGAGAAAAAAAAAGGCAGGTTGGTGGACCCAATTCTCTGGAAAGCCATTTGTTAACAGCCCTCAATCTCCTGCATATATACACTCCAAGTGTGCACACAATGCCTGTGATTAAGCTGTCATGAGTCAGTGCAGATGACAGGCAAAATGCACAGAGCCAACCAGATTGGCTCTGTGCCTTATCACTGTGAACCAATCAAAGTTTTAACACAAAATGTAAACAAGCCCTTGCCTTCTGCCAATATCTTGTACTCTGTAATTAATAACTCTGATCCAACTGAGCAGCAGTGGAAAGATTCACACTACCCACGATGGGGGCACACTGAGCAGCAATACAGTAGGATGATCTTATGCCGCATACACACGGTCGGAATTTCCGATGGAAACAGTCCGATGGGAGCTTTTCATCGGATTTTCCGACCATGTGTATGCGCATCGGTCTTTTTCTGTCGGAATTTCCGACGGACTTTGGATTGAGAACCTGTTCTTAATTTTTCAGACGGAAAACCTTTCTATCGGATTTTCCGATCGTGTGTATGCAATTCCGACATGCAAAATTCTGACGCATGCTCGGAAACAATTTGACGCATGCTCAGAAGCATTAAACTTCCCTTTTATAGTGCATTCGAACATTTTTTTAAGGCGTGGTGTTATTGACTGTCGGAATTTGGTGTGACCGTGTGTAGGCAAGACAGTTTGAGCGGAATTCCGATGGGAAAACCATCAGAGCTTTTTCAGACGAGAATTCCGACCGTGTGTACGCGGCATTAGAGGAGGCACACTGATCACCAATGTTGTGGGGCACTGACCACTGATCATCAACATTAAAGGGAGCATACACCACTGACTACCAACATGTAAAGAGGCACTAACCACTGACCATAAGTGAGTACTAACTCCTGACCACTGAAATCTGCAAGCTGTTCTATGCATTGCATAGTCCTGACCCATGCACTATGAATGCTGTACTGTGGTGCACTTTTTGCCTTTAAAACCACTTTAAGACTATTTCTTAAAGTGGTTCTAAAGGCAAAAAATACATTCTCTGCATTAAGGTGTCTGCACCTCCCCCCACCCTTTAAATACTAACCTGAGTCTGTTCTTGATCCAGCGCTGTGCCCATTTACAGCAGCTCTTCTCCCCTTTTTCTTCTCATAGGAGACATGGCAGCAGCGGGAGCAACTGACTCCTGCTGCTGTCAGTTAAATCCAGTAAGGAGGGAGTGGGATCAGGGGCCAAGCTGCACTGTGTGTGTCTATAGATGCACACAGCCCGGCTGGAAATTAAGCCCACAGGTCTGGCCCTATAGTAAGCGACTTGCTATGGTTGCAGACACAAGAGGAGGAGCCGAGAGCACTGGCTGTGAACCCTAGAAGAGGAGGTTCGGGACGCTCTGTGTCATACCATTGCACAGGGCAGGTAAATATAACATGTTTATTATTTTAATTGAGAAAAAAAAAAAAAGCTTTACAATCACTTTAACCACTTAAGCCCCGGACCATTTTGCTGGCAAAAGACCAGAGCACTTTTTGCAATTTGGCACTGCGTCGCTTTAACTGATAGTTACGCGGTCGTGCAACGTGGCTCCCAAACAAAATTGACGTCCTTTTTTTCCCACAAATAGAGCTCTCTTTTGGTGGTATTTGATCACCTCTGCGGCTTTTATTTTTTGCGCTATAAACAAAAGAATAGCGACAATTTAGAAAAAAACACATTATTTTTTACATCTTGCTATAATAAATATCCCCCAAAAATATATAAAAAAAAAAAATGTTATTCAGTTTAGGCCGATACGTATTCTTCTACATATTTTTGGTAAAAAAAAATCGCAATAAGCGTTTATTGATTGGTTTGCACAAAAGTTATAGCGTTTACAAAATAGGGGAAGGTTTTATGGCATTTTTATTAATAATTTTTATTTTTTACTAGTAATGGCGGTGATCAGCGATTTTTATCGTGACTGCGACATTATGGCGGACACATCGGGCATTTTTGACACATTTTTTTTATATATTTTTGGGGGATATTATAGAAAAAAAGGATGTCAATTTTGTTTTGGTGCAACGTCACACGACCGCGCAATTGTTAGTTAAAGCGTTGCAGTGCCGAATCTCAAAAAAGTGCTCTGGTCAGGAAGGGGGTAAAATCTTCCGGGGCTGAAGCAGTTAAGGGTGGTGCAGTGTGATCTGAGCCCATTCAAAAAGAATAGGATGAATTCACACTGCACAGAACTGCATGTGAATCGCACAGCACGTTGTTCCTGTATAATTCCCGGTGTGAACCGGCTCTAAGAAGTACAACATTTGTACTGTTCGAATAGCTATCAGGACTGTTGTATAACACAAACACATGACAAGAGAAAGTACCATAAACATATTTTCAGGTTAAAGATCGCACGGATTTCTCAGAGCTGTGCTCAGATTAGCATGAAGTTTCATAACCAGACATAATATGCTTATTAACAGGTGTTTTTCATATCAAAACTGAATTCTGCAGACAACTTACAAGGAAGACGCTGGTGACTAATACAATGATTCATTTTAAATCTTGCATCCACTACAGACTCAGGATCCAAAAGTATTCTTTAACCACTTCAATACCAGGCACTTTCCCCCCTTTCTGCCCAAGCCAATTTTCAGCTTTCAGCGCTGTCACTTTTTAAATGACAATTGCATGGTCATGCAACACTGTACCCAATTTTTTATCATTTTGTTCCCACAAATAGAGTTTTCTTTTGTTGGTATTTGATCACCTCTGGGGTTTTTATCTTTTGCTAAACAAAAAAAAAAAAGACCGAAAAAGTTTTTTTAAAAAAAAGTTTTCTTTGTTTCTGTTATAAAATGTAGTAAATAAGTACGTTTTCTCCTTCACTGACGGGCACTTATATGCAGCACTGATGGGCATTCATAGGCAGCACTGATGTGCACTCATAGGTGGCACTGATGAGCACTCATAGGCAGCACTGATGGGCACTAAAAGGCTGCACTGATGGGTACTTATGAGTGGCACTGATAGGTGGCACTGATGGACTGATGGTGGGCACTAATATGCGGCACTGATATGCAGCACTGATGGGCATTGATAGGCAGCACTGATGGACACTGACAGATGGCACTGATGGGCACTGATAAGGAGGCACTGGCAGGCATTTATGAGGAGCACTGATTGGCATCATTTGTGGGCACAGATTGGCATCCCTGATGGTCATGGGTGGCATATGTGGTGGGGGAGTGAAACACGACACTGTCTGGTGCTACTAGACAGGGGAGTCGGGAGGATCTCCAAGAGGGGTAGGGTAGGGTGGGGTCTTCCACGTAGAGCTATACCGTGAGGCTTCTGGCCTCCACCAATGCCGACCAAATTTTATGAAATTTCTTGGGACAGTTACATCCCATGCATGTCAGCTTATAAAGAGGGAGAGCAGCGTTCACCAATTCCCTCCAAGTGGAAGCCCGAGGTGGCTCTGTCTCCTTCCATTGGAGTAGTATTGTTTTCCTGGCGTAAAATGCAGCATAAAAGATAAACAGCTTTTTATGGGTGGTTGTGGGCAAGTTGTCTGTGATGCCCTGAAATAGAACCAGGGGATCAAGCCCGAAGGATACCCCACTAATCGAGGTCATGTCAGCAGCCACTGTCTGCCATAACTCTTGCACTCGTGGGCAAAGCCATACCATATGTATGTAGTTGCCAAGATCCCTGTTGAATTTAGGACATTTATCATCAGAGGTATGATACATTATTGCCAGCCTTTGAGGCGTGTAGTGTCGGTGTTCTGACGAGAAAGGTGCCTCCATCGGATAGTGTCCACCCTGTACTGCGTAGGCGCAGCACTTGCGCAGTACGGAGGACAAAGGAGACGCCGAAAGTCTCCGAACATGACCAGCTGTTCATGAGCTCTACATGGCGCCTGTGCAATTAATAGTACATTCTATCACACGCTCCCGCATGCTCCAGATGCTCGTGGGGGTGAATTATACAACTGAAGGGTGGGTTTAGCAATGTTGATGGGCGGGTTTGGTAGACATATTTACCCGCCCTTATCAGCTCTGGCCATCATTGTAAAACTCCTTCAGTTGTGTAATCAGCTCTGCCCATTCTGTATGTACACCGCCCCTTGCAGAGTTGTATGAGCATCGGGAGTGTGTGACAGAATATACTATTAATTGTGCAGGCGCCGTGTAGAGCTCATGAACAGCTGTTCATGTTCGGAGACCTACGGCGTCTCCTTTGGCGGACACTAGGGGTGCAACGGATCAAAAAACTCACAGATCGGATCGTTCCTCGGATCAGAGTCATGGATCGGATCATTTTTCGGATGAGCAAATAATTGAATTTGCAAAAACCTGTGAAAATTCCACCACCATATAGTCCCCACTGTAATATCCACGTCATCTCCCCCACTGTAATATTGTCTGAGTATGGCAGAGTATTGGCTGGGTATTGCAGAGTATTGGCTGGGTATTGCAGAGTATTGGCTGGGCTGGGTATTGCAGAGTATTGGCTGGGCTGGGTATTGCAGAGTATTGGCTGGGCTGGGTATTGCAGAGTATTGGCTGGGCTGGGTATTGCAGAGTACTGGCTGGGCTGGGTATTGCAGAGTACTGGCTGGGCTGGGTAATGCAGAGTACTGGCTGGGCTGGGTAATGCAGAGTATTGGCTGGGCTGGGTAATGCAGAGTATTGGCTGGGCTGGGTAATGCAGAGTATTGGCTGGGCTGGGTAATGCAGAGTATTGGCTGGGCTGGGTAATGCAGAGTATTGGCTGGGCTGGGTAATGCAGAGTATTGGCTGGGTAATGCAGAGTATTGGCTGGGCTGGGTAATGCAGAGTATTGGCTGGGCTGGGTAATGCAGAGTATTGGCTGGGCTGGGTAATGCAGAGTATTGGCTGGGCTGGGTAATGCAGAGTATTGGCTGGGTAATGCAGAGTATTGGCTGGGCTGGGTAATGCAGAGTATTGGCTGGGCTGGGTAATGCAGAGTATTGGCTGGGCTGGGTAATGCAGAGTATTGGCTGGGCTGGGTAATGCAGAGTATTGGCTGGGTAATGCAGAGTATTGGCTGGGCTGGGTAATGCAGAGTATTGGCTGGGTAATGCAGAGTTTGTTTACAAGTGATCGCTCCGTCATTTGACGGAGTGATCACATTGTAAACGGCCGCCGGGTGTACCAAGATGGTCGTCGCTCCGGAGCTAGGCTGAAGCCGCGGCCTTTCCTAAGGCCGAGGCCGCGTTCGGATCACGGATCGGCGACGATCCGTTGCACCCCTAGCGGACACTATCCGATGGGGGACATTTCTCGACAGGACACCGGCTCTTCCTGTTTACACTGTGATCAGCTGTGATTGAACACAGCTGATCACGTGGTAAAGAGCCTCCGTCAGATGTTTTTTACCAAGATCGGTGGTGCGGTTTATCAGACTGATACACCGTACCATAGATCGCCGCGCTGCGCGCCCCCACGGGCTCATACTGGCTCGTTATCCTGAAAGACGTCATATGATGTCCAGTCAGAATAACATAACCACTGCCCGGGCGTCATTTTGCTATAGGCTGGGTGGGAAGTGGTTAAGGACCTCCATTACCATGTTTCTCCCTTGGGAAGGCTTCCTCTAACTTTCTGGCTTTGTGACCGTTGCCATTAGGACAGTAGGAAAAAGGTTATAACCCTTCCTGGACATGTATTACCTTAATGCATTTCCTGTAAGTTTCACATAATGTGCTAGTATGCGAGGCATATTAGCACATTATGCCTTTACACTTGAGGTAAAAAATAAAAAAAAATCACCCAGCGGTTTACTACCGCTTTAAACTAATGACAGAGTTGCTTTAGGAGAAGAGTGAGTAAGGTGCACGTATTAGAGCAGCCTTCCTCCGCCAGGGTTCCTCCAGAGGTTGCTGGGGGTCCATTGAGCAATGGTGGATTAATCGCCTGCCTAAATTAACCAATGCAAGGGGATCTCTGACATCTAATGTTAGGACTAATTTCTACGCGTTAAAGCAGAGTTCCACAAAAAATGGAAATTCCGCTTTAAGGGAGGTGACCCCCTGACATGCCACATTTGGCATGTCATTTTTTGGGGGGGGCCAGATGATTGCCCGACCAGTCACGGCTCGCGGCTCGCACATGCGCCCACAGTTACAATGCTGGCACCACAGAGAGGAGGGGGAGATGAGCGGGGTTTCGTTCCCCTGCATCGATGGACCCTGGGACAAGTAAGTGTCCAATTATTAAAAGTCAGCAGCTGCAGTATTTGTAGCTGCTGACTTTTATTTAATTTTTTTTTAAGCAGAACTCCACTTTAAGGCCACCTCCCCTGCTCTTCTTTAGGAAATGGCACTTTTTTGGGGGAGGGGGGTGGAGCAGGTACCTGGTTGTGACAGGTACCCGCTCCCACTTCCGCTCGCCTAGATTTAACCTCTATTACATTTCGGGGGACAACCCAAAAGTTGGAATTTTTCTTTTACTTCCACTTTCAATGATAATAGTAAACAGGACAAATGGAGAGGATGAATGTCTCTAACAGGGACACAGATAGCAATACAAACTGGCAGGTGTTCTAATTCTAAACCCTCTTCGTTCTATCCAAAACTAAAAAAAAAAAATTGCCTTCCGTTATACTTAAAGTAGAATTACAAACCAGCATTTGACTAGCTTAACAGCACAATAAAATAAACATCCCTCAGTAAACTGGTAAAATTGTTAACCAAGCACCTGCAGTTTACAACTACCAAAGGTGCTGACTCAGTGCTGCTTCCTTGAACAGTAGAGAGTTACAGGAAAGAGTTAACAGGAAGAGTTAACATTAGACAGTGCAGTCCCCAGGAGGGAGGATCGGGGGAGTGTCTTGCCATCCTAGGCTATAGGGCTGTGTATTTCTATTGAGGTACGCAGTGTAGAGGGACAAAACTCTATTCACTGCATGCAATCGTGGTTGCATAGGGTGCTGCAAGAGTAAGGAGCCACCCTGAAACAAGAAACCTGGGGCTGCAGTCTTGGCATCGGCTTAAGTTGTAAAATAGGCAAGGATTAAAAGAAAAAGAAGCTGCATTCTCAGTAAGTGATTACATCAGCTGTTGGAAGTATTTAAAAAACAAAGAGTTTAAAATCACCTTAGAGGATGAATTTTAGCATGTGGGCTGGTGTGAATGAGCCCCAAGTGCTGGGGACAATGGTCATCAAGACAAGCAGAGAGGTGAATCGTCCCAGTGGGCACAGGGACAGCAATAAAAACATGACAGGGGTTCTAACTCTAAGCCTGGGTTCACACTAGTGCATGCCGAACACTGCATGTGATTCGCAAAGGAATTGCACCACATGTGAATCGCACAGGAATCAAACTGCATTCCTGTGCACATTGCGTGATGTCTATGCGTTGTATTTTGAGACATACATTTTGTATGGCTTAAATCGCATCTGCACGAAAATGGTGCAGGACCCTTTGTTTTCCGCACGTGAATCGCATTGTTGGTGTTCACACCCATGTGATGCGATTCTGGCAATCGCACTGCATTTTGTGATCTGTTTTGGGGTGTCGTTAATCTAACAATGACACCCACAGATCGCATGGATGCTATTCAGAGTGATGCAATGCAAGGAAATGCAGCGCATCTCGCAGGGCTAAAGTGGAACTAAGCCTTGCTATCATTTACAGCCAAGGAAGCTGCCATCTTCGCCTCTGTGTTATCTTTAACTGGCATGTTGCTGCACATGTGATCAGCTGTGACATCAGCCACTTAATGGTTTGGCAGTTTGGTAGAGAGCACAACCAATGTGTTACTTTCATGTGCCAGACTATACGTTTTTTTAGCCCTCGTTCACACTGGAGAGATTTGTCATGTAATTTGACAATTCCAAATCGCATGACAAGTCACATCTCACTGCCTGCAATGGAACCGTTCAAATCACCAAGACTTATGTTGCAGTGACTTTGAAAAAGGTTCCTGCAGTACTTTTTTTCCCCAATTTCACTACGACTTGCATTGACTTCTGTTAAATGAAGTCGCAAGTTGCAGTGAAATCGGATGTACAAGTCGCACTAATGTGCAGCTTTGAAACCAGGGTTTAGTTCCGTTTTTTTTTTTAAGTTTTGGGTTTGGATACACTTTTAAGCAGAAGTTTAGGTTTGCATTTTATTGCATAGTTACATTTCTCCTGCCTGGACCAATGTGAGTATGCACAGCTCATACCTGGCAGATCCTACATTGATAGCAGCAGCCTTCTGGGTCCAGTGCAGAGGGGCTGCCCTTCTGCACAGTGACCACAGGAGGTTCCTCATTTGATACTTGTTGCTTTGTATTTCTTTCAATGAATAAAAGGCATTCTTTGACGAAATGAGGTGGAGACAGTGATGTCACCATCCTGCCTCTTTGTAGCATCCAATCAGAAAATGCCTTGTATTCACTAAAAGACATTACAATGGTATCTGTGAACAGGCTGTGGGACCCCGTCACTGAAGTAGTAATAGCTACTACAGTGATTTGCAGCTTCCACAGGATCCCCGGGGTATGAGGGACTACTTCCATGTGTACAAGCTGAACTAATATAACTATGCAAAACTATTTTTCCTAAACTTCAGCACGGGGCTGGGTTCACGAATGTGCAGCCACAGTTCACAGCATAGGGTCCGTGCGTCTGTTCACTGGTTCAGGTGCAATCCAAGTCCGAATTTTTGCCTGAATTCACACCTGAACAGGACCCAAAGACGCACAGGTCCTTTCTGCAATCTGGACCATGGCCGCCCCGGACCTGTGTGAACCGGCTCCATTCAGAACTGGTCACATCCACCTGTCAGCCTGTCATGCAAATTGGATGCGGAGAAGTTCACATCCAATTCGCACATAATTGAGTCTAAGCCTGGGTTCACATCTGTGCGGGTTCATGCACAGATGTCTATTGAAATCACCCTTGAAGATGCCAAATGTAGTACAGGAACTACTTTTTGGCCTTGCACCGATTCTGACGATGCGGTTGCCGGCGATGGGCTCCGATTTGGCATATCAAATCGGCCCGATGTGAACCGGGCCTTAGTCAATATATACTTTATCCAAAGTAAGAAAAAAAATAGCTTCATATACACTTTAATAAGGTGGAACCAGTCAGCCTTTACCTTTCCAAATTCTGGCTACTCAAAACTCTTCTAAGCCCTCGTTCACATTGAATGCGGCTTTGAAATCGTGTGACCTCATCTGAAATCGCACAATTTTGAAGCTGCATGTTAGTGCAGTTTCAGGGGCGACTTTGTAGACATCTGTGCGGCTTCATGCACAGATGTCTATGCAAGTGGCACCCGAAATTTCCAAAAATACTTTTTCAAATCGATGCGGCACCGCAAAGTCGGCGTTGCACCGATATGGACAGTGCCACTGTAGACAATAGAGTGTGACTTGTCATGCGATTTGACCTGTCGTTCCAATGTGAAAGAGTGCTAAGGCTAAACTTTTCTTTTTTTGGGGGGGATTCCAACCTAAATTTAGACTAGCTGAACCCTTGAACCCTGTGCGCCCCCCGTTTTTGCATCCTTACCCAGGGTAACAGCGTTGCAGGCCACCTTCCCAGCCTCTTCATACTTCTGCTGGGCGATGAGGTGGTGGAGGTCCCTTGTGATCCTGTTGATTTTGGTGTGGGGGTCCAGGCACTTGTCCAGCAGATCAGACAGCAGGGTATTACATCTCAGCTCCTGGTCCCCTGAGATCTTCAGCTTGGCTCTGCAGACCTGGCACCTGCCCCTACCTGCTCCCTGCAGGCACCTCTTACAGAAAGTGTGCCCACAGGGGACAGTCACAGGGTCCCATAGAGGGTGCTGGCAGCATGGGCAAGCCAACAGCTCCATCATCTCACGGCAGTCTAATGTCACCTTAGGGCACAAGCTCAAGTCCCTTTAACGATCCTTCAAAATAAAAATAAAATAAAGCAGCAATGTTTGCAAAATAGGGAGTGCAGCACTTCCCCAGCTACCAACAGTGCCTGCTGCTGTCAGCACGTAGTACAGGGGACTCCTCCGTCTTGGCATCCATCGCAGAAAACAGCTGATGGCATCCTGAGGTGGGCAGGATGAGAGGAAAGCAGAAAGTATCGTCTGGCATTAGAGCAGAGAGCAGTGGGGAGGGCACGCAATGAGGTGTCACAGGACGGCGCCGGTCCTTATTCTACAAACAAAAAATAAACACAAAGAAAAAAAAAGATGATATAACATGTGCTGTTACATTACATAAAGTAAGCGCACACGTGACGCGGCAGGGCGCACTCCTATTGGCTGAGGTGTGATTCCCCGCCCTTGTTGTGAAACAGACAGAATCCTGTGTTTCATAATGTTGGTCCTGGTAAAGGAGGGGGCGAGGACACCGAGTGAGGGGAAACGGGGTGACCATACAGGGGAGAGGACACAGAGAGAGGGGAAACGGGATGACCATACAGGGGAGAGGACACAGCTTGAGGGGAAACGGATGACCATACAGGGGAGAGGATACAGAGTGAGGGAAAACGGGGTGCCCATACAGGGGAGAGGACACAGAGAGAGGGGAAACGGGGTGACCATACAGGGCAGAGGACACAGAGTGAGGGGAAACGGGGTGACCATACAGGGGAGAGGACACAGAGTGAGGGGAAACAGGGTGACCATACAGGGGAGAGGACACAGAGTGAGGGGGAACGGGTGACCATACAGGGCAGAGGACACAGAGTGAGGGGGAACGGGGTGACCATACAGGGGAGATGACACAGAGTGAGGGGAAAGGGGTGACCATACAGGGGAGAGGACACAGAGAGAGGGGAAACGGGGTGACCATACAAGGGAGAGGACACAGAGTGAGGGGAAACGGGGTGACCATACAGGGGAGAGGACACAGAGAGAGGGTGAGGGGGAACCGGGTGACCATACAGGGGAGATGACACAGAGTGAGGGGGAAGGGGTGACCATACAGGGGAGAGGACACAGAGAGAGGGGAACCGGGTGACCATACAAGGGAGAGGACACAGAGTGAGGGGAAACGGGTGACCATACATGGGAGAGGACACAGAGTGAGGGGAAACGGGTGACCATAAAGGGGAGAGGACACAGAGTGAGGGGAAAGGGGGTGACCATACAGGGGAGAGGACACAGAGAAACAAGGTGACCATACAGGAGAGAGGACACAAAGTGAAGGGGAACGGGTGATCATACAGGGGAGAGGACATGGGGTCATAATACAGGGGAGAGAACACAGGGGGTGATGATACAGAAAGGAGAAACAGGGTGATAATACAGGGGAGAGGACACAGGAGGTAATGATACCAATGGCCATTACTCCATACTCATACTCTTAGACCTCTCTGCTGCCTTCGACACAGTTGACCACCTGCTCCTCCTCTGCAAACTACACTCCCTTGGCCTCTGTGATTCTGCTTTATCCTGGTACTCCTCTTACCTATCTCAGCGCAGTTTCAATGTCGCTTACAACTCCATCTCCTCTGCTCCTCTCTCTGTTGGGGTACCCCAAGGCTCCGTCCTCCACCCTATTGTCACGCTACATCTCTACCCTGGGCCAATTGATAAACTCCCATGGCTTCCAATACCACCTCTATGCTGATAACACCCAGATCCATATCTCCACTCCTCAACTCACCCCCTCAATCTCCTCACGGATCTCAAATTTACTGAATGACATATCGGTATGGATGTCACACCGCTTTCTCAAATGCAATCTTTCTAAAACTGAGTTTGTTATATTTCCACTTTTCCGGTCCCCCCCCCCCCCCCATGACTTTACCATTAAGATCAACAGCACAACCATTGGTCCCTCCACACATGTAATCCTTGACTCTTGCCTCTTTTTCAGCCCCTACATCCAGTCACTGGCTAAATCCTGTCACCCTAACCTCCGCAACATCTCCAGAATTCGACCCTTCCTGACTAATGACACCACAAAGCAACTTATTCACTCCTTGATTATTTCCCACCTTGACTACTGCAACTCTCTACTTAATGGCCTTCCCTTATGCAGGCTATCCCCCCTTATGTCTATTATGAATGCTGCTGCTAGACTAATACACCTCACTAACCGATCCGTGACTGCTGCCCCTCTCTGCCAATCCCTTCACTGGCTTCCTCTACCCCACCGTATAAAATTCAAAATGCTAAACACAACATACAAGGCCATCCACAACATCACCCCCAGCTACATCACCAACCTCATCTGCAGATATCACCCAAATCGTCCCTTTCGCTCCTCCCAGGAACTCCTGTTCTCTAGCTCCCTTGTTACCTCCTCTCATGCTCGCCTTCAGGACTTCTCCAGAGCCTTTACCATCCTCTGGAACTCCCTGCCACGGTATATACCTGATCAGCCCCTAACCTGTCCACCTTTAGGAGATTCCCTGAAAACTCACTTATTCAGGGAAGCCTATCCCACACCCACCTAACAACTGTCCCAGTGCCACCCCCATCAAATCATTCCCGCATCTATTACCTTTTGTACCACCACCACCTCCCTTTAGAATGTAAGCTCTATGAGCAGGGCCCTCCTGTCCCTTCTGTATTGAACTGTACTGTAATTGTGCTGTCCCCCCTCTACATTGTAAAGCGCTGCGTAAACTGTTGATGATATATAAATCGTGTATAATAATAATGATACAGGGGGTGATGACACAGGGGAGAGGACACAGGATGATGATTCAGGGGAGGGGACACAGGGTCATGATGCAGGGGAGGGGAAATGGGGTCATGATGCAGGGGGTTACGTTACAGGGGAAAGATGATCGGCAATGATGATTGATGCAGAGGGAGAGGATTCAGGATGTGAGGGCAAAGGACCAGCTGAAGATATATTTTATCACTGGGTGTACTTAGATACAAAGGCTATTTCTTGAGGGGTTATCGGTTATAAATAGGAATTTACTGGTAGTTCCAGTCAACTTTCTATCACTAAACCAAACAAATTAAAGACAAGTTGACCAACAATTTCTGATTGTTTCATGACCTCTAGTATAAACATTAGTGGACTCAGAGATCTGTTGCAGCTTACTAATATGCATTGCATTAAGAGAGCCTATTCATTGTCAATGGGCTGCCAGCATACCACACAAATCAAAAACACACATGATCTTGTTTTCAGCAACAGAGCAAAGAACGCATGGCATAAGTGTAGTGCATTGTACAATGCGTTGGGGCACAATTTACTGTACAATGAATGACATGGCACATGTCATTCTGCAGAGAGATGCGTGAAACCCAAGTGCGTGGATTCATCTTCACTGACCAACTCGGTACCAGAAGGCATGGGAGGTGAGGGAGGCAAGGGTGGGCCTGCAAAGCTTGGAGACAAATGTACAGGAGGCTTATGCAAGCGCTCCTTAAAAGAGAGTCTTTCTCTGAGTCTAGAGTCAATGAGGATGGCAAACGTGATCAACTTCTCCAGCTCAGTGGGTATGTCTCTGGCTGCCATCTCATTCTTGATGGTATCCGAGAGACCATGAGAAAAAGCAGCAACGATGGCCTCATTGTTCCAAGCAACCTCTGCTGCCAGAGTACGGAATTCAATGGCGTAATCGGCAACAGTTCTCGTACTCTGTTAGATGGACATGAGGCACTTGGTAGCAGCAGCGGAGCATGCGGAAACGTCAAATACCCTTTTAAAAGAAGCCACAAACTCAGGGTAACAAGACAACAGGTTTTTGCATATCCCATAGAGGGTTTGCCCAGGCCAAGGCTCTCTCAGAAAGTAAAGATATCACAAAATCTACTTTGCTTCTGTCTGTGGGAAACGCCTGGGGAAGTATCTCAAAGTATATCTCAACCTGGTTGAGAAACCCTCTGCATTGGACTGGATCACCCCCAAATCTCTGGGAAAGCGGAGCGGAACCAGACATACCTCTTATAGAGGTAATACTCGAGGCGGGTGCCTGCACAGAGACTTGAGCAGCAGCAGGGACGACCTGCAACACAGGTTGCACCGGAGCAGCCACAGTGGGAGATTCCAGGTGAGCTGTGCATCTCAGGAGCGTTTGTAACGCCATGGCAAACTGATCCACGGATAGTCAGACAAGCCAAAACATCAGGGAGCAAGAAGGAATGTCAGCCAAGCAAGTCTTTAACAGGAACACAGGAGAGCGTCTCCAGAGATGTGACCAAGGCGAACACAGAGATCATCTGGACTAGATGGTTTAAGTAGGCAAGACCGACAAGCAGGATCATCAACAGGTGAGTCACTATGGAGAGATAAGAGCTGGCCAGCTCAGAGAAGGAAGGGCTGGGCCCAGCCCTGACACAGAGGGAAACCAACCCTGACAAAGATCCAGAGCAGGGCCAAACAATGGTCTGGCAATTACTTGACTGAGTTCCCTAAGTACCCTCGGGTGCAAGCCATCTGGTCCCGGTGATTTATTAATGTTAAGTTTCTCAAGTCTAATTTTAATTCTGTCCTCTGTTAACCATGGAGGTGCTTCCTGTAATGTGTCATGAGCATAAACACTGTAGTTTTGGTTACTGAAGCCCCCCGATTCCCTCGTGAAGACTGAGGAGAAGAATAAATTTAATACCTTCGCCATCTCCCCATCCTTTGTAACTAGATGTCCTTCCTCATTCTTTATGGGGCCAATATGGTCTGTTCTCCCTTTTTACTGTTTACATACTTAAAGAATTTCTTGGGATTTTTATTTGCTCTCCTCCGCTATGTGTCTTTCATGTTCTATCTTAGCTGTCCTTATTGCACCCTTACATTTCTTGTTGCATTCTTTATAAAGTCTGAATGCTGATTATGATCCCTCAACCTTGTATTTTATGAAGGCCTTCTATTTTGCTTTTATATGCATTTTTACATTGGAGTTAAGCCATCCAGGACTTTTAAATTTATTACCCAATGGGATGCATTGGCTAATACCCTTATTTAATATGTTCTTAAAGCAAACCCATCTCTCCTCCATGTTCTTTGTTACTAAGATTTTATCCCAATTTATGCCTTCTAGCAAGGTTCGTAGTTTAGGGAAGTTGGCTCTTTTGCAATTCAGTGTCTTTGTATTCCCCTGATGTTTCCTATTTGTGTGATTTATACGGAAGCCAATTGATCTGTGATCGCTGTTCCCTAAATTGCCCCATATTTCCACATCCGTGATCCGGTCTGTATTGTTGGTAATCAGTAGATCCAGTAACAATTTTTTTCTAGTTGACCTGCAAGACATTTAGGAACTGGCGAGCCTTAGATGAATGCACAGTTCCCTTCGCCCATGTCTGGATAATTTTTTTTTTATTTATTTTTTTTTTTTTAATTTCTTTATTTTTTTAAATTTTTTAATGCATTTACAAACCTTAAAACATACATAGTCCATAACATTTTGATAACAGATAGTACAAATTTGATGTAAGAGAGCAATTTTTTTGTTTCCTTCTCTGATACTCCCCCCCCCTCTAATCCCACCCAGAAACCCCCCCTCCCTGTACACACACTACTAGTTTCCAAATTCCCCTGTCGGTTGTTCCAGAGGTCGGCAGGGCAGGCACGCGGGCTAAAGGGAAAGAGAAGAAAAAAAAAAAAGGGGGGGCCCCCCGGCCGATTCCGTAGCGTAGGCAGCTAGGGCGACTCTACTAGGGGGATTTGCGAGTATGGAACCGACGGGGGGGAGGATCATTCCACCCCGTCGTTTCCCACCCGCGGCATGCATCCCAGCTCTCTCAACCAAGGGCTCCATATGCGAACAAATTTCTTGAGGTTATTCTGCCTAATAAACATTGCCCTCTCGCACCATATCATAGAGTTAATGGACTCAGTCCATTTCGTCGAGGAGGGAGGGGTCCTAGCTTGCCAATTCTGCGCTATTAGCCGCCTTGCCTGGTACAGACATCTCAGCAGGGCGACTTTTGTAGGAGGTGGTATATTTCCATCCTCAAAGATTCCCAGAAGGCAGGTCCTAGCCTCTGGTTCCAGAGTAGTGCTGAAAGTTCTATTCAAGCTGTCCACTATTTCTACCCAGTACCTGAATAACTTTGGGCACTTCCATACCATGTGGATAAGGTCGCCTGCCGCCTTGCATCTTGGGCATTCATCTCTGGGCTTTCTACCGAATTTGAACAGTTTTTGAGGGGTATAGTAGGCTCTATAAATTAAAAACAGGTGGGTGATCCTCTGCGAGGGGGATATTGACACCAGGCCGCCTTGTTCTAGGACCCGGTCCCATTGTTCCGGGGATATTGGCCCTAAATCTTTTTCCCACCCCCTTCTACTTCTATCAGGTCCCTTGGAACTCATAGCTCTGTTTCCCAAGATATGGTATATCCTGGAAATCAGGCCCCTCATTGGTCTCAACTTCGTTATTTCCTGAAATAGGGGTGTCTTGACCCAATTAATAGTCGAAGATCTAAATTGGGCCTGAATTCCGTGTCTAACCTGCAAGTATTTGTAAAAAGTCCTATTTGAGATATTAAATTGACGTCTCAAGTCCTCAAATGACTTCTTATGATTTCCCTCATACAACTGGATTAACCTGCTGATACCCTGTCTTTCCCACTCTTGAGATCTCTCTATGCCCATTATTTCACCTAAATTCTTGTTGTACCATAGTGGGGTGTACTCGTTCAACCCGTTATATCCCATTAATAATTTTATTGCCCTCCATACTCTGGTCATTAAATCACTCGTCGGGCACCTATAAATGAATGAGTCTGCTTCCAGTGCCTCTATTAGTGAGTTGTGGGGGGCACCTAGTATCGCCATCCTGTTGCCAACACTCCCTCCTTCCAGGAGACCACCGTTCGCCATTTGCTGAAGTTGAGCCGACAAAAAATATAGCCGTGGGTGCAGGATCGCTATCCCCCCCCTCCCAACAGGGAGCTGCAATGATTGTAAACCGATCCGGCCTTGGCCCTTTTTCCAGATTAAGTCCCTAAACAGGGATTCAATCTTCTTAAACCATTTATAGCTGGATAATTAAAATCCCCCATTATGATAACACTTCCCATCCTTCCCAATGTCACTTAATGGAGCGTACTTATTGGGATGCTCCAGCATCGGCCTCCCTGGCACTTCCCCCTCTACCCTTCCTTACTGTCACCCATCTGCTCTTTTCTAGTGCCTGTGCCTCTGTCTCCACCTGCCTCTGTGCTGGCACCTGCTGTGTACATTCCTGGCTCTCCTTTAGTATGAAGGGACTTCTCAGTGCTGACAGTTGCTTCCCCAGATTCAGAACCTGGGCTTCCAGGGAAACAATGCACTTACATTTTGCACAGCAGTATTCACCCTCGATTGGCGATTGGATGATCAAGGAACGCATACATGCCGCAAGATGTACAACAAGTGGCCTCTCCACACCCGCCGGGCATCGTACCTATTAAATTTAATGAGGATTGGGGATTATACCCTGTCCAAATTACCTAACAACTAGCTTCCTGACACTACATTATGGTTTAGGGGAAGGCTACAAAAAGTTATTGCAGATATATAAGCTGTCAGTGTCCACTGTGAGGAACATAGTGAGAAGGGATAGCTCCATCATGTAATAATTCGTAAAAAAAAATTATTCATAAACAAACGTAGCAACTTACATTTAAAATCTCAGCAATCCGTCCATAATAAGGGTAATTCCGGTCTCGGCTGCGACCGGAAGTGACAACACCTGGCTCATCCCTGACGCGTTGCGTCACTGCATACATGACTTCATCAAAGGATGATCAGTTGCTGCGTTTGTTTATGAATACATTTTTTACGAATTACTACACAATGGAGTCATCCCTCTTTATTTCATGCCCTCACCGCATCTCATGAGCCTGGAGTCTGAAGCTATTTTCCAAAAATACCGCTATTGCTGTAGCGATCGCTGGAGGTTGATTGATTGTGGGGATCCTGCTTCCACTTCATATTAAAGCTCGATTTGACCTGTAGGGGTCTTCATTAGAGGTTAGAGGCTGGGGGAAAAGAGTGGTGCACTTCGGATGGTGAAAGCTATTGGATGAAGTGGACACCAATCGATTTTATTGCACATGCACTTTTTATATATGGATATTTGTTTCTCTTCCCATTGGAGTTTGATTGCACTTTTTGAACATTGCACCTTATCTTGTTATACACACTTTATGAGATATTTGGACGTTATTTTAGTTTGATATCACATCTGTGTCATCCATTTGCACTATATGAAACTTATTTCACTTTTTTTTGGTAGCACTTTATATTGTTAGCACTTATGCTATATTGAAGATTTGCCACACATAGTGAGTTCATTTCTATTGTTGCAGCACATTTTTGTCAGTTGCTGACAGCTTGTGTGTTGTATATTTATTCACTTTTATTTAATTCTAGTTAGCGCCACATACCTTCTTATTTGCAATACTTAATTCTTTGTGGGAACACTTACATATGTTGGCCTTTATATACATTATTTGTAGTGTATTTTGGATTTGAGCATTAGTTCGCCCCCCTCCTTTACAAATACTTTTTAATGTCCCCAGTTATCCCTGGACCGAAGAATAGCTGAGTCAAACGGTGATGGGTTTTGGTCACTCCGAAGTGACCAGCTAGGGGAATGTCATGTCCGATGCCAAGCAGGTCACGCCGATATTTCTGCGGCACGACCAGCTGTCGCTTGGGCACCAGATGAGATCCCTTCCCTTCTGTGATGGAATGTCTCACACTCCCCTTAAGTGCTTCCATCAGTATATCGCTTCATAAGCTCTGGAACATGAGACCAGTGTATCTGGCTGTTACCCCAAGAACTAGGCAGTACCAGTTTTGGTGTGAACTAGAATAAGAACAGTTTATTTGAACAAAGGCACACAGAGATATACAATCCCCCTTCTTTGCATAACGCAGCAGCACAGTTCAATGAAGTGGCATTGACTTTCCAAGGACAGTTAGCTCGTTGGTGTCCCATTTGATTACACCCATAGCAGCGAAGCCCGGTCATCTTGATGGGTATAGCCGGTCCGGCCATTGCAGGGAGGACGACTGACTGCCAGGCGGATGGCTGGATATGTGCAGGTGCTGGCGGTGGTCTGGAGAAGCTGCGAGGCTCCGGTTGGTGAGATCTCCGGGTATCCATATACTGGTCGGCTAGTTCTGCTGCTTTGTCTACCTTCAAGGGCTTTTGGTCTTGGACCCACTGGTGCACTTCCATAGGGGATTGTTCGTAAAACTGTTCAAGTAGGATCAGTTGGGCAGCATCTGCTAAGGTAGTGGCCTGACAGCCGGAGAACCATGCGTCTACGGAGCCCATTCCGTAGAGGGCTGGCCCTCTTCCCATTGTAGACTGCGAAATTTGAACCCATTAACTTCGGTGGTGATCTTTTTGTCTTCCGCAGGTATGGCTTCAAAAGACCAGACAGCTTGCTGATGAGGATGGTGACCCAGTCAGCTACGTCAATTCCCTGGAGACCGCAGTAGGTCTTGAAGACATGAAGGTACCGGTCGATTTCCTCCACCCCATCCTGGAAGGGTTGGAATCCGTAGGGAATTTTCTTTTGGCTACCCTGTTCTGCAGCTGCAGTACCCCCAATCTCCTTCTAGAGCTTAAGCATTTTCAGATGGGTCATGTCTGCAATTATCTGAGTGATCACCTCTTGGGGGGGGGGGGGTGGTGCTGTAGATCGACAGCTGCCACTGAATCTCTTGCTGGAGCTTGGACATCCCAGACCCCTCCATAGCTGGCCCTCTGCTTCGGTCGTTCATCAACTCTGCAATTAGGGTGGTCTTTGACTTGTTGCTGGCACTCTGTCCCCTTGATTCTAGCAGATCCTTGAGTGTGCTTCGCTTAAGGCTGGAGCAGCAAAGCTCCATCCGACAAGGTCCCGTTGATGTTTTGGATGTTCCAGGCACAAGGAAGCATCCCACCGTTACCAACCAAATGTGACAGGCTCCGGACACCCTGACTGGGTATCTCCACCAAGAAGCTGCTTCCCAAGCTCTGAAACATGAGACCAGTGAATCTGGCTATAGTTACCCCAAGAACTAGGTAATACCAGTTTTGGAGTAAACCAGAATAAGAACTGTTTAATGAACAAACTCACACAGACTATATATTCCACAGGAGGATAGTCCCCTCCTGAACGTATTACCCTAACAATACAAACTGTAACCAGGAACACAATAAACATGAGCTAATTAACTAGACACCTGAACACTCAAAGATCTCATTCCAGGTCAGACTTGCCGGCATCAATCTCCCAAAGTACAATACACGTTATTACAATAGACAATAGCAGGTGACCTACTTTTAATAAACACATTATGGCAGGGGACCCAAGACAGGTGGCTTGCTGATGACATCAGCATCTGCTAGTCTCACAGTGTGAAGCAGTCACTATTTTTAATGAGGCAGCTAGGCCCTTAAACAGGGACCTCGGGCCTAGAGTCCCAGAGTCTGTTTGTCTTGGGGGGACATGGACTTGAATCCAATGGTCCCCCAGGCATTCACCTCCAAAAGAGTTGTCTTCTCTTGAAAGCCAGGGCCCATAGTCCGTGGGCAAGAGGCTAGCCTGTAGTCCCCTTCAAAAGCCTCCCAAGTCCATGACAAGGCCCTTTAACACACATAAACTAGTAACTAAGGAGTTAAAGTAACTGATTATAAACTAAAAATAATGCATAGGAATAACATAACAACCTGATGAAGCATACATATACAAAATAACGTGGTCATGGGTGCACAACATTACTAAGACATAACCACAATAAGTTTGTGATAATGCCTCTCTTGTGCAATATTTAAGGCCCTTACAGTTAACAGACATTACAGCTGCCCCAAATGAGGTCTCATATTGCCAAAAATATATCCAGGAGTGTCTGGGTTATAATAAAGAAAGGGGAGAAGCAAGAGGACTAGGAAAACAAAATGCCAAGGTTGGCACAAGACAAAGGAATTTAAATATAATCTAAAAGTTCATCCACTGAGAGTGACATTAAAGTGAAGCTTTTGCTCTATCCTACACAAACGGCTGTGAATAGGTCCCTAATCCTTTGTACAGTGGCACATGTAGCTGTATAAAGCTGATTCTTTTGCACATAAAAAGCTCAGGGTCAGGTTTCTTTATAGCCATCATAGGCTGTGGAAGAGCTGCTAGGGGCAACATACAGCCCCCCACGCATGTAGCTGACAGTAATGCATTCCTATGCATTGTATAAAAGATTCCAAGCTGCTGCATTGCCCGCCAAAGCAATCCACCTGGGTCCTTATTGTTGCTGTCCTTACACAATTTCTGTATTGCTGTTGGTGGACTAGTTTACTGTGTGCTTACAGCTCACCTGAAACCAAACTCTTCTAGTCATCAGTTAGAGATGTACTGATGTAGAGGGGACAAATTGCTTCTTTTGGAGTTTCTGCCCCCTACCTCAGCATACCTTGTGTGACACTATAGGCGGCCATAGATGGTTCAAATCTCAGCCGATTCAGCAGGGACTGGCCAACATTCAATCCATCTATAGGCAGACTTATTATACCCAAGTAGATCCATAAATCAACTTGGGTATAACCAGCATGTTGGATTTCTACCATGCAGTTATTGCCAGCAGGTATAGCCTAGGGTGACCAGACATCCCCGGTTTTTGGGGACAGTCCCCAGATTGAGTACACTGTCCCCAGATTTGTCCCCAGATTGCGGGGCCGATCCTGGGTGGGGCCATGTTGGCTGTTCCAGCTCTGTGCACTTGTCATTGTGGCATGTGCAGTAATAATCTCAGAGTAGCTGGAGAGGAGGAGCTGGAGCGGTAGCTGCGATCCCGGGGACACATAACTGCCCTCTCCCATCATCCTTCTACCTCTGCTCTCTCCTCCCATTACTCTCCCAGCAGCGGCAGTACACGGGGAGAGAACAGAGCACATGTTCCTCGCTCCCCCTCCCTCCTGGATGATGTACTGGAAAAAAAAATGGGTAATGTAGTCCAGAGGGGCGGGATTGCATTGAAAATGAATAGAGCTACAAGGAGGAGGTGAGTTTGTGTTATAAAATTGTAACTAAGGACCGAGCCCCTTTTTGAGATTAGTTGTTTAAAACATTTTTTTTTGCTAGAAAATTACCCCCAAACATTATAAAAAAAAAACACCCTAGAGAATAAAATGTCAGTCGTTGCAATACTTTCTGTCACACCGTATTTGTGCAGCGGTCTTACAAGCACACTTTTTTGAAAAAATACACTTTTTTTAAATAAAAAAATAAGACAACAGTAAAGTTAACCCATTTTTTTTTTATTGTGAAAGATAATGTTATGCCGAGTAAATTGACACCCAACATGTCACGCTTCAAAAAGTCTACAGGTTGCATGTTTTGAGTTACAGAGGAGGTCTAGGGCTAGAATTATTGCTCTTGCTCTACTGATCGTGGTAATACCTCACATGTGTTTCATATGCAGGTGCTACTCACACATGTGTTGGCTTCTGCATGCGAGATCGGCGAGACGGGGAGCGTTTAAATTTTTTATTTATTTTTTCTTATTTATTTTACCTTTTTATTTTTTAATTTTACACTGTTCTTTAAAAAAATTAATTGTGTCACTTTTATTCCTATTACAAGGAATGTAAACATCCCTTGTAATAGAAAAAAAAAAAAAGCATGACAGGACCTCTTAAATATGAGATCTGGGGTCAAAAAGACCTCAGATCTCATATTTACACTAAAATGCAATAAAAACATATTTTTTTGTCATTTAAAAAATTAAATTAAATGTCCCTTTCAAGAGCTATGGGCGCAAGTGACATTTTGATGTTGCTTCCGCTCTGCAATGGTATGGAGATGGATGGGGGCCATCTTCCCCTCACTCATCTCCATACCCAGCAAGGGAGAGCATCCGATCGCCTCCGCCGCTGCCGACGGCTCTGGTAAGCAGCGGAGGATGATGGGAGGCCCCCCTCCTGCCGCCGATAAAAGTGATCATGCGCCAAATCCACCGCAGGGACCACTATTATCAGAAACCGGACCGCCGGTCGAAGAAGAGGATAACGGGGTTATGGAAGCTAGCTGCTGCCATAACAACGATATTCCTCTTCAAAATTAGGACTTATATGGGCGTACGCCAGTCCCGAAGTGGTTAATAAGTAATTTTTCTCCTTCACTGATGGCTGGGCACTGATGAGTTTGCACTAATAGGCTGCACTGATGGGCACTGATGAGTTGCACTGATAGGCTGCACTGATGAGCACTAGTCAGGCTGCATTGCTGAGCACTGGTCAGGCTGCATTGCTGAGCACTGGTGAGGCTGCATTGCTAAGCACTAGTAAAGCTGCATAGTTGGGTACTGGTCAGGCTGCATTGCTGGGCACTGGTCAGGCTGCATTGATGGGCACAGCTGAGCCCTACATTCTATATGTAGCGCGTTGCTGAGCCCTGCATTCTTTATGTAGCGCACTCTTGAGCCCTGCGATCTTTATGTAGCACACTCCTGAGCCCTGCATTCTTTGTTTAGTGCACTCCTGAGCCCTGCATTCTTTATGTAGCGCCCTCCTGAGCCCTGCATTCTTAATATAGAACCAGTGGCGCCTGGTGGTACATTTTGTGGGGGGGGGTGTCAAACAGCCTACCCACAGCCACACACCCCACTTGTCTTGTAAGTTAACCCGCAGCGGTCGATTTGGTCATGCGGAGCACCTACAGTTCCTTGCGAAAGTATTCGGCCCCCTTGAACTTTTCAACCTTTTGCCACATTTCAGGCTTCAAACATAAAGATATAACATTTTTATTTTTTGTGAAGAATCACCAACAAGTGGGACACAATTGTGAAGTGGAACGAAATCTATTGGATTTTTGAAACTTTTTTAACTAATAAAAAAATGAAAAGTGGGGCGTGCAAAATTATTCGGCCCCCTTGCGTTAATACTTTGTAGAGCCACCTTTTGCTGCGATTACAGCTGCAAGTCGCTTGGGGTATGTCTCTATCTGTTTTGCACATCGAGAGACTGAAATTCTTGCCCATTCTTCCTTGCAAAACAGCTCAAGCTCAGTGAGGTTAGATGGAGAGCGTTTGTGAACAGCAGTTTTCATCTCTTTCCACAGATTCTCGATTGGATTCAGGTCTGGACTTTGACTTGGCCATTCTAACACCTGGATACGTTTATTTGTGAACCATTCCTTTGTAGATTTTGCTGTATGTTTGGGATCACTGTCTTGTTGGAAGATAAATCTCCGTCCCAGTTTCAGGTCTTTTGCAGACTCCAACAGGTTTTCATCCAGAATGGTCCTGTATTTGGCTGCATCCATCTTCCCCTCAATTTTAACCATCTTCCCTGTCCCTGCTGAAGAAAAGCAGCCCAAACCATGATGCTGCCACCACCATGTTTGACAGTGGGGATGGTGTGTTGAGGGTGATGAGCTGTGTTGCTTTTACGCCAAACATATCGTTTTGCATTGTGGCCAAAAAGTTCGATTTTGGTATCATCGGACCAGAGCACCTTCTTCCACATGTTTGGTGTGTCTCCCAGGTGGCTTGTGGCAAACTTTAGATGAGACTTTTTATGGATATCTTTGAGAAATGGCTTTCTTCTTGCCACTCTTCCATAAAGGCCAGATTTGTGCAGTGTACGACTGATTGTTGTCCTATGGACAGACTCTCCCACCTCAGCTGTAGTTCTCTGCAGTTCATCCAGAGTGATCATGGGCCTCTTGGCTACATCTCTGATCAGTCTTCTCCTTGTCTGAGCTGAAAGTTTAGAGGGACAGCCAGGTCTTGGTAGATTTGCAGTGGTCTGATACTCCTTCCATTTCAAAATGATCGCTTGCACAGTGCTCCTTGGGATGTTTAAAGCTTGGGAAATCTTTTTGTATCCAAATCCGGCTTTAAACTTCTCCACAACAGTATTACGGACCTGCCTGGTGTGTTCCTTGGTCTTCATGATGCTCTCTGCGCTTTCAACAGAACCCTGAGACTATCACAGAGCAGGTGCATTTATACAGAGACTTGATTACACACAGGTGGATTCTATTTATCACCATCAGTCATTTAGGACAACATTGGATCATTCAGAGATCCTCGCTGAACTTCTGGAGTGAGTTTGCTGCACTGAAAGTAAAGGGGCCGAATAATTTTGCATGCACCACTTTTCTGTTTTTTATTTGCTAAACAAGTTTAAAATATCCAATAGATTTCGTTCCACTTCACAATTGTGTCTCACTTGTTGGTGATTCTAAAAATGTTATATCTTTATGTTTTGAAGCCTGAAATGTGGCAAAAGGTTGAAAAGTTCAAGGGGGCCGAACACTTTCGCAAGCCACTGTATATATCATACAATCATCACATTACTATAGCCATCAGCAATAAACATTGTGTTCTCCTGGCAGGAAAGGCTCCCTGAGCCTCCCCCACCGGGAGAACACAATAGCTCCATGGAAGGGATTTGAGTGTTAATCTATGGCCTGCCTAAGGCTAGCCAGTGGACTTGGGTGGGGAGCAGTGCCAGCAATCAACCTAGGTCAATCGTTGTCAACTTGCAAAGTATACTTAGTCCGGCGGACAATTCGCCAGACTTTCCAGCGGAGGTCCGCCCGACTTTCTGAACGTGCGGACTTGCCCACACACGCACAGACTTTTCCGGCGGACAATCCACCGGAGTTCTGGTGGAGGTCCGCCGGACTTTTACACAGAGTAAAGTCCGTTCATTTAGAACGTGACTCCAGGTAGACAGGACTAGCGAAGGAAGTCAATGCTGCCGCCTTGATCGGCAAGATTGACACCTCGCTAGCCCCGTCACCTGGTATGGATTTAAAGGGAAATACCTACACCGAAAAACGGCGTGGGGGTCCCCCCAAATTCATATCAGACCCTTATCCGAGCACGCAGCCCGCCGGTCAGGAAAGGGGGTGGGGACAAGCGAGCGCCCCCCCCTCCTGAGCTGTACCAGACCGCGTGCCCTCAACATGGGGGGGCGCACCCCAAAAGCACCTTGTCCCCATGTTGATGAGGACAAGGGCCTCTTCCCGACAACCCTGGCTGTTGGTTCTCGGGGTCTGCGGGCGGGGGGCTTATCGGAATCCGGGAGCTCCCTTTAATAAGGGGGCTCCCAGATCCCGGCCCCCCACCTATGTGAATGAGTATGGGGTACATGTACCCCTACCCATTCACCTAAGGGAAAAAGTGTTAAAAAAAACACAACACAGGTTTTTAAAGTACTTTATTAGACAGCTCCGGGGGTCTTCTTCCGACTTCAGGGGTCTTGTCCCGCTCTTCTGTTCTTCTTGCCGGGCCTCCGCTTTCTTCTTGCAGCTCTTTTACTAGCGGTGGCCCGGTCTTCTTCTTCTTCTTCCTCTTCTTCTTCTTCTTCTTCTCTTCTTCTTCTTCTTCTTCTTCTTCCTCCTCTTCTTTTTTTTCTTCTTCTTCTTCTTCTTCTCTTCTTCTTCTTCTTCTTCTTCTTCTTCTTCCTCCTCCTCCTCCTCCTCTTCCGATGTTGACAAGACGCTGTCCCCACTTCTAATGGCCGAGATGTGTTGCGTGGCCAGTTATATAGGGACAAGGGGCGGGGTCACCTGCTCATGTCACATGGTGACCACGCCCCCTTATGATGTCACAGTCCCAGCATCCTCTGGGACTGTGACATCATAAAAAAATTACAAATCAAAGCTGCAGCAATAAACATTCTATTTCATAAAAGCTAGGCTACAGTCAGGGGTGTAACTAGAAATCGCAGGGTCACATAGCAAACTTCTGACAAGGCCCCCCCCTCGTAGCAAAATGGTTGTGGCTTAAGTATAATGAAATAGAGTTATTCTGGAAAAAACATTTTTAATCACACCGTTTTTGTTGCCTTTTATAGTGACACTGTATCTTTTAATAGAAAATACTGCTTTACCATAATTATAAACCTAGAAACCCAAAAGAATATCGGGGATAAGATATGAGTGAAGTGCATAAAAACATTTTTTTTTTACCTTAGTGCTGTTGATTCCCTTCAGCCATTTCACTTCTTGTTCAAGTGACATTTTGTGTCAGCGAGACAGGAAATTACGAAAATCTTATTGGGGACAAATACAGAATTAAAAACTGGACAGTGCTCACCTGTCCGCACCCAAATCAATGCTAAAATAATTTTTCTGTTTGGGGGTGGCTGTAAGATCATGGGAGGGACTGAAGCACCAGAAGGAAACCCAAAACAAAGGTGGAGAGAGCATGTAAACTCTGTCCAGGTGCTTTCTATAAGGGGAATGTAACATAGAACATCGAGATCTGCAATAACAAAATGATAGCAACAGCTTGTGGGTGTCCTTGTTTAACTGAGCCACCATCAAGCTGTGCAATCTAGGTCTGGTTATGAATGGGTTAATCCAAATGGGTTCAGTATTACTGGATAAGAGGACTTTTGGTTGGGGGATTAGAGAAACGCCACATTAGAACATTAAGCTTCTTAGTTTTTTTATTCAGAGAAAAAAAAAACTGAAGTGTATAGTACAGACTGTGATTTGGGTGCAATTAAATTAGAAAATTGTTTAATGCCAAGCTATTAAAGGGCTATCGGATCTTAAAAAATAAATAAATAATACCAACTTTTTCATATTTTTGTTCAATTATCCTAAAATGATGTATAGTTTCTGTAAACTACTTAAGGAATGGTAAAGTACCAAAACATGTAATGAGGATTCTACAGGCAAAGCAGAGAATGATTTATTGAAGCTTAGAAGGGCCTGTCATTACACTGGTCATGGCAGACCAAGTAGTAGTGAGGTCCTAGGCTCCTCCTGGTCATGGTGTTTGTTTGGGAAGCAAGCAGTAGAGGTTTGCTGGGAGGTAAGAATATTCAAGTCAGCCAACAATGTCATAAACTAGGGAGAGGTAACATTGCAAAGTTGCCACATTATATTGGGACAAGCCGAGGTACCCCAATAATATTTGCATTCTTCTAAACAACATAGAGCCTACCATGTGGGCCCCTCCAGTTGCTGCAGAACAGGGTGGTTTTTAGGCCATCTGTATCCTGTTTTTATATTCATTGCGTATTGGTGAAAACTTTTTATAAAGGGTAAGGGGGAGAACTGTCATTTTAGACCTCTGTCAGTATGAATGAGTGTTTATACATTTTCACATAAGTTAGTAATAAAAAAAAAAGCAATTCATTAATTTATAAAGCAAGCAAGACTGGAGTACTTAGTAAGGGCAATTCTCTGTGTTTTAAATGTCATTTAAAAAGGCATGTATACCTCCTATCCTTGACATCCAAGAAGTTCCCATCTTAGCTTCTGTTTGTTCTGAAGTTGCCCTGCTGCTGCATATGCAATCAGCAATGAAACCAGACATTTGATGGCTTGGAAGCTGTCCTGGAAATTTATAGATAGGCAACTCCTATCTTCATATTGATTAGTGGTTCCAAATTAATAATAACTACTGCAGTAGGGAACAGACACAAAAGATACACTCAGCATCTTTCCAAATAACCGTTCTCCTTTATTATGACGCAATTCAGGGGTTTTATACACATGATTACGTAGGTATCACATTAATATTACAATTGTTCATTTATGGTAACAAGGGGCGTATCATAGGCAGGCTTATTCTAATCAGGACTCAAAAGAATGTAAACATGTACTGAAAACATAGCATTGGCCACTGGACATCCAAAAAACATGTCATACAGCATGTTCAGCTTTTGGTAACACCTTTTGGTAACAGGTAAAACCAGACATTTGATGGCTTGGAAGCTTAGTTGAGAGCTGAAATAAGCACACTAGTAACTGTAATGCCCTCTACACACAGTCGGAATTTCCGACAACAAATGTTCGATGTGAGCTTGTTCTCGGAAAATCCGACCGTGTGTATGCTCCATCGGACATTTGCTATCGGAATTTCCGACAACTAATGTTTGAGAGTTGGTTCTTGTTGTCGGAAACTTGTTGTCGGAAATTCCGAGCGTGTGTACACACTTCCGATGCACAAAATTCCACGCATGCTCGGAATCACGCAGAAGAGCCGCACTGGCTATTGAACTTCATTTTTCTCGGCTCGTCGTACGTGTTGTCGGTCACTGCGTTCTTGACGTTCAGACTTTCCGACAACATTTGTGTGACTGTGTGTATGCAAGACAAGTTTGAGCCAACATCCGTCAGAAAAAAATCAACGGTTTTGTTGTCAGAATGTCCAATCGTCTGATCGCAACATAACAGTTATCATTCATGGCATTACTTGAATGTAATTATTTTGGGAAACAGTTAAATCATTGGATCTGGTTCTGTTTTAACTGGAAGCTATCATGAAGCAAACACCTGTCTGAGAAGGTTCTGATGAAGAAGCCATTCCTCAATGCATGTGTTGCCTCTACGGCAGCGAAGCTGAAACTATTCACTAAGCATGGCTCCACTTTTAGCAGGGGAATGGCTGCTTCCACTGGTGTTTTGCTTTTTGACAATATCCCTTTAAATCAGCAGCTATCCCTCCTTTCATGCATCTGATCCATTTTTACCTACCACAATTTGGTACATTTTCCAACACCTGTTCCAAAATAGTTCTAGAGTATGTATGCAGGACCCTTATTTGCTGCCAGGAACGGGAAGGGGTTACAAAACACCTGATATAGAGGGGCTCCACCATCCTGGCTACTCAGGTATTCCTGGCCTGAGGCCTGCTTTTAAGAATATTTAGGTTTCCTAAAATAAACGATTCTCCACATGTTTAGTCTTTCCAGATGCTTTGCTTGAACAACGTAGAAATAATACTTTTCTCTCCAGAAACTTTGGCACAAACAGGGGTACCACTCAGCCTTTCCAAATTGCATTCTCAATAAAAGCCCTTAAATATCTTTCTGGAAAGACGTCACTGACACTAATCAACTTACCTCTGTAGATTTGAACAATAACCTGGAAGCATGCCTTATACACTTCAGGGAGAGACCTATCCTGAAATACAAGTCTTCCCTAACTATTAAACTTTTAAATGTACCAAAGGCCTGTATGCCAATCCTATGGTAGCAGTCTTGTTTCCCCATGAAAGTCTTATGGTTCTTGAAATTCAACGATGTTCTAAACATGGAGGACCTAACTGGCAATTTATATAACTCAGAGGAAAAGTTCAGACTGACTTGGAGGCCCTGGCAGCACTTCAAATTCACAGAATCCTATTTAAGTACCCTCTCAGAGATGACAAACCCTCAAATGTAACATTTACATCACTCATGGCTATACCCAGTGGCCCTGCCTTCTGCACCCATTTCTCTCCCCCATCCATCCATCCAATTTTCTCGGCAACTTACTTTTGCTCCTTTTCTTCCTTTCCTTAACAGGACACACACTTCTCCTTTTTTTCATCGAACCTGATACATTGACTATATTTTTATAGTTACTGATTTAACTATCTCCATGTATCATCAGCAGCGCCTAATTTTTCCTGTCTAGTTCCTTTTCCAGACTGGGAGAGCTAAATAGCGCTGCTGTTTATTCCATTTTTGTTTCCTACTACTATCCCAACTCATTAGTTACCACATGTATCCATCATGATCTCTACTGTATGAAAACTCTTGTCACATTGTACATGATAGCTACATACTCTTGGATCTTTCTGTAAGGTTATACCTTAGTTCTGGTTTCTGTCTATATTTATACAGTCTGTAATGTGAAGTTCAGAGGGCAGTTGATGGTGTCAGTAGTTTTTTTTATTTTTGTTTTTCCTAATTATTTTTTACAATTATTTTTGTTTCCATTTTTATTTTTTATTATTTTTACAATTTTTAAGCAGCCTTGTTGGGGGGCTTGGGGGCTTTGGTGAAAGAGCGCTGATGTCTCACTTTTGAGACAGAGAAGGAGATTGAAGACCCACTCCTCAATCTCAATTTCTTCCGCCTCAGCTGCACAGAATGAATGAACAGGAAGAACTCTGCTGTCATAAACTAGGTACTCACCGAGGCCAAGATGCCGAGAGCGGTTGCCCTTGTGACTCGGCGCCCACTGCCCTGAATGTGACACAGGGACGGTTGGCACCAAGAGGCACAAGCCACCGGTGGGATGGTGACCAGGCGTGGGCTCAGGTGTTGCAGTGAAGGGTAGACTGGAGCTGGAGGATGGGCCCAAGAATCACTAGATTTTTATATCCTTCCTGGGCCTGTTGCATGGTCTCCTGAAGTTTTCTGAAGTTGGATTGAATGCATTTTATCCGCTCCTGTACAGCTGGGACCGGTGATTCAGGGAGAGTATTAGGGAGAAAGGATGGGTGGAATCCAAAGTTTGCCCAAAACGGAGTCTGGTTAGTGGCCGAATGGGAGGAGTCATTGTATGCAAATTCCGCGTAAGATAACAGAGAGGACCAGTCATCCTGTGCGGAGGAGCAGAAGCAACGTAAGTATTGTTCAAGTGTTTGATTAGTTTGTTCGGTTTGTCCATTACTTTGTGGATGGTAGGCAGATGAAAGGCAAATATTGATACCCAAGGTTTTACAGAGCTCTTTCCAGAATTTTGAGGTGAACTGTGGACCCCTATCCGAGACAATACTCCTGGGTACCCCATGGAGCCTAACAATCTCCTTGATGAAAATGTTAGCGGTTTCCAGGGCAGAGGGAGTGCCAATCATGGGCAAGAAGTGGCTCATTTTGGACAGCCGGTCCACTACCACTAGAATGGTAGAGAAGCCTTCCGATGGAGGCAAGTCCACAATGAAATCCATCGAAATGTCGGCCCATGGTCGTTCAGGGATGGGTAGAGGCCTCAGTAACCCCCATGGCTTTGTCTTAGGACCCTTGTTTCGCTGACATGTTATACAGGAAGACACGTATCTTTGGCAATCCTTTTTCCAGCCTGGCCACCAGAAAGTGCGAGAGATATGTTCCGCTGTTTTCCGTACCCCAAAGTGACCAGCCAGCTTATGATCGTGGAGAGTTCTCAGGACTACAGGTCTTACTTCCGCAGGGACAAAGATCTTATCCTGGAGCCAAAATAGATTTTCGCGTCTTTCCAGGGTGTCAAGGATGGGGTCATTACAGTGAGCTGAGGAAGTGGAAAGAGCGGTGGACAGGTCAGTGGGTATCAGCAGTAGAAAGTTCTGAGGGGTAAGAATGGTGCTAGGTTCTGATACGTGGGAGGATTCCGGGGAGATGCGAGAGTGCGTCTGCCTTGCCGTTCTTCGACCCTGGCTGGTAAGAAATATGAAATGTAAACCTTGAGAAGAAAAGTGCCCAACGGGCTTGACGGGGTCTTAACCGTTTGGCAGTGCGGAGGTACTCAAGGTTTTTGTGGTCTGTAAAAATGGTGATTGGATGAACTGCTCCTTCGAGGAGGTACCTCCACTCTTCCAGCGCGAATTTAATTTAATTTAATAGCTCCCAATCGCCAACATCATAGTTCTTTTCGGCCGGATTAAGTTTTCGGGAGGTGAAGGCCACTGGGTGTAAAAGGGCCTTTGGCCCGTGCCGTTGGGAGAGGATGGCACCCGTGGCGGACTCTGAGGCGTCTACTTCTAGAACAAAAGGTAGCAATGGGTCTGGATGCCGTAAGATAGGGGCAAAAGTGAAGAGAGTCTTTAATTTGACAAAAGCATCCTGGGCTTCCTGGGACCACTGAAAACGGCCGTGTAGAAGGGTCAGGTGAGTAATTGGGGCCACAATGGCAGAGAACCCGGCGATGAACCTCCTGTAAAAATTGGAAAAACCGATGAACCTCTGTACAGCTTTTTTGTCTTTAGGAGGTGGCCAGTCTACCACTGCCTTGACCTTTTGTGGGTCCATGGAGGTGCCTTTTGGTGGAGATGATAAACCCCAGAAATTGTACCGTGGATCTTTCAAATTCGCATTTTTCAGCTTTAAGATAAAGCTGGTGGGCCCTAAGGATGGTGAGGACTTTCCTGACATGTTCCCGATGTAACTCCAGGGTGGCTGAAAAAACGAGGATGTCGTCTAGGTATACGACTAAAAAGTCATCCAAGTATTTTCTAAAAATGTCATTCACCAGGTGCTGGAAAGTGGCTGGAGCATTGCATAGGCCGAATGACATCACCAGGTATTCATAGTGGCCAAAGCGAGACCTGAAGGCTGTTTTCCACTCATCCCCTGCGCGGATTCTGACAAGGGGTGTAGGCACCCCTTAAATCCAGTTTAGAAAAAACTTTGGCTGACCGGAAACGCTGGAAGAGTTCGGGGATAAGTGGTAGAGGATATCGGTTCTTGATAGTAATTTTATTAAGTTCCCTATAATCAATGCAGGGCCTGAGTGAGCCATCCTTTTTCCCAACGAAAAAAATACCAGCACCGGCTGGAGAGGTAGAGGGCCGAATAAAGCAAGATTTTCATCAATATAAGCCTTGAGGGCTTTTAGCTCGGTTTCTGATAGAGGAAATATGCGCCCAAAGGGAATTGCGGAGCCTGTGAGCAATTCGATGGGGCAGTCATAGGCCCGATGTGGTGGCAGGTGGTCGGCCTTCTTCTTGTCAAAGACATCTTTAAAGTCCTGATAGACCGGGGGAATGTGCTGAAGGTTTTCCGGTGCCGGGATGACCGTTAGGATGGAGCCGGGAGTTGGAGAGATGCAGTGTTGGTGACAGTATGGTGATGAGAAGGAGACCTCCTTCCTGTCCCAGTGAATTTGGCGATCATGAGCCTGCAGCCAAGGAAGTCCAAGAATGATGGGGAACATCGGGGAAGATATGAGATCAAACCGTAGAAATTCCTGGTGGCCAGAATCTGTGGTGGTAAGGATAGGTGAGGTCTCCTGTGTTACTGGGCTAGATTGTGGAAGGGACCCATCAGCCAAATGAACCAGTAGAGGGTTTGTTTTGTTGAAGCAGGGAATATGCCATTCCTTGGCGGTAGAGATATCCAGGAAGCAGCTGCAAGCACCTGAGTCAATTACAGCCGGTAGCCGGATCTTCCTTCCCGCCAGCTGTAGGGAGACAGAAAGAGTCACGTAAGTCTGGGCACGATTAACGGCTTGACAGTTCATGAAAGGCTGGGATGGCAACTTACTGGGCCGGATGGGACAATTCAGGAGGAAGTGTCCCGAACCCCCGCAATAGAGGCATAAATTGAATCTACGTCTTCGTTGCCGCTCTTCCTGGGTAAGGCGGGGACGTACTAGGCCCAGTTGCATTGGCTCTCCTTCTGAAGCCGAGGGACCGGATGGGGCGGTTGGATATGCAGCTGGCATCCTTGGGGGAACCCATATTGGTCGGGACCCTTGTACACGCTCTGCGCGACGTTCCCGCATACGTCGATCCAGCTTGGTAGCTACTTGGATTAACTCTTCCAAGGAAGTAGGAGGCTCAACCCGGGCTAACTCGTCATTCAGACTCTCACTCAATCCCAGTCGATACTGGTAGCGGAGGGCTGCCTCATTCCAGGTAGTGTCGGCAGACCATTTGCGGAATTCCGCCGTATAGTCCTCCACAGGCCTTTTACCCTGGGAGAGGGTATGCAGAGTGGCCTCAGCCGTGGCCATATGTTGGGGGTCATCATAGAGTTGGCCCATTGCTTCAAAAAACGAGTCAACGGTATTGAGGAGAGGGTTCCTTTGTTCCATGAGGCCGTGGGCCCAAGACTGGGGTTCCTCAGATAATAGGGAGATTATAAACCCGACTTTGACAAATGGCCCTGTCCTCAGGGATCGATGAGAACAATGTAATTGATAGCAGTCAATAGAAGCAAAGAGCACAGAATGTTATCAGCTCTAATGATTTCTGGAAAGATCAACAGGTATTTTTTGCACTTATCAAACGGAACAAAATGTCTTCGGAGGTATATTAAAAAACCAATAGGGCCCAAAAACAGAAATTTGTTTTTAGGATTTATATACACTTTAAGGTGGTATTAAACCCAAACGCAATCATTTATTATATTGCAGCTTACTAATTCTTAGATGTGGTGGCTGCATTCCTTTTTGTTTTTAGGCTATCTTTCATTTCACCTGGTGACCTGGCCCCTAACTGCAAGAACTGTTCTTGTCTGGGGCTAGCCATACATGTGTAGATGTATTTTGTTCTGCCCAACAGGCTAAATGGGAGAAATTAATAAATTTTTCATCCACGCTGAACAACGATGGAGGAATCTCCCCTGCCAAGTATTGTATTTAGACAGACATAGCACCTGCAGGAATACCCAAACAGTGACTGCATCTGATAGGACGCAGTCACTGTTCGCTTAATACTTTTCCATGCAGCTCAGTTGTTTTTTTGAATAGTCTTTTGCAGAGCCAGGTGGTCCAGAGCTAATCCATGAAGTCAGTGGGTCAAGCCGGAGACAAAAAGCAAAACTAAATCAGAGAGGAGCACAGGGGAGGCATTTTCTGTCTTATACAGATTTCCGAGGAGAAGGTTCGGGGTTGTAAGACAAGGTACAGGCGTTTTTGAAAGACCTGAACTTCCTGCGATCACCCGAAAATCGCTCTGGTATTGGTACCTTGGGTTCGGGCATGGCCATCATCATGGCAGGTGGAGGTTGGACCTGAGGTGCAGAGGTTCCACTAGTTGACCCGGACGCTGAACTTGCTGGGGGAGCGGCGGTTGCCAGTTGCTGGAGACGACTGTCAACTTGGGCATAGCCTTCCTGTAACTTCTGTACTGCTTCCATGAGGGCAGACACCTGCTGGCATAGCATCTCCAAAGGAGAACCCGCTCTGTTGGCCTCTGTCATGGCTGGTTCGTACTGTCATAAACTAGGTACTCACCGAGGCCAAGATGCCGAGATCGGTTGCCCTTGCGACTCGGCGCCCACTGCCCTGAATGTGACACAGGGACGGTTGGCACCAAGAGGCACAAGCCACCGGTGGGATGGTGACCAGGCGTGGGCTCAGGTGTTGCAGTGAAGGGTAGACTGGAGCTGGAGGATGGGCCCAAGAATCACTAGATAGGAGCACAGCAAGCAGGCTGAGGATCAAACACAGACAGGTTAGTCGGGTGCAGGCTGAGGGTCAAACACTGGCAGGTAAGGCTCAAGGTAACAGAACAAGGGACCTTACACAGGAGAGTCCAAGGCAGGCTGGGGGTCAAACACAGGCAGCAGAGAGGAGAGTCCAGGATACAGGCCGAGGGTCAAGTACAGGAGAAGGTAACAGATCCAGAGGCGAGCCGAAGGTCAAGGTCAGGAGAAGGCAGGGTAGTCAGGACGATCCGGGTTTGGCAACAGGTAAGACAATCTTCAAGAATCAAGGTACAGGATACAACAGGTAGTAGCTGTCAGACGAACCAGCGTCTGTCTGGGCACAGAGGTCCTCCTTTTATAGGGCCGCTGAGGTCACATGGGGCGAGCCACACTACTGTGCATGCGCGCGCGCCGCTCAGCGGGACCGCGAGTGCGCGTGCGCCGCCGTATCATTTCCCTGTCACTGGCTATGAGCCGGGGAGCCGGACTCGTGCGCCTGCGCACTAGAGTGCGCAGCGGACGGAATCCCTGACATCTGCACTGTCTCCCTGTCCACAAAGCAAAGCATAGTAAACACAGTTTAGACCACGTGTCAAACACAACACGGCAAATCCAGCCAACCAGGCCATGTCATGTGGCACTCGCACCTATCTTGCAGCTGCAACATCCCCCCCTCCCCCCCGTCTCAGCAGTTGGCAGCAGAAAGGATGACAGAACTCATCCTACAGATCCTGCACCTCTCTGTACAGCCGCAGTACCCCCTCGTCTCTGCCTCGTCTTCTCTCAGAATTTAGCAGATTCCAGCAGCTCGCTTGGACCTCAGCAGTCTGTTATCGGAAAGGGAGCAATGATTTGGAAAAGGGTAATGACAGTGATCCTTACTAGCTTCATGTAACAAGTCCTCAGTCCCTCATTGTCTTCTGCAGCATGTCTTCAGGCTCCAACCAAACCTGTAGCATATCTACAATCTCTGAACATCAGTTGTTTTAGTACAGTCATTCTCAACCAGGGTTCAGTGAAACCCTATGGCTCTTCCAGAGATTGCCTGGAGTACGTTGAGCTGTGGCGGATTGACCTTCCATTTGATATTGCCTGCATAATTCCAGAGCGCCACTTGACTCCACTTGACAAAGCCAGCAGCAAAGCCTGCCCCGCGCTGAGGAAGTCCCGCCTACGGACGTAACGCGTACGGGGGTCACGTATGACGTCACCCGCGGCCATCTAGTTGGTTTGACAAATACATTGTATGCCTACACGCCGGAACTCGGATCTGAGTGCGGTTTAATGTAAGTGCACATTTGTTAAATTTTTTACTAATAAACATTTAAACAGAGAGCATTAGATCGGTCTGTTCTCTCTTATACGTGTGATTGAATTGCCCCATGACTTTGATCTGAGGACGGCATTCTGAATGAGGATCTGTGTGCCCAGCGATCCATACACTGCATAGTGACCTGTTTCAGGTCGAATGCTGGAGGTGAGAGGCCAACTTTATTTGTGGTGGAGGGATCACAGTCACTGGACCTACCATTCTTTATTATGTTTCACCGCACCAATCAGTTAATTATACTGCCTCCACGTGCACCAGTTGGGACTGTTAGAGAGATATTTACTGATTATTGACATTTAATGAATTGCGCAGCACTATTTTTATTTTATGCTTATTTGAGGTATTGATTGAATTAACCTTGAGTGTCTGCTGGCAGTTAAATTTTTACTCATATTCGTGTGTGCCAGCGCTGAATATTTTTTCTAGTTTAAAGCCAGCAGCATGACATTAATGATCATTTTAGCTGTCTGTAAGTATGGAATTCTGACCAACACTCTAAAGCCCCATACACACGGTCGGACTTTTTCATGGATTCTGTCCGATCGGACAAGGTTGTTGAAAAATCAGACCGTGTGTATGCACCATCGGACAGTGTTCGTCGGTTTGACCGACGGACAAAGTCTTATCTCCTGCTGGAAATCTTTGCCGTCAACACGGTCCGATCACACCAAATCCGATCGTGTGTACGGTTGTCCGACCGGACAAAGTGCTACGCATGCTCAGATCACATTACAAGACCAAAGCTATTGGCTACTAGCCTCTACGTAGTCCCGTCGTAGGCAACAAACGTCACCACGTTCAGAATGATCGGATTTTCCGACAACTTTGTCCGACCGTGTGTACGCAAAACCAACATCGGACAAAGTATGACGGACATGGTCCGACGGACCTGGTCCGCGGATTGTCCGACCGTGTGTATGGGGCTTAAGCTATTTGACACTCTATGTTCCAATTGGAATCCATGTGTCCGGTGCCCTGCATGGAGATTAGGGGCTGGGCGCATGGATTAGGGGGCGGCGCCCTGCGCCCTGCATTACGGGCAGCCACTGTGCAGAGGCAGTTATTTAATATGATAGTAGATACCTTTATACAGTCTTACAGATACGACCGGCCCTTTAAGGGCAACCATAATGCTGATGTGGCCCGTGATGAAATTGGGTTTGACACCCCTGGTTTAGGCAGTGGCAAAGGCACCCAGGGGGCTGATATAAGTTCCTAGCCCAGATCCCACAGTGTATACAAGCTACCAGGGTCAGGTGTGAGGCCCCTACTCTGTCTCCATCTATCTGAACAGCTCCCTGGAATTTACAAAGACTGGCGCAGGCAGATTTTGCAAAAGTGTCTCTCATGCTTTCTAAAAGTGGTAAAGAATGCGCCAAATTCACATACCTTTCTAGAACCTGTACTTGAATTTGGCTCATGCTGAGCTACTTTTAGAATGCACGTGAGACCAGTTTTTCTCTGTATGCCAAAAGAGAGTTGATCTTAATTAGTTCAACTTTTACATTTTGCACATTCAATACGACACAATGTAAAAGTGGTGCATTCAGTGCAACTTAATGTAAAAGTGATGCAATTTAGAAATACCTGAATTCGGTGCACGAGTCACTGTCACAACCATAAATGTTGCAAATGCTTCGTGAATTTGGCGCAATACATTAACAAGAGTGATTACCTCAAGAAAATTGTCTCAGTAGCTTTATTGCATTCCCACCACTGTCCTTCACTAGTGGGTTCCTGTCCCTAACCTAGCCACTTCGCAAATGTGTGCCAACTGCAGTGGAACAGTGCTCATTATTAGCATTGCCTTTTCTAAAATGGCAATAGAGGTCATTCAGCACAGCAGAATCAATTCGGACAGTTGCTCCCCTGATGACACCTCAGGCCTCAATTAACAGAAGCCCCTCTCAACTTCTATTCCCTGTGCATAGGGGCTGTCAGAATGGCACCACCTATAGCGGGGAGGCTGAACTGAACATGCCTACACTCCCCCCCTTTTACAGATGCTGTCCTCGGCATCAAGTAAACAACAGAATACAACTTTTTGTGAGGCACAAAATGGCAGTGAAGACAAGCAACTTTATACAGCATAATGAGAATACTTTGCAGGTGCAGCACTGCTCCCGCAGGAACTGCTGGAATTTCTGTACCTGGATAGGAGAAGGGAGTTAGTAGGCTACTCCAAATAAACTATGCACAAGCGAGGACAACTCTCTCTCTCTCTCTCTCTCTCTCTCTCTCTCTCTCTCTCTCTCTCTCTCTCTGTAGAACTGTGGAGCAGATTATCTGCTGAACCATACAGCGTCTGTATGGACAAGTCTCTCTGTAGCAGAAGAGACTCAGTGGACTTTGTCAGTGGACTTAAGTCTTCAAGACACTAGCCAGTGTCTCCTTTAGCTCACAAACCCAGTATGCTGACTTCTAGAACCAGAGGGGGATTGCAGCAACACACACTCAGTCTCAAGGATCCCTTCAGGGTCTGTACTCACAAAATGTCCAGGGACAGCTGGTAGCCTCCTTCCAACTTCCAAGCGACGCTCTATAACAGTGAAATAAGACCATATCCATAGTCTTCCTCCCTCAGTCAGCTTGCACAGGAACACTGGGTTGTAGCTTTCAGGCTTCAGGCCCTCAGGTCTGGCACCTGCGGCTGCATAGCAACCTTTGCTGGGGACAGGCAGCCGCCTCCTCCCCACCTGAACCTCTCTCCTCAGAGGTGGGCTGGACTAACCCTGAGTCCATGTCCAGCCTGAGTTTGTTTGGCTGGGCTTCCCCTATGGGTCACAGGAGTGCAATTCGTTTTGCACTCCTGTGACCCGTTTTTAGCAGAGAGAGGTCTGAAGTCCGCTCTCTGCTGATGTCACTGGAATCAGTTCAGGCACTGCGTCATCACGACAATAAAGTCTGGATCTGCCAGGTGCCTGGTCTGATGCCTGTCTCAGTCTCTCATCGAGCCGCTGAGAGACTGAGACGGCCGCTCCCCACCCCTGCACAGCTCAGTGCTCCAGTGAGCGTGGGGGGGGGGGGGCAGAGCAGAGAGCTGCTGACTAACAGGCTGCAGCTCTCTGCTTGGGGAGCTGAGAGAACCGAGACATTGGCGGTGCTCAATCGCTCGGTTCTCAGTGCAGATGCAGCATCGGTCCAAGGCTGAATCTACCTAGCTAAGTATAACGGTAAAAAAAAAAAAACATATTTCTCTTTTAAATACAGACATCCAGCATTCCTTGGGGCACATCCCCTTCTAATTGGCCAGGGCTGAATCTACATCCATGCTCTCACCCAGAGGCGTTCCTAGGGTCTCCAGCGCCCATGGCGAGAATCTGTATCGGCGCCCCGACACCCCCTCTTCATTAAAGAGTTAGAATTTCAGTTGTTTGTTTTTTACATGAAATTACTTTCATTTTTAATTGTCTGCATATCCATTAAAGATAATGTTTAGGCTATACAGTCCCTTTTCAATTGTTTTGACTTTTGAAAAAAGATATTGCATATAAACATAGTAGTCAGATGAGATTTAGGATAAACACGTGGTATCACATTCAGAAGAAATATAAAACCTTATAAACCTTAATAGGTTTTATATTTTTTCTAAGATAACTAATTTTACATTTTTAAAGGTGCTAAATATAATAAAAGATAATAATCTGTATTCATATTATGCTTATGCTTCATACTGTGCTTAGCTTGGCTTTCTAAAGTTTCACTTTTCTCGCTTTGACTGTAGCAAAATCTTCTACTATGGCATCTACATTAATCTGTGAAACCATTTTATGTTCGATTGATAATAAGGCAAGGCTGGTTAATCTTTCTTGGCTCATCGTAGAATGTAAATAATTCTTTATTAACTTGAGTTTGCTAAAGCTGCGTTCACAAGACGCCACTGGTCACTGGTAAGGTTAAATAAATTCGAAGTGCTGTTTTGATGTTTGGATAGATATCACCCAGAGAGTACTCTTGTATACACTTTAATAAATCCATGGGAGTTGCTGACTCTAATTCCTTGACCAGCTCCTGCACTTGTTCTTTGAACACTTATAATTCAGAAACAAGCTCCTCGATGTCTATGTCTGATGAGTAGCAAAGTCCAAAGTCAGTGTGTTTTCAGCTCACTGAAACTCAGATTCTTCAAGTTTTTACCACACAAAAGGGAAATTCTGAAGATATAGCTGACATGGCCTCATATCGTGACTTCATTTTGGTTAAAATTCTGTCATAAACTGTATTTATTTCTCTTCTAAAGCTTTGCTCTGGGGAAAGATAGGGGTCTTTGTCAGAAGCACTGTCATTAACCACTTCAATACAGGGCTTTTAAACACCCTTCCTTACCAGAGCACTTTTTGCGATTCGGCACTGCGTCGCTTTAACTAACAATTGCGCGGTCGTGCGACGTTACACCCAAACAAAATTGACATCCTTTTTTTCCCACAAATAGAGCTTTCTTTTGGTGGTATTTGATCGCCCCTGCGGTTTTTATTTTTTGTGCTATAAACAAAAGAAGAGCGACAATTTTGAAAAAAAACACAATATTTTTTACTTTTTGCTATAATAAATATCCCATTTTTTTTAAAAAAAAACGATTTTTTTCCTCAGTTTAGGCCGATACGTATTCTTCTACATATTTTTTTGGTAAAAAAAATCGCAATAAGCGTATATTGATCGGTTTGCACAAAAGTTATAGCGTCTACAAAATAGGGGATAGATTTATTGAATTTTTTTTTTTTTTTTACTAGTAATGGCGGGGATCTGCGATTTTTTTTTCGTGACTTGCGACATTGCGGCGGACACTTCGGACACTTTTGACACATTTTTGGAACCATTCACATTTACACAGCGATCGTTGCTATAAAATTGCAATGATTACTGTGTAAATGTGACTGGCAGGGAAGGGGTTAACACTAAAGGGCGCTGGAGGGGTTAATGTGTGTGCCTATAGGAGTGATTCTAACTGTAGGGGGAGGGGACTTAAGGGGAGGAGACCGATCATGTGTTCCTCTGTACTGGGTTCCTCCCCGCTGACAGGACGTGGAGCTGTGTGTTTACAGCTCCACGGTCCCGCCCGGTCCCGTTGTTTTAACGGGCAATCGCGGGTGCCCGGCGGACATCGCGGCGCCGGGCACTCGCACCGGGTCCCAATCGATGCTGCCGGCGGCGCGCTCGCGCCCCCCAGGCGGCCGGGAATCCGAGGACGTCATATGACGCCCACCCAGGATGGTAGATCCACCTTGTGGGCGTCATATGACTATGGGCGGGTATTGAAGCGGTTAAACAATTTCACTTTCTTCACCCTCACGTTGGAAAAGTCGCCTTCTAGTTCCATTTCTGAGGATTTCTCTTTGGCAAACGTTATGCCTGGTTCTGTTCCATCATTTCACATTTTCTGCAATGATTCTGTGAGACCCTTTAACATTTTGTTTGCTACATCAAGAGAAATAGCCTTGCTTTGAAGAGACTGGTTGACCTTGTCAATGCAACACAGTATTCTTTCCCATATGTGAAGAAGGCAGAGAAATCTGAAGTCTATTTGTCTCATCAAAGTTTGTGCTCCAAAAGCTGTTTCCTCATTATAATTTGTGCAATCTGTCATGTCATTCAGTACGTAAAAAAAATGATTTTACAGACTTTTTTAGGACGCTAATTGCTCCCTTTTTGGATGACCACCTGGTATCACTGTGACCTTTTCAACTAAGTTCAAGTTTCTGCATTAAAACTTGCCATCTTCCTGTGGAACCACTGAAAAATTTGAAGATTTGCTGTACAGTTCCAAAGAATGTTAACATCATCTGTAAAACACTTGCAGCATGGGAGCCAACAAGATTTAAACTGTGGGCAGCACAGGGTATATATCTTGCCAATTCATTAACCTGAGATAATCTTGCTTGTACTCCGCTATATTTTCCAGCCATGTTGCTTCCGTTATCGTATGCTTGACCACAGCAGTCATCGATTTTCAGACCGTCTGCCTGCAGTTTTAATAAAATAGTATTTGAAAGGCCCTTTCTTGTTTTTTTATCTATATTAAAAAAATCAAAGAAACTTTCCTTAATTTGACAATGGCCATCCGCGCACTGGGGTGCAGTCAAACATGATAGAAAAATATTTTGCTGCTTTAATTTTTTTCAGTATCTCCTCTTTTACTTTTCTGGCTATTAACACAATTTACTCATTTTGAATTTTTGGTGAAAAATAATTCACAGCATGTTTACTTTCTTTCACGTAGGTCATGTGAGCTGCTAGCGGAGGGTGATAATGGCTTAACAATTCCAAGATACTGAGGAATACACCACATTCAGGCTCCCCTGCGATTCCCTTTGAGTTGCTTCCACGAAATGCCAAATTGTTTTTGGCACAAAACAAAATAACGTCAACAGCAACTTTTAAAATATTGCGCCATTTCTCCTTTTCTTTTTGAAGTCTGCTTTGTATTTTAGCATCCACAGTTTGACCAATTTTTAATCTCCTTTCAAAGTCAATCTCTGTGATGGGATGAGTTTTCATGAATTTGAAGAGAGGAATTTTAAGTGTTTCCAATCCTGAAAACCTTTGTCAAAGTCAGAAAAAAATGTGAGTTTTGGGCTCTTGGGGAAAAAGTAGACATGGAAAACAAAAAAGAGCATCTTTAGATGGTTTTGGCTGTAAATCCTCCATTGTCTTCTGACACATTCCCCATTTTTATGAATATTATAAAACCATTTAGCGCCAAGATGTCTTCCATCATCTGAGGTTGGAAATTTAAATTTGGATATATCGACTGTTTCAGGGCCATGGTCAACAACAAGCTGTGTACGAACACTATCGGAGTAATCACTTTTAGTTGACATTTTGGCGGGGGGTGGACTAATAACGTGTACAAACGACAGTTGTCATTTGAATCTTGTTCTTTGTCATTCACACCTGTTACAGGCTCACTGCTCTTTGTCTTTGTAGATGTGCATGAAGAAGACGCCACAGCGAAGTCTTCGACCTGTGGGATCACGGAATCATATTGATAGAATCATATAGGTTCTGTGAAAAAATGTTCTGCTTCATGGCTCTGACAGTTGCTTGCTTCTTTTTCTTTTAAAGGATGTTGATCACCCCGGTCTGCATATGTATTACAACCACTATATCCCTCTTTGTTTGGGTGCTGCCAGTTATTAAGACCTCCAGATAAAGAAGCAATATTTTTTTCTCTTTCTCTTTTCAGCTTTCTAAATCCACTACCAGATGGCAGCACTCACCGTATTGCCATGAATGCAGCACCCACCGTATTGCCATGAATGCAGCACCCACCATATTGCCATGAATGCAGCACCCACCATATTGCCATGAATGCAGCACCCACTCCATTGCCAAGAATGCAGCACCCACTCCATTGCCACGAATGCCGCACTCCATTATCATGAATGCAGAACCTACCATATTGCCATGAATGCAGCACCCACCATATTGCCATGAATACAGCACCCACTCCATTGCCATGAATGCAGCACCTACTCCATTGCCATGAATGCAGCACCCACCCTATTGCCATGAATGCAGCACCCACCGTATTGCCATGAATGACGCACCCACCGTATTGCCATGAATGACGCACCCACAGACCCACTCCATCCCTCAGGGCATTCGACATGCCAAATACCAGGATTCAACATTTAACCCCTTACATGCTCTCCCTAACTGCTGTTGACCGGCGGCTGCTCCCATCTGAGATGGCCTCCCTCACAGGCTCACACACACTCACCTCTTTTTTTTGTTCTCCATCAATCGGATCACTCACTGAATGATTCACAGTCCAAGATGAAGTCCCACTGCACTTCCAGATCCGGCGCGGTCAGGAGGAAGGGTGAAGGAGAAGACGGCGGCAGCTTACAGAAGCACGGACAGGACTCCAGGAGCAGCCTTCACGCATGCGCCGCCCGCGTTCGAGGACTGGCCAGCCCCGCCGCAGCACATGACCACATTCGCCCAATCACAGGGTGCCAGCTGCCGCAACATGGCAGCCGGATCGCAGGGGACACAGTCAGTGAAACATACTGGTGCGGGATTTCGCCCCCCCAATGATGTGCCCGGTGCCATGGCCTGCCAGTTTAGGCCCCCACTCGGCCTGCACCCCTGGCGGCCGCCGGTCTCGCCAGCCTGTTGGTACGCCCCTGCTCTCACCTGCTAGGTTTCCTCCCACTGTCCAATATGCCCTCTTGCTATTGGATCAGTGTGAAACTTCAAGACAGCATGAGCCGCACCAGAGCACACTGAGCAGGCCTCACTAATCAATACCTGCTCTCTGTTAACCCTGTCTGTCTGCTTCTCTGTTAAGCAGAAAAAACAAAAACCTATGATGTCACAGTCCAAGCATCCTCCGGGACTGTGACATCATAGGGGGACGGGGTCACCATGTGACATGAGCATGTGACCCTGTCCCCTTGTCCCTATATAAGTCCCAGCACAGCGCGGCTCTGCCATTCCGGCCAGAGACACCGACGAGTCAACATCGGAAGAAGAAGAAGAAGAAGAAGAGGAAGAAGAAGGCCGCGGCGGCGCAGAAAGCGGTGACAGCGGTAAGAACAGAAGAGACCCCGGAAGACCCCCGAAGGCGGATCGAGACCCCCAGACGACGGCGGTGATGACGAAGAAGGTAGCTGGGCTCCTCTGCTCGGTAAAAGAGCTAGGTAAATAGCGGAGGAGTCCGGCGAGAAGACCCCCCAGACGGAAGAAGACCCCCGGAGCAGTGCAATGAAATATTTTTTAAAAATTGTGTGTTTTTTTTATTCACACTTTACACCTTTGGTGAATGGGTAGGGGTACATTGTACATTGATTTAAATCCATACCAGGTGACGGGGCTAGCGTGGCGGCATTCACTGCCTTTCGCTAGCCCCGTCTACCTGCAGTTACGTTCTAAATGAACGGACTGCTCCGTGTGTGGGCAAGTCCGTTCATTTTCAAAAGTCCCGCTGACTTTTTCCCACGGATTGTCCGCCGGAGAAGTCTGGGCGTGTGTGGGCAAGTCACACGCTCGGAAGTCCGGCGAAGCCCCGCTGGAAAGTCCGGCGGTTTGTCCGCTGGACTAGGTCCGGCGGACAAAGTCCGATCGTGTGTACGGGGCATTACAGTTCCAAAAAGGTGGCAACAGGGCCTAAATATCATGGCCAACTCAAGTACAACAGCTCCTCACAGTAAGGGTTATCAGCTCATACTCTCTATGTTGAAGACGTGTGGGCAATCTTACAAGACTAGGCAGCATCTGCCAAAGGAGGTGCCTGATAGGCAGTGTGGTGGCAAGAGTGCCTGGGAGGCTGATAGAACTTCCTAACCCAGATCCCACAGAGTATACTAGTTAACAGCGTAAGGCATTAGGTCCCTACTCTTTCCCTCCTCCACTGGAACCTTTCCCTACTCTAGAAACTCTGTCCTTTAGCAGTGGGTTCCTGTTCGTAATCTAGCCACTTTTCAAATGCACGCCAACTGCAGTTTGATAGTGCTATTTATTAGCATTGTCCTCACTAAAGATGGCCATAGAGGTCATTCAGCAGGACAGCATCCAAACAGACAGCTGCTCCCCTGATGACACATATGGGGAAGCTCCTCTCAGCCTCCATTCCCTCTACATAGTGGCTGGCAGAATGGTGCCACCTACATCGGGGAGGCTGAATTGCACCTGCCTATAGGCAATTACACCCCAAACCACATTATGCTACTCTTCCCAAGTATGGGGATACCACATGTGTAAGAATTTTTCACAGCCTTAATGCGTTGAGGGGCCCAAAATCCAGGAAGCAGCTTTGGGCTTTCAAGAATCATAAATTACACATCTAGTTTCCTGACCACCCATCACAATTTTTGTGGCCCTGGAGCAACAGTACAGCGGAAACACCCACAAAATGACCATATTTTGGAAACAAACACCTCAAGGTACTTTCTGAAAGGCATAGTAACTCTTTTGAAAATTTAATTTTTTTGCCACAGGTTTTTGGAAAATGCAGGGAAGAAAACGAAAATGTGTATTTTACACTCATACTGTATTTCTAACTTACAGCATGAGCATATTTAGAATTACACCCCAAAACACAGTCTGCTACTCCTCTCAAGCATGGCGATAACATGTGTGAGAATATTTCAGAGTGTTCGTGGCAGGCAGGCTGAGCTCCTATATTTTGTTCCCAGGCACCTATAGGACTTGAGTGTTAGTCCCATCACACAGACCTATATTTTCTTCCAGAAGCACCTATAGGACTTGAAGTGTGTTAGTCCCATCACACAGAGATCATATATTTATAGGACTTGAAGTGTGTTAGTCCCATCACACAGACCTATATTTCCTTCCCAGAAGCACCTATAGGACTTGAAGTGTGTTAGTCCCATCACACAGAGATCATATATTTTGTTCCCAGAAGCACCTATAGGACTTGAAGTGTGTTAGTCCCATCACACAGACCTCTATTTCCTTCCCAGAAGCACCTATAGGACTTGAAGTGTGTTAGTCCCATCACACAGAGATCATATATTTTTGTTCCCAGAAGCACCTATAGGACTTGAAGTGTGTTAGTCCCATCACACAGACCTACATTTTCTTCCAGAAGCACCTATAGGACTTGAAGTGTGTTAGTCCCATCACACAGAGATCATATATTTTGTTCCCAGAAGCACCTATAGGACTTGAAGTGTGTTAGTCCCATCACATAGACCTATATTTTCTTCCCAAGAAGCACCTATAGGACTTGAAGTGTGTTAGTCCCATCACACAGAGATCATATATTTTGTTCCCAGAAGCACCTATAGGACTTGAAGTGTGTTAGTCCCATCACACAGACCTATATTTCCTTCCCAAGAACCACCTATAGGACTTGAAGTGTGTTAGTCCCTTCACACAGAGATCATATATTTTGCTCCCAGAAGCACCTATAGGACTTGAAGTGTGTTAGTCCCATCACACAGACCTATATTTTCTTCCCAGAAGCACCTATAGGACTTGAAGTGTGTTAGTCCCATCCACAGAGATCATATATTTTGTTCCCAGAAGCACCTATAGGACTTGAAGTGTGTTAGTCCCATCACACAGACCTATATTTTCTTCCCAGAAGCACCTATAGGACTTGAAGTGTGTTAGTCCCATCACACAGAGATCATATATTTTGCTCCCAGAAGCACCTATAGGACTTGAAGTGTGTTAGTCCCATCACACAGACCTATATTTTCTTCCCAGAAGCACCTATAGGACTTGAAGTGTGTTAGTCCCATCACACAGAGATCATATATTTTGTTCCCAGAAGCACCTATAGGACTTGAAGTGTGTTAGTCCCATCCCACAGACCTATATTTCCTTCCCAAGAAGCACCTATAGGACTTGAAGTGTGTTAGTCCCATCACACAGAGATCATATATTTTGCTCCCAGAAGCACCTATAGGACTTGAAGTGTGTTAGTCCCCATCACACAGACCTATATTTTCTTCCCAGGCACCTATAGGACTTGAGTGTGTTAGTCCCATCACACAGAGATCATATATTTTGTTCCCAGAAGCACCTATAGGACTTGAAGTGTGTTAGTCCCATCACACAGACCTACATTTTCTTCCCAAGAAGCACCTATAGGACTTGAAGTGTGTTAGTCCCATCACACAGAGATCATATATTTTGTTCCCAGAAGCACCTATAGGACTTGAAGTGTGTTAGTCCCATCACACAGACCTATATTTCCTTCCCAAGAAGCACCTATAGGACTTGAAGTGTGTTAGTCCCATCACACAGAGATCATATATTTTGTTCCCAGAAGCACCTATAGGACTTGAAGTGTGTTAGTCCCATCACACAGACCTATATTTCCTTCCCAAGAAGCACCTATAGGACTTGAAGTGTGTTAGTCCCATCACACAGAGATCATATATTTTGCTCCCAGAAGCACCTATAGGACTTGAAGTGTGTTAGTCCCATCACACAGACCTATATTTTCTTCCCAGAAGCACCTATAGGACTTGAAGTGTGTTAGTCCCATCACACAGAGATCATATATTTTGTTCCCAGAAGCACCTATAGGACTTGAAGTGTGTTAGTCCCATCACACAGACCTATATTTCCTTCCCAAGAAGCACCTATAGGACTTGAAGTGTGTTAGTCCCATCACACAGAGATCATATATTTTGCTCCCAGAAGCACCTATAGGACTTGAAGTGTGTTAGTCCCATCACACAGACCTATATTTTCTTCCCAGAAGCACCTATAGGACTTGAAGTGTGTTAGTCCCATCACACAGAGATCATATATTTTGTTCCCAGAAGCACCTATAGGACTTGAAGTGTGTTTAGTCCCATCACACAGACCTACATTTTCTTCCCAAGAAGCACCTATAGGACTTGAAGTGTGTTAGTCCCATCACACAGAGATCATATATTTTGTTCCCAGAAGCACCTATAGGACTTGAAGTGTGTTAGTCCCATCACACAGACCTATATTTCCTTCCCAAGAAGCACCTATAGGACTTGAAGTGTGTTAGTCCCATCACACAGACCTATATTTTCTTCCCAGAAGCACCTATAGGACTTGAAGTGTGTTAGTCCCATCACACAGAGATCATATATTTTGTTCCCAGAAGCACCTATAGGACTTGAAGTGTGTTAGTCCCATCACACAGACCTACATTTTCTTCTCAGAAGCACCTATAGGACTTGAAGTGTGTTAGTCCCATCACACAGACCTACATTTTCTTCCCAGAAGCACCCATAGGACTTGAAGTGTGTTAGTCCCATCACACAGACCTATATTTTCTTCCCTGAAGCACCCATAGGACTTAAAGGGTGTTAGTCCCATCACACAGAGCTCCTCTATTTTCTTTGCAGAAGCACCCACAGGACTTCTAGTGTGTTAGTGGCATCACACAGAGCTCCTATATTTTCTTCTCAGCAGCACCCACAGGACTTCTTGTGTGTTAGTGGCATCACACTGAGCTCCTCTATTTTCTTGGCAGAAGCACCCACAGGACTTCTAGTGTGTTAGTGGCATCACACAGAGCTCCTCTAGTTTCTTTGCAGAAGCACCATAGGACTTCTTGTGTGTTAGTGGCATCACGCAGAGCTCCTATATTTTTTCTTCTCTCAGGACTTCTAGTGTGTTAGTGGCATCACACAGATCTCTATTTTCTTTGCAGAAGCACCCATAGGACTTCTAGTGTGTTAGTTCCTTTTTTTCTTCTCAGCAGCAGCACCCACAGGACTTCTAGTGTGTTAGTGGCATCACACAGAGCTCCTCTATTTTCTTTGCATTTTCTTTGCAGAAGCACCCATAGGACTTCTAGTGTGTTTAGTGGCATCACACAGAAGCTCCTATACACAGAGCTTTTCTTCTTCTCAGCAGCACTACAACGTGGCCGTGGACGTGGACGTGGTCGTGCATCGTCATCAGCACGTGGCCATGGGACACGCGCGTCTTTGTTTTCGGCAGCTGGACATGTGGAGCCGCATCATGCTGAAGGCTTGGTAGAATGGATGACCAAGCCCTCCTCATCCTCCTCATCCTCTCTCACCCAGGCTCAGGGTACTGACAGAGCATCATCAGCCACCCCTTCCCTAGACCCACCATGTCCTCCTGAGGAGTCCCCCGAACTCTTTGAGCACAGTGTTGGGTACATGCTCCAGGAGGATGCCCAACGATTCGAAGGCTCGGATGATGATACCCAGCTTGAGGAATCTGGCAGTACTGTTCCACCAGCTGCAGCTTACTGCCAGGTTTGCTCTAGTGGTGAAGAGGGAGGGGGATGATGAGGTCACTGACTCCACGTGGGTGCCTGAAGGAGAGAGGATGAGGAGGAGGACGAGGAGGAGGAGGATGCGGCGTCACATGTCCAACGAGGCAGGATGCCCCTGGAGGCCAGGTAGAGGCCAGCACAGCAACTGTACAACACCGCAGAGCTCCGCCTGTGCAGGGCGCTGCCTCTGCACGTTATCAGAAAAGTTCTTTGGTGTGGGCCTTTTTTGAGACGAGTGCAGCAGATCGCACCACTGCTATTTGCAATATTTGTCTCAAGCGTATCTCGCGTGGCCAAAACATCAGCCGCTTGGGCACCACAAGCATGACCAGACATATGGCGACCTGCCATGCAGCTCGTTGGCAGGCACACATAAAAGACCCACACCAAAGAACTAAGCGGACCTCTCCTTGCTCCTCCTCAGCTGGGATCTCCATCCCCACTACACCTTCAGTCCTCTCTGAAAGCTGCTCTGAGAGGACTGAAGGTGTAGAATTAGGTGTGTCACAACCAAGTACTTGCAGTACACCGACGTCCGATTGCAGCAGGCAAATTTCCCTGCTCCAGCTGCTGGACCGTAGAAAGAAGTACACTCCCAGCCATCCACATGCCCAGCGGTTGAATGCTAGCCTGGCTAAATTGCTAGCACTTCAACTGCTGCCTTTTCAGTTGGTAGACTCGGCCCCCTTCCGTGAGTTTGTTCAATGTGCGGTTCCTCAGTGGCAGGTTCCCAAACTCACGGAAGGCGATTCCGTCTCTCTACCGGCATGTGGAGGGCAATGTCCATGCCTCGCTGGACAGGGCGGTCAGCGGTAAGGTGCATATTACCGCTGACTCATGGTCCAGCAGGCATGGACAGGGGCGGTACCTTTCTTTCACGGCCCATTGGGTCACTCTATTGGCAGCTGGGAGGGATGCAGGACAAGGTGCAGTAGTGTTGGAGGTTGTTCCGCCACCACGCCTCCAAAACGCTACTACTGCTACTGGTTGTGACACACCTCTCTCCTCCACCCCCTCCTCTTCTTCTTCCTCCAGTGCTCTGTCCTTGGAACCAGCGGTGCTCCGTAGGCGTACAAGGGGCTACGCAAGTACGCAGGCAAAAAGATGCCATGCCGTGCTTGCGCTGGTGTGTTTGGGGGACAGGAGCCACACTGGGCCAGAGGTTCTGGCAGCTCTGCAGGGGCAGGCCGAGAGGTGGTTGACGCCACGTCAGCTTAAGCCAGGAATGGTCGTTTCTGACAATGGCACCAACCTCCTCTCCGCCCTGCGACAGGGGCAGCTCACCCATGTGCCCTGCATGGCTCACGTCCTCAACCTGGTGGTGCAGCGGTTCTTGGGCAGGTTCCCAGGCTTACAGGATGTCCTGAGGCAGGCCAGGAAAGTCTGTGTGCATTTCCGCCGATCTTATAATGCCAGTGCTCGGCTGACTGAGCTGCAAAAGGAGCTGAACCTGCCCAAGAACCGCCTAATATGTGACATGCCCACCAGGTGGAACTCAACGTTGGCCATGCTGCAGCGACTGCACACGCAGCAGAGGGCCATCAATGAGTACCTTTGCAACTACGGCACCAGGACAGGGTCAGGGGAGCTTGGTTTTTTTTCCCCACGTCAGTGGAGCATGATCAGGGATGCATGCACTGTCCTCTCACCATTTGAGGAGGCCACGAGGATGGTGAGCAGTGACAGTGCATGCATCAGTGACACTGTCCCTCTTGTCCACCTGTTGGAGCATACGCTGCGTGGGATAATGGACAGGGCACTTGAGGCAGAACAGAGGCAGGAAGAGGAGGACTTCCTTGCCTCTCAAGGCCCCCTTTATCCGGACAGTGTTCCTTCTGTCCCACCCATCACACAGGAAGAGGATGAGGAGGAGGGAGGAGGAGGAGGAGGATTGTGTGAGCATGGAGGTGGAGCCTGGCACTCAGCATCAGCAGCAGCAGTCTTTTAGGGATGATGTACAGTCCCAACAAACCAGTGGACTTGTACGTGGCTGGGAGGAGGTGGCTGGCGATCATGTCATCCTCAGTGACCCAGAAGACTCCGGACCGAATGTCTCAGCTAACCTACGCTGCATGGCCTCCCTGATCCTGCAAAGCCTGCGGAAGGATCCTCGTGTTCTTCGGATCAAGGAGAGGGACCATTACTGGCTGGCCACTCTCCTTGATCCGCGGTACAAGGGTAAGGTTGCGGACCTTATCTTGCCGTCGCAGAGGGAGCAGAGGATGAGACATCTCAGGGAGGCCTTGCAGAAAGGTCTGTGCAACGCATTCCCAGAAACTGGGAGGCTACAAACTCCTGGTCCTGGGCGACGAGTTGCTGAGGCTTCGGTCAGTGGCAGAAGGAGCGGTGGGGAAGGTGGACGTCTGACCGATGCGTTCAGACAATTTTTTAGTCCGCAGCCCCAAGGTATGATCGGTTCCAGCAACCATCGCCAGCGTCTGATATACATGGTGCAGGAATACCTTGGGGCAAGGTCAGACTTGGACACCTTTCCCACCGAAAATCCTCTGGCTTACTGGGTCCTGAGGATGGATCACTGGCCAGAGCTTGCACAGTATGCAATTGAGCTACTGGCCTGTCCTGCCTCCAGCGTTCTTTCCGAACGCACATTCAGTGCTGCTGGAGGATTTGTGACTGATCATAGGGTGCGCCTGTCCACCGCCTCGGTTGATCGACTGACCTTCATCAAAATGAATCAGTCTTGGATCACCACCAGCTACCAGGCACCTGAGGCGGATATAACCGAATAATTTTTAATGTCACATCCCTTCAAGACTGCCTATGCTGATGCTGAGTGACTGTCCTCTTATGTTCACTGACTATCCTCTTCCTCCTCCTCAATGATCCATGCCACCACACCAGTGCCTAAGGCACAATTTTTTCAGCCCCTGTTTAACAGGGGCGTGTACATACAATTTTTATAAAAAAATGCTTCGCAACACGTGTGACTGCTGTGCTCCAAGTACAGTATCTGTGAGGGGTTGCAGTGTTGTGGCACCAGCACCAGTGCCTAAGGCACAATTTTTCAGCCCCTGTTTAACAGGGGCGGGGTACTTACAATTTTTTTAAAAAATGCTTCGCAACACATGTGACTGCTGTGCTCCAAGTACAGTATCTGTGAGGGGTTGCAGTGTTGTGGCACCAGCACCAGTGCCTAAGGCACAATTTTTCAGCCCTGTTTAACAGGGGCGTGTACTTACAATTTTTTTAAAAAATGCTTCGCAACACGTGTGACTGCTGTGCTCCAAGTACAGTATCTGTGAGGGGTTGCAGTGTTGTGGCACCAGCACCAGTGCCTAAGGCACAATTTTTCAGCCCTGTTTAACAGGGGCGTGTACTTACAATTTTTAAAAAAAATGCTTCGCAACACGTGTGACTGCTGTGCTCCAAGTACAGTATCTGTGAGGGGTTGCAGTGTTGTGGCACCAGCACCAGTGCCTAAGGCACAATTTTTCAGCCCCTGTTTAACAGGGGCGGGTACTTACAATTTTTTAAAAAAAATGCTTCGCAACACGTGTGACTGCTGTGCTCCAAGTACAGTATCTGTGAGGGCCGGGTTGCAGTGTTGTGGCACCAGCACCAGTGCCTAAGGCACAATTTTTCAGCCCCTGTTTAACAGGGGCGTGTACTTACAATTTTTTAAAAAATGCTTCGCAACACGTGTGACTGCTGTGCTCCAAGTACAGTCTCTGTGAGGGGTTGCAGTGTTGTGGCACCAGCACCAGTGCCTAAGGCACAATTTTTCAGCCCCTGTTTAACAGGGCGGGTAATTACAAATCTTGATCTAATAGTTCACAGCAGGGCCATTCCTGCGCCCACCAAGAGTAACTATGAGGCCTGCAGTCTTGTGGCAACACCGTCCACCACCACCGCCAAAGGCCCAATTTTTTCTGCCCTGTTCATCAGGTGCTTGCAATTACAAATCTTGATCTAATAACTCACAGCAGGGCCCATTCCTGCGCCCACCAAGAGTAACTATGAGGGCCTACAGTCTTGTGGCAAACACCGTCCACCACCACCGCCAAAGGCCCAATTTTTCTGCCCTGTTCATCAGGTGCTTGCAATTACAAATCTTGATCTAATAACTCACAGCAGGGCCCATTCCTGCGCCCTCCAAGAGTAACTGTGAGAGCTTACAGTCTTGTGGCAACACCGTCCACCACCACCACCACCCCCAATTTTTCTGCCCTGTTCAACAGGTGCATGCAATTACAAATCTTGATCTATTAACTCATAGCAGGGCCCATTCCTGTGCCCACCAGTCTTGTGGCTACACCAACATCTAATAGGGCAAATTTCTGCAGAGTATATACGCCAGGGCCCTACTTTCAAACATCCAACTTACAAACGACTCCTACTTGCAAATGGAAAGAGAAAACAGGAAGTGAGAGGAAATCTACCTAGGAAGGGAAATTCTATCCTGTTAGATTTAATTTGGGAAAAAGGTATCTCCTCTCTACTGATACTTTATCACCAATCCTTGTTTCAATGAAAACCCCACTTTTTCCAAAAACATTTGTATAAAAAGCGGAAAGTGAGGTGACATGTTCTGAACAGATGTGCAAAGACAGCAAATGGTACAGGGGAGATAACCCCTCCCTATGTTCTCCAAAAAGCATTAAAAATAGATTTTTTTGGGTGGAGCTACACTTCATAAGGCCCAGAGTCCAAGGAGCACCTTTCAAGCATTCTAGTGACATCAATTATACATCTCATTTCCTGACTACCTATCACATGTTTGGAGGCTCTGGAGCACCAAGACAGTGGACACCTTTTGGACCGTAAACGCCCCAAGGTATTCACTAAGAGGCATAGTGAATCTTTGGAAGATTTAATTTAAGTTGTCAATTAATAAGATATTTCTAACACACAGCATAGGCATACTTAGAATTACACCACAAAACAGATTCTGCTACTTATTCCAACATGAGACTTTTTCACAGGCTAACCACATAGAGAGGCTCAAAATCTGGGAGCACCTTAAAGTGTTTGTAACCTTACATTGCAAGCCAGCTGCCAGCCCCTCTCCAGCTATATCCAGCTATAACATGCAGTGTATGTGTTTGTGGAAAACGAAGCGTCTAAATACCTTTTTTGCAGATATCTTCAGGCCGGTCACCTGACTCCTGGCCGCTCTCCTACTCTGATCCAGGGCTACAGTGGGAGGAGCCCAGATCTCCCGCTGATGTCAGCCGGGAGGTCACATGACCGTAGGTCACGTGACCATTGTGCTGGCTGCTCAGCCCCTCCCGCTGTAGCCCTTAGATGGTGGCAGGAGTCACGTGACCAGCCTGAAGATATCTGCAAAAGGGTATTTAGACGCTTTGTTTTCCACAAACACATACACTGCATGTTAAGCTGGATACAAGAGAGGGGCTGGCAGTACATTTTTTTAAAGTTTATATTACTATTAACAGCGGCAGGAGGGGAGGGGCGGCTCACACACATATACAGGAGCTGACTGGCAGGGAGGGGGGAGAGAACAGAGTAGGACAGAGGAGAGCTGTGCACATAAACTGACCATGGTGTCAGGGCTCAGCCGCCATGATAAACCATGGTCAGTTTACACGGGGGAGGGCAGAACCAGGCAGGATCAGCCAGGTATTTCAGGTGATAGAAGGGGCCAAATTACACAGCACAAGCACTGTGCTGTATAACATGCTTTAAAGGAACAGGATCCATTTTTTCTTTTAGGGTAACAAACACTTTAAGGGTTTCTAAGGGCATAAATTAGCCATCAAATTTTTTGACAACCTATCACAATGTTTGAACTGATTATGTACTGAACGTTGTAGCTTGCTATCACACAAATCAACCAATTATATTAAAGCCAACGTACGGTATTGTAATGGATGCCTCTGTACAAGTGGTCAGGTAACATAGCTTAGTGTAACATCACCTATAGAAGTCCCCCTTACTATAAGCCAAGCAAACTTAACCTACCAGTACGTGGCTGCATCAGGGAATGCCACACTTACTGGCTAGGAAGTACAGGAGGCTGAAGAAAAAAAGAACAAAAGAGTTCATGCAGTTCCAGGAGTGCATTTGTCCACAGGGGATGGTTGGGACTGGTGTCTCATAGGAGCGTAGTTATTTGGACGTGCAGATGGGTCAGTTCAGGCAGCAGGTAGAGACACGGTCAGCAAAAAGGCAAAGGATCGGTTCAGGCTACAGGCAGAAATGTGGTCAATAAACAGGTCAGGGTCAGTACAGGCGGCAGGCAGAGAAAACACTGCACTACTGGGGCCTTGATATGGAACACTGTTGCTGGCTGCACTGGTTTTGGTGGCACTGGGACTGGTGTGGTGGCGTTCAACACTTTTGTTGGCTGGTGACACTGGGGACTACTGTGGCAGCAATGAGGAACACTGTTGCTGACTGACACTGGTGTGGTGACACTGCGACTGTTGCTGGTACACACTGGTCTGGTGTGGTGGTGACCAGGAAAACTGTTGCTGGCTGCACTGGTCGGGTGTGGTGGCAGAAACTGTTTCTAGATAAACTGGTCTGGTGATGCTGGGACTGGTGTGGTGATCAGGGACACTGTGACTGGAGTGATGGTGATCAGGAGGGACACTGTGACTGGTGCTGTGATGATCAGGGACACTGTGACTGGTGTGGTGGTGATTAGGGACACTGAAATTTTTGTGACAGTGATCAGGGACACTATGACTGGTGTGGCGTTGATCAGGAATACTGTGATTGGTGTGGTGGTGATTAGGGACACTGTGACTGGTGTGGCGGTGATTAGGGACACTGTGACTGGTGTGGCGGTGATTAGGGATATAGTAACTGGTTTGGCGGACACTGGGGCTGATGCTGTATGAATAGCACACTGTGACTGGTGCAGTGGTGACATTGTATTGGTGTGGCGGTGATCTGATGCATTGGCATTTTTTCCATGCTGTCACAAAAGTAATGCAGTTTCACCATAGTGACCACATTTTGGAGAGTAAACACCTCAATGTATTTTTTTAAGAGGCATGGTATGTCTATTGAAGTCCTTAATTTTTTTGCCACAAGTTTTTGGAAAATGCAGAATTTAATAAGATGCTTCTCACAGACAGCATTGGCATACAGGACTGAATTACAACCCAAAACAAATTCTGCTACTCCTCACGAGTATGGCGATACCACATGGCACAGGGTAGGAGGTAGAGCAGAACGGAATAGATGGTAGGAGGTCCTCTTCTGAATGCTGCACTGGTCTGGTGGCGTTGGGACTGTTGTGGCGGCGATTAAGAAGACTTTTGTTGGCTTTCACTAGTCTGGTGTCACTGGGGACTGAATGCTAGGATGGTCCTAGATCAGCGTCACGTGTTTATATAGTGCAGTTGGCCTGGACGCCAGCATCATAGCAATGAATGACACTACGCGTGCTGGCTGCTCAGCAGCATTGGTCTTAATGGTGCTGGCACCCAGCCCACCTGCACCATGGAATTGCATAGCATAAATACCAGATAAAGCTGCTGCTGCCTGGGCAAAATCTTGTAGCGGCCAGATATGATCCCAGGCTGAAGTTTGGAGACCTCTGATGTAAATAATGAATGACTAGGCCCCATTCTTACAACTTTAGGATCTGTGTCTCTGGGCTTTGGGCTTGTGTGAATGGCATCAGTTTGACATCAGTTTGAGACGAGTCTGAGATCATTAAGGATTCATTGACAGGTGTGTGTGACCTGAAGTTGACATTGTCTAACCTGCTTCAACAGGGTTTGCATTTCTGTAGACTTGTATGGGAAGGCAAAAACTACTTGAAGTGAACAAAGCCTATCAAAACCGGTCCTTATGCCTTTATGGTTGCTTTGGTGTTTATCCACATTTCCTCAGGCTTACAATTATGTAATTTGTGAAATTCTATAGTAGGAGATACTATAGTGAAGAGCACAACCAGATATATCTAAATCCAGAAGCTGAAGTCTACAAACTTTATATTCTCTCAGTGACCATATATTGATTTCAGAAATGACAGGTGCTGATTTAATACCTGTGCTGCAGACACTCGCCAATAAAGTGCGCAATATGTTTCAATGTCCTCAGCCAGCAGGCTTGGCAGAAATTCCTGTCTAATCTCCAGACAGAACATTAGATGATCAGTTAATCTTGATTGTTTTTGGGACAGTGACAGGGATTGTGACAATGATGGATAACTAAGTGCTCAATGTTCTGCCGCTTTGCATTCAGCATTTGCTATAAAATCAATGAAGGAAAACAGGTTCTAGGAAGAGGCAGGATCACTGGTTCCAGACAGTATAAAGTTGCCCTATGTTTGTTGACTTCATTTGGAGTGGTTTACAAGGACGGCACAGGAATTGTCAGTTTGGAAGTGGACATTGTTCCAATATGAAGTATGCTGTGAACTCTGACTACATGCTGGTTTAAAACATGGCAAAACCTCACAGACCAGCATCCTAATACTGTTTAAGATTCCTCTGACAATACTTAAAGCCCAATTAGATATTTATAAGATAGAACAAGTCCAGAGAAGGCCAATGAAAATGTTGGAAGGTCTGAGGGATAAAACATCAGGAGAGACTTCAGGAACTTAAAGCATTTGTTAACCTCCAAAGAAAAACAACAGATCCTGTTCCCTTAAATCATGTTATACAGCACAGTGCTTGTGCTGTGTAATTTGGCCCCCTGTAAAACCTGTAATACCTGACTGATCCTGCCTGGCTATACCCTTCTCCCTGTATGCTGACTCCAATATATCAGGGCTCCTGAGCCCTGACACCGTTGTCAGCGTACGTGCCTCCGTCATCCGCTGCCCTGCTCTCCTGTGTCTCTTCTGTTCTCATCCCCCCTCCCTGTCTGCTTGTGCCAGTGCCCCCCCCCCCCCGCTCAGCTGAGCGTCGGGAGACAAGCTTATATAGGTACAATCCGGCAGTTTTTTTATGTAGCAATATTGACTACAATTGCAAAGTGTGGTGATACCCAGTCATTTCTGTGTACTGTATTGTCCCTCTAGTGCCCAGCATCACTAACTGACATCATCTCTGTGAGCCAAACCAAAGGGATTGTGGGATTAGTTGTTCCTCAGAATGGCAATTGCCCCCCATGACTATACACCCGGACTACATATCCTGGGGATCTTTGCTACCATCAGAGAGATTGCTGGAAAGAGCTATAAAGGAGCCCAGAGACCCGCCCCATGCGCTCTTCCTCCTAGGCCTCGTGAGTGACGGACCTCTCTGTGCAGGGAGAGTGAGGTCGCGGACTACCATGCGGTGTACAACATTCCAAACCAGCCGAGAAGGGCCTAGCACTGCTTGTTGTTCATCAGACACCTATCCAGCACCACCTTGACAGTCTGACAACCCGCTCTTTGTGCATAAGATGATCGTCGCAAAGGGGATACGTTGCAAGAACGCCTCTCTGGGAGCTGCTGTTCGGAAGGCATTGAATCGGCCTGATCGTTGGTTAGAGGGCAATTGCCCACCTTTGCAAACCTTTCTTTGTTGCTTCACTGGGACAATGTGTAGAGACAGCTTTACCCTGGGGAAACACTTTACTGCACCTCTATTTAAACACTGTACATAGACACCTGTCGCATCAACCATTCCAAGAAATACCATTGCCTTGTTACTGCACCTTATTGGATATAGTTAATGAGCTCCGATTGCCAGCAAAGATTATTAGGCCTGCAACTGGGACATTACTGTCATTATTATTATTATTATTATTATTTCCCCTTTAGAAGTCTTGCCAGAATTAATGCCTAACTCTTAGTTATCCTTTCAGGTCATGTTCAAATGGTACTCCATTGTACATATGTGTATATAATATACTGTCTCTTCTTTGCAACAAGATCTTCTTTGAGTTATTCCAGTAAACTTTAATAGGATATAAACTCACTGATTTGTTTGACTTATTACTTTAAGGTCATGCAAAGATGACTGAACAAAGAGTGTCAGGTGGGTTGGAATGTTCACAGGGTCATGGTGGTGCAGATGAGCAGGTAAATCCAAGCAGTCCTCAAGTGGGTGATGCTACATTTGGGGGCTCATCCGGGATGCCATCTGCAGCCGGCCCTAGTCAACCTAGACCAGAGCCACAATCCGTGTGGGAAGCCGCTTCGGTGGCCACAGTTGTTTGGGGCAAAAGTCAGGGAGCTCAAACAGAGAGCAGCATTGTTCTGGAGATCTCTGGAAGTGAACACACTGAGAGAGAGATTAGAAAGTGGGTGTGAGCTCTGTCCCCTGGACACCGGGCCTACATTGTGGAAATGGAAGCTGAGTACGACCTGGACCAAGTCAGGGTGCTATTGGAGTGACAGGAACAGGTACGTCTAGCCGAAGGGGTGATTGCTAGGGTGATCCCAATTAAAGTTGGGGGAGAGCATGTTGAGAGACAGCCATCATCCAGGGTTCAGAAGCAGGGCTCTGTATCTGTGGGAGCCGACTCTCAAGGGGCCAATGCCCCCCCCCCTTCTACACAGATATGAGCCAGCTAGTTGACAACTTAGTGAAGAACGTGTCTGGAAATGCCAACCAGAGCTATCGGAGACTTAGGTTTTTCTCAGGGCAGTTGCCCAGACTCCTGTGAGGGAAGATGAATTTGAAACGTGGATGAGCCAGGCCCTTCAGGCCATGGAAGAGTGTAGTGTTTTAGTGAACTAGCAACGGCTCAGTGAGAGCCTCCGAGGCTCAGTGGCTGATGTGATCTGTATCCTGAGGATGAGAAAGAAAACTTGTGTTGCCATGGACTACATAGATGCTCTGTATGCTGTATTCGGGAGGGTTGAAACTACTGCAGACCTGATATACAAATTCAACCACACTCACCATCCAAAAGGGGGAGAGTCTGTTGGAATAGATATCTTGAGTAGACAGAATGCTGCATAAAATTATCTTCAAGAGGGGTATTGATACCAAGGATGTTGACCAAGCTCGTCTAAATCGGGTTTTGCAAGGGGTACGGCCAAACCATCCTATTGTATTAAAGTTGTTACTGAAGAGAACCAAGGTGGTGCCTACGTACCCTGAATTGATAAGAGAAGTACGGGAAGAGGATGCTCTATTAGAAGAGAAAAGGCAAAGATCGAGAGAATCGAGCTCTATCGCTGGAAATAGAGAGAAAGTGGTAGCTCGAGCTGTTCATGTGGAGATGGGTTTCTTTAAAACAGTTAAGGTCAAATTCAATGTTCAATCCCCAAGGTGCAAAAGTGTCCAATATAAAAATCCATTTGGACTCTGACTAAGGGTCCTTACTTTATGACCACCACGCCAATGTTTTTTGTATGGTTCTATGCCCAAAACTTCAATTGGGTGGGGTCTTTATTATGATGTGTGGCAAAATGTTTGTAAACACTATGTTTGTCGAATACCTTAACCACTTCCCGCCCGGCCTATAGCAAAATGACGACTGGGTGGTGGTTCAGTTATCCTGGCGTCATATGACGTCCAGCAGGATAACAGTCGCCCCGCGCCCGTGGGGGCACGCATCACAGCGATCGGTGGTGTGGTGTGTCATGTCCAATCACGGCTGATCACGATGTAACCAGGAAGAGCCGCTGATCGGCATTTCCTCACTCGCGTCTGACAGACGCGAGGAGAGCCGATCGGCTGCTCTGCTGACAGGGGGGTCTGTGCTGATTGTTTATCAGTGCAGCCCCCCCTCGGATCCCGCCCAGAACAACCATCATGCCGCCCAGGAACACCAGGATGGCCATCCGCATTGGACCGCCAGATATGCCCCCCCTAGACCACCAGGGAAATGCAAATCTGTGCCAAGGCAGCTGCCAATCAATGCCCAATCAGTGCCCACTCACAATGCCTACCACTGCCAGTGCCTCAAGGGATGCCTATCAGTGCTGCATATCAGTGCCGCGTATCAGTGCCCATCAGTGCCACATATCAATACCCATCAGTGCTGCCTATCAGTGCCCATCAGTGCGCCTATCAGTGCCACCCATAAGTACCCATCTTTGCAGCCTTTAAGTGCCCATCAGTGTCACCTATCAGTGCCCACCAGTGCCACCCATGAGGGCCCATCAGTGCCGCCTATCAATGCCCATCAGTGCCGCCTATCAATGCCCATCAGTTCTGCATATCAGTGCTACCCATCAGTGCCTCCTACCAGTGCCCATCAGTGCTGCATATCAGTGCCCATCATCGGTGCCCATCAGTGCCCGTCAGTGCCTGCTCATTGGTGCCACCTTATCAGTGCCCGTCAGTGCCACCTAATCAGTGCCCATCAGTGAAGTAGAAAACTTAATTATTTAAAAATTTTTATAACAGAAACAAAAGCAAAACTTTAATTTTTTTCAAATTTTTCAGCTGTTGCTTGTACTTTTCAGCCGGGCGTTTTGTTTTAATGCATGCAAAACACCATTTGCATGGAAAGAAGCCTTTTTCTGTAAAGAACGTGAATCCTCTCGAAGGTGGATCTGGGATACTTTTAACAATCTTATCTCATATTGTCGGGGCCCATTTGTATATGAATTTAGGGTTCTGAGGTAAGAGCTCTTGAAGATGTTTATCATCATTATGTGCCAATGCCGTTTTATGATTCTTTCAATTTTTTTATATTGGGCATTGTAATCCAAAATGATCGGTACTGTATTTACCCTAGAATCTCGTTTTTTCTTGTCTTTAATGAGTTCTTTTTGATCCATTTCTGCTACTTCTAATATTTTCTCTTTTTATATGTTTGCTGTTGTAGCCTTTATTGATGAATCTGTGTCCTATTTTATCTGCTTGGGCTAGAAAGTCATTCCTTTGGGTGCAGTTTCATCTTAGGCGCATCAATTGGCCTTTCGGGATATTATAGAGACAATTTTGATGATGACAGCTCTCCAATGGGAGATAGCTGTTTTTATCTTCGTTTTCAAAATACGTTTTTGAACTGAGTATGCACCCTTCTTGTATTATTTCTAAATCCAGAAATTATATGGTCTTATTACTGATGTCCCAGGCACGGGCGTCCGCAGAACTTTTTTCAGGGGGGGCATCATTTTAGGGTCACCCATGCACCGCCCCTTTTCGACAATGTCATTATCACATTATTATGGTCAGAGTCTGCAGACGTATTACAGTCCCTAGGATAAGTAATGGATAATGGCCAACAGGCTCTCTTACCAGACCCAGCGAAACTACAGCAGTGATCACTCCGGCTGGACAATCGTTCACTCTGGGTTCCCCGGGGGGCGACACTGGTCAGTAGTGTAGCATGTCTGTACCCTGGTAGTGGCTCAGTCTTTCTCTCTCTGGTGGTGCTGGACAGCATGACTCTCCCTTGTGGCCCTGGGCAGCGTTGCTCTCTCTCTGGCTTCCTCCCAACACACTCCTCGTTCTTTGTCGCGTATAACTCTCTCCCTCAGCTTTTTTCCAGGCTGCAGTCTCTCAATCTCTCTCTTGATCGAGCTGTAGCCTCCTCCCTGTGGAAAATGGGGCCGCCAATCTTTTGGGACTACATGTTCCATGAAGCTTGCCTCTTCTATTCGCCTTTGATTGGCCCTCAGTTATGGCCAATAGGGAAGGAACGGAGTGGGCAGGAAGCTGGGCGGGGGAACCTGGTGAGAGCCGCCGTCTCTTCTCCCTGACAGGAGAATGGGTGGGGTGAGCGGGGGAAACCTCTGATTGCCCGCAGCTCGCCATTCTTCCGTCACAGCACCGCCGAGTTCTCTGCTGGTCTGAGCAGGGAAAAGAGCCCAAAGTCACCAGGGTGCGGCACCTCGATAGAGACACAACTGTGCTGAATTTAAGATCCGATCCCTGATTCCAGGGGGGGGGGGCACTTAACCCCCCTTGTCCCTACCTGCGGACGCCCATGGTCCCAGGTTAGTTTAATATGTCTATTATTATGATTCAGTTTTTCTAAGAAATAGACCAACTGGTTCTGTTCACCTTTCCACAAAATAAAAATGTCATCAATATATCTTTTGTGGAAAGTCCAAATGGATTTTTATATTGGACCTCCAATATAAACCTTGGGGATTGAACATTGAATTCGACCTTAACTGTTTTATCAGTGATTTTTAACTAGCAAGAAACAGGTTTAACAATTTTAATGCTAGCTTGGTCGTATTTTTTATAAATATATATACTATGAATTTTAATATATATTATATATTTTACATATTTTTACTTACTCTCCAGCCCCCTCCCTCTTTTTTGTATATAAGATATGTTTCACTTCCCCCATATTTATCAATCCAGGCATTGTTTTATGTATATAAGAGATATGTTGAGTTATTGACATAATTTCCGGTGTCCCCAGAACCCTCTGTCTCTGCGTTTTTTCCATAACTAAGAATAGATATAAATCCAGAGATATAAACATTTTTTTGTTCCTTGGTATCATCAAATCATCAAATTTGCTGGGATACGTGCCATCCAAGCAGTACATAACATCAAACTTAGCTTATTATGTATTTTAGTAATTATGATTGTAGACTATGTGTGTAATAGTTGTTTCAAGATCAGCTAAAAAATGGCAGCTGTTTTGTTTACTGATTGTAGACTACAAGAAAATGGCAGCGGTTGTAGCTTTTTCACGAACATCTACTAAAAAATGTCCGCCGTACTGTTTTAACTATAGGACTACAAGAAAATGGCCACTCGTTATCACACAACATTAAACCTATTTAAAGCGGTGTTCCCACTAAAAAAAAAAAAATTAATAATCGGACACTTACCTGTCCCAGGGTCCAGTGATGTGGGGGATCGAAGCCCCGTTCATCTCCCCCTCCACTCGGCGGTGACAGCATTTTAACTGTGGGCGCCCGGCTGTGGCTTCACAGCCGGGCACCCACTGCGCATGCGCGCGCCGTGCTCCGTGACTGGCCACGCAATCATCTCGGACCTGTCACATGTACCAGATGATTGACAGAGGGAGGGGAAAGAGGCGATCTCCCTTCCTGCGCCGAGGGAAGTGACGTCAGGAGCCCAGGCACTGGAGGAGGCGGATTTTGAGGGACCACATAGCAACAGGGAAAAAAAGGTAAGTAAAAAGTGTTTTTCCAAATGTTTTTTTTTTTCCAAGTACATTAACGACATTTTGTTTTTTTGGGTGGAACACCACTTTAAGAACACTTCCAGTGATAATATTTATTCCCTGATGAAGTCATGTAATCATGACGATAGGCGTTGGAATAGACGGGCATCGGAAAGGGCCGTCAGGCCTCGAGCTCGCTGCTCGTTTTGTGTTGTACTTCATTTTAACTGCTTTTATATGAGTACCTTACTTTGGCTGTAAGCAAATACATTTCTAGTTTTATATACTTTATCATTGGGGCCCCCAGCTCTCTTTTTTTCCATCTGTTGATGTGTCCACCTGAGAGGATCTCCATCACTAGTAACCCATGTAAAGGAGATACATAGAAATAAGAAGCATTCACCAGGATACCAGGCTCCATATAGACCGCCATCCACAAATAAATATTCAGGGAGACCCATTGCAGGATGCTTTGATGAAGGCTTCGTAGCCGAAATGCATCAGCGTAGCCTGTACCCGTGTACCCATGTAACCAAATAAAGAACTTTTATTCAAGAGCATCCAAGTCAACAGCCCTTTTCTGATTCAAAGACCCATTGCAGGATCCTGGAATTCCAAGCAACCAAGCACCATATTTATCTATTACAGTTTAGGCAGCTCGGGAATATTAATTTCATCGAACCCAGATGTATCATGCTTTAATGCGGGTGATGGAGACCCAAGCAAAGGTCCAAGAACAAGGAACTCGTCAAGGGGAACCGAAACTTCCCCAAGGGTAAGAAAAGAGATGTTACGGGTGTGGAAAAGGTGGACACTTTCGGGCTGAGTGTCCCAGAGGCTAGCATCAGCCCTCAATTACTCACAGAAGTTCTGAAAGCCTTACAGAAGTTACTCTTCCCAAAGCCAACAGGAAACTTCAGGGGACCTTAGTGAAGGAGATAGTTGAGAGTCCCGATAGAAAACTGCGCTCCAAAGTCAAGAGAAGACCTAGGAAGAAAAAGGGATGCAGGCCACCTGTTGCCCCTTCCCTACCGAGGAAACCAAAAGAAACAAAACCCTCATGGAAGGAAACACAAGGGCAGGAAATCAATGCACACCCTACTGAGCGAGTAGTTAGACCAACACCACTGCTTTCAAGGAGGCTGATTAGAGCACAAACTATAGAGTCACACGCTGGAAACCTGCCAAAGAATCTAGTGGGGCCCTCCCCTATATTCTTGATACAAGTAGAGGGCATCTACACTCAAGTCCTACTGGATACTGGAGCCCAGGTGACGATGCTGTACTGAGACTTTTACCACAAGTACTTGAGGCACATCCCTTTGTGCAAACTCGAGGAATTCGAGATTTTCGGCATAGGGACCCAGAAGTACCCATACAACGGATACATACCCATCAAGATAACCTTTGATACTGCCTAGGCTGGAAAACCAGAGACTTTTGATACGTTGGCAGTTGTCTGCCCCCGACCTCCTGGGGCAGGCCGAAATTCCTTGTTGATAGGCACCAACACTAATCTTGTGTGGAGACTACTTACTTCACTGGTTTTAGTGGGTGCTCCAGTACGGAAGATCCATCCTCAGCTGCGGCAGGCTTTCCAGCGAGTGTTGCAAGAGAAGAAGGCCCAGTGGAAGGGGTAGGAAAACGGTGGCGATTGGATGCCCATGAAAGGGTGTTGCAGCTGGGTGAGAGAGCCTGTCTGAACGCCACGGTCATGGGACCAGCCGGGTCCTTATGTAGTGGTGGAAGCTGATTTAACAGAGGAGGAAGTTGGAATAGAAGTGGTCTTGGAGATCATACCCACTAGGGCAGGGGTCTCAAACTAGCGTCCCTCCAGCTGTTGCGAAACTACAAATCCCATGAGGCATTGCAAGGCTGACAGTTACAAACATGTCTCCCTCAGGCAGAGGCATGATGGGACTTGTAGTTTTGCAACAGCTGGAGGCCCACCAGTTTGAGACCCCTGCACTAGGGCCTTACTGAGAAGCAAGGGGCGAATTCCTGTCAGTGTGAGGAATGTCACTGATCCCCCAATCAGCCTAAAGCCCAGGATGGTGATTGGGAAAGTGAGTGCTGCCACCCCAGTGATGGGGAATGAGCTAGTCAAGAAGGGAGATGGAAGAGAGACTACCATCCACTGCCCAAACCTACCCTCCGGATTGGAGGAGAGGATCAAAGCTCAAGTAGCCCGATAGGAGAAAATGTTCTCCAAGAATAATTTTGATGTGGGCTGTGCCTGGAGTGCTCAATATCGAATTTGGCTAACTGAAGATAAGCCTTTTCGTGAAAGAGCCAGGCGAACTCTTTGTGTGATTTGGAGGATCTTTGAACAGCTGGCTGAACTGAAGAGGTCAAGGGTCATTAAGGAATCCAGGAGCCCTTATGCTTCCCCGATTGTGGTACTGAGAAAGAAGAATGGGTCCCTCCAGATGTGTATTGACTACCGAACCTTGAACTGAAGGACCACCCCAGATCAGTACACAACCCCCCCATATAGAAGAGGCACTTCAATACTTATCAGGGGCTAAATGGTTCAGTGTGCTGGATCTAAAGTGTGGATACTACCAAATACCCATGCATTCGGATGACGAGGAAAGACAGCCTTAATCAGTCCTCTAGGGTTTTTCGAGTTTGACCGAATGCAACAAGGATTAACAGGGGCTCCTGTCACTTTCCAGAGACTGATGGAGAACACTGTGGGTGATATGAACTTGGTAGAAGTGCTAGTGTATCTTGATGATATCATTGCGTTCGCAGGAACGTTGGAGGAGCGTGAAGCTCGGCTGGAGAAAGTTTTCCAATGATTAAACACAGAGGGGCTGAAGCTGTTGTTAGAGAAGTGTCAGTTCTACCAGACTTCAGTCACGAATCTGGGGCATGTAGTATCAGCTGAGGGAATAGCTACTGACCCTCAGAAGTTGGAGGCTGTCACTTCCCGGCCTCGCCCGAGCACCGTCACTGAGTTGAGGTCGTTTTTGGGTTTCTGCTCTTACAATAGAAGATTTGTGAAGAGCTTCTCACAAATTGCCCGGCCATTGAACAAGTTTTTACAGAAACAAACGGAGGGGAGTCATCAGACAACCCAGAAGGGAGGCCCCAGGAAGCCCTGTGATTCTATTCAAGAGCAATGGATAGTGAAGTGTGAAGGGGCTTTTGAATGATTGAAGGGGAGCCTTTTTAAAGCACCAGTGTTAGCCTATGCTGATCCATCTAAACCTTATGAATTGTACGTGAATGCCAGCAGAGATGGCCTTGGAGGAGTGTTGCACCAGGAGACAGAGGGGAGACTCCCTCTGAGTTGCAGTCTCACCCCCCTGAGAAGAACTATCCTGTAGACAAATTGGAGTTCTTGGCCCTCAAGTGGGCTGTGGTAGATAAGCTACTTGATTATCTGTAAGGCGCTACCTTTGTGGTAAAGACTTATAACAACCCATTGACTTACCTACTGTTCACTGCTAGGCTGGATGTCACTGGACATCGGTGGTTGGCCGCTCTGTCTGAATTCTGGTTCAGTATGAAATACCGACCAGGAGTGGGAAATCGAGACGCTGATGCTCTGTCCCGAAGGCCACACTTCACCAACGCTGGCCAGAAGAGTTGGGTCCATTTATAAAGAAATCCAGGACTAATTCTTACCACCCTCAAGGGGATCCACAACCTGAGTGTTTAAACCGTACCCTGCTGAACATGTTGGGAACCCTTTCGTTGGAGGAGAAACAACATTGGGGAGACCATATAGCTGCAATGATTCTACTGGATACTCCTCCTATAGATTAATGTTTGGAAGAGAAGCTTGTTTATCAGTGGACCTGGCCTTTGGAACATCGTTAGATCACACATCTCAGGCCTCCTATCTGGGTATGTTGACAGACCGAAAGAATCTAAAAGTGGCCTATGAGATAGCTAGGGTAGCCTCTACCATCAGAGAACAGAGGAACTTTGATCTTTGATCTCAGAGTAAGGGTTCAGGATCTAAAACCTGGATATCGAGTGTTGTTGCACAATCTAGTGGTGCCTGGGAAACATAAGCTGGCTGATCGATAGCGCTCTCAACCCTACATTTTCTGTAAGTGATTACCTGGACTCCCTGTGTACCAGATTCAGCCTGAAGGGAAGACTGGCTTTGAAGACTTGGCATCGAAACCATTTGCTGCCTATATCCGAGGCTGTCCGAGTACCCCCATCCTCTTGCTTAGAGACTTATCAGTCCCCTACGCTGAGGCCTAGGGCTGGAAAAACCTGCCCACCCATACAACCTGAAGAGGAGAACGATGAGGAAGAATTAACTGGTTGTGGGTTTCCCCTCTTGAAAACAATCCCATCACTCCCGGGACCGATGAGGAAGATAGTCAGGGGACACCCTTTATGAGGAAGACACGTCCCCCCCATTGCAGGAAGTTGAAGCACCAGATCTTTACCCACTAAGAGGAGACAAGGAAGTCAATAGAGCCTGACTCAGAGCCTGAGCCCGAATCCAAATGTAGTTTCTGGGGAACAGATCGGGGACCAGAGCCGTTGGTAAGTATTTACTCCAGGTTGAGACAGAAAATATGCCCTCCAAAAAGACTGACGTATGATACCTTTGGGGAGAATTCTGACAAACTTATCCCTACCCATCAACGTCCTAGTCATGCATCTGCCTCCTTTATTAAACCTTTAGTAAAGGATGACTTTGATTCACCCCCTGACACTACTGGGTGGGCCACTAAATTGTTACTGGCCTTGCCACGAGATTAATATGACTTTGCCTGATAATGTAAATCATTTACTGTTAGAAGATCCTTCTTTGGATCAGTTGTTGGCTGTTACAACTTCTGGTTTGTCATATAATTAAACCATTCACTTTCTTATGATACAGTAAGGTGATCCCACAGGTTGTGTTCTGTCTTCGGGGACCAAAGACTTTCAAGTGAGGTGAGGATGTAGCAATTTAAAATACAATTGCAAAGCAATTCCCCCTCATTTCTATATACTGTATTGCCCCTCTAGTGCCCAGCGTCACTAACTGACATCAACTCTGTGAGCCAAACCAAAGGGATTGTGGGATCAGTAGTTCCTCAGAATGGCAATTGCCCCGCAGGACTATACACCCGGACTACATATCCCAGGGATGTTTGCTACCATCAAATGGAAGAGCTATAAAAGAGGCCAGAGACCCGCCCCACCCTCTCTTCCTCCAGGGCCTCGTGAGTAACAGACCTCTCTGAACAGGGAGAGTGAGGTCCTGGCCTACTACGAAGTGTACAACATTCCAACCTGGCTGAGAAGGGTCTAGCACAGCTTGCTGTTCATCGGACATCTATCCCGCGCCACCTCAACAGTCCGACAACCCACTCTTCATGCTTTGCATCAGACGATCATTGCAAGGGGATCTGCTGCAAGGATGCCTCTCTGGGAGCCGCTGTTCGGAAAGGCATGGAGTCGGCCTGATCGTTGGTGAGAGGGGCATTGCCCACCTTTGCAAACCTTTTTTTTGTTGCTTCACTGGGACACTGTGTACAGATAGCTTTACCCTGGGGAAACACTTCGACTGCTGACGAAGACCATCAGGCCTGCAACTGGGACATTGCTGTCATTACTACTTAAAGGGCACTCCCTCATGCCATTCTTGTTTGATTGATCTCTCATTAGGATTAAAAGTTAAATAGGCCGGCCTGGGTTTTCCCTAGAAGTCTTGCCAGAATTAATGCCCAACTCTTGCTTATCCTTTCAGGTCATGTTCAATCGGTACTGCATTGTACATACGTGTATATAATATACTGTTGTTGCCAAATTGTCTTAACTTGTATTATTGTAGAGGAATTCTTCTGCTGAGTCACGACTGTTATCCAAAGCTCAGTTGATCTATTACCTCCTCTTTGCAACAAGATCTTCTTTGAGTTATTCCAGTAAACTTTAATAGGATATAAACTCACTGATTTGTTTGACTTATTACTTTAAGGTGGTGCAAAGATGTCTGAACCCAGAGTGTCATGTGGGTTGTAATGTTCACAAGGTCATGGTGGTGCAGATGAGCAGGTAAATCCAATCAGGGGGTCTTGCTACATTTACAATACACAGGCACAGGGACACTTATTATTATGGTACATGACTTCAAATTAGCAGGAGAAAAGTTCAAAACGAATCTTAGAAAGTATTATTTTACTGAAAGAGTAGTTGATGCTTGGAACAGACTTCCAGCAGAGGTAGTGAGTCAGTCAGCAATAAGTGGATGCAAACATGCTTTGGATAAACATAGATATACTGTATACAACAAAAAAGTTTTTTTGTGACAAATTCTACTTACCTGGAATACAGTCTACTGATGTTCTTCGCTGTGTATCCCGGCTGGAGCTGCAGAGCCAAGGCACATAAATTATTCCAGTCCAGAATTGTGCATCCCAGACATTTGCATACCAACTCTGTTAATCTTAATGAAAAGTCCATCAACAGGTTGATGAGATATAGATAGAATTTATACTGAGAATTTCATCTCTCCCTCTCCTTATCTTCATAACATAAGTCTGTAGTCCAAAAAGGTAAAACAGGGGCAGGGCTGAGATAGGGTTGCCACCTGTCCGGTTTTGACCCGGACAGTCCGGGTTTGGACACATGTGCCCGGGTTTCCACCCGTCGGAAACCCGGGCACACATAACAACCGTCCTGTGGCAGTCGGATCTCTGGCTCCGGCCGCAACAAACATCTAGAGGGGTACATGATCATCCTGTCCCGTGCCTGTTATCAATGTTCACACACTGCCTAAACATCGGTGCGCTCTGTGTGTCTGAGCCCAGCTCAGCAAAGGGCAGCGGCGGGTGTTCTGTGATTGGCCGAGCAGGCTGCTGGTCATGTGTGGGACGGACCGGATGGCGGCCGCGGACATGAGGGTCTGTGAATGATTCGACTGGAGCCGTAGCTGCTGGTCACATTGGATGCAGGGCTGCCTGCACTGTGGATAATCGCGCCTGCCCTGCATGCTCCGGAGTCCTAACTCGCGCTGTGTGTCACTGTCTCCTGATGTCCGTCTCTATCATCTGCCCTGTCAGCCGCCCCCCCCCCCTCCTCTATGTAAGACCCCCCTCCTAACTGTCAGAGCCCCCTACTCTCTGTAAGACCCCCCTACTCTCTGTAAGACCCCCCTCCTCACTGTCAGAGCCCCCTCCTCACTGTCAGAGCCCCCTCCTCTATGTAACACCCCCTCCTCTCTGTAAGACCCCCCCTCCTCACTGTCAGAGCCCCCTCCTCACTGTCAGAGCCCCCTCCTCTCGGTAAGACCCCCCTCTTCCCTGTCAGAGCCCCCTCCTCACTGTCAGAGCCCCCTCCTCACTGTCAGAGCCCCCTCCTCTCTGTAAGACCCCCCTCCTCACTGTAAGACCCCCCTCTTCACTGTCAGAGCCCCCTCCTCTCTGTAAGACCCCCCTCCTCACTGTCAGAGCCCCCTCCTCTCTGTAAGACCCCCTCCTCCCTGTCAGAGCCCCCTCCTCACTGGCAGAGCCCCCTCCTCACTGTCAGAGCCCCCTCCTCTCTGTAAGACCCCTCCTCACTGTAAGACCCCCCTCCACACTGTCAGAGCCCCCTCCTCACTGTCAGACCCCCCTCCTCACTGTCAGAGCCCCCTCCTCACTGTCAGACCCCCCTCCTCACTGTCAGAGCCCCCTCCTCACTGTCAGAGCCCCCCCCTCACTGTCAGAGCCCCCTCCTCTCTGTAAGACCCCCCCTCCTCACTGTCAGAGCCCCCTCCTCACTGTCAGAGCCCCCTCCTCTCTGTAAGACCCCCCTCCTCGCTGCAAGACCCCCCTCCTCACTGTCAGACCCCCCTCCTCACTGTCAGAGCCCCCTCCTCACTGTCAGACCCCCTCCTCACCATCAGAGCCCCCTCCTCACTGTCAGAGCCCCCTTCTCACTGTCAGACCCCCCTCCTCACTGTCAGTGCCCCTCCTCACTGTCAGACCCCCCTCCTCACTGTCAGAGCCCCCTACTCTCTGTAAGAACCCCCTCCTCTCTGTAAGAGCCCCTTCCTCACTGTCAGTGCCCCTTCCTCTCTGTAAGACCTCCCTCCTCACTGTCAGAGCCCCCTCCTCTATGTCAGACCCCCCTCCTCTCTGTAAGACCCCCCTCCTCTCTGTAAGACCCCCCTCCTCTCTGTAAGACCCCCCTCCTCTCTGTCAGAGCCCCCTCCTCACTGTCAGAGCCCCCTCCTCTCTGTAAGACCCCCCTCCTCACTGTCAGAGCCCCCTCCTCACTGTCAGAGCCCCTTCCTCTCTGTAAGACCCCCCTCCTCACTGTCAGACCCCCCCTCCTCACTGTCAGACCCCCCTCCTCACTGTCAGAGCCCCCTCCTCACTGTCAGACCCCCCTCCTCACTGTCAAACCCCCTCCTCACTGTCAAACCTCAAATCCTCCTCCTCACTGTCAGAGCCCCCTCTTCTCTGTCAGACCCCCCTCTTCTCTGTCAGACCCCCTCTCTCTTTGTCATCTCTCTCCCCCTCCCCCTCACTACTGCCTCTCTCACCTCCCCTTTTTTTACCTCCCTTCCCCCACCTCTTTCCCCCCTCAGGGGGTGGGGGCCCCAATCATTTCTAACAGCAGCCCTGTGAGTGAATGCTCTAGCTCCCACACTTCCTGGCTCGAAGCAGCTCTCAGTAAGGCAGTCTAATGGGAGTCTTTCAGGGCAGGGGGACACTGATTGGGGGTCCCTGATCTAATCGAGGGGGAACACATTGTGGAATGGATTTACACCACTATTCATACACTATTGTATGTGTGTGGAAATTGAACAATATGTATGTTTAAATAAGATTGGAGTGTATTAATACTTGGATAATCCTTGGGGGTTTCCACCATCATTCACAATTATTGAGGTTGTGCTGCATTTTTTTTTTGGGGGGGTTCTAAGGGGATTCTGATCTAATGAGTTCCTTTATGGGGGGGGGGGGCTGTATTATGGAGGGCATAATACTGACCCCTATATTAGGTGGGTGACACTGACCCTGTGTTATGGGGGGGGGTGATATGGACCCCTGTATTATGATGCCTAGGATTGCCACCTGTCCGGGGTCCACCTGAATAGCTCATGTTTTGAATCATGTGTCTGGATTTCAATCTGACTAAAACCCAGACACATTATTCAGACCCGACTGTGGCTTCCCAAGTAACCGAGATAGTCAGACATCAATCTGTTGCCACCTGTTAAAATTGGCCACACCAACTGTTTGCCGCTGCGTGCATTATTGCTCTCCTCCAGGTCTTTAAAATCCTATAGAGTATAGTTAAAAAAAAATTAGCTGGTAGGATAGGCTACCGATGACGTCTGCACTGTGTAGCCAATTAAAGTGATGCATAATGGGGTGTAGCTCCTTCCTGTCATGGCCCATTTAAATCAGCGGCTTACACCAGTATAAAGGGGTTGAAAGAGAAAAAATAATTATATTCACCTAGGTGGATGCAGCATCAATCAGATGTTGCATCTTTCCCCCGCCGATCGCTTAGGTCTCCACCTTCACTCGAAGCCGAGAGCGGTGACTGTCCATCACCTGCTCTGTGCTCTGCCCCTCCAGTGTTCACAGGAGTGCTGGACTGTGGACAGTGGGAGTGGCTGCCTCAGATACCCAGCAGCTCACTGAGAGGCTGAGCTAGCTGCCGGTCCAGGCATCTGGGTGGATCCTGACTATAAAGTTAGGATCGATCCAGCACCTGGACTGGCTGAGTGACGTCAGCCAAATGCAGACTTTGGCCCACTGTTGACTGAAAACGGGTCACAGGAGTACAGAACAAACTGCACTCCTTTGATCCATAGGACAAGTAAGGCCAAAAAAACTTTTCCCATACTTCTCCTTTCAGGATACCTTCCAACAAAACATAAACATTTTCCAGCTGAGCAGACTCATGGGAAACAATAGCATGGCGGTAATTTTTATTTTGGTGTTAAGAAAGTGCTCCAGGTTGGTCCACCCCTCCCCACACTACTAATAGGTTCACATCCAGCTTGTCACTGGTGTAGGTGAGTTAAATTGGTGGCTGACCACACTTCCTGTGAAAAATGATCCTTTATCAATACAAATCAAAAAAAGTGGGGAAAGTTTGACAAGTTTCATGCTAAAAAGCACTTAATCATAGAGTATTTGTATTAATAAAGTTTTTTTTTTTTTTTTAAGTTCACTGGAAGTGCAGTCATCCCTTAATTTTAACCCTAATTTTTATTTTGGGATTTTTTGCCAAGATTTCCTGCTAGCTAAATCCTTTCTGAATCATCACATTCCAAAATGCCCTTAGACTGTTGACAGGCTAGTATGTTCGCTGGTTCCGGCATCTCAGTGCAGCTTGGTAAGTGCCAGCCTGGTGAGCAGATGAATGCTCTAAAACAAACGAGGTCGTTTATGCAGCTCATGTTGACGATCGAGCCAAGTTTTATATTGCCTGTGTATCAATTTCGCTGCAGGCTAGATATAACTGTCTTACCTGGGAGCAGCTGTCATGTAAAAAAGAGATAAATGAGATGAAGACTCCTGAGACCAAGTCTAAACTGATGCATGATGACAGCCCAAATAATGGAACAGCGTTTGTGAGAGGGCTTTCTGGTTAGTCACTTGCAATCGATGTTGTGTTAACCAGATGCTGTACATAAATACTTTAGCTTCGGTGAAGGAGGGAAAAATTACAGTACATCTATACAACCAGTACTTTGTACTCTACAATAAAAACACATTTCATTTTTTTTTTTCATAAAAAAACTATTCATCAATTTTTAAATAGGCAAAATACTTTTTATATTTTAACTTCACTTAGTAAACATATCATTAAGGGAAATCTGTGCTAAGATAAATGCAGAGGCTGCTATTGCAGTGGGTGAGTCAGGATAAGTCTAATCATTGGAGTAGAGCACACTGGGTCCCCATTATAGCTAGAGAACTGACCATGGTGTGTTCTCCTGCTTAGTGTGGTTATCTTTTAATTGGAAAGCCGAGGGACTGCCAGGAACACCAGGGATTTCACATAAAGGAAGCAATACAAAGCGAACAGGATACTTTTTCATACAAGTACATGGTACAGCAGGCAAATATCAGGAATATGAAATGTTGGTTTTATATATTCTTTAAAGCCTTTAAATCAGTATGACAGCCAGACAGCTAGCATTTTAAATGGAGTTCAACAACAGCAGCCTACATATTTCAAACACTATAGGCTTCCCTAAATATTTAAAATCCAACAAAAGCTGTTAGAAATTTGTCATAGACGTTGAGCTGCAGGAGAACCATGGCCTGGAGAACTCTGTGTTATAATGTGTCCTCGAGTTATCCATAGCTGGTCACTAATTGCTTGAGGCTTCTTATGCAAGTTAGTTTGGGGAGCCGGACTGTCTAAGGAGGTCATTGTTATTATAATAGGACTAGCTCTACTGTGTAAGGTGACCTTTGTCTGAAATAATGGGAGTAGACCTTATCTGATGGTTTGCTGTATAAATTCAGTGTTTCTAAAAATAAAGCAGTTCATTTTCTGGTGTACTCCAAGACTGGTGTTGTCTGGTCCTTGGGGTTTCTAAAGCCAGATCCATTGGTCTCGTGTTCCAGGACTTGGGAAGCAGCTTCTTGGTGGAAATACCCAACAAGGTGTCCAGAGTCTGTCACATTTGGTTGGCAGCGGTGGGATGCTTTCTTGTGCCTGGAACATCCAAACCACCAACAGGACCTTGTCAAATAGATCTTTGCTACTCCAGACTTAAATGAAGTACACTCAAGGAATAAAGGGGACAGAACACCAGAAACAAGTCAAAGGCAACTCTAATTGCCAAGTTTATGGAGAGTGACCAGACCAGGCGAAGCAGAGGGCCAGCTATAGAGGGGTCCAGGATGGCCGAGCTCCAGCGAGAGATCCAGTGGCGGCTGTCGATATACAGCATATGCGTACAGGGGGAAGACCAAATGCGCAAACCACCAGGGGGAATGATCACTATAAAAATCTGAATAAAAATAGAAATGCCGCAGCCACCATTAAAGTGTTCCCACACCAATAGTAGATGAAAAAATATATATAAATATACAAAATGTGGCGCTTGCAGGAAAATTGCTAAAAATTGTTTATATAAAATACTTAGGGTAATGATAAAATATATAAAAGAAAGCTTCAAACAATAAAAAGTCCTGATATAAATAATTCATAAATTACATGAGAAAGTGTGGCGCTTTCATCCAGGCCAGGAAACCAATCCTAAGGGGGAGGAGGCTCCAAAGAAAGGTTCCACAGAAGCGTCTATTTATTGAAGTCAATATTCCAATAGGTATTAAAGCAACATAGTGAACCGTGCTATACCCATAATGTGTGAAATAATTCAAATAAACACATCCGAGGTAAAGAAATATAGCATAGATAGATCCGTGAAATGAATAAATATAAATATAAACAATTGTGACGATAATTAATGAACTATGGAATTCAAAAATAATTAAAATACAGCACCACTCCCCCCTAAGAGGTGATCACCCAGATAATTGCAGACAAATCATGTCTGAAAATGCTTGAGGTTCAGAAGGAGATAGGGGGTACTGTAGCTGTAGAACGGGGCAGCCGCAAGAAACTTCCCTACGCAGCTTTTCGAGCCTTCCAGGATGGGGTGGAGGAAATCGACTGGTACCTTCATGTCTTTGAGACCCAGTGCGATCTCCAGGAAATTGACGAAGCTGACTGGGTCACCATTCTCATCAGCAAGTTGTCTGGTCGAGCACTGGATGCTTTGGAAGCCATACCTGGAGAAGACAAAAAAAGACTACGAGCGTGTCAAGGAGCGACTGCTGGCAAGATATGCGATCACCCCCGAAGCTCATAGGTCCAAATTCTGCAGCCTACAATGGAAAGAGGGCCAGCCAGCCCTATACGGAATGGGCTCATCAGATGTCCTGATCAGTAGATGCATGGTTCTCCGGCTGTCAGGCAACTAATTTAGTGGATGCTGCCCAACTAATCGTACTGGAACAGTTTTACAACCAATCCCCTAGTGAAGTTCGCCAGTGGATCCAAGACCAAAAGCCCTTGACGGTAGACAAAGCAGCGGAACTAGCTGACCAGTGTATGGATACCCGGATACCCGGATACCGAAGCCTCGCAGCATCTGCAGACCACCGCCAGCACCTGCCCATATCCAGCCATCCGCCCAGCAGTCACTGTGACCAGGCACTCAGTGATGGGCCCAGGTGAGGCCTAACTTCCCTTATCCCGACCAGACTGTACCACCCTTTACCTGGGCTTCCCCCGACTGACTTTACCCGGGAACTACTATCTGACTCGATGTTAGCTAGTTACCAGGAGAGGGCAGGTATGGACCCAGGGGGATTAGAAATAGGGATGAGCCGAACACCCCCGGTTCGCTTTGCAGCAGAGCAGAACATGCGAACAGGCAAAAAATTTGTTCGAACACCATTAAAGTCTATGGGACACAACCATGAATAATCAAAAGTGCTAATTTTAAAGGCTTATATGCATTGTCATAAAAAGTGTTTGAGGACCTGGGTCCTGCCCCATGGGACATATATCAATGCAAAAAAAAGTTTTAAAAACAGATGTTTTTTCAGGAACAGTGATTTTATCATAGCTTAAAGTGAAACAATAAAAGTGAAATATTCCTTTAAATTTTGTACCTGGGGGGGTGTCTATAGTATGCCTGTAAAGTGGTGAATTTTCCCGTGTTTATAACAGTCCCTGCACAAAATGACATTTCTAAAAGAAAAAAAGTAATTTAAAAGTACTCGCAGCTTATAATGAATTGTCGGTCCCGGCAATATAGATAAAAGAAGTCATTAAAAAAAACAGCATTGGATCCCCCAGTCCATCACCAGGCCCTTTGGGTCTGGTATGAATATTAAGAGGAACCCTAAACCAAAGTTTAAAAAAAAAAATTGCGTGAGGGTCCCCCCAAATTCCATAACAGGCCCTTCAGGTCTGGTATGGATATTAAGGGGAACCCCGTACCAAATTATTTAAAAAAAATTACGTGGGGTCCCCCTCAAAATCCATACCAGACCCTTCAGGTCTGGTATGGATTTTAAGGGGAACCCTGCACCAGTTGTTTTTTTTAAATGGTGTGGAGGTCCCCCCAAAAATCCATACCAGACCCTTGTCCGAGCACGCAACCTGGCAGGCTGCAGGAAAAGAGAGGGGGACAAGAGAGCGCCCCCCTCCTGAACCGTACCAGGCCACATGCCCTCAACATGGGGAGGGTGCTTTGGGGTAGCACCCAAAGCACCTTGTCCCCATGTTGATGGGGACAAGGGCCTCGTCCCCACAGCCCTTGCCCGGTGGTTGTGGGGGTCTGCGGGTTGGGGACCCATGTTGAGGGCATGTGGCCTGGTACAGTTCAGGAGGGGGGCATTCTCTCGTCTTTTCCTGCGGCCTGCCATGTTGTGTGCTCAGATAAGGGTCTGGTAGGGATTTTTGGGGGGACCCCCACGCCATTTTTTTTTATTTTGTTGCGGGGTTCCCCCTTTAAAATCCATACCAGACCTAAAGGGTCTGGTATGGATTTTGAGGGGGACCCCCACGCCATTTTCTTTTTTAATTTTGGTTTGGGGTTCCCCTTAATATTCATACCAGACCCAAAGGGCCTGGTAATGGACTGACTGGGGAATCCCATGCCGTTTTTTTCAATGACTTATTTTATCTCTATTGCCAGGACCGACAATTCTTTATAGCCGCGAGTACTTTTAAATTACTTTTTTTCCTTTAGAAATGTAATTTTGTGCAGGGACTGTTATAAACACGGGAAAAATGTGCCACTTTACAGGCATACTATAGCCACCCCCCAGGTACGAAATTTAAAGGAATATTTCACTTTTATTGTTTCTTTTTAAGCATTATTAAAATCACTGCTCCCGAAAAAACGTTAGTTTTTAAAACTTTTTTTTTTCATTGATACATGTCCCCTGGGGCACGTCCCAGCATTGGACTGGCATTCTGTCTATCGCAGGCGCCGGGTCAAGAGGTGGGGCTGTGTGTAACCACGAGTGGAGGGGAGATGATTGTAATGTAAACTAAGCTGTAACAGCGGACTATGCGCTCTGTAATCCCGTGGCTTTTATCTTGCATGCTCGCTTCCTTGTGATGATCCTCTTGCACAGTGAGCTGAATCTGCAATGGGGACACAGTGAGCTGAATCTGCAATGGGGACACAGTGAGCTGAATCTGCAATGGGGGACACAGTGAGCTGAATCTGCAATGGGGACACAGTGAGCTGAATCTGCAATGGGGACACAGTGAGCTGAGGCTGCAATGGGGACACAGTGAGCTGAAGCTGCAATGGGGACACAGTGAGCTGAATCTGCAATGGGGACACAATGAGTTGAATCTGCAATGGGGACACAGTGAGCTGAATCTGCAATGGGGACACAGTGAGCTGAATCTGCAATGGGGACACAGTGAGCTGAGGCTGCAATGGGGACACAGTGAGCTGAGGCTGCAATGGGGGACACAGTGAGCTGAGGCTGCAATGGGGGGCACAGTGAGCTGAGGCTGCAATGGGGGACACAGTGAGCTGAGGGTGCAATGGGGGACACAGTGAACTGAGGCTGCAATGGGGGACACAGTAAGCTGAGGCTGCAATGGGGGACACAGTGAGTTGAAGTTGCAATGGGGACACAGTAAGCTGAGGCTGCAATGGCGGGCACAGGTGAGGCTGCACTGATAAAGTTGTTGTTAATATTTATTTTTGTAACTTTAATTCTGCATAAAACATTTAAGTGTAATTTCATGAGATAATTTACGAAGGCGTGTTTAGGGGGGGGGGGATTAGGGGCGGTGCAGGGTAGGGATCGGTTGGGGCAACTTGTGGCGAGTAACCCTTAAGGCCTGGCTAGTAGCTCAGGATTTGAAATTTTGAGCCCTGGCTAAACCCCTCACTGACTTGACCAGAAAGAATCTTCCCCACCAGGTCCTGTGGTCCCCAGAGTGGGAAAATGCTTTCCAGCGCCTGAAAAATGCTTTGGTTTCTGCCCCAGTTTTGTCTGCTCCTGACTCAAACAAACGTTTTTGTGTACATACAGATGCTTCTACCTTCGGTTTGGGAGCAGTGCTAAGCCAAGTGGGAGCCGACAGCAGTGATCACACTGTTACCTACATCAGTCACAAGCTACTACCCTGGGAGGTGGGGTATACAGCCCTAGAAAAAGAATGTTTGGCGCTGGTGTGGGCCTTGAAAACACTTCAGCCGTTTCTCTATGGATGATCTTTCACGGTGCTCACGGACCACAACCCTTTGATCTGGTTAAATCGAGTATCCGGGGACAACAGACGCTTATTGATCTGAAGTCTTGCCCTGCAGCCCTACAATTTTACTGTGCAGTACAGGCCGGGCCGTCAAAAAGGCAATGCAGATGGACTTTCCTGGCAAACTGAACTTTGATTGTACTATTGCTCCCGGGCATCCCCAAGCTGACCCGTATTGGATCTAGCCAGGTCTGACGTTCTATGGAACAGGGGGGGGAGTATTGTCACAGACTTTGGGCTGCAAGAGAACCATGGCCTGGAGAACTCAGTGTTATAATGTGTTCTTAAGCTATCCGGAGCTGGTCACTAATTGCTTGTGGCTTCTTATGCAAGTTAGTCCAGGGAGTCAGACTGTCTAAGGAGGTCATTGTTATGATAATAGGATTAGCTCTACTGTGTAAGGTCACCTTTGCCTGAGATAATGGGAGTAGCCCTTATCTGATGGTTTGCTGTATAAATTCAGTGTTTCATTTCTAAAAATAAAGCAGTTAATTTTCTGGTGTACTCCAAGACTGGTGTTGTCTGGTCCTTTGGGTTTCTATAGCCAGATTTATTGGTCTCATGTTCCAAGACTTGTGAAGCAGCTTCTTGGTGGAAATACCCAACAGGGTGTCCGGAGTCTGTCACAAAATTGATTAACTCCTGACTTCAAAATCTCTGCTGTGAAGCTTGAGGATGAATTACTCCACAATTTCTGCAGCTAGTGAGGTCAAGGAGGCCTTGTTTTGCAACTCAGTAGCTGGTTGTTAGGAATATGCAAATGCTTCATTGTCCATTCTCTGCAGGTACACTTTAAATGTAAATTACTCACTCTTCCTATATTTAAACTGCTCCCCAGTGCCAGTCTAAAATCCAAAGTACAGGCAGCATGCTACAAAAAAGGTCTCTCTCTGCAGCAGTCAATCATGCCCTCCTACCTATCCCCCAGATCAGACCAATAGCTCTGCAATCAGCAAAGTTTACATTCTCTGCTAACTGCAGAGCTGTAGCAGCAACACACAACCTCAACATGTCCCCCAACTTACATGAATCGTGATTCTCCCTGCAGCAGTCTGTCTGTTTTTGAATTCAGCATAGCTGTTTGAGCTCACTAGCCAACCAATTTTTATAATGTGGGTGAATTTATTACACTTTTGCAAGAGGTGGACTATGCCTTTAATCTCATGTTATTTCTTTGTAACTGTGCTCAGATCATTTTCTTACATGTGAACCCTCAATCAATTACCAGATGTTACTTTTTGATTGGATGCAGTTGGGAATACATGGCATGCTCAATCATGGGCTCTGGAACTCGGATTCCCAGACCACCAGGATACTTAGCAGCAACGTGATTCTAATCATTCAGGCAACCTAAAACTTTATCGCTATGCTAGGATTAAGAACATCATTCCCCGAGTAGAAAGGTACTTTGCGTGTATATATTTCAAAGTTTAATTTCCACCTGTAGTTGAGAAAAAAATCAACCCATTTTAGAGGGTGTGTATTTGTAATTTTAACATCTATATATATATATATATATACAGTATCTCACAAAAGTGAGTACACCCCTCACATTTTTGTAAATATTTTATTATATCTTTTCATGCGACAACACTGAAGAAATTACACTTTGCTACAATGTAAAGTAGTGTGTGTACAGCTTGTATGACAGTGTAAACTTGCTGTCCCCTCAAAATAACTCAACACACATTAATATCTAAACCGTTGGCAACAAAAGTGAGTACACCCCTAAGTGAAAATACCAAAACTGGGCCCAATTAGCAATTTTCCCTCCGAGTATCATGTGACTTGTTAGTGTTTTACAAGGTCTCAGGTGTGAATGGGAGCAGGTGTGTTACATTTGGTGTTATCGCTCTCACTCTCTGATACTGGTCACTGGAAGTTCAATAGGGCACCTCATGGCAAAAACTCTCTGAGGATCTGAAAAAAAGAATTGCTACATAAAGATGGCCTAGGCTAAAAGAAGTTTGCCAAGACCCTAAAACTGAGCTGCAGCACGGTGGCCAAGACCATACAGCGGTTTAACAGGACAGGTTACATTAAGAACAGGCCTTGCCATGGTCGACCAAAGAAGTTGAGTGCAGAGGTTGTCTTTGGGAAATAGACGTATGAGTGCTGCCAGCATTGCTGCAGAGGTTGAAGAGGCGGGGGGTCAGCCTGTCAGTGCTCAGCCAATACGCCGCACACTGCAACAAATTGGTCTGCATGGCTGTCATCCTAGAAAGAAGCCTCTTCTAAAGATAATGCACAAGAAAGCCTGTAAACAGTTTGCTGAAGACAAGCAGACTAAGGACATGGATTACTGGAACAATGACCTGTGGTCTGATGAGAGCAAGATAACTTACTTGGTTCAGATGGTGTCAAGTGTGTGTGGCGGCTACCAGATGAGGAGTACAAAGACAAGTCTGTCTTGCCTACAGTCAAGCATGGTTGTGGGAGTGTCATGGTCTGGGGCTGCATGAGTGCTGCCGACATTGGGGAGCTACAATTCATTGAGGAAACCATAAATCCCAACATGTACTGTGACATACTGAAGCAGAGCATGATCCCCTCCCTTTGGAGATTGGGCCGCAGGGCAGTACTTCAACATGATAACGACCCCAAACACACCTCCAAGATGACCACTGCCTTGCTAAAGAAGCTGAGGGTAAAGGTGATGGACTGGCCAAGCATGTCTCCAGACCTAAACCCTATTGAGCATCTGTGGGGCATCTTCAAGCGGAAGGTGGAGGAGTGCAAGCTCTCTAACATCCATCAGCTCTGTGATGTTGTCATGTACAATTTGTACATTTTCACTTAGGAGTGTACTCACTTTTGTGTTGAGTTATTTTGAGGGGATTTACACTGTTATACAAGCTGTACACTCATTACTTTACATTGTAGCAAAGTGTAATTTCTTCAGTGTTGTCACATGAAAAGCTATAATAAAATATTTACAAAAATGTGAGGGGTGTACTCACTTTTGTGAGAAACAGTGTGTGTATATATATATATATATTGAGGGGAAAAAGTATTTGATCCCTGCTGATTTTGTACGCTTGCCCACTGACAAAGAAATGATCAGTCTATAATTTTAATGGTAGGATTATTTTAACAGTGATAGTCAGAATAACAACACAAATATCCAGAAAAAAACGCATTTCAAAAAAGTTATAAATTGATTTGCAATTTAATGAGTGAAATAAGAATTTGATCCCCAGCAATCATCAAGATTTCTGGCTCCCAGCTGTCTTCTATACAGGTAACAAGCTGAGATTAGGAGCACTCTCTTAAAGGGATCGCTCCTAATCTCAGCTTGTTACCTGTATAAAAGACACTGTTCAAGGAAGCACTCAATCAGAATCCAATCTCTCCACCATGGCCAAGACCAAAGAGCTGTCCATGGATGTCAAGGAAAAGATTGTAGACCTACACAAGACTGAAATGGGTTACAAGACCATCGCCAAGCAGCTTGGTGAGAGGGTGAAAACAGTGGGTGCGATTATTCACAAATTGAAGAAGAACAACATAACTGTCAATCTCCCTCTGTCTGGGACTCCTTGCAAGATCTTACCTCTTGGAGTTTCAATGATCATGAGAATGGTGAGGAATCAGCCCAGAACTACACAGGAGAATCTTATCAATGATCTCAAGGCACCTGGGACCATAGTCACCAAGAAAACAATTGGTAACACACTATGCCGTGAAGGACTGAAATCCTGCAGCGCCCGCAATGTCCCCATGCTCAAGAAAGCACACATACAGGCCCATCTAAAGTTTTCTTTATCTGAATGATTCAGAGGTGAACTGGGTGAAAGTGTTGTGGTCAGATGAGACCAAAATCAAGCTCTTTGGCATCAACTCAACTCGCCGTGTTTGGAGGAGGAGGAATGCTGCCTATGACACCAAGAACACCATCCCCACCGTCAAACATGGAGGTGGAAACATTATACTTTGGGGGTACTTTTCTGCTAAGGGGACAGGACAACTTCACTGCATCAAAGGGAAAATGTACGGGGCAATGTACCATTGCCTCAGCCAGGGCATTGAAAATGGGTCGTGGATGGTTATTTCAGCATGACAATGACCCAAAACACATGGCCAAGGCAACAGAGGAGTGGCTCAAAAATAAGCACATTAAGGTCCTGAAGTGGCCTAGCCAGTCTCCAGACCCTAATCCCGTAAAAAATATGTGAAGGATGCTGAAGATTCGAGTTACCAAACGTCAGCCTTGATACCTTAATGACTTGGAGAGGATTTGCAAAGAGGAGTGGGACAAAATCCCTCCTGAGATGTATACAAACCTGGTAGCCACCTACAATAAACGTCTGACCTCTGTGATTGCCAACAAGAGTTTTGCCACCAAGTACTAAGTCATGTTTTGCGAAGGGGTCAAATACTTATTTCACTCATTAAAATGCAAATCAATTTAAAAACTTTTTTGAAATGTGTTTTTCTGGATATTTTTGTTGTTATTCTGTCTCTCACTGTTAAAATAAACATACCATTAAAATTATAGACCAATCATTTCTTTGTCAGTGGGCAAACGTACAAAATCAGCAGAGGATCAAAGACTTTTTTCACAGTTTTACAGTCATGGGCAGAAATATTGGCAACCCTGCATCTCTGTCAGATAATGCACCATAAATGACTAATTACAAAGCTTTAGGCATTCTTATGTTTATTTCTTTTGTTTGTATTAGTATGCCATAAAAAAATTGAGAAACAAAAAGACAAATCTGACACATTCCACGCAAAACTCTAAAAATAGACTGGACAATATTTTTATCACCCATAAGGAGTGAAAAGTGAAAAACATTTTATATGTGGTGCCTTTGACCCCTGCAATGGTGCAGCTATTTGGTGAGTGGATGTCTAAAGGGAGGAGCATGAGTGATTTTCACCTATTCACCAGATGCCTAGACTTTCATGGACTTTTTAAGCTCAAGACGCTTTGGATTGGGAACATTTATATGGACTCATGATTTTTTTTATTTTTATTCTTTATTTAAGGAATGCGGATTATACAAGTAAGCGAGGAATAAAACATGACAATCATCTGTATCTATTAATAGTCATTAATAAAAGCTCAAACAAGTCAATGTACATTTATGTGGTAGCAGTCAAGGTTCCATTAGAACATGTTAGTAAAACAGGAAACTGTGGTCTAAAGATTCCACCCAGTTGTCTCCTGCAGTTCAATCGAGACAGTAGAGGAAACCTTCTAGCCAGTGAAAAAATAAAAAATAAAAAAAAACATAGTTTCAATGGACCTGTGTGGACTATTCAGTAAGACCAATTGGGAGAAGGGGGACCCCCTGGGGGGTAAAGTAAGCTTATCCCTATTGGTCATGTACCAAGCCAATATATTTTGATTTGATTCTAGGCGTCATACTTTACTTATGGCTCTCAATCCTGGGGACACAGGAGTGGTACCAATAGGGGTCACCGCAAACCGGGGGATTTTCTCATTTATAGGAAAAAAGGGTGAGTGATACCAATCTTGTCATTGAAGAAAAGAAGGAAAAGAGATAAGGAGGAGCAATAGTGGGGAAGTAGAAAAGAAGGGGGGTGGGTATGAAGTTCTGGCAAGGCCGACGACCCATGACCCTAAATTATCCAAGGACAGGATACTCAAATGTAGGACTTGTATTCATCTGAGAATCGAAACAGATCCCAATGTGTGTTGTGTTCCTCCTCCCTTTCCCCCAAAGCAGCTTTAAGATGCGCCATCCGCTGAATATCACGAACCCTAACAAACCACTGCATCACCGTCGGTGGGGACTGCTGCTTCCACATGCTGGGGACACCCGCCCTGGCTGCATTCAAGATGTGTTTCAATAGAGATTTGCGATAAGGCTTACTGGACATTGGAGTCAGATTCAGGAGTATTGCTGCTGGGTTATCCTGAAGAGCGACATCAGTAAGCATGTAAATGATTTCCAATACCTGTCTCCAGAAAGGGGTCAAAACTGGACACTCCAAGAACATGTGAAGTAATGTGCCAGTCTGTGTACCACATCTCCAGCACAGAGGACTGTGTCCTGGGAATATGGACACTAAAACAGAGAGGGTCCTGTACTAGCGCGTCAGACCTATGTGGGCGATTTCTTGGTATTTGCTACATAGGGAGAACCAGTGGCGGCTGGTGCTCAATTTTTTTTTTGGGGGGGGGGGGGGCGCAAACACAATGAAAAATTAAGAAAAAAACCCCATCAATTGCAGCCTCACTGTGCCATCAAATGCAGCCACTTTGCCCATTAAACACTGCCACTGTGCCACAAATGCTGCCACTGTGCCCTAAATGTTGGTTCTGTGCCCCAAGTGCTGCCACTGTGCTCCAAATGCTGCCACTGTGCCCATTAAATGCTGCCACTGTGCCCAAAGTTCTGCCACTGTGCCCATTAAATGCTGCCAGTGTGCCCCAAGTGCTGCCACTGTGCCCATTAAATGCTGCCACTGTGCCTCAAGTGCTGCCACTGTGCACATTAAATGCTGCCACTGTGCCCCAAGTGCTGCCACTGTGTCCCCCGCCCGCCATCTGCCCGGCACTTACCTTGTCTTTTTTTTTTTTTACCAACAAAAAGGTTTTTTATTGTGCAAAAAAACCCCATCAATTGCAGCCTCACTGTGCCATCAAACGCAGCCACTTTGCCCATTAAACACTGCCACTGTGCCCCAAATGCTGACACTGTGCCCATTAAATGCTGCCGCTGTGCCCTAAATGTTGGTTCTGTGCCCCAAGTGCTGCCACTGTGCCCCAAGTGCTGCCATTGTGCCCCAAATGCTGCCACTGTGCCCATTAAATGCTGCCACTGTGCCCCAAGTTCTGCCACTGTGCCCATTAAATGCTGCCACTGTGCCCCAAGTGCTGCCACTGTGCCCATTAAATGCTGACACTTTCCCCCAAGTGCTGCCACTGTGCCGCCCGCCCGCCATCTGCCCGGCACTTACCTTGTCTTTTTTTTTTTACCAACAAAAAGGTTTTTATTGTGCAAAAAGGTGGTATACATCCAACAACATCAAAGCAGCAGGTAACCCTTTGCGATTGGTTAACCGCATAACATAGAACACATTAAAAGGAACGTCATCTCATTGTTTCCATTCTTACAGTATAGCAATTACAGTCAAGTACTTTATCCCACCATTATCCAAGCAGCCTATCCATGACTAGATCCACCGGGGCAAGCCACGGGGCCCAGAGACTTTCATATTTCCTTGTACTCTCCCTGTGCTGGTATATAAGTTTCTCCATGCGCAACATTTCCCCTATTTTACCTATCCATTCCCTCGAGGTCGGGGGTGTCTCAGATTTCCAATAAAGCATGATCAACCTTCTGGCTTGGAACAATACCCTATTTACCGCCTCCCTGGTGTGTACTGCCAGCACATATTCCTCCACCACCCCCAAGAGCCATACTTTGGGATCAATCGGTAGTAACAGCACAGATACCACTTCATTCCAGTACAAATGCAATTTGGGGCAGCGCCACAGAAGGTGAATAAGATCCCCATGGTCGCGACGACATCTGGTACATGTATCCTCAGATTTTAACCCCATCAACCGTAGTCTATTCGGTGTATAGTACACCCTCAAAATAATGTATAGTTGAGTAAGCCTCTGGGCCACATTTAGAGAACATACACTCACCACCTGAAATATCTCATCCCATTCCTCACCGTCCATTTGACCCACATCCCTCTCCCATTTTTCTCTCACTCTCAGGGGATGTTGCCCCAAGAAGTATTGTAAAAGTGCGTTGTAACTTTGCGAGATAAATCCTTTCGAGGTTTCAGCATCCCTGATGATGCCAAACACCGGAGTAGGTGACAAGTGCCACTCAGATGACCTGCTCTGTGCCCGAACTGCGTGTTGCAGTTGAAGATATTGGAAGACCATTGAGGAGGGTAGGGCAAACTCCACCTGCAAGTCCTCAAACGTCCTCAGAGTACCATTCCTAAAAACCTGTTTAATGTGTGTGACACCATGTACTATCCATCTGGCCCCATCCTGCAGTTTGGCTAGCTCCGTGTAAGTATCATTATGCCACAGAGGGCTATATTCAGTATACCCCTCAGCCTGCTGTATGTATTTGCATTTGTTCCAGACCTTCTGTATCAGGTTGTATGTAGGGTACTTTTTGTTGGGCCTGGCAAATGCCAGGGCTTCCAGTGCCGTGGGGATGGGACCCGAGCTTACCGTATGAAGCATGAGTGCCTGGGAGGAGCCGGCCGGCTCTGTCCCAAAGCACCCTACTAGGTGCTGTAGCTGAGCGGCAAGGTAGTACAACCACAGGTTAGGCAGTGCCAACCCGCCATCGTCTTTAGGCCTTTGAAGATGTTCCAGCTTTATTCTTGGAGGCTTCTTTTTCCATAATAAAGCGCGAAAGATGGAGTTAACCATCCAAAATATTTTTAAAGGTATTACTACTGGGGTGTTATGTAGGTAATAGAGCAATTGGGGCATGAGAATCATTTTAACCAAGTTTACTTTGCCTGCCACCGACATGTGCAGGCCATTCCATGTCCTCACTCTCTCTCTAAACCTCTGAAGCAGGGGCGAAATATTCAACCGGCCGAAATCTCGCAGGTTGGATGTAACCTGGATCCCCAGATATTTAAATGAAGTTGTGACAGGTATGGGACATGACTGAGCCACTACCTGTGTGGCATCGCCGTCTAGCAGCAAGAGGGCGGACTTTGACCAATTGATTTGTAACCCTGAGTATACCCCAAATTTGGTAATGGTTGCCATGGCCTCCCGCAGGGATTCGTCCGTATCTCCCAACATAAGTAGGGTATCATCTGCATAGAGCATTATCTTCTCCTGCAGGGGGCCATAGCAAAATCCCACAATTTGTTCGTTCGCCCTTATTTCGATAGCCAGGTGCTCGATAGCCAGTGCAAAGAGCAAGGGGGACAACGGCCATCCTTGCCGCGTCCCCCTCCTCAAAGCAAAGTCCTGTGACAGAAAACCAAAAGCCCGAATAGCAGCTTCAGGTCTACTGTATAGTAGACGCACCCACGCAATGTATGTGTCACCAAATCCAAATCGTTCCAATACTGCCCACAGATACGTCCAGTCAATACTGTCAAACGCCTTTGTGGCATCCAATGACAACAGGGCCCTGCTACCTGCATTATCTACATTAGATTGCATGTTCAGAAATAACCGCCGCAAGTTAATGGCTGTAGATTTATTCGGCATAAACCCTGCCTGATCATCATGTATGCTGGGCTAATACTTTCGCTAGGATTTTAATGTCACACTGCAATAGTGACATCGGCCTGTATGCCCCTGGATCAACCGGGTCTTTACCCGGTTTCAGAATGTTTGCTTTTGCCATGGAGGGCGGAAGCTCTCCCGCCTCCCGGGCAGCATTAAATACCTGTAATAAATGGGGCCGTATTGTCTCTGCATGTTGTTTGTATACTGCCATGGGTATACCATCCTCCCCTGGGGCCTTACAGTTAGGGAACAAACCCACGGCTTCGTGCAATTCCTCCACCATGAGAGGTGCATCCAACCCATCCCTCTGCACCGTGGTAAGTCTGGGAAATGACAGCCCCCCAAGGTACTGGTCTAGAGCCTCCCTGTCATAGGCGGCACCAGGGCAGTACAGCTCTTCATAGAACCCGGCTAACTCCTGCATAATGCCTTCGGGGGATCGAACAAGTGGCCTGGCTTTAGATTTAATGGCCCCTATAGTTGGTGATTTCTGATGTGAGTTTGCTATGCGGGCCAACATACGCCCAGTTTTTTCCCCTTCCTCAAAAAACGCCTGTTTAGAGAAGAAGCGTTTTTTCTCGGCAGTCGAGGTAAGCACCCACTCATACGCTGATTGAGCGGCCTGCCACACCTCCCTTGCCGAATCGGAGGGATCTAAAATAAATTGCTGCTCCAACTCCTTTACCCTATTCTCCAAGTCAACCACAATAGCGGAAGAATCTTTCTTAACTTTAGTCATCTCATTGGTCAATATCCTTCTCAAGAAAGCTTTAAAGGCCTCCCACTGCTGCATACTTGAACCCTCTAGATAGACTACAATTCGTTTTTGAAAAACAGGAGTATTGTTTTACCCCCGGGTGACGGTGTCGCCAGACATCCACCCAACCCACCTCTTGCAACAACCTCGCCAGGGGGGTACCCCTGGAGAGGGCAGAGGCTCCTGCTGCCGGGTGCCTATCCAGCGAGAGGTCTAAACAACAATTAAAGTCCCCAATTACCAGTAGCCCTACCTCTGGCCTGCCATCCAAATATGATAGCAGGGCCCTCAGCACCACCACCGTAAAGGGGGGGGGGGGAACATATATACCAGCAATAACACATGTTAACATACCCAGTCTACAGTGGAGAAATACATATCGGCCCTCTGAATCAATGAGAGTGTCTATCTCTTCATAGTCCAGGGAGCCATGAATCAAAAGGCTCACTCCCCTAGAGTGGGATGTGTGAGTCGAGTGATAGGCCTTATTCACCCAATTGTACTGTATACAGCTCACAGTCTCCCCAGTCAAATGTGTTTCCTGAAAGCCGAACACTCCCGGTAGAAATTTTTTAAGGCACATGCGCATCATGTTCCTCTTAAGGGGTGAGTGAAGTCCCCTCACATTCCAAGATACTATTGGAATTCCTGCCATTTGACTGAGTAGAGTATGGAAACATGCATATATACCCCTCCCATACCAGGGAGTCTGGAAGTCCTAGAGCCTAAGCCCGAGTCCTGAGAAAGAAGTGTTACCACCTATAAAAAAACATAGAAAAGTGAAAAAATGAATTATCAGGGGGAAGCAACAGGCAGTCCCCTCCAGCAGCATAAAACCTTCGCCCGCCAACATGGCGGTACAACTTCTGTACCTTGAGTGTTCACTCAGGAAGACTTCTAAGTGCAAAATGTAGAAATTCACGTAGACGATTTCTGCAGCTCTTGTCTTGATCCGTTGCAATATAATGTCCCTCAGCCAGGGTTCATCTGGGTAGGTTCAGTACATGTTCTCCATATCAGGGCACAACATCACAGAGTTCAAGTCAAGTACTCTCCTCCGGCTCCCCTACCAGCCTCATCCTTCCTCCTCGTTCTGGTCACGCCGCCGCAGGGCTTGCTCGTTGCGGTCTAACCAAGCACTGGCATCTTTTGCGGATTCAAAGAATTCAAAGACCTCTCACTATCAATCTCAGTTTTGCCGAGTATAGCATTGCGTATGGAAGTTGCAGCTGACGCAGCCTGCGTTTTACATCAAAAAACTTTGCTCTGCGTCTTATGGTAATGCAGTATTCTTGCCAGCATGGACCTGGGGGGCCCCCCAGGCTGAGCAGGTCGGGACGGCACCCTGTGAGCCCGTTCCACGGCGAATAAGGGGGAAAATGCATTTTTGCTGAATATGTCCAGCAGCCATCCTTCCACATACTCTGTGGGGTCCCTGCCCTCCACTTTCTCCGGGAGCCCCACAATGCGTATGTTGTTCCTCCTAAGGCGATTCTCAAAATCCTCGGCTCTGTCAATAGCCTCCCTTGCTAGTTGGTAAGCAGCCTTAGTTTCTCTCTCAATGGGGGGTAAATGATCCTCTATTTCGCTCACTCTGCTCTCCACTGCAGTGGTGCGTTCCCGCATTTTCTGCATATCTTGTCGCAGCAGCGACAGTTCCTCTTTCACAGAGGCCACAGAAACATTGCCAATATTAACTGCCCTGAGAATATCAGCTAAAGTGGGCTGAATAGTACTGGAAGTGTCCTGTTCATTTGTCTCAGGGGCCCCAGAGTCAGAGTGATCAGTGTCATCATGCTCACTAGTTGCAGCTAAGATGGCCGCCCCAGCCTGTGTCCCATGCATGGCAGGCTCATTACAGTGTGAATGTCCAGCAGCCTCACTCCCAACCAGCCCGTTCATTTTCTGGGTGTAATACACCATATCTCTAGGTGTCTCCTTACCCTGTGACTTGGGCTGTTTTGTTCCTCTGTGTCCCTGCTCCTTCTGCCTGTCAGCGCCTCCTGGGGTTCCTTTCATCACAGACGCGGCGGCGCCATCTTGGAAATCGGGACCCATCTCAAACTGCGATTTTCGGGTCATTCGCCTGGTGCAGAGGGCTGGCGGAGGTTCCCCTGTGATCCCTGGATCAGCAGCTTGCAGCATATATGTGCAGAATGTCGGTAAGTTGGCTGAGGGAGGATCGGTGCAGGATCAAGCTCAGGAGCTGTGAGAGCTGTTTCCTCTCACATGCCAGTCCAGGTCACGCCCCTACTTACCTTGTCTTTAGTGTGCAGGCAGCGAGCTGTGTCCGGTGTCCTCCATTTCATCCCGACCCCGATGTCTTCTCCCACGCTCCTCCTCTCGTCTTCTGCAATGATTGGACACCTAGGCGTCCAATCACAGCACCTGTGATTTCAGCCAATCAGGTGACAGGTAACACAGACCCGGCAACCTGATTGGCTGAGAGGCGGGTCAGTGATAGGGAAGCGATGTATTCGCTTCTCTAACACAACACTGTGTAAACAGCAAACTCACAGCATTGCGCCCGCTGTTTACCCTTTTGGAAGCCTATTAGAGCCCACGGCTCTAATCAGGACGCCTATTAGAGCCGACAGCTCCAATCAGGCGCTTCCAAAGAAACCCCGCCGATGTAATTCAGATGCCCGGCGCCTGACAAGGGGCCGGACACCTGAATAGGGGGCGGCAGCGGCGACGATAGATAGATTCATGCAATGCATTAATCTATCTATTGGTGATAGAGCGGTGCAGGAGAGAGGGGGTGGCGCTCCTGCGCCCTCTATGGACGCTTTGCCACTGGGGACCTATGTGAAAAAAAGAGGATTTGATTTTTTTGATCCTCAGTGAACATAGTATTAAGATCTCTCTCCCACTTCCTCAGGTACGGGGGATCATGATGGGACGTATGGGCCAGTAAGATGTTGTAAGAATAAGAAAGGGATTTCTGTATTGGCTCCTCTCCCAGGCATAAATCTTCAAAGGACCTAGGTTGTCTGTGGAAACCGCCGATCTCCGGAAGGAATCTGAGGAAGTGTGAGAGTTGCAAAATCTTCCATCTGCCAAAAATGGAGGAATTAAAGCTAGGATATATGCCCGAGGGGTCGCTCCATTCAGAGGGTCCGAAAAAGGAGGAGGCTCTAACTAAGCTCTGGTTTGAATGGAGCCGAAAGGATCTATCAGAAATGCCTGGTAAAAAGTCTGGGTGTCCAATTATAGGTGTTAACGGGGAGGGAAAGCTGGGCGTCTCCGCTCTCCTAAAGTATCTGTGAAGCTCCTGTAAGGTGGGCTCAATTAGTGGATGGGAAGAGGAGAATCTGGAAAAACAAGTTCCACTCCAGGGTAGGCCCTCAAGGGGAAACGATACCGTTTCCTGTTCCAGGCTGACCCATAACTTATGGGGTGAATGTCCACACCAGTCCACCACTTTGTTCATGTGGACTGCTGTGTAATACAAGGCTGGGTCAGGGAGGCCAACTCCTCCTCTTGATTTTGGCCGTTGTAGTAGAGATCTCCTGAGCCTCAAGGGTTTTCCCTGCCAAACATAGCTAATAAAGATTGTGCGTAGATTGCAAAAGAAGTTCTGCGGTATCCTGACCGGTAGTGCTTGTAAGAGGTGAAGCAGTCTCGGCGAAAATGCTTAGGAGTTGCTGAAAATTGAGTTGGTAAATGAGGCGCAAATCAGAAGGAATTTTAGTGCCTAGATATTGGATGGCCTGAGGAGTCCACCAGAAGGGAAAATTGCCACTAAGGCAAGCCTGGGAGCCAGGAGTAAGGCCCCTTTCACACTGGGGCGTTTTTCATGCGGTGCGGCGCTAAAAATAGCGCCTGTTCACCGCATGAAAAAATCCGGCCCCATTCACTCCAGTGTGAAAGCCGGCGGGCTTTCACACTGGAGCGGTGCGCTAGCAGGACGGTAAAAAAAAAGTCCTGCTAGCAGCATCTTTGGAGCGGGATAGGAGCGGTGTGTTCACCGCTCCTATACCGCTCCTTCCCATTGATTACAATGGGAGACCGCCGTAAAACCGCGGCAATACCGCGGTTACCGCGGTAATACCGCGGCTACGGCGGCGCTCTGCGGGGGGTGTTTAACCCTTTTTCGGCCGCTCGCGGGGGGTAAAACCGCACCGCGAGCGGCCGAAAACCGCGGTGAAAACGACGGTAAAGCAGCGCTAAATATAGCGCTGCTTTACCGTCACCGCGGCTCAACGCCCCAGTGTGAAAGGGGCCTAAGAGGGACATTAATCACTTCTGACTTTTGCAGGTTAATTTTAAAATCCGATAGCTCCCCGTTTTTGCATATTGCCGATAATAGGACTGGGAGAGAAGTATGCGGTTCCGAGATGTAGAATAGCAGATCATCCGCATAAGCAGCAATTTTATGGTGGTATGTGCTCGTTTCAAGTCCTCTGATGCCAGGGTTAAGCCTAATGTGTTGCAATAGGGGTTCTAGGGAAATTATGAAGAGGAGCGAGGAAAGTGGGCACCCCTGTCTTGTACCGTTACTTAGACTCATGATTTTTTATACATAGTTATTATTTGCTGTTTTGCATAAGAATTCTTCTTTTTTGCACTTTGGTCACGTTAAGCACTTTTTGTTATAAGTGGATGTAGATGTACGGTATATGAAATAAGTGATATAATCAGTATTGTTGAGCTCAGCACTTTTCTTAAAGAGACAGTGTGCTTTTTTTCTTTAGATTTTTTTTCTCTAGCTCAGAAAAAAGCTCTGGTTGGGCTGGTCACATAAAATTTATAGAAATTACTTAATGGTTTAAGAAACACTTGTTGTAGGATTTAAAGTGGATTTCCTCCCATTTAAAAGTCAGCAGCAATCTTCTGGGACCTGTGACGTGTCCCAGAAGATTGTAGGTTGGGAGGGGGAGAGGTGATCTTCCTTCCAACGCCACGGCGCCAGGGGAGGAAGTGGGAGCTGGGTGCCTCTAAAAACAGGGTACCCCCCCAAAAAAAAATTACAAGCCAAATGTGTCATGTCAGGGGGGTCACCAACACTTCAAGCGAAAGTTCCATTTTTGGGTGGAACCCCATTTTAAAGAGATAGCACACGGTCACTATATTTCCATTTTTCTATTTATTTTTAGTTTGTACATTTTTGATGGATATCACATATTTATTATTAGGCAGCACCACTCATACCTCCATCACCATTCAGATTTGGCTTTTTGTTTCTCCACTATCACTCCACTATCATACCAATACAAACAAAATAAATAAACATGAGAATGCCTAAACATTTGTAACTGCAACAATTTTCTGGGCGAAGTGGTGCATTATCTAAAATGCAGGGGTGCCAATATTTTTGGTGATGACTGTATATATATATATATAATATATATATATATATATATATTAATATTAGCACTATTTGTCCCATTTTAGATATACCTGGCAGTCTCTAACCATCTCTTGTAGTACACATGCAGTCTTTGACTATATCTTATAGTATAGTAGTAGTATAGTCTCCAACTATTTTCTGTACAATGCCCACAACTTTTGACCATCTTCTGGAGCATGTCCACAGCCTCTCACAGTTTTCTGTAGTATTTAGTACACTGAATATTATGTGAGGCCCTTTGCTTATTAAGATGAATACCACTGTAAATGGATTCCTCCTTCTTAGTGACAAGATCACTTTAAGAGGCTTCTGACCAAACTTGCAGTGAAAAGTATAATCGTGTGATGTGGGACTGTGGTAGGGATGTTGCCAATTCATTAGTCATTTAGTATGGCAATTAAATGGTTCACCTACTCCACAGTATTTACTGTGCCAGTATTAGCTAAGTAGGGACATAAAAAAAAACATAATAAAGAAAAACATTTTTTTTTCGGTACCAATAAAAGTGTTCTATACTGTATATACAGTATAATCACAACATGTTAACATAGACAAACAAATTAATGATTGTAATAAATGCTTTTTAATATGGAATTTTATTAATACATGAATTACCCTACATCCTTTTTTATAAAAAAAATTGAAAAAAAGCAGAAACCACAAAGCTAAAGCATAAATCTATATACCGTACAAATATATATATATACTTATCTATCTATATATATATATATATATATATATATATATATATATATATATATACAGTATATAAATATATATATATATATATACCTTCAAACAAAGAGATGCATACAGCCTCTGGGGATTGTTCACATCCCAATGCCACAAATCCTCTGTCTACTGGTCGCATCTGCACAAGCCTTTTAGATTGTTTATTTATTACAGCTATTTTTATATTGGTGACAATTTATGCAGCATTTATTGTGCATTCTCATTAGTTACTGCCCTCATAATCTACATTCCCTACCTCATATGCATACATACACATATTAGGGCCACAATTAACCTGCCAGCATGTGTTTGGAGTGTGGGAGGAAACCAGAGTACCCAGATGAAACCCAAGGAAACACAGGAGGAACATGCAAACTTCATGGAGGTAGTGTCCGGGTTGGGATATCCTAGTACTGCAAAGCAGAAGTGTTAGTCATAAAGCCAAAGCCATGCATGAAGCATAGGTTAGGAGTATTAGAAGTCCCTGGGCTAACAATTCTTCTGCATTGATTCTCCACTAGGGCTGTATTTTCTGTATTTTTTCTGAGCATAATTTTGGATTTTACTAATCTGCATCATCCATTTCCTGACAGACTCCATGGCAGTCTACGTGTGGGTTAACCCCGCCTCCTCTCCAATGCTATAGGACACCACTCCCATAAATTTGAGCTCACAGCCAGAGGCTACGTTCCTTTTTTGTCCTCCTCTTTGGACCTACAACAAATGCACTTATGTTTCCTCACGTCCAAAAATGATCGGCACAATGGTCTCTATGACCCCTATGGTCAAATGGTTTCTCCAGCAATAGAAATCAGGGGATGGCAATCAATCCATTCACATAACATCAGTGATGAGGAATAGACTCTTTCTGTGGCTTTAGTGCAAAATCTGATCACCTGCCACTCCATTGATGCCAGCGGTGCTGGATGGGGAGCCCTCTGCAAATCAGAACTTGCACAAGGCAGGTGGGATGCCCGTCTTCAAAGCCCGGGCTCAAACGTCCTGGAACTACGGGCAGCCTAGTGTGCCCTTCAAACCTTCACTCATCTCCTGAAAAGGGAATCAGTTTTATTGAGAATTGACAACGCTAAAGCGGTCTGCTATGTGACGAGGCAAGGGGGCTCTCAGAGCTCCACCTTGCTCCAAGAAGTCGAGCCCATCATGTCCTGGGCTCAGAAAAACCTGGCAAATATTTCAGCGGTCTTTGTCCCCGGAGTCCAGAACGTCCAAGTGGACTTCCTGTCTCGCACACAGTTAGACAACAATGAGTTTTTAATTATGGATATACATTCCCCTTGGTGGTATGAGAACCAATTAATAGAGGTATGGAACTGATTATCTGATTAATTAGAAAAATTAAACAGGATTCCTTGCATTATTGAATCTGAAATATAATTAAGGAAATCAATTTACTGTGTCAAGGCGTAACATTGGCAGTATATGTATCTCGGATTCCCTGTTTTGATTGCACGAAAAAGGCAACAAACTTCTCACTAGTTGTAACTAGTACCTTGCACATTTGCGACTTTCCGTTTTTATAAAAAAATAGAATAATTCTTGAGATTTTCTTTCAGTTTATCTGTTCTTGCTAGCCATATGTAAAATAAAACAAGCTATAGGCACCTTTTGGAGTCATACTCGTACATTTTAGCACTGATGATCATGATGATTTGCCTGGCTACAAGAGTACATATAAATCTAGCTAGCAAAAAATAAAGAATGCAAATCGTGGAAAATACAAATTAAAGCAGACCATCACCCATTAAATAGCTTATTTTTTTTTCTTTGCCTCCTTCCAGAATTGGGTAATCTTTCCTTATGTTTTGTAAAGGTTTTAACCCTTAGTGCTGCAGTCCGGCACTTCATACTATCTGGTCTAGGTGAAAATAAAGTAAGGCCCCATCAATGCTTCCTAGGATGTCTACTTCACACATCCTAGGAGGCAGTTTTACTGATAGGTGCATGCACGCTACGGGAATGTGTATGTTTGGCAAATGTAAACTGAACTTGTGATGAATATGAATTTAGGACAAGAGCAGTGCACATGTCTAAAACAAATGCTGTAATTTTACATAAATGGGTGTATACAACGTAAAATCTCCAAAAACTACTTTTATTTCCAAGCAACTCTTTCAGCTTTTTAGCTGTCTCTGAGGGAGATGATAGCATTTCCAACTACCTAATGCATCTATCGCACAGGGATGCTTTCTGAACTTCTGGAATATGCCCTTGTGAATAGGGTTGATTTTTTCCCACATACGGTCAATGTTTTTGAGACTAACATTTAAAATGGACCTGTACTCAAAAGTGAAAATTTGTCTTGTTATACGAACAACTAGAAAGTGTGCCTAAGCAGTACCATGAAAAATGTACCCTTTATCCTCAATTCTTTCTTAAAATTAGCAGCACATTCTGGTGAGGGAGTCTAATGCCTCGTACACACGTACGGACTTTTCCCGGCGGACCTAAGTCCAGCGGACAATCCGCTGGACTTTCCAGCTGGGTACGTTGGACTAAAAAGCGAACGGACTTGACCACACACGATCACGCAAAAAGTCCGACGGTTCACGCGATGACGTACAGCACGTACGACGGGACTAGAAAACGAAAAATACTAGAAAAATACTTGCTACTGAGCATGCGTCCTTTTTGGTCCGCCGGACCATACTACACACGGCCGGTTTGTCCGCTGGACTGCCAAGTCCAGCGGATAATTTGAAAACAAAACTTGAAACTTTAGTCCGCCGTACTTTGGCCAAAAAAAGTCCGCCGGCGCCCACACACGAGGGGATTATCCGCTGGACTTCGGTCCAGCGGATAATCCCGCGGGATAGTCCCTTCGTGTGTACGCGGCATAAGTCCTCCTATGGCTACAGCTTCATGGCTGTATATCTGCAGTGTGAGATCTAAGACACTGCTGCCTCTGACTGCTGGTATTAGAAGATTTGGAGTGAGATACGGTGATGTTACTACTGTGCTGCTCACTGTTGCACTGCTCTCTGTGCTTGCTGGAGGTTCTGACATGAGAAAGCAAAGCTCTGCTTGTACCAAAATGAGCACCTCCACACAGAGACAATGCAAAATGAGGCATGGAAAGTACGTAATCAGGGCTGTCTTTAATGTGGCGCAAAGGGGGCAGCTGCCCTGGGCCTGGCCATTGTTGAGGGGCCCAAAGCAGCTGAGCCACCCCTTAAGCCCATGCTGCTCCACTGCCTGCAAATAATTAATAAGTGGATGTGGCTATGACTCAGGAGATGAGGGCGGAATTGAATGTTGGCGGCCCTGGTGATTAGTTGGGTGTTATGTCTGCAGCCTGTGCGGTGACTGGCCAGCTTGGAAAGGTAAACGTTGTCTGAGGAGAGCATCTGTTAGTCCCAGGCACAGTCCCACTGACCCCTCTTCCTCACCATGTCCAAAAAGCCATCGGCCTGCTGAGTAACTTCTTTGCCAGAAATTTTGGTGGAAGTGTGCCTGGTGTTCGCCTGACATCCTCTCGACACTAGTTGGGGGGGGGGGAATGCAGAGGTCTGTGGAGGGAGGGGAGGGGGTTCTGTGTAATGATAGGGGTAGTATGGAGGTGGGGGTCCTATGTAATGATGGGGATAGTATGAGGGAGGGGGTCCTGTGTAATGTAAGGTGTAGTATGGGGGAAGGGGTCCTGTGTAATGGTGAGGGTAGTATGGGGGAGGAGATCTTGTTTAATGATGGGGTAGTATGGGAGAGGGGTCCTATGTAATGATGGGGTAGTGTGAGGGAGGGATCCTATGTAATGATGGGGGTAGTATTGGGGAGAAGGTCTTGTGTAATGATGGGGGGGTAGTATGGGGGAGGGGTCCTGTGTAATGGGAGAGCAAAATTGAATGGCGGGGGGGCAAGAAAATATTTGCCCAGAGTCCAATTAATATTAAAGATGGCCCTGTGAGAAATGGGAAAAGATCAGCTGCAGGGAGACCACAGGAGAAACAAATGAATACTCCTCTGCTTTCCCATCTTCCAGAGTTCTAAACAGAATGACCACATATCTCAATTATTTTCTTGCTAATCATGAAATGCATATATGCTGCGGAAAAAAAAGGACTTTATTATCCAGTCATCACACATATGCATCCATGGCAGCCTGAGGTTTGTGTGCAGAGAGCATGCTTTCAGCACACTGGCCAAGTTGTCACCAACAGCTTTTCGGTCACATCTTTTAATAGGGAGCCAGTGGGAGGGGCTCCCTATCATATGACTATTGTGAGAGACAATCACAGAAGTCACATGATTGAGAAGGTGCACTGCCTAAAAAAAGTGGACAACTTGTCAGCAAATAATGATGGCAAATGCACTTTTTAAATACATTAATCGAGAAATGGGTGATGAATCCTCATGAAATCCAACATTCAAACACTTGACCAGAAAACATTCTATATCTTTTGGCCCCACTGTGATATAAATCCTTCATCGTGCTGTTTATGCAAATTTTTGTGTTCTATCAGTAGTTGGTCAGTGAGCAATAGACAACATATAATCTACAACAGAAGCACATATACTATGCGTGCATTTAAGTGTAAAAGAAAATGTATATAGAATTGGTACATTGGTCGGAATGTTTGTTCTATCTGGAAAAAGCTAAATATATAATGTCATGCCATAATATATCCGGTGTCAAATTTTCAGCATCAGTTGGCCACTTCCTAAAAAGAAAGATACAAAGATTAGTCTAGATCCTATACAAGAGAGTATAACGTGATATCATTCCAGTTAGGTGTTAGTATAACACAAAATTCTATATTTCACATGCTATAGACCTCATCTGGAATATGCAGTTCAGTTTTGGGCACCAGTTCTCAAAAAGTATATCGGGGAACTGGAGAAAGTGCAGAGAAGGGCAACCAAACTGATAAGAGGCATGGAGAAGCTCAGCTATAAGGATAGATTAGAGGAACTGAATTTATTCTCTCTTGAAAAGAGGAGATTAAGGAGGGATATGATCAACATGAAAAAATATATAAGGGGTCCATATAGTGAACGTGGTGTTGAGTTATTCACTTTAAAGTCATCACAGAGGACAAGGGGGCACTCTTTACATCTCAAGGAAAAGAGATTTCATCTCCAAATATGGAAAGGTTTCTTCACGGTAAGGCTGCATTCACACCTGAGCGTATTGGCGTTTAGGGTGTTTTTTTTACAGGCGTTTTTTCCGGACGTTTTCAAGGTTAGAAGGTCACAAATGTAAAAGCAGTAAAACCCCTGTAATCTGCCAAGAAAGAAGCTCATGTACTTTTTTGAGCTTCAGGCGTTATGCTTCAAGCTCAGATGTGAACAGGTGCCATTGAAATAAATGGGATTTTTCTTGTGGGGCGTTTTGGAACTTTTCAGATTTTAAGAGTGTTTTTTGAGCTGAAAACACTCAGGTGTGAATGCAGCCTAAAGCCCCATACACACGGTCGGATTTTCCGATGGATTCTGTCCTATCAGACAATGTTGTCGGAAATTCCGACCGTGTGTAGGCACCATCGGACAGTTTCCATCGGATTGTCCGACGGACAAAGTCCTATCTCCTGCTGGATAGATTTTTTGACAACAAAGTCCGATCACACCAAATCCGATCGTTGTAGCGAATTCCGACGGACAAAGTGCTACGCATGCTCAGGTCACATTACAAGACCAAAGCTATTGGCTACTAGCCTCTACGTAGTCCCGTCGTAGGCAACAAACGTCACCACGTTCAGAATGATCGGATTTTCCGACAACTTTGTCCGACCGTGTGTACGCAAAACCAACATCGGACAAAGTATGACGGACATGATCCGACGGACCTGGTCCTCGGATAATCCGAGCGTGTGTATGGGGCTTTAGAGCTGTGAAAATGTGGAATAGACTCCCTCCAGAGGTGGTTCTGGCCAGCTCAGTAGATTGCTTTCAAAAAGGCCTGGATTCTTTCCTAAATGTACATAATATAACTGGGTACTAACATTTATAGGTAAAGTTGATCTAAGGAAAATCCGATTTCCTTTCGGGGGATCAGGAAGGAATTTTTTCCCCTGCTGGAGCAAATTGGATCATGCTTTGCTGGGGTTTTTTCACCTTCCTTTGGATCAACTGCGGGTATAGGATTGTGGATATGGGATTGTATGGTTGTTTTTTATTTTTATTGGTTGAACTGGATGGACTTGTGTCTTTTTTCAACCTGACTAGCTATGTAACTATAATGAAAATGCATCTCCAATGGGACATGCTGCTCTCAGAAAAAGGAAACCCAAAATAGGTGAAATGTTGCCTCGTCACCATCAATTGTCCTCCACACTGTAACATTGAGGTAAATAGGAAACTGCTGACCTGCATTTGACGCATGTGTCAAACACATGTCAAAATCAGGTACGCAACACATGTATACAGTATACAAGCAAATAACTAGTTGAGGAAACTGGATGTGCTACACAAAAAAAATATCATCAAAGTATACTGGGCATGTGTAGCACATGCAGTCCTTCTGCCCCTCTGCTGCGCTTCCCCCCACCACTTTCCGGCAGTTCTTGGACCTTGAAAGAAGTCTGACTCATGGTTCAGACAGAAAATAGAGAGATACAAAGTCACCATGTGGCTTTTGTGTCTACTCTGTTTCATTCATCTGCAGCTCCAATGGATAAGTTAGCCTGACCAGTGAAAAAAATAAATAAATAAATAATTTTTTTGATAACATTTGTCTATTGTTAACCCTTAGTTTACCATAACCATCCCTAATTAACTCCTTCTTCCCCTTCATTCTTCAACTATTATATTCCTTCTGTTTTATATATTATAACCAATAATATTCCTTTTTGTTAACTTTTTTTCTAGGTTCACATTGAAAAAAAGCGCATATTTTTTAAAAAAGGGCCCTTATTTTATTTGTAAATGAAATATGTATGCTTTCAACTAAAGTAACACTTTTTTTTTTTTTATGAAAACAAAAAAGTGTGTTTTTTTTGTTTGCCTAAGGTCACTTCCATGGGGCGGACTCCGCCAGGAGTCCACTTTCTCAGTGGGGGATCTGGCAGTTGAGCAGGCAGTTGGCTGGTCTGTGTCTGCTCCACTTATGCAGAACAGACAGACACGGTCCGCTATCTTCTATGGGCAATCGGATGTAAACAAACCGCCTGTCCATTTACATCCAACTCCTGTCCGATTCAAATGGATCCCCAATCATCAGTTTTTAGCAGATCTGATCGGTTTGGATGTAGACAGATGTAAACAGGGTTGATTTGATTTAAATCAAGTCTATTTTAATTCACAATTTAAATCCTTAATTAAAAGGCTTGATTTAAATCAACTCGATTTAAATCATCATTTTTAAAGAGCAACTGTCATCTGTCCCGCAGCAGCTCCTCCAGTGACCCGCTGTTGACTCACGACAGTCCCATTCACTTTAATGGGATGGCTGGTGATGCTGCAGTGACACAACAAGGTGAGGGATGTGGCGGCAGCAGGTGAGTGGATGCCCGCTAACATGCACTGCCATGAAGGATCTGAAATGACAGGTGCTCTTTAAATGTCTCATTCTTGCTGGTAGTTAGAATCTTTAATATTTGCAAACAAAATGAAGGTTTCCTATTTAGAATAATAAGCTGTCAGGTTAGTAAATATTTCCAAACCGGGTCTCTTTTATGGCCTGCTGCGATTTTGCTTCTCAATGGAGGAATAAAGCACTTCAAGCTATGTGCATAAAGATCACAAAGTTTATATGCTGTTTAGAAGGTTTCACTTTCATTTTTACTGCTTGCCCTTCCTCCTCACAAATAGAGTGGGCTACAGATGCATTTCTCTTCAACCAATCATACCGTTTGTAGTACACAAAGATTTGCAAAACAATGGGATAAAGCAATATTCCTGAACTTTGTTTCATCTCATGGTTACTGTGAAATTGTGTGAATGCATCAATGCAGTGCACACTATCTCAGCTTGCAGAGCTGGGATTCATTGAATGAGTTTACCAAAAATTTTAATATTGCAGAATATACAGTCTCATACTACATAACTAAGCTCCATTTCATGCTGAATAAACAAAATTATGAATGTATATTAAATAGAAAACTAATTTTTGATAGACTCCAAAAGCATTTTATTAAAATAAATTTGATAAAAGTCTAAAAAATCTGATTTAAATAATTTTTTTTTGATATTTTTTCATTAAAAAAAAAAAATCATCCATTTTTATCCACCCTGGGTGTAAACAGACACAGTCCAGTACATTTTTAATCTGTATCAAAAAAACATGGACAATAGTTACCATGGATTCTAATGGCATAAGTCAATTCAGGGCAGTGCGTTCCAGTGAAGTCAACAAAAGTAGAACACGCTGCACTTTTTCTGCATGGAATGCATCTAGAACGTGGCAAAATGCATAAGAAATGCACCCGAATGCATTAAAGAAAAAAAAGAACAGGAACCTTTAGTTAATTGTAGTTTGAACAGGCCCAAAAAGCAAGACAATAGCACTCAGCAGCTGAGAGCTCCTTCTAGTTGCTAAATTACCAAGCTCTTTAATAAATTCATATACAAAAAATATGAAGGAGCTAAGTAAAAACTTTGAAAGTCGAAAGAAAATGTATTTAGGTAAGCACCACAATAATAACTCAAATATATGCCAACTAATAATTCACTAAAATTTAACCCATCATTACCTAATGACCATTGTTAAATTTAATAATCTACATCAAGTACAATTGATAAGATAAGCATGCCCAGGAATTCAGCTCTGCATTGTGGGAGAAACAGAGTTATATGCTCCCATACCCTGGCCGAAAAGGGAGGTGAGTATGGACAATTGGCTTTACAGCATAGGATCAATTTAATGGCTTGCTAAGGGTTCAGCCAGGGGGAGGGTTTAGTTAGTGACACTATGGGGTTGATTTACTAAAGGCAAATAGACTGTACTTTGCAAAGTGCAGTTGCACTCTGTAAGCGCAGTTGCTCCAGAGCTTAGTAAATGAGCAGAAGCTCTGCTGACTTCCATCATCCAATCATGTGCAAGCAAAAATGCTGTTTTTTTTTATTTTCCTTGCACCTGATTGGATATTCTTTGCTACTAAGCTCTGGAGCAACTGCACTTGCTGAATGCAACTGCACTTTGCAAAGTGCACAGCCTATTTGCCTTTAGTAAATCAATCCCTATGCATTGTAGGAGCACTAAGAAGAATGTCAGGTTTTACGCCTGTTCATGCAAGAAATGCCAATGCCAAGTACTAACGTACCAATTCTGAAGCCCACTCAGCTGGTATTTAACTTGTCCATCAGGCTGTGGGTCCATCTGTTTTGTCTCCGTTTTGGCAATCTCCTTCTTTCTCTTTGCTGTCTTTGTTGCCCTTGGCTTTTTCTGCAAGTGCTCTGGCATCTTCAAAAAGAAAAAAAGATAGTAAAAACAACAGGATTTTTGTACTCAATGTAAAACCCTTTTTCTTGAAATCCATTGAGGGACACAGAAAACCTTTAACTGTGCCCAATGCTTCTGTCGCTTACAGGAAGATTGGACACTGGCAAACAAACACATGTAAGCCAGGCCAAGATATCCCCTCCTACTACCAGCATATCTGAGTTTAGTGGCAAAACAGTACTGAGAGCATGATCATAAACACAGAGGGCTGAGACCTGTGTCCCTCAATGGACTCCAAGAAAAGGATTTTACAGTACAGTACAGTACAGTACAAAAATCCCTTTCTTGTCCATTGAGGGACACAGGAAGTCTTTGACCTTCAAGATGTTCAAAAGCAGCCTAATTGAGGGGAGAGCAACACAGCAAAACAAGCAGGGCCGTCTTTATTATTGATTGGACCCTGTGCAAACATTTTCTTGGGGAATTTCGCTCTCCACCTGCTCTGAGTCTACAATAAATAGCAGCTAGACTCAAAATCAGTTTACTGAATTTAGATCAGGCAGTGATTGCGATTGGTTGCCAAAGGTTACAGTGTATCATTACATGTCCGACGACGTGGGTTGCTGCGTGGTCACACTCTTCCAACCATGCAGCAACCCACGTCGTCGGGTCTTCTGTTTACCTCGCCGGGGAACACCGCAGCATGAGCAATCAGCTGAGCAGTGAGAGGTATTCACAAGACAAGTGACGAAATATTTGTCTTTTATTGCCTGTTTCATGCTTGCTTTACTTTTTAATATTGTAAGTGCAAAATTGTAAGGGGATACTTTTTATCACTAAATAAATGTTACACGCAGTGTGGTGATGGGAGCCAACTGGACTTAACCCCTTTTGGACTTTGCCTGATGGACACATTATCACTTTATCACTTTTAGAGCATATCTGTAATTGGACATTTTTTTTCACAATTATCATTTATAGCAATGGTGCCCAACCAGAGCCCTCTGATGTGGCCCGCGACCTCTTGCCCTGGGATGTGCAGGTTGGCAAGCCCAGATTGCAGGTTGCCGACCCGCCATCCCAGAGCATCAGTGTTATGAATGAAGCCGACGGTAGGGGAAGCAAGTACCTGCAGAGCAGAGCCGCATAAGCCAACGCTTCCTGTATAGCGCCGGCTCCTGTCATAGGCGGAGTGATACCAAATGCGTTCTGCCTGGGACAGCAGCAGCTGGCGATAACTGAATGGAACTCACTAAAATCACAGTGTATGTAAGGGCATATCTGTTCTGCAGTGGTAACTGGGCTGCTTTCAAACTGATCCGCAGGTGCACCTGCGGGTTACCTGCACTGAGCCATAGACTTCTGGTTTTACCTGCGGGTTGGGGCGCTTTTAGAAAGTGCACCAAACCTGCAGGATATAATAGAATTGTATGGCAAAGTGCAGCTAACCCACAGGAAAACCACAGGTGAACTGTGCTGCACTTGCGGCGTGGGTAGACCACAAACCATCATGTAAAAGCTGCCTTAGGCCCCTTTTACACGACCGGTCCAACCCAATCGGACCCTATATTCACCTCTATGGAGTGACGGTTTACACCCGCCTACCTCAGATCCAATCTGCTAAAAAAACAGAAGTGGATCCGTCCCATTCCATTTGATCGGATCAGAGGGCCCATAGAGTAGAGTGGGCTGTGTCTGTGTCACGGACCTGTCATCCGACCTCTCTGCTCATTGTGGCCCACGACTGGTTAGTAAGTCGCTTAAGTGGCCCTCGCTCTTCAAAAGGTTGGACACCCCTGATTTATAGTGTAATTGATTAGCGCTTCTAATGGTGGTATCTGTAACATATTTTTGATCAGGGATTCTATAATTCAGTAGGATTGTCCAACTCTGCAGACAGCCAAATTCCCAGAAGTTCCAGAATGTTTATTGGCACATAAGATTCCTCAGAAGACCAAGTCATCGGCACCAACAGGGTGCCCAGAAGTTCTCCTCAGCCCAAAAGTTTGGCATCTATCCTGAGGATCCACCAAGAGATGGGAAGGACTTCCCTGACTCCAGAGCCAGATTCCTGAGCCACAAAGCCAGGGACAACCTAGTCCTTGGTGACAGATGAACAGGTCTGTCCAGAGACAATAGAATGTTGCATTGTACTGTAGAGGTCTGAAGTGAAAATTGGCAAATGGAACTCAAAAGATGCTACCATCAGATTCAGAACTTGCAAGCAAAAGCAGACTGTTTGGACTAGAGAGTTTTAATCTGGGACCAGTAAGTCAGCAATTTCTCTATTGGAGGGAACACTGTGTCCAGGACTAGACCCAGGTACTTCAAACAATATGTCAGTTCCAGAAACAATATCCTAAGGTTTATTATCCAAACAAACTGCTTTTACATCTGGACAGTCAAAGAAACAGTGGGTATGAGGCGCTGGAAGCCTGATATTTCTTTATACAGTGGTGTGAAAAAGTTTTGCCCCCTTCCTCATTTCCTGTTCCTTTGCATGTTTGTCACACTTAAGTGTTTCGGAACATCAAACCAATTTAAACAATAGTCAAGTAAACACAAAATGCAATTTGTAAATGAAGGTTTTATTATTAAAGGTGAAAAAAAAAAAAAAACCATCATGGCCCTGTGTGAAAAAGTGATTGCCCCCCTGTTAAAACATACTATAACTGTGGTTGTCCACATCTGAGTTCAATTTCTCTAGCCACACCCAGGCCTCATTATTGCCACACCTGTTCACAATCAAGCATCACTTAAATAGGAGCTGCTTGACACAGGTCCACCAGAAGATCCTTAAAAGCTACACATCATGCCGAGAAGAAATTCAGGAACAATTGAGAAAGAAAGTAATTGAGATCTATCAGTCTGGAAAGGGTTATAAAGCCATTTCCAAAGCTTTGGGAATCCAGCGAACCACAGTGAGAGCCATTATCCACAAATGGCGAAGACATGGAACAGTGGTGAACCTTCCCAGGAGTGGCCGGCCGCCCAAAATTACCCCAAGAGCGCAGCGACGACTCATCCAAGAGGTCACAAAAGACCCCACAACAACGTCCAAGGAACTGCAGGCCTCACTTGCCTCAGTTAAGGTCAGCGTTCATGCCTCCACCATCAGGAAAAGACTGGGCAAAAATGGCCTGCATGGCAGTTCCAAGGAGAAAACCACTGCTGAGCAAAAAGAACATCAAAGCTCGTCTCAATTTCTCCACAACACATCTTGATGATCCCCAAGACTTTTGGGACAACATTCTGTGGACCGATGAGACAAAAGTGGAACTCTTTGGAAGGTGTGTGTCCAAGTATATCTGGCGTAGAAGGAACACTGCATTTCAGAAAAAGAACATTATACCAACAGTAAAATATGGTGGTGGTAGTGTGATGGTCTGGGGCTGTTTTGCTGCTTCAGGACCTGGAAGACTTGCCGTGATAAAAGGAACTATGAATTCTGCTGTCTACCAAGAGATCCTGAAGGAGAATGTCCGACCATCTGTTCGTGTACTCAAGCTGAAACGAACTTGGGTTCTGCAGCAGGACAATGATCCTAAACACACCAGCAAGTCCACCACCGAATAGCTGAAGAAAAGCAAAATGAAGACTTTGGAGTGGCCTAGCCAAAGTCCTGACCTGAATCCTATTGAGATGTTGTGGTATGACCTTAAAAAGGCCGTTCATGCTCGAAAACCCTCTAATGTAACTGAATTAGGACAATTCTGCAAAGATGAGTGGGCCAAAATTCCTCCAGGACGCTGTAAAAGCCTCATTGCACGTTATCGCAAACGCTTGGTTGCAGTTGTTGCTGCTAAGGGTGGCCCAACCAGTTATTAGGTTTAGGGGGCAATCACTTTTTCACACAGGGCCATGATGGTTTGGATTTTTTTCACCGTTAATAATAAACACCTTCATTTACAAATTGCATTTTGTGTTTACTTGTGTTGTCCTTGACTATTTGTTTAAATTGGTTTGATGTTCCGAAACACTTAAGTGTGACAAACATGCAAAGGAACAGGAAATGAGGAAGGGGGCAAACACTTTTTCACACCACTGTACATTATTTCAATTTAAATTGTTATCCACTAATAGTATGACAATAGTGCAAATACAGATAATCTGTATATTATCTGGCATATTCTTCACACCAGAGGGAACCCATAATCACTTTGGGTTGTGGAAGGAAGGAACGAATTTTAAATCAAAGCACCATACCAAAATACTTGGTTAATACTTGTTAAGTCTGAACACAAGTTTAATCTAATTGTTTAAAAATCCAATGCATTTTGGGGGCTCTATCTTATCCCCCTACAACAGGGATAACATGTAACATAAAAGATAAAAATAATAAAATGTTCCTATATATAAATCCTTGTAACACATGACTCTTGATAATTTGAGAACAAAATCAAAGTCGGGAATAATAGAATGTAGAAATACTAAATTGATACTATTGGTGATCAGAATGATGGCAATAAAAGTGAGGATAATGGTAGATTGATAATAATTCTCAGAAACGGTGCACTCAAAAAGTAAAAAAAGGATATACTGTACATCACTTAAGATGCAATGTATAAGTAGGTAACTGGCTCATCCTATATATGGGTGGGGTTTCTGGCGCCAAACAGTCAGTATGCAAAAATGGTATAACTGGAGCTCAAGGGAGGAGCTCAAGTCAAAAAACAGGCTCCATGTAGAAACTCACTGCAGAATATATAAAATCAAACTTTTATTCAACAATCCAATTAGTTATCAAAAAAGCAGATCAAAACCTTCACCATACCATCAATAAAAACATTCATGATGACAAGGTTGTCAGGAAAGTAAAGATAAAAAGCAACCCAGGCTCCCAGACATTTATCCATTCATACCAAGGAACTGGCAGCAAAATATCAGTTATGGGAAAATATGAGGGCACATCAGCGACTCGAAAGTAGTAGGTGCTACCCTACTGAACTCTGTATTGCTGTGTGGAATAAGAGGGGAATTCCCAATAATTCCCAATAATTTGGGACACTCATTCTAACTTCCTGTTGTATTTCTGTGACAGAACAGAAAAACATTCCCTACTCTATCCAAGACTACAAAAAAAAATTGCCTATACATAGATTTAAATTTTTTGAGAATGCGCTTATATGAATTATTTTAAATCAGGTTACGTTCTTAATTTATTGAAAAGCTCTAATAAATTAGGGGTCATTTTGTACTGTTTTGTATGTGTGATGTGTTTGTTGTACTGTATGGTGTAAGAAAGTATGTGGTACATTTCTGTGTTTTATTAAACCTTGGTTATGGATGTGGAAGTAAGGATTTTGTTTAATAGATGCTTTTCCCTTATGTCCTTTTGTTTTTCATCATTGTTGCTGTGCTAGTAAAATTCCTTATGAGAATTCCTATGAATGTTATTAGGGAGCGTTATCAGAGAACATATTTTGTAGGTTGCTACACCCTTGAAATGATTAACGTGTTATGTCCTGGGAAAAGGCTGATTTCATGTCTGACTTAATCTCTGACAAACATAATAACATAGAAATTTAGAAAACTGTAATTTCGATATACCTACTGTGCCCATGGTCATACTTGCTTTACATAAAATATAAATCCCGTTATTTCCCTTTCCTATTCTTAAGCCTAGTACACACAGGCAGAATGTCGGCTGGTTAAATAGAAACCGGCCCACATTCGGTCCATGTGTATGGTGGCTGGCTTCTGTCGAAGGCTGATGACCGAAAAAGGTCTGCTGACTGGCTTCCAATTAGTGCTCTCAGCCAATGGCTGAGACCGCTGACCGAAGTGTTCTGGCAGGGGGGCTGGCCACCAGTCAAAACACATTAGCATAGCTTTGCTAACATTAGACAGCAGCTCCGACCTTAGCTGTCATTTTTTTTTTTTTCAACCCGGCTAGGTTGAAGGAAACAAAACTAGTGGTGTGTACCAGGCTTAAAGTGTTACTAAACCCATAACAGTAAAATTAGTCTGTATATGCAGTAAAGCATGTTTGTTATACTCACTGTGGAACCTAAGGGGTCAATCCTCTGCATTGTGTAAAAAGGCTGTCTTATCCTGTATGCACAGCTCCTCCTCTTCTTGCATTGTCCCCATAACATGTCCGAATAAGACAGAGTTACTGGAGTCAGGCTGCACATGCTCAGTTTGGTGTGTATTGCTAGAGAGTTTTTTTTTTGTGGGTGAGTGCATGTGATCAGCACAGGGCCAATCAGCACTGTCCGGACAGAGAGCCAGGCCTGCAGCCTCAGAGGAGAATGAAAACCCCTCCTACAAGCTTTACCAGACACTAATAGAAGTCACACGACTGCTACAGTATATACTGCTGATGAAAAAAGGTATTTAGCAGTTCATATTTACTAAAAAGATTGCATTTCCATGCTCTGTGTACTGTGGGAGACCAGATATAGTGAATGCAGGGTCCTGGGTTTAGTAACACTTCAAGTGTACCCTGTGATTTGATTTTAAATAAATCTCACTTTTAAATTGACTGACTCAATCAACAGTTGTTTAAATTTCCAACTGTATCATACTAGGGAGACTGGTGCAATAGGGTAATGTCTGCATGAAATGCATGTCTCCCCTGTATTTCACTGAATGTTTTGCAATGCAGATCGCATTGCAAAACACCCTACACTGGCAAAGCGAGCCGGGGACACCGAGAATGTGACCCAGAAGTGATGTCAGCGACGTTGCTTTCCGGGTCACTGCAAGAAGGGGAGGAGAGCGGATGTGTATCCGCTCTTCTCCCTCCCCTCTACCCAGCGGCACCTGCCATGACTGTCCCGAGCCCGCCGATGGGCAAGCGGAGCCCGTTAAGAATGGCGGGAGTGCGCGAGCGGGGGGGCGCCGGTACCATGGGTGTATGAGAGCGATCAGGCGGCAGGGACGCCGCCCGAATGCTCTCACCTGACAGGCAGAAGGCAGCAGCAATACCCCCCCCCCTTATTAAGCAGCAAAAGGGATAAAGTCGCATCAAACTCGTGGCAAAAAATTGTGGTCAAATCTTGCAAAAAAATTGTGTGACTTTCAGGTTGCACAAGTGTGAAAGGGGCCTAAGAGGAATTTATAAAGGCCATTTTTTTTATATGTCACTACAAGATTTCACTCAGCCTTAAAGTGTTCCTAAAGGCAGAACATTTTTAAACCTTTATGCATTCCCTGTATTAAGGAAAAAAAAATGTCCCAGTGGTAGTATTGCCCCCTCATCCCCCTATATACTTACCTGAGTTATCACTCAATCCAGTGCTGTACCCCTCTGCCGAGGAGCTGGTATCTGTTTCTCTCCCCACAGGCAACAGAGGCAGCAGCAAGAACTATTGGTTCCTGCTGCTGTCAATCAAATCCTGTAAAGAGGGAGCGGGGGTGAGGCTGCACTGTGTGTGTCAATGTATGTACACAGCCTGGCTTAGGAGCAAGCCAGCACATCTGCCCCATAAAAAGTGGTTTGCTATGGGGCAGACACAGAAGAAGAGAAGAGGACAGTGCTGGTGGGGGACCTTAGAAGAGGAGGTTTGGGTCCGCTCTGTGCAAAACCATTGCACAGAGCATGTAAGTACTGTGTAACATGTTTGTTATTTTAGAAAGAAAAATCAAGCTTTTACATTTACTTTAAAGCTGCATTCACACCTGAGCGTTTCATTTTCAGGCAGAAAGTTGCACGTTTTTTGCCGTGATTTTGCACAGGTCAAAAAGGTCGCCAATGTAAAAAGCAGAAAAACGCCTGTAATCTGCCCAAAAAGAAGCTCATGTACTTTTTTTTTTTAGCTTCAGGCGTGAAGGTGACAAAGTGAGGTGACAAAGCGCTCAGATGTGAACAGGTACCATTGAAATGAATGGGATTTTGTTTGTTTGGCGTTTTTCGGTCGCTTTTTCGGGCGTTTTACGAGCTGAAAACGCTCAGGTGTGAATGCAGCTTACATTTCTGTAAGGTATGTATTTCTGTCCCAATTGAGGAGATTTCTCTTTCTGTGACATACAAGAAACAGTACAATAAATAGGGGGATGGGATAGAAAGGCAGAGACAGCAATAAAAGCATTGCCAGGGGACTCTAAAGCCCCATACACACGGTCGGACAATCCGCGGACCAGGTCGGTCGGATTTTGTCCGTCGTACTTTGTCCGATGTTGGTGTTGCGTACACACGGTCGGACTACGTTGTCAGAATATCCGGTCTGCAAGAACGTTGTGACGTAAGTCGTCGTCCACGAGATTACAAAAGGGAAGTTCAGCACCACGTCAGGCACCCGTTGGGCTCCTTCTGCTGATCCCGTGTTTATCGAGAGTTAGTCGAAGTTTGGTGACTTAAGATTCGCGCTTCTCAGTTTTCTGACTCAGATCGTTAATGCTCTTCAGTTTGTGCTTGTCGTGCGTATCTGTTTATTAGTGCGTGTAGTCAGTTCGCATTTGTTGGTCATTGCGGCCTATATTTTGATATAGGACGCTTTGATTTGCACTGCTTATTGTCTGCTCGCTGCTGGTATTCATTTCGTTCTTTCAGGCCTTGCTGTTTATCGGTGCTTTCTGTTTGTCCGTTCTGACCAGCCGACCTTTTGTGACCTTCTGAGCGATGTTTCCCGTGCGTACTCGTCGCTGAGTTCGTGCTGTACGCGGAATTGGTGTTGGGCTTTTAGCTTTGAGCCAAGACCCGTCCATGAACAGAGTGACGAGGAGTATGTGGACCAAGAATTGGTTGCTTCAGCGTGACCAATTCTCGCACATGCCTTTGCTTCGTGAGATCCGGGAGAATAATCCTGATGATTTCAGGAACTTTCTCAGGATGACGGACCCCGATTTTCACCGTCTTTTGGCTTTGCTGACCCCCTTTATCAGCCGGCAGGATACCTGCATGAGACAAGCCATTACTCCGGAGCAGAGGCTTGTTGCCACGTTGAGGTACTTGGCGACAGGGAGAAGTCTTCAGGATTTGAAGTTCTCTTCAGGTATCTCTCCCCAGGCCCTGGGAATCATTATTCCAGAGACCTGTTCTGCCATCATTCAGGTCCTGCAGGAGGACTATATTAAGGTAACATTTCTACTTTACTATTCCCTTCTATGTATGCTCTGTTTGCTAATGTCTTCTATTTTTGACCTCCTTCCCTAATTACCATGATTGCAATATGTTCTAATATGCTACGCCCCTTTTCTCCTTCATGCATTTTTCCCTTCACTTACCTCCCCAGCATGCTCTTCTGCCCCAATAGACACCTATGGCCTAGTCACTTAATCAATGTCTTTTGTCTGCTGCATAGTATTGTTTGCCCCCAAACACCCCCTAAAATATGCACAAATGTTTGCTGTGTGGTTTACTTCATGTAGAGCCCCTTTTTAATTTTATTTTTTTGGTGGTGGGGGGGGGGGGGCAAACTCATTAGGAACCCCCTCCCCCAACTGCTCTGTCAGATGGTACCAATCCTTTATCTGCTGGCTTTCCCAAGGTCCATACACACTATATACCTACCTCTTTATAGTGGGCATCTTTAGGGATGAATTCAGCAAAGCATGTAGTGCAAGGGGCTGCCTCCATACATTCCATTTCCTATTTTTTTGTCTCCTTTCCCTCCTATTAGCTTGCTTGGTAATTTCAGAATGTCACAATGTGCCTGCCTTTTTTTGGGGGGGGGTTGAAATGTTATTTTATCTTTCCTGGGGGCTGCCAATAGTGTTAAGTACAGAGGGTCTGGCCAAACTAGCACACATTATTGAGCCGTTTGCCAATCAATGAAGTGCAGAGGGTTACCTGTCCACCCCCCCCCCCCAAAACCCTAGTTATTGCCAATGGCCCATCAGAAGTGGGGGGATTGATGGGGGGTGAGTAATCTGTGAAGGGGAGCCTCTACTTTTCTGTGCAAATACTTTCCAGCCTCCAATTTTATACAATGCTCTTGTTCCAAGATGTTGATTGTCTAATCTGCTTGCAATGTTTAGGTGCAAAGTGACTAATTATTTTTTCTTGTTTCACTCCACAGTTCCCTTCCACGCCACAGGAATGGCAGACTGTGGCCTCCCACTTTGCCAGCCGTTGGGACTTTCCTAACTGCGGAGGGGCAATTGATGGGAAACACGTCCGCATCGTCCCACCGCCCAACTCGGGGTCCTACTATTATAATTATAAAGGGTTTAATAGTGTAGTGATGTTGGCGGTGGTGTCGGCAACATACGAGTTTATGTATGTGGACGTGGGGATGAACGGCCGGATCTCGGATGGTGGTGCCATTACGCACACGGAGTTCTACTGGCGTCTCCAAAGTGGCAGTCTGTGCTTGCCACCTCCAGAGGAGAATGCCGAAGGACTCCCCTTCGTCTTTGTCGCAGATGAAGCGTTTGCGTTGACTCCCCATGTGATGAGCCCGTTCCCGATGAGGACCCTCACCCCGGACCAGAGGGTCTTCAACTACAGGCTGTCCAGAGCCAGAAGAGTTGTGGAGAACACTTTTGGCATCCTGGCCAGCCGCTTCCGCCTGTTCCTGACGGCATTTAACTTGGCGGAATACAAACTGAACCACATAGTTCTTGCCTGTTGCATATTGCACAACTTCCTCCAAAGACATAACAGGAACTATGTGGTGCCCGTTGGCCCAGATGTGGAGGGCCCTCCAAATGCGGACCTCACAGCCCTTCAAGTGGCACGTCCAGGCTTGCCCCCTCTAAATGCCCGCGTGGTCCGCGAGCAATATATGGAGTACTTTGTGGGTAGGGGGGCCATTGCTCTGCCTGACGATGTGTGAGAGGCATTTTTTAATAAATCTGATATTTTAACCAACCTCTGATTTCTTGTCATTTCAGTCTTCTTTTTAGCTTATTTTACCTTGACATTTTTTCCCTTTGCCTTCGACAGTGGGAATGCACTTTCTGGGCAAAAGGAGGTAACAGTCTCTTCTTCCCAAAAAGATTATTCTCATGTTGTGTGTTTGCTGCCTAATCTTTGGTCTAGAGAAGGTTTGTCCTGCATAACTGACACCCAAAATACTCCTTTTCATCACCAGGTCTGACATGTGTGTATTCAGAAAAATGCTGTGCTCCGTGTTTTCGTACAAAGCACTGTGGGTGTCATTTACATAAGTCAAATCCGCTATGCTCTACAAGTGCATTGAAAAAGTTCCCTGGGAAAGAAAATTGCAGTGCAAAGTGGATTTGCCTTTAGTAAATAACACCCATTGCCCCCCATATCCTTTACATTTTACATACATAATGCATTGTGTTTTTTAAATAAGGAAGCCACACATTTAGAAAAATAAAAAAGTTTACTAGGAAAACATTCACAAGTGCGTTTACAATCTTCACGCCAAAACTGACAACATCTTGGTTATTTACAACATTGTTTACAAACATTCCGCAATTGGTAAAACCAGGCATGGAGCTAAACAGAACCTATGAACTAGGAAAGTTCAACTTTGTAAAGTGAAGACAAGATCAGACATGACTATATGTTCAAAGTGTGTTTGATCTTGCCTTCATCACATGGGGGGGTCACCCCCGGAAAGTGGAAATTTAGAACATGCACACAATTTGGGTCTGAAAATGGTCATTAGATGGTAAAACACATGCCTAGAAGCTTCAAAAGTGCCATTTTCCATCATGGGGATGAATGGACGTTTTTTGGGGTGCAACCCCTTCACCACAACCACTTTCGTAGTTCGTAAAGTGTTTGTACCCCCAAAAAAAGTTGGCATTCATCCACCATGATGGGAGCTAGCACATGTGGACACAATGTGTGCATGTTCCAAATTTCACACAGTTTTTAACTTGCAAATGTGTTCAGAAGCTGGCACAAATGTGTGTTAATTACTTGGTGCGTTTTCATATTTTTCCTAAAACATCAATGATGTTCTTCAATTTTTGTTGAACATCATTGATGTTTTGCTTTATGTAATCTAGATCTCTATTGCAGACCATTATCTCCCCGATGAGTACGTGGGCACTCTCTGTGGTAAAGTGCGATTTTTCTTCCTCAACATCCACGTCACCTAAAAACCACAAACAAACAAAAATGGGGTGTTGGAAATGAGGCAGCCATACATGGATTAGCTTACCAGTAGCTGTGTTCTCCCACACTCACCTGTTGTGGTGACAATTTCTCCAAGTTCGATGATCTCTCCTTCCTCCTCCTCCTCCTCTGCTTCTGCTCTTTCCCCTTTTTTGGGAGGTGTTGGTTTGGGGGTTTCCTCAGACGGCCCAAGTTTTCGCTCCCCTATGAGAATGTACAAAAGGAAGATTTAGCAACACAATCTATTGAGGGCAGAAATAGGAAATGACAAACATTGCTTGAAAGTGACGGACACTATTTTAGTTTGGCCAGTTACAAATGCCAACTACATGAATGTAGTCACTTTGTAAAGGTGCTAAACTGACTAGCTTTTTGGTAGAAGTTTGTGTGATGGAGACACCCCTCTAGTATCCACTGGAGCACATGTGTGGAAAAGCCTAATAAAAAGGGGGTTTGGGTGTCCCAGCACTAGTGCTCTAGAGTCCAGATGGGTAAACAGCTACTGGGTGACCTCTCCTTTACATAGAATAAATTGGCTTTACATTCTTGATGACATTTCTAGTGAGAACAAACTTCCTTTCCCCAAAAAAAACACCAAACATCGTATTATAAGTGGCTGAACGATCGAGGTTGCGTACGATCGAATGGACACACACACACGACCATGACAGTGGCAGAAAGATCGAGGCTGAGTACGATCGAATGCACAGACGAACCTGAAATTGGCCATTTTGGAATGTACAACTTTGTAAAAATCAAACCACAATGGAGCAGTATGCAAGCAAGAAATCAAACACAAAACCCAACTACTTACTTTTTTGAAGAATTCGCTTGATCTTTCTGTACTGATCGGCCTCCCTCAGTTTCAGGTCTGACCAGCGTTTCCTCAGTTGCTCCTTGGATCGTTGTACCCCAAACTGATTGTACAGCCTTCTCACAACTTTAGACATGATCTTGGCCTTGCGGACATTGGGGTTGAGGTAAGGCCCATACTTCCCATCATAGTCGCTCCTCTTTAATATGTCCACCATCTCCAACATTTCTCCAAATGACATATTGGAGGCCTTGAATTTCAGGCTCCGGGATCGGGACGTTTCTGCCTCTGGACTTTCCTCGTCCTCCTCCTCGTTGGTGGGATATTTGGGGCGCACCTGCTGTGTCCACGCCATGTGCTCTCCCCACTGCGCCGTAAAGAGAAGGGGTGGGGAATAGACGAGAAAGATCGTCAGGGGCGGGCGGAGTTTGACGCATGCGCACTGTATATAAAAACGTCACACGCCTGTGTCGTAGCCACGATCTGGGAGACGAGGGGAGAGAAAACTCACGCACGAGACGATCGCTACAAACGAAGGTACAATTTGACGTTGGTACATAACTAGCCTAGACTGATTTGAACTTGAGGCTTCTTTATGGAGAAGATTAGGAGAGTTTAGCCTGACATAATTTAGAGGGTTTTGTGTGGTGTTGTGTCTTGCAGAGATTATGCAGGGATTCAACGACATGAGTTTTCTCCCCCCTCTTCATTGCCAAATTCAGGGAATTTCCCGTTTTATGGCAGGGTAAACACCCACATTACACCAACAAACCAAAGAGGCACGCAGCCCTGGAGGAACTTGTGGAATTTGTCAAGCCAAGGTTCCCCACGGCAACTGTTGATGATCTAAGAAAGAAAATTGGCAGCCTGAGGAGTGCGTATATCAGGGAGCGGAAGAAGGTCGTGAAGTCTGAGGAAACTGCAACTTCAGCAGATGAGGTCTATGTGCCCAAGCTCTGGTACTATCAGAGTCTCCATTTTCTGAAAGACCAGACTGATGTCACGGAGCCAACCTCGACTCCTCCTTCCACGCTTCCTTGCGCGCAGCCCACCCCTGATGAGGCTTCCGAGGAGCAACCTGGGCCTTCCAGTATGGAAGAGGTGGAGGAGCCCAGCTTGTTCCAGGTATAGTATTTTTGTTACCATTTATGGGAATAATGAATGATGTTCACTTAATTCAGGATCCCCAATTGCTTAGTTCCTAACGTGTTTGACATATCAACAGACAGTGGTGTTGGAGACATTTGGGGCCAGAATCTAAACTGCTGGGCTGAGAATTGTATGGTTTTCTATTTGTAAACATTTTGCACCAGTCACTAGATGAGAATTGTGTGTGTTTGATGAACAAATAACTGAAACTATGTCCCTTTTTCATACACAGGAAGACCTCAGCCAGGAGGTGGCTGTGGAAGGTGGCAGTCAGGAGGAGGCAGGGGTTAGTGGCAGCCACGAGGTGGGTAGTGGCAACCAAGAGGGGGCTAGGCCTCGGAGCCTGACTGACACCCAAACCCCTCCCCTCCGCCTTCCGTACAAAAGGGCGAGAAGGGGGGGTTATGCGGCACAGTCAGCGCTCCGCATGATAAGAGAGGCTTCAGACTCCCTACATGCCACACCCGCCGACGAGGAGACCTTTGGCTCGGTGGTTGTCACAAAAATGATGGGTATGGAGGTGAGGCAACGCAACATGTGTGAGGGGCTCATCCTCCATGTCCTAAATAAGGGTAGGGCTGGGGAGATGACCCCACTCACACATGTTTGCCATAGTTACCATGCTCCGCCTCCTCCTCCTCCTCCTCCTTCTGCCACCCCACCAGCACGACAGCCACAGCGTGCAAGGAAGCGTGGAAGGAAGACCTGAGAGTGACGACCTGGCATCAGTCTGGTCTGAGAGAAGATGGAGCCTCTTGTAGTACCAGAGCCTGGGGACCTAGATGGCATCTGCTGCAGTTCCGGATACTTTGGACTTCACGACCAGATTGCACTCCCCTTAATATACGTACTCCTCAGGCCCCCAATTTTCTACGCTTGAACAATGATGGTTGCCGTGGGGGGCCAAGGCTTTGCAAATTCCCCAAGTTTCACCATGGCTGCGTTCCTCTTTGGTTTGTTGGTGTGACCTAAATAAAGGTTTTTTTGATTTGAAATAATCATTGACTATTGTGTTTAACTTTTCTACAATGACAGTTTTTCTTTGAGTAGCCAGGTACATTTCACTAATCCTAAAGTAGAATTAACAAGGGGCACCAACAACCAACAAACTCCTAGTAAATTTAAGCAAGAAATACAAATGTTAATAATGTGGTTTTGGTAAGTTGAGACACACAACCCCCCTCCAAAAAAAAAAAATCCTTCAAATATGTATTCCCCAAAAAAAAAAAAAAAAGACAAATCATGGTAAAAAAATAACAAAGATTCTTTTACGATCTGAGTAAAAATAAACATGTAGTGTATAAATGCTGCAAAGTAATAAAGAACTAAGTTTGTGAGAAGTGCGGGTGAATAGGAGCAGCTAAAACATGTCATTCTTGTTGCATTGTAAAGAAAAAGAGAATGCGCTGCATTAAAGACATTTTAACATTGCAGCGTGATGAATGTGCTGTGTCGATTAGGAAAGGTAGTTTTACCTGACCGAGCGCTTCCGTCACAGAATTTCTTCTGAGCATGCGTAGCACTTTGTCCGGTCGGACAACCGTACACACGATCGGGTTTGGTGTGATCGGACCGGGTTGACGGCAAATCTTTCCAGCAGGAGATAAGACTTTGTCCGTCGGACAAACCGACGAACACTGTCCGATGGTGCATACACACGGTCTGATTTTTCAACAACCTTGTCCGATCGGACAGAATCCATGAAAAAGTGCGACCGTGTGTATGGGGCTTTAAACTGAAATCATTTGAGTAAGAATTGTCTAGATATCCCATCACACAGTATTGTATATTTTAGTTTTGTTGTATGTACCGTTTGTGTTCCCCTTGAGCCCGCTAGGGGAAGGGAGCCTTGACTGCAGTGAGCATGGCATAGTAGCAGGGGCATGGTTAAATATATGAATTCTACACAATATAGAGTGATTCTTTAAAAAAATATATTTTACTTACATTCATCCATTGTAGTTTGTGGCTTGCAGTTGTCTTTGTTTTCACGTGGCATTTTGGGATTGTTTTGTGTCAAAGTTTGGGGACACACCTGACAAAAGATAATTAGGATAAAGAATCTAATTTCCAAAGCATGAAATGTTAAAGTACTGTCATATACATTCATATGTAGTTAAGTAGTTATAGTGGCCTTGTCATCTGTGTCTTCAAGTTCTGCCGCCTTGCTGCTCCCCAGGAGCGGCAGCCATTCTGCATTTCCGGGTGTGTGAATGCTTGCTCCCCTGCTGCACCCAGTAGTTCATCTCACTGGCCCTTACATCACTTACAGGGTGTATGAGTTGGCGGAAGAAACCACGACATACAATGGGGGAGCAGGAATTCAACACCTGAGTGTTGAATAACAGGAAGCGCCAAAGCAGCAAAGTTTGAGGACAGGGGCCACTGGAAAGGTAAATATTGATGCTATTATATTAGCGGACCTAGTTTAAAAGTGACTCTGTGGTGACAGAGTCCTTGTCAAGCAGAACGTTAAAGCAGGTACATAGCTAAACAGAATTAAAGTACACATAGACGAGTTGCCTGCCAAAGGATTTATAATTATGCAGCCCTGATATTTACACAATCCTGTCAGGCAGCACAGGCAGGCAGCTGACGTGTACTTTCTATACTGCAGTTTAGTCATTCAGCCTGGTCACATCCTAACCCTCAGCCTGTGAATGTACAGTGCAGCAGCAACAAACGAATGAACCCGTCTCTCTGCTCACTTTGTGCTCTACTCCTGTCAGCATTTCCCTTGTTAGCACATGTGCAGTGCAGCACACCTGATTGGCTAGTGCAGCTCCTCCCTCTCCCAGTCTGATTGAATCTGTACAGGCAATTTCCAGTTCAGGTACACTAGTCACATTTAAAAATACATTTGTTTTTGATGAATACACAACTGTGCTTAATAGGTGTTTTTTTTTAATATCCGCATGGGGTTCAGCTTGAAATGAGGGTTTTTAATAATAAAGTAGAGCTCGTCGCTTGTCTGCTTCCTCCCCCCCCCTCCGCTGCCAAATTTGGCATCTTTTGGGGAGGGGGGGTGTCGGGTACCTAGTTTTGACAGGTACCCGCTCTCACTTCCACTCCGGTTTGCCGTGGCGAACTGAACCCGAAGTTAGGACCCCCTCCTTCCCCCAGTAGCCTTCTTCGAGACTTCACAGGTCCCAGAAGACTGTGGCCCATTCACAAAGTGTAGCGCAGTAGGAAACCAGCTGTGAAACCACTGTCGGTTTCCCTTAGTCAAGATGGCGGCGCCAGAACCCGATAGCCGATTAAATAATCGGCTTGGGTGAGGACACTGCTGGATGCCTGGACAGGTTCCCCTAATATTGAAACTCAGCAGCTACAGTATTTGTAGCTGCTGAATTTTATTTTTTTTCTGAAGGAGCTCCTCTTTAAGTCAAGTGAGTCTGAAATATTGCATAAAACATTTTGCATTTTCATATTTAGCCAGCAGGTGGAGCTCTAGGCTTCTTTTCCCATGCTTGTCAGATGTAATTTCAGCAGTCGTTTCCCAATGCAGCGCAATAGGGCAGGTGTGAAGGAGCCCTAAGACATTTTTTTCTGTCTTCGTGCCTATTGCAAATTTCTACTCACTTCATGTCTGGTTGAACCATTGTTTTCAGTACAGAAATTCAGAGTAAATCTTTCTAACTGAGCCATGGATGGGTTCAAATACTCACCATTCTATCATAAACTAAATAAAAAATAAAAAATAAAAATTTTTTTTGCTTGACGTACATTTTTACAATTGTTTGCAGGTGCCCCTTGTGCTTGTGCTTATGTGGCACAAATGTTTCCATCCATTTTTTCTTGTCAGGTAGGTTCCCATAAATTTTTTATCACCGGAAACCGCAGTTTATATACTGTAAAACTTCCATAGCAGTGTAAAGATCAAAGGTAACATAAAAAACGTTCCTTTGTATTGTTAGTAATATGTTTTACACATACTGTGTCCCCTTCTTAGAAGTTTACATGATTGGGTTTTACCTCACTTTAACAACTTCTGTTATCTCAGTGTAAGTTTACAAGTCAGCTTAGTCATATTCATTCACTGGCCATACAGTGAATCTGGAAAGTATTCGCAGCGCTTCACTTTTTCCACTATTAGCCTTATTCTAAAATGGATTAAATAATTTTCCTCAAAATTCTACAAACAATACCCCATAATACCAACATAAAAAGTTTGAAATCTTTGTAAATTAATAAAAAAAAATATTAGTGCCAAAGGTGCTTCAACAAAGTGTTGAGCAAAGGCTGTGAATATGTACGTACATGTGATTTTTTTCGTTTTTTTTATTTTTGATAAATTTGCAAAGATTTCAAACAAACTTCTTTCACGTTGTCATTATGGGGTATTGTTTGTAGAATTTTGAGGAAAATAACGAACTTAATCCATTTTGGAATAAGGCTGTAACATATCAAAATGTGGAAAAAGTGAAGCGCTGTGAATACTTTCCGGATGCACTGTAGGCTAGTAGAATTTTGTTTTGAAATTTTTCACTTTCAGTCCCGGTTCACACTGGGACAATGTGGGAAACCCTGTGATTCCTGTGCGGGTTTCACGCATCACAACTAAATCGCACACTGGTTCACACTGACATCTGCAAACCGCTGAGGGTGTCAATGTAACGTTAACCACTTCCGGACCGCCGCACGCCAAAATACGTCCTAACTTTGAAGAGGAATATCGTTGTTATGGCAGCAGCTAGCTGCCATAACCTCGGTATCCCCTTCTTTGGTGGGCAGTCCGGTTTCCAATAATAGTGGATTCGCCGCAAGATCACTTTTATCGGCGGCGGGAAAGGCCCCCCTCCCGCCGCTCTCCGGTGCCCTCCACCACTTACTGAAGCCGTTGGTAGTGGTGGAGGCAATCGGATCCTTCTCAGTGTTAGGTATGGAGACAAGTGAGGCGAAGATGGCCATCCATCTCCATACCATTGCAGGGCGGAAACTACGTCAAAACGCTCTTAAAGGGACATTTTTTTTTTAATTGCATTGTAGTGTAAATATGAGATCTGGGGTCTTTTTGACCCCAGATCTCATATTTAAGAGGTCTTGTCATGCTTTTTTTCTATGACAAGGGATGTTTACATCCTTGTAATAGTAATAAAAGTGACACAATTTTTTAAAAGAACAGTGCAAAATAGAAAAAAAAAGGTAAAACAAATAAGAAAATAATTTTTTTTTTTTTTTAAACATGCCCCAACCCACCTAGCTCCCGTGCAGAAGCGAATGCAGAGGTGAGTAGCGGCCGCATATGAAAACGGTATTCAAACCACACATGTGAGGTATCGCCGCAATCGGTAGAGCGAGAGCAATAATTCCAGCACTAGACCTGGAACTCAAAACATGCAACCTGTATAATTTTTTAAACGTCGCCTTTGGAGATTTTTAAGGGTAAGTTTGTCGCCATTTCACAAGCGGGCATAATTTGGAAGCGTGACATGTTGGGTATCAATTTACTCTGCATAACATTATCTTTGACAATATAAAAAACAATTGGGCTAACTTTACTGTTGTCTTATTTTTTAATTCAAAAAAGTGTATTTTTTCCCAAAAAAGTACGCTTGTAGGACCGCTGCGCAAATACGGTGTGACAGAAAGTATTGCAACGACCGCCATTTTATTCTCCATGGTGTTAGAAAAAAAATGTATAATGTTTGAGGGTTCTAAGTAATTTTCCAGCAAAAAAAAAAAAAACACTTTTAACTTGTAAATAACAAATTTTAAAAAGAGGCTCGGCCCTCAAGTGGTTAATGACACCCCCAAATTTGTTGGCAGATCACAGTGCGAACTGCAAAATAGTACAGGAATTTAGATTGCATGGGTGTGAACACCCATGCGATCCGATCCCAGTGCAGACCAAAAAAAAACGTTCACCGCTAAGGAGATATTTACATTAAATGCAGCCAGTGACATGTCACTGGCGCATGTGCTCTGAAGGAACGGCCACTCGCTAAATACACCTGTAAAATACATAAGTAGGAAGTGTTTTACATGCCAAAAGTTTTGTATTTCTATCCATACGATTATATCCTATGATTTACCTAAACTCTAACACCACGCAGCCAGGGTGATACTGCAGCTTGAAAAAGCTCTGTACAGTTTTTTTTTCTTTTTTTTGCTGAGCTAAATTACAGTTTATTAGGTAAAACAAGCGCCGTACATTCTTCAGTAAAAACAAAAATGGAAAAATCTTCATTTTTGGTCAGTAATTTATGCCTCATTCACGCATATGTGTGCAAATACACGCGATTGCGAACAAATATGCGCAAATGTATAAAGTGAATATCAATCTGCGCAATTTCGTGACATAAAGTGGTGTAACAATTTTTTGAATAATTATTAGTAGCGGCTATAACAAGTGTTTTCAAGTGTAAATAATCAATAAACAGTGCTGCGCTATAAAAGAAAACATTAATAATAATAAAAGTGTAACTAAAAATGGTAATCAATAAACATATATTGCTGAAAGTTCATATATAATATCTGTGACTGATTGAAGTGAAGTCAAAAAAATCAATACATCAACGGTGCAAAAATCCATTAATGTTTTTTTTTATAGCGCAGAACTGTTTATTGAAAATATGCGTGGAAATGCGTGACCACCTATTCACGAAATGCGTGCAAATACATACAAAAGAAGTCTGAAAAAGTACATGCTCAAACAGGAGTATCATGTGCACGAGGCCTTATTGAGCAAATCAGTTTGTTGCATGCTCCTTATTTGTTAGTTGACTTAAGAGCTCCTATGAGATTTTCTCTCTCTTCCTGTCATCATGTTCCTTGTCAGCCAATCTGCATGCAACACATCTGATTGGCTCCTAGTACTGTACTTGCTTCTTTCAGACTGAGTTCTGCTGTACAGCTGATTTCAGGAGGCCGATACCTAGTCAAATTCAGGTATTTACACAAACTAGTTGCATTTAAAAAAAACTTTAAGGGCCTGTTCACATCAGATGCAGTGGGGCTATGTGGCAGCAACTGTATTTCAAGCACAACCCCAACACATAGGCAAGGTAAAATGCCTTGTTTTGTATGCTGTCAGTTCACCCCACAGGCCACAGCGTTGCTGTGGGGTGAGCTGAAAAAAGTACTGCATGCAGTACTTTTTTTTTTCTCTAGTGCATTGGGATGCAACGTGAACCTAGGGTTGCCACCTGTCTGGGATTCACCTGGACAGTCTGGGTTCTGAATCATTTGTCTAGGTTTCAGACTGTCTGAAACCCTGACACATTATTCAGACCGAACTGCAACCCCCCCAACTTAGATGTGCCTGGGCACACCCTATTCACCCAGTACGGCGCAGAATCCCCCTGTTGCCTGGGTTGCACACACGTATGCTCCCCATTAACCAAGTACCACAACCACCAAGTGCATAGGCCCCCTCCCTCCCTTCTCTGTCCTGCCCCTGAGCAAGTGAGTACACTAAGGTAAGGGGGGCTCTGTGGACTCTGATGTAAGAGGGAGCTTTGGGAACCCTGATTTAGGGGGGATGTTGGGAATTCGGATGTAAGTGGGGGCTTTGGTTAGTAGAAACCCCTTTACATCAGAGTTCCATTTTATACCACAGTGCTCAGTATTCCCCCTTAAAAAAAATACAATTGCTGTGTGCCGCTAAAGTGTTCGGGTTTGGCTTGAAGAAAAGGAGGCAACCCTACGTGAACCATATGTGGGAATGTGTTCATATGTATATTTTGTAAGTGCATAGGTACATGGTTGACAGTCATACTGAATAATTACATATGCAGCCAACACTTCACAGTTAGTGGTGGTGAACTTTGACTTTTGCAAGTCTTGTTTCTTGCTCAGACTGACAGAAAAACAATGCACCAGAGTGTGCAGTGTGTGGCTTATCCTGCAATGTTAGTATCCCTCCTGCAGGGTTCTGTACAGAGGTTTATAGTATAGGTTAGCACTTCAGCCTTGCAGCACCAGGATCTCTAATTTGAATCCTGTTCAGGTCATTATTTTCACCGAGTTGGAAGGTTTGTGCTTGTGTGGGTTGCCTCCTACACTCTGTAGATAGTACGTAAATAGTTATATCTTTACAAAAAGTAAAGCAAGCATTTATATCCGGTGAATCACCAAGGTTGTGTACTTTAATAAGCTCTCTTATCTGTCTGCTTTATTGCAGAAATAAATTCTTTTACTTTTCTCTGTTTGCTAAATTTTAATACATCTGAATTTCAGGTAAGAGCTTTATTTCAAGATTACATTAGTAACAATGGAAGTATGCATATCTTATTCCTGAGTAACCTCTGTGGAAGGTGACAATCACTGTAGTAGTCAACGCTACAAAAATTATCGCCGCAATCCTCTGGGTCCTGCGCTAAGCAGCTTTCCTTCTGCATAGTGAGCACAGGGGGTCACTCACATTGCACTGCCGCCATTCACAGAGCGCCTTGTATTTTTTTTAATGAGTACAAAGAATTTGGGAATTGGTGGGAATTGTAACATCCCCACCCCGCCTCTCCGCTTTGTCCAATTACAGATAGCTTTGTAGTCACTGAAGAAATAGGCATTTTATGAATGGTGACTACTACAGAGATTCTTTGCTTCCACGGCCTTGCTGAAGTATGAGATAAGTATACTTACGTTTGTCCAAACTTCAGCATTAAATTGAATCTGTGTTTTTTATCAATGCAAATCAGCTACTTAGATTCCTCTCACACTGATTCATTTTTCCTGTGCTTTTGCTCTGCATAAAGTGATTGTAAAGTCTCGTTTTATTTTCTATAAAATAATAAACATGTTAAACTTACCTCCACTGTGCAGTGGATTAGCACAGAACAGCCCGGATCCTCCTCTTCTCGGTGCCTCTTCTGTGCTCCTGGCCCCTCCCTCCTGTTAAGTGCCCCCACAGAAAGCAGCTTGCTATGGGGGCACCCAAGCCGAGCTGCAGCTCTGTGTGTCCATTCAGACACAGAGCTGTGGTTCAGCCCCGCCCCCTCTCTCTTCTGATTGGCTAATTGATTTGATTGACAGCAGCGGGAGCCAATGGTGCCGCTGCTGTGTCTCAGCCAATCAGGAGGGAGAAGGCCGAGACACTCATGGACATAGCTGGACAAAGATGGGGCTCAGGAAAGTATTAGGGGGATGCTGCACACAAAAGGCTTTTTATCTTAATGCATAGAATGCATTAAGATAAAAAGCCTTCTGACTTTGCAATCCCTGTAAAGCAATTGTAAACCGCTGGCTTTTTTTTTTTTTTAGGAACCCGAAAGGTAAAGGCATAAAGTGCTAGTATGCATTGCACTAGCACATTATGTTAAACTTACCTTAAAATGAAGCCCTCCCATGCTGAAGAGTCAGCGCTGCAGGGGCTCCCATGTTCACCTGTCTTGCTTCCGGGTTTGCGGACTCCAGCTCTGCGACTGGCGGGAGCCACAATGATGTCACTCCCGCACATGCACGCAGGAGCCACCGTTCCTTCATGGCACAGGGCTCTGAAGGAACGGCACGGGTGGCTGTTCCTTGAGAGTGCATACACCAGTGATATCACTGGCTGCATGTAATGTAAATATCTCCTAAACGGTGCATTTTTCGGAGATATTTAGTAATTTGAATGGGGTGAATGGCGCTCCCTAAAAACAGACCAATAAATCCTATGTGTGTATACAATATAAACTTAATGTACTCCACCCTATGTGACCATACAGGTAAATAGTACCTTAATATACCACAGAGTATAACAATGACCCCAACTTTCTAAAAAATCAACAATATGTAAAGCTATTTGATAATTTTTATGACGAAACGCGTAAGGTGACGCTACGCACTTACGTCACTTCCGGTATACGAGGAGGGAGCCTGGAACGCAGGTGGATCGCACGCCGTAAACTGGCCCCTCTGTACTTGTTTTGTGCTTCAGTTTATACCTCTACCCACTCAGAGGTTTTTGTTTGCTTTTAATTATTTTAAATAAACCCCTTTTTTTATGGTATTACACTATGGGAGACATATCTTTTTTCCATGTGGATTCATCTGTGGGAGTAATCTGATCCTCTCCCTGGATACTGGGCTATTGCAAACCGGTGTGGATCCCCTGAGTCGCTGCAGCAGCCGGAGAAGCCAGTGAGAGGGGCTGTCGGTAAGCTGTTAGAGGAGTTACCAGGAGAATTCAGCCACGGTTATCCTACATGCCTACCACCCCAGCTGGGGTATTATTAGCTGGTGAGTGGGGACCCTTGAGGGGAAGCACAAAAGTCACCTGATTTGCCACGCACAAGAGTCACTTTATTTCAATTGCTGCACAAGTATATTTTTTGAACAAGTTTTTTGGAATTTCTTTGGAACATTTGGAACACTTGGCCACTTTGGAGCTTCACGCTGATTTGGAACAATTATCTTTATATATCTAAAATGTATTATTATATACTTTTTGCACTTAATTTCTGACCACTTTATTGGACTTATTTTTTTCTTTTTTCTTTTTTTTTTTTAATTCATACACTCATATTGGGTATATGATTTGGTGGTTTCTTTGGTGGAATGTTGAAGTGTCTTCAAATTCATTAATTCCATTATCACATATGGTATATAAGTCTATTATTGGATAATTGTAATACTGAATAGTGGGAGGTTCACTTTTGCACATATATCCTTATTTTGGTAATAGCATTACATATTGTTGATTTTTTAGAAAGTTGGGGTCATTGTTATACTCTGCGGTATATTATAGGTACTATTTACCTCTATGGTCACATAGGGCGGAGTACATTAAGTTTATATTGTATACACACATAGGGATTATTCGTTTGTTTTTAGGGAGCGCCACTCACCCCATTCAAAATACTCTTTATTCCTTTAGCCCTTTTGGGGGTCTAATAGGGGAGACAGCACACCTTTCTGTCCTAAGCGCGGATTTCATTTTATCTTAGGAGATATTTACACTACCTATAGATAAGCCTTATTATAGTCTTACCTATAGGTATAAGCAAAAGATAGAAGTTTCCTTCCTCTTTAAAAGTGCAAAAAAAAAATGCAAGTCCTGCATGCAGCATCTTTGGTGCTGAGTTGAAAAAATGCATCAAAAGCGTACCTGCCATTGATTTCTATTAAAAAAACACCAAAACGCATCGAAAATGCAATATGCATTGTGCTAAATTTAGTGCACTCCATCAAAAACGCATATGTTTACCCTGTTTTTCAACAGGGCAACGTGAAAGGGCCCTTGTGGAAAAACGACGTTGGGTCAGATGACATGCTTAGACTAGACACAGAAGCATTTCCTCAGTCTCCTCTCCAACAGGTATCAGACTTGCAACATTGTAACTTTGCAGCAAGTCACAAGGTGAGTGACTGCAGCAGGGACTGATCTGTGTCAGACATTTCAGAACAAGAACTGGACAGGCACCAGGCTTTTCATGATTGAGTCAACTCCGAGGCAACATCTCAGTCCAAGTATATTCTGATACTGGGTGATACCTGAAAAAAAAAATAGGATTTTTTCTACAGCTTACCTGTAAAATCCTTTTCTTGAAGTACATCACGGGACACAGAGCAGCTATAGTAATTACTATCTGGGTTATACGCCACCTATAGGTGACTGGACACTGGCACACCAAAAAGACAGGAAGTTCACCTTTATATAACCCCTCCCATACAGGAAGTACCTCAGTTTTGTAACAAGCAATTCACAAAAGAGGGGAGGGACCTCTTTTGTACTTGTACTCCAAGAAAATGATTTCACAGGTAAGCTGTAGGAAAAATCCTATTTTAATTATCGTACATCACGGGACACAGAGCAGCTATAGTAATTACTATCTGGGTTGTCCCAAAGCAATGCCCCTGAGGGTAGGGAGACACCATCAAAGAAGCAGCCACCAAAGAAGGACCTACTCTGCTATTTGTAATACGCTGAGGCCAAAGGCAGTATCTTCTACGTGATTGACATTGACCTAGTAAAAACCCTGTAGATGTATAAACAAAAGACCAAATAGTAGTCTTGTACACCTGGGCCACTGACACCCGATGATGGATGGCCCAAGATACTCCCACACCTGGTAGAGAATCTCTCCCCAGAAAAAAAAAAAAGAGTTTGCCATTTAAACCATAGGCATCATTGATAAACTGGCAGATCCACTGCTAAATATTTACCCTGGATGCCGCCTGCCCTTCCTGGGCTCTTCTGGCAGCACAAACCAGGATTCCTGACTTGTGCCGTCAATTCAAGTAGACCATGAGCGTCTGAACTACCTCTAGAGTAGGTAGCGATCTTTCTCCTGCCGACTGTGGATTAGGAGAAAAATAAAAGGTAAGACACTGTCCTGATTCAATTGAAAAGTAGAAACCACTTTAGGCAATAAAAATGGATGAGGACGCAACATCACCCTATGATGAGAGACCAAGAATGGCTCCTTGCATGAAAGAGCCGCCAACTCTGACACTCCACTTTGTGAAGTGATAGCAACCAAAGAAGCCACCTTCTGAGATAAAAGGACCAACAGAATCCCCCAATTGGTTCAAAAAGTGGCCTCTGCAAGGACAGTCAAGATCAATTCAAGTCCCAAGGACACAAGAATGACCTGACAGGTGGGACTGTCCAAGTTACATGCTGTATGGAGTATGAAACAAGGAGTGAGGAACAACGGCCCCTGAAAATAAAATGGATAGGGATGACCCTTAACGTTACCGATTGGAGAAATAAAAAGAAAATCTCCCACTCGCATATTTCTGCGGGTGCCACTTCCTGGGGTACCCCAGGAATTTTTTTTTTTCAAGTTGGCTTCCAGGGGCTCAACAGTGCGGAGATGCAGGACTCAAGACCATCAGGTCTAGCTGGACTGGGAGTGCCAAGACAAAAAACGTCAAATAAGGGAGAACCAGACCTTAAGGTGTTACCAGTACATGTACCCCTTTTGGCAGTGGGACTCTTGTCCCGGACACACCTGTCCCAAAATGTTGTAGAACTTGGAATCAAGTAGATTCCCCTGCAGAGTTCCCCTTGTCACTATCCTATACCTGGAATATGTATTAGCGATAGAGACAGCACTTGTACTGTCCCAGACAGAATGTGATATACCTCTCTGTTTTGCATGACCTCTGGTGGGGCCCTGGTGGTTGATATATATATGCCTGCAGAGGCATTTCCAGATTGTAAATACAACAGGCTATTGGACAGTATTCTTTCCCATGGAGACCAAGCCCACTGTACTGTAGCCAGCCTCAAGTTAACTTAGAGAGACTGGCATCAGCGGTTATTATTTTTCAAATTCCTAAAAAGGAAAAATATCAAGCACCAATTTTTGCTCTGCAACACCCCGTAAACAGAACCTTCTGGCAATGCAATGCCTGGATCTTCAAGTTACAGACAGAGAATGAACCTCTACCAAGACCTGGAGTAGGGCTGTAAGTAGACAATGTGCTTTGACCTAAAAACAGCTTCCTCTTGTAGAAATATATTGAAGGAACCCCTGGAATTGACTGCTTCCTAAGCAAAGATTGAGGTAATGAGTATTGAGGTGTCTTCAGCAAGCCCAGCACTGGGGCTAGATACTTTGTCAACCTTCCGGAGATGTGGCCAACCCAAAGGGAAGATTCACAAATAAAACGGCTTTTTACTGCAATTACAAAAATCTATGATGAGCCTGGAAACAAATCGCCACATGAAGATGTGCATTTACAGATTATTGTGGACCCCGAAATCTACCTCTTGCAGAGGTCATCACTGAACAGTCTAGCCTATCTGAAACAGGAGGATGTTCAGCGGCTTGAGATAGACCTCATGTCCCTATTTGGCTTTGGAACTGCTACCATTTAATTGTCTCACAATAATGAGCCCATAACTTCTGCTCCAAGAGCAAAGGCAAGGCAAAAGACTGACGACTCTGTGACAGACCCAAACAGTCCCAAGAGGTGCACTTAACCTACCAGGTTTCTGCCAGCTAAAGATGGAACAAACCACCTGAGAGACTGCCCTAAGATTTTCTGGCCTGAGATACTCTCAAAACACCGCAGCCTCAGATTGCTCCCTCACCCAGGTGGGGAAAGCTTACAGTATCTGGTATCCCCGGGCAGTCTCCCATCTATATACTAACTAGGCTTGATCCTGCTTAGGCTTCGATCAACCAAAATCAAGGTGATGCGCCGCAGTCTGGTAAAAAATGAATGCGACAGAAAACTCTGCAATGCAAAACACCACAGTGGCACAGATGCACCCAACACCACTGTCCAACGGGAGATGTGGACACCGCCAGATCCCTGAACCTGAGAGCCGTCCCCCTGCTTCCCCATCTGCCTCTCTTTTCTGGAACCATTTAACTGGTATAACTGGTAAATAACGCAGCAACTATATTAGCCAACCTAATATACAGTCCTTCAAGGATGCAGGCCAAAAACAATGTTAGTTTAACTCTATGCAACCCCTTAGGTATGCAAGTACCTAGGTATGCAAACATGCAGGTATACAAGTATTCTTGCTATTTATGCATTTATGTATGCAGTACAAGGTCAATAAGCGCACACGTATGTACCCCTGGGCAAACAAGCACATATGCATGTAGCCCCAGGCAAATAAGCCCATATGCATGCAGTCTTATGCAAAAAAGCACATGTGTATGTAGTCCCAGGAAAACAAGTACATATGTATACAGCTTAATGTAAACATACATATGCAGCACAAATGAAAACATGCCAGCATGTGTTTAAGCAATATACATCTATGGAAGCATGCGTTTATGGAAGCATGTTCTTATGCAACTATGAGAATTGAGTGTGGCCTCTTGTAATGAAAAGCAAAAATGAGAGTGTATGAACTTGTACCATCATCCAGGAATCAAGTAGTATATAGAATTGGGAGACTAATCCCCAACTAGGCTACCAAAGAAATATGGGGGCAGTTTTGGACTATCGCGGTACAGTGAAAGCAATACAATAAATAATATAAAATTATATATAAACAGTTGCAGGTGATTTTATTGATGCCAGAGAACAAATCATCATTTACATATAAAAACATAATAGCGTTACACATTATGTCACCAGTGAGTAGTCACAATAAAACAATTGATCACAGATGTAATTTTCCTCGACTAGTTTCGCGGACATTTACCGCTTCATCGGGAGGTTATCTGTGATTAGATCGAAAAAAAAACAAGCATGATGATCGAAAAGTAGAGAGATAAAGCATTATCATACAGTATCATAATTAAAAAGAATCTTTTGGGAATAAGACGGGGAAAGAGCAAGGTGCTTACCCATGCTCCAGCAGGCCTCGAGCTCATAGTGCTACCACCTAAAAAATGGTCCCCCGCGGCAACTCAGGGGAGCCACACAATGTGATGATTGGGATCTGAATGGATAAGGTAAAAGGAGTCAGTATAGTATCAGCTTATCAGGGCAAAAAATTGTAAAGTGCACAAAAGCTGTGAAAAAACGGGGACAATGGAAGATAAGTGAGGAGTGAAATGGTGAAGATTAGTTTGAAATTGAAACAATGAAGCGGTTGAAAAGTGAAACAAGGTCAGGGTGAAAAAATGGAATCACTATGTGATGGAAAAGTGAGATGCAAGGATAAGAAAGGAAAGAAAAGAAAGGAGGGGGGATAAAAAAGGAGGGGGAAGAGTGGAAAGGAGGACATGGGGCAGGACAAAGGACAAAATATTGGGAAGGAAAAAGGTGGAAAAGAGGGGAAGACAGGAAATAGGGATGGGAAAGGACAATTGAAGGGAAAGGGAAGAGAAACAAAGGGAGAAGAAGAGGAGCGAACATACACGATATGAAGAGGAAAGAGGGGGGAGGGGGAAGGAAAAGAAGAAGGGGAAAAGAGTGGGTGGGGAAGGGAATTGGGGCAGTGTAACCAGAAGTAGACAAAACGGGGGAGTGAAACTGGTGTAAAATAAAGTGAATAAGGAGAAGCAGAATATACCCGGTAATGTTGTTGATAAGGTTAAAAGGATCCCGGGAGGGGCAACCCACTAAGGGGGATGATACCAGTGTGTGGCCCCAGTATTATTGCCATAAAGACCACAGGCCCAGAGTGGAAGCATGGTAAAGCTTGTCCACCCCTGCCTGAGTCTCCTATAGAGAAGAGAAGGAACGGTAACACAATTAGATTGACTGAGCCAGTGGCAGTATCTAAGGATAAAAGGTACTGCCTGTGGAGTAGTGAGGATATAAATTTAAAAAGCTTACTGAGGGCAAACTGGAGCAACCAATCCCAGGAGCTCAAATCTAGAACATCACAATACAGGCTGATGCCTGTTATATGTAGCTCCCAACCATGCGACGCACAACCAGCGCCGACGGGCGCTGGTGCATGACGCCACAGGGACAGGGCTTGCGCACAGCGCATGCGCAGAGTATTCCAGCGCACGCATGCGCACTGGCCCCGCGACGCCACGCACATGACGCCGCAAGTTCAGAGCTCCCGCATAGAGCATGCGCAAGAGAGTCGCGCGCACGCCTGCGCACTGGCCCCTAGGCCAAGGGGACAAAGTCCCTGCTAGGGCCAGTGCAAGGGGAGGAGCCCGCCCACTTTGTTGGAGGGGCGGGACCAACTCCTCCACCAGGGAGCTCACCGGGCTGCCGCAGAGGGACACAGATGGAGCAATCCGAGCCCAAGCCCGTCATGGAGGGGGAAAAGGGGGGGGGGAGAAAGAAGCTCATTTATAATGATAGAGGGGGAATATAATAACAGTAAACATTAATAAAAATTGTTTACACAAGGTAAAAGGTTTAAACATTAAGGCCTCATGCACACGGACGTTTTTGCAGCCGCATTTTTGAGCGTTTTTTGCAAATGGCATAGGCGTTTTAAGCTGTAAAAAAAACCCAGGACCAGTGCGTTCCGTGGCGCTGTGTTAGAGCTGTAAAAACGCGAATCGAGCAAAAACGCGCAAAAACGCTCAAAAACGCGCAAAAACGCGCACCGGCGTTTTTGAGCTGCAGCGTTTTTTTGCTGCAAAAATTTGATTGGACACTGTAATCCCTGTATAGTAAATTAGAGATGTGTAAAACGCTAATTAACGCTGACGCTAAAAAACGTGCAAAAACGCGCAAAAACGCCAATGCAAAACGCGGTAAAAGTCAAGTTTTTTTAGGCTGCTTTTTCCAGACGTCCAACCTAGCTTTACAGCCCGTTTTTTAAAACGTCCGTGTGCATGAGGCCTAAGAATACATGTAATTAATATAGGTGATTGGGATAAATATCCCATGAAGCCAATGCAGACTACAAATTCGAGCAAAGTCCCGGGTGAGCAGGGGCAAACGACAAACGACCATGATGAGGTACAACATGGTCGGAGGTGGGTAAGTAGCCTTACGAACGCCCGAACATCCCCTACTTACGAACGGGGCGCTGCGGGGACCCTCCGCCATTTTGCCGCCGTCCTCCGGCCGTCCTGCGCATGCGCGGCCATACGGAGCCTCGTCGGAAAATGCCGGCAAACTTCGGAAATATCCGTATTTGCCGAGCATGCGCAGAACGGCAATAGACGGAACATCGGAAATGTCCGGAAATGTCCGTAATTGTCCGTAATTGTCGGTCTGCGCATGCGCGGCCGACTTGCGAACAATTCCGACTTAAGAAGAGGCGGGCAGTCCCTAACGAGTTCGTAACTCGGGGACCCCCTGTAAAGTGGTAAAATTTGTCTGCCCCACAATGGAAGTCTAGAATGAATAGTTGCATGAAGGCTAACAATAGCAACAAATTAAACTAATAAGATAAGAATAATTATGTATAATAAAAGAGGCCGTCCCCCACAGGAACATAAAGTCAGTGGGGGAGGTTTTGTGATGCTAGGGAAAGGATTAACTGGAAACGTCAGAGTGGGGGGCAAGGGGCAGCCCAATCCACTCATTCACCAGAGGACCCCACCTAGCAACGGGCCTGGTGTGTTATCCACCAAATGAATATGAGAATTGAGTGTGGCCTCTTGTAATGAAAAGTAAAAATGAGAGTGTATGAACTTGTACCATCATCCAGGAATCAAGTAGTATAGAGATTGGGAGCCTAATCCCCAACTAGGCTACCAAAGAAATATGGGGGCAGTTTTGGACTATCGCGGTACAGTAAAAGCAATACAATAAATAATATAAAATTATATATAAACAATTGCAGGTGATTTTATTGATGCCAGAGAACAAATCATCATTTACATATAAAAACATAATAGCGTTACACATTATGTCACCAGTGAGTAGTCACAATAAAACAATTGATCACAGATGTCATTTTCCTCGACTAGTTTCGCGGACATTTACCGCTTCATCGGGAGGTTATCTGTGATTAGATCGAAAAAAAACAAGCATGATGATCGAAAAGTAGAGAGATAAAGCATTATCATACAGTATCATAGTTAAAAAGAATCTTTTGGGAATAAGACGGGGAAAGAGCAAGGTGCTTACCCATGCTCCAGCAGGCCTCGAGCTCATAGTGCTACCACCTAAAAAATGGTCCCCCGCGGCAACTCAGGGGAGCTACACAATGTGATGATTGGAATCTGAATCGATAAGGTAAAAAAAACTATGCATTTAGGCAAAAGATGAAAGTGTGCGCTGTAAACATGCATTAATGTGCCCATGGAAATCAGGCATTTACGCAATAAGCAAGCATGCGTTTATGAAAAGTGTTTATGCAATATTACGCAACAATGTATCTATGCAGACATGTATAAACGTGCATCTAATACAACCATGTATCTTTAAGCAATCATGTATCCTTATGCAATCATGTATCTTTATGCGATCAAGTATCTTTATGCAACCATGTATCCTTATGCGATCATGTATAACCATGCATATTTAACCACTTCACAACCGGCCCATAGCCGAAAAAACGGCTACAGGGCGGTTGCTTAACTCTGGGAGGGCGTCATATGACGTCCTCCCAGAATTCCCCTCTTGCGCGCCCCCTGGGGCGCACACTCGAGAACAGCCGTGATCACGGTAAACGGCCGCTCATCGCGTCAAATGACGGAGCGATCACATGTAAGCAAACCAGCGTCATTTGATGACGCCGGTAGTTCTCCCCTAATCTCTCTATACAGATCGGTACAGTGTGAGAGGAGAGGGGGAGGGATCGGTGGCAGCAGTGCTGTGGGCGGGATCTGTAGTGCCCACAGCCTGCCCTGCAGTCACCACCGATCCATCTATCCATGCTCAGCCATCCCTCCATACCCTGCAATACACAGCAATAGCCTGCAGTGTATTGCTGGGTATTGCAGGGTATGGAGGGATGGCTGAGCATGGATGGATGGATACCCAGCAGTACTCTGCGATACTCTGCCATAACCTGCGATACTCTGCCATACCCTGCGATACCCAGCAATACTCTGCCATACTCTGCGATACCCTGACATATTCTGCAATACCCTGCAATACTCTGCCATACTCTGCAATACCCAATTCCCCCAAAAAAAAATTTGAGGGAAAAAAAGTGTCAAACTAAAATAAATAAAGTAAATTAACAATAAAAAAAAAAAAAAAAAAAATTTAAAGCGCCACTGTCCCCGTGAGCTCGCATGCAGAAGCGAACGCATACGTAAGTCCCGCCCACATATAAAAAAGGTGTTCAAACCACACGTGAGGTATCGCTGCGAACGTTGGAGCGAGAACAATAATTTTGGCCCTAGACCTCCTCTGTAACTCAAAACATGTAACCAGTAAAAAATTTTAAAGCGCCGCCTATGGGGATTTTTAAGTAGCGAAGTTTGGCCGCATTCCACGAGCGTCTGCAATTTTGAAGGGTGACATGTTGGGTATCTATTTACTCGGCGTAACTTCATCTTTCACATTATGCAAAAACATTGGGCTAAATTTACAGTTTTGTTATTTGTAAAGCACAAAACTTTTTTTTCCCCAAAAAAACGCGTTAGAAAAATTGCTGCGCAAGTACCGTGCTAGATAAAAAGTTGCAACGACCGCCATTGTATTCTCTAGGGTCTTTGCTAAAAAAACATATATAATGTTTTGGGGTTCTATGTAATTTTCTAGCAAATAAATGCTGATTTTTACATGTAGGAGAGAAATGTCAGAATTGGCCCGGGTGCTCCAGAACACCTGATGGTGCTCCCTGCATGTTGGGCCTCTGTATGTGACCACGCTGTGTAAAAGTCTCACACATGTGATATCGCTGTACTCAGGAGTAATAGTAGAATGTGTTTTGGGGTGTAATTTGTGGTATGCATATGCTGTGTGAGAGAAATAACCTGCTAATATGACAATTATGTGGAAAAAAAAAAGAAAAAAAAAATCTTGATTTTGCAAAGAATTGTGGGAAAAAATTACAACTTCAAAAAACTCACCATGCCTCTTTCTAAATACCTTGGAATGTCTTCTTCCTTCCAAAAAAGGGGTCATTTGGGGGGTATTTGTACTTTTCTGGCATGTTAGGGTCTCAAGAAATGAGTCAGTACTTCAGGTGTGATCAATTTTCAGATATTGGCACCATAGCTTGTGGACTCTATAACTTTCACAAAGACCAAATAATATACCCCAATTTGTACTTATTTTTACCAAGGATATGTAGCAGTATAAATTTTGGCCAAAATTTATCAAGAAAAATTACAAATTTGCTAAATTTTATAACAGAAATTGGGTCCCCCAAATCCATATCAGACCCTTTATCCGAGCATGCAGCCCGGCCGGTCAGGAAAGGGGTGGGGACGAGCGTGCGCCCCCCCCTCCTGAGCCGTACCAGGCCGCGTGCCCTCAACATGGGGGGTGCCCTGTGGAAAGGGGGGCCCTGCGCCCCCCCCCCCCCCCAAATCACCTTGTCCCGTGTTGTCCCATGTTGATGAGGACAAGGGCCTCTTCCCGACAACTCTGGCCGTTGGTTGTCGGGGTCTGCGGGCGGGGGGCTTATCGGAATCCGGGAGCCCCCTTTAATAAGGGGGCCCCCAGATCCCGGCCCCCCATCCTATGTGAATGAGTATTGGGTACGATGTACCCCTACCCATTCACCTAAGGAAAAATGTGTAAATAAAAAAACTACACAATTTTTTAAAATACTTTATTGCACAGCTCCGGGGGTCTTCTTCCGTCTTGGGGGGTCTTCTCGCCGGAGTCCGCCGGAACCCCACACATGGTCGGAATGTCCGGCGGACTCTAGTCCAGCGGACAATCCCGCCGGAAAGTCCGATCGTGTGTATGTGGCCTTAGAATCACTTTAAACGGCACAAAAATTATTCACTAGACCTCTGGAATCTTTAACTTTTACCTTGTTTTATCCTTTTAAAGACCCTACCAGGGGCAGCTCGTCCATTAAGGGCTCACAGGCACTGCCCCACCTATCCATGCAGGATGCTGGATGCATGGACTCCAATAGGGGGGGATTAAAGCACCTGATTAGATCCAGAGGCTCCAATAGGCTTCAAAATAGGGTGGGCTCGGGGCACAGAGCACTGCGCTACAAGCCCACCCAGGTGTGTTACAATAGCGAATTAATATTCGCTATTGAAACATTGATCCTCCTCCCATCCAATCAGGAAACAGGTCTGAGACCCGTTTTCAGATTGGCCAAAAGGAGGCCAATTGGCCACTGAGGAGGAGGGAGGAGACAGAAGCCGCCATGATGCCCGCAGAGGAAGAGGAAGTAGCCCGTGATGCCCACCGCCTGTGATGCCACCCGCGATGCCCACCGCCTGTGATGCCCGCTGCCCATGATGCCTGCCACCTGGGTGAAGAACTGCAGGCCATAGATGGGTAAAGTGCTCCGGACCCCAACCGACTGGACCAGGGGGCAGCTGTGGGTGCACTGTTTGCTGCCCCCCCCCCAAAAAAAATTACCACCAGCCATCACTTAACCCTACAAGTACAGAAAATACCAGTTCATCTGCCAAAAGTGTACTCAGTCCCTAATTTATTGTTTGGTCTATGGAATTAATGTTAACAGCCCTGTCAAATTTTCTACTGCCTTTCAGACAGATGGGAATCTGTTCCCCATCCGTTCGGCAGATCAGATTACATGACAGTTGAATTATAATGGACAGGCAGTCTGTTTCTATCTGACCGCCCTATAGACAACAACCCGCTGTGTCCGCTCTGCATCGGGAGGGGAGGGGGAACGCAAGCATGATAAAGTAAGGGAAACGGCCATGAGGGAATCCACAAAAGAGCTCACTTAATTAGAGTTTACATGTATTCAATAGGCCAACCAAGGTTCAAACCCTATTCCAGAGTCAGCTGTCTCTCTCAGACCCATGCTGCCCATATCTTATCGAACTTTTACGGGCAGTTGTGTCCCATATATGTTAACTTATATAGAAGTAGGGCTGTGTTCACTAGAGCTTTCCATTGAGGGGGGGGGGGGGTGGTGGCTTATTCCATTGGAGGAGAATTGCTTTCCTAGCATAGAAGGCTGTGTAGAATAGTTTTTTTTTAGGTTGAGGGGCTTCTATTGTGTCACAGATTCCGAGTAGTAAAGGTATCGGATCGCAGGGGACCCGCAGTTTACCAATTAAATTAATGTCACTAATCACTTAATTCCAGAATTCCTGTAACCGCGGGCAAGACCACACAATATGAAAGAAGGAACCCGTATCAGAGCCACATTCTTCTTTTCATCTTTCCATTTTTATCAGTCTGTACTCTGTACTACCACAGTTGCTATGTTTGAACTACATTGCTTACTCAGATTTGAAGCATGGCTTTGCTGTATTCAAACCATGCCTGCCAAAAAAAGAGCACTTGGACAAGAATGAGATCCGTATGACTTAATAAAACAATGGGTTTCCAGAGAGTCTGCCAGCATCTGGATTAATGTTTAAAAGGTGCACCCATGTTGAATAACAATTTAAATTTGCCCAGTCGCAAACGAGTACCTAGAGCTCCCAAAACCATGTGGCTCTCTGCCATGCAGTTGGATGTTTTGAAGATCACTATGCTTCCAGTTCAGATCCTTTAGCTGGTAAAATAATGGCACTCTGTACCTTACCTGTAGAGAATAATGTGATCCCCTCACTGCAGCCTGCAGTCTCTTGGCTTTTGTTGTTTTTTTTTGTTTTTGGGCTGCAAAAGAATCTGCATCAAGTTGTTTGTAAACCCAACATTCATATTTCTGGTAGGTGCCAGCTGTACTTGTATGAAAAAGTATCCTGTTCTCTTTGTATTGCTTCCTTTATGTGAAATCCACACTAAGCAGGTGAACACACCTTGGTCAGTTCTCTAGCCTGCTCTCCTTCAATGATCAGACTTGTCCTGACACTCCCCCCTGTACAGCCTTTCACTGGGAAGTTCAGTGTGCTGCTGCTTCTCCTCCCCCAGCTCTTATGCTTCTAAGAACAGAAGGAATTTGATCATTTATTTAAAAAAAAATCTTCTTCTATCTATACACAAATGTTTTGCCTTTCATTTCTATTTTAAGCTGAATGGGTGGTTGCACACGGTGATTGTTTACAATCACTTTAAGCATATGTGGGATTCCTGATCATATGCATATGATCACTGGCTGTTGGGGTGACACCAAGGAAATGTTCTCCCAACACAAACAAGTGATGTCGCCTGTAAACACATATGTGTGTACAGTCAGCATTAAGGGGCTATTAAGCCTGAATATAGAACTCAGTCCCTGTGTCCCAGCAGCTTCTTCAAGTAGCGGTGGGAAGCAGGATGCAAACAAATATCCAAATCTCTTTATAGGAATCCTGTCATGAAAGAAATATCCAAGTTATCCACCCAGAACACTTCTGCTGAAAATGCTAATTGGCTCAATCTTGCCCTGTAACTTATTTACTTTTTTATTCACTGCCTCTGCCTTTTATTTACTGACCTGTGTTCTGTACTTTACTCTGACTTTATGGACAGCATGTTTTTTATGACATGTGACCCAGAAAGAACTGACGCCAGAAGCAGCCAGGCATCTACTATTTTCAGAAGAAGGTCAGCAATGGTAGCCTATAGAATGTTGTCTTTGTAGATTCTTCCTTACCTTACAGGTAAGTTAGAGTATCTAATTTTGAGCAGCATACAGTGCCAGTGCCATCTACAGGATTTTCAACAAAAGTGTAGGTCTCCTTTAAATATTAGTCACCAGGACCTCCAATTGCCTTGCAATGGCACCATGAATCTAAACCAGCCTTTCTCTGATGGGGTTCCTTTAGAGCAGCCTTTCGGAATCTTTTTACCCCAGGGAAACTCTTGAAATACAGTGGTGTGAAAAAGTGTTTGCCCCCTTTATCATTTCCTGTTCCTTTGCATGTTTGTCACACTTAAGTGTTTCGGAACATCAAACCAATTTAAACAATAGTCAAGGACAACACAAGTAAACACAAAATGCAATTTGTAAATGAAGGTGTTTATTATTAAAGGTGAAAAAAAATCCAAACCATCATGGCCCTGTGTGAAAAAGTGATTGCCCCCCTTGTTAAAACATACTATAACTGTGGTTGTCCACACCTGAGTTCAATTTCTCTAGCCACACCCAGGCCTGATTATTGCCACACCTGTTCACAATCAAGGCATCACTTAAATAGGAGCTGCTTGACACAGTAAGGTCCACCAGAAGATCCTTAAAAGCTACACATCATGCCGAGACCCAAAGAAATTCAGGAACAATTGAGAAAGTAAGTAATTGAGATCTATCAGTCTGGAAAGGGTTATAAAGCCATTTCCAAAGCTTTGGGAATCCAGCGAACCACAGTGAGAGCCATTATCCACAAATGGCGAAGACATGGAACAGTGGTGAACCTTCCCAGGAGTGGCCGGCCGCCCAAAATTACCCCAAGAGCGCAGCGACGACTCATCCAAGAGGTCACAAAAGACCCCACAACAACGTTCAGGGAACTGCAGGCCTCACTTGCCTCAGTTAAGGTCAGCGTTCATGCCTCCACCATCAGGAAAAGACTGGGCAAAAATGGCCTGCATGGCAGAGTTCCAAGGAGAAAACCACTGCTGAGCAAAAAGAACATCAAAGCTCGTCTCAATTTCTCCACAACACATCTTGATGATCCCCAAGACTTTTGGGACAACATTCTGTGGACCGATGAGACAAAAGTGGAACTCTTTGGAAGGTGTGTGTCCAAGTATATCTGGCGTAGAAGGAACACTGCATTTCAGAAAAAGAACATTATACCAACAGTAAAATATGGTGGTGGTAGTGTGATGGTCTGGGGCTGTTTTGCTGCTTCAGGACCTGGAAGACTTGCCGTGATAAAAGGAACTATGAATTCTGCTGTCTACCAAGAGATCCTGAAGGAGAATGTCCGACCATCTGTTCGTGTACTCAAGCTGAAACGAACTTGGGTTCTGCAGCAGGACAATGATCCTAAACACACCAGCAAGTCCACCACCGAATGGCTGAAGAAAAACAAAATAAAGACTTTGGAGTGGCCTAGCCAAAGTCCTGACCTGAATCCTATTGAGATGTTGTGGTATGACCTTAAAAAGGCCGTTCATGCTCGAAAACCCTCTAATGTAACTGAATTAGGACAATTCTGCAAAGATGAGTGGGCCAAAATTCCTCCAGGACGCTGTAAAAGCCTCATTGCACGTTATCGCAAACGCTTGGTTGCAGTTGTTGCTGCTAAGGGTGGCCCAACCAGTTATTAGGTTTAGGGGGCAATCACTTTTTCACACAGGGCCATGATGGTTTGGATTTTTTTTCACCTTTAATAATAAACACCTTCATTTACAAATTGCATTTTGTGTTTACTTGTGTTGTCCTTGACTATTGTTTAAATTGGTTTGATGTTCCGAAACACTTAAGTGTGACAAACATGCAAAGGAACAGGAAATTAGGAAGGGGGCAAACACTTTTTCACACCACTGTATATACTATATTGTCAAAAGTATTGGGGCGTCTGCCTTTACATGCACATGAACTTTAATGGCATCCGAGTCTTAACCCCGTAGGGTTCAGTATTAAGTTAGCCCACTCTTTGCAGCTATAACAGCTTCAACTCTTTTGGGAAGGCTGTCCACCAGGTTTAGAAGTGTGTCTATGGTAATGCATGTGTATGGTGTAACTCTCACGCTACCACCATATGTGAATATACAAGTTTAAGAGTCAGACAGCTGCTCACTCTGTTGCTTATCCGTGGCTAATTAGTATGACATAAGATGATGAATAGTGTAGCACTATCAATCAAACAATATATATTAACTTAAACATGTTCAATGGTGACGGCAATTACTGTGTAACAGTGCAAGTAATTATATCATGTGTCTTAAGGATGGACACCAATAAATCCGTACATAAATATAAAAAAAAAAGGACATGTGCTATGATAATAAGTGACAATAATTCCTGTGAAAGGTGCAAACAATTATAGCATGTGTCTCAAGGATGGACACAAATCAATCCTCACAAGAACTGGAAAAAAGGAAAGAAGACAGTATCCGAGAAACAAACATAAATTCCTTCAATAGTGTATGTCCTTATAAAAGTATATAGTAAATATATGTGATGTATCTCTTCACCAAAGCTTGTGGATGTCCATAATGATAGGTGACTTTTTCCCTTTCTTCCCGTGTCACCTCTGTGCTCTCTAGTCTCTCACCTGAGATATGCTTGGTATACAGCATAAGGTAATATCTTAGGGATAATGGAATGTGATCAGGTCGCCTCTGGGGATCCCCTGTGTATTTTTCCCAACAAGGAAAAATTAGTTAATTAGGATAAATTACCGACTCACCCCTGGCATGGGGTGGGGGATCTCGGAGTCAAAAGCAGTATGAAAAAGGATAACTGAGGTAGGAGATACCAGAGCAGAAAAAGGGACTCCAAAGGGAAACACACAGTGGTGTAATTATCAAAATATAAAAATGTTTATTAATACAAATATATGAATTTTCAACACAAAAAAGTAACCTTCACCGCACCACAGCAAAACAGTTCATGACAACGTTGTCAAAATCAAATAAAAGAAAAGGACCCGGCCACGCATATATAACTCACTCGCAAACATGCACCTGGCTTGGGGAGCCAGATATAATTGGAGCACTAAGCAATAACCAATTGTGCCCAATTTGCAAAGTAGTAGTAATTACTATCAAAAAACGGAGGGGCCACAATAGAAGTCAATCTGTTGAATAATGGCCAGGAACGGCACTATAAATAGACTTCAGGTATATTGTAAAGTGCAAACAAGTACAAGCTGGAGGTAAAGGTGTATTCCAATCGCTGTGCATATATTTGTATCAATAAAAATTTTTATATTTTGATAATTACACCACTGTGTGTTTCCCTTTTTCTACTCTGGTATCGCCTACCTCAGTTATTATTTTTCCCAAAACTCTGCTCTTTGTATTTAGTGGTGTGGTATCTGCAGTGTTGATAAGGAGTCCTTTCCTGTGTCCTTCAGATATGGGTGTGTAAAATAGATTACTCTCGTAGTGTGATAACGTTTAAAACTAATTTTATTAAACAGAAACAGCTACAACTCAACTGGAGAAAATCCTCAAGTGGCGAACTCGTGTCCTAACTGGCGTCACTTCAGGTATACCTCCACTCTCGCCCTACGCGTTACATCACGCCCACGTGACTTCTTCAGAAGTCCCCCCTGTAGAAGTCACGTGGGCGTGACATAATGTGTAGGTCGAGAGCGGAGGTATACCAGAAGTGACGCCTGTTAGGATACGAGTTCGGCACTCGTGGATTTTCACCAGTTTTCGACTTTTAAATGTGAGTTGTAGCTGTTTCTGTTTGATAAAAATTTTTTTTAAACTTTATCACACTACGAGAGTATTCTCTTTTACACACCCATACCTGGAGGACACAGGAAAGGACCCTGTATCAACACTGCAGATACCACACCACTAAATACCAAAAAAAACTGTGTTGGAAAAAAAATACACAGGGGACCCCCAGAGGTGACCTGATCACATTACATCATCCCTAAGTGATATTACCTTATGCTGTATACCAAGCATAGCTCAGGTGAGAGACTAGAGAGCACAGAGGTGACACAGGAAGAAAGGGAAAACGTCACCTATTATTATGGACATCCACAAGCTTTGGTGAAGGGATACATCACATATATTTATTATTGACTTTTATAAGAACGTACACTATTGAAGGAATTTATGTTTGTTTCTCGGATACTGTCATCTTTCCTTTTTTCCAATTCTTGTGAGGATTGATTTGTGTCCATCCTTGAGACACATGATATAATTGTTTGCACCTTTCACAGGAGTTATTGTCACTTATTATCATTGCACATGTCATCTTTTTTTGATATTTATGTATGGATTTATTGGTGTCCATCCTTAAGACACATGATATAATTACTTGCACTGTTACACAGGAATTGCAGTCACCATTGCACATGTTTAAGTTGATATATATTGTTTAATTGATAGTGCTACACTATTCATCATCTTATGGGATTGGTTGACCATTCTACCAGAAGCGCATTTGTGAGATCAGTCACTGATGTTGGATGAGAAGGCCTGGCTCGCAGTCTCCGCTCTAATTGAGCACAAAGGTGTTCTATCGGTTTGAGATCAGGCTATGTCTTTATGGACCTTGCTTTGTGCACTGATCCGAACCATTTGGTGGAGGGGGGATTATGGTGTGGGGTTGTTTTTCAGAGGTTGGGCTTGGCCCCTTAGTTCTAGTGAAGGGAACTCTTAAGGTGTCAGCATACCAAGACATTTTGGACATTTTCATGCTCTCGACTTTGTGGGAACAGTTTGGGGATGGCCCCTTCCTGTTCCAACATGACTCCCCACCAGTGCACAAAGCAAAATCCATAAAGACATGGATGAGCGAGTTTGGGGTGGAGGAACTTGACTGGCCTGACCTCAACTCGATAGGAAACCTTTGTGATAAATTAGCCAGGTCTTCTCATCCAGTGCCTGACCTCACAAATGCGCTTCTAGAAGAATGGTCAAACATTCCCATAGACACACTCCTAAACCTTGTGGACAGCCTTCCCAGAAGAGTTGAAGCTGTTCTAGCTGCAAAGGGTGGGCCAACTCAATATTGATCCCTACGGACTAAGACTGGGATGCTATTAAAGTTCATGTGCGTGTAAAGGCAGGTGTCCCAATACTTTTGACAATATAATGTATTTCAGGTCTCAGGGAACCCCATGCTAAAATCACTAAATTGCAGAAGATTTTAAATAAAGATTTAATAGGAATACTTAGCATAATTGACACCCTGGGTAGATCATTTTTCTCACGCTTCTGCTCTGCACAAAATTTTTTTTTGTAGGAATTTTAAAACACAACTCAGGGCAGTCTCCCAGGCAGATGGTGCTCCCCCATGCTCCAGCAGTAGACTGTCAACCGGTGTCGTCACAACCATGCAGAGCTATGGATCCTGCTGTGGTCTTGATGATCCCAGGTACCTAGACTGCTGGAGTGTGGGGGAGAAGGTGCTGCAGGGACCGGCCAAGCAGTGGGGAGGAGAATGGGCTTCCTTTATAGTTCGATTAGACTTAAATAAATTGCCTGGAGTCAGGCTTTAGAATTAAATCAATAATATTAGAAATCAATCATAATAACAGAAAACGAATGTAGACAATAAAAATAATAGTGTTCCCTAACATTGATGGTTAGCATAGAATTGGTAATAAGCGTAGGTGGGAGATCAATACCCCATTGCTCATTGCACAAGTAACCCTTTGAAACCTCAGGAGGAAGCCTGGTTGAGAAAGGCTGCTCTTGAGATTGCTATGGTTCTTTGAGCAGTGTGCTAGGGTTCTTTGATTTTCTGTGTGATAATGTCTGCATAGTTCTGGCACCAATGTTAGTAGGTCCAGTGGTGTGGAACTAGAGGAGCCCTTCCTCTTATCTAACGGGTCATTGACACCAAGATTTATTTTCTTTTGCCGCAACTACAAAGAATCCTTTCATCCAATGGTGTATTTAATCTAATGCTGTGCAGGCTTTTTAATGATTAACCTCATAATACCAAAGGTAAAACAAATCTTAATGCCTGAAACCAGTTTTGCGGCTTTGCCATGTGTTAGTAAAACTGTAAATATCAATGCAATGACTTATCTCGCGTACACACGACCAGACTTTTCGGCAGAAAAGGTCCGACGGTCTTCCCGACGGAGTTACGACAGAGTTACGAACGAACAGACTTGCTCACACACGAACGGACCAAAGTCTGTTTGTTTTGAACACGATGTTGTACGATGGGACTAGAAAAGGAAATTCACTAGCCAGTAGCCAATAGCTGCCCTTGCGTCGTATTTGGTCCGTCGAACCAGCATACAGACAAACGGTTTTCCCTATAGGAATTGATTCCGTCGGAAAGATTTTAAACATGTTCTATTTCTAGGTCTGTCTTAATTTTTTTTTTAAGAAAAACGATCGGATTATCCCACACACGATCAGAATATCTGACGGAATGATTCCGTCTGACCTATTCTGCTGGAAAGTCCAGTCGTGTGTATGCGGAATTAGTGTATCCAAGTGAATTAGACCTTGTTTTGTTTTTTTCCAAAATAAATTGGACCATCATTTGGTGGTAAATGGTAATGGTATCAATTTCCAGACCAATTCTGAAACAGATTCATATACACTTTACTGACAGTTACATGAATCTGTCTACAAAACTGTTTATGAATTCCAGAGATTGCTTATAGGTAACATCCCATATGGCGGAATATGAACATAAAAATTGCACTATATCACTCACCTCCTATTTAATGCTTGCATAAACTAGCTTTAGGTTACTACTCAGTCATGTGATGACCCATCACAAACAATTTGGATCCTGATCCATAGTTTAAGAAACACTAATCTAGAGCGAGAGAACCCTAAAAATGTAAGCATGCAATGAGATTCACCTTTACTACACTACACTTCTATAAAGAATAGAATAGAGATCAATAAATAATGATTTGCACAAAGTTGCCATTACCTGCGTATTAGGTACGTGGAAGGAATTGTGAGGATTCTGCAACGTGCCAGCTTTCCTGTCTTGGATTGAATCTCAGTAGAGGGTGGGAAGGCAGAACTTTTATAAAGGAGTGAAACAGGTGATTGCACAAGTGTCACCTCCCACTGTATTCTGTACATTAGGGCTGCAAGACTGACATTTGTGTTGGGAAATAAAAGCCAGATATGGATTTTTTTTTAGCAGTTCTTACTAGTAGCCAAATCCATCTTGCATATAATGGGCATCAGCTTGTATAATAGCAGTGTATGCAAAGCCTTTTCAAAGCTTTCACTAAGCCCTTGTAAGCTTTTTGTAGCTTTCAAAGTAGCCTTCACTCCAGATTGTGGATTTTAAACACACAACTAAATTGGCATGCTGCCTGTCACTTTAAAACAAGCAGCTAGTAGACTATAGTAAGTTTGAGCACTATTTGAAACTTTAATAAAGTGCATTTATAGCCAAAACTGTTTTAAGATTTGGATAGAATACAGCCGAGGTGCTCAACTTGAAAATTATTGGGAGCCCCAAGTGCTGTCCCCAACAAACCTAGAGGGCCACACAATAGCAGCATGTTTTATGAGGAGGTAAGTAAAACCTTGGACAAAGGGGTGGCTGTGGACATGGTATACTTGTGTAGCAAGGTCCCAGGGCCCCTGGGGCTTAATGGTGACCGCCAGAGTTAGGGACAACTGACATCTTTCTATGTAGAGTGGGTTACTAGGCATGGTGGGTGTAGTGCAAAGTAGATTCATGGGCGCAAGACACTTCTTGAATGCAAATAGATTTATTTTTTCTTGAACAGAGCTGTGGGAGAGAGGGTTAGGGCCAGGACACCCTTTAGTAGTTGCAATGTTAATTTGGCAGACTCCGAGACTTCTAAAGCAGAAAGCCATGCAGGGAAAGGCATCCAGAAAGACACCACATCTGCATGAGTAGAATCGCTGTCTCCTATGGCAACAGTCTTATAACAGTTTCTAACACAAGTTGTAACAAACTCCTTTACTACCTCTACAATCTCCTCTCGTAGATCTTCACTCAACTGAGCTCCCAGTCTCTCTCACTAGACTTGCAGATCCACTGCCACTGGATCCCCTGAGCTCTTCCAATCTCTGCACACAGTATCCTCCTCAAGCATCACCCCCCTGTCCCTGCTGGGTCCCTAGCTTGGCACTCAAATATTCTTCAAGCTTCACCCCACTGGCCTGCTTGGTCCCTGGCTCTGGCCCTGGCTGTCCATTGGCTGAGATACCCCATATACTCCTAATCTGTACTTGCAATACCCTTGTCTTATCTAATGTCGCCAGGTAACCGGCCACCTAGCGACAGAAGAGAGAAGTGCAGCAATTCCAGAATTAGGGCAAAGTCAGTTGACCCCCTAGCAATTGGCAGAGGCCACTATCACTTGGCAAATAAATGTAAGAGCAACCCTGCCTAAACATCAGAGTGCTACACTTGGATTTTGCTAAAGCCCTTCAAAAAGTTCCCCACACACGGCTAGTGTGTAAGGTAAAGTCTACAGGCTTGGAAAGATAGGTTTGTAAATGGATAGAAAACTGGCTAAAAGACAGAATTCAGAGAGTAATGGTTAATGAATCTTACTCTGAATGGTCTAAGGTTATCAGTGGTGTACCCCAGGGTTCAGTTTTGGGACCAGTAGCGTATCATCCATGGGTGCAAGGTGTTCACTGCACACGAGCCCCGGAGAAGGGGGGCACTGGGAACTTTTTTCTAAACTTTTTTTTTTTTTTTTTAACTTTAACGTTTTAACTTTTTAAACGAACAGCTTCTCCCGACGTTACCCGGGTTGTCTCAGCCTGCAGCACCCCTTCCACCACCATACAACCGATCACCGCCACCGCCAACTCTGCTCCGGGACATAGCCAGAGCAGGGCCATGGCACCACGCACACCAGAGTGCTCTCCCATCAGGTGCGCCATCAATTATTCAGTTGACACCTTCTGCAGCCTAAGGAATACCGCAACAACATTACCAACCACCACCCAAACAATATTATGAAAAGAACAACTTTTAAGAACAAATTTGAAACCAACCATCCAAAACAGGAATACACCACATCCAGCACAACACCTATCATGCACCCTAATCAACACTAGATCAGCAAGCAAGCACAAACACGAAATTCATGATTTTATCACTCAACACAACACAGACTGTCTCTTCATCACAGAAAGCTGGCTAACACATGACTGTAACACCATTCTAGCAGATTTAGTGCCTGAGAACTACCGCATCCTAAATGAGCACAGAGTCGGTCAAAGAGGAGGCGGCCTAGCAGTGATCTACAAATCTCACCTCATGTTCACAAAACCAACTTTACAGACCTCACTGCCATTCATGGAAATTAGACTTGTGCACAACGGAAAATTTTGTTTAGTTTCGGTTCGTTGTCATTGGTAAAATACATAATTTTGTTCTGTTATATTCGTTATGTTACGTTAATACATTTTCGGATAATTTGTTATTTCTGTAGAGTATCGATATTCGTTATACTAAATCTCGAATCATGTCGAATTCATTCGTTATATGCGCTATAATTTAGTTTCGTATTCGTTGAAATTTGATATTTATGTATGTATATATATATATATATTTGTGATAATGATTTGTAGTTTGGAAAGTCATTTGTTTATTGAATCTTTTAACACACACAATGACAATATCTCTTCTCCTCTGCTCAAATACAATACAACACCCTTCTCACTTAGTTCTCAGGAATGCACTTTGCCAGTAATCCAACCCCCAGCACAAAATTAATCAGCTGATTGGACTGCAAGATTTACTTTGGGTTGACCTTTTGTTTCATTAGATCCTTAACGAATTACCGAATCATGTCGAATTCATTCATTATATCCGCTATAATTTCTTTCGTATTAGTTGAAATTCATTAATTTTTTTATTCGGACATTCGGATGCATCCGAATGTCCGAAAGATGCAAAATTCGGCCGAATTTCGTTTTGTTACGAAACTAATTGCACAAGCCTAATGGAAACACTCACACTTCAGTGTCAAACAACACCGCAGGATACCATTCACATACTACTGTGCTACAGACCACCGGGACCAAAAACAAACTTCCTTGCACCTTTTATCAAATTCATCTCTACATACACCTTGAAAACCAAAAATCTCCTGCTACTTGAGGAATTTAATCTCTGGGCAAACTCCTCCCAGGACTCCATCGCTACCGCTTGCATCAACCAACTGGAAGCACTAGGCCTGCAGCAACTGATAAATGCTCCCAGGCATGCTTTGGGCCATACCCTCGATCTCATCTTCAAACAAAACATTGATATTAACACACTTGATAACATGCCATTGCCTTGGACTGACCACCATGTGATCAAATTCAAAATAAACATCACCAAATACCAACACACTTAACGACAATACACTGGACAAGATCACAGAATAAACTATACTCACAACTCTTCAAAACTACACTATCCAACAAAATAGCTGTGTTAATCCAAAACTACTCAACTGAAGACACACTCAACTCCCTTAACACAGCATTCTTACAGACAGCAGACATAGTCGCACCAATACGCAGAGCACCCACTCTGCAAAAACAATTTGGGCTGGTTCAATGACTCTCTTACATCACTGCAACAAGAACGCAGACGAGCTGAAGGAGCATGGAGAAAGAACCTGGAGAGCTGAAGGAGCATGGAGAAGGAACCCAACAAACCACACAAATTACAAATCACTCACCACAAGATACCACAAAGCCATCTTCATAGCAAAAAATCTTCAAACTAGTCGCCCAGACTATGAACCCTATCTGTTTAGAGTCTCCAGCAAACGAAACACAAGAATTCTGCAATGAGTTATCTGATCAGTTATCAGAGGGCACAGGAGCAATCAGTAGCGATTGCTCACTGCGCCCAATTCAGAAAAGGAAAGTAAAAATGTAAAAATTACTGACACTGTCCACTGCCCTACTGACACCATCCTGCACATACTTCCCACCGCTATACACTCTGCACATTCTACCCACCTCTATACACTCCACACTCCTTACCTGCACATACTACCCATCACCATACACTCCGAACTCCACTCCTGCACATACTACCCACCTCTATACACTCCGCACTTCTCACCTGCACATACTACCCACCTCTATACACTCTGCACTCCTCACCTACACTCCGCAATCCATACCTGCACATACTACCCACCTCTATAAACTCCGCACTCCTCTCCTTCACATACTACCCACTGCTGTACACTCTGCATTCCTCACCTGCACATTCTACACTTCTATACACTCCACACTTCTCGTTTTAAACGTTTTTATTATGTTTTCATAAGTTTAAACAACAGATGTACAGTAATATCATATGTGGAAATACAATATTTGATGGAGTAGAAAATAATAGAAATTAGTAATAAACATTAAAATAAGCTATAAGGTAAAAATTAGTAGATGATACAATGTTACTTGTAACATATATGACTGAAATTAGGATACTTCTTATTTCAGGAATGAGTATGGAGAATAGAAATATATCAATAAAATATTGTAGTACAGGGATTTGTTGCTCCAAATACAAATAATAAAATACAAAAAAAAATTAAACAAAAGCTGCTAACACTAGATTGCTTGGTACAATTGAAAGAAATGGAAAAGAAAGTGTAGCGCTTAAAAATAAAAATCAATAATAAAATTAATCAAAAAACATTTGATCGATCAGCATAGAGTCCATTTAAGGTGTCTTCATATATGGAAAGAAAGATAGACCATCACCACCACCCAATGACAAAATGACATTTGTAAAGGAAAAAAAGAAGCCATTTAAAAACACTTGCGGCTTTAGGTTTGTTCTTAAGTAGAATCTGAACAGGTACATTATGAAGTGTAGCTCCATCCCAAAAAAATCTATTTTTAAGCTTTTTGGAGAACATAGGGAGGGGTTATCACCCCTGTAACATTTGCTGTCTTTGCACATCTGTCAGAACATGTCACCTCACTTTCCGTCCCAATGACAAATGTTTTTGGAAAATATCCATTTGCAAGTAGGAGTCGTTTGTAAGATGTTTGAAAGTAGGGGCCTGGCGTATATACTCTGCAGAAATTTGCCCTATTAGATGTTGGTGTAGCCACAAGACTGGTGGGCAGGAATGGGCCCTGCTATGAGTTAATAATCAAGATTTGTAATTGCATGCACTGTTGAACAGGGCAGAAAAATTGGGGGTGGTGGTGGTGGTGGACGGTGTTGCCACAAGACTGTAAGCTCTCACAGTTACTCTTGGTGGGCGCAGGAATGGGCCCTGCTGTGAGTTATTAGATCAAGATTTGTAATTGCAATCACCTGATGAACAGGGCAGAAAAATTGGGCCTTTGGCGGTGGTGGTGGACGGTGTTGCCACAAGACTGTAGGCCCTCACAGTTACTCTTGGTGGGCGCAGGAATGGGCCCTGTTGTGAGTTATTAGATCAAGATTTGTAATTGCAAGCACCTGATGAACAGGGCAGAAAAATTGGGCCTTTGGCGGTGGTGGTGGACGGTGTTGCACACACATAGTTACTCTTGGTGGGCCAGGAATGGGCCCTGCTGTGAACTATTACAAGATTTGTAATTACCCGCCCCTGTTAAACAGGGGCTGAAAAATTGTGCCTTAAAGGTGCCACAACACTGCAACCCGGCCCTCACAGATACTGTACTTGGAGCAAGCAGTCACACGTGTTGCGAAGCATGTTTTTAAAAAATTGTAAGTACCCGCCCCTGTTAAAAAGGGGCTGAAAAATTGTGCCTTAGGCACTGGTGCTGGTGCCACAACACTGCCCTCACAGATACTGTACTTGGAGCACAGCAGTCACACGTGTTGCGAAGCATGTTTTTAAAAAATTGTAAGTACCGCCCCTGTTAAACAGGGGCAGAAAAAGTGTGCCTTAGGCACTGGTGCTGGTGCCACAACACTCCAACACCGCCCTCACAAAATGGAGCACAGCAGTCACACGTGTTGCGAAGCATTTTTTTAAAAAATTGTAAGTACCCGCCCCTGTTAAACAGGGGGCTGAAAATTGTGCCTTAGGCACTGGTGCTGGAGCCACAACACTGCAACCCGGCCCTCACAGATACTGTACTTGGAGCACAGCAGTCACACGTGTTTCGAAGCATTTTTTTAAAAAATTGTAAGTACCCGCCCCTGTTAAAACAGGGGCTGAAAAATTGTGCCTTAGGCACTGGGCTGGTGCCACAACACTGCAACCCCACACAGAGACTGTACTTGGAGCACAGAGTCACACGTGTTGCGAAGCATTTTTTTAAAAAATTGTAAGTACCCGCCCCTGTTAAACAGGGCTGAAAAATTGTGCCTTAGGCACTGGTGCTGGTGCCACAACACTGCAACCCCTCACAGAGACTGTACTTGGAGCACAGCAGTCACACGTGTTGCGAAGATTTTTTTTAAAAAATTGGAAGTACACGCCCCTGGTGGTGATCCAAGACTGATTCATTTTGATGAATGTCAGTCGATCAACCGAGGCGGTGGACAGGCGCACCTATGATCAGTCACAAATCCTCCAGCAGCACTGAATGTGCGTTCGGAAAGAACGCTGGAGGCAGGACAGGCCAGTAGCTCAATTGCATACTGTGCAAGCTCTGGCCAGTGATCCATCCTCAGGACCCAGTAAGCCAGAGGATTTTCGGTGGGAAAGGTGTCCAAGTCTGACCTTGCCCCAAGGTATTCCTGCACCATGTATATCAGACGCTGGCGATGGTTGCTGGAACCGATCATAACTTGGGGCTGCGGACTAAAAAATTGTCTGAACGCATCGGTCAGACGTCCACTTTCCCCACCGCTCCTTCTGCCACTGACCGAAGCCTCAGCAACTCGTCGCCCAGGACCAGGAGTTTGTAGCCTCCCAGTTTCTGGGAACGCGTTGCACAGACCTTTCTGCAAGGCCTCCCTGAGATGTCTCATCCTCTGCTCCCTCTGCGACGGCAAGATAAGGTCCGCAACCTTACCCTTGTACCGCGGATCAAGGAGAGTGGCCAGCCAGTAATGGTCCCTCTCCTTGATCCGAAGAACACGAGGATCCTTCCGCAGGCTTTGCAGGATCAGGGAGGCCATGCAGCGTAGGTTAGCTGAGGCATTCGGTCCGGAGTCTTCTGGGTCACTGAGGATGACATGATCGCCAGCCACCTCCTCCCAGCCACGTACAAGTCCACTGGCTTGTTGGGACTGTACATCATCCCTAAAAGACTGCTGCTGCTGATGCTGAGTGCCAGGCTCCACCTCCATGCTCACACAATCCTCCTCCTCCTCCTCATCCTCTTCCTGTGTGATGGGTGGGACAGAAGGAACACTGTCCGGATAAAGGGGGCCTTGAGAGGCAAGGAAGTCCTCCTCTTCCTGCCTCTGTTCTGCCTCAAGTGCCCTGTCCATTATCCCACGCAGCGTATGCTCCAACAGGTGGACAAGAGGGACAGTGTCACTGATGCATGCACTGTCACTGCTCACCATCCTCGTGGCCTCCTCAAATGGTGAGAGGAAGTGCATGCATCCCTGATCATGCTCCACTGACGTGGGAAAAAAAAACCAAGCTCCCCTGACCCTGTCCTGGTGCCGTAGTCGCAAAGGTACTCATTGATGGCCCTCTGCTGCGTGTGCAGTCGCTGCAGCATGGCCAACGTTGAATTCCACCTGGTGGGCATGTCAGATATTAGGCGGTTCTTGGGCAGGTTCAGCTCCTTTTGCAGCTCAGTCAGCCGAGCACTGGCATTATAAGATCGGCGGAAATGCACACAGACTTTCCTGGCCTGCCTCAGGACATCCTGTAAGCCTGGGAACCTGCCCAAGAACCGCTGCACCACCAGGTTGAGGACGTGAGCCATGCAGGGCACATGGGTGAGCTGCCCCTGTCGCAGGGCGGAGAGGAGGTTGGTGCCATTGTCAGAAACGACCATTCCTGGCTTAAGCTGACGTGGCGTCAACCACCTCTCGGCCTGCCCCTGCAGAGCTGCCAGAACCTCTGGCCCAGTGTGGCTCCTGTCCCCCAAACACACCAGCGCAAGCACGGCATGGCATCTTTTTGCCTGCGTACTTGCGTAGCCCCTTGTACGCCTACGGAGCACCGCTGGTTCCAAGGACAGAGCACTGGAGGAAGAAGAAGAGGAGGGGGGTGGAGGAGAGAGGTGTGTCACAACCAGTAGCAGTAGTCGCGTTTTGGAGGCGTGGTGGCGGAACAACCTCCAACACTACTGCACCTTGTCCTGCATCCCTCCCAGCTGCCAATAGAGTGACCCAATGGGCCGTGAAAGAAAGGTACCGTCCCTGTCCATGCCTGCTGGACCATGAGTCAGCGGTAATATGCACCTTACCGCTGACCGCCCTGTCCAGCGAGGCATGGACATTGCCCTCCACATGCCGGTAGAGAGACGGAATCGCCTTCCGCGAGAAAAAGTGGCGTTTGGGAACCTGCCACTGAGGAACCGCACATTGAACAAAACTCACGGAAGGGGGCCGAGTCTACCAACTGAAAAGGCAGCAGTTGAAGTGCTAGCAATTTAGCAAGGCTAGCATTCAACCGCTGGGCATGTGGATGGCTGGGAGTGTACTTCTTTCTACGGTCCAGCAGCTGGGGCAGGGAAATTTGCCTGCTGCAATCGGACGTCGGTGTACTGCAAGTACTTGGTTGTGACACACCGAATTCTACACCTTCAGTCCTCTCAGAGCAGCTTTCAGAGAGGACTGAAGGTGTAGTGGGGATGGAGATCCCAGCTGAGGAGGAGCAAGGAGAGGTCCGCTTAGTTCTTTGGTGTGGGTCTTTTATGTGTGCCTGCCAACGAGCTGCATGGCAGGTCGCCATATGTCTGGTCATGCTTGTCGTGCCCAAGCGGCTGATGTTTTGGCCACGCGAGATACGCTTGAGACAAATATTGCAAATAGCAGTGGTGCGATCTGCTGCACTCGTCTCAAAAAAGGCCCACACCAAAGAACTTTTCTGATAACGTGCAGAGGCAGCGCCCTGCACAGGCGGAGCTCTGCGGTGTTGTACAGTTGCTGTGCTGGCCTCTACCTGGCCTCCAGGGGGCATCCTGCCTCGTTGGACATGTGACGCCGCATCCTCCTCCTCCTCGTCCTCCTCCTCATCCTCTCTCCCTTGAGGCACCCACGTGGAGTCAGTGACCTCATCATCCCCTCCCTCTTCACCACTAGAGCAAACCTGGCAGTAAGCTGCAGCTGGTGGAACAGTACTGCCAGATTCCTCAAGCTGGGTATCGTCATCCGAGCCTTCGAATCGTTGGGCATCCTCCTGGAGCATGTACCCAACACTGTGCTCAAAGAGTTCGGGGGACTCCTCAGGAGGACATGGTGGGTCTAGGGAAGGGGTGGCTGATGATGCTCTGTCAGTACCCTGAGCCTGGGTGAGAGAGGATGAGGAGGATGAGGAGGGCTTGGTCATCCATTCTACCAAGCCTTCAGCATGATGCGGCTCCACATGTCCAGCTGCCGAAAACAAAGACGCGCGTGTCCCATGGCCACGTGCTGATGACGATGCACGACCACGTCCACGTCCACGGCCACGTCCACTAGAAACAGAGCCTGCCTGCCCTGTGTTCTTGGCTCTGCACGCTCTGCCTCCCCTTGGCGGTCTTCCAGCCATTGTAGTCGGTAGTCCTGTGGGTGCTGCTGAAGAAAATATAGGAGCTCTGTGTGATGCCACTAACACACTAGAAGTCCTTATGGGTGCTTCTGCAAAGAAAATAGAGGAGCTCTGTGTGATGCCACTAACACACTAGAAGTCCTGTGGGTGCTGCTGAGAAAGAAAATATAGGAGCTCTGTGTGATGCCACTAACACACACTAGAAGTCCTATGGGTGCTTCTGCAAAGAAAATAGAGGAGCTCTGTGTGATGCCACTAACACACTAGAAGTCCTGTGGGTGCTTCTGCAAAGAAAATAGAGGAGCTCTGTGTGATGCCACCAACACACTAGAAGTCCTGTGGGTGCTGTTGAGAAGAAAATATAGGAGCTCTGTGTGATGCCACTAACACACTAGAAGTCCTATGGGTGCTTCTGCAAAGAAAATAGAGGAGCTCTGTGTGATGCCACTAACACACTAGAAGTCCTGTGGGTGCTTATGCAAAGAAAATAGAGGAGCTCTGTGTGATGCCACTAACACACTAGAAGTCCTGTGGGTGCTGCTGAGAAGAATATATAGGAGCTCTGTGTGATGCCACTAACACACTAGAAGTCCTATGGGTGCTTCTGCAAAGAAAATAGAGGAGCTCTGTGTGATGCCACTAACACACTAGAAGTCCTGTGGGTGCTTATGCAAAGAAAATAGAGGAGCTCTGTGTGATGCCACTAACACACTAGAAGTCCTGTGGGTGCTTCTGCAAAGAAAATAGAGGAGCTCTGTGTGATGCCACTAACACACTAGAAGTCCTGTGGGTGCTTCTGCAAAGAAAATAGAGGAGCTCTGTGTGATGCCACTAACACACTAGAAGTCCTGTGGGTGCTTCTGCAAAGAAAATAGAGGAGCTCTGTGTGATGCCACTAACACACTAGAAGTCCTGTGGGTGCTTCTGCAAAGAAAATAGAGGAGCTCTGTGTGATGCCACTAACACACTAGAAGTCCTGTGGGTGCTTCTGCAAAGAAAATAGAGGAGCTCTGTGTGATGCCACTAACACACTAGAAGTCCTGTGGGTGCTGCTGAGAAGAATATATAGGAGCTCTGTGTGATGCCACTAACACACTAGAAGTCCTATGGGTGCTTCTGCAAAGAAAATAGAGGAGCTCTGTGTGATGCCACTAACACACTAGAAGTCCTGTGGGTGCTGCTGAGAAGAATATATAGGAGCTCTGTGGGATGCCACTAACACACTAGAAGTCCTATGGGTGCTTCTGCAAAGAAAATAGAGGAGCTCTGTGTGATGCCACTAACACACTAGAAGTCCTGTGGATGCTTATGCAAAGAAAATAGAGGAGCTCTGTGTGATGCCACTAACACACTAGAAGTCCTGTGGGTGCTTATGCAAAGAAAATAGAGGAGCTCTGTGTGATGCCACTAACACACTAGAAGTCCTGTGGGTGCTGCTGAGAAGAATATATAGGAGCTCTGTGTGATGCCACTAACACACTAGAAGTCCTATGGGTGCTTCTGCAAAGAAAATAGAGGAGCTCTGTGTGATGGGACTAACACACTTCAAGTCCTATAGGTGCTTCTGGGAAGAAAATAAAGGTCTGTGTGATGGGACTAACACACTTCAAGTCCTATAGTTGCTTCTGGGAACAAAAATAGGATCTCTGTGTGATGGGACTAACACACTTCAAGTCCTATAGGTGCTTCTGGAACAAAATATAGCTCTGTGTGTGTGATGGGACTAACACACTTCAAGTCCTATAGGTGCTTCTGGGAACAAAATATAGCTCTGTGTGTGTGATGGGACTAAACACACTTCAAGTCCTATAGGTGCTTCTGGAACAAAATATAGCTCTGTGTGTGTGATGGGACTAACACACTTCAAGTCCTATAGGTTCTTCTGGGAACAAAATATAGCTCTGTGTGTGTGATGGGACTAACACACTTCAAGTCCTATAGGTGCTTCTGGGAACAAAATATAGCTCTGTGTGTGTGATGGGACTAACACACTTCAAGTCCTATAGGTGCTTCTGGGAACAAAATATAGCTCTGTGTGTGTGATGGGACTAACACACTTCAAGTCCTATAGGTGCTTCTGGGAACAAAATATAGCTCTGTGTGTGTGATGGGACTAACACACTTCAAGTCCTATAGGTGCTTCTGGGAACAAAATATAGCTCTGTGTGTGTGATGGGACTAACACACTTCAAGTCCTATAGGTGCTTCTGGGAACAAAATATAGCTCTGTGTGTGTGATGGGACTAACACACTTCAAGTCCTATAGGTGCTTCTGGGAAGAAAATATAGCTCTGTGTGTGTAATGGGACTAACACACTTCAAGTCCTATAGGTGCCTCTGGGAACAAAATATAGCTCTGTGTGTGTGATGGGACTAACACACTTCAAGTCCTATAGGTGCTTCTGGGAGAAAATATAGCTCTGTGTGTGTGATGGGACTAACACACTTCAAGTCCTATAGGTGCTTCTGGGAAGAAAATATAGCTCTGTGTGTGTAATGGGACTAACACACTTCAAGTCCTATAGGTGCCTCTGGGAACAAAATATAGCTCTGTGTGTGTGATGGGACTAACACACTTCAAGTCCTATAGGTGCTTCTGGGAAGAAAATATAGCTCTGTGTGTGTGATGGGACTAACACACTTCAGTCCTATAGGTTCTTCTGGGAACAAAATATAGCTCTGTGTGTGTGATGGGACTAACACACTTCAAGTCCTATAGGTGCTTCTGGGAACAAAATATAGCTCTGTGTGTGTGATGGGACTAACACACTTCAAGTCCTATAGGTGCTTCTGGGAACAAAATATAGCTCTGTGTGTGTGATGGACTAACACACTTCAAGTACTATAGGTGCTTCTGGGAACAAAATATAGCTCTGTGTGTGTGATGGGACTAACACACTTCAAGTCCTATAGGTTCTTCTGGGAACAAAATATAGCTCTGTGTGTGTGATGGGACTAACACACTTCAAGTCCTATAGGTGCTTCTGGGAACAAAATATAGCTCTGTGTGTGTGATGGGACTAACACACTTCAAGTCCTATAGGTGCTTCTGGGAAGAAAATATAGCTCTGTGTGTGTAATGGGACTAACACACTTCAAGTCCTATAGGTGCCTCTGGGAACAAAATATAGCTCTGTGTGTGTGATGGGACTAACACACTTCAAGTCCTATAGGTGCTTCTGGGAAGAAAATATAGCTCTGTGTGTGTGATGGGACTAACACACTTCAAGTCCTATAGGTGCTTCTGGAAGAAAATATAGCTCTGTGTGTGTAATGGGACTAACACACTTCAAGTCCTATAGGTGCTTCTGGGAAGAAAATATAGCTCTGTGTGTGTGATGGGACTAACACACTTCAAGTCCTATAGGTGCTTCTGGGAAGAAAATATAGCTCTGTGTGTGTAATGGGACTAACACACTTCAAGTCCTATAGGTGCTTCTGGGAAGAAAATATAGCTCTGTGTGTGTGATGGGACTAACACACTTCAAGTCCTATAGGTGCTTCTGGGAAGAAAATAAGCTCTGTGTGTGTAATGGGACTAACACACTTCAAGTCCTATAGGTGCCTCTGGGAACAAAATATAGCTCTGTGTGTGTGATGGGACTAACACACTTCAAGTCCTATAGGTGCTTCTGGGAAGAAAATATAGCTCTGTGTGTGTGATGGGACTAACACACTTCAAGTCCTATAGGTTCTTCTGGGAACAAAATATAGCTCTGTGTGTGTGATGGGACTAACACACTTCAAGTCCTATAGGTGCTTCTGGGAACAAAATATAGCTCTGTGTGTGTGATGGGACTAACACACTTCAAGTCCTATAGGTGCTTCTGGGAACAAAATATAGCTCTGTGTGTGTGATGGGACTATAGGTGCTTCTGGTAACAAAATATGTGTGTGTGATGGGACTAACACACTACAAGTCCTATACAAAATATAGGAGCTCTGCCTGCCTGGAACACACTACAAGCCCCTCTTTCTCAATCAATCTTTGTAACTGTAACAAAATATAGGAGCTGTTGACCGGCGCAGACGGCGTGGCGGCCTTTTATAGGGGGGGGCGTGTACTACAGCCCCTGAGCTGTAATTGGCTACAGCCCCTCTTTCTCAATCAATCTTTGTAACTGAATCTATCTAACTCAATTTCTGGGCTCGCCGAGCGAGCGAACGCCCGGTGCTCGATGCGAACGTGGGGGGGGGGGCGTGTACTACAGCCCCTGAGCTACATTGGCTACAGGCGTCCAGAAAAGACCTACTGCAGGCAAGCTCAAGCATCCACATATATATAAAAATAGAAAGGAACGCTCATTGTGCAATGATCGATACAAACCTGCAAATTGGCTTGGCATTATCTGGAAATATCATTGCGCAATGAGCGTTCCTTTCTATTTATATATATATGTATGAGTGAAGAGCCAGGTAGTTAAAATATGTATGAGATGGTACATTTGGAGTGTTACAGGGCAGTCGAGAGAAATAGGTAAGTTTCTGCAAATTGGCTTGGCATTATCTGGAAATATCAGTAATATTTCAGATTATCCAGCAAGACTCCTATTAGAGTAAAAATAACTAGTGTAAAGAGAAGGGGAAGCTTAGATAATGTTATGATGAAGAGACATTGGGATGTGAAATGGGGTATGTCACCAGAGGGGGTCAGCAGATTTGGGAGGTAAAAAATGTATAAACTAATGAAATCACATGACAGATTATAGATCTTAAGCCCTTAAGGGAGTAATAAAGATGTGTCAAAGCCCGGTGGTAGGAAATGTTCAATCCATCGTGTCCACAGGGCTTCGAATCTAGATATATTATCACGATAGATCACTTCTGTTTTAGCATGGATTAAGGATTGGGTAACTCTTTGTTTGACTAATGATATATCAAGTGAATCTATTTTTCAAGCTTTCGCTATGATCTGTTTTGCTGCTGTTGTTACAAAGAGCATGAGTTTAAATTGGCGGTTTGACAAGGCATGTGGTTTACTATTCAGGAGTGCAATAGGTGCGTCAGGCAGTAATATAACTTTGAATATTGTGGAAAGAATATAAAATTCTTCTGACAAAAAGGATATGACAATATTACATTCCCACCAGATATGTACCTGAGTACCTGGAGTAGAGCATCCACGAAAGCAATGGGAAGGATATTGTGGAGAGAATTTAGAAATTCTGTCTGGGACTAAGTACCATCTTGTGAGTACCTTATAATTGGTTTCGAGAGCCTCTTCATTCAGGGAGGCAGACTTTGTTGTTTGCCAAATTTGAGACCAATTTATGTCTACAGATTGTAATTGGAGATCTTTTTCCCATGTGGTAGTATAGGTTGGGGGCATAGGGGTAATGTGTGATAGTAAACGGTGTATAGGTTGGAAATGAGACCACGTTTATGTGGATCTGATTTACAGGCTTGTTCGAATATAGTGAAGCTTGGTGATTTCGTATCAGAGAGTGCATTGTTGTAAAAAAAGGTTTTTATTTGAAGATATCTGAAAGTTTCTGTATATGGGAGAGTATGAAATGGTGTGATTAGAGAAGATTTCTAGAAATGATGAGTGCAGGTCAAACCAGCTCTTGACCATGTCGAGAATGAGTTTGGGGAGGACCAAGCTGGGTAGAATGAGGGATTATGGAGGAAGGATAGAAGAGGATTATGTCTAGATTGTAGGCCAAATAGTTTTTTTAACCTATCCAAAATGGATAGGCTGTGTTTGGTAATGGGATTCGTTACTGTTCGGCATTGCGTTGGGTTTAGCCAAAGAAGATTTGTGATGGAAAGAGGGTCACAATCAACCGATTCTACCGCTACCAAAAGTGGCGTTTCCGTCTTAGCGTGGTATTTGGAAAGTTGTGATAATTGGGCTGCATTATAATATTTTTACTCCACACTTCTCACCTACACATACTACCCACCTATATACACTCTGCACTCCGCTCCTGCACATACTACCCACCTCTATACACTACGCACTTCTCACCTACACATACTACCCACCCCCATACACTCCGCACTCCTCTCCTGCACAAACTACACACCACTGTACACTCTGCACTGTACATTTCCCATTTAACATTACTGCATTCTGCACTATGTAAGTCATCTCTGACTCTATTAAAGTGGAGGGCCACCCTAAAATAAAAAATAACATTAACATTCTCAAAAAAATATATAAAAAAACATTGTAAAAAATTATTTTTTTACTTACCAGAAACCCCTGTGGCTAGGCAGTCTTCCTAATCTGCCTCTTCCTATTTTGCAGCGCTTCCTCCTCTTCGGTGAGCTGCCCTGTTGTCTTCTGGGACATGGTTGTGTCCCAGAAAACAACAGGGCCATTCACAAAGCACTGCGCGACTCGCGCATGCACAGTAGGAATCGGGCAGTGAAGCCGCAAGGCTCCTCTGCCTGTTTCCCTTCGTTAAGATGGTGGCGCCGGCACCTGATCCGATGGACGGATTGGCCTCGGGGGGCCGACATTGCAGGCTTGCTGGACAGGTAAGTGCCCTTATTAAAAGTCAGCAGCTACAGTGTTTGTAGCTGCTGACTTTAAAAAAAAAAATGTGACTTTAAATCACACCTTATTTAAGCCACGCCCAGAAATTTAGCACAATTTAAGCCACATCTCGCCACGCAACGCTTTTTTTATATCATTGACTAGGGCCCACTTTTTATCTTGCACATGGGCCCACTGATTTGAGACCCTTACTTTTTAATATCTTTAGAAATTATATATTGTCTGGGGTTAAAGTACCATTTTAGTCTTTGCAGATGACACCAAGCTATGCAGTGGAATAACGTCCTTACAGTATGTCTCCAACTTACAAGCTGACCTCAATGAACTGTTTAATTGGGCAACTACAGACTAGGGGGAGTACAAGTGGGGGAATCAATAGTGGAGAAGGATCTGAGGGTTTTGGTAGATCATAAGCTATCAAGCAATGCAATGCAATGCAATGCCAAGCTGCGGCTTCCAAAGCGAGCAAAGTCCTTTCTTGTATTAAGAGAGGTATAGACTCCAGAGAGAGAGATATAAATTTGCCCCTGTACAAGTCATTAGTAAGACCTCATTTGGAATTTGCAGTTCAGTTTTGGGCACCAGTTCTCAAAAAGGATATCGGGGAACTGAAGAAAGTGCAGAGAAGGGTAACCAAACTTATAAGAGGCATGGAGGAGCTCAGCTATGAGGAAAGATTAGAGGAACTGAATGTATTCTCTCTTGAGAAGAGGACATTAAGGGGGATACGATTGTAAAGGAAATTTGTGAGTTCTGTATATAATTGTATTCTATTTTAGTATGTATTGCACACTGCCCTCACTGTGCACACGGCACTAATAATGTTTTCATTACATGTTTGCATTCTTTCGAGTCCTGATTAAAATTAGTCTGCCTATGTTACGCTCCTTGTTACCATAAATGTACAATTGTTATATCAATGTTATACCTACATAATCATGTGTATAAAAACCTTCAATTGCGTCAGAATAAAGCAGAACAGTTATTTGCAAAGATGCAGAGTGTATCTTTTGTATATGTTCCCTACTGCAGTAGTTATTATGAATTTGGAACCACTAATCAATATGAGGATAGGAGTTGCCTATCTATAAAATTCCATATCAGATGGCAAGCTTTGCCTCGGAGGGGATTTACAGGTGACCCTGAGAATCCGTAACGAGGAGCTTACATTTGAGTTATCAGACTTTCTTGATCGGTAAGGCATTTTCGGGACAAAGGGTACCTATTTTACTCCGCTTAATCAAACTGTATTGATTGGTGGTTATATGTTATGTTGTCACTGTCTACTGTCTACTGTGTTATAGATAAGAAAGGGGAGAATTGTGCTATTCACAGGTATATGTAGTACATCTGCTAGATAAAGTAGTTTAGAGGCAAGAGGGTACAGGCACAAGTAGAGAAAAGAAAGACATGCCAGTCATTATGGGCATTAAATTAAGTAAGGGAATGAAGGGTAAGAGACCCTCAAAAATGCCCAGCACAAGAGGAGCGCTATAAAATATATGAACCGGAGGTGTGGTTACGCTTATACTGAGCCCCTAGATAAATGGTTAAAGTGGACAGGGATCCACAATGGGTAACTGGGTTACCAAAGTCCACAGGGACTAAGAATCATGCAGAGTAAACAGCTAGAGAAACAGCTATCTATGTGAGCAGGATGGATCAAGGGTGACAATTAACACTAGACAGAAAGGGACATTTTGATGACAAGTTTTGACTTTACTACTAGTAAAGTCAAAACAGAAATGAAAGTCAAAACAGAATACTTTATATTTTGTCAGAGAGGAAAGATGGGATGAGCACTATGGTTGCCTGTCTGATCATAGAAGCTATAGTATGTGAAGTATGGGATTACAATACATGGGATGCAAAGGATATCAGAACAAAATAAGGAAAGCAGAATTTAAGCAGGGGAATATTAATGAGTTCAGAAAGTGAGAGAATGATATGCATGTGTTGTGTACAAATGGGAAAAATGTGGGGGGGGGGGGTGGCTTGTTGTCTGATAGGGTAGGCAGCGTGGTGTGTTAGCTCCACCGAGAGTCCAAGCTTTACTTCTGACACATCTCTCCTGACACACCCAATTCACTCTGCGGCTCTCAGGGAAAGGGCAACCTGTCTAAAACGCCTTCCCTTCTCCTGGAATTTTCCGACCAAGAGCCCCTTCCAGAACATCCGGAGACTGCATGGCCAGATGACTCAGAGCCTGCCTCATCATGGGACTCAGTGAGTACACCAGCCCCTGATAACACTGCCAGGGCTCTGGCAGACCAGGACATGCAAGCCACTGAACCGACCCTTAGAGACATTATTGCAGCATTCACCTCCTGTAACATGTCTATTACTACCCTGACAACTGAGAAAGGGGTGGAACTGGAGCTGAATCTAGTTAGGCAGGATATGCATAAACTGCGCGACCGAACGGTGGCCCCGGAGGACAGGGTGAGCAATATGAAGGATGATGTTGTGCCATTGCAGAGAGAAGTCCACCATATGCAATCGATTATCACTGGCCACTCAGCCCATTTAGAAGACATGGAGAACAGGTAGAGACACAGTAATGTCCGTACTGTGGGCATACCAGAGAGGGCAGAAGGCAAAAACCCTGTGGCATTTATAGAAAACTGGCTCCTTAATACATTTGGCAAAAACTCCTTCTCCCCCATGTTTGCTGTGGAAAGGTCTCACAGAGTCCCACCCAGAACTCCTAAGCCAGGAGAACCTCCTAGGCCGTTCCTAATTGAATTGCTGAATTTCAAGGACTGAGATGCCATATTTTATCAGAATAGAGGAGCCCTTATGAAGAGGGATAACGTTTGCATATCATTCTACCCTGACTTCTCCGCTGATCTACAGTGCTGCAGGACCAAGTTTACTGAAGTAAAAAAGCGTCTCCGTAAATATGATGTTGCATATGCTATGCTGTATCCTGCCAATCTTAGAATTGCAGCAAATGGCGAGACGCATTTTTTGGTACCCCTGCTAATGCGTCTAATTGGCTAGATCGAGTGGAGCACACCCTTAAAAGAGCACCAGCACCCATGGCCTAATTGTGCTTTACCTTTTACTTCCTACCACTGCTGAGTATGAATGCCCTAGGAGTAGATTTGAACACATTGCTCCTTTTCTCAACCCTTCCTTTCAGGTGGAGAGGAAGACATAAGTTGTTTGTTCTACACCTTACCAATGACTTGGATTTGCAAGTCCCTTTGAATCAGAGTTGAACTGAGACATTGAGCCCCCCCCCCCCCCCCACGTTGTCCTGCGTGGACATGCTCTATGCTACCGGGCTCCTTCATTGTTTAAAGATTGCAAAGACCTTTTTTTCTTCTTTCTTCTTCCCTTTTGGTTACCTTTTACTTTTTTACCACCACTGACCCCTGCTGGTTGCAGGGTGAACATTTTTATGTTTGTCCAACTGGGAATACTTCTTCATGGCAGATACTGTCACCCACTCACCTGGACTTTGTCTGGGGACTCCTTTTACCTACGGTTACTAAATGGGGATGTGGGGAGTCCTTTGATTACTCTCTGACCCTGAAAATGTCCCTACAAGTTGTTTACCAGTTTATTGCTCTATGTCTAATGTGTGTACTTTGATTTCATGGAATGTGAGGGGACTGGGAGATGGAAACGGGTGGCATTTTTCTCTATGGTGAAGGCCCACAAACCTGCTGTGGTGTGCCTGCTGGAAACACACTTGCAAGATAATTCTATATCCACACTTAAAAGCCGCAGCTATGCCACCCAGTTCCACTCCACCCACACAGCTTACTTGAGGGGTGTCAGCATACTTATTTTGCATGCTGTCTCCTTTCAGTTGCTGCACTCCCTGATTTATAATCAGGGATGGCACATATTTTTACTAAGTAAACTAGCAGGGTTGACATGTATTGTTGCAAATATCTATGTCCCTCCACCCTCCTCCTTTGACAGCCTGAACCGTTTAGCAGAATTTATAGCCTCATACTCCAACATCCCTATTTGGGTGCTGGGAGATTATAACAAAGTTATGGATAAGCAGATGGATACATTTTCACCCAGGGCTAGTGGCAACCCCCAATCGAGGGGCCCCACCCCCTTCGCTCGATTACTAGCATAAATTGGCCTACGAGACGTGTGGAGGAACCAGAACCCTAATGTGCACTGCTGTTCTTGCTACTCAGCATCCTACAAATGCCTTTCCCGCATAGATCTATGCCTGGGCAACAATTTAGCACATCAACTGACTAACTCTGTGATGTATGCTCCACGCAACATCTCGGACCACTCGCTCTTATGTGCTCGCGTAGCTGTTTCCTCTAAGGCCCCTTTAAAACCGCACCGCGAGCGGCCGAAAACCGCGGTGAAAACGACGGTAAAGCAGCGCTAAATATAGCGCTGCTTTACCGTCACCGCGGCTCACCGCCCCAGTGTGAAAGGGGCCTAACCATCAGCGTAGGTTTTGGAAGGTCAACTCCTTTTGGTTCACAATTTTCCCGGAATCTGATCCCATTCCCAAAGCTCTTACTGAATTCCTACTCTTTAATCAGGGCACGGCTATGCCTACGGTGGTTTGGGATGCCCTGAAGGCTCATCTGAGGGGCTTGATTATCACGCAGATTACAACTAAAACCAAGGAGTGGGAGCATCTGGTAATGAGTGAGGCCCCCAAGGCAGAAGAGTTATACATTGTTGCCCTCACCTTGCTGTCTGAGCGTAGATGGCAGGAGGCGCAGGCCCTGTATCAACAGGTCTCCACTACTACAGTGGAGAACAAGAGATTCTTCCTGCATCAAAAATATTTTAATGAGGGGGAAAACACTGGACACTTGCTAGCAGTGATAGCTTAAGCCCAGCAGGGTACGACCCATATAGAGCCCATCCAAAATGTTGAGAGGGAAACTGTTGCTGACCAGTCCCAAATTAAAGAAAAGTATTTTCACATTTCTTCTGGGATCTGTACAGGTCTAAAGTACACCCCACACAAGAGAAGCTGGGTAATTTTTGTTGACCAGTGCTCCCTTCCCCGTTTTTGAGGAACTTTATTTAGCGGTGGCACAGATGGCCAACAATAAATCACCGGGAGCTGACGGTCTGCCCACAGAAACATACAGGAAATACAGGCATACTGTTCTGCCCGCCCTGTTAAAAACCCTAACTGATTCCCTTCAGGATGGTGGCCTACCTGCATCTATGAAAGCGGCCATCATAGTAGTCATCCCAAAGACTGGCAAGGACCCACTACAACCTGACTCTTATAGGCCTATCTCACTGCTCAATGCAGACGTTAAATTACTAGCATGGGTGTTGGCCACTAGACTGTCTGTGATTGTGGTGGAATTGGTCGTAAATAACCCCCATGGTGTCTCATAAGGTAAAAGTTGGCCTCTTACCAGAAATGGTGGACCCCTATTACAGAGATCAAACTCGCTGTGAGAGTATGTTCACCTGTCTGGATATTATCCACTTGGTTGTCCTGCTTTCATGCAACTCACAGACTTGAACTCAGGTGATTCAAAGACCAAAGAATTGAATTGCTTTCATTGGCGTTTAGCTTATGTTAGAACCTGGGACCTCTGGTGTGTCTGGAGGTGACTCTGCTTGCTGAGCCACCTGGAATGGCTGAACAGCTCCTTGGACACTTCCTTATACAATTCCTTGAATGATCTTGTCTTGAATCTTGTTTGCCTTGAACCTTTGCTCCTCCCATGAACTTCCTGATTAAGCCATGTCTCTGCACTTCCTGGTTGCCAGAATATTGTGCCTTCACCAGCCAATATCTTGCTCCTGTCTCTCCTGCTACCGACCGTATCTTCGCTACCATTCGTTACCGACATTTTGCTCGTTCCTCGACTACGCTTCTGCTGAATCCAAACCTGCAACTATTTGTTACCGACTTTTGGCTTGTTTCTCGACTACGCTTCTGCTTGATCCCTACCTGCTATATCAGCTACCGGACCCTGGTTTGCTCACCTCCTGGTGGGGCTATCCTGAGGACCATGACCTGGCACTAACACGAAGCAAAGCCCATCTCCACCATCAGGAGCTCTGATGAATACAGGTTAGTGCTTAGACCCCGCACCTCAGGTGAACCTGTGTCATCAGCCAGGGTGACCTGTGTGAATACCTGCTCTGCTGCTATAGCTACTGGCCTCTGAGCCTGACTCCAGACCGTGACAGCTTATTAACTGGCTTGGAAATCTCAAGTGTATTGATACCAGATCTTTATATCCATAACAATGTAAAGGAACTCGAAATATCAGGAAATCATGTAGATAAGGAAAGGAAAAGCCTCATAGTGTAAAACTGCATGGATTTATTAAAAAGCTTATAAAGGTTACACTTACAACAAGGCAGAAATTTCAAGCATGAAAAATTGTAGTATCTGGCAGCAATATCTAACCAGTTTTGTGGCGAAGCACAAAATGAGATTATTTTAAGGGGGGGGGGGGGGGGGGGTCTTTTCTTTATCCACTGTGTGTGTGTATATATATATATATATATATATATATATATATATATATATATATATATATATGCAGTATCTCACAAAAGTGAGTACACCCCTCACATTTTTGTAAATATTTTATTATATCTTTTCATGTGACAACACTGAAGAAATTACACTTTGCTACAATGTAAAGTAGTGAGTATATAACAGTGTAAATTTGCTGTCGGCTCAAAATAACTCAACACACAGCCATTAATGTATAAACTGCTGGCAACAAAAGTTAGTACACCTCTAAGTGAAAATGTCCAAATTGGGCACAATTAGCCAATTTCTCTCCCTGGTGTCATGTGACTCGTTTGTGTTACAAGGTCTCAGGTGTGAATGGGGAGCAGGTGTGTTAAATTTGGTGTTATCGCTCTCACTCATACTGGTCACTGGAAGTTAAACATGGCACCTCATGGCAAAAAACCCAGCGGAGGATCTGAAAAAAAGAATTGTCGCTCTACATAAAGAAGGCCTAGGCTATAAGAAGATTGCCAAAACCCTGAAACTGAGTTGCAGCATGGTGGCCAAGACCATACAGTGGTTTAACAGGACAGGTTCCACTCAGAACAGGCCTCGCCATGGTCGACCAAAGAAGTTGAGTGCACATGCTCAGCGTCATATCCAGAGGTTGTCTTTGGGAAATAGACGTATGAGTGCTGCCAGCATTACTGCAGAGGTTGAAGGGGCTGGGGGTCAGCCTGTCAGTGCTCAGACCATACGCTGCACACTGCATCAAACTGGTCTGCATGGCTGTCATCCCAAAAGGATAAAGATGATGCACAAGAAAGCCTGCAAACAGTTTGCTGAAGACAAGCAGACTAAGGACATGGATTACTGGAACCATGTTCTGTGGTCTGATTAGACCTTATTTGGTTCAGATGGTGTCAAGCTTGTGTGGCAGCAATCAGGTGAGGAGTACAAAGACAATCAAGCATGGTGGTGGGAGTGTCATGGTCTGGGGCTGCATGAGTGCTGCCAGCACTGGGGAGCTACAGTTCATTGAGGGAACCATGAATGCCAACATGTACTGTGACATACTGACGCAGAGCATGAGCCCCTCCCTTCGGAGACTGGGCCGCAGGGCAGTATTCCAACATGATAAAGACCCCAAACACACCTCCAAGACGACCACTGCCTTGCTAAAGAAGCTGAGGGTAAAGGTGATGTACTGGCCAAACATTTCTCCAGGCCTAAATCCTATTGAGCATCTGTGGGGCATCCTGAAATGTAAGGTGGAGGATGCAAGGTCTCTAACATCCACCAGCTCTGTGATGTCATCATGGAGGAGTGGAAGAGGACTCCAGTGGCAACCAGTGAAGCTTTGGTGAACTCCATGCCCAAGAGGGTTAAGGCAGTGCTGGCAAATAATGGTGGCCACACAAAATATTGACACTTGGGGCCCAATTTGGACATTTTCACTTATGCCGTGTACACAGGATCGGACTTTCGGGCGGGATTATCCAACGGACAATCCGACCGTGTGTGGGGCTTCGGCAGACTTTTTGTTCCCAAAAGTCCGGCGGACTTAGTTTGAAGTTTTGATTTAAAATCCAGAGTCCGGCGGACAATCCCGCCATCTGTGTGCTAGTCCGCGGGACTTTTGAAATGAACGGACTTGCCAACACGTCGTAAAGTCCGTTCTCTTTGAACGTGACTCCAGGTAGACGGGACTAGCGAAGGAAGTCAATGCCGCCGCCTCGATCGGCGACATTGACACCTCGCTAGCCCTGTCACCTGGTATGGATTTAAAGGGGAATCCCTATGCCGAAAAAACGGCGTGGGGTCCCCCCCAAATCCATATCAGACCCTTATCCGAGCACGCAGCCCGGCCGGTCAGGAAAGGGGTGGGGACGAGCAAGCGCCCCCCTCCTGAGCCGTACCAGGCCTCGTGCCCTCAACATGGGGGGTGTCCTGGGAAAAGGGGGGCCTTGCGGTACCCCACCCCAAAGCACCTAGTCCCCATGTTGATGAGGACAAGGGCCTCTTCCCGACAACCCTGGCCATTGGTTGTCGGGTCTGCGGGCGGGGGGCTTATCGGAATCCGGGAGCCCCCTTTAATAAGGGGGCCCCCAGATATATGTGAATGAGTATGGGGTTCGATGTAAAAAGGGAAAAAAGTGTAAATAAAAGAAAAAACAACACAATTTTTTAACATACGTTATTGCACAGCTCCGGGGGTCTTCTTTGGTCTTGGGGGGTCTTCCCGCCGGTCTCTTCCGCTATCTTCTGCTAGCTCTTTTACTAGCGGAGGAGCCCGGCTTCCTCCTTCGACTTCGGGGGTCTTGTCCCGCTCTTCTGTTCTTCTTGCCGGGCCTCCGATTTCTTCTTCCAGCTCTTTTACTAGCGGTGGCCCAGGCTTCTGTCGCTGTCGCCTTCTGCTTCTTCTGCTTCTTGTTCTTCTTCCAATGTTGACTCGTCGCTGTCTCCTCTTCTAATGGCTCAGACGTGTTGTGCTGCCAGTTATATAGGGACAAGGGGCGGGTCACCGGCTCCTGTCACATGGTGACCCCGCCCCTTATGATGTCACAGTCCCGGAGGATGCTGGGACTGTGACATCATATGGGGCGGGGTCACCATGTGAAATGAACCGGTGGCCCCGCCCCTTGTCACTTATTAAAGGGGGCTCCTGGATTCCGATAAGCCCCCCGCCCGCAGACCCCAACAACCAACGGCCAGGGTTGTCGGGAAGAGGCCCTTGTCCTCATCAACATGGGGACAAGGTGCTTTGGGGTGGGGGGGCCTCCGCTTGAAAGTCCGGCGGATTGTCCGGCCGAAAAGTCTGATCGTGTGTACGTGGCTTTAGGGGTGTACTCACTTTTGTTGCGGCTTAGACATTAATGGCTGTGTGTTGAGTTATTTTGAGGGGACAGCAAATTTATACTGTTATACAAGCTGTAAACTCACTACTTTACATTGTAGCAAAGTGTAATTTCTTCAGTGTTGTCACATGAAAAGATATAATAAGATATTTACAAAAATGTGAAGGGTGTACTCACTTTTGTTCCCCCCCAGGTGTTCAGCAAAAGTGACATTAACAAAAGTTGGGAAAAATATAACACTGCTTACAATCAGGGCCAGATTAAGAGCATCATGGGCCTGGTGCTGAGGATTTTGGTGGGCCTTTTTATGGAAAAAAAATGAAAATGCAATTTTTTTTCGCTAAAACAAATTAAATATACTCTCACCAGTAATACCAACCGTGCAGCCTTTGAGCAGCAGCAACACCACCAATACCACCTGCTATGCAGTCTCTCACCAGCAGCAACATAGGGAGACCACATTATCAAACTGCCATTCAAGGACAACCCCCCCCCCCTGCCAAAAAAAGATGAGGGTGGGGGATGTAGTCTCGGGGTTGATGGAGAAATTGGCGGTGGAGGTGATTTGTCAGGAAAATGGCTCCTGACGAGCAGGCGCTACTGTTTTTTTCAAATTTAAGTTGCCTGAGGCCGCAGTTGGGCTTCAGGCTAATTTCTCTAAATTACTGGTTTCTGTACCAATCCAGCTAGGTTGCACTGGGTTCTCCTTGACCATAGGTGTGGCTGTCACCGCCGGCAAGAGTAGAAACTCAGTCTAGCTGGATGTACTGAATGCCAATTATCTCTCGGAACCAGCCCAGTGGGAGTGTTTTCCTGCTGTGCATTCTGGGGGGTGGTATTTAAGGTACCGACACCATGTTGGCGGGGGATTATTTTCTGTCATTTTGTTTTTGGTGGTCCTCCTGAACCAGTCCCATGGCCCTCCTGGCCTGGGGTGCGAGACTATGCATCCTGTGTCTCGGGGCTGGCTGGCCCGAGGCAACGCAACTTAGAGGATAGGCCCAAGCGGATCTTGGAGCCTATCGATCCAGGGATGGTCCGGTGCCGTCTCATCTGAAGGGAGAGGCCCAGCAACTGGAGGATCCAGGGGAGGACTCTTTCAGGAGAAGACCGTGCGCAAGGCTGATTTCTCTGGAAGAGCTTGGAGACTGAGTTGAAGGACGCAACCCGGATCACATTACCTACAGTACCGCCGGTTTGGCTGAAAGAGACTGGTATTGTATGGAATTATTCTTCAATCTCTCAGTGACGCTAAAGTTTAACTTCACACGTCTGTGGCAGAGACTGTGTTAAATACCCCATCGGCTGCTAGGTCCAGTGAGAGGGACTTATCCGGTGGTGGCTGGATCTAGCGAGAGGAACTATTATCTTCTAGATCTTAAAAGATAACTTGAACCCGCAGTACCACGAGCCTGAACTCACTCCTACCCCTCTACCCTTTATTGAGAGACTTTGTCTTTGTTCTAAAATAAAATAACCCAAAAGAGGATTCAGTGTCAGTTTCAACATTCTTTGGGCCACTTTCCACGGGATCCCCAAGACGAAGCTACAAGCAGGTGAGGTAACGGTAAGCCCAAATCAAACCAGCAGCTCCTTCGGGGGTTAGTGCTACACTTGTAACTGTCAGCCTTGCATTGCCTCATGGGACTTGTAGTTTCGCAACAGCTAGAGGACCACAGGTTGCGCACCCATGCTTTATGGAAACCTTCAAGACTTCCATTAGAAATGAGGGACAGCTCTGACCAATGTATTTACATAAAGAGCTAGGGTAGAAGGTGAGATCCGCATACCAAATAACATTTACACAGTACAAATACAGACTTGTGACCTCATTTTTGTCATACAGGTTAAACCAGAGCTTATTGGTATTTACACACCAACACAACCCCATTCAAGGATTTTTCATTATAAAGTTGGCAGAGGACTCCACAAAGCTTTAACTTCTGTGTTTTGTTTCTGTGTTTCTTGGATGGCATAGTATGTATGTTGAAATGAAGAGTGAATTGCATAGCCCGATTTTTGTTAGACTAAAAAATTTGAGTGGTACAAAATGCTTCACTAACTGGCATGCTGGGCTCTGAAAAGCGTTTATATTTATTAGATAGGAAAGAGGAGGGGAGAACAAAGGTGATCATAACAGGTTATTATTGTCTACCTATAGACAAGAAATACTTTTGCCTTACTGTATGTCTAGAAGTGCCCAGATCAGGCACAATAAAGTATTTATTAATTCTGAACAAGCATTAAAGTGCTTTAAAACAAGTCATCATTTATCTCAGTATCTAAAACCATTCTGGAGATGTGGATAATTTTCAACACAGTTAGGGCTCATGCAAAAGGCCATATTCCCTTGTACAGTGTAAACAAAAGAAGCCGGGGGTTGTGTCACCTCCCACTCCATTCCTGGTCTGCCTGGGATTGTTCTCATGTGCACCAACCATACAACTAGGCCCCAACACTAGGAGACTTAAAGCGGTTTTCCAGCCAAATTTATAATTTTTAAATAAAAATAGCCCTATAGTACACAAGCTTAACCACTTTCAGACCGGACCAATTTGCAGCCAAAGGACCAGGCCCCTTTTTGCGATTCGGCACTGTGTCGCTTTAACTGACAATTGCGCGGTTGTGCGACGTGGCTCCCACACAAAATTGGCGTCCTTTTTTCCCACAAATAGAGCTTTCTTTTGGTGGTATTTGATCGCCCCTGTGGTTTTTATTTTTTGCGCTATAAACAAAAAAGAGAGACAATTTTGAAAAAAAAAAAAACGCATTCTTTTTTATTTTTTGCTATAATAAATATCCCCCAAAAATATATAAAAAAACTTTTTTTTCCCTCAGTTTAGGTCGATACAAATTCTTCTACATATTTTTGGTAAAAAAAATCGCAAAAAGCGATTATTGATTGGTTTGCGCAGAAGTTATAGCGTTTACAAGATAGGGGATAGTTTTATAGCATTTTTATTAATATTTTTTTTTTATTAGTAATGGCGGGGATCAGCGATTTTTATTGTGACTGCGACATTATGGCGGACACATCGGACATTTTTGACACATTTTTGGGACCATTGTCATTTATACAGCAATCAATGCTATTTAAATGCATTGATTCCTGTGTAAATGAAACTGGCAGTGAAGGGGTTAAGTATGCCTAGAGGTGTGTTTCTTACTGTGGGGGGGCGTGGCTGTCAGCTAGTGAATGCTGATCTCTGCTCCAATCACAGGGAGCAGAGATCGGCGTCATTAGTTGCTAGGCGGAACGGGGAGATGCTGTTTATTTCCGCATCTCCCCGTTCAGCCTTCCTGTGAGACGATCGCGGGTGTCCCCGCGGCGATCGAGTCCGCGGGACCCGCGACCGGCCTCAAGGGGGTCCCGAACGCCGCGAGCGGTGCGCGCCCGATGGCACGACGGCATCTTAAAGGGGACGTATTTATACGCCCTTATGCCTGTCCGTGCCATTCTGTCAACGTATATCGTTGTGCGCCGGTCAGGAAGCGGTTAATGTATTAGTAAAGTTAGTCTGTAAACTAAGGTCCCTTTTGTTTGTTTATAGCATTAGTTTGTTACTTTATAAACTTCAAGCAGGCTGTGGTCATCTCAAGTGTGGGCATCTGAAGCCAGACTGTATTTCTTCCTGGATCTCATCCTTCCAGATCTCACACATGCTCAGTGCAGCACAAGTAGTGTAATAAGTTTCAGGTCAGGTTTCCATAGCAACAGCAGTGTCAGAGGAAGTTGCCACCCCTTAGCTATGCAAACCTCTCCTGGTTCCATGAACCAGGAAATATACTGCATGTACAGCAAGCAATATTATTCAATAAATACAGAAATCTGCTTCGAAAGGTAATAGCTTTAAAAATATACTAATTGTAAACAAAATCATTTGTTTCTGTGCAGATATATATACATAACAAGAGATATATATCTATATATATCTCGTTTACATATGTATCTTGTTTATAAAAATGGAACAGTGCTGCGCTTAGGGTAATAATAATCGGTGGCTGCCTCCCCAAATAGAGCTCCCCTAGAGGAGCTCCAGATATATAATAAACACAATGGAACTAGGGGTCAATGGCGCTACCTATAACATGAACAACATAAAGGTTGGCTAAGGAACCGCAGGGCATAAAGGTTCACACAAAGATCTAAGTGTGTAACCCCAACCCCTATCAGCCAAAGCTAGATGCGGAAAGAAAAACCCCTCTATATAGGGACAGCACCTCAGAACAGTGTGAATTGTCAAAGAAGCACAGTGGAGCCCACTAAACAAAAATGCCTCCAAACTTCCCAATTGATAATTGTGTGATAATATAGTGCAAATCCAAAGTGGTAATATGAAAAGTACACAAAGGTATATGTAAACCATGAAGCTCCTATCAACATCACACACTCTTATGCTTAACCACTTCAGCACCGAGCGATTTTACCCCCTTCCTTACCAGAGCACTTTTTGCGATTCGGGACTGTGTCGCTTTAACTAACAATTGCGCCGTTGCACCCAAACAAAATTGACGTCCTTTTTTTCCCACAAATAGATCTTTCTTTTGGTGGTATTTGATTACCTCTGCGGTTTTTATTTTTTGCGCTATAAACAAAAGAAGAGCGACAATTTTGAAAAAAAACACAATATTTTTTACTTTTTGCTATAATAAATATCCCATTTTTTTTTAAAAAAAAAATTTTTTTACTCAGTTTAGGCCGATACGTATTCTTCTACATATTTTTGGTAAAAAAAAATCGCAATAAGCGTATATAGATCGGTTTGCGCAAAAGTTATAGCGTCTACAAAATAGGGGATAGATTTATTGCATTTTTTTTTTTTTACGAGTAATGGCGGCGATCTGCGATTTTTTTTCGTTACTGCGACATTGCAGCGGACACTTCGGACACTTTTGACACATTTTTGGGACCATTCACATTTACACAGCGATCATTGCTATAAAATTGCAGTGATTACTGTGTAAATGTGACTGGTAGGGAAGGGGTTAACACTAGGGGCGCTGCAGGGGTTAATGTGTTCCCTAAGGTAGTGATTCTAACTGTGGGGGGAGGGGACTCACAAGGGGAGGAGACCGATCGGTGTTCCTCTGTACTGGGAACACATGATCGGTCTCCTCTCCACTGACAGGATGTGGAGCTGTGTGTTTACACACACAGCTCCACAGTCCCGCTGTTTTCACGGGCAATCACAGGTGCCCGGCGGACATCGCGGCCGCCGGGCACGCGCACCGGGTCCCGAGCGGCGCCGCGGGCGCGCGTGCGCCCCCTAGGCGGCCGGGAATGGTAGGACATCATATGACGCCCACCCAGGATGGGAGATTCACCTTGTGGGCGTCATATGACTATGGCCGGGATATGAAGTGGTTAATAACTAAATTAGTGATCAGTGCAAGAAATCACATTAATCGATATATAATGTCCAAAGAAACTTTCTAAAAAAGTCCAAGAAGTGCACTGGTCCAAAAATGTGTAAAAAAAAATGTGACCGAAAACAAAAAAATCAAAAAACAAAAGTCCAAATATCAAATACCACCATAAAAAGCATATATATATAGTGTATATGTAAAAAGAAAAAAGAGAAGAAATAAATAAATATATATATATGATGTATATAGATTAAGATGTGCAAAAATGGTATTCAAAAAAAGAATGTATATGTCCAAAAACACAGTAACAAGTGACTTTTTTGATTGTAGAATCTCCAGGTGACTTGTGTGCTCCCCTCAAGGGTCCCTACTCACCGATTCCTTCGCATATAATTCCACTCCCTGTGACCGATCCAACCAAGTTTTCACAGCTGCAATCACCAAGGATCCAAAGACTCCAGGGTGTCCCATTGGCTTATTTAGAGATACACTGGTCTATTCCTCATAGAGAAAAGAGATTGGCTCCCATAGTGTAGTATGAAAAAAGTCTTCCGTTTATTAAATATATATAATAAATAAAATCAGCTACATAAAATCCATACAGCTAGGTGTATCCACAGGACTCTACACTAGATGAAAAGTATCAGCAAAGCTACTATTGGAAGCACGAGCTGTGGACAGGCAGTGTGCGCGTCAGCTGCGTTCCACCCACCCGAGTTCCCGGAAGTGACGTAATGTGCTGTCAGGGTCCCACTCGCGATGTGCGGTCGAATCGGCATGCGCGCATGCGCACACGCACCGCTGATTCGTCCGGGCGCCGAAACGGGGGTGCGCTCCGGCGGACTTCTCAGGCGCGCGCGCGTGCGCGGCGAGCGCGGGCGCGCGCATCGCGGGCGCACACGTGACGCGCTGGCGCTGTTTGGCGCCAGTGGCCCTTTAAAAAGAGTGGCAGTTGCACTGTACTGGTGCTGTTCGTCTGCAGTCTTATCCCTGTGAAACCTGTCTCTGTCTGAACCCTCCTGAAAACCTGACCTGGCTTCCGTTTGACTCTGCTGCCTTCTCCACCCCTGATCCCGGCTTGTTGACTCTGCTTGATTGCTACTGAACGCTGACCTCCTGCCTGCTTGACTACTCTTCTGCCTGAACCCACTTACCTGCCTGCCAAGTGTACCAGACCCGGCCTGCCTGACTACCCCTCTGCCTCCTTCTCTACATGCTGCACATCCCCAGGATCGCTGACGTCATCTCGGGGGCATCCTGTATCCGGAACCTGCTCCGTTGCCTACCAGTCTCAGCTTCCAGAGGAGTGTTATCGGCCAGCTACACTTGCCACCGCATCCAGTCCAGGCACTTCTACCCCGCTGTGCTCACGGGACCACTGTCTCCACTTCGGTGGGCCCTGAACCAGAGCCGTAAGAGAGGCCCTCTCCCAGCAAAGTCAGGCTCATCACTCAGGTACCTAACAGTACGAACAGCCATGACTGAGCCTGCGGGAGAAGCCTCTACCATGAGGGAGATCTGCTCCCATCTAGCAGCCCTCACCCAGGCGGTGCAATCTCTTCAAGACGGATATACTAGACTAGAAGGACGAGTGCAGCAACTTGCTGGTCCCGACGTCGCAGCCCCTGCGCCTCCTCAGCTTCCTGCACCACCTGCTACTCCTGCACCTGCAGTGGTAATGCTGCCTCCAGAACCACGAGTGCCTGTTCCAGATCGGTTTTCCGGTGATCGCTCCAAGTTCCGGGTCTTCCGCAACGCCTGTCAGTTGTATTTCGCCCTACAACCCAGAACTTTCTCCCTAGAGGCCACCAAAGTGGGGTTTGTGATCTCACTACTGCAGGGCGAACCTCAGATCTGGGCACACCGACTGTTGGAGGGAGAAAGCATGTTGACCCAGTCCCTCTCATCCTTTCTGGAGGCTATGGCGCAACTCTACGAGGACCCCCAGTTAACCACCACAGCCGAGTCTGCTCTGTCTGCGCTCCAGCAGGGCCGCAGAACGGCCGAGGACTATGTGACAGACTTTAGACGCTGGAGCGCAGACACCCAATGGAATGACTCTGCACTGAGGCATCAGTTCCGCACGGGCCTCTCTGAAGGCCTAAAAGACGAACTTGCCTGCGTGGGCACCCCTGATACTCTGGAGGGCCTAATAAACCTGAGTATTCAGATTGACCGTCGGCTCCGGGAGCGCAGAGTTGAGAGATCTGCTCAAGTCCACCGCCCGGCCTGGATGACTGCAAGAGCCCCATTGCCGGCCACCCGCTACCTGCCCGCTCAACCAGTGGGTCCTACCCATTCTTCTCTTGACGCCGGCGAGCCGATGCAACTTGGCCTCATGCGACCTACCCTGACTCCGGAGGAACGAGCCAGGCGCCGGCAACTGAACTTGTGCCTGTATTGCGGTGGGTCTGGACACTTTGTGAACCGATGCCCAAGTAAGACACGTAAGTGCCTTTCGTCTGTGTCAGCCAACCTTGTACCCTTGCCGGTCCAGGCCACCCACATCTCTTTATCCATGTTGTTTCAGTTCCTGGGAAAGACGGTTCTCACCAGCGCTATCCTTGACTCTGGAGCTTGCAGCTGTTTCATCGATGCCACTTTTGCCAGCCAGCACGACACTCCTCTCCAGAAAAAGGCTCACGGACTATCCGTCTTTTTGGCCGACGGTTCCCGCATTAGATCGGGCCAAGTTGTTCAAGAGACCCAACCTCTGCTCACCACCTCTTCCCTTCACCACAAGGAACTATTAACCTTGGATGTAATCTCCTCCCCTTTGTTTCCGGTAATCCTGGGCATCCCCTGGCTGCAGGCCCACGACCCAACCATCAGTTGGTCCACGGGGCGAGTCAAGTTCCAGTCCCCCTACTGCTTGGAGCACTGCCTACATGAAGTTTCGGCACCACCCACTACGCTTCTTTGTCTGGACTCGGATGTTAACCTTGGTCAAGTAGTGCCGGAACCCTACCATGAATTCCTGGACGTTTTTAGCAAACGAGGGGCGGATTCTCTACCTCCACACCGCACCTACGATTGCCCTATTGAACTTTTGCCGGGAGCTGAGATTCCATTTGGGCGTATCTTCCCCCTTTCTGAGAAGGAACAAGAGGCCCTGAAGGCCTACATCTCGGAGAATCTGAAGAAGGGGTTCATCCGTCACTCCACTTCTCCTGCCGGGGCCGGCATATTCTTTGTGACCAAGAAAGACCAGTCCCTCCGACCCTGTGTAGATTATCGGGAACTAAATAAAATTACGATCAAAAACCGATATCCTCTACCCTTAATCCCTGAACTGTTCCAAAAACTAAGAGCGGCCACCATATTCTCCAAACTGGACTTAAGGGGGGCCTACAACCTGGTCCGCATTCGACCAGGTGACGAGTGGAAGACTGCTTTTCGCACCCGCTTCGGGCATTACAAATACCTGGTCATGCCCTTTGGCCTCTGTAATGCCCCGGCCACCTTCCAGCACCTCATAAATGAGGTCTTCAGAGACTTCCTGGACATTTTTGTCATTGTATACCTGGATGACATCCTGATCTTTTCCAGGACGCTTGAGCAACATCGGGATCATGTGGGCCGAGTCTTGCTCCGTCTCCGTCAACACGGATTATACGCCAAGGCAGAGAAATGCACCTTCGAGCAGCAGAGCATCAACTTCTTGGGACTAGAGATCTCCCCAGCAGGCATTGAGATGGACCCACAAAAGGTCGCTGCTGTACTAGACTGGCCGGCCCCCTCTGACAAAAAGGGTGTGCAGCGTTTTGTCGGATTTGCGAACTTTTACAGGAAGTTCATCAAGGGGTTCTCGGCCATCATTTCACCAATCACGCAGCTAACAAGGCAGAACGTACGGTTTCATTGGGGTCCGGAAGCTCAGGAGGCATTTGAAAAACTTAAGGGGCGATTCACATCCGCCCCCATCCTCAGTCACCCTGACCCATCTCTCCCATACATCCTGGAAGTAGATGCCTCCGAGGTAGCAGTGGGAGCCGTGGTCTCCCAACGCCAGGGCAATAATGACCTAATGCACCCTGTGGGCTTCTTTTCCCGGAAACTCTCCCCTGCTGAAAGGAACTATGACGTGGGAGACCGAGAACTGCTAGCCATTAAATCAGCATTGGAGGAATGGCGGTACTTGCTGGAGGGGGCAGTTCATCCTGTGTTAATATACACAGACCACAAAAATCTCGAATATTTGAGGACGGCGAAACGCTTAAAACCACGACAAGCCCGCTGGGCCCTGTTCTTCTCTCGTTTCAACTTCCACATTACCTACCGGCCTGGATCTAAGAATGTGAAGCCTGACGCCCTCTCCCGCATGTATGACTGCCCTAAAGACCCTACACCTCCGGATACCATCCTTCCCGCAAGCAGTTTCCTCTTGTTACAACCAGACTTACTGTCCCAGATCAGGGAGGCATCCCTGAACCCGCTCCTTCCCCCGGGCCTGGCATTAACCCCAAGGGAGGGATTGCTGTGGAAGGATAGCCAGGTGTTTGTCCCCGAACCCGTTCGGGTTAAAGTATTGGCCCTCCTCCATGATCATCCACTAGCAGGACACTTTGGGGCCCGTAAGACCCTTGACCTGGTGCAACGCACCTTCTGGTGGCCTGGTCTAAAGGAATTCTGTTCCAAGTACGTTAGCTCCTGCCCAGTATGTTCCCGGAGCAAGACCACTAGGGGCCGAGCCTGGGGCCTACTTAAGCCGCTTCCTGCACCCGACCGTCCCTGGCGTATGATTACGATGGACTTCATTGTCGAGTTGCCACCCTCTGAAGGCCACACGGCCATCTTTGTAGTCGTTGATCGACTCTCAAAAATGGCCCACTTTCTGCCCCTAAGGGGAACTCCATCCGCAGCAGAGACGGCCCGTGTGTTTATTCGAGAGATCATTAGGTTACACGGGGTACCCAAGAACATAGTTTCGGACAGGGGAGTCCAGTTCACCTCTCGGTTCTGGAGGGCACTATGTGAGAGCTTGAAAATCGAGCTGGCCCTATCCTCGGCTTACCACCCACAGACCAACGGGCAGACTGAGCGCACGAACCAGACCCTTGAACAATACATTAGGTGTTTCACTTCATTCGTGCAGGACGATTGGGTGTCTCTACTGCCCTTAGCGGAATTTGCATATAACAATGCCAGCCACTCAACCACGGGGCAGTCCCCGTTCTTTGCTAATTATGGGTTCCATCTAACCTTTCTCCCCGATTTTCTTGCAGAATCCTCTGTTCCAGCAGTCCAGGACACGGTGACTTTCCTTAGCCGCAACAATCTGGTTCTTCAGGATGCCATAACCAAGGCCCAGGCGGACAGTAAGAAGGCCTTTGACCAGAAGAGGAGAGGAGAACTAAATCTGCAAATCGGGGATCAGGTATGGCTTTCTTCGTCTAATTTAAAGTTAGCCTGCCCATCTAAGAAGTTGGCACCCAAGTTCCTGGGCCCTTTTCCTGTAAAGAGGAAGATTAATGAGGTGTCCTATGAACTGTCCCTGCCTGACACCATGAGGGTACACCCCGTATTTCATGTCTCCTTGTTGAAGCCCTCGGTGCCCGATCCCTTCCCCAATAGGGAGTCCGGGCCTCCTGACCCTGTCCTAGTGGATGGAAACGAGGAGTACGAGGTGGAGGTTGTCCTGGATTGCAGAAGGCGACAAGGGCAAAGACAATTTCTAATCAAATGGAAGGGCTACGGTCCGGAAAGTAACTCCTGGGAACCCGAGGACAACATACATGCCAAGAGACTAATTCGTGCCTTTTTCATCTCGCACCCCGAAAAGGATGACCAATTGGGCACCCGGAGGTTGCCCCTTGTGGGGGGGCAATGTCAGGGTCCCACTCGCGATGTGCGGTCGAATCGGCATGCGCGCATGCGCACACGCACCGCTGATTCATCCGGGCGCCGAAACGGGGGTGCGCTCCGGCGGACTTCTCAGGCGCGCGCGCGTGCGCGGCGAGCGCGGGCGCGCGCATCGCGGGCGCGCGCATCGCGGGCGCACACGTGACGCGCTGGCGCTGTTTGGCACCAGTGGCCCTTTAAAAAGAGTGGCAGTTGCACTGTACTGGTGCTGTTCGTCTGCAGTCTTATCCCTGTGAAACCTGTCTCTGTCTGAACCCTCCTGAAAACCTGACCCGGCTTCCGTTTGACTCTGCTGCCTTCTCCACCCCTGATCCCGGCTTGTTGACTCTGCTTGATTGCTACTGAACGCTGACCTCCTGCCTGCTTGACTACTCTTCTGCCTGAACCCACTTACCTGCCTGCCAAGTGTACCAGACCCGGCCTGCCTGACTACCCCTCTGCCTCCTTCTCTACATGCTGCACATCCCCAGGATCGCTGGCGTCATCTCGGGGGCATCCTGTATCCGGAACCTGCTCCGTTGCCTACCAGTCTCAGCTTCCAGAGGAGTGTTATCGGCCAGCTACACTTGCCACCGCATCCAGTCCAGGCACTCCTACCCCGCTGTGCTCACGGGACCACTGTCTCCACTTCGGTGGGCCCTGAACCAGAGCCGTAAGAGAGGCCCTCTCCCAGCAAAGTCAGGCTCATCACTCAGGTACCTAACATGTGCGTTGCTCTGTCGTACGCGTTTTGTCATAGACGTCTTCAGCAGCGATCAAATACTGTGTTTTTGGACATATACATTTTTTTGGATACCATTTTTGCACATCTTAATCTATATACATTATATATATATATATATATATATATATATATATATATATATATATATATATATATAGATATATCTATATAACTATATCTATCTATATATCTATATCTATATCTATATATATATATATATATATATATATATATATATATATATGCTTTTTATGGTGGTATTTGATATTTGGACTTTTGTTTTTTGATTTTTTAGTTTTCTGTCACATTTTATTTTACACATTTTTGGACCAGTGTACTTCTTGGACTTTTTTAGAAAGTTTATTTTGGACATTATATATCGATTAATGTGATTTCTTGCACTGATCGCTATTTTAGTTATTAAGCATAAGGCCCCTTTTACATGGACGGACTGTTCAGATCCGCCTGTCAGTTTTGACGGCGGATCTGAACGGGCGCTCCATGTTAGCCTATGGAGCGTCGGATGTCAGCGGAGACATGTCCACTGACATCCGACCCGGTCCGATCCGCCAAAAGCAGACGTATGGCCCCACGTCCAGATCCGTCGCTGGCGGATCGGATCGGGTGAGATCTGATAAAAAAGGACACACTGTCCGTTTTCATCCGATCTCTCCATAGAGACCAGCGTCGCTCGCAAGCCCCTCCCCGCTCAGTGAGCGGAGAGAGGCTTGTCATCCGCCGGCTCAGCGGAGATCAACGGAGAGATCTCCCGCTGAGCCGACGGACAGAGGCGGGCTCCGTGCAAGCGGAGTCCGCCTCGAGTGAAAGGGGCCTAAAGCCCCATACACACGGTCGGACAATCCGCGGACCAGGTCCGTCGGACCATGTCCGTCATACTTTGTCTGATGTTGGTTTTGCGTACACACGGTCGGACAAAGTTGTCGGAAAATCCGATCATTTTGAACGTGGTGACGTTTGTTGCCTACGACGGGACTACGTAGAGGCTAGTAGCCAATAGCTTTGGTCTTGTAATGTGATCTGAGCATGCGTAGCACTTTGTCCGGTCGGACAACCGTACACACGATCGGGTTTGGTGTGATCGGACCGGGTTGACGGCAAATCTTTCCAGCAGGAGATAAGACTTTGTCCGTCGGACAAACCGACGAACACTGTCCGATGGTGCATACACATGGTCTGATTTTTCAACAACCTTGTCCGATCGGACAGAATCCATGAAAAAGTCCGACCGTGTGTATGGGGCTTTAGAGTGTGTGATGTTGATAGGAGCTTCATGGTTTACATATAGCTTTGTGTACTTTTCATATTACCACTTTGGATTTGCACTATATTATCACACAATTATCAATTGGGAGGTTTGGAGGCATTTTTGTTTAGTGGGCTCCACTGTGCTTCTTTGCCAATTCACACTGTTCTGAGGTGCTGTCCCTATATAGAGGGGTTTTTCTTTCAGCATCTAGCTTTGGCTGATAGGGGTTGGGGTTACACACTTAGATCTTTGTGTGAACCTTTATGTCCTGCAGTTCCTTAGCCAACCTTTATGTTGTTCATGTTATAGGTAGCGCCATTGACCCCTAGTTCCATTGTGTTTATTATATGTATCTTGTTGTGTATGTATGTATGTATATTTATGTATGTGTTTGTGTGTGTGTGTGTGTGTGTGAGCATGTATGTGTGTGTGTGTGTATATATATATATATATATATATATATATATATATATATATATATATATATATACACACACACACACATATCTACACTCAGTGGCTACTTTTTTCTGTACAGCTTTTCATTTAAAAAAAAAATAATAATCTCAGCAACAAAATTCATTTATGCAGCTAGATGTATAAAATATTTTCGTTTGATCACTACTTTGCTCGCCCGTTGGCTGCCCGCCAGTAGTGGCACTTACCCCATCCATGTCACGGCTATGGTGGCTTACCCCTCATCATGGCCAATCGTGTCTCAGGACCCTTTTCCACTGATTGACCAGGAGGAGAATCAGTGTCACAATAGCGATTCATAAATTTTCTAATGTCACACAAGTGGGTGGGCTTTGAGCACAGTGTTCCCCACCCCATGGCCACCTTTTCTTGAAGTCTATTAGAGCCTTTGGCTCTAATCACATGCTTACAAAAAAAACAACCCTGCATGTAGATATAGGGGCAGGGACGCATGGATAGGGGGTGCGGTACGTGTGTGTCCCTTATGTACTGTACACCATTGGTTATGTGTGTGCGAAAATCCCTACTTGATATCTGAGTTCAGAGTTTTTAATGGTAAAGACTGATTAGAGATTTTAGTAGTTACTCAAATAACCACTATTTACAACCAAGGTTTGCAGAATACCATCTCTTTATGCTAAACACATTGAACCTTCAAGTAGATGGGCTACAGCAGCAGAAGACTACACTGGGTGCCACTCCTGTCATCTAAGTACATGATATTGAGGCTACAATTGGCACAGGCTCACTAGATTTTGGCAATAGAAGATTAAAAAAATATTGACTGGTCTAATGAGTCTCATTTTCGGCTGTGACAATCAGATGGCAGGGTCTTTTAATTTTGCATTGAAAAAAATGAAAGCATGCATCCAACTTGCCTTTTATCAACGGTTCAGGCTTGTGGTGGTGTAATGGTGTAGAGGGGATATTTTCTTGCCACACTATGGGCCCCTTAGTAACAATTGAGTATCGTTTAAACTCCACGGCCTACCTGAGTATTGTTGCTGACCATGTTCATCCCTTTATGACTACAGTGTACCCATCTTCTGATGGCTCCTTCCAGTTCTGCACTCAAAACAGTTCTATGAAAGCTGTACATAATAAAGTGGCCAGTATGTATGTATAGATGTGTGTGTATGTATGTATAAATAATACACACACACACATTTTGTTTTGTTATATGTGCGTGATTATACATATAGTATGTGTGTACATATATCATTTCTTTTACTAACTATACAAAATATATGTATATTTTTTTTTTCTCATTTAACCTAATTTTAATTTCTGGTGATCTAATAATAATATTTTTTTTTTATTCTTTTATATAACAGAGCTTACTGAAAAAAAATAATGGTAAGTAACTTTTTAAATTTCCAAAAGCAACTTATTATGTGTATAATGTAAAAGTTACATGGCTGTACTTCATATTGTGATTGCAAATAATTATAGGAGAAGTCATGCATGAGCGCGTTTGGCTGGGCTTCTCTCATTTTCAGCAGAGTGTGGTCTGAAGTCCACTCTCTGCTGACATCACACAGATCAGTCCAGGCACCGCATCATCCTGACTCTGGAAGTCTGGATGCGCCTGGTGCCTGGACTGATAGCCGCCTCAGAGAACCGCTCCCCGCTATAGCTTAGCGCTCCAGTGAGCGTGGAGGAGCAGAGAGAAGAGCGGCTGACTGACAGGCAGCAGCTCTATGATTGGCTTGGTTCACAGCGATCCCCATAGGCGATGTTGGATCGCTCTGTTCTCAGTGCAGAGGCGCCGGGGGACAGATAGAGCATTGGTCGCATGCTGCATCCACCTAGGTAAGTATAAAGGGCAAAAAACATAATTCTCTTTTAACAACTTCAGCCCGGACCATTTGGCTGGCCAAAGACCAGAGGACTTTTTACAATTTGGCACTGCGCTGTTTTAACTGGTAATTGCGCGGTCATGCAATGTTGTACCCAAACGAAATTTGCGTACTTTTGTTCACACAAATAGAGCTTTCTTTTTATGGTATTTGATTGCCTCTGTGATTTTTATTTTTTGCGATATAAAAACGGAAAAATACCTAAAATTTTGAAAATAAATGATATTTTCTATTTTTGTTATAAGAAAAATCCAATAAACTCAATTTTAGTCATACATTTAGGCCAAAATCTATTCAGCCACATGTCTTTGGTAAAAAAATGTCAATAAGCATATATTTATTGGTTTGCGCAAAAGTTATAGCGTCTACAAACTAGGGTACATTTTCTGGAATTTACACAGCTTTTGGTTTATGACTGCCTATCTCATTTCTTGAGGTGCTAAAATGGCAGGGCAGTACATTTTGGAAAGTAGACACCCTAAGGAAATTGCTAAAAGGCATGTTGAGCCCATTGAATATTTTATTTTTTTGGCCCAAGTAATTGAATAATGACAAAAAAAAAATTCTGCTGCTTCTCCTGAGTACAGAGATACCACATGTGTGGGACTTTTTGGGAGCCTAGCCACGTACGGGGCCCCGAAAACCAATCACCGCCTTCAGGATTTGGGATGTTTGAGCAATATATCATTTAGTGACAACTTTGTGCAAAAAAAACAAAATAAATGTCTTCTTCCCGCAACTTGTGTCAAAATATAAAATATTCCATGGACTCAACATGCCTCTCAGCCAAAAAGGCTTGGGGTGTCTACTTTTCAAAATGGGGTCATTTGGGGGGGTTTTTGAACTGTCCTGGCATTTTATGCACAACATTTAGACGCTTATGTCACAGATCATCCACTCTTCTAACCACTTGAAGACAAAGCCCTTTCTGACACTTTTTGTTTACATGAAAAAAATTGCAAGAAAATTACTTTGAACCCCCAAACATTATATATTTTTTTAAAGCAAAGGCCCTACAGATTAAAATGGTGGGTGTTTCATTTTTTTTTCACACATTATTTGCGCAGCAATTTTTCAAACGCATTTTGTTTTTTAACCACTTGCCTACCAGGTACGAACACCTCCTTCCTGACCAAGCCATTTTTCAGCTTTCAGCGCTGTCGCATTTTGAATGACAATTGCGCGGTCATGCAACGCTGTACCCAAATAAAATTTTTATCATTTTCTCCCCACAGATAGAGCTTTATTTTGGTGGTATTTGATCACCTCTGCGTTTTTTATTTCTTGCGCTATAAACAAAAGAAGAGGGACAAGTTTGAAAAAACAAAATATTTTTTACTTTTTATTATAATAAATATCCAAATTTTTTTTTTTAAACAAATTTTTTTCTCAGTTTAGGCCGATACGTATTCTTCTACATATTTTTGGTAAAAAAAATCGCAATAAGCGTATATTGATTGGTTTGCGCAAAAGTTATAGCGTCTACAAAATAGGGGATAGATTTATAGCATTTTTATTATTATTATTTTTTTACTAGTAATGTTTACACACACAGATCCACGTCCTGCTCGATTACCGGGCAATCGCGGGTGCCTGGCGGTCATCGCGACCGCCGGGCACGCGCACCGGGGCCCCAGCTACGCGGCGGGTGCGCGCGCCTCCCGCTCCGCGCGCGCGCCCCCCAGTGGCACAATTGTACACAACGTCATATGACGGCGGCCCGCCACAGTAGCTGCACCGTCCCGCCGTCATTTGACAGTGGGCGGTCAGCTAGTGGTTAAAAAACACAATTTTTTTCATTTTAATGCACTAAAACACACTATATTGCCCAAATGTTTGATGAAATAAAAAAAGATAATCTTAGGCCGAGTACATGGATATTAAACACGACATGCTTTAAAATTGCGCACAAACGCGCAGCGGCGACAAACTACATACATTTTTAAAAGCATTTAAACGCCTTTACAGGTTACCACTTTAGATTTACGGAGGAGGTCTACTGCTAAAATTACTGCCCTCGATCTGACCTTCGCAGTGATATCTCACATGCATGGTGAAATTGCTGTTTACATATGACACCAGACCGACGCTTGTGTTCGCCTTTGCGCGAGAGCAGGGGGGACAGGGGTGCTTTTTTTTTATTATTATTTATTTTGCTTTTTATTTTTTTAAACTGTTCCTTTCATTTATATTTTTTTTTTAATAATTTTTTGTTATCTCAGGGAATGTAAATATCCGCTATGATAGCAATAGGTAGTGACAGGTACTCTTTTTTGAATAAATTGGGGTCTATTAGACCCTAGATCTCTCCTCTGCCCTCAAAACATCTGACCACACCAAGATCGGTGTTATAAAATGCTTTCCCAATTTCCCAATGGCGCTGTTTATATCCGGCGAAATGTGAGTCATGAAATGCTCGTAGCTTCCGGTTTTGTTCTGGTCTCTGATCAGCTCTATGGTCAGCTTGCGAAAGCACCGGCTGCATTCTCAGGTTCCCTGTTGGGACAGGAGAGCCAGAGAAAACCATGGAAGACGGTGGGAGGGGGGGCATTCCCTCCCACTGCTTGTAAAAGCAGTCTAGAGGCTAATTAGCTGCTAGGATTGCTTTTACATGAAAGTCAACTGCTGGCTGAAAAGAATGATACCAAGATGATACCTAAACCCGCAGGCATCATTCTGGTATAACCATTCAAAGTCCAACAACATACCAGTACGTTGCTGATCCTTTTTGGGCATATATTGTAATCTTTTTTTTTCATGCAGCCTGTGGGCTGAACAAAAAAGAGATTGATCGGTGGGTATGCCCACCATTAGAATACCTCCCTTCATACACCCACTTCTAATGATGGGCATACATGCACCATTTTGTTTTTAACTGTGGTGTTTAAATCACCTCCTACAGCGCTGGAGTCAAGGCTTTATGTATCGTAGGAGCAAACGCTGTTGCTGTCAAGATAAATAAATCCGCGCTGCAGCTGAATAGCGTACCTGAAAAAAAAATGGTTAACAATAAAACACAGTAAACAGTAACGTATAAAAAAATTACATACCTGAAAAGCAAACATGATAAAACATAATACCAATAAAACATTGCAGAATAGAATACAGTAAAAAGAGCAGAACAATAGAGAGAGAATAGAGAGAGAGAGAACAATAAAACGACAACCAATTTAGTTTTTTTTATATTTTATTTTTTTGTGTGTATTTTTTACTTTTTTTATTTTTTATTTTTTTACACTTTTTTTTTTGTAACTGTTGTAACTGTAACCGGTTCCAGGTTCGGGTCTCTCAAAATGCAATGGCATCTTGGGAGACCCTGTGAAAGTGTGCCTAGTCTGTACAATGCTGTACCCTACGCTAAAACTCAACCAGTGTATGGTAGCGCTCAAATCATTCACCAATGCAAAGACCAGGATTGTCAGGACAGGAGGGACAATAATAGTGGGTGTCACGCCTATATTTGCGCTTTGTACAGACACAACATTTTCTTTGGGGGGCTCATTGGGTAGGGGTACTCGGGAAGACATACAGAAAATGCCTCTCATGCAGCCGGCTTACTGCATTTGGTTGGGGATGGTGAGGAGGAGCACCGTCTGGAAACAGAAGGGCTCTGACGATCGCTTCCTGGAAGCACATGAGCGTTCAGCAAAGCCAATTGAAATAAATAAACAGACACTTTCTTGTACCAGCATCTGGCCTTACAGGCAACTAGGTACAGCGCCAACAACTGGTCGTTGAGGTCCACCCCCCCCCCCATATTTTGGTTATATTCGTGAACACAGAGGGGTTTCTCCACAACACCAGTCGCCATAGTAATTTGGACCGTTGTGTCTGCATGAAGAGAGGTAAGAACGAAAGCATTCTTATTATCCCTCCACTTCATGGCAAGCAAGTCATTACACTTCAAGCAGGCTCTCTCCCCCAGCCTAAGACGGGAATCTACAAGCTGCTGGGGAAAGCCCCAGCGATTAGATCGCACAGTGCCACATGCTCCAATATGATGATCAAACAAATGACTAAAAAGTGGCACGCTCGTGTAATAATTGTCCACGTACAAGTGGTACCCCTTTCCGAATAAGGGTGACACCAAGTCCCACACAATCTTGCCAGCGCTTCCTATGTAGTCAGGGCAGTTTGTCGGCTCTACGCAACTATCTGTTCTCACGTAGACCATAAAACTACATGTATAGCCTATGGCCCTGTCACAGAGCTTATACATCTTGACCCCGTATCTGGCACGCTTGCTGGGAAGATACTGTTTAAATGACAAGAGGCCAGAAAACTTAATCAGGGACTCATCAACGCAGACAACTTGATGGGGAGTAAACAAGTCTGCAAAACGTTGGTTGAAGTGGTTTACGAGGGGCTGAATTTTGTAGAGCAGCTCGTATCCAGGGTCGCCACAAGGACGACAGAGTTCATTGTTGTTGAAGTGCATGAACCGCAAGATCTGCTCGTATCGTGCCCTGGCCATGGAAGCAGAGAACACGGGCATATGGTGAATTGGGTCAGTGGACCAATATGACCGCAAATCACTCTTTTTGGTTATGCCCATGTCGAGGGATAGGCCCAGAAAGGTCTTAAATTCAGAAATCGTAATTGGTTTCCAATCTCTGGCAAGGGAGGACTGGGGAATAGTGGCGATGTGTTGACCAGCATACAAATTGCTTTGGTCCACAATAGATCTATAGAGATCTTCGGTGAAAAACAGCGAAAAAAAATCAAGTGACGTAAAATCACCTTTTTACACCTGAATGCCGGGTTGGCCAGAGAATGGGGGAAGTACGGGTGCTGCAGAAGTGGTGGGTTCCCAATTAGGATTGGTAAATTCTACAGGAAGGGCACTATGGGCAGGACGGGCCTGTCTTTTCTTGGTGGCAGCGGGACACTACTTGTGCTTGCCACCTCACCAGCTTGAACTGCACTTATGGGACTCGCCACGTCACCACATGCTACTGCAGTGCTGGTTTGACTACAACCAGGGTGTTAGGCCGCTGGTGCTTACCAGTTCACCAGAAGGAATAGTGGCGCTAATACTTCTCTGCTCCATACGAGAGTCCTGCGGTTCTTGCACCTCAACAGCAGAAGAAGATTGGGGTCTGGTATGCCTGACCTTGGCAGGGACCACAACTCCGTGGTCAGAGCTATCTGTCATGGAGCCGCTGTCCTCTACAGGATCGTATTCTGAGCCTGAATCTGACAGATGAGTGACTTCCTCTTCACTATCTGTCATGCTCAGAAACGTGTAGGCCTCTTCACTAGTGTACCTTCGATTTTCCATTTTGGGCTCACAGGTAAAAAAGCTCCTGACTGTCAGCGACTGTATCAAAACGCTACCAAAAAAACTGTTAGCGATCGCAGGGATCAGGCCTGACTCTGCAAAAGCTGCAGTTATGTGTGTTTAGTGTTTTGTAAGTGACAGTGATCGATTGATACTGCACTTGGGTGGGCTGGGCTGGGCTGGGCGGAGGGGCAAAACGCAGGTGCTAGCAGGTATCTGGGCTGATCCAGCTAACACTGTGTTTTTCGAAACCCTAAACTGCTGGGGACGATACTATACAGTGGTGTGAAAAAGTGTTTGCCCCCTTTATCATTTCCTGTTCCTTTGCATGTTTGTCACACTTAAGTGTTTCGGAACATCAAACCAATTTAAACAATAGTCAAGGACAACACAAGTAAACACAAAATGCAATTTGTAAATGAAGGTGTTTATTATTAAAGGTGAAAAAAAATCCAAACCATCATGGCCCTGTGTGAAAAAGTGATTGCCCCCCTTGTTAAAACATACTATAACTGTGGTTGTCCACACCTGAGTTCAATTTCTCTAGCCACACCCAGGCCTGATTATTGCCACACCTGTTCACAATCAAGGCATCACTTAAATAGGAGCTGCTTGACACAGTAAGGTCCACCAGAAGATCCTTAAAAGCTACACATCATGCCGAGACCCAAAGAAATTCAGGAACAATTGAGAAAGTAAGTAATTGAGATCTATCAGTCTGGAAAGGGTTATAAAGCCATTTCCAAAGCTTTGGGAATCCAGCGAACCACAGTGAGAGCCATTATCCACAAATGGCGAAGACATGGAACAGTGGTGAACCTTCCCAGGAGTGGCCGGCCGCCCAAAATTACCCCAAGAGCGCAGCGACGACTCATCCAAGAGGTCACAAAAGACCCCACAACAACGTTCAGGGAACTGCAGGCCTCACTTGCCTCAGTTAAGGTCAGCGTTCATGCCTCCACCATCAGGAAAAGACTGGGCAAAAATGGCCTGCATGGCAGAGTTCCAAGGAGAAAACCACTGCTGAGCAAAAAGAACATCAAAGCTCGTCTCAATTTCTCCACAACACATCTTGATGATCCCCAAGACTTTTGGGACAACATTCTGTGGACCGATGAGACAAAAGTGGAACTCTTTGGAAGGTGTGTGTCCAAGTATATCTGGCGTAGAAGGAACACTGCATTTCAGAAAAAGAACATTATACCAACAGTAAAATATGGTGGTGGTAGTGTGATGGTCTGGGGCTGTTTTGCTGCTTCAGGACCTGGAAGACTTGCCGTGATAAAAGGAACTATGAATTCTGCTGTCTACCAAGAGATCCTGAAGGAGAATGTCCGACCATCTGTTCGTGTACTCAAGCTGAAACGAACTTGGGTTCTGCAGCAGGACAATGATCCTAAACACACCAGCAAGTCCACCACCGAATGGCTGAAGAAAAACAAAATAAAGACTTTGGAGTGGCCTAGCCAAAGTCCTGACCTGAATCCTATTGAGATGTTGTGGTATGACCTTAAAAAGGCCGTTCATGCTCGAAAACCCTCTAATGTAACTGAATTAGGACAATTCTGCAAAGATGAGTGGGCCAAAATTCCTCCAGGACGCTGTAAAAGCCTCATTGCACGTTATCGCAAACGCTTGGTTGCAGTTGTTGCTGCTAAGGGTGGCCCAACCAGTTATTAGGTTTAGGGGGCAATCACTTTTTCACACAGGGCCATGATGGTTTGGATTTTTTTTCACCTTTAATAATAAACACCTTCATTTACAAATTGCATTTTGTGTTTACTTGTGTTGTCCTTGACTATTGTTTAAATTGGTTTGATGTTCCGAAACACTTAAGTGTGACAAACATGCAAAGGAACAGGAAATTAGGAAGGGGGCAAACACTTTTTCACACCACTGTAGATCTGATCAGATATCGATCCATTCAGATACTATACCACTAAGGGATGTGTATCTGACCCTAAAACCTAACTTATATCACCCTCCGGGCGATCAGGGGGTTAAACCTTTATTAGGTAGTAAACGGCGGGTGCCCTGACACTATAAAAGAATAACTAACTATCCAGCGTCACCCATAACAGTTATACGGTGATCACTGGTGAAAGGGTTAACTAGGGGTTAATCAGGGGGTTAAAACCTTTACTAGGTAGTATATGGGGGTACCTGACGCTATAAAAAGCTGACGGCGAACCTAAATACTTACCTTCCTAACTAGCGTCACCTGTGACACTAATACAGCTATCAGAAAAATGAACGCTTAGTGACACTTGCGATGGGGGGTGATCAAGGGGTTAAACCTTTATTAGGGGGGGCTAGGGGGGTACCCTAGACCTAAAGGGGCCTAACACTAACTGCCCTTAGACGTATTGCAGTCAAAAATTACACCAATGCAATAATCAGTAAAAAAAAAAAAAAAAACTGTGGGTGATCGCAGGTGATTGGGGGGTGAAAAGTGTGCCTACATGTTCTACTGTAAGTGTAGTGTTGGTGCAGACTCACATTGATGTCGGCGCCAGAACGAAAAGATCGACACGAGGAGAGATGACATCACTTCCTCTGCCGCTGTTTACATTACAGAGGCAGAGGAAGCATTCCTTTCGCCAGGAGCGATCGCAAGGGGGTGGCCATGAATCAGTGGCCCCCCCTCATAACTGATCGCTCCTGAAGTGATTCCAACCGCTGCGGGCACCCGACCCGATTGGGCCCCCCCACCCGCTGGGAGGCAGGGACGTACAGGTACGCCCATATGCCTGCCCGTGCCCTTCTGCCGACGTACATCGTCGCGCGGCGGTTGGCAACTAGTTAATGTGGTTTTCTGTGCGTGCCAAAAAATGTATTTAAAGTCCACAGCTACAAATACATTAGCTGGTGACTTTTAATATATGGATACTTACCTGTCCAGGGAGCCAGCGATGTCTGCACCCCTGCGGATTTTCGGATCAGCTGTTGGTGGCTGCCACCACCATGACCAGTATAGGAAACTGGCATTGAATCCATTTGGATTCACAGGCGGATCCCTACTGTGAATGCGCAAATCGAGATGCACTCTCCAAATGTCATTGGGGGGGGATTCTAACTTTTGACGTACCTCGCCGCGGCCATGACAGATGGAAGTGGAAATGTGTACCTGTCAAAAACAGGTATCAGGTTTCCCCTCCCCCCAACCCCCGCAAGATGTAAAATGTGTCATCTGGGTGGGGAGGTGTCGGAGGAAGGCAGATAAGTGTAGCTTAAAACTCCAATTGGAGCCTTGTAACTTCACAGCTGGTTCCATAATGTGCATGTTTGTAGCTTTTTGCGCTTTGTCAATGGACATGTTGCAGGTAAAGGAGGAGGGGGAGACAAATCTTTTTGATAGACCATTAAACGTGCCAATGGTGGACAAGGTTGACTGTGAAGTGTGGTTGAGGAAGCAAGACAGTCAATCTTACGCCGCTGTTTGATTTAAATAGCCCTAATTTTATTGGCACAGGCATCTAAGGGATGGGGTAGATGAGAATGCAGGAGGAGGACATGGGGTAGGGGGTGAAAGGCACCCCTGTTGGCATGACAAGTGCATTCACTAAACGTGCATTCACTGGGGGGCGTGGCAAACTACGGACATGTAAGCAGCTCAGGAGAAGAGCTCCTCCGACACCGAAAGATCCTGCACAGTATCCGGACACAGATTACCTGTACTGAGTTCGCCGAAAGGTGGGGGATACACCCGTGACAGATCACTGACCGAAAGAATGGTTCGAAACGGTCCAGCGGGCCCTAAAACAACCACAGACCGGCAGAATGCACAGGCCGCGGGAGGAATCAAAGATGGCACCGGCCATCCGGCCTCATGTAAGAACCCGCCAAAGGACAAACGTTCACAGAATGGTGAGTCTCGATCCCCCACTCCTGCACATAATTCCGCGGCCCCCACCAAAAAGGGTAGGCCACCATCCACAATAAAAGAACATTTTGCTGATCCCACACAGAGCCCACGATTATCGGCCACACCAGTCATCCCTGAGGGAGATGAACCTGATCCCTGGGAGAACACAGGCAGATGAGAAGAAGATAGTGAGCTAGGAGGCCCCTCACAACCAGCCATGCTAGCGGAGGAAGCTGGGGATGACAATGAGGGTGCAGTTGAGCTCACTCTTAAACATGTCATGGATGCAATTCAACAGTGTCAGTCCTCATTAACAACACAGATTGAAACGGTTAGGCTGGACCTTTCTTCATCAGACCATCTGATGGTCTGATGAAGAAGCTGTAGCTTCGAAATGCATTACCAATCCTTGCCACTGTGAATAATCACATTTCCTGCTCCTGTGAAGTCAAGACCAGCTTCTTTTTGTTTCCTGCCTCCTGGTTCCCAGCATTCTCTGGATCTCTGTAAGATCACACCAGTGCCCCAGGCTGCAAAGGGAAGACATCTATGAGACTCCAGGACTGGTGATTTTCACCACATACTGAACTCATCTAATTTAACTTGTGAGTTACTACTTGCTTTTATTAAATATATGATTTATACTGCACTAAGTCTGGCGCCCCTCTGTTCCCATGCAATGGATACACTCCACACCAATTTCTCTAAATCTATGGAAGAAAATAATTAACCAGGTATTGCCAGTTTACAAACTCACATATGAGGCCAGAGGGTGTGCAGGTAAATTCATGAAGATATGGGGAGGTGGACTGACCTTATGGATGCATGTGAATACCCTGACGAGGAACATAATTCTTGAGTAGTTGCATTAAAATAAACATGAAACGAGGATAAGGTGGGTCTCCTGGAGCGAAAAACTGGACCAAGGTCTTTCTCTTGAAAAGACATCGGTGCATTGTGTAACATGGCGACTTGGGCTTCTAATACCTATTACTCAGTACGGAATGTGCAGTGGTATAACCAATTAAGCCCCATACACACGGTCGGACTTTTTCATCAATTTGGTCCGATCGGACAAGGTTGTTGAAAAATCAGACCGTGTGTATGCACCATCGGACAGTGTTCGTCGGTTTGTCCGTCGGACAAAGTCTTATCTCCTGCTGGAAAGATTTCCCGTCAACCCGGTCCGATCACACCAAATCCGAGCGCGTGTACGCTTGTCCGACGGACAAAGTGCTACGCATGCTCAGAAGAAATTCTGTGACGGAAGCGCTCGGTCAGGTAAAACTACCTTTCCTAATCGACACAGCACATTCGTCACGCTGCAATGTTAAAATGTCTTTAATGCAGCGCATTCTCTTTTTCTTTACAATGCAACAAGAATGACATCTTTTAGCTGCTCCTATTCACCCGCACTTCTCACAAACTTACTTCTTTATTACTTTGCAGCATTTATACACTACATGTTTATTTTTACTCAGATCGTAATACAATCTTTCTTATTTTTTTACCCAGATTTTTTTTTTTTGGGGGAATACATATTTGAAGGAGATTTTTTTTTTTTTTGGAGGGGGTTTGTATGTCTCAACTTAGCAAAACCACATTATTAACATTTGTATTTCTTGCTTACATTTACTAGGAGTTTGTTGGTTGTTGGTGCCCCTTGTTAATTCTAGGATTAGTGAAATGTACCTGCCTACTCAAAGAAAAACTGTCATTGTAGAAAAGTAAAACACAATAGTCAATGATTATTTCAAATCAAAAAAACCTTTATTTAGGTCTCAGCAACAGACCAAAGAGGAACGCAGCCATGGTGAAACTTGGGGAATTTGCAAAGCCTTGGACACCCATGGCAACCATCATTTTACAGACTTAAACAATTGGGGGCATGAAGACTACCTATCTAAATAATAAGGGAGCGCAATCTGGTCCTGAAGTCCAAAACATCCGGAACTGCAGCAGATGCCATCTAGGTCCCCAGGCTCTGGTACTACGAGAGGCTCCATCTTCTCTCAGACCAGACTGAGTCCAGGTTGTCACTCTCTTGTCTTCCTTGTACGCTTCCTTCCACGCCGTGGTGCTGGTGCTGGTGGGGTGGCAGAAGGAGGAGGAGGAGGCGGAGCAAGGTCACTCTCGCAAACATGTGTGAGGGGAGTCATCTCCCCAGCCATCCCCTCATTTAGTATTTTGAGGATGACCTCCTCACACATGCTGCGTTGCCCCGCCTCCATACCCGTAAATTTACTTGTAACCAAGGAGGCAAAGGCCTCCTCGTAGGTGGGTGTGGCATAGAGGGAGGCTGAGGCATCTTTTATCAGCTGGAGCGCTGACTCTCCCACCTCCCCCATGTTTTTCGCCCTTCTGTAGGGAAGGCGGAGGGGAGAGACTTGGGAGACAGTCAGGCTCCTACGCCTACCCCCCTGTTGGCTGCCACTACCCCCTGCCTCCTCCTGACTGCCACCTTCCACAGCCACCTCCTGGCTGAGGTCTTCCTGTGTATGAAAAAGGGACATAGTTTCAGTTATTTGTTCATCAAACACACACAATTCTCATCTAGTGACTGTTGCAAAATGTTTTCAAATACAAAACCATACAATTCTCAGCCCTGCAGTTTAGATTCTTCCCAAAAATGTCTCCCACACCACTGTCTGTTGATATGTCAATCACGTTAGGAAATAAGCAATTGGGGATCCTGAATTAACTGAACATCATTCATTATTCAACAAACTGGTTCCAAAACTACTATACCTGGAACAAGCTGGGCACCTGCACATATTCCTGACTGGAAGGCCCAGGTTGGTCCTCGGAATCCTCATCAAGGGTGGCGTGCGTGGAAGGACGCGTGCAAGGAAGAGTCGAGAGTGACTTCCTGACAGTAGCCTGGTCTTTGAGAAAGTGGAGCCTGTCATAGTACCAGAGCGTGGGGACATGGACATCAGCTGCTGCAGCTCCAGATGCTTGTGACTTCAGGACCTTATTGCGCTCCCGGAAATAGGTAGTCTTCATGTTGGTGATCTTCACTTTTAAGTTTGCGACGGTTGCCATGGGCAGGGTAGGCTTTACAAATGCCACCAGTTTCAGCAGGGCTGCGTACCTCTTTGGTCTGTTGCTATAATCCCTGTGTTTTGCCTGCCATAAGAGGGGGAATTGCCGGTATTTATCAATGAAGTGTGGGAGAAAGCTCACGTTGTAGAAGGCATCCATCACCTCTGCAAGACACAACGCCACACAAAACAATATAAATAATGTCAGCCTAAACTCTCCTAATCTTCTCCATAAAGAAGCCTCAAGTTCTAATCAGTCTAGGCTAGTTATGTACCAACGTCAAATTGTACCTTCGTTTGTAGCGATCGTCTCGTGCGTGAGCTTTCTCTCCCCTCGTCTCCCAGATCGTGGCTACGACACAGGCGTGTGACGTTTTATATACAGTGCGCATGCGTCAAACTCCGCCCGCCCCTGACGATCTTTCTCGTCTATTCCCCACCCCTTCTCTTTACGGCGCAGTGGGGAGAGCACATGGCGGGGACACAGCAGGTGCGCCCCAAATATCCCCCCAACGAGGAGGAGGACGAGGAAAGTCCGGAGGCAGAAACGTCCCGATCCCGGAGCCTGAAATTCAAGGCCTCCAATATGTCATTTGGAGAAATGTTGGAGATGGTGGACATATTAAAGAGGAGCGACTATGATGGGAAGTATGGGCCTTACCTCAACCCCAATGTCCGCAAGGCCAAGATCATGTCTAAAGTTGTGAGAAGGCTGTACAATCATTTTGGGGTACAACGATCCAAGGAGCAACTGAGGAAACGCTGGTCAGACCTGAAACTGAGGGAGGCCGATCAGTACAGAAAGATCAAGAGAATTCTTCAAAAAAGTAAGTAGTTGTGTTTTGTGTTTGATTTCTTGCTTGCATACTGCTCCATGTGGTTTGATTTTTACAAAGTTGTACATTCCAAAATGGCCACTTTCATGTTCGTCTGTGCATTCGATCGTACTCAGCCTCGATCTTTCTGCCACTGTCATGGTCGTGTGTGTGTCCATTCGATCGTACGCAACCTCGATCGTGCGGCCACTTATAATACGATGTTTGGTGTTTTTTTGGGGGAAAGGAAGTTTGTTCTCCCTAGAAATGTCATCCAGAATGTAAAGCCAATTTATTCAATGTAAAGGAGAGGTCACCCAGTAGCTGTTTACCCATCTGGACTCGAGAGCACTAGTGCTGGGACACCCAAACCCCCTTTTTATTAGCCTTTTCCACACATGTGCTCCAGTGGATACTAGAGGGGGGTCTCCATCACACAAACTTCTACCAAAAAGCTAGTCAGTTTAGCACCTTTACAAAGTGACTACATTCATGTAGTTGACATTTGTAACTGGCCAAACTAAAATAGTGTCCGTCACTTTCAAGCAATGTTTGTCATTTCCTATTTCTGCCCTCAATAGTTTGTGTTGCTAAATCTTCCTTTTGGACATTCTCATAGGGGAGCGAAAACTTGGGCCGTCTGAGGAAACCCCCAAACCAACACCTCCCAAAAAAGGGGAAAGAGCAGAAGCAGAGGAGGAGGAGGAGGAGGAAGGAGAGATCATCGAACTTGGAGAAATTGTCACCACAACAGGTGAGTGTGGGAGAACACAGCTACTGGTAAGCTAATCCATGTATGGCTGCCTCATTTCCAACACCCCATTTTTGTTTGTTTGTGGTTTTTAGGTGACGTGGATGTTGTGGAAGAAAAATCACACTTTACCACAGAGAGTGCCCACGTACTCATCGGAGAGATAATGGTCTGCAATCGAGATCTAGATTACATAAAGCAAAACATCAATGATGTTCAACAAAAATTGAAGAACATCATTGATGTTTTAGGAAAAATATGAAAACGCACCAAGTAATTAACACACATTTGTGCCTGCTTCTGAACACATTTGCAACTTAAAAACTGTCTGAAATTTGGAACATGCACACATTGTGTCCACATGTGCTAGCTCCCACCATGGTGGATGAATGGCAACGTTTTTTTGGGGGTGCAAACACTTTACGAACTACGAAAGTGGTTGTGGTGAAGGGGTTGCACCCCCAAAAAACGTCCATTCATCCCCATGATGGAAAATGGCACTTTTGAAGCTTCTAGGCATGTGTTTTCCCATCTAATGACCATTTTCAGACCCAAATTGTGTGCATGTTCCAAATTTCCACTTTTCGGGGGTGACCCCCCCATGTGATGAAGGCAAGATCAAACACACTTTGAACATATAGTCATGTCTGATCTTGTCTTCACTTTACAAAGTTGAACTTTCCAAGTTCCTAGGTTCTGTTTTGCTCCATGCCTGGTTTTACCAATTGCGGAATGTTTGTAAACAATGTTGTAAATAACCAAGATGTTGTCAGTTTTGGCGTAAGGATTGTAAACGCACTTGGGAATGTTTTCCTAGTAAACTTTTATTTTTCTAAATGTGTGGCTTCCTTATTTAAAAAACACAATGCATTATGTATGTAAAATGAAAAGGATATGGGGGGCAATGGGTGTTATTTACTAAAGGCAAATCCACTTTGCACTCCAATTTTCTTTCCCGGGGAACTTTTTCAATGCACTTGTAGAGCATAGCGGATTTGACTTATGTAAATGACACCCACAGTGCTTTGTACGAAAACACGGAGCACAGCATTTTGGAGAATACACACATGTCAGACCTGGTGATGAAAAGGAGTATTTTGGGTGTCAGTTATGCAGTACAAACCTTCTCTAGACCAAAGATTAGGTATCAAACACACAACATGAGAATAATCTTTTTGGGAAGAAGAGACTGTTACCTCCTTTTGCCCAGAAAGTGCATTCCCACTGTCGAAGGCAAAGGGAAAAAATGTCAAAGTAAAATAAGCTAAAAAGAAGACTGAAATGACATGAAATCATAGGTTGGTTAAAATATCAGATTTATTAAAAAATGCCTCTCACACATCGTCAGGCAGAGCAATGGCCCCCCTACCCACAAAGTACTGCATATATTGGTCCCGGACCACACGGGCATTTAGAGGGGGCAAGCCTGGACGTGCCACTCGAAGGGCTGTGAGTTCGGCATTTGGAGGGCCCTCCACATCTGGGCCAACGGGCACCACATAGTTCCTGTTATGTCTTTTGAGGAAGTTGTGCAATATGCAACAGGCAAGAACTATGTGGTTGAGTTTGTATTCCGCCAAGTTAAATGCCGTCAGGAACAGGCGGAAGCGGCTGGCCAGGATGCCAAAAGCGTTCTCCACAACTCTTCTGGCTCTGGACAGCCTGTAGTTGAAGACCCTCTGGTCCGGGGTGAGGGTCCTCATCGGGAACGGCCTCATCACATGGGGAGTCAACGCAAACGCTTCATCTGCGACAAAGACGAAGGGGAGTCCTTCGGCATTCTCCTCTGGAGGTGGCAAGCACAGGCTGCCACTTTGGAGACGCCAGTAGAACTCCGTGTGCGTAATGGCCCCACCATCCGATATCCGGCCGTTCATCCCCACGTCCACATACATAAACTCGTATGTTGCCGACACCACCGCCAACATCACTACACTATTAAACCCTTTATAATTATAATAGTAGGACCCCGAGTTGGGCGGTGGGACGATGCGGACGTGTTTCCCATCAATTGCCCCTCCGCAGTTAGGAAAGTCCCAACGGCTGGCAAAGTGGGAGGCCACAGTCTGCCATTCCTGTGGCGTGGAAGGGAACTGTGGAGTGAAACAAGAAAAAAAAATTAGTCACTTTGCACCTAAACATTGCAAGCAGATTAGACAATCAACATCTTGGAACAAGAGCATTGTCTAAAATTGGAGGCTGGAAAGTATTTGCACAGAAAAGTAGAGGCTCCCCTTCACAGATTACTCACCCCCCCATCAATCCCCCCACTTCTGATGGGCCATTGGCAATAACTAGGGGTTTTGGGGGGGGGGGTGGTGGACAGCTAACCCTCTGCACTTCATTGATTGGCAAATGGCTCAATAATGTGGGCTAGTTTGGCCAGACCCTCTGTACTTAACACTATTGGCAGGCCACAGGAAAGATCAAATAACATTTCAACCCCCCCCCCCCCCCAAAAAAGGCAGGCACAGTGTGACATTATTAAATTACCAAGCAAGCTAATAGGAGGGAAAGAAGACAAAAAAATAGGAAATGGAATGTATGGAGGCAGTCCCTTGCACTACATGCTTTGCTGAATTCATCCCTAAAGATGCGCACTATAAAGAGGTAGGTATATAGTGTGTATGGACCTTGGGAAAGCCAGCAGATAAAGGATTGGTACCATCTGACAGAGCAGTTGGGGGAGGGGGTTCCTAATGAGTTTGCCCCCCCCCCCCCACCAAAAGAACAAAAAAAGGGGGCTCTACATGAAGTAAACCACACAGCAAACATTTGTGCATATTTTAGGGGGTGTTTTGGGGCAAACAATACTATGCAGCAGACAAAAGACATTGCTTAAGTGACTAGGCCATAGGTGTCTATTGGGGCAGAAGAGCATGCTGGTGAGGTAAGTGAAGGGAAAAATGCATGAAGGAGAAAAGGGGCACAGCATATTAGAACATATTGCAATCATGGTAATTAGGGAAGGAGGTCAAAAATACAAGTCATTAGCAAACAGAGCATACATAGAAGGGAATAGTAAAGTAGAAATGTTACCTTAATATAGTCCTCCTGCAGGACCTGAATGATGGCAGAACAGGTCTCTGGAATAATGATTCCCAGGGCCTGGGGAGAGATACCTGAAGAGAACTTCAAATCCTGAAGACTTCTCCCTGTCGCCAAGTACCTCAACGTGGCAACAAGCCTCTGCTCCGGAGTAATGGCTTGTCTCATGCAGGTATCCTGCCGGCTGATAAAGGGGGTCAGCAAAGCCAAAAGACGGTGAAAATCGGGGTCCGTCATCCTGAGAAAGTTCCTGAAATCATCAGGATTATTCTCCCGGATCTCACGAAGCAAAGGCATGTGCGAGAACTGGTCACGCTGAAGCAACCAATTCTTGGTCCACATACTCCTCGTCACTCTGTTCATGGACGGGTCTTGGGTCAAAGCTAAAAGCCCGACACCAATTCCGCGTACAGCACGAACTCGGCGACGAGTACGCACGGGAAACATCGCTCAGAAGGTCACAAAAGGTCGGCTGGTCAGAACGGACAAACAGAAAGCACCGATAAACAGCAAGGCCTGAAAGAACGAAGTGAATACCAGCAACGAGCAGACAATAAGCAGTGCAAATCAAAGCGTCCTATATCAAGATATAGGCCGCAATGACCAACAAATGCGAACTGACTACACGCACTAATAAACAGATACGCACGACAAGCACAAACTGAAGAGCAGTAACGATCTGAGTCAGAAAAATGAGAAGCGCGAATCTTAAGTCACCAAACTTCCACTAACTCTCGATAAACACGGGATCAGCAGAAGGAGCCCAACGGGTGCCTGACGTGGTGCTGAACTTCCCTTTTGTAATCTCGTGGACGACGACTTACGTCACGACGTTCTTCCGGACCGGATATTCCGACAACGTAGTCCGACCGTGTGTACGCAACGCCAACATCGGACAAAGTACGTCGGACAAAGTCCGACTGACCTGGTCCGCGGATTGTCCGAGCGTGTGTATGGGGCTTTAAAGTTTAGTGTAGTAAAATACAAAATCTTTCTTCATTACGAAATTGATATCATAGAATCACTTCTTGAAGTATAGATGGAAATATAGAGGAGAAAATATATTTTATATGAGTAAATGTCATAAGTTGTTGATGATCCGACAATTGTATAAGGAATTGTTTATGTAATACGTTTGTAAATGTATCCTTTATGTGATGAAGAATAATAAAAACAGTATAAAAAAAAACGTGCATTCACTAAACGTGTGTGTGTGTCTATAATGACTTTTAAAATTGCCAATGTTCTTGAAAGGTAGAAATGATCTTAATGTAAATAATTTTTTTTTTTTTTAAAGGATGATCCAATACTGCCTCAAACCCCCTCTGTCAGCAGTTTTAGCACCTCTACGTGGGAGGAGAGAGTAAGCATTATTAGAAATAGCTTGATGTACCATGAAGTATACCGTGTTTAATTATAAAATGAAATAAAAAATTAACCATGGTGATTTACTATTAAACTTATTTTTTATTTAAATTATAAAAAATAACAAGCAATCTATGTGTAACTGTGATAAATCAAAAAAATTTAATTTTTTGGCAAACAACAAACAATATTAAAGCGGGAGTTTTGCCATTTTTTTTTCTTTTTTAAGTCAGCAGCTACAAATACTGAAGCTGCTGACTTTTAAAATATGGACACTTACCCATCCAGCGTGCCCACAATGTCGGCACCCAAAGCCGATCTGTTGCTCGGCTCTCGGGTGCTGCCACCGCCATCTTCTGTATTGGTATCAGGAAGTGGAGCCTTGCTGCTTCACTTTTCGGTTCCCTACTGCGCATGCGCAAGTCGTGCTGCACAATACGGATGGTCTCTGCTGTCTCTGGGATCCGTGTGTTTCCCAGCAGACAGGGGGGGGGGGGAGACTGTAAGTGGCGTAAATACCCACAGATTCTGCAATATTTTGGATAATGCATTCCAATGGCGACTTCTGTTGAATCTTTGTGCTGCCAGGAAATCAATGAGGTAGCCGGAAGCATACCAGAGGGTGTTGAGTGCATTACACAGTTGGAAAGTTTCCAAACTTATAGTGTGAATGAACAAAATGTATGAGTCCATACCATCTCCCTGCATCTTGAGGGTCCACCCACTGTCGATCCTGACAACAACAGATATAGATTAAACATCCAAAATATTATTGATAATCTATTTCATGTTTAATGTAAATGTAAATATAAAAAGTGGTACTACCACTCATTTGTCTCCTCCACCACCCATCCCCCCCCCCCCCCAACCCCTTAGGTGCCTCATTTGGCACCTTTCGGGGGGGGATGTGGGATTGGATACCTGTCTTTAACATGTATCCTTTCCCCACTTCCGGGAGTCTGGGCCACAGGACATTACGTCAGCAGCTAAGGTCCCTCCACCTTCCCCCGCTGCTGGGCCAGTAGGAGAGTGCCGTAATGCTGCACTGTCAGCATCCGACAGCTGATGTAAACATCAACTGGGGTGACGACATTGCTAGACTCCAGGGCAGGTAAGTGTCTTAATATTAAAAGTCAACAGCTGCAGTATGTGTAGCTGCTGGCTTTTAAATTTTTAAAAATGGTGGGCAGACCTCCGCTTTAACAAAAGTAAAAGATCCATTATATAGTGATATTTTTTTTTTTTTTATGTAACTGTAATAATTTTTTTTTTCTCATTTATTTTTAGACGATTTCGGAAGACAGCTTATAGAATACTGCATGGATATATGGCTATTTGGGAAACGGAAACCAAAGAGTCGTCCCATCTTGTGCTGTTAATGCAGTAGGAAATGTTTTCTGGATTCCAATGCTTCATATGTCGGATTCATGTATTCTAATGACTATGAAGTGTTATGTAAAAAAAAACAAAATAAAAAAAGGAAACAGAATGAGAATATTTATACATCTTTACATGTTTGATTGTATACTTACATTAGGCTGTTAAATACCATAAACCAGACATGGATATCCTAGTTAAAAATAAAAATGTATTATTTTTAATTCGTAATTAGATAAAAAATGATTTCTTTTTTTGGAAGAGGATAAATATAAAGACATAGACAACTGAATTTGTGTGCGTAATTTATATATATATATATATATATATTTTTATATATATATATATATATATATATATATATATATATATATATATATATATATATATATCTCCAGAGAGCGATTATGTAGGTACTAAATTTATAGCAATGTTGAATCTATATAATTGTCTTACCTTGACACACTAGTGTTTTCTTTAATAAAATAGTTTCCTGTCGCATCATGGCAGCATACACTCTGAAATGCATCATGGCAGCATACACTCTGGGTTGTGACTCCGCCTCCACAACCTGATAGGACCACATAACTATAAGATGAAGATACGGCCCCCGCCCCGGTATTCTCTAATTTTTCCTCACCTGTTGGGACCGCACGCTTCACCCTCTTACCGCTATCGCCCCAGCCAGGTTCTAGCCTCTCCTGGTTTGGAAGTCCTTGCCTGTACAGCCTCTAAACGAAGCTAAATGGAAGGAACCCCACTCTGGTGATCTCAGGGGTACTACTACTGCACCTGCCTGCTGTAATAAGCCTTAAACAGGTTTAAAAGCACTGCCACCGCTGCCTTGGGAAGCAAGCCTTAAACAGGCTTAAAGGTATGTGATCCCTCTTTACATTTAAAAGCCTTAAATAGGCTTTGTACCTTGCAGTGGTCTTCCTCCTTTGATGTCACTTTGCCTTCCGGCCCCTGCTGGGCCTTGTAGTCCCTCCTGTGTGTCCTCTGTTCCCCCCAGCAGCGCTCAGCGTTCCGGCGCCCCCGCGCATGCGCACTGCGGCTCTACGGGCGTCCTGTGTAGGGAACTGAGGCTATTGCCAGTATCCAAGATGGCGCCGACGGCCGCGCGGCGCTACTGCGCATGCGCGAAGCGTCACGGCGCTCCCGGCGCCAAATTCAAAAGAGGAAAGATTCCCTTTCCTTTCCCTGGATGTTTTTCAGCAGAAAACCACCTGCAACAGATTCCAGGACTATCTCAGCACACTCCCCAATAGGTAAGTGCCTATTTTGTTTTGTTTCTATTTGTGCATTTCTGCATCTGCTTCTTGCTCCATTTCCCCCCTTACCTTCCTTCCCCTCTAAATGCCTATTCCTTTCTACTAGGCTGCCTTTACTATCCCTATGGAGGCCACTGCCCCAGCAGATCACCACCATCGTGATAGGTAAGAGGGAAGGATTGGGTAAGTAAGAAGACGAAAAAAAGAGTGCAGGACCCGCTAATGCTGCCTAAATGGTTAGCCCCGCCAGGTCTTCAAAGTCCGGACGCAGGGAGGCATCTCGCGGAAGGAGCCGCTCGGGGCACAGGAGGAGCCACTCAAGCCGCAGCAGGAGGAGGAGCCGCTCAGGCCGCAGGAGAAGCCGCAGGAGTCGCTCCAGGTCCCGCTCCCATAGCCGCTACCACCGAAGGAGGTCATCGCACAGACGCTACTCACCAGCCCCCCCTCCCCGACCAACGGCCAACGCCTGCTGGATATGCGGAGCCATCGCCCTTCCGGACAAGCTGGCCTGTCGCAGGTGCCTCGAGGAGGCCACTAAGGAAAGGGAGCAGGAGCCAAGAGAGCTTGCGACTGCAGCTCCACAGCCCACTCCAGACATGGAGATGTCCATTAGGGGTACCTCCCCCCCCCCCAGTACATCCAGAGAACCAGACTCCCAGTCTGAGGATGAGGAGCTGGTGGCGGCCGCAGGGTTTGACTTCTCCCTGATCGATCCATTCGTGAAGTCGGTCAAGGAGGCGATTAACTGGGAGGAACCCCAGGAGGCCCCCCAGAAGCAGAAGAAATACTTCCCTAACCTCAAGAGGGACCCAGAGGCATTCCCATTCATTGAGGAATTGGATGACCTGATCAGGGAGGAGTGGCAGAAGCCAGACAAGAAACTGAGCCTTAATAACAGGCTCACCAAACTCTATCCGCTCAAAGAATCCCAGGCTAAGCCCCTGGTTACACCGCCAGTAGTGGACGCTTCTCTCATGCGCCTGGCGAGGCACGTAACGCTCCCTATCGAGGATGCAGTAACTTTCAGGGACGTCCTGGACAGGAAAATTGACACGGACCTAAAGAGGGCCTATACAGCAGCAGGAGGCGCTTGCAGGCCAGCCATAGCACTGGCCGCCGTTGGCAAGGCTATCTCCAGCTGGTCAGCCTCCACGGAGAAGCTCATTACGGAGGGTGCAGACCAAGACAGGATAGTCAGGGCCCTGCAGGAACTCAGCCTCGCTGGGGATTTCGTGGCAGAGGCCTCAGTGGATGCCATAAGATCATCCTCTAGGGCCATGCTGGCCTCGGTTATGGCCAGGCGGGCGCTCTGGCTCAAACCCTGGACAGCGGACCAGGCCTCCAAATCTAATTGGTGCCGCATCCCCTTCGATGGTGAGAACCTCTTTGGAGCAAAGCTGGACTCAGCTATCTCTAAAGTGACCGGCGGAAAATCCGGGCTCATCCCCTCGGATAGGAAACCCAGGCAGCAGAGGCCGCCTCCTTCCAGACGCAACCTGCCGGATAGGTACAGGGATGCTAGGGCCTACAGACCAGGCAAGGAGTACCGGAGGAACTGGAGGAATCCCCAGACTACCTTCTCCAAATTTCAAAAACCTAAGACCTCTGCGTCTAATGACCAGAAGTCTTTTTGAAGGTACGTCCGCCCAGCCAGCAGTAGTGGGAGCCAGGCTCTCAAAATTCCAGCTGGCTTGGGCGGGTACCATCAGAGACCCGTGGACGGTGGCTACCGTCCGTTTCGGGCACAGGTGGTCCTTCCGGGGCCGACCCCCGGGCGACCACTTCTGTCCAACCAAGCTTCCATCCTCACATCACAAAAGGGCGTTGCTGCTGGACTACGTCCAGGAATTGCTCCGGAAGGAGGCTATAGTGGAGGTGCCCGGTTCTCAAAGAGGCAGGGGGTTTTACTCCCCCCTCTTCCTGGTCAGGAAAAAGTCAGGGGATCTGCGCCCCGTCCTAGACCTGAAAAGGCTCAACCGATCCATCCGGGTGGAATCTTTCAAGATGGAAAGTCTACAATCCATCCTTCAGGCCGTAAACCTGGGGGATTGGATGTTGTCCGTGGACCTTCAGGACGCATACCTGCACGTCCCAATCCATATCTTGTTCCGAAGATTCCTTCGGTTCTCTATAGACCAGCGGCACTTCCAGTTCCAGTGCCTGCCGTTCGGAATCTCTACGGCCCCCAGGACCTTTACAAAGATCCTCCTCCCGGTAGTGGCGGCCCTGAGAGAAAGGGGTTTGAGGGTCCACCACTATCTGGACGACATTCTCCTACTCTCAGGCACCAGAGAATCCCTTATTCAACACCGGGAAATTCTAATTTCCACCCTTCAGAGTCTGGGGTGGCTCATAAATTGGGGGAAAAGCAACCCTCAGCCCTCGCAGAGAATGGTCTTTCTGGGGGCCGTATTGGATACTCGGTCAAATACGATAGAGCTGCCCCCAGAGAAGATCCCCCCTCTGACCCAGAAAATCAGGAGAGCCATCCTAGCCACTTCCCTGCCGGCCAGAGCGTGCCTCAGCCTGCTGGGCTCCCTATCGGCCACCATTCCGATGGTACAATGGGCGCACTGGAACGCGAGGCCTCTTCAGATTTCGTTTCTACACCAGTGGAACGGCTCGGCCATGTCGCAACCCATCCACATTTCACAAGAGGTCAAACAGTCCCTGAGATGGTGGACCCGGCCGAGCAACTTGGGCAGGTTCAGGCATATTATTCCCCCCCCTCAGGAGGTGGTTACCTCGGATGCCAGTCTGGAGGGTTGGGGGGCCCACTACCTACACCATGCGGCCCAGGGCCGCTGGCCATTCGAAGCTCGGGACATCGTTTCCAACGTGCTGGAAATGAGGGCGGCTCTCCAGGCCCTCCTGGCCTTTGGCCCTCTCCTGAGGGGCAAGCCGGTCCTCCTGAGGTTAGACAACAGGGTCGCTGTCGCCTATGTCAACCGCCAGGGGGGTACCAAGAGCTCTTCCATGATGCGGGAAGTTCTCCCTGTTATGGAATGGGCACAGCGGAACCTCCTGGACCTCAGGGCGGTCTACATTCCAGGTACCGAGAATCTCCTGGCCGATTCCCTCAGCAGGAGATTTCTCTCCAACAACGAGTGGTCCCTGAGTCCCCGGGCCTTCGCCCTGATCTCCAAAACCTGGGGCCCCCCGGATATAGACCTGGCAGCGACCCCGGACAATACCAAGTGTCAGAGATTCCTGTCTCGAGTCCCCTTCCCCTCAGCGGAGGGGACAGACTGTCTCCACCACCCCTGGGACTTCCACCTCGGGTATATCTTCCCTCCGACCCCTTTGATAGCGAGGTTTCTGCTCAGGCTCAAGCGGTCATCAGCCCTAGTGGTGGCCGTGATTCCCTTCTGGCCCAGGAGGCCATGGTTTACCACTCTCCTACAGTTGAGCACAACAGACCCGCTCCCCCTCCCACAGTCAGTCGACCTGCTCTCCCAGGGCCATCTATTGCACCCGAGTCCAGAGAGGATGCACCTGATGGCCTGGAGACTGAAAGGTCTAGGTACCTAGAGCGGGGCTGTTCCTCTAGGGTAGTAGACACCCTACTTCAGGCCAGAAAATCCACCACAAACACCACCTACCGGCGGGTTTGGGATAAGTTCACCTCCTTCGCCCATCAGCAGGAGTGGGATCTATCCTCCATCTCAACCCCTCAGATTCTGGAGTTTCTGCAGACAGGTCTGGACAAAGGCCTCGGCTCCAGCACCCTTAAGGTGCAGGTGTCAGCCCTGTCCGCCCTGACTGGGACTAGATGGGCCCTCGACCCTCTTGTCGTTCAGTTCCAGAGGGCATGTCTCAAGCTGAGGCCTCCCAGGAAGCCTTCATTCCCGACCTGGGACCTGTCGGTCGTTCTGGAGGCCCTATCTAAAGAACCCTTCTTCCCTCTAGAGGGCATCTCCCTCTGGGATCTGACGCTAAAGGTGACATTCCTCATCGCTATAACATCGGCTAAAAGGGTCTCTGAGATGCAAGCCTTACTGGCCAGGGATCCATATCTGGTCATCCACCCAGACAGGGTAGTCCTAAAACCCTCAGACCGCTTCATCCCTAAAGTGTCGTCCTCCTTTCACTTCAACCAGGAGATTAACCTGCCAGCGCTCACCACAGACCAGGGCGATCCGCACCCCCTGGATGTCAGAGGTAACATCATCAAATACCTCTCAGCCTCAGAACCCTTTAGGAAGTCAGAGAACCTCCTAATCATCCCTCACGGTTTCAGGAGAGGTCAGTCAGCATCGGCCCGCACAATCGCCTCATGGCTGGTGAAAACCATCAAGAAGGCCTACTCGCTAAGTGCTACGCAGATCCCGGACGGGTTGAAGGCGCATTCCACCCGGGCAGTGGCAACCTCATGGGCAGCCTATTGTAGGGTCTCAGCTGAAACCATCTGCAGGGCGGCCACCTGGTCCTCCAGGAATACTTTTATTTCCCATTATAAAGTCGATTCTGCCCGTTTGTCTACTGTAAATTTTGGGAGATCGGTTATTCAGGCCAACTCTGCCATTCCTTGTGAATAAAAAACTACTATTGATGCATTACCCACCCTGTCTGCGAGTTACTCCCCAGAGTGTATGCTGCCATGATGCGACAGGAAAACGGAAAATTGTATACTTACCTTTCCGTAATTTTCCTTTCCTGTCGCATCCTCATGGCAGCATACAATATCCCTCCCATTCTTAAATAAAGGTGATTCATATATACAGAGAATACCGGGGCGGGGGCCGTATCTTCATCTTATAGTTATGTGGTCCTATCAGGTTGTGGAGGCGGAGTCACAACCCAGAGTGTATGCTGCCATGATGCATTTCAGAGTGTATGCTGCCATGAGGATGCGACAGGAAAGGAAAATTACGGAAAGGTAAGTATACAATTTTCCGTTTTCTTATCTTTTTGGTGCAATTATTCCAATATTGTAAGTTTTGTTCTCTGTAACTAAGACTTTGTTTTATTTATAAATCTATAAATGGAAAAAAAAAATTAATATTGAGTATACATAAATCAGAATATCCAAATAATATTTTTTTTATATAAATTCTAAGTAAATTTTTTTTTCAAATGTAATTTTACTCACCACTCGTTCATTTGCTCATATGTGGAAACCCTGTGCTCCACGGCAGTGCATTTTGCCAGTCTTTCTTCAGAAGCAATATTTTGTGGCATTAATTTGTTTTTGGATCTCCATGTTGAAAAAAACGTGCCTTCAGTGAGACTGATCATGTCCCCTAGAATGGCTATGACATGATCTAAAGACATTTTTTTCATAAACGTTTCTCACAATCCATTTTTTACGTCCGCGTGGAAATTCAAGGTTCTTGAGTGGCATTTGTATATTTTCTCCAGTTTCTAATGTTTTTTCTATTATTGCTGGTTTTCTTATAATGTTGTTGTTGAGGCATAACACTGCTATTTTAGTCCTGGCCTCCATCGAATCATAACGATAGTGTATTCGTTTAGGTCTGTATTTTAGCATCATGCTGTGGAAGGTCTCCAAAGCAGCAGTCTGGCAAAAGTATGTAAGATGAGCAATGTCCTTCATTATTTGTGGATCAAGAACGATTGCAGATAGTGCGTCATAAGCTAGGCTGTTCTTTACCAACTATGCCACATGTTGCTCATCAATGCTTATTTCAATATGTTTACACTTGTATTCTGCTTCTCCTATTTTGCAACTTTGCTCATTAATGACATGGTGCATTGTCGACTCCCATCTGATTTTAAATACAAGTTCTTCCCATTTGCACATTCAGCTGCACCAATAAAAATGGTTTAGAATTTAACCAATCCATGGTTTCAGTGTCCGGTATGCTTTTTTAGACTTTTGACATAGTGCCATATGTCGAATTGGTGATTTACACTTTCATATTCAGGACTGCTCAACAGTTTTCTAATTCCTGTATGGCGATCTGTGCCACGCGTTGTTGTGACAAGTGGAAAGAGGATTTTCCAAACATTGCAATTCCCGCAGAGGCGTATATAGTGAAAATGGCACCTATGGCAAGCACTGAAACTGCACCCCTGTCAAAATATTTGAAACCCATCTTTCAAAAAAAAAAAAACAGCACCAGTTGGATTAAACATAGCATTGGATATGTTTGTTTACATTTCCCTGGAGTTCCCCTTTAAGTAGAGCCATCTATGCCCACCAGCCTGCCTCTGACACCTCCAACCCCCCCCTCCAACATTCCTCCTACCACGGCATGGACACCGTATCACGCACTCAGACCAGCTGTGACCTCTCCACCAGAAGCTCTCCTCCCTTTTTATTCCCCTTTTGCCACAACCAACATGGTGCCCGGTATAGTCCTCTCTCTCTCTCCTGGCTGTCTGCAGCAACTTGCCATGCACAGCATCCCTATGGCAATGGGATGTCTTCCTGTGCAACTTTATCGAGGTCACTGATGCATAAACAGAGGCTGCAGCATGAGACAATGGGGCACCATGGGAGTTGTATCCTGGGGTGACACTTTGTGTGTATAGATGACAGGTCTATGGCGCTGGCACACTGACCCATGTCCATCCTAGTATGGAGGTAGAGATACTCACGTTTCCAACGGTCCCTCTGGTGCTGGCATAATCTCCTCTGTGCCAGTTTTTAGGTCTCTTCAGTGGCCAGTTTGGAATCACGTCACTACTATGCATGCGTGGGATCTAGTCATCCCAGCACACATGATCAGGCCAGCCGCAGTAGGCTTGTGCAGCTCATCCTATATTCCAGGGATTGCTGTGATCAGGTAGGTAGGTGTCGTTTATTGCAGAAGACACATTTCCTGTCTTTTCTGCAATCAATGCCTGCCTGCTCACACTGGGTTACAGTGGAACTTTATTTTATGCTTTAAGAATTGGTAAACTGATATATTCCTTTCTTTTTTTGGGGTTCAGTACCACATTAAGGAAACCACTGCCCATCTTATACACAAACCAAATGAAACAGGAAAGAAATACACACAGGCATAATAGCTTAATACTAATGAGAATAAATAATAGGCAGCTCTAAAATAAATGCTCTAATTAACAATCCCAATAAAAACGTCTGGTGGGAGCCCACCACTTCAATAAGCACAGAAAAGAGAAAATAAGACCCACAGTGCTTATAACTGAGTGATAGAGGTGGATGCACTACCCACTGGAAACACACATGGCTGGTAGTGTGTCTATGTTACTGGTGCACTATACACATATGGTCAGCCTTGGGTCACCAACTTCTCTGACTCACCAGTCTAGGAAAAGAGTATTCAGAACCCCCTGAATTTACACAGCTTGGGGCTGGCACTCTTTCTTTCACTTGCCAGGTAACAAGTTCCAGCATCTCCTGCATGTGGATTGGTGCGGCTGTGTGTACAACATCCATAGCAGTCCCCGGTGTACTTTGTCACTGAAAGAACAGTTCCAGCTTTTCCATTCACAGGATGAACAGTGCTGACAAGTGTATTGAGCTTTACATTTTGTGCAAGACATGGGGCTGGCACCACCCCTGCTGGGGACAAATTTGGGGAAGGACCGTTTGGGGACTGTACGTCTGGTCACCCTATGTTAAGTTGCTGCCCAGCCACTCAGGAGCGCCCCCTTCATTTGGCACCCATGGCACTTGCCATATCTGCCATACCTTAGATACGCCACTAAATTCCCGTCAGATCACATAACTCGTTGAATTTTGTAAAACTAGATCCAGAGAGAACTATTGATCCCACAATTAAAATGTTTCCAGCATCAATATGTTTAATCTTTGGTTGGCTTTGCCACAGCTTACAGCAATGTTTTCCTACGCATGTGGAAAACACCACTACCATGCTTCCAACCAATTGCTTTTCTAACTTCTTAATTAACAAACAGCATTCATTTTCCGGACACCTTATTTTAAATAATAATGTATCGAGGCAGCCTTCAAACACTATATACATTTTTCTTTTACAATTTCTAAATGATGTTCCTATGTTAATTCTTCGATTTGTTCAATTGCATCGTCCTCCAAACTAGTGTCAAATTTATCAGGAGTTTCAGTCAGAGGGCTGAAAACTTGAATCATCCTCATATCAGAGTTTGCGCTTTCTTCCTGTTAGCACACTTTCAGAGGGAGAATCTATTGTTGAATGTTTTTCACCATAGACAGGAATTGGTGCATTTCTAAGGTTTAGCGAAGGAGAAGGTCTTAAACATTCAGTTTCCTCAGGAGACTGAATAGTTCTCCTGAAACTTGATCCTGATTGTATGCTTCGAGGAGTGGAATCATGTTGTGGTGTTAGATTTTCCTGGGAATACGAATGATCAAGCTGTATTCTACGCTCACTTGTAACCGGGTGGCCCTGCCCCCCTCTGACACCCCGGGAAAGCCATAGGGAAGTCCCCGTGTGTCAGAGGGGGCGAGGTCACCCAGGAATGTCAGTGTGGCCCCGCCCTCAGTTATAAAAGAACTGTCAAAGCAAAGACATGTCATACGAGGGGGACCCCAACGCCATTTTTTTTTTCGTTTTTATGTTTAGGGGTTCCCCTTAATATTCATACCAGACCCAAAGGGACTGGTAATGTACTGGGGGGATCCCATGCTATTTTTTTCAATGACTTCTTTTATCTGTATTGCCGGGACCGACAATTTATTATAGCCGCAAGTAGTTTTAAATGCCTTTTTTCCATTAGAAGTGTCATTTTGTGCAGAGACTGTTCTAAACATGGGAAACATGCGCCACTTCACAGGCATACTATATACACCCCCCAGGCATGAAATGTAAAGGAAAATTTCACTTTTATTGTTTCATTTTAAGCATTATTAAAATCACTGCTCCCGAAAAAACTTTATTTTTTAAACTTTTTTTTGCATTGATATATGTCCCCTGGGGCAGGACCAGGTCCCCAAACACTTTTTATGACCATACCATGCATATAAGCCTTTAAAATTTGCACTTTCGATTTCTCCCATAGACTTTTAAAGGGTGTTCCGCGGCTTTGGAATTTGCAGAGAACACCCCAAATTGTTCGCTATTCGGCGAACACCCGATGTAATACCATACAGTCAATAGTTAACATCATGAACACAACCAATACTCTGAAATATCCTGCAGAGGATTAAGGCAAATACTTGTTGTATCAAGAAAGAAATAATGCTTATAATAAATTTCCATGACTCCTCCAATCAGTTTGCGTTTGGGGTAGTCTCTCCTTCCTGAAGGAAAAGAGAGATCAGCCAGGTCACTGTTGGAAGTTTATAACCGTGTGTATTGCTAGGTTCTGAGTACACCGTTCATTTTTTTTTTGTTAATACCTGAAGTCGGGTAGAAATCAGGGATAGACTTAGGTGAGGAAAAGAATACTAGAGGGGATGAAGAGAGAATAGGGAGGAGAGGGGGGTGAGACAAATAAAAAAAAAAAAAAAACGGGAGCTAGGGTCGTCAAGGCCTGTCAGACATTAGGGCTCACTGGCAAAAATCTTGATATTCATCGGAGAAGCGGTATTGGACACAATAAAACCATATGGTCTGGTGTTCCTCCGTCTTATCTCGCAGAACCGAGGTCAAATCTTCCATTTGCTCTATATCCCTCACCCTTGCGAACCATTGAACCACTGTTGGCGGAGATTGTTGTTTCCATACAGGCGGGATGCACGCTGGTGCTGCATTAAGAAGGTGTTTGAGGAGGGATTTATTATAACGTTTCCTTGATAAAGGGGTAAGGTTTAGCAGGACCGCGGCCGGATTGTCCTGTAGGGAAATGTCAGTAAATTTATGTATGAGTTTGAGGACTGGTTCCCAGAAAGTTTTAAGCACTGGGCATTCCCAGAATATGTGCAAGATAGTTCCCTGGTGAAGGCCACATCGCCAACAGCAGTCCGTTTGGTTTGGGAATATCTTTGCCAAGACTGACGGAATTCTATACCAGCGTGTAGTTATTTTGTATGTGGTCTCCTGGTATTTGCTACATAAAGCAGACTTCTGTGCAAAGAAATGTATGCGCTCTTTTTGGGGTACCGAGAATGTAACTCCCAGGTCTTTCTCCCTTTTTGCCAGATACGGGGGGATCCTCAGTGGCATGGAGTTCCAGCAACGTTTTATAGGCCCAGGAAATGTGAGAACTGAATAGTCCTCCAATGATCCAGTGTTAAAGGGGCTCATCCCGAGGACATAGTCTCTGTAGGGAGCCATCCAGAAGGCTGTAATAGCTGGGAAGCCCTCAGAATTCCGTGCAGGGCTTGTGAATAGAAAGTTGGGTCGGTGAGGCCGGGTGTAAACCCTGGGTGTCCCACAAGTGGAGTCATTGGGGAAGGGAAATTGCTCAGTGAGGAAAGACGAAAAAATCTATCCATTTCCGCTAGGGTAGAGCCAATCAGAGGGTGAGCTGTCAGATGGGTAGTGTGGGTTTTCTCTACCCATGGTAATCCAGCGAGAGGAGCATGGGCAGCCTCCTGTTCTAGTGTTACCCACAATTTCGTGTCACCATATAGGCACCAGTCAAGCACCCTGGCCATATGTGTCGCGGTGTAATACAGAGCAGGATCCGGGAATCCAATACCTCCTCTAAGCTTAGGTCTTAACAACAATTTTCTGCTCAGGCGTGGATGTTTACCTCGCCAGATGAATTTAATAAATGCTGATCGAACCCCGTGAAAATAAGACTGGGGTATTTTGATAGGCAGTGTTTGTAATAAGTACAGGAGCCTTGGCATTGCGTTCATCTTAAGGACGTTGCAGTGACCGAACCAGGACAGGGCCAGGGAATCCCATTTTTCGAGATCCATGGTTAACGTCGATAAGAAAGGCTGGTAGTTGAGGGGGAAAACGTCACTTAGATCTGTGGAAATTTTTGTTCCCAAGTATTGGATCGAGCGGGTAGCCCATTTGAATGGGAAAAAGGGAGGGAGACATTCAATGCCTCTGATTTTTGTAGGTTGACCTTAAACTTAGATAGTGCTCCGTACCTTTTCAGCTCCTGTAGTAAAGAAGGCAAGGAGACGAGAGGTTCAGTGATGTAGAATAATAGGTCATCAGCGTATGCTGCCACTTTATGTTGGTGTGGGCCGGCTTGGATGCCTTTAATAGACAGGTTACCTCTGATGTGGTGTAGGAAAGGCTCCAGGGAAAGGACAAACAGCAAAGGGGACAGGGGGCAGCCCTGTCTAGTGCCATTTAAGATTGAGAAGGGGGCAGAGTTGTGGCCATTTACCTGTACCGATGCTGTAGGATTTTTGTAGAGGGCTGCTATCCAGGACAGGATGGGGTCGGGCATTCCAACGAACTTGAGTGTTTCCCTGAGAAAGGCCCAGTCCACCCTGTCGAATGCCTTTTCGGCATCTGTAGACAAGAGTAGGAGGGGGATGCAGGATTTTTTTGCTTTTGTTATAATGTTCAGGGTCCGGATAGTGTTGTCCTTGGCTTCCCTGCTCTGAATAAAGCCGACTTGGTCTGCAGCCACTATACGTTGCAGCAGGACATTAAATCTAGACGCTAGCATTTTGGTAAAGAGTTTAACGTCACAGTTCAGGAGGGAGATGGGCCTATAACTGCCACATAGCAATGGATCCTTACCCGGTTTGGGTATCACTGTAATAGAGGCACCCAACATATCAGCTGGTAGACTGTGTCCATCTAAAATGGCATTGAACGCCTCAAGGAAGTGAGGTGTCATTAGGTGTTGAAACGTTTTGTTATAGGGGAGGGTGAATCCTTCGGGTCCAGGGGCCTTACCAGGCTGGGTGTCAGCTATTGCAGCTGCGAGTTCCCTTAGCGGAAATAGGCTGGGATAGGGCCTCCCTCTCTTCAGCTGTCAGTGTGGGCAAATTGGTTTCTTCTAGATAGGTTCGGACATCTGAGGGGGTGTGGGATGTTAATTCAGAAGTGGAGTCTAAATTGTACAGTTTAGAGTAAAAGTCTCGAAACGTCTCCGCCATGTCAGGCGAAGTATGGACTTTAGAGCCTGACGGGGTAACTAAGGTCGGAATGTATGTCTGAGAGCGCTTAGTACGTAGTGCGTTAGCAATCACACACAATTTTGAGCTCATAACTGTTGCAAATTGAATGTGGACAAATAGAAAAGACTATCATTCTCACCTCATTATTTTTTATTCTTGTCCCAATCATTTTTGGCCACTACTGTCTATTTATATGGAAACCACTTTGTTAAGGCAGCAATTTTGGATCAATAACGTCTAGTTAACATCATTCTATTTTTGGATACAAATATGTTCAACAATGCTATACCTGGGTCAAGCTGGGCTCCTCCACATCTTCTTCCTGTGTAGAAGGACCAGGGTGTACCTCAGGAGCTGTGGCCTCAGCCGAGTGGAAGGAAGTGTTGAAAGTGATGGGTGTGGTTCGGTTTGGTCAGACAAAAAAATCAGGCTGTTGTAGTATCACAGCCTGGGGACATATATGTCATCTGCTGATGCTCCCGATTCCAGGATCTTCTTGCACTCCCTATTATATGTACTACGCAGGCTACCAATTTTGGCCTTCAAATAATTGATGTCTGCCGTGGGGTACAGAGGCGTCATCAATTCCAAGAGTTTCTCCATCGCTGCCTTCCTCTTGATTTTATTAGAGTAATCCTTACTCTTCACTTTCCATAGACACGGCAGCTCCCGGTACTGCTCTATAAATTCAAGCAAAAAGTCTGGCGCTGTGAATTTATCCACCATTTTCAATTCAATTAGCAGATGCCTGCAAGACAAGACAAGAACACAAGACAAACCATAATGTCAGGCTTAACTCATAAATAATCTGGTCCCAATATAGGCCTCAATCTAAGCAGTATAGGCCACTAACCACTGATGCCCCAATTTATAATTTTACTTTGTTTTATGTTTAATTTTGGCGATGTCGATCGTTCGTCCTCCACTCTCAGATCGTTCCTACGGCTGTTACGTCGACCACGCGTTATGGCTTTATATACACTGTGCATGCGTGAAATTACACTCTCACTGCGTCATGACCCTGGGGCATGACCATCTCTCTTCTGCATGCAACGCACACTGCGAAACATTCTGGAGGGACAACATGTCGGATTCAGCGAATTCTGGAAATTCTATGCAGCCCCGCGGTGTGGAGCTTATGGGAGGCACCAAAGCCACTCCCATGAGCAAGGGTGAGATGGTGGAGATGGTGCGCATCCTTGAGAAGCACGACTATGATTAGAAGCTGCGCAACTACGAAAGGACCTTATTTTGGAGAAGTTCATCGCCATTTTGGAGTGCAAATTTTCGGTGTAACGAAAGAACAAATACGAAAACGATGGTCTGATCTAAAGCACCGCGAGCAAGAGCAGATGGAGTCCATCCATCACATAATCAAAAAAAGTAAGCAATATTTGTATCTAACCAATATGAATATGTGTAAATTAGCTGTCTGTATATGTGCTTTCTCCAAGTAGGTTTTGAAAATTTGAGATAATGTTTTTGCTAATCTTTGTCAGAATTTTTTTTTTCTTTTCAATGATTTTTATTGAAATCAAATTTTTATCAATAACAAGGGTTCACATTGATACAAGTTTTATGTCAACTGTAGTGTTACAGTAGTGGGTCTCAGATTAGCACAAAAGAAACATTATATAATTGTACTAAAAATTGTACTAAAACAAATATCAACAAACTGATGGTTCATAAGGTGTCCAACACACTCTTTCAAAAACTGTTCACTGTATACCTAGCTATAATATTAATAACCTCTATAACAGGTCAAGGCCATCCTGGTGTAATCCAGGAAAACCTTGAGAAAAAAAAAAAAAAACAGGGGAGGGGGAAACATGAGACCGTGAAATACCCTGTAGAGGGACTGTCGTGTGCTGGAATCCAAATTTCTCAGCTTGAAGTTATAACAGTGCCTTGGTATTAAGATTACGCTGGATTGAATCTTCTGTAGAGCCAACTATCATGCATGTGGGAACCCAGCTATGGGGACAAAATGAAAATTTATATAAAGGGATGAAAGAAAAGAAGAGGAGAAAAAGAAGGGGGAGGAAAAAGAGAGAGGAAGAAGGAAGAGGAAGGGAGAATGTGCAAACGATCCCCACGCTCCGGGCTACTGACCCACCCCTCACGGTGACTGAAGATATCTAATCCAAGGGTTCCAAGTCTTTTCAGATTTTGCTGGTCGCAAAGAATACTAGTTAATTTTTCATTTATCATGATCCAGGAAATTTAGTTTTTTACTAATGCCAAATTTGTCTGAGGGGTTTTCCATGCTCGTGCTATGGAAATTTTAGCTGCCAAGAAGATAAAAGAGATGAGGGTTCTGAGATGTTTGGGCAGTTCACTCGAAAGGTCAGAAAATAAAGCTGCCTTAACATTTTTAGGTATGTTCACTCCAGTCACCGAATAACCAATTACCAAATACCATTACCAATTACAAGGTACCATCGCGACAGTACTTTGTAATTGGCCTCTACCAGGGAAGTATTCAGAATTCCCCTGCGCACCATGGTCGACCACTTGGACCAAACGTCCTCATCAATTGTCTCCCCCAGGTCTGCCTCCCAAGCTAATTGGCAGGAAAGTTTAGAGCCCTGGTTCGTTAACAAAACATACAACTCTGAATTACTACCCCCCCATCCCATGCCCTCTGAGGCATTTATTTTCATAAAATGTTCTAGTGGTAATGTCTTCCAGATCTTGACAAATTGACAAGCGATTGTATATAATAGATAATTTGGGAGAGTCGAAACGTCTCAGTTGGAGGCATTTCTAAAGTGTCTTGAAAGTAGGAGAGTTTTCTAATGCCTCTATGATCTATAAAATGTGCTATCTTATACAAGCCTTTATTAATCCACCAAGCAAACTGTTGTGGGTGTTGTCCTGGGGGAAAGTGTGGGTTTCCAAAGATGGGGGCTGCTGGAGTATGTGGTGACCTTAGAGGGTATGCTTTGCACATCCTGTCCCAGAGGCCCAATGAGTGAGAAAGAGAGGGGCTCAGAATGGCTCTACGTTCTTTAGAAGGTAGCCACATTAGGAGGTCTATGGGGAGAGGAGAACTCGCCTGTGCCTCTAAGTTAACCCAGTCAGGGTTATAGGGTGATAGGTTGTAGAATAAATTTGGTAAAGTTGTACCAGTTGAGCCGCTCTATAATAGCGCAAAAAGTGTGGTACCCCTAATCCACCCCGCCCCTTTGAGACAGTCAGAATTGTTTTTTAAGATGAAGTAAAATATATAGCAGATATGAAAAAAAACATTTTATTTATGTTTTTTGCCCTTTTTTTTGTTTTTAACTATTTCTTTACTCTTCTTTCAACAAGGAAGCACAAAAAAATTAGGCTACAGACAAGACACCAGAGGGAACAAAGGGAGGCTACCCTCGCCCGGGCCCCAACAGGGGAGACAACAAGGCCATTTTCCCCCCAAAGTCGTAAGTGACCACTTCAAACACACTCATTTAGCCACCGACAAGGGTGATTCTAGGTGGGCCAAAGGCCATGGGCTTAGGGCAGAACTTAAAGAGGAGTAAAAAAAATTAAAAGTCAGCAGCTACAAATACTGCAGCTGCTGACTTTTAATAATCGGACACTTACCTGTTCCAGGGTCCAGCGATGCGGGGGGTCGAAGCTCCGCTCATCCCCCGATCCGCTCGTGATTGGCTACGCAGTCATCTGGGACCTGTCACGTGTCCCAGATGACTGACAGGAGGGAGGGAGCCCTTCCTGCGCCGAGGGGAAGTGATGTCACCAGCCCAGGCACCGAAGGAGGCAGACCATGAGGGACCCCCTAGCAACAGGCATTTAGAGGTGAGTTAAAAAAAAAATCCAATTTTTGTTTTTTTAGGAATTTTAAGCATTATTTTTTTTTTTTTGAGTGCAACACCACTTTAAGGAGTAAAGAACACTTTCTGGTTTCTGTAAATATAAGACAATCAGCGCACACAAATGTAAACAAAGCATAAAATGAAACAATTGCAAGCTGAACACCAAAAGGCAAACCACAACACCTCAGTAAATGAATAAAATTTTTTTAAAAAGGTGCAGCACAATAAATAAGTCCATAGACTTTCACAATACACAGTATTGAAGATAATGGAATCCACCAGGTGATGATAAGAGTGTTTTTCAAATGTTGTACATGATGTTCAAAGTGACAAGTCCTCCACCGTCAGTATAATGTACTTTTACCAGATCAGATGGACCATTTGAGTGAACAAATGGTCATACACACTTGTTTTCCCACATATGGGATAAGGCAGATGAATCAATCCAGCAGCATATGCGGACAGGTCCCAGGATGGATAAACGTCACCTTCCCTTTTCGATACACTATGATGAAAACCCCAGCACAGCATGGTGGATGGAGTCCACTAGTCAGGAGCAAACATTGTCTGAAGTGCAAGGTTGGTCAACTAATGCAGAAAAATGTATGCTAGAAACAGATGGGACTTGGGGTGGCTTTTAATGGTGTATTGTTTCTTTTTAGAGGAAAGTGAGTGTGTTCAGCTGAACCAGGATGTTACTTTAATGGCGTTGGATAAGGCACCTGGACCCAGCACAGACCTTCCACTTGTTGATGTAACATCCCTTGACGCAAGTCAAACAGATGGCCAAAGAGACACAGAAGTGGAAGAAACTACTTGTGAGCCTCTTGTTTGCACAAATAAGTATTCTTTCACTCCAAACTTTAGCAAAGTATGTAGTGCCTCAGCCACTTGACCATCGTTCCCTTAATACTTTTTTCTCTTCTTACAAGGACACGAACTTCCAAGATGCACAATTGGCCATATGAGTGCAGATATGATGCAGGCTTTGATTGATCTAGAGCAAATAAAGGAGGCTGCCACTGCTTTACAGAGAAGAATACAGGATTATGTCGACATGCTTGCCAAATTTTAAGTTCATCTGGCCTGAAGTTTTCTTCCACTTGTTGGCTCCTATTTGCAGTTTTCATATTTCACATGTTTTTATTACTTTTAAGCCCTGGTTCACATTGATGCTACTTTGAAATAGCACCAATATCACTTGAAGTAGCGTGATTTCTAAGTAGCAAGGTCAGTGCAATTTTAGGTGCTACTTGACAGACATTTGTGTGGCTTCATGCCCAGATGTCTATTGAAGTCGCACCTGAAACTGGAAAAAGTAGTGCAGGAAATACTTTTGCAAATTGTTGCGGTGCCACTTAATGGGTGTCGCACCGATTGGAACAGCGCCATTGCCTCCAATAGGCTGCGACTTGTCATGCGATTTTATCTATCAATGTGATCCTAGGCTTTAGTGTCTGAGGTCAGTGTTTAGCCACTCCACTTCTCTAGGTGCACCACCAGGTCCTGTTTTCTTTATTTTCCGCAGTATAAAAACGACTGTGTGAATTACTAACCTCGAAAATAACATCATCACCTGTGCCAAAAGCAAAAAATAGAGAAAACATGACCTGGAAATGCATCTGGAGAAGGAGACTTGGCAAACACTGCCCTAAGTAATGTTTTAATTGTAATCTTTCTGTGTTTTTAAGAATCGCAAACCCAAAAATTGAAGATGCACACAAATTGGGCCGAAAAATTCTGATTTCCCTCATGATCCCATGCCTAAAATGTGTGTCATTCCCTACATCTAGTTTGTTAAAGCCACAAAACACACAGTGGGGGTTATTTCCAAAAGGCCAATCCACTTTACTTGAAAGTGCACTTGTAGTGCAAAGTGAATTTGCCTTTCGTAAATAACCCCCACTGTGTCAACATGTGCTAGCTCCCATCATTATTATTATTATTATTATTATACAGGGTATAATAGGGTATAGGGTATCAATGGACGTTTTTTGGGGGTGCAACCCCTTCCTCTCACCTACTTTAGTTTTGAGGAAGGGGTTGCACCCCCAAGACGCGTCCATTGATATCCCATGATGGGAGATAGCACATGTTGATACACTGTGTGTTTTGGGGCTTTAGAAACAAACCTGTTTGTACCTACACACATTTTAGGCAGGGGATCATAAAGAACATTTAACAGTTATGTCTCTACATTTTGGCTTTTAGAGGGGTGAGATCACCCCATCTGAGGAAGGCAACATCAACACAGTCTTGAGATACTAATGTCTCATATGGCCTTCACTTTACCAAAGTTGAAAGTTCCTGAGAGATCCCAGTTGTAGGCTTCTACAACTAACTGAGAAGCACGCACTGAAAATCAGAAACAAACTGACAAGCACGAACTGAGAATCAGAAACAAACTGAAAAGCACGAACTGAAAAGCGTGAATCGACACTCACCAAACTTCTACTAAGACGAGATTAGCAGAAGGAGCCCAAATGGTGGCGCATGACAATTTAACTTTCTTTTTATCGGCACGTAGTATGTTTAGTACATCACTACATTTGAATTGTTGGCTGACAATTGTGTGCCGTTTGTATGCAAGACAAGTTTGGGTCAACGCCCTTCGGACAAAAGTCCACGGTTTTGTGTGCCAACAATCCGATCGTGTGAACGAGGCTTTAGAGTAGTCCTTATATCATCTCCAGTTTGGCCAGGAAAAGTCTGGTGCTTGCACAAGTCTCTTCCCAATTACCAAATAGGGAGAGGCCTCAAAATGTTTAGAGAAAGACCTAGAAGAACCCTGCACCAACAGCATCATCAGAAGTTTAAAGCCCACCTCCAGTCAAAATGTTTTATTTTGCTTTGGATATAGATGGTAGGGTTTTTTTTTATTGTTGTCCATGTAGCACCCTCTAGTGTGCTAGAAGAATAGTACACGTTTTTTGAGAGTGGGTAAAATTTCCTGGCTTGGCTGTTAACCTCCCACTTCTTTCAAGAATGTTCTGCTGTTTTCTGGAGAGAGAGGTGGAGAAGGGAGGTGGAGCTGCCTGGGGTATTCTGAGGAGCCCTGACCGATCCCCAACCTGGACTGGCAGAAGGCAGGCCTCCTTAAATACCCAGGGTCAGCCCAGCTGGGGAGCAGTTGATCGGGTGGAAGATGGAGAGGGAGTGTTGAGCTGTCTGGGCCTTTGAGAGAGCACCCCAGTCTGGGGGGGACCCCTTGGGCCTGGGCTCGGGTGCAGATGGGACCCTCTTACAACCCACAGAGGTGTTCTGACCAGGAGGCACAAGAGGAGCAAGAGAGGACAGCGGGACAACACTCCAGGCCTTCCACAGAGGCAACTAAGAGGGCTGGTGAGTGTTCACATAGTCAGGAGGATTAGGAGGCACACATGAGAGGACTGAGATTGAGCAGTCTGGGATGGATGCAGAGCCAGTCTGGAGGATTGTGGTGGCATGAGCAGTGGAAAGGGGCAGCTGCAGCCAGGATGGCTGGCAGTGCCTGAAGAAGTGTTACTGGGAGCAGTAGTCACAGGTACAGCTAGCACTGGAACTTTCTATATTTTTGCTACACCAGAGGGGCCCGTGGTCCCTGCCTGCAAAGGGCATCTGCTTCAGGCCTACCAAATCAGTGCTAGCTGGTCCGGGGAGTACATGCAAGTGATGTGCTGGAGGAGTGAGGAGTGATAGCCTGCAAGCAAGGAAGTGCATGAGGAGAAGAGGAGATTGTATATACCATGGTGTATATAGTTGGTCCCAATATTGACTGTCAATTATCTGGGAATCTTATAAATTCATGAGGAGATCCAAAGTTAAATTCCCCTCAATAAAATACAAAACAAAAGTGCCTCTGGGTGCCATGTCTCTGGATGCTTAAAAAGTGTGTGCATGGCTGGGCAGGGAGACAGATGGCTACTACACTCAGCAGCCCCTACGAGGGGACTGCTACATCTACATAGTTGCCAACATTGTAAAAAAAAATTATAGGGACACTATTTTGGCTGTAGGCGGAGTCTTATTAGAATTAGGGAGCGGGCATGCGTTTTGTAGGCGTGATATGGCAAAAAAATGTGGCACGCTACGCGCCAAAGAATGGGCGTGGTTTACGTGAAATAGTGGGCGTGGTTCAAATGGGGGTGTGGTTAGAGTCTGAGATGAATGAGAGATGGAGAAAGAAAGGGGAAAAGAGGGAGGGAGGGAGAGAGAGAAAGAAGGCAAGAAGGAGGGAAGGAGAAGGAAGGAAAGATGGATGGAGGGACAGCAGGCCCAGATCCTACACCACAATAGAAATGTGTATTCCAGAGTTTAACAAATCAGCAGATAAAGATACTTCAAACACCTGGTGTTAGCGCTTCAATCATCCCAGCACCATGGTTATTGTGGTGTCAGGATGATTAAAGCGCATTATTACTATTATTACATTGTAATATGGAATGAAATCATTCAACTTACCATAATCCAGAATCAGTGGGACCTCTGAGCGTGTCACCTGCCACGTCGCCTGCCACCAGATGCCATCAGGTGCCCCCAGCAGAGTCTGTGCTTGCATTAGGTGCCCCCAGCAGAGTCTGTCCTTACATCAGGTGCCCCCAGCAGAGTCTGTCCTTACAAGCTAATGTCCCCAGCAGAGCCCCTCCTTACAAGCTAATGTCCCCAGCAGAGTCCGTCTTTACATCAGGTGCCCCCAGCAGAGTCCGTCTTTACATCAGGTGCCCCCAAAAGAGTCCGTCCTTACATCAAGTGCACCCAGAAGCAGAGGCCCTCCTTACAGATCTGTGTCCCTGGCAGCGGAGCCCCTTCTTGCATCTGGTGTCCACAGCAGCGTAGCCCTCCTTTACATCTGGTGTTCCCGGCAGTGGAGACCTCCTTTACATCTGGTGCCCCCAGCAGCGGAGCCCTCCTTCACATCTGGTGCCCCCGGCAGCGGAGCCCTCCTTTACATCTGGTGCCCCCGGCAGCGGAGCCCTCCTTTACATCTGGTGTCCCCCAGCAGCGGAGCCCTCCTTTATATCTAGTGTCCCCAGCAGCGGAGCCCTCCTTTGCATCTGGTGTCCCCAGCAGCGGAGCCCCTGATCACATCAGGTGTCCCCAGCAGCGGAGCCCCTTCTTACATCAGTTGTCCCCAGGCAACAGAGCCCCTCCTTACATCAGGTGTCCTCAGTGCACCGGAGTCCCTCCTTACATCTTGTGTCCCCAGGCAGCAGAGCCCCTCCTTACATCTGGTGTCCCCAGAGCAGCAGAGTCCCTCATCTCATCAGGTGTCCCCAGCAGCAGAGCCCTTCATCACATCTGGTGTCCCCAGCACAGCCAAGTCCCTCCTCACATATGGTGTGCCCAGGCAGTGGAGCCCCTCCTCACATCTGGTGTCCTCAGCGCAGCGGAGCCCCTCCATACATGGGTGTCCCCAGCGCAGCAGAGCCCCTCTATACATGTGTGTCGCCAGCGCAGCAGAGCCCCTCCTTACATGTGTGTCCCCAGGCAGCAGAGCCCCTCCATACACGAGTATCCCCAGGCAGCAGAGCCCCTCCATACATGAGTGTCCCCAGGCAGCAAAGCCCCTCCTTACATCAGCGTCCCCAGCGCATCTGCAATCTCCTTCACAGTGTATGTCCCAAGCAGCAGCAGCTACAGTTCCTTTCACATGTGTTCAGTGGAGAGGGGAGGGAGGGTGGGCCATTGGGGCAGCCAATCGGCTGCTCTCTTCAGTGTACAATTCTATTGTCTCTCTAGTGTACAATTCTATTGTACACTGAATCCGTTTGGCAGCTCCTCCCCTCTCCACTGAACACAGCGGGAAATGCGGCGGCCTTCTTTTTGTAGCCCGCCGGCCGTTTTTTTGCCTAAAACATTCCCAATTCTCCCCGGACAAAAGCAAAATCCCAGGAAATCAATCGGGAGGAGCTCCGATCGTGACGAGGGTCCCAAAATCGGGATTGTCCCGGGAAAATCTGGACTGTTGGCAAATATGCATCTATACTCCATACTTCCTGTCAGGACAGGAATTCAAAGGAAACCTCTATAATGTGAACAAAACACGTTTATTATAGGGGGTACAGGTTAGAACTTCTGACAGTGTTTCTTGTCCCAGTGACTCCCCAATGGGGTCACAGACAGAAATAAAATCCTGGTTGAAATGTTAACTCTACCCCATTGTATCCAAAATGAAAAAAAAGTTTATCCAGGGTTGTCCTTAAAACACTGTAAATTGCTTTACACTACACTCATCCCACAAAACCATCGGGTCTTGGCTTGTTCACAGCATATGTGCTTAGAAGCTCATGAAAAAATACATATATTTGATGTGCATAAAATATTATCAGTTCCAGACTTTCTTTATTGGCTCTACAATATCAGATAATGGTCCAAATATATCTGTAAGCATTTGAGTAGTGTTCTTGTTTATATAAGCAATGAATCTGTGCCATCAAAAGAGTAGTATATCAGTGGCAGTTCAAATATAACTGACTGTAAGAACTTACAAGGATGTTTACTCAAGGATGTTTACTCAAGGAGGAGTACAATTCAGGGCTAAACCATGATAGATTTTAAAGTGGTTCTAAAGGCTGAAGGTTTTTTACTTTAATGCTCTGCATTAAAGTGGAGCTCCAGTCCTCCGCCATAAAACAATGTAAAGTCAGCAGCTACAAATACTGTGCCAGTTGACTTTAAATATAAGGACACTTACTTGTCCAGGGATCTAGCGCTGTCCTCACCTGAACAGATTGTTCAATCGGGTGTTTTGAGTCCAGGTGCTGGCATCCTAACTAAGGGAAACTGGCAGTGAAGCCTTGCGGCGGCACATGCGTGAGCCCTGCTGGGCTTTGTGAATGGTCCTTCAGTCTTCTGGGACCTGTGATGTATCCCAGAATGCTGCAGGGGAAGGAGGGGGGCGTCACAACCACCGCAAAAACTGCCAATTTTAAAGAGGGGGAGGATGCAAACTAGCGGAAATTCACCTTTTGGGTGGAGTTCTGCTTTAAGATAAAAAAAACTTCTGTGTGCAATTTCCCTCTACCCCCAGCCCCCCCATACATACCTGAGCCTGCTCTTGATCCAGTGACGTGAACAAAAGCAGCATTTGTCTCGGCTCTCTCCCCCATCTAAGGCTCAGAGACAGCAGCTGGAGCAATTGAGTTGTCAACTGCAGAATGATCATTCCTATTGAAAGAGATTCATTGATCAAAGAAACTCATCATTTATTGTGTATAGCAACCATTAGGGGAACAATATAACATTGCTGCCAATCATTGCAAGTGATTATTAACATGCGCTGCTATTTGCAAAATCTTTGCAAGTCTGTTGTTTCTGTTCTATTTTTTTTTTGTAGAGAAATTGGAATGAATATAAGTAGTTCTATCAGCCAAGATGGAAAGGAGCTTGCAGCAGGTCCTGGTCACACTGAAATGTGTTCAGGGAAAGAAGGAGATACCATGCACCTGTTGTTCAAAGTGAGATATCAGCTAAACTTATGATCAGACAACACTGTAGTAGTATTATAGTGGAGGACAAATAAAGCATTCAAGCAGATCTAATCTTTAGATAAAGTAGCAATGTTAATTGAGGACATGCTATCCTTATCTAAGCCCATAATGCTATCCAAGATCAAACTCATTTAAAGCGGTTGTATACCCACATAAAAAAAAAGGAAAGGCATATAGAGCTAGTATGCACCGCATACTAGTTAATTATGAAATACTTACCTTAGAACGAGGCGTCGGCATCTGATTCCGGTCACCGCTGAGGGATCTGCCATTCTTCCCTCGGCGTGTCTTCCGGGATCGCAGCTCCGGCGCTGTGAGTGGCCGGAGCCACGAAGACGTCACTCCCGCACACGCGTGCGGGAGTCTTCTTTCCGGCAAGGTTCGGCAGCGTCTGCTGGACCTTCAGCCAGACCTTCAGAGCGCATGCGCCGCTGATGCCATAAGGGTATACAAACAGAACTTAATAACCTGCGCCAAAAGGAATAAAGTGCTAAATAAACATAAAATGTGAAAATTGCATAACAAAACACCATGCGATAATATAATCACATGACACACAATACTGCTGCTGCTGCCTGAAAGATTAAATGGACCTTAAAAGTGAAGTACAAGAGAATAAAGGCTGTGCTAGCAAATGTGACTCACCACTGTGAGTATAAGTGAAGCATATGCAAAACATATATCATATTGTATCAAACAAATTGTGCAACAATAATTACAATATAGAAATAGTGAAAAAATGACTTTTTGGTTGAGATAGTCAGTGTTGGCAAACTATAAGGTTGGGATGGTTACAATCATAAATTGCAGGTAGCCTTAGAACGATAATCCCCTTTGGAACCCCACTCACCAAAACAACATGACCCACGGCTTTGCAGTTCTAGGGTCTAGGTACGTGTTAGTGGAACGGTGGGGTGGATGATGTCAGAAATCCTTATTAAAAACTTTTTTTTTTTTTTTTTTCTTTATTAAAAACTTAATCCACTAACACGTACCTAGACCCTAGAACTGCAAAGCCGTGGGTCATGTTGTTTTGGTGAGTGGGGTTCCAAAGGGGATTATCGTTCTAAGGCTACCTGCAATTTATGATTGTAACCATCCCAACCTTATAGTTTGCCAACACTGACTATCTCAACCAAAAAGTCATTTTTTCACTATTTCTATATTGTAATTATTGTTGCACAATTTGTTTGATACAATATGATATATGTTTTGCATATGCTTCACTTATACTCACAGTGTGGTGAGTCACATTTGCTAGCGCAGCCTTTATTCTCTTGTACTTCATAAGGGTATACAACCACTTTAAGAATTGGAAAAAACGTTTTTTTAGAATACAATGACACAGAGGAGTATACTAATAATAACCTCTTGGGTAAGCTAAGAAAAACATAAGCAGTAAAGCAACTTTAGGTCTGCCATACATAGCTCGAATGTCGGCCAATTCCTGTGAATCAGTCAAAATTCCAGCCATGGGTGGCCCTGCTGACACCACCTGGTTTGATAAACTGATCAGTTGCAGTCAGCTGCAGTTACTGTTCGGGTATCCACAGCTATCAGAATAAAGTAGCCATCTGTGGGAGATTCATCCATCCATGCTATGAATCTTTCTCTTTCAGCCCAGCAGTCTTTACATGTATGGTCAGCTTTACTGTGAAAAAAGGCGACGTGGCAAGTGGACAATCCGCAACGTGTGGCAGGTGACGTGGCAAGTGACAATCCTTGAAGTGGCAAGTGACAATCCATAATGTGTGGCAGGTGACGTGACAATCTGTAATGTGTGGCAGGTGACGTGGCAAGTGAAAATCCTTGACGTGGCAAGTGACAATCCATAATGTGTGGCAGGTGACATGGCAAGTGACAATCCAGGTCGTGGCAAGTGGACAATCCGCAACATATGGCAGGTGACATGGCAGGTGACGTGGCAGGTGACATTCCGCAACGTGTGACAATGACAATATGCATCTGGTGGCAGACGACGTGGCAAGTGGACAATCCGTAACATGTGGCAGGTGATGTGGCAAGTGACAATCCGTAATGTGTGGCAAGTGACAATCCAGGATGTGGCAAGTGACAATCCATAATTTGTGGCAGGCGACGTGGCAAGTGACAAACCGGGACGTGGCAAGTGGAAAATCTGCAACATGTGGCAGGTGACATTCCGCAACGTGTGACAAGTGACAATCTGCATCTGGTGACAGGCGATGGTGGCAAGTAACACGCTCAGGGCTCCCACTGATTCGGCATTATGGTGAGTTGAACTATTTCATTTTATATAATAGAACAGAAATCGGTTAAAAGGCATGGAGGTCAGCAATGTGTGTCCTTCAGGGGCTGCATACAGTATACTGCATACTTTATTGTTCAAAATTAATATAAGCTGGTGCCTGGGTAATGTGCCACATGAGTGTGGTAATCTGTTGTTCAATGGCATTAGTTAATTTTTTTTTGGGGGGGGGGGGGGGGGGCTCCTACAACATTTTGCTATGGGGCCCTGTGATTTCTAGTTATGCCCCTGTATACACGGGACGTTTTTACAACCTCTCCTGAACGATTTAACTTGACAGATAGTGACCCACGTTTAAAACGTCCGTTTTGCCGCGTTTACATGCCGCGTCTAGCAGCGTTTTGCCGCATTTGCGTTTAGAAGTGTTTCTAAATATATATATATATATATATATATATGTATATATATATATATATATATATATATATATATATATATATATATATATATATATATATTTTTTTTTTTATTATTTTTTTTTTTTTTTTTTAAATGGCCAAAAACGAAAAACGCCTATTAACAAAACGTGTATAAACATGGGTTGCCGCGTTTAGATGCGTTTTGGCATCTGAAACATCGGAAACTTTGGCGTCGGAACTCATTTTTTGGCCTTCAAAAAAAGGCCTATAAACGCAACTGCCTAAAAACGACATTAAACGAATCTGTGTACATGTACACATAAGATCTAAATGAATGAGTTCAGTTGAAAAAAGTGTCCAACTGCCTCTGAATGTCCGTTTAGCAGCAGTGTACATGGGGCCTAAGGCAGAGGCCAGGAGCTGCAGCTCCTATAGCCCCTATGTTAATCTGGCCCTGCTTATATCTAAACCCCAAAACAAGAGTTGGTATGTACCGGTCCCTGAAAGTGGTGGCTGTATTTGTTTTTTTTTTTGTTATATTTATTTTATTTTCTCCTTGTGATTCTGCCAGTAACACATTTCCTATTTTGGAGTGACAACTCTCAATAATCCCTCTGTGTCTGTATAACAGAAACAAGATCAGAGATCTCTGTCCTACTTTTATTGCCTATAGCATAGAGCGTGGGTGGTCAATCTGTGGCCACCCAGCTGTTGCGGAACTACAATTCCCATGAGGCATTGCAAGGCTGACAGTTACAAACATGACTCTCAAAGGCAGAAGCATGATGGGAGTTGTAGTTCTGGAACAGATGGAGGGCCACAGGTTGAGCACCCATGGGAGGGACGCGGTTCTGTAGTCCTCATAGCTAACTAAAAACAATATACTAGAAGAACTCACAGCCCTACCCCTTTAATCTCAGTGTTACTATGTGTAGTGTAGTGTGTTTAACAACTACATTAACACAACTACAATGCCACCAACCTCCTCTAAGGCTTCATGTACACTAAGGAAAATAAACTACACCAAAGAGAAAAGGCATACAAAAAGATGCCACATATAGAGCCACAGAGATATAGTATCTGAAAAATTAAACTAATTGCAACAAAATAGAAATGTATTAATTGTATGAATACACAATAATTAATTACACAAGGTATAAAATCAAATCAATAAACCTCCACCGTTCACCATTTAATGACAACGTTGTCAATGGACAGACAAATACAGACAGACTGACAAATATAGGGGAACGTCTTCACTACACGTGCATAAATATACGGGCCATGCAAATGCTGTATAAGTGTAAGCAGTGTGGCAACACCAGATGTGGGCCAGGCAGTCCTATTGTGAAAGGATATAAAAAAAGGCAGTAACCTGTATGACTCAAAGTCATACAAAATCATACGATTTGAAAAATTATTGACAAGGTATGCTGTTGATTGCTGTTATTGGTATACTGCAAAGGGGTATTGGCACACTGGATCAAAGCAAATGAATATCCATATCGTGAGCACTAAGATATGTTGCAATCCATAGGCCACAGGAAAGTAGCCTGCACAGCGATCATCAATTGCAGAGGGCAAACTAATTGAATAACAGAAGCATGGCGGGTAGGTAAATATTATAATCTACCTTACCCGGATGTAGAGAGTAATATACTGCAAATGGTCTGCCATGATTTGCTGTGTTCAGTAGTCTGTTTCACTTACGATGGAAAAAACAATAGTGTACAATCGGTGTACATCTTGCGGCATGTATGCGTTCCTTGATCATCTGATCGAGGGCGAATACTGCTGTGCAAAATGTAAGCACATTGTTTCCCTGGAAGCCCAGGTTCTGAATCTGGGGAAGCAACTGTCAGCACTGAGAAGTCCCTCCATACTAAAGGAGAGCCAGGAACGTACATGGCAGGTGCCGGCAGGGGCCAGCACAGAGGTGGGTGGAGACAAAGAGGTGCAGGCACTAGAAAATAGTAGATGGGTGACAGTCAGGAAGGGTAGAGGGGGAAGTGCCAGGGAGGCCGATCCAGGGCTGGATCATCCCAATAAGTATGCTCCATTGAGTGACATTGGTGATACCAGTCAGGGAGCAGCACTGCTGGAGCTGAGGGACTCTCCTAGCTTCCGGGGGAATAACTCCTCCAGTGAGATTGGGGGGGAGCAAAGGGAAAGGAAAGACAGATTCTGGTGGTAGGGGACTCAATTCTTAGAAGGACAGAGAGGGCAATCTGTAACAAAGACCTGAAGCACCGAACTGTATGTTGTCTACCGGGCGCTCGGGTTCAGCACATCACGGATCTGGTGGACAGATTACTGGGAGGGGCTGGGGAAGACCCAGCTGTCATGGTGCACGTTGGCACCAATGACAAAGTCAGAGGCAGATGGAGTGTCCTAAAGAACGATTTTAGGGACTTGGGAGCTAAATTGAGGAAAAGGACCTCCAAGGTAGTATTCTCAGGAATACTACCGGTACATCGAGCCACACCAGAAAGGCAGAGGGAGATTAGGGAAATAAACAAGTGGCTGAAGAACTGGTGTAGTAAGGAGGGGTTTGGGTTCCTGGAGGACTGGGGCGACTTCTCAGTCGATAACCGGTACTATAGAAGGGACGGACTGCACCTAAATGAGGAGGGTGCAGATTAGCTAGGAATAAGGATGGCCAAAAAGTTAGAGGGGTTTTTAAACTAGGCGATGGGGGGGGGGAGGGTCCAGAGATAGAAATAGTCAGCATGGAACATATTCCAGAGGGTAATATTAGGGGCATTAGTGGTAGGGTAACCAAAGCACATAAACCCAAGGTAAGTATAGTAGCAAGTCCTAGTTGCAATCTCGGAACACCCAAGAGGATAGTATGTGACCGGTCAAAATATAGTAATGCATTAAAGTGTTTGTTCACCAATGCCAGAAGTCTGCCAAAATAGGTGAATTGGAAGCTCTGGTGCATCAGGAGAGCTATGATGTAATCGGTATTGCTGAAACTTGGCTTCATTCCTCACATGACTGGGCTATTAATATTCCTGGCTATGCACTCTTTCAGAAAGACAGAGTTAAAAGGAAAGGTGGAGGGGTCTGTCTGTATGTGAGAAGTGATCTCAAAGCGAGTGTGAAAGAGGACCTAGTGGATGGAGAGTGTGAGTCTGAAGCATTATGGGTGGAACTGTATACAGATGTGCGTACTTTAGTCAAAGTTAATCGTTGGAGTTTGTTATAGACCACCCAATGTTAATGAGGAGGTGGAGACTCAGCTCCTTGCACAGATGGAAAGGGCTGCAAGGGCTGGGACAGTGATAATAATGGGGGATTTTAACTACCCAGAAATTGACTGGAGTAATGGCACTGCTGGGACAGTTAAAGGGCAAAAATTTATAAACCTATTACAGGACAATTTTATGGTCCAGTTTATTGAGGCCCCAACTAGGAATGATGCTCTGTTGGACCTGGTAATCTCAAACCATGCAGAGCGCATTACTAATGTTCAGATAAAGGAACACCTGGGTAGCAGTGACCATAACATGATTTCATTTGATGTTAGCTGTAAGCAAAAATCACATACGGGAAAGATAAAAACACTTAATCTCAAGAGAGCAAATTTTTCAAGGATGAGGGCTCTCTCCAGGACTTAGACTGGGAGAGAATATTGGCATCAATGGGCACAGAACAGAAATGGGAATTCTTCAAAAAGACTGTTTGCGAACTTACTGCAAAGTATATTCCCATGGGCAATAAGTTTAAAAGGCTAAAAATAAAACCTACGTGGCTCACAGCCAAAGTTAAAAAAAGCTATAAACAATAAGAAAAGAGCCTTTAAAAATTAAAAAAATGAAGGATCACTAGTGTCATTTAAATGTTACAAAGAATATAACAGAATATGTAAAAAGGATGCAAAATTTCAAAACGAAAGACAGATTGCAAAAGATAGTAGGACAAACCCCAAAAAAATCTTCAAATATATTAATAGTAAAAAGGTCAAGTCTGAGCATGTAGGCCCTTTAATAAATTAGCCTTCTCTTTGTCCCCAGTAACCCACTCTAGATTATTTTGTAAATACTTTCTTCAGCTCTGTGTATACAAAGGAACATGGGGGATGTCCATAATGGGGGTGGTAGTGACACAGCCCCAAATCCACAATGGCTCAAAAGTGATATGGTCCAGAAATATGACAATGACAGGAATAGTACCACTGGATTGGCGCAGGGCAAACGTGGTGCCTATATTTAAAAAGGGAACAAAGTCTTTACCAAGTAACTATAGACCTGTTAGTTTAACTTCTATAGTCAGGAAGATACTGGAGAGATTAATAAAAGACCACATAGACGAGTTCTTGCAGGAAAAAAATATTTTAAGCAACAGACAGCATGGATTCATGAAAGACAGACAAACCTGATTTATTTTTATGAGGAGGTAAGTAAAACCTTGGACAGAGGGGTGGCGGTGAACGTGGTATACTTGGATTTTGCAAAAGCGTTCGATACAGTTCCCCACACATGGCTCCTGTGTAAGGTAAAGTCTACAGGTTTGGAAATATCAGTTTGTAAATGGATAGAAAACTGTGTAAAATACAGAATTCAGAGAGTCGTGGTTAATGATTCTTACTCTGAATGGTCTAAGGTTATCAGTGGTGTACCCCAAGGTTCAGTACTGGGACCCTTACTTTTTAATATCTTTATAAATGATATTGGGTCTGGGATCAAAAGTAACATTTCCGTCTGCAGATGACACCAAGCTATGCAGTGGAATAAGGTCCTTACAGGAGGTCTCCAATTTACAAACCAAACTCGATGCTCTGTCTAATTGGGCGACTATGTGGCAGATGAGGTTTAATGTTGATAAATGTAAAGTTATGCACTTGGGGGCTAAGAATATGCATGCATCATACATGCTAGGGGGAGTACAACTGGGGGGATCCGTAGTGGAGAAGGATCTGGGGGTTTTGGTAGATCATAAGCTCAATAATAGCATGCAATGCCAAGCTGCGGTTTCCAAAGCAAGCAAAGTCCTTTCTTGTATTAAGAGAGGTATGGACTCCAGAGAGAGAGATATAATTTTGCCCCTGTTCAAATCATTAGTAAGACTTCAGTTTTGGGCACCACTTCTCAAAAAGGAGATTGGGGAACTGGAGAAAGTGCAGAGAAGGGCAACCAAACTGATAAGAGGCATGGAGGAGCTCAGCTACGAGGAAAGATTAGAGAAACTGAATTTATTCACCCTTGATAAGTGGAGATTAAGGGGGAATATGATCAACATGTACAAATATATAAGGGGTCCATATAGTGAACTTGGTGTTGAGTTATTCACTTTACAGTCAACAAAGAGGACAAGGGGGCATTCTTTACGTCTAGAGGAAAAGGGATTTCCAAATACGGAAAGGTTTCTTCACAGTAAGAGCTGTGAAAATGTGGAATAGACTCCCTGCAGAGGTGGTTCTGGCCAGCTCAGTAGATTGTTTTAAGAAAGGCCTGGATACTTTTCTAAATGTACATAATATAACTGGGTACTAACATTTATAGGTAAAGTTGATTCGGGGAAAATCCGATTGCCTCTTGGGGGATCAGGAAGGAATTTTTTCCCCTGCTTTAGCAAATTGGAGCATGCGCTGCTGGGGTTTTTTGCCTTCCTCTGGATCAACTGTGGGTATAGAATGGGGTATATGGGATTGTATGATATTATTTTTTATTTTATTTGTGGTTGAACTGGATGGAGTTGTGTCTTTTTTCAAGCGAATAATTTTTCGAGCGAAGAATCACCTCATGTATCAGTCAGTTCCTCTATGCCTCTCCGCAGCCTTCATTGCATCCGGACTTGTAAGTTCAATCATCCAGGGTGGATGAAAGATGGAGTGGCCATAAAAGTAGTTGCTGGGTACAGTGATGCCGTGTACACACGAGCGGCATTTCCGACAGAAAAAGTCCGACAGGTGCTTTTCATCGTATATTCAGATCGTGTGTATGCTCCATCGGACTCTTTACGTTGAAAATTCTGACGGACCTAGAAAGAGAACATGTTCTACATTTTTCCGATGGAACCAATTGCTATCGGGAAAACCACTCGTCTGTATGCTGTTCCGACGTACCAAAAACGACGCATGCTCTGAAGCAAGTACGAGACGGAAGCTATTGGCTACTGGCTATTGAACTTCCTTTTTCTAGTCCCGTCGTACGTGTTGTTTGTCACCACGTTCTTGACAGTCAGACTTTGGAGTTTATTATGACGGAAAAAATGCTTGTGTGTACAGGACATGACCCGAAATGCAGTTTCCCGCACTAAAGTGCCAACAAACAGCCGTGCCATGGATCCTAGGCACTAGTGCATGGTGCTCGGAGTGACAGACGTTCACCTGGAGAGAAAGTGATGTCAACTAGTTTCCCCGCTTCTTTAGGACGAGTGCCCCCTGGTTGAGACAGGTATAAATACAGATTGTGACTCCGTTTCTGTCTTCCCATAGGGAGATCAATTAAACTTGTTTGTTAACATAAAACAATGAATATCTTGTAACGTTAACGTTAATTCATGTACGCTAGCCTACAATGGCGGCCGTTAACCTTGAGTTTAGGAGCTTTTGGCGTTTTTTTTGCCAAAGCAAATGTACACATAGGCTTTTAGCAGAGTTTAGGAGCTGTCGCGTTTAGGTGTGCTTCAAGTTCCTTCTCCTGAAAGCAGAAGAATTGCCAGCCACAGGAAAGCACAAAGCGTGGCACGATTTTGTAGGCCAGTGTACATGAAGCTTTACAATAGTATTCCAGATATCACAATACTATGCTTTAGATGTGCCACCAACATTTCGCTATATTAAACTAATGTGAAAAAAAAAACAGATACAGTATCTCACAAAAGTGAGTACACCCACATTTTTGTAAATATTTTATTATATCTTTTAATGTGACAACACTGAAGAAATTACACTTCGCTACGATGTAAAGTAGTGAGTGTACAGCTTGTATAACAGTGTACATTTGCTGTCCCCTCAAAATAACGCAACACACAGCCATTAATGTCTAAACCGCTGGCAAGAAAAGGGAGTACATCCCTAAGTGAAAATGTCCAAATTGGGCCCAATTAGCCATTTTCCCTCCCCGGTGTCATTTGACTCGTTAGTGTTACAAGGTCTCAGGTGTGAATTGGGAGCAAGTGTGTTAAATTTGGGGTTATCGCTCTCACTCTCTCATACTGCTTGGACACTGAAAGTTCAACTTGGCACCTCATGGCAAAGAACTCTCTGAGGATCTGAAAAAAAGAATTGCTGCTCTACATAAAGATGGCCTAGGCTATAAGAAGATTGCCAAGACCCTGAAACTGAGCTGCAGCACGAGCACGGTGGCCAAGACCATACAGCGGTTTAACAGGATAGGTTCCACTCAGAACAGGCCTCACCATGGTCAACCAAAGAAGTTGAGTGCACATGCTCAGCATCATATCCAGAGGTTGTCTTTGGGAAATATACGTATGAGTGCTGCCAGCATTACTGCAGAGGTTGAAGGGGTGGGGGGTCAGGATGTCAGTGCTCAGACCATACGCTGCACACTGCATCAAACTGGTCTGCATGGCTGTCATCCCAGAAGAAAGGATCTTTTAAAGAAGATGCACAAGAAAGCCCACAAACAGTTTGCTGAAGACAAGCAGACTAAGGGCATGGATTACTGGAACCATGTCCTATGATCTGATGAGAGCAAGATAAACTTATTTGGTTCAGAAGGTGTCAAGCGTGTGTGGCGGCAACCAGGTGAGGAGTACAAAGACAAGTGTTTCTTGCCTGCAGTCAAGCATGGTGATGGGGGTGTCATGGCCTGGTGCTGCATGAGTGCTGCCTGCACTGGGGAGCTATAGTTCATTGAGGGAACCATGAATGCCAACATGTACTGTGACATACTGAAGCAGAGCATGATCCCCTCCCTTCGGAGACTGGGCCGCAGGGCAGGGCATGATAACGACCCCAAACACACCTCCAAGATGACCACTGCCTTGCTAAAGAAGCTGAGGGTAAAGGTGATGGACTGGCCAAGCATGTCTCCAGACCTAAACCCTATTGAGCATCTGTGGGGCATCCTCAAATGGAAGGTGAAGGAGCGCAAGGTCTCTAACATCCACCAGCCCCGTGATGTCGTCATGGAGGAGTGGAAGAGGACCAGTGGCAACCTGTGAAGCTCTGGTGAATTTCATGCCCAAGAGGGTTAAGGCAGTGCTGGAAAATAATGGCGGCCACACAAAATATTGACACTTTGGGCCCAATTTGGAAATTTTCACTTAGGGGTGTACTTAATTTTGTTGCCAGCGGTTTAGACATTAATGGCTGTGTGTTGAGTAATTTTGAGGGGACCGCAAATTTATACTGTTATACAAGCTGTACACTCACTACTTTACATTGTAGCAAAGTGTAATTTCTTCAATGTTGTCACATGAAAAGATATAACAAAATATTTACAAAAAATGTATTTACAAAAATATCTCACTTTTGTGAGATACTGTATATATACAGTGTGTGCCTTTGCATAGTCATACAGTAGCTCCCATGTATACAGCTGTTCTCAAATGGTAAAATCTAATCGCATTTCCTCCATGTTATAGTGTAACTGGGGGCAATGACTTTGCAAGCACTAATGTACAGAAAACATCTAATCACAGCTCCACTGTATAGTATATAATCTGTTTATTAGCAATAGCAACATACAAATGCCATGCCACTACTAAGTACACTCCTATGAAATTGCTGACTTTTTTAATGTATCTAAAAATGCAAGCATCTTCATTCAAGCAGTGTTTACATATAAACTAACAAAAATCCATTAAATTAAAACCAAGTGTTTCAGATTAGATGCCTATGATTAGAACCTTCATAGGAAATATGTAGGTGGAACCTGCTTTATTTAAACGTCAAATATTTAGGTTCTGGTGTTCTCTTTGCGATTAATCCCTTGGAGACAGCTCCTCCTGGTACTTTTAATGGTTTTAGGATGTCGGGAGGCAGGGTGGGGGTTTATAATCATTTGACTGTTGTGACTGGCGGTCACATGATCAGAAAGCTTTCTGTTAGCGGCCGTTAACTGTGCCAGGAGGCAGGGTGGTGGTTTATGATCATGTGACTATCATGACTGTCTGTCACAGTGGTCACATGATCGGAAAGCTTCCGATCACAAGCCGCCTGTAACTGTGTCGGGGAGCGCATAGGGCGTGCACTCTAGGCAAAGCTGTTTTTGCAATATTGCAAATATGCCAGGCGCCACCCACCAAAGGGCCGTATATTTGGGTGTGGCCGGCACCAAGAGGTCAACATGTGTGGTGTCATCATGTCAAGATCAAAGGAGCTCTCTGAGGCCCTCTAAATTAAGGTTGTTAATGTCTATGAATCTGGCAGGGGATTTAAAAAGATGTAATGAAAATAATCTACAAGTGGCATAGATTACAAACAAGGTGCTAATTGGTCCATGACTGGCAAGAGAATCAAATTCCACCCAGGAGCTGAGTTTTTGATGCTAAAAGTCTCCAAGAACCCCAAAATGTCATTGTTGGATGTGTAAGTAACTCTTTCAACGGATGGTGTCAAACTGAATACATCTACAATCAGAAAGAGCTTGCACCAGTTTAACCTCTGTGGGAGGTGTGCCAGAAGAAAGTCTTAGCTGTCCAATATGAACATTAGCGCATGACTAAAGTTTATCATTTAGCATATAGGAAAAGAAAAGGGGTTGATGAATCACAGATAAAGCTGTTTAATACAGGTAACGAAACGTCCCACACTCTGGAAGTGACGTTGCTCATGTTTGTTTTGATCTGTATACACATTACTATGTGAGTACCATAGCTGTTGTTTCAATAAATTCTTTTTAACCACTTGCCGTCCGCGATATAGCCGAATGACGGCACGCGCTGGGATCACTGAGTCACTGAGACTCGGGTGATCACAGATCCGAGTAAGAGGCCGGTTCTGGCCCCTTTCCACGTGATCAGCTGTCAGCTAATGACAGATGATCACATGATGTAAATAAAAGCTCAGTAAAAAGGTTTAAGTGCCCAGTAAGCAAGTGGTTGAAAAACATACTGCACTATCAAGCATCCCCCCTGTTCTTCCTTTCATATGTCCTAACACACATTTATGAGATTCCGCTGTATCGGCCACGTCTGGCAGAGCGTTACTGGGTCTAAAGATGGACATATACTTATACATCTGAAACGCCAGGTCTAGAAGTCGGTGAACATTCAAACCCATAGAGGATATACCCATTACTCGCAAAGACATAGTTATTTGCTGTTACCTTACAGCAGTAAGGTTAGGGGACAGCCATTTACCACATAAACGCACGGAGGATAAGGAGATTTTTCTGCACTGCATTTAGTTCCTTGACACAGAAGAAACTGTTTCACGGACTTGCACGTTTTTTTTTTTTCTTTTTTATTGTTATTGTTGCTTTTGTCCTAGAAGATAAGGACAGTGTACAGAGATCTCACATTTTTTATCTATCAATGGATTTATGACATTTGTCCTTAAAACATAGAGCATTTGCTCTTTTATCACGTGGAACCTAGTATCACTTGCACGTATGCACATGGTCACTTTATTTGATATTAGTTTATGTCACTTATTGTCACTTTATTGTTTCATTTTCAGTTCACTTTATTCATTGATGTTATAGATCATACTGCGCAGTGCTATTTCTCTTTTTATTCATTTTAGGGTTTGGTTTTCACCTTTTAGTGCTTGCAGCAGTATATATTTAGTCACTTAGTGGCGCGAGGATCTTCTATTACTATTTTTTAATCTCCAGATTTTCCACTGCCGATTCTCTGGCATGCTGCTGAACAGGCACATTCCTCCAAGGTCAGTCAGCACTTGCTGCATCCGCCATAAGACCTCCGCGTCCATAGCTGCGGGGGCAGGTTGGCAAAGCACACTGTTACTATGCCAGATTGCAGACTCTTCAGCCAGGATTTCAGAGCTGTCTGCTGGTATTTCCTGATAGTCCCAGGCAAAGGGTGCCCAGCCCTGGCGCTGAGCATTCCAGCAGCCATCTGTAGGCGATCTCCAGCTCCCATTCCTGAACGGCCAGAAACTCTATATCTTCCAGTGCTCAGTGCACTTCTGAGACGTTCAGTAGCTCTTCTCTGAAATCCACAATTTCGTCCAACTGCCACTGCAAATCACTCCCAAAGTTAGGGCCCCTGTCAGCTTCACATACAACAGTCCCAGGCCGCCGTAGCCAAAGCCTTTTGTTGGGCTGTAATCCGCTATCCAAGGGCATGCTTGGTATACATGGCAATGGAGGGCTCTGTAGCTCTCATCCAGTTTGCATCTCTGCCCAGACCAGCCTGCTTAATTCTGCTGTCTGCTCGTAATCCATACTGCTACCAGTACCTTTCCTGGATGGAGGGGAGAACTTTATGTAATGTGATCCAAGCAGCATATACAGTATAGTGCTTATACAGTATATTCATCTGATATTATTGTTGTAAAGTTTCCCATTTAGTCACTTCAACAAAGTATTTTGCATCATTCAGAAATTATTTGTAGGTTTCTACTATGTTTGGTTAAAAGCCAGAGCCTTTGTAAAAGGCAAGGAGATTGATTCACAACAACTAGGGATCCGTCAAATACCTGGGTTTGGCTTGAGGCGGGTTCAGCGAATATTACTGAAGTTTGGGTGCCAAATCCAAGCTCCATTTAAGTTAATGGGAGATGAATGGGGGAAAACAGTGGGGGCTGGACAGTGCCCTGAGGAACAAATACCAAAGCAAAATATTTTTTTTGCAAAAAATACTGTGGGGGAACAGCCATTTTCATAGTGTATAAAAGGGCAACATTATAAATGCAAAATTTCCTTTATATAAAATGCCTGGAAGATGCCCTTAACCTGCCTGTGAAGTTGCACAATTGTCTGACATTTGCAACTTACTACAGCGAAACTGACATTCACAAAGGAAAATAATGCAATTTAAATTGACAGTAAACAGCTATCGTTACTTCGTTCTGCTTTTAAACAAAATGGCTGGGATTCCCTTCATCTATACCAGACCCTTATTCTAGATTAAGGTCTGGTATACATGTTAAAGGGAACCCTACACACACACAAAAATGGTGAGGGGTTCTCCCTAAAAATACATATCAGACCCTTATCATTGACAAGGGTTTGGCATGGGTGTAGAGGGGGATCCCACACAAAAAAAATGAATGGCATGGGGTGCCCCAAATGCCATACCAGGCTCCTGGAATTTGGTATGAATTCTGAGGTGGATTATCATGCAAAAAAAAAATCATGGGGATGTACCTTGCCAGGGAGGATCTCCCTGGCAAAGCCCCTTGTCCCCATATTGATGAGGACAAGGGCCTCTTTACCACAATCCTGGCATGGTATTTGTGGGGGTATGTGAGGGTGGTAGGCTTATCAGAATCTGGAAGCTCCCTTAAAAATTAAGGACACCCTCAGATACCAGCCCCCCTACGTGAATCAGTAAGGAGTACATATTACCCCTACTTATTCCTATAAAAAAGGAAATAGTAAATAAAAGGCACACTTTTTGACAAGTCTCTTACTAAAAAACAAAAGGTAAAAAAAAAGTCCCACCATATGAATCAATCAACAATCATATGTTCAGCGCTGCAAATCCATGTAAAATACAATAAATGATATAAATAAATGTTATCTGCAATTAAGACAGGGCATACTTTGTGCTGTTACTGACCAAATATGTCCATGCCCATACAGAATTTGTCAATGTCGTTGCCCAAGTATGGTCATGTAACCATATTTGGTCAGTGATGTCACTGTTATCCCTTTTTTTTACATGGCTGAAGGTTGACGGGCAGCAAATGAATGGGGCCTGGAAGCATCACTGGTTGCTAACAGACACGCTGTTCTGTAATTCAGTGGTCCCCAACCCTTTTGGCACCAGGGACTGGCTTCTTGAAAGAAAATGCTTCCAATGACCGGGGGGGGGGGGGTGGTGGTGCAGGAGATTGGGGGGGTGCTAGCGGCGTTTTAATCATCCTGTTACCATGGTTGGTGTCAATTACTTTATTACATTGTAATATATAAAGAAATAGTTTCACTCATCATACTGCTCACTGTAGCCTGCCAACAGATGCAGCTTGTCACTATAGCCTGCCACCAGATGCAGCATGCCACTAAACATCTACAGCCACCAGATGCAGAGTGTCACCAGCCTGCCACAGCCACCAGATGCAAAGTGTATCTAGCCTGCCACAGCCACCAGATGCAGCGTGTCATCAGCCTGCCACAGCCACCAGATGCAGCGCGTCACTAGCCTGCCACACCCTCCAAATGCAGAGTGTCACCAGCCTGCCACAGCCACCAGATGCAGCATGTCACCAGCCTGCCACAGCCACCAAAAGCAGCATGTCATCAGCCTGCCACAGCCACCAGATGCAGCGTGTCACCAGCCTCCCACAGCCACCAAAAGCAGCGTGTCATCAGCCTGCCACAGCCACCAGATGCAGCGTGTCACCAACCTTCCACAGTCACCAGATGCAAAGTGTCACCAACCTGCCACAGCCACCAGATGCAGAGTGTCACCAACCTGCCACAGCCACCAGATGCAGCGTGTTACTTTGTGAGAGTGAAGTGCAGTGAAAGAACTCACTAGAGGCTCCTACAGACTCTCCCTAGCGCTACAGCCTCCCTAGGAATACGGCATTCAAATACATGAGCGGGGAAACCTGCATGCACATGCACAGTACAGATGGATCCACTCGTATCACAATTCAGTATATGTGGAGGTGGATCCAAGAGAGGTGATCCTGGAGGTGAAGCATTCTCGTAGCTCTCCCCTGGCTCACCATGGCCCAGATTCCCCCACTGGTCCGTGCCCTGGGGGGTTGGGGACCCCTGCTGTAATTGATTCCTCCTATCTTAGCCAAATGGGTACAATATTTCCAAAGTTCATATATTCATATTCTTGCTGAATAGCACCTCCACATAGGCTAAGACATCATTATCAGTGCTACAGAAGCCAGTTGGCACATTAATGCTGCTTAAAACATGTTGAGGTTCTCTATTTTATTGAGGTCAATTATATCACTCCTTTGCATAGAGATTTAGATCTACTTTACAGACATGATATGTATGGCTTAACCTTATAAGAATATTATATCCATACTAAAGGAACAATCACTTTTCCCAATATATTGGTGCCTACTTTATTGTCTTTCCCAGCATGCCTTTCAGGTGCTGTTTTTACAACAGACAAATGTTTTCCTAGTGTGTTTTGTTCTGAAAAGCAATCTAGCAAATGGTAATTATGTTATATCAACAAACTTTAGGAGTTATGATTTTTAAATGTGTATTTTTAAGGTGGAGTAAGACAACAAGGGAGTGGAAGTACTTGGAAGGATCACAAGACATATCGGCGCGCAGTAGCTTGCAGCGTTGTTGCTGATGTTTACTGTTCCGACTAAACATAGCAGTATTTTTCCAGAGACATAGCTTGAAGCTCGTGGGCCCCAATGCAAAAGTTAACCTGGTCCCCCCAACTTCCACTGGCAGATTATACTGTGCACCAAGATAAGTCAGTGGCGGCTGGTGCTCGATAAACCAAGGCCACACCCTACCCGGTGGGAAATGGATATTAACGTGTGGAACACCGGTAACAACCCCCCCACCCGCCCCCCCAGGAGACAGACAGCCTCCTTACCTCTGTTCTGCCCAGACTCTGATCTCCCCTCTTCGAGCTGAGGAGTGCTGGACGGTGAGCCATCTCTGGTGGGTCCGTCGGTCTTCCCCTTGCTTCTCCCCCGGTCACGCATCTCCTCCCTCCTCCACCTCCCCCTTGGCCAAAAACATTGCTTCTCCTTTCAGCCAATCGGGAAACGGGTCTCAAGACCCCGCTTCCTGATTGGCTTGTAGAAGAATCACTGTGAGAATAGCGAATATTTATTCGCTATTATCACACAACCTGGTGGACTCGGAGCGCAGTGCTCTGCTCCCCGTGCCCAACCTTTTTTTGAAGCCCATTACAGCCTTGGGCTCTAATCACGTGCTTCAAAACCCAACACCCCCATTGGAATTTATGGTCCAGTGCCCTTTATGTAGATCAAGGGGTCGGACACATGGATGGGGGGGCGGCACCCGTGCGCCCCTAATGGACATTTATTTCAGGTCGTTATTTACATACTGAGGGGGTAATTCAAAAGATTTGATAAGCAGCTGACCAAAGCAGCCCAATGCATATGGGTGCAGGTTGTACGCTTTGGATATGGAGAGAATGTTGCCATATACCAGCATACAGGTAAATAATATCATAAAGCAATAAGGTTACATTAAAGTGGAACTCCACCCAAAAGGGGAAGTTTTGCTTTAGACCCCTTTCACACTGGGACGTTTTTCAGGCGCTTTTGGGCTAAAAAAAGCGCCTGTAAAGCACCTGAAAAACACCTCCCCTGAAGTCCCAGTGTGAAAGCCCGAGTGTTTTCACACTGAAGCGATGCGCTGGCACAACGATAAAAAATGTCCTGCAAGCAGCATCTTTGGGGCGTTGAAGGAGCAGTGTCTATTGGATTGAATGGGCACCGCTGCCGAAGCGCCTGCAAAGTGCCTGCATCGGTGCTACACGGGCGCATTTAACCCTTTATTTGTTGAATATCGCCGCTAAAATGACGGTAGAGCTCTGCTAAAACTAGTAGTGTTTTACCTTTAACGCCTACCCGCCCTAGTGTGAAAGCAGCCTTAAGTTGTCCTCCCCTGCGACATTTGGCATGTAATTTTTTTTTGGGGGGGGGGGGCAGCGGGTACCTAGTTTTGACCTCGTTTTACCCATGCATAGTGGGCAGCCAGCTGTGAAGTCGAAAACCACACAGCCAGCTTCTCACATTTAGGTTGCCAGCGGTATCCCTGGACAGGTAAGTGTTATTAAAAGTCAGCAGCAACAGGATTTGCATATTATTATGGGCTCCAGAGCTTTTTGCATAGTTCCCAACTGTCCCTGATTCCAAAGGGACTGTCCCTGATTTGGAACAAAGTCCCTCTGTCCCTCTTTCCTCCGCATTTGCTGTTCATTTTGGTCCGATTTATATAGTTGTATATAAAATGCACTTTTTATCTTTCAAACTGTTTCACAGCACTAAACCTTTCATCCAATTTCTGAATTGCTGCATTTGTAAATTTCAAAAGCCAGTGTAAAGGAATAGTAGTGGCACAAAAAAAAGTACTTGTGGGTTTAACTAATCATTTTTGTATAAGTCTCTATTAAGTGGGTGTGACAAGGGTCCTATGCCTACATACTTTTGCTAATAGGTGTCCCTCCTTTCCATCTCAAAAAGTTGGGTGGTATGGGATCTGTAGCTGCTGTCTTTTAATTTATTACTTTTTTTTCAGTGAACCTCCTCTCTAAGCTCTAAATATTAAGTTCTTAGTAATGAGATCAGACAAAAATAAAATCATTAAAAAAATGCTATGACTGGAACGTAAGCACAACTACATACTCAAGTCACAAATCAAAAGTGTACTTTAAATGTTTAAAGTGTAAAACTTTCTTTTAGTTTTAAATAGACTAGGAAAGGATAAGAACAGGTTTTAGTACTCTTGAAGTTCCCTTAGAAAGATTTCCTCTCCTTTAGGCCCCATGCACATGAGACGCTGTTAAACGCGCGTTCAGAGGCAGTTGGACACTTTTTTCAACTGCACCTGAACGCATGCAATGTTATCCTATGTGTCCATGTACACAGACTCGTTTTTTCCCCTTTTTATGCAGTTGCGTTTAACCTCGTTTTTCCAGAAGCAAAAAAATGCGTTCAGACACTTTGCTTTTCCACGTTTCAGACGCAAAATGCAACTAAACGCGGCTAAACGCTGCACCCGCGTTTAGCCGCATTTGTTTTTATAAGCCTTTTTAAAGGAACCAAATTTTTTGGACCAGAAAACTTTACCAACATATGATGGTAAACCATAAAAAATACTAGAAAAATTGGTTTAAAATGTCGTAATTAGTTTAGATAGTTCATAGAGCATATATAGTCACTAATGCATACATGTTTGTGAAATATCCAACAGACATTCGCTGTGCCATCAACGGATGGGTCCAATATCGACAAGCTCTGATTCTGGACCTCTCATGCAAATTTGCAATGACGTTGCTGCCTCATCAGGAGCATTTCCTGACATATATTCAATATGGGATCCATTTCCAAAAAAAACCCACAGAAAGAGAGGCAAATGCAAGTGTACAACTGCTCTCTCTGCTGCTGCTGTTCACTCTGATCAAAATGGCAGAAATTGTTAATAATACATGCTTTCTGAGCTTGGGGAGGGTCTATATGATGTTATCTTTACAAATGCTTATAGACGCAAACGCGGCTAAACGCGGCATGAAAACACAGCAAAACGCGCGTTTTTAAACGCAGGTTTCTGCTTTTTAAAACATGCGTTCAGCAGAGTTTGCATCTGCGTCTCGTGTGCATGGGGCCTTAGGGACCGCACTTTGCAGAGGGGCCTTTACGTGGCAGTGCGGCTTCACATATATTTGCAAATATACATACAATGTAAACCTAATACAAATTGTTGAAACAGTTGAGACTCGTTTTATTTTGCTGGCTAGCTGGTAAGTGTGCTAGGGAATTTTGTATTGTATTGTTCTGTGAACTGCAATACTTAAGAAGGATCTTCAGTCTGGAAAAAAAAATAAGTCAGCAGCTATACTGTAAATACTGTCGCTGCTGAGATCGCAGTGCATTAGCATCTTATGATTGGCCAAAACATGCACCTGACCTGCGTGCTGTGGCCAATCACAGCGTGCTCTGCTGAGAGAGCCATAATTGGCCAAAGGCAGGCTACCCTGCCTTTGGCCAATCATGGCTCAGGGGGACTAAGTCCATGCCCCACACTATATAAGGCTGCTTACATAGCGGCTGCGTGTAGTGTTGTTGGCATGGACAGAGAGATAGCTTGAGCTAGATTAGGCAGGCAGGTTACTTATATATATACAGTCACTCTAGTATAATATACTCTGCATTTAGCGTAAACTAGATATTCAGTGTAGACTCTATATTCAGTCAGTGCAGGCAGTGTATTTGATATATATATATATATATAGTCTTCTTTGACTACAGGGCAGGATATGCCGATAGTTGGAGGAGAGGTGAGGGAGGTGGGAACACAGCCTGCAGTGTGGGACAGACTTCAGGCTTATACAGGTGAGACAGTAGTACTGACTAAGTTCCTCTGGGGGCACTAGTCCAGATTTAGGAGAGTGCAAAGCCAAAGTGAGTGATCAGGGAAATTGCAAATCTTAAAAAGGTGATAAGTGACTAATTGGTGAAGGAGACAATGAAAAGAAAAATGAATCTCGGTGAATAAAAGTGATTGGATAACACTGTATCTCAAATCAAATACACAATGTGAATGTAAGTGCAATAAAAATAAAAATAAGTGTATGCAGATGTCACTAAATAGGTACACATCAACACAAATAAAATAAGCATACAGTGTTAATAAATATAAATCCAGTAGGGATACAATCCTGTGGTAAGGTATAAATATTAAATCCTAAATGGTGACAATGTATTAGAACAAAGTGACCTGTGACGAATAAATCAACATAAATGGGTGAATTCTGTGATAAAAACTCAAGTGTGACCTTAATTGCAGAGTAAATAAAACCTGCAATAATACATCAAGTGAAGCAAGTGGTGAACAAAAAATAATAAATAAATAGATGAATGAGGGCATATGAATAAAAATGTCCAAAAATAAATAAATAAATGTGGCAATGTCCAGCTCAGTGCAGGGAATAAGATCAAATAAGCCAATAAGGTATCCAATATTGGTTTCACTATGTTGCTGCTATATTCATGTAGCCATTCATCTATTTTAATGGGGTGCTCCTTTTCTGGTCTCCCAGAAATCTCACCTTAAGTAAGGTCAAATGAGCCTTTCTGGGGTATCCAAGTAGCCCCTAATTGTGGTTATTGAGGTGTCCTACTGTCGGGTCCTGCCTTGTCCTTTCTCCTCAGTAATCCGGACCCATAGTACTAGGTGTCTCCCAGTAATATACCAGATATGGGGGAAAGAGAGAAAGAAGGAAGGGGGGCTCCACTGGTGTAGTAGTTTGTAAAGTATAACCATTTATTCAAAGAAAACGTTAAAACTCGTACATTCAAACAGGTAGTAAAAAGCAATGGGTTTAAAATCACCAGAGGCGTCCACAGCGCCTACTCGCGTCCTTCTCTGTGTTTGCCTACGGCCACTCCCTACGCGTTACGTCACGGTCACGTGTCTTCATCTGGGGAACCGGATTGGTCAGGCAATGTGTGTTTATATGACGGAGAAACCGGAAGTAATCGAGCGGCCATCTTGGTTGTGGTCTAATGTAATAAGACCGCGGCCATGTTTGAGGAGGTTTATGTATTAGGGAACGGCGGCCATATTCTTGGTATATTTGTCTAGTATAGGGCGCCGCTATTTTAATGGTAGTAAGCGGAGCTGGAATAAGTAATGACGGCCATCAATGCATAGTGATGCTAGAGATAGTGATGTAGTTTGCTAGCTTATTTATAAGGTGCAAGTGGGTCATAAAAAACGGGAGACAATGTGTGTCGAAAGCTATACATTAGTAAATCAAGGTATATAGCTCTGGTACTTAAAGTATGATACATGGAGTAAAATTGGGACGATCGAATAATAAAATAGGTTAAAAATATAAAAAAATATTAAAATTATATCCAGAAATATATCTATATATATTTAAAAATAAATCTAGAGACATTTTAGCTAGATGCATAATAAATGTAACAGCAGGGCTCAATATCTAAAATCCACAAAGAGTGTATTAGTGTCATGGGGAGACAATATTAAATCTTGTATTGCTGTGTTAAATTGAGGTGATGTATAACATCAAAACTCAAAGTGGGGCGCGAGTAGGCCTCATGGATCAGCTAAAATAGTAACAATACAATAAGTGACATCATAATAGTGAAGTAAAGTAAAATAAAAATTCTAAGGCCTAATGTTAGACAGAATGATCATAGTAAAAGGGGTGAAGGAGTAGTAAAATGTGGTAGGGGAGTCTGTAGTTCTGGTCAGAAGTTGCTTAAAAAACAGTTCAGATCGAACTCCACATTTAGGCCCCCTGGCGTGAGTGTCCGCATGGAGTGTATCCATTTCGATTCCTTTTGGCTTATAGTCCTTATTTTGTGGCTACCCCTCCATGATTTAGTGTATTTCTCTATACCCCAGAATTGAAGTGATGAGGGGTTTTGGTTATGTACTTCCGCAAAGTGCCTGGAAACGTTGTGTTTGGGGAAGCCTTTTTTGATGTTCCGTACATGTTCTTTTATCCTGGTTTTTAGGGCCCTTTTTGTTCTTCCTACGTATTGGAGATTGCAGCTACATTGTAGTACGTAAACTACTCCTTCTGTGTGGCATCCTATAAACTCCCGTAGTTTAAATGTTTGGCCAGTGTTGGTTGCAGTGAATTCAGTTCTATTGCCCTGGAATTTTTTGCAGTGTCTGCACGCATAACAATTACGGCAGGGGTAAAAACCCTTTCCTGTGAAGAACGTGTAAGATGGTTTGGGAGGTGGTTCTACTACTGATTTGACTATCAGGTCCCTAAGTGTAGGGGCCCTTTTGTATATGATGTTGGGTTTTTCTGGTAGCAGTGTGTTGAGGTCTTTGTCTGCCTTTAGGATGTGCCAGTGTTTCTCAATAAGTTTTGCTACTTCTTTATGTTGGACATTATAATCAAGTATAAGGCAAGGTGCCTCATTCTGGTAGGGTTTTTTTGGATAGCTTTTAAGCATGCTGCTTCTGTCCATACGGTTGACCGTCTCTATTTGGTTTTCAATCCAATGGTCATCATATCCTTTTGCTTTGAACCTTTCTCCTATCTGTTTTGCTTGTCTCTGATAGTCCTCGTCTTTTGTGCAGTTGCGTTTTATTCTAATTAGTTGCCCTTTTGGAATGTTGAATAACCATGGTTTGTGGTGACAGCTATTTGTGGCTAAATAGCTATTAGTGTCCACATTTTTGAAAAAGGTTTTAGTTATCACTTTATCCCCCTCCAAGCTAATATTGAGATCAAGGAAGTCTACCTCCTTCTCATCTATCTTCCAAATCAGTTGGATGTTGTTTTCATTATTGTTTAATTTATTCAGGAAGTTTTCCAGGGAGTTCCTATCTCCATTCCAGACAATTATCACGTCATCTATATACCTTTTATAAAGTGCTAGTTGCGGTGGATATTCGGCATAGACAGCAGTGTCTTCCCATTGGGCCATAAAGGCATTAGCCACCCCTGGGGCAAATTTTGCGCCCATAGCAATGCCTATGGCTTGTTTATAGTAAATCTGGTTGTGCCAAAAATAATTATATTTAAGGCAAAAATCTAGGCATTTTATCAGATATTTCCTTTGTCTACATACAAAGGGGCTGTAGTTCCTTAGAAGCCATTTGGTTGCTGAGCAGGCATCGTGATGTTGGACTATAGTGTAGAGTGATGTTACATCCGCTGTTGCTAGTAGGGTTCTTCCCTCTAGTACCGGTGTTACTTCCAGAAGTTGGAGGATGTGTTTCGTATCTTTCAGGTATGCTTGAGTTTGTTGTACTGCTGGTTGGATATAGTGATCTATATATTGCCCCATTCGGGATGTTAGGGAGTCAATCCCATTCACGATTGGTCTACCTGGGGGGTTTTCTTTGCACTTATGTATTTTAGGGACTGTATAAATGATAGGTATTCTACAAGTTTCAGGTATCAGAAATTTGGATTCTTTGGCATTCAATATTTCCTTTTTTACTCCTAGGTTGACAAGGAGTTGCAGTTCCTTCTTGTATTTGGACGTTGGATTGCCCAATAGCCTAATGTATGTAACTTCATCATTGAGTTGTCTATCTAGTTCTTTCTGATACTGTTCCTTTGACTGTAGCACTATAGCACCTCCCTTATCGGCTGGGCGAATAACTAAGTCGTTTCTTTCTGTAAGTAGTTTGATGCCCTTCTTGATATGTATGGGGTCTGCGATTTTCTTTATTTTGAGTGCTTCAAGGTCTTGCAGTACTAGGTTCTTGAATACTGTGATATGTTGGTTATTCGATATTTGTGGATTGTAAACCGAGTTGTTGCGAAGTGAACTGTGTACTATGGCTGATGCCATTTGTCTGGTTTCATTCTGTGGTCTCCATGGAGTATTAAGTAGACATTTTTTAATGTTGATTTTCCTAATATATTTTTGTATTCCAATATAGGTGTTGAACTTGTTCAGGTTTTTAACTGGTGCATGTTTTAGGCCTTTATCTAGGACTGCCAATTCTTCAGTAGTAATAGGGATGTTGCTGAGGTTAACCACATTTTCTCCAACTATTCTCTTTTTCGCTTGGAGTCTCTTTCCCGCTCTATGTCCTCTCTTCGTTCTGGGGTGTTTCTTCGGTCTTCTTGTGGGCGTCTCCTGGGAGAGTGATTGCCTTCCTGTTGTTGTCTCCGTGGAGAGTGATCTCTCCTTTCTCTGTCTAAAAAAGACCTTTGTGTATTATGGTCTTGTTGGTTCATATATTGATGTTGGTTTTCATATTGGTCAAAGTAGTGCCTAATGGGGTCAAATCTGTTATGTGTCGATATAGGTGCTCTCCCATATCCTCCATAATACTCTTGTTGTGATGGAGGTCCTCTGTTGTCCCGTTGGTATCCCCCATAATAGTCTTGCTGGGGTGGAGGTCCTCTATTGTCCCGGGGATTCCTATCATTTTGGTACCAATTATTGTGATATGGTTTTTTGAATGTTTTTTTAAAAGGTTTCTTTCCCGTTTTTCTGGGGGTTTGTTGGCCATACCCGTTATTGTTTCTTAAATCGTTTTGATATCGGGGGGTTTCTGTCCCTTTCTTCCCATCTAGGTGGGTTATAGACATGAGATGTTGTGGGGTCCTGGATTCTAACTTCCTTCTCTGGTGTTGAGTACGTGGATGCGGGTTGTAACTGTTCTATTTTGCTTTGCCATTTAAATACTTGATCTGTTTTGTAGTCTGTTACATCTCTTTGGTACTTCTTCATTTTTCTTTGTTGTGCTTCGAGGTCTTTTGTGATGAGGTCCTTATTGAGTTGCGTGGCTAGTTTTTTGAAATCCGCAGATTCCTTATAAGGTTCCAATTTTTGTTTGATGTCCTCAATTTGTGTCTCTAGAAGTCTGGTCTTTTTTAATCTACTCTTTTGTTGTTGAAGAACTCAAACCACTCCTCCATTGATTCCTTGTCTACTAATCCATCATTGGGTGGTAGTTCCCAACGGAGTCTTCTTGGGACAATGTTTTTTTCTATGTTTTTAATGTTTTTAATTTGCGCAAAGTATCTTTATCTATTTATCCTTGAAGTGCCTATGTGAACACTATTCACTTTGCTGCAAACTATTTTTACTCTCAGTTTCTTCCTGACCTGCCTATATACTCATATTAGCGCGAGAGACACCTAGATACTCAGACTTCAGGCTGATACAAGATAAGCTGACTAACTTGGCTGAGTTAAATGTAGTTTTACCAGTGCTTTCTCTGGTGAGCAGAAGGAGGAGGCTGTGTTTCCTCAAGCAGAGCTCCTCCTGTCTCTGAGGCTGTTAGATCGTTTTTCTGTGTGAGGAGAAGTGCACTGGCTCCTGGAGGAAGGATGTTCTGAACTTCTCCCCCAATCTCTGCTACACCTTCCTACTGATTATCTGCCCACCAATACACAGAGTAGGGTGCCCACGTGTCCCAGATTTCCCGGGATTATCCCGTAATTTACATCTTTGTCTCCGGTCCCGGGCACCTTCATTCCGAAAAATGAAACTGACAATCTGGGAACAGGGGCGGACCAAGCCGCCATAGCGCTGGCTCGGGATCCGCCTCCACCTCCTCCACCTACTCCTGATCCCTGGTTGCTATAGCCGCCTTGCATCTGGCAACCAGTGATGTCACTGCCCAGTGTTGAAAGTGTAGGAGGATTTCACTTCCTCCTTCCTCCTTCACTTCCTCCTCCTCCGTGCTAGTGCTGCTGGGAGTCACTGCTGGTTCTTTCACCTCCGCACTTGGCTGTGTGACTGGCTTGCAGCTTGTGTGGGGTGTTTCTGTTCCCACACGCTGCGATTACAGTGTGTACGGCATCTCTCCCTCTCCCTTCCTCTCCCCTCCTGCCCACCTCACACTAACACACGGACTGAAGTCCCCTCCCCCTTTTCCTCGGCTCGGATGTCACAGACAGGAGAAGGAGGGGGAGGAGAATGGAAACACCACTCAACAGGATGGGATGTGCTCATCTGAGGTTTGTACAGAATATTAACGCTTGGCACTTGCAGGAGAAGGAGACACAGAGACAGGGGGCAAGTTGTCAAAAAATAATACTTGCAGTGATTTTGGGGGATAAGAGCATGTGTATGTGCTAGGGGGCACTTTAGGAGGGGAGAGAAATTGTCCTGGGGGGCTCAGATTTTTTATTCAACCCCCCTTCCAGCACATTTTCCCTCCCCTCCCAAAGTGTGCCCCCTAGCACATACAACATGCTCTTATCCCCAAAATCACTGCAAGTATTCTTCTTTGACAACTTGCCCCCTTCCCCATCTTAAAAGACAAACTGGCTGCTATTGAGGGGACAATTGTACTGTCTGGAATCCTGGGAACTTTGCTAGAGATTCAGGGCAATTCTGGAGGAGGATGTAAGGAGCACTCCAGAGGATGTAAGGAGGCACTAAGGGGGCACCCCGGAGGATGTAAGGGGGCTCTGACTAAGTTAGTACCGCCAGAGTGCCCCCTTACATCCCCTCTTACAACCTCCAGGGTGCCCCCTTAGTGCCTTCGGAGTGCCCCACCAACAAGGTGGTATAGCAGTGGCTGACAGACTATCAGGAGGTGGTATTGCACTCCTCTCCTGTACATATTACCCCGCGCCATACACTCCGCACTCCTCTCCTGTACATATTACCCCCGGCCATACACTCCGCACTCCTCTCCTGTACATATTACCCCCGCCATACACTCCGCACTCCTCTCCTGTACATATTACCCCCCCGCCATACACTCCGCACTCCTCTCCTGTACATATTACCTCCCGCCATACACTCCGCACTCCTCTCCTGTACATATTACCCCCCGCCATACACTCCGCACTCCTCTCCTGTACATATTACCCTCGCCATACACTCCGCACTCCTCTCCTGTACATATTACCCCCCGCCATACACTCCGCACTCCTCTCCTGTACATATTACCCCCGCCATACACTCTGCACTCCTCTACTGTACATATTACCCCCCGCCATACACTCCGCACTCCTCTCCTGTACATATTACCCCCCGCCATACACTCCGCACTCCTCTCCTGTACATATTACCCCCCGCCATACACTCCGCACTCCTCTCCTGTACATATTACCCCCGCCATACACTCCGCACTCCTCTTCTGTACATATTACCCAAGACATACATTCCACACTCCTCTCCTGTACAAATTACCCACCACCATACATTCCGCACTCCTCTCCTGTACAAATTACCCACCGCCATACATTCCGCACTCCTCTCCTGTACATATTACCCACCGCCATACACTCCGCACTCCTCTCCTGTACATATTACCCCCCGCCATACACTTCGCACTCCTCTCCTGTACATATTACCCACCAACATACATTCTACACTCCTCTCCTGTACAAATTACCCCCGCCATACACTCCGCACTCCTCTCCTGTACATATTACCCACCAACATACATTCCACACTCCTCTCCTGTACAAATTACCCACCGCCATACACTCCGCACTCCTCTCCTGTACATATTACCCACGACATACATTCCACACTCCTCTCCTGTACATATTACCCACTGCCATACATTCCGCACTCCTCTCTTGTACATATTACCCACCGCCATACATTCCGCACTCCTCTCCTTTACATAATACTCACCACCATACACTCTGCATTCCCTATTTAACATTACCACATTCTGCACTATACAAGTCATCTCAGACTCTCTTTAACAACACCCCCTTTAAGACAATATTTAGCGCAATTTAAGACATGTCCACTGTTCACCACGATGCACTTTGCGTGCCATATTGTTGTTGTTCTTGATGCCTAGGGCCCACTTATGATCTTGCACATGGGCCCGCTGATTTCATACGCCCCTGCCCCAAAAATCAGCAAAAAAACATGTCAAAAATCTTCTTTTGGGGGGGCGGGGGGTGTCCCTGAATGGCAGTTTGGAAATGTGGTCACCCTAATGGAAACCTGTCCAGAGCTATGTATCTCAATCTGGCCTTTTTCTGCCTCCAAGTCATAGCTGAATGATGCATCCCGGATCTTTATGTATCCCAACAACTAGGCGTCATTTGGCTCTTGAAGTAGTACAGGTAGCATCAGCAGGGGTTAAAAACAAACCAACAGTTCTTGAAGCTCCTCAGGGGCCCCTTTCCTGACAGCTTTGCCAAACTCCAGCAGAGTTTAGCCTGCAGTTCTCTGGTACACTCTCTGGTTGGTGAGGAGGTCATAGGGTCTTCATTGGCTCTGTCTTGGCTGTCTCCACCCCTGGCATATCTGTCAACATTGGTGTCCTGTAGACAGGTCAATGACAATGGAGAGTCCTGAGGACTGCTGAGGTCTCCTCCACTGATTGCTCTCACACACTGTGGACCTTCTTATTTTATATCTGCATCGGTGACAGCATACTTCCAGCTAAAAAAAACATTGCTTCCTGCTTTGTGGTGACATAGCTGCTCCTGGCTTGCATTGCTCTGTGTTGAAGTCGGTTTATGTCAGCACATGTGACCACCATGCCTTCCCTGCAGGGCCGGATTAACATATGGGCTATTGGAGCTGCAGCTCCAGGCCCCTTTCTCAAGATAGGCCCATTTGCCCCCCCAAAAAAAAAAAAATCAGGAGTCACAGAGACCCCGCATTTGGGGGGTAGGTAGCTAAAGACATACTCCAGCACTGGTTAAAATATGGGGCCGCTTTCATCTATAGTTCCGGAGATACACGGCTGCTTGCGCAGCCTGTCAGAAGCTACATACAGAGCGGCCAGTTTAAATACAAGCTGGAACACTCTGCAGACTGAGAGGATGAACTCACAGTGCTTATAATAATTATTTGTATATTACTTATGATAATTAACCCCTTGCCACCCAGGCCAATTCTGACACTTCTCTCCTACATGTAAAAATCATCATTTTTTTTTGATAGAAAATTACTCAGAACCCTCAAGAATTATATATATATTGTTTTAGCAGACACCCTATGGAATAAAATGGTGGTCTTTGCAACTTTTTATGTTACACGATATTTGCGCAGCAATTTTTCAAACGTTTTTTTTGGAAAGAAACTGTTTCATTCATAAAAAAAAAAAAACACTAAAGTTAGCACGATTTTTTTTGTGTACTAAGCGATGCTTTAAATTTTTTTACAGGTTACATGTTTAGAGTTACAGAGGAGGTCTAAGGCTAGAATTATTGTTCTCGCTCTAACGATCATGGGATATGTAACCTGTGTGTATCTGGCTCTGATACTAACCAGTGCCTACCCAGCCACTGACTAGTATCTCTCCCCAGCCTGTCCCCACACACCCTCTCACCTGCTGACCTGTGGATGTGGGAATCACTCCCGCAGTGTTATTGTGTTCTGCCAGTGAATACGATGATCAGTGTTGCTAACTATAGCTGGCAGCACTGATTGTTTTGGAGAAAACCTGACAGGCTGGTTGTACTCAAGTCGGTTAATAGGTTGACTTGTGTAAAACCAGGTAACCCATACATAGATCGACTATGGCTGGTCTCTGCTTAATTGGTGTAATGTATGGCCCGCTTAACCACTACACAGTCCCTAAACATCCTTCCTCAAACCTTTACATTTTTCCTTCCCAGATTCCTTCATCCTCCTCTCCTATACATAGTGCCCCCTGTCATACTCTCCACACTTCTCTCCTATACATAGCGCCTGCTGTCATATCCTACACACTCCTCTCCTGTACATAGTACCCGCTGTCATACACTTCTCTCCTGTACATAGTGCCCACTGTCGTACCCTCCACACTCCTCTCCTGTACATACTGCTCACTGTCATACCCTCCACACTCCTCTGCTGTGCATACTGCCCACTGTCATACTCTTTACACTCCTCTCCTGTACATAGTGCCTTCTGTCATACCCTCCGCACTCCTCTTATGTACATAGTGCCCACTGTTAGACCCTACACATTCCTCTCCCTCACCTGCACATACTTCCCACTTTTATACCATCCATTCTCCTCCCCTATGCCTCTTACCCACAAAAACAGTTATTTAAAATTATATTGAATATCCTCAATGTTACCAGCTCTATAATGGGCACACTTTTGTTAGTTTAACTAAAGGAAATCTCAGTCCTCATATTTGTTCTGCCCCATTATTAGTACTTATTTAATTTTGTAATTACTATTGTGATGTATAGATGAACATAGGTGATGTCAGCTACTCTAAATATAGCACTTGTAAAAAAGTGTCCCTGAAAATATTTTTGAAATGTTGGCAACTATGCGGGTCAGTAGGGGGCCCCACTAGAGGCTCCTGGGTTCCAATGATATTAAAGCGGTAGTAAACTTTTCTAACATTACTATTTTTTAGAGGCCCTTAGGTAGGTTATGCCATAATGTACAAGTATGCACAGCATATTAGCACATTAGGGTACACTTAAATTGTCAGACTGAGCCCTCCAGTGCTGTGCTGTGATCAATCCTGCCCGGGCACTTCCATCTTCACCTGGTCTTCCTTCTGGGTTCTGTGCCTTCGGTCACTTGCCTTGGCTGGGCTGCGTTGATGTTATTCCCACGCATGCTCATGTGCATCTCCTTTCTCTCATCCCGTCTTTCTCTCTCATCCTCTTTCCCTTACCCCCAACACCTCTTTCATCCCCTTTCTCTCTCTCTCTCTCTCTCATCCTCCGTCTCTCTTTAATTTAATTTGTTATAACAAAAATTTGTTTGCATTTTTATTTATATATTTATTGTTTATAAAAGGCCCCACCAAAATCCTCAGCACCAGGCCCATGATGTTCTTAATCTGGCCCTGCTTCCCTGTGCAGTCTTTAGGCAGCTCGCCTTATGCAGAGCCTCAGTGTAAGGGAAGTTTGGCTAACAGACGTGCACCCGCACACAAGCATGGGCACACCAGTGTGTATTGGCGCATGCGCGTGCCAACGCTGCCCCAAAAAAGTGCGTGCCAATGCGCGCACACACATGTTCGCCAATGCGTGCACACAGATGCGTGTCATTTTCTCCAAAACTGCCCCGTGAGACCCACAAGGACTGGGATCACCTCCTCTGTCTACCTTGCCAATTGCTCTGGACCCAAGGGGTCTGCTCATTTCACCCTATTCTTGTCCTCAGCTCCCCGGAAAAGAAACATCCAAACTAAGACCAGACAGCTGTCCATCCACCTGGCCAATGGATCCCATCTCAGGTCCGGGCCGATTACACATGAGATCTGCCCGCTACTGGCTACGTCAGATACGGGTCATCAGGAACACCTACGTCTGGATATTATCCCATCACCCTTGTTCCCTGTTATCTTGGGCATTCCCTGGTTGCAGGCTCACAACCCGCTGATAGACTGGGATATTAGGAAAATTACCTTTTCTTCTGCCTATTGTCAGCAGTCCTGCCTTCACCCCATGTCCAGGATACCTGCACCTCTCCTGGCAGTACATACTGACTCTTCACTTCTGTGTCACAACTCATACCTGCAGTTTATCACAAATTTTTGGATGTGTTTAATAAACAAGGAGCAGACACTCTGCCCCCTCATCGCCCATATGACTGCCCAATTGAACTGTTGCCGGGTTCTGAAATCCCGTTTGGGCGCATTTTTCCCCTCTCTGAACTAGAGCTTAAGGTGCTACATCAGTACATTGACGAGAATCTGGAGAAAGGCTTCATCCGGTCTTCCACATCCCCCGCAGGCGCAGGAATCTTCTTTGTGGAGAAGAAGGATCACACTCTGCGCCCTTGCGTAGATTACCGGCAAGGGGGATGAATGGAAAACAGACTTCCGCACTAGATTTGGACATTATGAGTACCTTGTTATGCCCTTTGGGCTATGTAATGCCCCAGCAACATTCCAGCATTTTGTTAATGATATCTAGAGACTTCCTTGACCTGTTCCTTATCGTGCATCTAGATGATATCCTCATCTTTTCCGATTCCTTCTCGGCACACCGTGAGCATGTGAAAAAGGTTCCCGTTCGGCTAAGAGACCATGGACTATATGCAAAGGCCGAAAAGTGCGAATTTGAGAAACACCATCCAATTCCTGGGACTGATCATCTCCACCTCAGAAATCTCCATGGATCCTCAAAAAGTCAAATCCATCCTAAAATAGCCCACTCCTACAGACAGGAAAAGCACACAGAGGTTCATTGGGTTTGCCAACTTCTACCGCAAATTCATTAAGGATTTCTCCGCCATTATCACGCCTGTCACCCAACTGACCAAGCAGAATACCCGCTTCCAGTGGACTCCTGCTGCACAAGTTGCCTTCGATCAACTGAAAGCCCTGTTTACCTCAGCTCCTATCTTATGTCATCCAGACCCTGCATCACCATACGTTCTCGAAGGTGGACGCAGGTGGACGCATCAGAGAACGCTGTGGGTGCCATCCTGTCCCAGCGCCAGGGAGCGAAGTCTCTACTGCACCCTATCGCTTTCTTCTCCAGGAAACTTAGCCCCGCAGAGAGGAACTATGATGTGGGTGATCGTGAACTGTTAGCCATAAAGTCAGCCCTGGAGGAATGACGTTATTTGTTGGAAGGAGCAGCCCACCCTATTTTGATCTTTACAGATCATAAAAACCTTGAATACCTCAGAACAGCTAAGCGGTTAAGACCTTGGCAGGCCAGGTGGGCGCTATTCTTCTCCCGTTTCTCTTTCCACATAACTTTTAAGCCAGGTTCCAAGAATGGCAAGCCGGACGCTCTATTGAGAATGTACCCAGAGGAAGGAGAATCCCACCAGGCAGACACAATTTTTCCGGTACAAAGTTTTCTGCTACTACAAGCAGACCTGATTACCCAGCTCAAGCAGGCATCCACAAGGGACATTTTGCCTTCTGGCATCTGTTTTCAGAAACAAGAGGAGCTATTTTTACACAATGAAAAAGTGTCCGTCCCCCCGAGTCTGCGCCCTAAGATCCTAAGTCTCTGTCATGACCACCCTCTAGCAGGACATTTTGGGGGAACCAAAACAGTGGGAGTTGTGCAACGGTCCTTTTGGTGGCCGGGTTTAAGACTTGACTGTAAGGACTATGTGAACACCTGTGGAGTCTGTGCCCGAAATAAGAACGATAAAGTAAAATCCTGGGGTCTGCTAAGACCACTGCCCATTCCTAAGAGGCCCTGGGAGATGATTAATATGAAACCTCCACCATCTTAACAATTTACCACCATTTTTTTATGATTGTGGACAGGTTGACCAAGATGGCCCATTTCATTCCTTTGATAGGAACTCCATCAGCAACAGAGACTGCCTGCACCTTCATCAGAGAGGTAGTCAGACTCCATGGGGTACCCAGCAGCATCACCTCGGATCGGGGGGTGCAATTTACCTCCAGATTTTGGAAAGAGCTCTGTAAGATGTTAAAAATGTAAACGTATTTCTCCTCTGCATACCATCCCCAGACCAATGGTCAAACGGAACGTACAAACCAGACTCTGGAACAATATCTCTGGTGATTCTCATCCTTTGCCCAGGATGACTGGGCATCACTGTTACCCCTGGCAGAGTTTGCATACAACGATGCGGTTCACTCAGCTACGGGACAAGCCCTGTTTTTTGCAAACTATGGATACTTTCCAACTTTTCTACCTGAAATCTTACCGATTCCTTGGTTCCTGCAGTCCAGGAAAGATTAAACTCCCTCAACCTGAACAATAAAGTTTTACAAAGGAACATCTCCAAGGCACAACAGGACAATAAAACATTTTTTGACAGGAAAAGAAGAGGAGACCTAAAACTTCAAATTGGAGACAAGGTCTGGTTATCCACTGCCAACTTAAAATTATCCTGTCCATCTAAGAAACTCGGACCAAGATTTATTGGTCCCTTCCCTGTCAAAAGACAGATCAATCCTGCAGCCTACGAACTGTCACTTCCGGAGAATTACAAGATCCATCCAGTCTTCCATGTCTCGCTACTGAAGAATGCAAGGTTAGATCCCTTTCCTGGTCGTGAGTCGGACCCACCTGCATCTACCTTAACTAACGGTAATGAGGAGTATGAGGTTGAAGCCATTATGGACTGTAGAAAAAGAAGAAATGTAATCCAGTTTTTGATTAAATGGAAAGGTTACGGACCTGAAGACAACTCCTGGCAACCAGAGTCCAATTTGCATGCCAAGAGGTTGATACAGGCTTTTTTCCAGGCTCACTCCGAAAAGAAACTACAAATGGGCATCCGGAGGTTGCACGCACCCGCGCATGTCTGGGCACCAAGTAAGTTTATTTAAACGAAACACTGACACATGAGCCTTGCTGAGTAGTCTTTCAGCTAGTACCTGTTACCTGTATCTGATCTGTTCCAGTGTTCCTGTGTTTGACCCGGCTTGTACCTGAACCTTACAAAGGAACTTCTGCCTGCCTTACAAAGGAACTTCTGCCTGCCTTCCTGTGACCTCGGCTTGTGTTTGACCTCGCTCCTGCTTCATGCTCCTGTACTGCGCTGCCCGACTGTGTACCGAACCCGGCCTCTATCCTGTCTTTGATTCTGTCTCACGTTCCGGTACCTGCTCTGCTCGGCTGTTGATGACCTCCTGGCTTATGTTCTGACCACGATTCTGTCTGCTGATCCAGCAACACGGAGTTCCAGTCCTCAGTGCCCATCCGGTGATCTGCAGCTATCGGGTTCCTGCCAAGACCCATCCTGAGCCACCTGCTACATTGGCCCTCGTGCCACTCTGTCTTTCACTCCCTGTCATCTCTACCAGGGGTGCTAGACAGGAGGTGCAAGAGAAGCCCTCTCTACAGCTCAGTCTCCACCAGGTACGTGACACTCGGCTACATTGCACACTATAAAAGTCTCCCTCTCTGCTGCCCACACCTCTATCCATGGGTCTCCGCACTTCCTGAACTCCAGTGGTGCAATCCAGTCAAACTGCCCTATCACACTGTGTCACTGGGGAAAAGTAAACTCAGAGGGCCTGGGCCAGCTGGGGGGGCCTATGCTGCATCCCATGAATTCACACCGACACAAAGCATCATGGGAATTGTAGTCTATCCTCCGCTAGAGCCCCCAGTTCTGTCTGCAGGAAAAGACTACAACTCCCGGCTGGCCTGAGCCCTCTGAGCTTACTTTTCCCCAGTGACACAGTGCGGAAGATTTACTAAAACTGGTGCACACAGAATCTGGTATAGCTGTGCATAGAAACTAAGCAGCAACTAGGTTGCATTCTAAAAGTGTAATTGAACAAGCTGAAGTTAGAAGCTGATTGGGTACAATGCACAGCTGCACAAAATTTTGTGTGCACCTGTTTTAGTAAATCCCCCCCCCCCCCAGAAGGAAAGGGAATAACCTGACAAGGGGGCCGCGCGGGCCACCTGGAGCAGGGGCGGGGTCGCCATTGTGACCCCTACGACCCCTGTAGCTGACCCCTTGTGTTGTGATAAATTTAGTAAAAATGATTGCTGGAATAGACAGAGCTGCATCCTAACTTTACATAGCATCAACCAAGAGAAAAGGTTTCAGGTTTCCTGAATAGGGGAGAGCAAATCTTCCTTGGCTCTGTTCGCAAACAGTTTTGCAAACCTTGCTTGAAATTCACAAACTTTGCTACAAACTTGGTTGAAGATTATGGGGGAATTTGTTATTCAATTCTGACCAATTGTAGGGCTAATAGGTAAGCTATTGTCAGACAAAAGACTGGGCACTCCATGACGGACTTGTACTAATGTGAAAAATACAAATTCAAATTCATACAACAATATCCGCCCTAAACAGTACTGTCAGCTCTAGCACACACTGACAATATGGCTGCTGTGAGCCCACTCTTAAATTTTGAGGGGTTTTATTTTTATTATTCTCTGCAAATTATTGGCTCTTGTGACTCAACTGAAAAGGGCAAAGACATTACACTGCATTATATTCCTTATTTATGGTGGTAAACCTGCACTCTGATGAAAGTATGTAAAAAAAAAAAAAAATTGTAAAAATAATTATTTTTTTACAAATTGAATAAAAAAATATTTATTTATTTTTAACATACTGTCGCCGATCAGTATCTCTGATCACCACCACACCACTCATACATACCTCCCAACATTTTGAGATGGGAATGAGGGACACCTACTAGCAAACGTATGTAGGCAAATGAAACACCCCTGCCACACCTTCCAAATGGAGAATTAAACAAAACTAAAGGTTAATTAAATCCACAAGAGTTTATTTTTTTTACCACTACTATTCCTTTATATTGGCTTTTAAAATGTACAAATGTACCAATTTAGAATTTGGATGAAAGGTTTAGCACTGGGAAACACTTTTTGAAAGATAAAAAGTGCATGTTATATACAACTATATGGATCAGACCAAAATGAGGGACAAATGAGGGGGAACGAGGGACAGAGGAACATTGCTCCAAATCAGGGACAGTTGGGAGCTATGCTCATATCATGATACTGTACTGCACTGGTGACTGGTGTGAAAAAAATAACACATTTTATTTAATTTCTTAATTTTACAAAAAATTGTGATAAAAAACTTCAAAAAACTTACCGTGTCTCTTACTAAATACTGTAGACTGTCTGTCTACTTTCCAAAAAGTGGTCATTTGGGGGGGTTTATGTACTATTCTGGAGTTTTAGCACCTCAAGAAATTAGATATGTAATCAGTTACAATTTTCAAATACATATATACCATAGTTTGCAAACTCTGTAAGTTTCACGTAGACTAAATAATATACACAGATTTGGATTATATTTTACCAAAGAAATGTAACAGAATATATTTTGGTCTACATTTATGAAGAAATATTTTTTATTTGCAAAATTCTATAACAGAAACTAAGAAAAATGTATTATTATTATTTTTTTTAAATGTTTGGTATATTTTTGTTTATATAGCAAAAAAAATAAATTAAAAAAAAGTCAGTGGGGATTAAATACCACCAAAATAAAGCTATATTTGTGTGATAAAAAATATATAAATTTAATTTGCCTACAGTGTTGCAAGAGTGAGCAATTGCCAGTTAAAGTAGCACAATGCTGAATAGCAAAAAATGCCCTGGTCATGAAGGGGGTAAAACCTTCTGAAGGCCACGTGGTTAAGGTAAACCTCCTTTCTTCTAACCTCAATTTGTGACTGCGTGTCCTCTGCAGGGACTTTAGAGTAAACAGTTCATAGGCAGGAGATCATTTGGTGTGCCTCTTTAATTTTTGGACACTCCCTTGTTAGGTAATTTCCTTTGGGTTGGCCCTACTCTCTGTCTATTTAAAGCGGAACCAAAGGTTTAAAACTTACCTGTGCAATGGTACTGCGCCAGCATCTTCTTCTGGGTGCTGAGCTTCAGGCTTCTTCATTGCAGATCATGTGCGCCCAGTCTTCTCTCTGCCTCCACCCACCCCCTTCCTTCTAGGGAATTCACTAACTGGGGTGGCTCACCAGCCCCATTGCAGCCATACCCCAGGCTTCAGGACCAGCAGCTGGGGTCTGGCTGGACGGTGTCAGTAGTTTGTTTAGTTTTAATAATTGATTTTTTTTTAAATTTCATTTGTTTTTAAAAAAAAAATTCACAATGCTTTTTGGGGGGAAGGGGGTTGGGGCAGCGGACAGTGTTCGTAGGGCAGGGGAGAGATGTGTCAGTAGTTTTTTTATTACATTTTTTTCACACTTTTTTTTTTTTCTATAATTTTTTTTTTTTTTTATAATTTTTATTTTTTATTTTTTTATATTTTTGGGGGGGCTTTGGTGAGATGTTAGGGGTCATCTCCCCTTTGAGACAGACAAAGGGACTGAGGACAGCGATTCCCCAGTCCCTTTCTCAGCACTAAAGATGAATGACCAGGAGACAGAGGCTCCTGTTCATTCATAAACTGAGCAGAGTAAACACAGTTTACTCTGCTCAGCAATCACAGGACACAGGAGCGATCTCGCTCACTGTGTCCTATTACTAGTTCCCCCCACAGCTGGCGGGAGAGGAGAGGAGCCGGCTGCAGGGGACAAGGGGGGCAGAAAAGAGCAGGGGGGGCCGAGAAGGACACCGAGGGGGTAGGGGAGGAGTACACAGAGCAGCTGGGGATGATCGGTGCGGGACAGCTGTGAACACCGATCTCCCTGTATAGCTTTTTAGCCATCAGCCGCAGGAGGGAGAGAAGGAGAAACGGCTGTCAGCTAAAAATCTATACAAAGGAGATCGTGATCACAGCTGATCCCCCGCCGCACCGATCATTCCCGGGAGATCGGGAGGCGCTTGCAGGTGTGCAGGAGCCACAGGGCTATCTTAAGAGCATTATAGGTCCCCGGGCAATACAGTGCACTGGGGCCCTGTCTACACAATCACGCACGAGAATAAAAATGCAAATTATCAATAAGGCTATATTTATTGGTACCTGATTCCTATACTGTCCACTACATTGACCCTTACACTGACCTACATGATTCCTAGACTGATCACTACACTTACCTACCTGTCCACTACACTGACTAACCTGATTCCTATACTGACCAGTACATTGACCTACCTGTCCACTACATTGACCATTAAACTACACTGTCCACTATAATACCCACTACACTACCCTGACCACTACAACACACACTACACTGACCACTACACTATCCTGACCACTACAACACACACTACACTGACCACTACACTGACCACTACAACACACACTACATTGACCACTGCAACACACACTACACTACACTGACCAGGCCCGGGACAAAAAATAGGCCCAGGCATTTTAGATTTAGCAGCCGGGGGGGGGGGGGGGGGGCATTCGCAGGGGCAGTTGATGAAGGAATGTGGGATTCCAGGATGTGTGGGTTTGATTACGTTAACTCCGGTTTTGATGGTGGAGTACTGAAAATAGTATGAAGCAGCACAAGGTGAGGGTTGCTCTAATCCAGGGGCAACCTTTTGGGCATAGTGTGCGAAAAAATGCTTTCAAAAAAATTGGGAGTGCCAGATACATAAAATAAAAAAATATATAGTGTAAACTTCACACGAAAAGTAAATGCTGTAAACCACTTGAAACAACTAAACTTTGCACCATCACACCTCAGATCAGCCCCAATTTCTGCAAGTAACTGGCTTTGTGAATACTGCGTAATAACTGGCTTTGTGACTACTGAAAAGCCCGTTATAAAGTATTAACCCTTGTACACACCACTAAACTGAAATTTATTCCTCAAATTATATATGCAGTGTATGTGTTTATGGAATGATTGTATGATATATACGTTATTTCTCACATTTCGGGCATAAATAAAGATTTTAAAAAAAGATACTTAGAAGTTTTTGAGATAGGACTACCAAATCTTATCAAGATAAGATAGAGAAAAAACAGAGTTCAGTAGTGTGTTACATAAAGAATACAGGGCTAAGGAGTGTGTTACATAAAGAATGCAGGGCTCAGGAGTGCGCTACATAAAGAATGCAGGGCTCAGGAGTGTGCTACATAAAGAATGCAGGGTTAAAGAGTGCGCTACATAAAGAATGCAGGGCTCAGGAGTGCGCTACATAAAGAATGCAGGGCTCAGGAGTGCGCTACATAAAGAATGCAGGGTTATAGAGTGCGCTACATAAAGAATGCAGGGCTCAGGAGTGCGCTACATAAAGAATGCAGGGCTCAGGAGTGGGCTACATAAAGAATGCAGGGCTCAGGAGTGCGCTACATAAAGAATGCAGGTTTAAAGAGTGCACTACATAAAGAATGCAGGGCTCAGGAGTGCGCTACATAAAGAATGCAGGGCTCAGGAGTGCGCTACATAAAGAATGCAGGGCTCAGGAGTGCGCTAAATAAAGAATGCAGGGCTCAGGAGTGCACTACATAAAGAATGCATTAGTCAGCTTATCTTCACAAACTTTCCACAGCACAGCTCAACTCCCACGCTGCACAGTAGCATTAACTGGGCTCCGGCATCTCTCAGAAGGGCACTGTAGATTGAGGTGAGGGGAAGGGAAGAAGATTGGAGTGCAGGAAGGGTGCAGAGAGAGTGTGCACAAGACTCGGGGAGATAAAAAGGGATACTCAGATCTTCTGTACAGTGGTCAGTGTGTTGTAGTGGTCAGTGTCAGGCAGCCACAGCCCAGATTCCAGACTGAGCTGTAATGGGATTTGGTAGGCGGAGAATGCCTCCACTCCTACCACCACCACCAGCATATGCGGAACATCAGCGGCCGGCCCTGCATATCTTAATCCGCGGCTAACCCTTCATGTCACAGCCAGACATGCGGACTGGCCGCCCTCTGGCCAGTCCGGGCCTGACACTGACCACTACAACACACTGACCACTACAACACACACTACACTGACCACTACAACACACATTACACTACACTGACCACTACAACACACACTACACTACACTGACCACTACAACACACACTACACTACACTGACCACTACAACACACACTACACTGACCACTACAACACACACTACACACTACACTCACCACTACAACACACACTACACTAACCACTACAACACACACTACACTAACCACTACAACACACTCTACACTGACCACTGCAATACACACTACACTGACACCTGGAAGCCTACAGGCATAGAGGTAACCAAAAGCCAGAAGGTTCGCTGGTGAATCATGGAAGGGCACCAGCGACCATGCAGGGGAGGATGGAATCCCTGCCTGAAAGTGTAGCGATGGCTGCATGCTATGGGCAGAGTCTAGTAGATGGTGGTACCTGCGGTGCGGGAGGACGTGGGGCCGGCTTAGGCCAAGCTGGTGTCCGAGGGGTCTACCAAACGGAGCCATGTCTCTTGGAAGTGGAGAGCCAAAGACCAGGGGAGCCGAAGGTGTCCGGAGCGCGACAATGACGTCAGCGCCGAGCGGAAGGTGGAAGAGGAAAGCCGCACATGACCCCATTCGCCCAATCACAGGGGCATTCAGAAACTAAACATGGCGGCTGGAGCGCAGGCCGTAGGGACACAGGAAATATAAAGTTTGGGGGACAGAGCCAGGATTTCAACGCCACTGGTCGCTGGGCAGGTGGGGCCCTCCAGGTAACTGGGGCCCCCGGCAACTGCCCAGTGGACAAGATGTGCCCTGGGGAGCCGCCGCAGAAATGCGGGAGTCTCCCACACCTTCCGGGAGACTTGAGATGTCTGCATGTATTCCAATAATGTGTATACACAAGTGCAATGCATTCCAGAGCAGTCAACAAATATATAACGTTGCATTTTTTCAGTATTGAATGCATCTGGAACACAGAAAAATGCATGGAAAACACATCGGAATGCATATGTCCTGAACTGAGATAAAGAAAAAAAAGAGGGAGGAAAAAGGCATCAGAACACCTCAAAAAACGTGCGTTCAGAAACGCACCTGCAAGGGCTAGTTTACACTTGCTTCAAAACATGGCTTCGGACACTCTCTGAATGCCAGTCAAAGCCCCTGTCACTAAATAAAATGGTTAGATTACAGTCGTGTTTACACCTTGCTTTTGCTTGGTGCTTCGATGAGGCATTGGTGGAGCTTCAATGGGGCTTCAGTGGGGCTTCGGTGAGGCTTTGTGGGACTTCAAAGAGGCTTTAGTGGGGGCTTCAAGCGAGCTTTGCATTCGACTTTTATGGAGGCTTTGAAGACGCTTTGAAGTACCACTGAAGCTACATAGGGTATAATTTTTGAAGCGAAGCAAAGCAAGGTGTAAACAGGACTGTAAGCTAACCATTTTATTTAGTGACAGGAGCTTCAGAGAGTGTCCGAAGCCATGTTTTGAAGCAAATGTAAACTAGCCCTTGCAGGTGCGTTTCTGCACGCACGTTTTTTGAGGAGTTCTGATGCCTTTTTCCTCCCTCTTTATTTTCTTTATCTCAGTGTTCAGAGAGCTTTAACAAAGCCTGTCCGAATGGAGTAGGGCCGCTCAGGCTGCTTTGTCTGTGGCTGAGTGACAGGAGGCAGGGCCGGACTGGCCTGTAGCGCTCCCCTCCCTCCTCCTCCTCCACTACATGTCACACACAGCAGTTGGAGCTGAGTGTAAAAAAACAAAAGTCCCGCCCTCCTCCTAGACCAGCTCGTGTGATAGACAGAACACTGCGTCTATCAAGCTGGTCTAGGAGGAGGGCGGGACTTTTGTCACAGCGCGGCCAAAGTTTTCGCACTGAATTCCGAGACACAGCGGGGGATGCCTGCTGTGTGTAATCCAGGCACTGACCATAGTGAGGCTGCGATTATGGGCACTGTAAGGCTGCGGTTATGGGCATGGTGAGGCTGCAATTATGGGCACGGTAAGGCTGTGATTATGAGCACTGTAAGGCTGCAATTAGGGGCTCGGTAATTCTGCAATTATTGGCACAGTGAGGCTGAAATTTTGGGCATGGTGAGGCTGCAATTATGGGCATGGTAAGGCTGCAATTATGGGCATGGTGAGGCTGTGATTATGGGCATGGTAAGGCTGTGATTATGGGCATGGTAAAGCTGCAATAATGAACATGGTAAGGCTGTGATTATGGGTACGGTGAGGCTGTGATTATGGGCACGGTGAGGCTGCAATGATGGGCACGGTGAGGCTGCATTTAATTGGGGGGGGGGGGGGTTCAGCCGCAGCGTAAAACCTCCCTGAAATGAGTTTGCCACCTCCTTGAAATTAGATTTTGCAGGTTGGTATGTCTGATGTTTTACCATACTATATCTGTTTATGAGGAGGATGGCATTACATTTTGTGGGGGAGAGTGTAAAGTATGTAAAAAATGTACACCCCCCCAAAAAAAATAAAACCCTGTTATATTCTTAGTAATAACACCCTGCAACTAAAGCTCTGTTTTTAGGGAGAGGGCACATTTCTTGGTGCACAGTAAGTGGAAAGGGGAACCTAGTTCCTTGTTTCTGGTGGGAACTTCCTGTCAGTTGCACCCTTATTCCCTCAGAGGAACACATGGCTTCTGTTTCATTGCAGGTAGGAGATATTATTCTGTGAGCCATAACGTGGCCTGAGGTAGAATAAAATGACCTAGTCTATGTTCCTGTGACAAGTAAAACAATTCCAGTGTGATCAGAGGACAAGCTGTATGATTTTCAAAGTTGGTTTACAGATGTTCCCAGCAGACATAGCAGATGGGATAGTTGCATTTTATCACTGGAATGTGAGTCAGAATGATATTATAGTATACCTGCACAGGTTATATGTACATCCTATATACTGTATGATTGTTCTGTCAGTTACACCCCTTTTCCCTTAAACCCCTTTCACACTGGGGCGCTTTTCAGGCGTTTTAGAGCTAAAAATAGCGCCCGAAAGGCACCTCTCATGCCTCCGTGCTTTCACACTGGGGCGGTGCGCTTGCGAGACGGTAAAAAAAGTCCTGCAAGCAGCATCTTTAGGGCGGTGCAGGAGCGGTGTATACACCGCTCCTGCCATTGGAATCAATGGGCAGCGCCTGCAAGTGCTTCTGCAGCGGCGCTTTCAACCCTTTCCTCGGCTGCTAGCGGGGGTTAAAAGCCCCCTTCTAGTGGCCGAAAAGCCGCTAACGCCCTCCCCGCCCCAGTGTGAAAGTAGCCTCACAGTGATGCTTTCTATTTCATTGCAGCTACCATTTATTAACCACTTGACCTCTGGGAGATTTACCCCCCCCCCCCCTTCATGACCAGGCTATATTTTGCGATACGGCACTGCGTTACTTTAACTGCATCCACTGTATCCAAATTAAATTTAAGTAATTTTTTCCCCACAAATAGAGCTTTCTTTTGATGGTATTTGATCACCTCTGTGTTTTTTTTTTTTTTTTGCGCTATAAAAAAAAACTCACACTTTGAAAAAAAAAAAAAAATTTTACTTTCTGCTATAAAACATATCCAATAAAAATGTAAAAGATCACATTTCTTCCCAAAATTTTGAGCAACATGCATTCTAAAAAAAAAACATCCCAATAAGCATATATTGATTGGTTTGCGCAAACGTTATCACGTCTACAAACGATGGAATTGTTTTTATATAAGTTATGGTGGCGATCAGCAACTTATAGCGGGACTGCGATATTGCCGCAGAAAGTCTGACATTTTATGGGAACCAGTGACACTAATACAGTGGTCAGCATAGTTAATTTTGTCGATTAAATTAATACAATTTTAGTCGACTAAAATACGACTAAAACAATTGAGATGACTAAGACTAAAATGGCATTTTTCACTCCAGGAGTATATAATAAGTTTGGAAATTGTAGAGAAATGCTTAAATAATGCATTTTAACTTATACTTAACTATATAAGATTTTAGTCGACTAAAATGTACTGGAGATTTAGTCGACTAAATACCACTAAAACAATTTCAGAAGACTAAAATGCCATTTTAGTCAAAAGACAAAAACTAAATTGAATTTTGCTGCCGAAATGAACACTGGTGGTCAGTGCTAAAGATATGCACTGTCACTGTACTAATGACACTGGCTGGGAAGGGGTTAAACATCTAGGACTTTCAAAGGGTTAAATATGTGCCTAACCAATGTTTGTGTGTACTATGTGTGCTGTTTTTACTAAGGGATCCCTGCTGACAGAACATAGCTCTGCCTTGTTTACATAGGCAGCACTCTGCTCTTTGTCTCTCCTTGTCGATCAGCGGGTGCTGGTGGACATCCATTGGGCAGCACCCGCTTATTGGCTTGTGCTGTGTTTAATCACAGCATAGCCACGGTGGCGCGCACACGCCCCCTACCTGGAAGTGCCGGATCACGTATTAGGTAACTAAGTTATGCATTTGGCAAGTGGTTAAAGTGGTAATAAAGTAAAACGTTTCACAATTCCCTCCAGGTAGGTAAACTTATAAAAAGTCTTACCATAGATGCCTGTGAAATGTCTGGAACTTGCGCCGTTTAGTAGATATGGTCGTTGGCTGCAACTGAATTCATCACTAGCGCACGTACAATTCTCTCTGCATTCACGGAGCACTGAAGGCCCAATCACACTATGTGCAGCTACCTGCATTTTTCCTTATGGAAACTGCAATGACAATCAGAGAACAGTTTTTGATGTGTCACGTTCACACCAGGATGCAGTGTTTCTCTACGTTTCAGAGCTGTGCGATATTATGCAATATATTGGCAAATCGCATTGCTTCGCACAGCAAGCCCAGCCCGCCACTGCCACATGATTCTGTAGCCCAAACGTTGCTGCCTGCACTGCAGGGTAGTATGAACGGACCCTGAAGGGTCACTATTATGACCCCTAATCAAACGGCCGGAGAATGTGGACCCAGAAGGAAGACCAGGTGATGGTGGAAGCGACGGGAGACATGACAGCTCAGCACTAATGGGCTCCACATGAAAGGTAATTGTGTCATAATTGCTAGTATGCAGTACATACTAGCACATTATAGAATTAACCTGCAAAAGACCATTTTCATAGTTGCCAACTGTCCTGCATTTCCTGAGATTTAGACCTTTTAGTAAAATGTCCCCGGAAATCTGTGTTTTCCCGTTTTTTCACTGCCGCTGCTGCTAGAGGTCCCACGGCCGGCAGTGCATTGTCTCCGCCAGCCACCATTTTACAGTTGACCAGCTCTCATGGAGCCTGGTCAGTGGCCAAGGGGAACAAATAAGAGGTGGAGCCAGCCAGGTGGCTGCCAATAGAAATTGAGCTGCCGCTAACCCCCCGCCCCGCAGCCTGCTGCCGGTCTGTGACCTGTTGTGGGAAAGGCTGTGGGGCGGGGGGTTGGCGGCAATTTCTATTGGCAGCCACCCGGCTGGCTCCGCCTCTTGTTTGTTCCCCTCGGCGACTGGCCAGGCTCCACAAGAGCTGGTCAACTGTAAAATGGTGGCTGGCGGAGACTCCGGGACTCTGCTGGGGGACACCTGATGTAAGGAGGGACTCTGCTGGGGGACACCTGATGTAAGGAGGGACTCTGCTGGGGGACACCTGATGTAAGGAGGGACTCCGCTGGGGGACACCTGATGTAAGGAGGGACTCCGCTGGGGGACACCTGATGTAAGGAGGGACTCCGCTGGGGGACACCTGATGTAAGGAGGGACTCCGCTGGGGGACACCTGATGTAAGGAGGGACTCCGCTGGGGGACACCTGATGTAAGCAGGGACTCCGCTGTTTGATATTTTTTAATTCAACACGTTTGAAAAATTGTTGCGCAAATACTGTGCAACATAAAACGTTGCGACAACCCCATTTTATTCTTTAGGGTGTCTGTTAAAAAAACATATATAATGTTTGGGGTTCAGAGTAATTTTCTAACCAAAAAATAATTATTTTTACATGTAGGAGAGGAGTGCCAGAATAGGCCCGGTATGGAAGTGGTTAACCTGTTCCCGCCCAGCCTATTGTCAAGTGACAGCTGGGTAGGCGCACTGTTGTTTTGGAAGGACATCCTGTGAGGTCTTCCCAGGATCATTATACATGTGCGCCCCACGGACCATGCTCTGGCGCAATCTGTCACCCATCGTGTCCATGGAATATGGCTGATGCCATCACTGTAGCAGCCCGCTGTAGCCAATCGTAGCAAATCACATGACAGTTGTACAAAATGAAAGGCTTTGTTACAGGCATTTAATTGTGTACTATTCATGTCCTGGTGGGACTGCGAGAGGAACCGCCCCTTCTGGACGCAGGTTTTTGAGTGTTACAATCTCATTTCTGATAAAACGGTACCAATCTCCCCAAAGATTGCCCTACTCTCTATACTACCTGGGTCTCTGAAATCACAAAAACAAGTTCTACTTCGCTTTTTTATGTCCTCAGCGAGGCAACTTATATCTGCATATTGGAAAACAAAGGTTACTCCTCCATTGTCACGGTGGGTTTCTACCATGAACGATACAATGAGAATGGAGGAAATGTTGGCCCTTGACAACGACATGTATACTAAATTTACAATACTATGGTCAGTCTGGCTCCGCTTCTCCTCCTCTGACACCCTACTAAATAAGATCCCGAACCCGTAGAGACACGCTGAGTCCCTCCGGGTCTACCCCCAACGCTTCACTACCCTTCCTCTACCTAGCTCCCATCTGTCATCACCGGAATACCCCTCCCCCCCCCTCTTCCTCCTTCTTCCTTCTCTCTCTCTAGTTCTTTACCCTCTCTTTCTCTTCTGACTTTCTACCTTTTTTTACTTTACTTTAACCCACACATGTTACTTTATGTTGTGACCCTGGAGTATTACTCAATGGCAAAGCTCAATAATTTAGAGAACAGGTTTTCTCCCTGACTTTACCCAGTCTAGTATAAGGAGTCAGCTGTGGGCGATAGGCATTGGGCTGACTTCTAGTATATGTATTCCTGATATGTATTCCTGATACCGTTTTCTGACTGTATTCTTCTCATGTTGTTCACTGTTACAATGTTCGTTTTTGAAAATGTCAATAAAAATATTTTCAACACTAATTGTGTACTATTGTGATGAGCTCTGTGATTGGTCACAGTCATCACATGGTACATACAGGGCCAATCACTGCCTATCTGTACCATGTGATTAGCTGTGGCCAATCACAATAGTAAATACTGAATGAGTTGTTTTCATTCAGAAAAAATGGTTGCTTATAACTGTAATATGCACAGTTCTAATCAATCATAATGTGTAAAAAAAAATCCTGATTACCTGCCCAGAGTAGTCCAGTGTTGCTATGGTAACACTGTATTGCTCTTGTCACTGTATGTAATAAGAAAAAAGTAATAAAAAATGTTTAAAGAACTTTTTTTTTACATACTGTCACAACTTACAACTTTAAAAGACACGCCATGCTTCTTACTAAATACTTTGGACTGTCTACTTTCCGAAAAGGGGTCGTTTAAGGGCCTCAAGAAATGAGGCATGATCCATTTTTAAATATAAATACCATAGTTTGTGAACTCAATAACTTTCCTACAGACTAATATACACTGATTTGGGTTATTTTCACCAAAGAAATACAGCATAATAAATATTGGCCTAAAGTTATAAAGAAAGATTATTTGCAAAAATTTTATAACAGAAACAAAGAAAAACACTTTTTTTTTAAAAAAATTATGTCTTTTTTTTTTTTTGCTATAAAAAAAAAACCCCAGTGGTGATTAAATAACACCAGGAGAAAGCTCTAGTTCTGTGAAAAAATAAATATAACAATTTCATATGGGTACAGTGTTGCATGGCCGCGCAATTATTCAAACTGTGAGAGCGCTGAGGCCTGGTTCACACCGATGCATTTTTTAGTGCATTTTCAGTTTTGCAGAAACACACTACAGTTCATTTAACATGGTTTCCTACAGATTTAGTTCACATCTGTGCATTTTTTTGGAAAGGGCCAGGTACTTTTTTCTGGTTTTTGGTTCCATAGACTTCCATGGATGAAAAGCATGTATTGAAAAATGCACCTGCAATATGCAAACTGCAACCTGTATAAGTGAACCAGGCCTTAAAGCTGAAAATTTGGCCTAGGCAGGAAGGGGGTAAAAAAAGTCCAGTAATGAAGTGGTTGAAGCCAATCTCCAGGACACCTAAAAATTCTCCTTTGCAGTGGGCCCACACTGCAGGGGTTAAAGGGGAAGTCCACCCTAACACTAAAATCGCTACATCTACAGACATCAACAATATAAGCCCAACCTATCTAGCCCTATAAAGAAGAAATCAGTATACATACAATATATAGAAATCAGTATACATACTGGGAGGACACATGCTGCACTGGGGGACTCATGCTGCACTGGGGGGGGGGGGGGCTCATGCTGCACTGGGGGGGACACATGCTACACTGGGGACTCATGCTGCACTGGTTGGGGGGACACATGCTGCACTGGGGGGGGGGGACACAGGCTACACTGGGGTCACATGCTGCACTAGGGACACATGCTGCACTGGGGTCACAGGATGCACTGGGGGGGACACAGGCTGGCTGCATTGGTGAACAAAGTTGTTAATATTTATTTTTATAACTTAATTCTGCATAAATCATTTAAGTATCATTTTATGAGATAATTTATGAGGGCGTGTTTAGGGGCGGGACAGGGTAGGGGTTGGGTGGGGCAACTGGTGGCGAGTAACCCTTGAGGCCTGGCTAGTAGCTCAGGACTTGAAATTTTGAGCCCTGTGTGTGTATATGTGTGTGTGTATGTATGTGTGTGTGTGTGTGTATATATATATATATATATATATATATATATATATATATATATATATATATATATATATATATATATATATATAAATTTGATGATGAATTAATGTGCCTTTGAATCGTGATTTATGAATATACTCAATCCATTTAATATATAAAGTGCTGTGGGGGGTTAGATCCCCTGCTAGTGTGTTTGAATGATGCTAATAGATAATACAATTAGATATAAATCCACATAAAGCGTCAATACAGTCCAGTAGAGTCCATAAATAAAAAATTATTACTTTATAATGCTTAAATGATAAAGTGATAAGTGCTCATAGTGTCCAGTGCTAATTGTCCACAAATAAAAAGTAAAAAGATGTTATATCTTCTCCTCTCAATAAGGTGCTTGCAGTGCAGGTGACTAATCCGTGCTCTTATTCAGAATGCACTCACCAGATACTTCCTACCCCACCTAGGGTGTTATGCAGCCACAGTATTTGCCACTGTGTAGCACCCTGGGAGATTGGTCCTTTGTGGTATTAGCGTTCCTCCAAGTTGTTAATATGTAAGGAAGAGAGGGATGCCCATAGCGTGATATCGCTTAAAAAACATTTATTTTAATAAAAAGTGTTGAGATATACTCACATTTGAACAAAAAAAATATGACATTTACTGCTGACACAAACGCTCAAGGAATAAAACTGTCTACGGCCTCAAACGGAAGTGACGATAAGACGTACTGTAGCCCCGCCCTACACGTTTCGTCACACTAGACGTCATCTGGAGCTTTTTTCCTTTGTTTTTTTTTTTCCCTGATTTTAAATCAAAAAAATCAGATTAAAAAAAAAAATCAGATTTTAATTTAAATCATTGATTTATATCTAGAAGTCGACCGATATGGGTTTTTCTCTGGCCGATGCAATATTTAGAAATTGCGGCTGTCGATGGCCGATATATGATGCCGATTTATTTTTATTTTGGGCCGATATGTTAGGCCGATTTTTTTTCCCCTTCAGCTCATAAAATCTAACAGTTAGACCCCTTTCACACTGAGGTGTTTTTCAGTTGCTTTTGGGCTAAAAATAGCGCCTGTAAAGTGCCTGCAAAACGGCTCCTCTGCAGTCTGAGCGCTTTTACACTGAGGCAAAGTCCTTTGGAGCGGTGTGCACCACTCCTCCACTACTCCTGCCAATTGAAATGAATGGGCACCACTGTCGAAGAGCCTGGAAAGCAATCGGGCAGCATCGCCAGACGGGTGCATTTAACCCCTTCCTCGGCCGCTAGCTGGGTTATAAGCGCCTCACTAGCAGCCGAATAAAATGATGGTAAAGCGCCGCTAAAACTAGCAGCGTTTTACCGTCAACGCCTGCCTGCTCCAGTGTGAAAGCAGCCTTAAAGAGGAGTTTCCATAAAAAATAAAAAAAATTAATTAAAAGTCAGGAGCTACAAATACTGCAGCTGCTGACTTTTAATAATCGGACACTTACCTGTCCCAGGGTCCAGCGATGCGGGGGATCGAAGCCCCGCTCGCCCCCCTCCGCTCAGTGCCGTGATTGGCCGCACAGTCATCTGGGACCTGTCACGTGTCCCAGATGACTGACAGGAGGGAGGGGGCAGAGCTGAGCCCTTCCTGCGCCGAGGGGGAAGTGATGTCACCAACCCAGGCACTGAAGGAGGCAGACTACGAGGAACCCCCTAGCAACAGGCATTTAGAGGTGAGTTTAAAAAAAAAACATTTTCAAAAGTTTTTTTTCTTCTTTTTTTTTTTTTTGTGCAACATCACTTTAAGTAATAAGTGATACAGAAAATGTATAAAATGTATTAAACAAAACAAACCTCCAATCAGTTCACTTGTATGTATAATTTAGATTATTATTATATATATATATAATTTTTGGGGGATCCAAGTGATTTTCTAGCAGAAAATACAGGAATTTTACTTGTAAGCAACAAGTGTCAGAAAAGATTTAGGCTTTAAATGGTTAAACTGAGAACTCCTACACACTGAGTTCAGTTCATTGATAAGTATAAACATTGTATCTATTTGGTCTTTTTCTCACACTTGGCAGGCTGCCCAGACAAGTGGCTCCAGGGAAAACTTCACGCAACTTGCATTGACTTTTATCAGAATTCATTTGCAAGTCGCGCTGAAGTTTTAAAATCAGCCTTTTTATCAGCACAATCGGCTTATGCCGATTAATTAAAAAACGCCAAATATAGGCCGATGTATCGGTCGACCTCTATTTATATCCACCCTGGTCAGTAGATCTGGGCCCCAAGCCTCCGTGTACCCTGTCAAATTTCAGATTAGCAGGGGGGACAAATCCAGCACCTTGTGTAGGATGGCAGTTACCGTGTCAACCAGGTTCCCAATGTCTGTAGCTTCGGGGGGGGGGGGGGGCACAACAACAACCGACGGCTCCGGTTTTTCAGGTCCTGTGAGTCATGGGCTCTTTCCTTATTCTGTCACCCGTTGTTCCAACACTGTCAGGGAGGATTCCCCAGTGGTTGGATGCTCTGAACACCTCACTTCTAACTGCATGCTTTTGGTGGTGTGCATCTTCCAATCAGGGGATGAGCGCCTATATCTCTGTTTTTAGTTGTAAGGGCTTGGATGAGTGCCTGATGATCTTCATCAACCCAAGGCGTCCCTACACGATGCAAGGTATTGTGGGCGTCAGCATGCAGAGCTGCCGGTGTCTCTGAGAATGTGAGAGGGTATATGAAGCAGGTGGCTTCTCGAGAGGGACCGTGTGGCATCTTGGTGCCGTGAGACATCCTCTGAGATTTGGGAAGAAACGCTGTACTTCCCCCATTGGTTTTAGATCCACTGGTTGTCTTGGCAGCAGATTTTGCCTTGTGCCTCCTTTTGCTGAGAGTATGCCACTGAATAAAGCGCAAAATAAGCCAGGAAAACCAGGAGGAAGCTGAGAGTTCACACACTACCCGTCTCTACTCAGCCATGCCCAGACTATAGCCTCATGCACAGGAGGCATCTGTAAAAGTGCCTCTGAATGTCAGAACTCCTGGCAGGAAAATGCGCTGAAAATTGGCTTGGGCAGGAAGGGGGGAAGTGCCCAGTATTGAAGTTGTTTACTTTACAGCATTTTTTTCATACCTGCCTAAAATTTTTACACAGTACTGTATATTATAGCGCAGCACATTTTATATAATACTTCATAAAGTGTGTTACCAGGCATTTTTCAACGTACTGTAGCAGTGTAAACCCAGATGTAAATCTGTGTATTGATCATGAAATGCATTGCAAAGCAACATACACACATTAGTGCATTACCAATCAATTTTCGAGGCCTTTTATACAAATGCATCCACAATGAGGGGGAATGCTCTTCCATACATTGTGGTAACATATGACTCAGAAAATGCTGCATTCGATGCATCAAATAGGACTGCTTTGGTGTGAATGTGCTCCAATACAACCCCAATTCCATAAAGGTTGGAAGGTGTTTTGGCCTTGTACACAGAGATTTCTCCAGATTCTTTTGATAATATGTACTGTAGATGATATATTTAAAGTCTATGCAATTTCCATTAAGGAACAATATTCTGAAATTAGAGTGAAGAGGGGGGGGGTTCTCCCGCACTATCACTACAGGTGAAAGTGACAGTATATATATATATATATATATATATATATATATATATATATATATATATATATATATATATCTTTTACTTTTATATCTATGTGAATAAATTAAAGGCGTAACTGCTGCAAGCACCGTTAGGTGACTCCGGAACCAAGCATAAACAATATTAGTGAATGGTGCTGTGTTGTTGAAGCTGTATGTAATAATGCAAGTTGAAATGATACACAAAATTAAATGCCAACTCTAATATAAACCTTATGTAATTTCTAAAGTGCAACAGTGAAGTACTCAAAAATGAACACAAGATGGCAGTAAAACTCCAAAGTCCACTGCATAAACCTCCTTAACCGGACCATTTGGCTGGCCAAAGACAAGAGCACATTTTGCAGTTTGGCACTGCGTCGCTTTACCTGACAATTGCGCAGTCACGCGATGTGGCTCCCAAACAAAATTGACGTCCTTTTTTTCCCACAAATAAAGCTTTTTTTTGGTGGTATTTGATCACCCCTGCGGTTTTTATTTTTTGCGCTATAAACAAAAATAGACCCGCAATTTTTTGAAAAAAACGCATTATTTTTTACTTTTTGCTGTAATAAATATCAACAAAAAATATTTTTGGTAAAAAAAAACGCAAAAGCGTTTATTGATTGGTTTGCGCAAAAGTTATAGCGTCTACAAAATAGGGGTTAGTTTTATGGCATTTTTATTAATAATTTTTATTAATAATAATTTTATTAATAATTTTCTTTTTACTAGTAATGGCTGTGTCCTGCGATTTTTTTTTTTTTTTTTTATCGTGACTGCGACATTATGGCGGACACATCGGACAATTTTGACACATTTTTGGGACCCTTGTAATTTTTACAGCGACCAGTGCTATAAAATTGCACCGATTACTGTAAAAATTACACTGGCAGTGAAGGGGTTTACCACTAGCTGGCTAGGAAGGGGTTAAGTGTGTCCTAGGGAGTGATTCTAACTGTTAGGGGGCGTGGCTACGTGTGACACATCACTGATCATCATAGCTCCCGAACACAGGGAGCTATGATCAGTGACAGTGTCACTAGACAGAATGGGGAGATGCTTGTTTACATTAGCATCTCCCCATTCTTCATCTCCGTGAGACGATCGTGGGTATCCCTGCGGACATCGAGTCCGCAGGACCCACGATTCTACTCACGGAGCTCACGGCAGGGGCGCGCATGTGACCACACGGCGGCAAATTCAAAGGGATGTACCTGTGCGCCCATTTGCCCAGTCATGCCGTTCTGCCTACGTATATGTACATGCGGCGGTCGGCAAGTGGTTAAAGCGCAATAGTGAAAAAATTTCCAGTGCAAATAAGCAAAGCTGCAAAATCACAATATTTTGGATTTGCAGCTTTGCTTATTTGCACTGGATGTTTTTTTCTTCATACACTAATAATATTCTGACATTTTTGTAAATTTTTAGACAGATTTTCACAGATTGGTGAACCTATGCCCATTTTTATTTCTGGGACACTCTGACTCGCTAAGATGCTCGTTTTATAGCCAATAATGTTACTGACCTGTTGACAATGAACCTGATTAGTTGCAAAATGTTCTTCCAGCTCTTCCTCTGCCAGCTTTTTGGTGCTCTGTCCCAAGTTTTTTGAGACATGTTGCTGCCATCATTTTTAAGATCACTTGCCGTATATACTCGAGTATAGGCCGTCCCGAGTATAAGCCGAGGCCCCTAAATCACCACAAAAAATGGGGAAAACGTATTGACCCGTGTATAAGCCGAGGGGCAAAAATGCAGCAGCTACTGCAACGCCCATCTGCAGCTGCATGTCCCCTGTACAGACCCCCGTGTCCCCATTGCACCCCGTGTCCCCATTGCAGCCTACCTGTGCCGATCTGCGCCGATCCGCGGGTCCGGGGTCCTGGGTCCATTCTGGCCAGCCGATGAGGTCCCGCTCTGTCCCCCCACAGCGTGTACGGCGCCATTGTAAAATTAAAAAGCCGCGCCTCCTCCTCCTCCTCCTCGTCCGTGATAGGAGGAACACTTTTTTGCCAGCAGTCAGTGTGCAGTGTTCCGCCTATCACGGACATTCTCTCATCCTCGTCCATGAGATGAGAATGACAGGACATCCGTGATAGGCGGAACACTGTACTGCTGGGAAAATTAGTGTCCGCCTATCACGGCCGGGCGGGAGGAGGCGACGCGGCTTTTGAAAACTGCCGTCTGTCTGCATGACACGCTGTTCATGTAGGCAGACGGCGGTGACTCGAATATAAGCCGAGGGGTAGACTTTCAGCCCTAAAAAAGGGTCTGAAAATCTCGGCTTATATTCGAGTATATACGGTAACTTTTTTCCTTTTAGAATGGTACATTTTCTCAGTTTAAACATTTGATATGTTTTCTATTTTCTATTGTGAAAAAAATATGGGTTTATGAGATTTTAAAATCATTACATTTTGTTTCATGTAGATTTTACAGTGTCCCAACTATCTACAAGATCCTGCAAAGATGGCCACAATAGAATTGCCGACTTTGGGCAGGCAATGGACAACAAGCTTTGAAAGGACATTGCAGGGACCCTCGGTGATGCTGCCCCAGAGGTAGGTCATGTTAGTCTTGCTACCTATGTCAGCGCTGTTTGTATATGTATGAGTAGGAGTTCATCTGTTACCAGAGAGCTCCTTTAACCAGTCCCCGACCTCCTGCCGTACATGTACTGCGGCAAGGCGGCTCTATTTCACAAAATCACCTACCTGTATGTGATTTTGTCAATAGCCACTGGGGGGGCATGCGCTTGCCGCCGGAGGCACGATCGCTTGATAATTGGCTACAGGGGGAGCCAATCAACAGACCCGGCAGACGCGATGTCCGCCAGCCACCCGCGATTGCACCCCACAGAGACAGAATGTACCGATGTAAACAAGCAGACCACCGTGCTGTCAGGCATGGACACTGATCTAATGTTTCTGCTAATCAGGAACACGGATCACAGTGTTAATGCAGTGAGCCCATCCCGCCCACAGTAAAAAAGCACAATTAGGGAATACACTTAACCCTTTGATCGCCCCTGCTGTTAACCCCCTCCTTTCCAGTGTCATTTATACAGTGTCAGTGCATATTTTTAGCACTGATCACTGTAATAATATCACTGGTTCCCAAAAAAGTGTCAGCTAGGTGTCCAATCTGTCCGCCGCAATGTTGCAGTCCAGCTACAAATCACTGAGTAAAGTAAATAAAAAGGCCATAAATATATCCCCTATTTTGTAGTTGCTATAACTTTTGTGCAAACCAATCGATATCTGCTTATTGGGATTTTTTTTACCAAAAATATGTAGCAGAATACATATGGGCCTAAATAAAAGAAATTAGATTTTTTACATTTTTTTAATTGTATATGCTTCATAGCAGAAAGTAAAAAGTATTGTTTTTTTTTTTTTTTTTCAAAATACTTTTTTTTTTTTGTTTATAGCGCAAAAAATAAAAAAAACGCAGAGGTGATCAAATACCACCCAAAGAAAGCTCTATTTGTGGGAAAAAAAGGACATCAATTTTATTTGGGTACAGCGTCGCACGACCGCGCAATTGTCAGTTAAAATACCGCAATGCTGTATCGCAAAAAATGGCCTGGTCTTAAAGCGGGTAAAACCTTTTGAGGCTGAAGTGGTTAATCATGTGGATCAGCACGCTGGTAACTCAGTGGCTCTAGTAAAAAAGCTGCAATTTTCTGTTTTCTTACTGCCTAGCAAACCTATTTTTTTATCTAAAGCTTGTTCAATTACATTTCAAACCAACAAAAATTTTAATTAAGGACATTTTTCTAACTGTAGCATTTAGAAAAAGTGGATTTAACACATCTAAAGTTTAAGGATATTTTCAGGATGACAAATCTTCTGTATCAAGAACTAGGGATGACCTTAGGCATGTTTGAATACTAGTCTGAACCTGCCTGAGCTATCCGCCAGGAAGCTGTCACTGCAGAGCGCAAATTGTAGGTGTTCCCCATCCCACTCAGCTTCGCATATACACACCCCCTTTTTTTTAGCATGCAGCTGCAGGGCAGGAAATTCTTTGGTCGTCTATGATTGGAGGTCTGTGTATTGATCATGAAATTCATTGCAAAGCAACATACACACATTAGTGCATTACCAATCAATTTTCGAGGCAGTGATCCTCATATACAAATGCATTGCAGTGCACCACAATGAGGGGGAATGCTCTTCCATACATTGTGGTACCACGAAACTCCAAAAATGCTGCATGCGTTAATGCATCAAATAGGACTGCTTTGAAATGAATGTGCTCCAATACAACCCCAACTCCAAAACGATTCTCTTGCACACACAGATTTCTCCAGATTCTTGGAATCTTTTGATAATAATATGTACTGTAGATGATGTTATATTTAAAGTCTTTGCAATTTCCATTGAGGAACAATATTCTGAATGTGTTTGACATTTTCTAGACACAACATTTCACAGATTGTTTAACCTCTGTCCATCTTTATTTCTGAGACACACTGACTCTCTAAGATGCTCATTTTTGTAACCAATCATGTTACTGATCTCTTGCCAATTAACCTAATTAGTTGTAAATTGTAAATAAAATATGGGTTTATGAGATTTGCAAATCATTGCATTCTGTTTTATGTAGAATTAAAGTGTCCCAACTATCTACAGGAATCTAAAGATTCTGCAAAGATGGCCACAATAGAATTGCTGACTTTGGGCAGGCAATGGACAACAAGCTTTGAGAGGACATTGCAGGGACCCTCGGTTATGCTGCCTCAGAGGTAAGTCATGTTAGTCTTGCTACCTATGTCAGTGCTGTTTGTATATGTACGAGTAGGAGTTCATCATCTGTTACCAGAGAGCTCCTTTAATCATGTGGACCAGCACGCTGGTAGCTAGGGGTGCAACGTATCAAAAAACTCACGGATCGGATCGATCCTCGGATCAGGAGTCACGGATCGGATCATTTTTCGGATCAGCAAATAATAATTGAATTTGCAAAAACCTGTGAAAATTCCGCCACCATATAGTCCCCACTGTAATATCCACGTCCTCTCCCCCCACTGTAATATCCACGTCCTCTCCCCCCACTGTAATATCCACGTCATCTCCCCCCACTGTAATATCCACGTCATCTCCCCCACTGTAATATCCACGTCATCTCCCCCACTGTAATATCCACGTCATCTCCCCCACTGTAATATTCACATCCTCTCCCCCACTGTAATATTGGCTGGGTATCGCAGAGTATTGGCTGGGTATCGCAGAGTATTGGCTGGGTATCGCAGAGTATTGGCTGGGTATCGCAGAGTATTGGCTGGGTATCGCAGAGTATTGGCTGGGTATCGCAGAGTATTGGCTGGGTATCGCAGAGTATTGGCTGGGTATCGCAGAGTATTGGCTGGGTATCGGCTGGGTAATGCAGAGTATTGGCTGGGTATCGGCTGGGTAATGCAGAGTATCGGCTGGGTAATGCAGAGTATCGCAGAGTATCGGCTGGGTAATGCAGAGTATCGCAGAGTATCGGCTGGGTAATGCAGAGTATCGGCTGGGTAATGCAGAGTATCGGCTGGGTAATGCAGAGTATCGCAGAGTACATTGGCTGGGTAATGCAGAGTATCGCAGCGTACATTGGCTGGGTATCGCAGAGTACATTGGCTGGGTAATGCAGAGTACATTGGCTGGGTAATGCAGAGTACATTGGCTGGGTAATGCAGAGTACATTGGCTGGGTAATGCAGAGTACATTGGCTGGGTAATGCAGTTTGTTTACAAGTGATTGCTCCGTCATTTGAGCGATCACATTGTAAACAGTGGCCGGGTGTACCAAGATGGCCGCCGCTCCGGAGCTAGGCCGAAGCCGCGGCCTTTCCTAAGGCCGCCGGGCGTACCAAGATGGCCGCCGACGCTCCGGAGCTAGGCCGAAGCCGCGGCCTTTCCTAAGGCCGAGGCCGCGGAGCGCTCCGCGGATCGCGGGGTGTGCCGATCCGAACGGGGTGACCCGTTCGGATCACGGATCGGCGACGATCCGTTGCACCCCTACTGGTAGCTCAGTTGCTCTAGTAAGGAAGCTGCAATTTTCTGTTTTTCTGGTTTCCTACTGCCAAGCAATAAAATCAATTTTTTCTTTTTTTTTTTTATCTAAAGCTTGTTCAATTTAAATTATTAACAAAAAAATAAATTAAAATTAACTACTTGCCGCCCGCCCACCATCAAATGACGGCTGGGCGATACGGATCTCATTCTGGGTGGGCATCATATGACAGCTTCCCAGAACGGCTGCTCTCGAGGAGAGGCACGGCGTTCACGGCCGGGCAGTGTTACTAGGACACGGCATGACCCTGATCTCTGTAAAGAGTCTTTGACCATGTGATCAGTGTCCAATCACAGCCGGTCACATGTAAACACAGAGATGCCGGTAATCAGCGCTCCTCGCCTCACACTGACAGAGTGTGAGGAGAGGAGAGCCAATCAGCGGCATCTCCTCGCAGAGTACATCTAGGTATGTAATCAGGGCACTGATCATCAGTGCCCTGATTACAATAAAGCCCCACCAGTGCCAGCAATGAGTACCCACAAGTGCCAGCAATCAGTGGCCATTAGTGAGGCCAGTCAGTACTGGCTATCAGTGCTGCCCACCAGTGCCGCCTATCTGTGCCCATAAGTGCAGCATATTCGTACCTCCTCATCAGCGCCCACCAGTGAAGGAGAAAAATGACTTTGTTTCTGTCAGTACATTTTGTAAATAAGAAAATGTTTTTCTTTTTCAAAATTTTCGGGTATTTTTTTTTTTTTTAGGAAAAAATAAAAAACCCAGAAGTGATTAATTACCACCAAAAGAAAGCTCTATTTGTGTGAAGAAAATGATAAAAATGTCACTTGGTCACAATATAGCATGACCGCGCAATTGTCATTCAAAGTGTGACAGTGCTAAAAGCTGAAAAATGGCCTGGGCAAGAAGGGGGTGTAAGTGCCCGGTATTGAGGTGGTTTAAGAACTTTTTCTAACTAACATTTAGAAAAAGTGGGCTTTGTAATAGATTTAACTAGGGGTGCAACGGATCGTCACCGATCCGTGATCTGAACAGGTCACCCTGTTCGGATCGGCCCCCCGATCCGAGGAGCCCTCCGCTGCTTCGGCCTTAGGAAAGGCCGTGGCTTCGGCCTAGCTCCGGAGCGGCGGCCATCTTGGTACACCCGGCGGGCGTTTACAATGTGATCGCTCCGTCAAATGACAGAGCGATCACTTGTAAACAAACGCTGGTTCCTCTCTCCCCCCTGTGTACTGATCTGTACAGTGGAGGGGAGAGATCGGAGATGGCAGCAGCGCTGTGGGCTAGATCTGTAGTACCCACAGAGCTGCTCTGTGACAATTGCAGTCACATCCATCCATGCTCTGCCAATACTCTGCAATACCCTGCCAATACCCTGCCATACCCAGCCATACTCTGCAATACTCGGTAATACCCACCCATACTCAGCGGTACCCAGCCATACCCAGACAATATTACAGTGGGGGAGATGACGTGGATATTACAGTGGGGACTATATGGTGGTGGAATTTTCACAGGTTTTTGCAAATTCAATTATTATTTGCTGATCCGAAAAATAATCCGATCCGTGACTCTGATCCGAGGAACGATCCGATCCGTGAGTTTTTTTGATCCGTTGCACCCCTAGATTTAACGCATCTAAAGTTCCAGGACAACAAATCTTCTGTATCAATAACTAGGGATGACCTTAGGCATGTTTCAATACTAGTCTGAACCTGCCTGAGCTATCCGCCAGGAAGCTGTCACTGCAGAACGCAAATCATAGGCAGCCAAGGCGTTCCCCGTCCCACCCAGCTTCACATTGATACACACCCTTTTAGCGTGCAGCTGCAGGGCAGGAAATTCTTTGGTCGTCTATGATTGGAGGTCTGTATATTTATCATGAAATTCATTGCAAAGCAACGTACACACATTAGTGCATTACCAATCAAATTTCGAGGCAGTGATCCTCATATACAAATGCATTGCAGTGCACCACAATGAGGGGGAATGCTCTTCCATACATTGTGGTACCATGAGACTCAAAAAATGCTGCATGCGTTAATGCATCAAATAGGCCTCTGCTTTGAAATGAATGTGCTACAATACAACCTCAATTCCAAAACAATTCTCTTGCACACACAGATTTCTCCAGATTCTTGGAATCTTTTGATAATAATATGTACTGTAGATGATGATATATTTAAACTCTTTGCAATTTCCATTGAGGAAAAACATTCTTAATGTGTTTGACAATTTTTAGACACAGATTTTCACAGATTGGTGAACCTCTGTCCATCTTTATGTCTGACACACTCTGACTCTCTAAGATACTCGTTATATAGCCAATCATATTACTGACCTCTTGCCAATGTAACTAATTGGTTGCAAAATTTTCTTCCAGCTCCTTTTGGTGCTCTGTCCCAACTTTTTTGAGACATGTTGCTGCCATCAGTTTCAAGATTACTTTACTTTTTTCCTAAAAATTTTACATTTTCTAAGTTGAAACATTTGATTTGTTTTCTATTTTCTATTGTGAATAAAATATGGGTTTATGAGATTTGCAAATCATTGCCTTCTGTTTTATGTAGAATTAAATTGTCCCAACTATCTACAGGAATCTAAAGATTCTGTAAAGATGGCCACAATAGAAATGCTGATTTTGGGCAAGCAATGGACAACAAGCTTTAAGAGGACATTGCAGGGACCCTCGGTTATGCTGCCCCAGAGGTAGGTCATGTTAGTCTTGCTACCTATGTCAGCGCTGTTTGTATATGTATGAGTAGGAGTTCATCATCTGTTACCAGAGAGCTCCTTTAATCGGTTCCCGACCAGCTCGCGTACATATACTGGGGCAGAATGGCTCCCCTGGTTGAAAACCCGTACAGGTACGGGGTTCCCTTAAGAGCCGCCAGAGGGCACGCGCACACCCTCTGCATGGCAGGGGTCGCGTGCACAAGCGCCAACATGGGGATTTGTAATCCCTGTGCTGTCGGAGGAGAAATGTCGCCCCCCCCCCAGTGTTAACCCCTGCCCTACCAGTGTAATTTACACATTTTTATATAGCATTTTTATAGCACTGATCCCTGTATAGATGTCAATGGTCCCAAAAATGTGTCAAAAGTGTCCGACCTGTTCGCCGCAATGACGCAATACCCCTAAAAATCGCAGATCCGCCACCATTACTAGTATAAAAAATAATAATAAAAATGCCATAAATCTTTCCCATAGTTTGTAGACGCTATAACTTTGCGCAAACCAATCAATATACGCTTATTGCGTTTTTTTTTTTTTTTTTTTTTACCAAAAATATGTAAAAGATTATTTATTGGCCTAAACTGATGAAGAAATGTATTTTATGCATTTATTTTTATTTTTTTATTTGGGGGATGTTTATTATAGCAAAAAGTAAAAATATATATATATATATATATATATATATATATATATATATATATATATATATATATATATATATATATATATATATATATATTATTATTTTTTTTATATTATATATATATATATTGTCACTTGTTTTTTTTTTGTATAGCGCACAAAATAAAAACCGCAGGGGTGATCAAATGGCACCAAAAGAAAGCTCTATTTGTGGGGAGAAAAAAAGTTGGGTACAGCATTGCATGACTGCGCAATTACCAGTTAAAGCGACGCAGTGCCAAATTGTAAAAAGTGCTCTGGTCAGGAAGGGGGTAAAACCTTCCGGGGCTGAAGTGGTTAATAAAGTGGACCAGCACGCTGGTAGCTCAGTTGCTCTAGCAAGAAAGCTGCCATTTTTTGTTAGGTTTTCTATTGCCTAGCAACAAAATCTATCTTTTTTTTCTCATCTAAAGCTTGTTCAATTACATTTTTAACAAAAATATTTTTAATTAAATAACTTTTTCTAACGCTAACATTTAGAAAAAGTGGGTTTTGTAATAGATTTAACACATCTAAAGTTTAAGGATATTTCCAGGATGACAAAATCTTCTGTATCAAGGACTAGTCTGAACCTGCCTGAGCTATCCACCAGGAAGCTGTCACTGCGGAACGCAAATTGTAGGCTGCTGAGGCAATCCCACCCAGCTTCGCATATACACACCCCTTTTTTTAAATGTGCAGCTGCAGGGCAGGAAATCTTTGGCCGTCTTTGGAGGTCTGCAGAGACCGCTTCCTGTCAGGATAACTCTAGTATCCAGACACTCCTGAACTCGAGCTTCTTAAGGAGAGTCGTTGGAAATTGTAGTAGAATTTCATATTATATATATTATTCATATTAATTTGCATATTTTTTTGATAATATAATTATTATTCATTTTATTATTATTCATATAATTATTATTAAAAATTATAATTATTATTATTAGTGTAGTAGTAGTGGAATTATCATCAATATTATTATTGGTTCAATATTAAGAAAAGTTATTAATTTATAGGAGTTAATACAATAATATTTATAATATAGAATAGTTAATTGTAAGTTTTTAAGTCAACTACTTAGAAGAGAAATACTTTGACAGCAGTTGAGCTATAGCTTGATAAGATAATATTCCTTGAGGGTAATAAATCAACTATTGTCAAGAATAAGTGATAAAACTTCCTATACTGGTGGTTTAAAAGTAGTTATGTGGAATATGGGAATGCTATATACATTAATTAAGTTTAACAGGGTCAAAAAGGTCTGCTTGTGCCCACGTTAACCACTTAAGCCCCGGACTATTTTGCTGGCCAAAGACCAGAGCACTTTTTGCTATTCGGCACTGAGTCACTTTAACTGACAATTGCGCGGTCGTGCGAAGTGGCTCCCAAACAAAATCTACGTAATTGTTTTCCCACAAATAGAGCTTTCTTTTGGTGGTATTTGATCACCTCTGCGGTTTTTATTTTTTTCGTTATAAACAATTTTGAAAAAAACCCAATAATTTTTGCTATAATAAATATCCCCCAAAAATATATAAAAAAACATATTTTTTCCTCAGTTTAGGCCGATACGTATTCTTCTACATATTTTTGGTATAAAAAATTCAAATTAGCGTTTATTGATTGGTTTGCGCAAAAGTTATAGCGTCTACAAAATAGGGGATAGTTTTATGGCATTTTTATTTAATATTTTTTTTTACTAGTAATGGTGGCGATCAGTGATTTTTATCGTGACTGCGACATTATGGCGGACAAATCAGCCATTTTTGACACATTTTTGGGACCATTGTCATTTATACAGCAATCAGTGCTATACAAATGCACTGATTCCTGTGTAAATGACACTGGCAGTGTAGGGGTTACGTCTGTCCTAGGGAGTGATTCTAACTGTGGGGGGCGTGGCTACGTCTGGCACGTCACTGACCACCGCTCCCGATTACAGGGAGCAGCGATCAGTGACACTGTCACTAGGCAGAACAGGGAGATGCTTGTTTACATTAGCATCTCCCCGTTCTTCCTCTCCGTGTGAGCTTGCCGTGCGCCCGTAGGCCGCCTCTTAAATGGCAACGTACAGGTACGTTAATCTGCCTGTTCGTGGCATTCTGCCACAGTATATCTGCGTGAGGCCGTCGGCAAGTGGTTAAAACTGTTAAAATACATTGAATAACAGAACACTGATATGTATGTATATATATATATTAATAATTAGACAATATTGAATAAAGCAATTAGCTTTGTGTGTGTGTGTGTGTATATATATTGTAAATAATACAGTATTGTGAAACCAATATATGAATACTTGCATATAGGATTGTATAGTAAAAAACAAAAGACATATAACACATAAAGTTAGGGTTGTTGCAAGTTCATTTTCCCAAAGTCGTAAATCTGTTATCCTTCCCGTGTTTGGTGAAGTCTTATCAGGACAAGGAGGGTTTGATTTAACATGACTGGGTGCCAAGTATTTTAATGGGTAAAACCATAGACAAAAACAGTTATAAATAATTTTAACCACTTGCTTACTGGGCACTTAAACACCCTTCCTGCCCAGACCAATTTTCAGCTTTCAGTGCTCTCACCCTTTGAATGACAATTACTCAGTCATGCAATACTGTACCCAAATTAATTTTTTGTCCTTTTTTTCCCACAAATAGCGCTTTCATTTGGTGGTATTTGATCACCTCTGGGTTTTTTATTTTTTGCGCTATTAAGGAAAAAAAGACTGAAAATTTTGGAAAAAAAACACATTTTTCTTTGTTTCTGTGATAAAATTTTGCAAATTATTACTTTTTCTTCATAAATGTTGGCCACGATTTATACTGCTACATATCTTTGGTAAAAATAACCCAAATTAGTGGATATTATTTGGTCTTTGTGAAAGTTAGAGACTCTACAAACTGTGGTGCGAATCGTACAAAATTGATCACACCTGATGCACTGGTGACCTATCTAATTTCTTGTGACCCGAACAAGCCAGGAAAGTACAAATACCCCCTAAATGACCCCTTTTTTTGAAAGTAGACATTCCAAGGTATTTAGTAAGAGGCATGGTGAGGTTTTTGATGTTTTCCATGGCTGGTAGTGAGATTCTAAGGAGATGAGAGTATATCTGGGAAGTTGTTTTTTTTGTGCACAGTCCATCACCTTTACCCTCAGCTTCTTTAGGAAGGCAGTGGTCGTCTTGAAGGTGTGTTTGGGGTCTTTATCATGTTGGTATACTGCCCTGCGGCCCAATCTCCGAAGGGAGGGGATCATGTCTGCTTCAGTATGTCATAGTGCATGTTGGCATTCATGGCTCCCTCAATGAGCTATAGCTCCCCAGTGCCCATAGCACTCATGCAGCCCCAGACCATGACACTCCCACCACCATGACTGACTTTAGGCAAGACACACTTGTCTTTGTACTCCTCACCTGGTTACCACCACACACGCTTGAAACCATCTGAACCAAATAAGTTTATCTTGGTCTCATCAGACCACAGGACATGGTTCCCGTAATCCATGTCCTTAGTCTGCTTGTCTTCAGCAAACTATGGGCTTTCTTGTGCACCATCTTTAGAAGAAGCTTCCTTCTGGGACAACAGCCATGCAGACCAATTTGATGCAGCGTATGGTCTGAGCATTGACAGTAGGACCCCCACCCCTTCAACCTTTGCAGCACTCATATCTCTATTTCTCAAAGACAACCTCTGGATATGATACTGAGCAAGTGCACTCAGCTTCTTTGGTCAACCAGGCCTGTTCTGAGTGGAACCTGTCCTGTTAAACCACCGTATGGTCTTGGCCACCATGCAGCAGCTCAGCTTCAGGGTCTTGGCAATCTTCTTATAGCCTTGGCCATTTTTATGTAGAGCAACAATTTTTTTTTTTTTTAAGATCCTCAGAGAGTTCTTTGCCATGAGGTGCCATGTTGAGCTTCCAGTAACCTGTATGAGAGTAAGAGCGATAACACCAAATTTAACCACCTGCTCCCCATTCATACCTGGGACCTTGTAACACTAACGAGTCACGTGACACCCGGGGGGGGGGGGTATGGCTAATTGGGCCCAATGTGGACATTTTCACTTAGGGGTGTACTCACATTTGTTTCCAGTGGTTTAGACATTATTGGCTGAGTGTTGAGTTATATTCAGGGGACAGCAAATTTACACCGTTATACAAGCTGTACACTCACTACTTATCACTAATATCCACGTCATCTCCCTCACTGTAATACTGGCTTAGTATGGCTGGGTACGGCTGAGCATCGCCAAGTATGGCTGGGTATTACCGAGTATTGCTGGGTATGGCTGGGTATTGCAGAGTATTGGCTGGGTATTGGCTGGGTATTGGCAGGGTATTGCAGAATATTGGCAGGGTATGGAGGGATGGCTGTGACTGCAATTGTCACAGAGCAGCGCTGTGGGCACTACAGATCCAGCCCACAGCGCTGCTGCCATCCGATCTCTCCCCTCCACAGTACAGATCTGTACACAGAGGGCATCTTGATGCCGGTTGGTTTACAAGTGATCGCTCCATCATTTGACGGAGCTAGCACATTGTAAACAGCCGATGGGTGCACCAAGGTGGCCAAGATGGCCGCCACTCCGGAGCTAGGCTGAAGCCGCAGCCTTTCCTAAGGCCGAGGCCGCGTAGCGCTCCGCGGATCGCGGCATGTGCCGATCCGAACAGGGTGACCCGTTCGGATCACGGATCGGTGACAATCTGTTGCACCCCTAGCAGGAAGTGAGTGGTTCTAAAGGCAGGTTTTTTTACCTTGCTATGGGGCACTCTATACTATACTTTGCAGCTTGCTATTGGGGCACTCTGAAGGCAGGAGGAGCCAGAAGCTCGGGACCCCAGAAGAGGAGAATCAGGGCTGCTCTGTGCAAAACCATTGCACAGAACAGGTAAGTATAACATGTTTGTTTTAAAAAAAAAACACTTTAAAGACTGTGAAGATCAGCATTTGAACCCAGAGAAGGTGGAGGCTGATAGACTGGAGGCAATAGAAGGGATTACAATTACATTTAAAGTAAACTTTTACCAGTATTGGGCATTATATTTAAAATGATCACATCCATAAAAAAAGTCTCAGCTTTTATCTCTACTTTAATATAAAAGATTTTCATCTCCCATCCACCCTTCAGATAGCTTTGTGTCTGACTCCTAGTTAAAATGCCCATATATCCTACTTCTGGGCGTATTTGTTATTTATATATATATATATTATTACTTTCACTGTTTCACAGTATAAATGAACCCCCTATAGTATCTGCTTTTTTTGTACACTAAAGGGCTAATTTCGTTTTTTTTTTTTAACCCCATGACGACAGGTGAAAAAAAGCATGCTGCTGCTAATAGACGTTTTAGGCCTGGTTCACACCTATGCATTTTTTGGTGCTTTTTGCAGAAACGGTCTACAGTTCATTTAACATGGTTTCCCATTGGACACGTTCACATCTATGCTTTTTTCAGCCGCAACGTATTTGGAAAGGGTCAAGGACTTTTTTCAATGCAAAATGGTGCTTTTTTTTTTTGCTTTTTTGTTTCAATACACTTCAATGGAGAAGCTGCAGAAAAGCATGTAGTGCGTTGTTGCTGCAATTTGCATTTTTTAATCTGCCCAACAACAAATTGGCCAAAAAAAAGCATAAAAAATGCAAAACGCAAATTGCAGAAAAAAATCGCACAGCAAAAAGCATTGCAGAAACGTATCAAAAGGAAACTGCATAGGTGTGAACAGAGCCTTATGCTGGCCACACACGTATTGATTTCAGAGGAGAATATTCATTACGAAAAATCTTTGTACATTTGCTGATTGAAAGAATGTCGTTTGAAAATTCCACATACACTGTCTGAAAATTCCTTTGACCAAGAAGTTTTCCATTCTGCTTCTTCAAATTCTCCCATCACTGTGGTCGATTTGACCCCACTAACAATTAGAAAATCAATGAACGTTCTTAAAATTAATTATTTTTTTAAGGAAAACATTGTTTTTGTATGGCTAGCATAAGTGACAGCAGGTGCAGGTATCTTTTATTAAGCCACCTGCCTATGACAAGGGAGTTTGTCATACATAATATATAACAGTCCTGTCTGAAAATCCACAAAACAGTCTTTCATTTTTTTTTTTTCTTTAAATAAAAAGTGTGATCTGAGTCTATTTATCAAATTCATCCTCTCATAGTATATACAGTATATCTATGCTATCTGTTATTCTCAGAGTGGATTAGAGATTTTGCACTCTAACCATACCACTGCATACAGATATTTAAGAATGAATTGCCTTTTATTTTAAATTATTTATATACACATATATATATATGTGTGTGTGTGTGTGTGTGTGTGTGTGTGTGTTTATTTAAAAGGAACCATGGCACTTTAATCTATACTTATTAGTGTTTTACTAGTGAATAGACCCAGCAGACGATGCCCCTTGGACATCAAAACAAAAATTTATTCTTAGAAAGAAAAAGCAGCTCTACCTATAATTGTTTGAATGTGCTATTAAACTTAAAGTGGTTCTAAGGTCAAAAGTTTTTTTTTAATCTTGTAGCATTCTATGCATTAAGATAAAAAAAGCATTCAGTGTGCAGCAGCCCCCCTCAACCCCCCTAATACCTGAGCCCATCTTGATCCAGCGATGTTGCATGGGATTTTCCGCTGCCTGGAACTTACCCTTTGCAATGGCTGAGAGAGCAGCGGGGCACCATTGGCTCCTGCTATTGTCAATCAAGGCCAGTGAGCCAATGAAGAGAGAGGGAGTGGGGTTGAACCATGGCTCTATGTCTGAAAGGAAGCACAAAGCAGCCGCTTGGCTCAGGTACCCCCATAGCAAGCTGCTTGCTGTGGGGGCAGGAGGGAGGGGCCAGAAGCGCTGGCATGGGACCCAAGAAAAGAAGGATCTGAGCTGCTTCTTCCGTTTGTTATTTTTAAATAAAATATATAAAAAATGGTGAAAAGGAGCAACTGAGGGATATTTCTAAAAGAGAAACCTTGTGGATTTATGATTCAGGGTTTGAATATAGAAATAGATTTCAGTTGTTTTATCTCCAGTTATTAGGAAGGAGATATTTCACACTGAGATTTTGTAATTCTAACTTAGCTATATGGGTGTTGATCTCGTTTTTATATATGGGTAGTACAATTAATTTTAATTCTCATGTTATCTGTTCTATTTTAACATTTAATATTTTTTTTCCAGAAATTAGGTACTAATAAAGTTTTATCATAGTATGAATAGGTTGAAAATATATCTTAAATTGCCACTAGATGGCATTAGACTGTATATGCACTTTTGATGGTGAAGGATCTATATTACAGCGTCACTGGACAGCATTAGACTGACCTGGATCATTTGGGTTTTGCATCTCCATAGACATGTAACATTGTATCTATATGGACTTGTTAAGCTTGGTTCACATATGTGCAGCCGTGGTTTATAAAAAAAGGAGTCTAGTGTGCTTTTCTTTACCGATTCAGGTGCGATTTTTTTCTTACTTGAAATTGCACCTGAACCAGACTGAAAAATGTCTCCATTGTAAGCCGTTTGGTTCACTTGTTATGTGCATTGAATGTGGTTCAAAACACATCCAAATTGCATATATGTGAACCAAGCCTTAAACTGTAAAAATTAACTTTTTCCTTTCCAGAGGGCAGAAGAGAGTCAAATCTTTGCTCTCTGTAAGAGTTATGGGTATGAGTGCTGTTGCTATCCAACATTATTCTGCTGTGTTAGATATGGAGTCCCTTGCTAGGCACAGTGGTTCATCCTGCTATGTGACCACAGAGCTCTGTGGTATTGCAGCAGTCAGCGGGAGGAACCACAACACCCATCAGGGACCAGATATCCCTCACATCTGTAAGTACACTAAATACCAGCGGCAGTTCATTAAAACAAAGTTTTACAATTTTAGGGAAAAAAAAGTTCTATAAAATTAATATTAAAAAAAAGGTTTAAAGCCCCCCACACATGCATATACAGAATAAACACGTATGTTGTGTGCCCAGGCTTTTTATATTAGTGTGAATCATGTGTTTCCTGTTGAAGACACATAAAAAATAAATGGATGACTGCCATCCGATAAAACCAATTATTTATTATGACATATCTATAAAGATAAAACTGATGACCTGTAAAGGGGTTTTAAAGCATCATCTATCGAAAATTTTGGGTATCAAAGTTTGTTGCCATTTCAATTTTATGGCTTGACATGTTGGGTATCTCATTGGCTCAACCTCATCTTTTATATTTTACCAAAAAATGAGGATTATTTTGTATTTGTGTACATTAAAACGAACTTTAATGTATTTTTTTTATAACAATATGGGATTTTTAAACCACTGCGCTAATATTCCCTCACATAAAAAATTGTAACTACCATCACTTTGCTCTCCAGAGTGTCTGCTTTCAGAAAATATATAATTTGTTGGGAATGGAAAGTAATTGTCAGCCCAAAACTGTGCAGTTTAGCCTGTGTGCCAGAAAATGCAGGAAAAAGTCTCCAGCAGTGAAGGGTGGGTCATGTGACCTGCACCTGTGAGCGTGAGGTCATGGTGTGAGGTGATGGTGTGAGGTCATGGTGTGAGGTGCTTGTAACCAGTAACTCACTCTTAGCTCAACAGTCGAGGAGGAAGGAAGCGAGAGACTTGGCTGGAGGATTTTAGCCAAAACCACAGCGATTTTCAGCATTTTTTCAGCGTCTTTGATTCCGGGAGGATTGGAGATGACGTCTGAACGCCCACAGACAAATAGTAAGTGGATTTACATACATTTTAAACTGTTATGGTTACCAACTGTCATGCCAACTGTCATGGGTCTGTGCCCAGCAGTGTCCCTGTGAATCTGAATGACTGGGTCCCATCAATAATCCCAATCACAGTACTAGCCCCACCCACCAGACTTACCCCTCCTCTAGAGAACCAAATATTCTCCCTGTGGGTGGGGTTTGGTGTGGTAGCCCTGCCCTCTGGTTCCCAGGCCCCTCCCATATGTCATGACAAAGGATGTGGATTAATGGCACTGAGGCTGGAGCCTGTGTAGACTACAAGTCCCAGCATGCCTTTAGATACCGAGGCAGTGTGCCATGTACAGCCTGCCATCATTCCTAGGCAGCATTCACTGAAAGCTCAGTCTGGGGATGATGTAGGAGGAGTTTTCTGTGACAGAAAGCTCTTGTTGCCCCTAGCAACCACTCAGCTTCTAGCTGTCAGTGCTGCTCCAGGCTGTGAAAATCAACAAATTCTGCTATTGGCAACACCACATTGTTCCTCCTAATAAACTTGTCATACAATGGTCTCTATTAATCACCTATTTATGTAGAAGAAATCCACTATATCTGATTTGGGTGCATCGTATTGTTTACTATTTCACTAGAGCTTTATTGAAATGTCACAAGTGACATTTCATTCAATTCTGTTCACCAAAGAGGCATTGTGATGTGGAGGCTTGTGTCACATTATACGAAACCTGAAAAAAAATAAAAGTGTGTGATATATGTGTATAGGTTGTATATGTGTATATAGTTCATGGTGCATAGGGAATAGGAATGTATTGTTCCTGCTGAGGTACAATATGGGGATCTAATAATGCTGAGGGGCTCCTAATTTTTGCTGCTGGTGTATTTATTGTTGCTGGGGTAACTTCTGTTGGTGGAAGGGGTCTATTACTGCAGCTGGGGGGTCTATTTTTTCTGGGGCCAGTGGGGGTCAGTGTTGCTGCTGCTGCATAGATGCGCTCTAATGGCTCATGCACACTGGCGCTTAGAGCTGTACAGTGTAAAAACTGGGGGTGTTTCTGTGTTAGGCCTTGCTAGTAGAAATCAATAAAAAGCTGAAAAACAGCATCCAGTACCCATATATTATTGCCCCTTGACAGTGGTACTTGTGATCAGTGATTTATGTGTATAGGGACATATGCTCTGAACACAGTCTGCATTCAGGGCATATCGCTGTAGGCATGTGTCCCTGTATGCAGTTATCTCTGGGATGTGTAAATATGTATACAGCTCCTGTATATTTCATCCTGACATTGATTTCTACAGGACGCTAGCAGCTAAATATTCACAAGCCCCATGGCTAAATGACATCTGTTCTTGATGCCCATGTACATGAGCCCTAAAGTCCCTTTTCACCTGAGAAGTACAGTGCAGCTCTATGGGGCTGACGAATGGACATCAGGTATTACCTGTAATGAAGAATTTCCCACACTCTACAGGCAGATGGACTCTGAGGTTGCTGAACACACAGGACGTGAGCCCCCTTTGAACCTCATCACTGGTTTAGTGGTTGCATTTTGCTCCTGTGTCTGATGCCCTTTGAGCTGTTTGCCCCGGACTTCCTTGGACAGAGGCCCTGGCTGGGTGTACAGCCACAAGCTCTTGTTGCTTGCCTTCTGGTAAGCGTGTAATTCATATGGTGTTTGACACTTATTGGTGGTGGAAGATTGTACTTATCTATCAACCCATTTAATTGTCTGATTATCAAATATTTTCTGGACATTATCTGACACACATTTTTATTGTTGGGACTTTATTATTTATGTTTTGGGACTTTCACTTGTTCTTTTGCTATTTAGTATATCATTTGTGTCCCATTTGTGGTCACAGATGTATTTATCATTAATTGTAATATAACACTGGCTCATCGTTGGTTTTCTCATTGTCAGCGCAGCTATTTTCTCTTCTTCTTTTCTTATATGTTTGTATCCCACAATCTTAGTTGCTGCTTTATCTTAGTTTATTTTTTGGTTAGAGCGCGGTATTCCCTCCCTTGTTTCATGAATTTAATGGCATGCCAGTCTTAGTCCGTAGGGTTCAATATTGAGTTGGCCCACCCTTTGCAGCTATAACAGTTTTGACTCTTCAGGGAAGGCTGTCCACAAGGTTAGAAGTGTGTCTATGGGGATGTTTGACCATTCTTCCAGAAGCTCATTGTGAGGTCAGGCACTGATGTTGGATGAGAAGGCCCGTCTCGCATTCTCTGCTCTAATTCATCCCAAAGGTGTTCTATGGGGTTGAGGTCAGGACTCTGTGCAGGCCAGTCAAGCTCCACCCCAAACTCCCTCATCCATGTCTTTATGGACCTTGCTTTGTGCACAGTCATGTTGGAAGAGGAAGTGGCCATTCCCAAACTGTTACCACAAAGTTGGCAACATGAAGTTATGCAAAATGTCTTGGTATGCGGATGCCTTAAGATTTCCCTTCACTGGAACTAAGGGGCCAAGCCCAACCCCTGAAAAACAACCCCACACCATAATCCCCCTTCCACCAAATGATTTGGAGGGATGGTCCAATACTTTTGGCAATGTACAGTGAGTGAGTTTGGGATGGAAGAACTTGACTGACCTGCACATAGTCCTGACCTCAACCCAATAGAACACCTTTGGGATGACTGTGAGCTAGACCTTCTCAACCAACATCAGTGCCGGACCTCACAAATACGCATCTGGAAGAATGGTCAAACATTCCCATAGACGCACTCCTAAACCTTGTGGACAGCCTTCCCAGAAGAGTTAAAGCTGTTATAGCTGCAAAGGGTGGCCCAACTCAATATTGAACCCTACGGACTAAGACTGGCATGTCATTAAATTCATGAGTGTGTAAAGGCAGGCGTCCCAATATTTTTGGTAATATAGTGTATATTGAATGCATATCTGTATGGTTAACCAGATATCTCTCAAAATCAATAGTTCCCACTGAAACCCATGATAAATCTGACAATAGTCTTCATATACCCATGAGTCAGGAGTGATGTCACACAATTACGTTGGCACACATTAAGCAGAAACTTTCCCAGGACAGGGCCCAATTTTGTCTTATCAATAGTTTGATTTTAATTGTTCTTAATTGCCATCTTCTTTTACTGAGTATATATTAAAAGTGATTGTATAATGTAAAGTTCAGGGGTATAGCTCCTCGGGACCACATGCAAAGCCATTTATCTTAACCACTTCAGCCCCGAGCCTCGTTTGAGATTTGGCATTTACAAGTTAAAAACATTTTTTTTGCTAGAAAATGACTTAGAAAAAAATATATATAATGTTTGGGGGTTCAAACACCCTAGAGCAGTGATGGCAAACCTTGGCATCCCAGATGTTTTGGAACTACATTACCCATGATACTGCAGAGTGCATGAGCATCATGGGAAATGTAGTTCCAAAACATCTGGGGTGCCAAGGGTCGCCATCACTGCCCTAGAGAATAAAATGGTGGTTGTTGCAATACTTTGTCACACCGTATTTGCGCAGTGGTCTTACAATCACACTTTTTTTTGGAAAAAATACACTTTTTGAATTAAAAAATGAGTAAAGTTAGCCCAATTATTTTTTTATACTGTGAAAGATAATGTTATGCCGAGTAAACTTTTACCCTTAAAAATCTCCACAGGCGATGTTTTGAAAAATTATGCAGGTTTCATGTTTTGAGTTACAGAGGAGGTCTAGGGCTAGAATTATTGCTCTCGCTCCAACGATCATGGTTTGTGGTTTTAACACAGTTTTCATATGCGGGCGCTGCTCACGTATGCGTTCGCATTTGCACGCAAGCTCGGCGGGACGAGGTGCGTTTAAAAATGTATTTTCTTACTTATTTTACCTTTTATTTTTACACTGTTCTTTAAAAAAAAATAAAAAATTGTGTCACTTTTATTCCTATTACCTCCTATTACCTTTCCTATAGAAAAAAGCATGACAGGACCTCTTAAATAGGAGATCTGGGGTCAAAAATACCTCAGATCTCATATTTACACTAAAATACAATAACACAAAAAAAATGTCTCTTTAAGAGCTATAGGCGGAAGTAATGTTTTGAAGTTGTTTCTGCCCTACAATGGTATGGAGACGGGTGGGGTCCATCTTCTCCTCACTCGCCTCCATACCTAACAGGGAGAAGGACGTGATCGCCTCCGGTAAGCGGCGGAGGGCACTGGGGCGAGGCGGGAGGAGGGGCTTCTCTCCTGCCGCTGATGAAAGTGATCTTGCGGCGAATCTGCTGCAGAGACCACTTTTATCAGAAAGCAGACCACCCGCTGAAGAAGAGAAAACCGGGGTTAGGGTAGCTAGCTGCTGCCACAACAATGATATTCCTCTTCAAAGTACCAACCTATAACGATGGCAGGCGTTCCTAAATAAGCCATTACCAATGCAGAGAGGACCGTGAATCAGTCCTCTCCTTATGCCTGATTGTCCCGGAATTCATCACCCGATATTATATAGAATTCCTCACGATATACTGCGGCAGGGAGGCTGTTCTGCGCACGTACACGTCCACGTCATGCATGCGTGCCACCTGTGACCACTCCCACCAATATCGCAAAAAAAAAGGCCTGGTCATAAAGAGGGGGTAAATCTTCCGGAGATCAACTGGTTCAAGGGAGCAGAACCCAAATATTGGTGAAGCATTGCAGCCATCCAGGACCTCTCCTTGGTGTCCTGTACAATAAGCTGATATAATTGGCCCAGCTAACAGGCATCGGATGGTATAACTGTTGGTTCCTCAGTCGGGGTCGGGATTGGTGGAGGGCGAGGCTTTGGGCGATGACGTGACTTCTGCCCAGATTGGAATGCATGCTGGCTCCAGGTGATTAGCGGAGCAGTGGAGCTCCCTTTAAGTTTATGCAGGCTTTCCATTCCGGGTTCCGGATCAGGCACAGGACAATGTCAGTAAATATTCTTATGTTATTACATGGATTTTAAAAATAATAAAAAGTTGGAAAACGATGAGGATTCTTCCCGGTCTGTATGGAGTGAAAGTTTAGTGGCCTGCTCTGGGTGTCTAATGGTTAAAGGAAAGGAGAAACCCCCTTGGTGGTTCAGATACTTTTACCTTCTGAGAATGGAGAGGAGTGAGGTTGAGTGAAATATCAGGAGTGTGTGGAGATTATATTCAAGGCACATTCAGATCTAATTATTATTAAGGTGGTTCTAAAGGCTGAAGGTTTCTTACCTTCATCCTGTGCATGGAGGTAAAAAAAACCTTCTGTGTGCAGCTCTAACCACAGCCCCCCATTCTCAATCCAGCAATGAGAATGGGAACAACGGCTCTCTCCTTCCTCATTGGTTCAGAGACAGCAGCAGCCTCAGGCTCCCACTGCTGTCAATTACAGCCAGTGAGTAGGAGGCAGGGCTGAGCCACGGTCTGTGTGTCTATGGACACATAGCCAGCTCAGGAGAGAGCACGCACAAGTGACCAATAGCAGGCGGCTTGCTATGGGGCACTCAGCAGGGGGAAGGACACAGGAGCACCGGCAGGGGACCCAAAGAAGAGAAGAGGTGATCGGGGATGCTCTATGCAAAACCATTGTATAGAGTAGGTAATATTGTTAATTAAAAAAAATACACCTATAGTATCACATTAAGGGGTATAGTGAGTGAGCATTTTAAAGTGTTTGTAACCCTAAAAAATAAAAAAAATGGATCCGTTTTCCTTATAGCAAGTTAACAGCACAGGGCTTGTGCTGTCTAACCTGCCCCTCTGGAAGCTGTAAAAACCTGGCTGATCCTGCCAGGTTCTGCCCTCCTCCTGTAAACTGACCACGGTTCATCATGTCTGCTGAGCCCTGACACTGTGGACAGTGTCGGTGTGAGCCGTCTCCACCCCCCTCCTGCCGCTATTCATAGTACATTACATTTTAACTTAGATTGTAAGCTCCTTGAGGGGAGGACTGATATGAATTTAAAATATATGTAAAGTACTGTCTAAATAGTTGGTATTGTATAAATATCTCTAATAAATAATCGCTGGGTAAATTGTTGTAGTCAAATGATTTTTCATATATTGATTCCCCAGCAATCGCATTGTACAAATTTACTGATAATATTCCGTCTCTGGATCATTTTGATGGCAAATTCTCCAATCATATATTATAAAAACAGACAGTTTTCAATCTCCTTTTTTTCCTTTTTTTTATTCTGTCTGTTGAGAACATCTTCTGTTCATTTCCAATATTAGCGATAAGAGATATTGGTGAAAAGTTCAACTGCTGTGCCTGCAGAATCTTTTTTACTAAATGTATTCTGTTTAGCTGACCATACATTATACAATTTACATATTTCATTTCCTTTAGATTTACCTTCAGCTATATAGTGCAGGGGCCTGCCTGATTGCACACATAGGAAGTGTTCAGGTTTGACATCCTATTATATGGTTTTGGTAAATCTAAAGAAAAATTGTACAAGAAAAATGTTTGGCTGGCCTTAGACCCCCATGGTTAATATAGCTACAAGTTTATCTAGCATGGGTTTTGGGTTGTGGTGGATAACAAAATGAACTAAGTTCAGTAAGATGTACCATATCTTATCGTGAAAAGGCTACATTCATTACATAGGTAGATTTTCTAACATTGCCACCATTTTATTTGAGCCAACTTAACTAAAGCAACTCACCTGCAGGATAAAATTAAAAACCTTTTTAAATCACTTGCTTACTGGGCACTTATACCCCCTTTCTGCCAAGGCCAGCTTTCATCGCTGTCACTCTTTGACAATTGCGTGGTCATGCTACACTGTACCCATATAACACAAATAGAGCTTTCTTTTGGTGGTATTTAATCACTGCCGGGTTTTACATTTTTTTGCTAAACAAACAAAAAAGACTGAAAATTTTGAATAAAAAAACCTTTTCATTGTTATAAAATGTTGCCAACGGGTACTTTTTTCTTCTTCATTGATGAGCGCTGATAGGCTGCACTGATCAGGTGGCACTGTTCAGGAGGCTGCACTGATGGGTACTTCTGGGTGGCACTGGTGGGGAATGATGGGCATTGATAGGCGGCACTGCTGGACACTGATACGTGGCACTAATAGGCCTCACTGTTGGCACTGGCGGGCATTGGGGATGGGCACTGATTGACAGCTACCTGGGCACTGATTGGCATTTTTCTGGTGGTCTAGGGTGGGATACCTGGTGGTCCAGTGTGGTGGCCATCCCTAGTGGTCGTGGTGGCATCCTGGTTGGTTATCCGAGGGGGGGCTGCGCCGATAAACAGTCAGCACAGACCCCCCTGTCAGGAGAGCAGCCGATCGGCTCTCCTCTACTAGTGACTGTCAGACGCGAGGGAGGAAAAGCCGATCAACGGCTCTACCTGTTTACATCGTGATCAGCCGTGATTGGACATGGCTGATCATGTGGTAAAGAGCCTCCGTCGGAGGCTTTTTACCGAGATAAGTGTAGCGATGTGTCAGACTGACACACCGCACAACCGATCGCCGCGATGCGCGCCCCCAGGGTCCGCATGAGAGCGGTCGTTCTGGAGGGCCGTCATATGGTGTCGACCCAGAACGAGAGCCGCGCCGCCCAGCCATCATTTGAAGGCCGAAGGGGCGGATAGTGGTTAAAATCAATGGATGCTTTCACACTGGGGCGGTGTGCTGGTGGGGAGGTGAAAAAACTACTGCAAGCAGCATCTTTGGAGCATGTTTGGAGAGCTAAAAAAAAGCGCATCAAAAACACTCCTCTACATTGAAATAAATGGGAAGCGCCTGAAAAGCTCTTCAAAAGCGTCTCAAAATGGATCTTGCAGCAGTTTTTTGAGTCATGTGACCTTCAAAAAAGCGCAGTGAAACTCCTGAAAAGCGCAGCAAAAGCCGTTTTATAGGCAGTTTTGAAGCGCCTCAGTGTGAAAGGGGTCTTATGCAGATATGAAAAAAAAAGCTGTAAATTAGAAATGCTTTTAAAAATAGAAGTCTTAATAGTTTATTTTTAACAATAAACAAAATGGTAAGTAAATGAATAGAAGAGAAGCTCAGAACAAATCAATATTTGGTGTGACCAGCCTTAGCCTTTAAACCAGCATCAAGTCTTCTATACTTGTACACAGTTTTAGAAGGAACTTGGCAGGTAGGTTGTTCCAAATATCCTGGAGAACTAACCACAGATCTTTTATGTATGTAGGCTGCCTGAAATCCTTCTGTATCCTCATGTAATCCCAGATAAACTCCATGATGTTGAGATCAGGGCTCTGCAGGGGCCAAGCCATCACTTTCAGGACTCCTTGTTTATCTCTATGCTGAAAGCGGGAGACCCGCGAAAATATTTTTTTTAAAAGTCAGCAGCTACAAATACTGCAGCTGCTGACTTTTAAAATAAGGACACTCAGCTGTCCCAGGGTCCAGCAATGTCGGCACGCAAGGCCGAACCGTCCCTCGGTCCTCGGATGCTGCCGTCGCCATCTTCCGTATGGGAATCAGGAAATTAAGCAGATAGCGCGGCGGGACAGGAAGAGGCATAGACTCCCGTGGGAGTCTATGCCAGGAAGTGGGTCTAGAGTCTTAGGCAGGTATCTGCACCCCCTCCCCCCTGAAAGGTGGCAAATGTGACACCGGAGGGGGGGGGAGGGTTCCGAAAAGCGGAGGTTCAATTTTGTATGAACCTCCGCTTTAAGATTGTTATTAACCACCTCAGCCCCGGAAGGATTTACCCCCTTCCTGATCGGGCCATTTTTTGCGATAGTTAAAGCGACGCAGGGACTTGACTTGACTTCGCACGGCGCTGTACCCAAACAAAATTGACGTCCTTTTATCCCCACAAATAGAGCTTTCTTTCGGTAGTATTTTATCACCTCTGCAGGTTTTATTTTTTGTGCTATAAACAAAAAAAAGAGCGACAATTTTGAAAAAAAAAACCACAATATTTTTTACATTTTGCTAGAATTATTTTTCCCAATTTAAAAAAAAATAATAATTTCCTCAGTTTAGGCCGATATGTAATCTTCTACATCAGGGCTCAAAATTTTAAGTCCTGAGCTACTAGCCAGGCCTCAAGGGTTACTCGCCACCAGTTGCCCCGCCCAACCCCTACCCTGCCCCGCCCCTAAACCTGCCCTCAAATTATCTCATTAAATGACACCTTTAATGTTTTTTATGCAATTAAGTTATAAAAATATTAACAACTTTAATGTTAACGCAGCCTGTGTCCCCCCCCATGTGCAGCCTGTGTCCCCCCCCATGTGCAGCCTGTGTCCCCCCCCATGTGCAGCCTGTGTCCCCCCCCATGTGCAGCCTGTGTCCCCCCCCATGTGCAGCCTGTGTCCCCCCCCATGTGCAGCCTGTGTCCCCCCCCCATGTGCAGCCTGTGTCCCCCCCCATGTGCAGCCTGTGTCCCCCCCCATGTGCAGCCTGTGTCCCCCCCCCCATGTGCAGCCTGTGTCCCCCCCCCATGTGCAGCCTGTGTCCCCCCCCCATGTGCAGCCTGTGTCCCCCCCCCATGTGCAGCCTGTGTCCCCCCCCATGTGCAGCCTGTGTCCCCCCCCATGTGCAGCCTGTGTCCCCCCCCATGTGCAGCCTGTGTCCCCCCCCATGTGCAGCCTGTGTCCCCCCCCATGTGCAGCCTGTGTCCCCCCCATGTGCAGCCTGTGTCCCCCCATGTGCAGCCTGTGTCCCCCCATGTGCAGCCTGTGTCCCCCCATGTGCAGCCTGTGTCCCCCCATGTGCAGCCTGTGTCCCCCCATGTGCAGCCTGTGTCCCCCCATGTGCAGCCTGTGTCCCCCCATGTGCAGCCTGTGTCCCCCCATGTGCAGCCTGTGTCCCCCCATGTGCAGCCTGTGTCCCCCCATGTGCAGCCTGTGTCCCCCATGTGCAGCCTGTGTCCCCCATGTGCAGCCTGTGTCCCCCATGTGCAGCCTGTGTCCCCCATGTGCAGCCTGTGTCCCCCATGTGCAGCCTGTGTCCCCCATGTGCAGCCTGTGTCCCCCATGTGCAGCCTGTGTCCCCCATGTGCAGCCTGTGTCCCCCATGTGCAGCCTGTGTCCCCCATGTGCAGCCTGTGTCCCCCCATGTGCAGCCTGTGTCCCCCATGTGCAGCCTGTGTCCCCCATGTGCAGCCTGTGTCCCCCATGTGCAGCCTGTGTCCCCCCATGTGCAGCCTGTGTCCCCCATGTGCAGCCTGTGTCCCCCATGTGCAGCCTGTGTCCCCCATGTGCAGCCTGTGTCCCCCATGTGCAGCCTGTGTCCCCCATGTGCAGCCTGTGTCCCCCCCCCCATGTGCAGGCTGTGTCCCCCCCCCCATGTGCAGGCTGTGTCTCCCCCCCCCATGTGCAGGCTGTGTCTCCCCCCCCCATGTGCAGGCTGTGTCTCCCCCCCCCCATGTGCAGGCTGTGTCTCCCCCCCCATGTGCAGGCTGTGTCTCCCCCCCCATGTGCAGGCTGTGTCTCCCCCCCCATGTGCAGGCTGTGTCTCCCCCCCCATGTGCAGGCTGTGTCTCCCCCCCCATGTGCAGGCTGTGTCTCCCCCCCCATGTGCAGGCTGTGTCTCCCCCCCCATGTGCAGGCTGTGTCTCCCCCCCCCCATGTGCAGGCTGTGTCTCCCCCCCCATGTGCAGGCTGTGTCTCCCCCCCCATGTGCAGGCTGTGTCTCCCCCCCCCATGTGCAGGCTGTGTCTCCCCCCCCATGTGCAGGCTGTGTCCCCCCCCCATGTGCAGGCTGTGTCCCCCCCCCCCCCCCCCCCCATGTGCAGCCTGTGTCCCCCCCCCATGTGCAGCCTGTGTCCCCCCCCATGTGCAGCTTGTGTCCCCCCCCATGTGCAGGCTGTGTCCCCCCCATGTGCAGCCTGTGTCCCCCCCCCATGTGCAGCCTGTGTCCCCCCCCCATGTGCTGCCTACCTGTGGAGAAGAGAGGAGAACCGCCTCTGGGAGATCACAGCAGGGAACATCACTGCTTTCGTTTCATCATAAGCTGTGTGTTCCCCCGCCGCGCGCCGTCACATAAGCCCCTCCCCTTGTCCGGGGAACTTTGATACATGTCACCCGTCCTAGGATTGGACGGGTGATCTGTCTATCAAAGTCCCGGAAAAGGGGAGGGGCTTATGTGACGGCGCGCGGTGGGGGAACACACAGCTTATGATGAAACGAAAGCAGTGATGTTCCCTGCTGTGATCTCCCAGAGGCGGCTCTCCTCTCTTCTCCTCGCCAGCCCTCAAAAATCACTCGCAAAATGCGAGTGTGCGAGTGTAATTTTTGAGGGCTGTTCTACATATTATTGGTTAAAAAAAATGGGAATAAGCGTATATTGATAGGTTTGCACAAAAGTTTTAGCGTCTACAAAATGGCATTTTTATTATTATTTTTTTTTTTTTTACTAGCAATGGCAGCGATCTGCGATTTTTATTGAGACTGCGACATTGCGGCGGACATTGATCGGACACTTTCGACACTTTTTTAGGATCGCTAACATTTATACAGCGATTAGCTATAAATAGCCACTGATTACTGTATAAATGTCACTGACAAGGAAGGGGTTAACACTAGGGAGGCTTTCTAACTGGGCACACGCATTGGCTCTATAGTACCGCGGCACGCACACGCTCCACTATACCCCTTAAAGCGTTCGCCGTACAACTACGGCGATACACGCAGGGGAGCCATTCTGCATCCGTCAAACGACGGGGGTGGTTGGCAAGCGGTTAATGACATTTTCTATATGTCTGGGGTCATTGTTGTGCTGCAGAATAAATTTATGGGCAATCACACACCTCACTGACGGTATGGAATGATGGATAAGTATCTGCCTGCATTTCTAAGCATTGATGACATCATTGATCCTGACCAAATCTCCCAACTCCAGTTACAGAAATGCAGCTCCAAACTTGCAAGGAACTTTCACAATGCTTCACTGTTGCCTGCAGACACTCATTATTATACCGCTGTCCAGACCTTTGCAAGAAAAAAACTGCCTCCTGCTACAGCCAAATGTTTCAAATTTTGATTAATCTGCCTAGGGCACCTGCTGCCATTTTTCTGCATCTCACTTCCTATGTTTTCATGCATACCATGTGGAAACCAGGCTAAGCGACTGAACTACATATGAAAACATATTTTCTTAGATAGCGGGTTAGTGGATTAATATTGTGATGTTGAAATGTGACAACACATGTGTTAGAAAATTACTTAGAACCCCCAAACATATATATTATTTTAGCAGAGACCCTAGAGAATAAAATGGAAATCGATGCAATATTTTATGTCACACTGTATTTGCGCAGCGGTCTTTCAAAAGCAATTTTTTTAGGGAAAAATATACTTCAATGAATTAAAAAAAATTAAACTGTACAGTTAGCCCAATCTTTTGTATAATGTGAAATATGATTTTACGCCGAAAGTTGTGATCATTATTCGAAGCAAAAAAAATTAAAAATTGTGATTCTCATTTTATTCAGAATCATGCAGCTGTAATATTTCTATATATGTGAAGCAATGCACACAATAACATTTTAGGTTTATCCTTTTCAGATTTGAAGATCACCATAAACTGCTCTACAGAGGACCAGCGCCATGTCCAATTCCAGCAGGATCATAGGAAGAAGAAAAGGAAGAGACCATCAAGGGAAGACCGCAAGTATCACATGTCCACAAAGAGGGTTAAAACACTTGCACCTACTGCAGCCTGGATCCCAGAATTGGGACTAAGCATGCAGGACAAGGCTGACATTCTAAATGGTGAGCCTGTCCGACATGCTGTTGCCAAGGCTGTAGTGACCATCCTAATTAACCAATTTCAGGGCACACAGGGAATGTGCATAAGATGGGTTGGCTCACGTGCAATGCCAGCGAGAAGACCAACTATTCATTTGCACATTAATGATGGACATGTTTTTGTAACTGCTTGGAATGGTAAATGGGTGGTGATGGCCGACAGCGGTCGAGCGATGAAGTACACATCATCTGCCTGTAAACAGATCCAGGGATGCTATGGAGTTCTGCTTAAAGACCCTCTAAAGCACATTCGATTTTTAAATGTGCAGCAGCAGGCCGCAGATGATTACAGCTGTGTAATGTACTCCACTGCAAATATGGTTGAGCTTTTGACTCCTGGAGGTAATCCAGAATGTAAATATGTCACAAAGCTCCTCAGACCCCATTTTATCCGGTGTTTAGAAAATAAAAGATTTACCCAATTTCCTAAACACCGTCGTCCATCACCAAAAAAGCCCAGAACCACCAGAGCATCATAAAAACATTCTTCCAGGTATGAGGAGGTAAAATCTCGTAGTAGCATAGTAGCCTAGAGGAGGAGTACAGCAGAGTAGGGGAGAAGTAAGGAAGAGTAAGAATGAAATACAATAGTTGGATGAGAGGTGGATAAATAGAAGGAGGAGCAGGATAAATAGGTGGAGGATTATAAATAGGAGGAGCAGGATAAATAGGAAGGAGGAGGAGGATAAATAGGAGTAGGGGGAGGATAAATAGAAGGAGGAGGAGGGAGAGGAGGATGATAAATAGGAGGAGGAGGAGGATGATGATAAATAGGAGGGGGAGGAGGATGATAATAGGAGGAGGAGGAGGGGGAGGAGGATGAAGATAAATAGGAGGAGGGGGATAAATAGGAAGAGGATAAATAGGAGGAGGAGGATAAGGAGGATAAATAGGAGGAGGAGGAGGATAAGGAGGATAAATAGGAGGAGGAGGATAAATAGGAGGAGGAGGATAAGGAAGAGGAGGATAAATAGTTGGAGCAGGAGGATGAATAGGAGGAAGGAGAAGGATGAATAAGAGAAGGAAGTCTTAATTTTAGTTACACAAAATGAAAACGTTATCTTGAACCAGTTATTTGTGTAATATATGACTGTTGAAAATGCCATATACAATATGCCTTGTATGATTTTATAAAGTGTAAAAAATGTAAGAAATGGATGAATAGGAGGAGGAGGGGGATGAAGAAGAGGAGGAGGAGGATGAAGAAGGAGGAGGAAGATGAAAAGGAGGAGGCTAACGAGGAGGATGAATAAGAGGAGGATAAATAGGAGGAGGAGGATGAAAAGGAGAAATAGGAGTAGCAGGTGGATGACTAGGAGAAGGAAGATGAATTAAGAGAAGGAGGGGGTGGAGGAGGATGAGGGGCATAAATAGGAGGAGGAGGAGGATAAATAAGAGGAGGAGGACTATGGAGAGGATCAATAGGAGAAGCAGAATGAATAGGAAAAGGAGAAGTTGGAGGATGAGGAGAATGAATAGGTAAACTAGAGGGAGGGGGGGAGCAAACTAGAGGGAGGGGGGGAGCAAACTAGAGGGAGGGGAGGAGCAAACTAGAGGCAGGGTAGGAGCAAACTAGAGGTAGGGGAGGGGAGGAGCCTGAATAAGAGTTAGAGTAGTGTAGGGCTGGCCAGACAGGGATTACTTTGACGCAGTTGGCCAGCTTAAACATGTATTGCAATGCATGTGAACTAAAAATCCCTATTTTAATGCAACATTTTCTGGAAAGGGTGTATAGCACCGTGCAGAGGGTTCATTTAGTGTTTTTAGTGTTAACATGTAGTCACACCCCTTTAACACCTCATGGGTGATTGATCTAAATATATCATTCTATCTATCAAGATAGAGATAGATTAGAGCTGCACGATTAAGGGAGCAAACTAGAGGGAGGAGGGGGAGCAAACTAGAGGGAGGAGGGGGAGCAAACTAGAGGGAGGAGGGGGAGCAAACTAGAGGCAGGGTGGGAGCAAACTAGAGGGAGGGAAGGAGCAAACTAGAGGGAGGGGAGGAGCAAACTAGAGGGAGGGGGGAGTAAACTAGAGGGAGGGGGGGCAAACTAGAGGGGAGGGGGAGTAAACTAGAGGGGAGGGGGGGAGCAAACTAGAGGCAGGGTGGGAGCAAACTAGAGGGAGGGGAGGAGCAAACTAGAGGGAGGGGAGGAGCAAACTAGAGGGAGGGGAGGAGCAAACTAGAGCGAGGGGAGGAGCAAACTAGAGGGAGGGGTGGCGCAAACTAGAGGTAGGGGAGGCGCAAACTAGAGGTAGGGGAGGGGAGGAGCAAACTAGAGGGAAGGGGGAGCAAACTAGAGGCAGGGTAGGAGCAAACTAGAGGGAGGGGGAGCAAACTAGAGGGAGGGGAGGGGGGGAGCAAACTAGAGGGAGGAGGGGGAGCAAACTAGAGGGAGGAGGGGGAGCAAACTAGAGGGAGGAGGGGGAGCAAACTAGAGGGAGGGGGAGAGCAAACTAGAGGGAGGGGGAGATAAACTAGAGGGAGGGGAGGAGCAAACTAGAGGGAGGGGAGGAGATAAACTAGAGGGAGGGGAGGAGCAAACTAGAGCTAGGGGAGGAGCAAACTAGAGGGAGGGGAGGAGCAAACTAGAGGGAGGGGAGGAGCAAACTAGAGGCAGGGTAGGAGCAAACTAGAGGTAGGGGAGGGGAGGAGCCTGAATAAGAGTTAGAGTAGTGTAGGGCTGGCCAGACAGGGATTACTTTGACGCAGTTGGCCAGCTTAAACATGTATTGCAATGCATGTGAACTAAAAATCCCTATTTTAATGCAACATTTTCTGGAAAGGGTGTATAGCACCGTGCAGAGGGTTCATTTAGTGTTTTTAGTGTTAACATGTAGTCACACCCCTTTAACACCTCATGGGTGATTGATCTAAATATATCATTCTATCTATCAAGATAGAGATAGATTAGAGCTGCACGATTAATCGTTAACAAAATCACGATCTCGATTCAACCCCCCTTTTAGAACTGCATTTCCACGATTCAGTACAGAGCCCTTCTCTGCTCACAGTTGACGTGAAAAAAAATGCAGCCTGCCAAGTTTATCACAACATTGCTCAGTGCAGAGATAAAAAGAAACATTGTATCATTTGGTTCTATTAGATCAAAGGGATGAACTTGGTCTGCAAATGAGTTTAAAGCGGAGGTCCACCCAAAAGTGGAACTTCCTCTCATTGTACACCACATTTGGCACCTTTTGGGGGGAGGGGGGACAGCATACCTGTCTTTCACAGGTATCCTGTCCCCACTTCCGTGAGCCTCAGCAGCGGATATTTGCGTCCCTGGCCGCCGGGCCAGTAGGAGAGAGGAGAGGAGCTTTGCGCATGCGCAGTAGGGTTCCTGGTGTGAAGCCGTAAGGCTACACTGACGGGTTCCCTTACTCGCAATGGAAGCGGCAGCACCCGACAGCTGATGGAAACATCAGCTGCGGTGCCCACATCACTGGACTCCAGGACAGGTAAGTGACTGATTATTAAAAGTCAGCAGTTGCAGTATGTGCAGTTGCTGGCTTTTAATTTTTACTGCGGTGGGCGGACCTCTGCTTTAACCACTAAAAAAAATAAGCGTTTTCCTGACACTTGTTGCTTACAAATTAAATAGGAAGTAAACCCTTAGGTTTTACTTCCTCTTTTGTTCCCTGCAAAGTAAAAGCATAAGGTGCTAGTATGCATCACATACTAGCCCATTATGTGCCACTTACTTACGAAGCCCCCGATGTCCCTGCTGGTGGCTGTGTCCACCTTCACCCCTCTTCCTTTCAGGGTCGTGGACTCTGGCTGTGACTGGCCGGAGTCACATGACATCACTCCCGCGCATGCGTGCAGGAGCCGATGGTCACGGCACGTGTCCTTTAGAAATAGCTGTGCCCTTTCTTCAGTGCGCATGCACTGATGATGTTGGCGCAAGCATACATGGGAAATATCTCCTAAACTGTGCAGGTGTAGGAGAGATATTTCCAGTACCTACAAGTAAGCCGTATTGTAGGCTTATCTGTAGGTAAAAGTGGTGTGTAAGGGTTTACAACTACTTTAAAAACAGTATTTTTTGCTATAAAATGACTTAGAATCCCCAAACATTATATATTTATTTTTCAGCAGAGACCCTAGAGAATAAAATGGTGATTGTTGCAATATTTTATGCCACACTGTATTTGCGGAGCGGTCTCTCAAAAGCCATTTTTTGGGCAAAAGTACACTTCAATGATTTAGGGTGCAGGGGGATGTTACGCCGAGAATCGTGATCTTTATTCTAAGCAATTTCTAATTTTATCCAGAACCATGCAGCTCTAAGACATTATATGTATATACAGTATCTAACAAAAGTAAGTACACCCCCAAACATTTTTGTAAATATGTTATTATATTTTTTTTCATGTGACAACACTATAGAAATGTCATTTTGCTACAATGTAAAGTAGTGAGTGTACAGCTTGTATAACAGTGTAAATTTGCTGTCCCCTCAAAATAACTCAACACACAGCCATTAATGTCTAAACCACTGGCAACAAAAGTGAGTACACCCCTATGTGAAAATGTCCAAATTGGGCCCAAAGTGTCAATATTGTGTGGCCACCATTATTTTCCAGCACTTCCTTAACCCTCTTGGGCATGGAGTTCACCAGAGCTTCACAGGTTGCCACTGGAGTCCTCTTCCACTCCTCCATGACAACATCACAGAGTTGGTGCATGTTCAGAGACCTTGCGCTCCTCCACCTTCCATTTGAGGATGCCCCACAGATGCTCAATAGGGTTTAGGTCTGGAGACATGCTTGGCCAGTTCATCACCTTTACCCTCAGCTTCTTTAGCAAGGCAGTGGTCGTCTTGAAGGTCTTGTTTGGGGTCATTATGTTGGAATACTGCCCTGCGGCCCAGTCTTCAAAGGGAGGGGATCATGCTCTGCTTCAGTATGTCACAGTGCATGTTGGCATTCATGGTTCCCTCAATGAACTGTAGCTCACCAGTGCACTCATGCAGCCCAAGACCATGACACTCCCACCACCATGCTTGACTGTAGGCAAGATGCACTTGTCTTTGTACTCCTTATCTGGTTGCCGCCACACAGGCTTGACACCATCTGAACCAAATAAGTTTATCTTGGTCTCATCAGACCACGGGACATGGTTCCGGTAATCCATGTCCTTAGTCTGCTTGTCTTCAACAAACTGCGGGCTTTCTTGTGCATCATCTTTAGAAGAGGCTTCCTTCTGGTATGACAGCCATGCAGACCAATTTAATGCAGTGTGCAGCGTATGGTCTGAGCACTGACAGGCTGACCCCCCACCCCTTCAATCTCTGCAGCAACGCTGGCAGCACTCATACGTCTATATTCCCAAAGACAACCTCTGGATATGATGCTGAGCACGTGCACTCAATTTATTTGGTCGAGCGTGGCGAGGCCTGTTCTGAGTGGAACCTGTCCTGTTAAACTGCTGTATGGTCTTATAGAATAGGACATCTTTATGTAGAGCAACAATTCTTTCTTTTTTAAGATCCTCAGAGATTTCTTTGCCATGAGGTGACCTGTGAAACTTCCAGTGACCAGTATGAGAGAGTGAGAGTGATAACACCAAATTTAACACACCTGCTCCCCATTCACACCTTAGACCTTGTAACACTAACGAGTCACATGACACCAGAGAGGGAAAATGGCTAAATTTGGACATTTTCACTTAAGGGTGTGGCTGTGTTGAGTTATTTTGAGGGGAGAGCAAATTTACACTGTTATACAAGCTGTACACTCACTACTTTACATTGTAGCAAAGTGTAATTTCTTCAGTGTTGTCAAATGAAAAGATATAATAAAATAGTTACAAAAATGTGAGGGATGTACTCACTTTTGTGAGATACTGTGTGTGTGTGTACACACACACACACACACACACACACACACACACACACACACACACACATTCCCCAATCCCTCTCAAATCCTACTATATCAATTTATATATATATATATATATATATATATCTCTCTCTCTCTCTCTCTCTCTCTCTCTCTCTCTCTCTCTCTCTCTCTCTCTCCTCTCTCTCTCTCTATCTATCTATCTATCTATCTATCTATCTATCTATCTATCTATCTATATATCTATATCTATAATTAGGTTTGAGAGGAATTACGGTGATGCAATTGGCCAGCTTGAACATGTATTGCAATGTATGTGAACTAAAAATCCCTATTTTATGCAGATTGCTAGAAAGGGTGATTAGCAGAGTGTAGAGTGTTCCTTCAGAGTTTTTTAAATTCAGAATTAGCTTTCGTACCTAGGTGCACCCTGATGGGTGCGCTTACATTTGTGTTTATATGTTCAGCAGGATGGGCTTAACCTGCTCTTTATTTTTTGACTTTTCTTGACTTTTACTAAACTTCATTCATATCATATAGGGGAGAATATTTGTATTCTTTCTAATGGGACACATCTCCCTTGCTTTCTGTCGAAACTAACAAAGTGTAGATTTTGTTCCATTAGCTTATTCCCTGGCCACAAGATCCATGATGTTTTACATGTCGCTTTTGGGTGAATTCTGGGCCTGCTATGTTGGTCCTAGACCCACAGGTGGTACAGCAGAGCCTGAGAAGCATGGTGGGGCAGTCAGGGTGGGGGTGCCCACTCCAGGGATCACGGAAAATTATCTGGCTGTTATATAGCCAAGTGAAGGTGTGCCATGCTGATAGACTAGTACCCCAAAAGACTGAGCGATGTAATAAAATCAAAAGGTGCTTCAACAAAGCACTTCACTAAATAGACAGGTAAACTTATTAATTGAAAATAGATGTCTTAAGTTGACCCTGCCTTAATAAAAATAAATAAAAGAATCTCAATACAAAAAATGGATGTACATCACCTTCTTCAGTGCTTGAGCCACAGAGGACTGCTAATAATAGTGATGTGAGGTCAGAGGGAGTCGTCTTCGAGAGCAGTGAGAACTTTGCAGACAGAAGTATTGTTTTCCCAGCGCACTTCGGGGGCCAATTCTGTGACTGCCGTGGTGTTCAGCAGTGAAGTATTAACGGTCTTCTTTTCATTTTCTTGACAGGCTCTCTTTAAGTATATCAGTAGTCAGGGTCTACACAGCAATCAGCAACTGTTGGGACAATTCAGACTTTGGTTAGGAGTACAATATTATTTTCATTGTATGAAGTGCAGGGTCAAGAGCATATCATGTACAACATATGGTATATAGTGCAGGAGTCAGGTGTATATAATGTACATAGTGCAAAGATCAGGAGTCTATAATGTATTGAATGCAGGGGTCAGGAGTATGTAACATGCAGTCCTGCAGAGAGTGCATGAAACATACAGTAAGTAACATGCAACAGTATAAGGGATATGTACAATACAGTAGAGTACAGTGGTCAAGGGTATTTAACCACTTCCCGACCGCCCCATGTACATATACGTCAACAGAATGGCACGTACAGACAAAAGGACGTACCTGTACGTGCCATTCTTCAGGCGGTTGGGGGGTCCGATTGGACCCCCCTCTGCCCGCGGGGACGGTCGGTATCGCTTCAGGAGCGATCCGGGAAGAGGGGACGGCCAGTGGTTTCTGGCCACCCCCTCGCGATCGCTCCTGGCGAATCACATTCTCCCCTGCCTGTGTAATTGTAAACACAGGCAAGGGGAAGTGATGTCACGCTCCTCGTGTCGGTCTTTCTGACCGGGACGCCGAGCGGAGAAGACATCAGGTTAGTGCACCAACACTACACTGACACCAGTCACACATAGGCACACAATCCACCCCCCTGTCACCCCCAGATCACCCCCCAGATCACCCCCTGCCCCCCCAGTCACAGTGTCACTGATTGCAGTGATCATTTATTTACTGATCACTGCATTTAGTGTCAGTGTGACTGTAATAACTCCTGCACTTCAGTGACAATGAACTCTGTCGTCCTCGTGGAGACCCTGAATTTGATCGGCTCTACAAAATTCGGCCCCTCATAAACCACTTCAACCAACGTTTTGCAGCCTTGTTTAGTCCCAATCAAGTTGTCTGCGTTGACGAGTCCCTGATTAAGTTTTCTGGCAGCTTGTCTTTCAAACAGTTCCTTCCCAGCAAGCGTGCCAGATACGGGGTCAAGCTCTACAAGCTCTGTGACAGGGCAACAGGCTATACGTGGAGCTTTTCGGTTTATGAGGGAAAAGATAGTCACGTAGAGCCGGAGAACTGTCCAGATTACATAGGGAGCGCTGGCAAGATAGTGTGGAACTTGGTGTCACCCTTATTCAGAAAGGGGTACCACTTGTACGTGGACAATTATTACACGAGCGTGCCACTGTTTAGTCACTTGTTTGATCATCAGATTGGAGCATGTGGCACCGTGCGACCTAATCGCCGGGGCTTTCCCCAGCGGCTTGTAGATTCCCCTCTTAGGCTGGGGGAGAGAGCCTGCTTGAAGTGTAATAATTTGCTCGCTGTGAAGTGGAGGGATAATAGGAATGTTTTCGTTCTTACCTCCCTTCATGCAGACACGACAGTCCAAATTCGTACGGCGGCTGGTGTTGTGACGAAACCCCTCTGTGTCCACGAGTATAACCTTAATATGGGAGGGGTGGACCTCAACGACCAGTTGTTGGCGCCGTACCTAGTTGTCCGTAAGGCTAGACGCTGGTACAAAAAAGTGTCTATTTATTTGTTCCAATTGGCTTTTCTGAATGCTCATGTGCTATACGGAGCTTCAGGCGGGAGGTTACCCTTCCTTGAATTCCAGGAAGAGGTTCTCACAGACCTTCTGTTTCCAGACGGTTCTGCACCTCACCATTCCGAACCAAATGCAGTTAGCCGGCTGTATGAGAGGCATTTTCCTTATGTCCTCCCGAGTACCCCTACCCAACGAGCCCCCCAAAAAAGATGTCGTGTCTGTACCAAGCGCGGATGTAGGCGTGACACACGTTATTATTGTCCACGCTGTCCTGACAATCCTGGTCTCTGCGTTGGTGAATGTTTTGAACGCTACCACTCACTAGTGAGGTATTAGTGTAGGGTACAGCATTTCACAGGCTAGGATACACTTTCACAGGGTCTCAAGAATGCCATCGCATTTTGAGACCCGACCGTTAGTTAAAATTATAGTTACAGGGTCTCAAGAATGCCATCGCATTTTGAGACCCAACCATTACAGTTAAAATTATAGTTATAGTTTAAAAAAAAAAAGTGTAAAAAATAAAAAAAAGTACAAAAAAAAAAAAACCCCCAAAAAAATATAAAATAAAAAAACCAAAAATAGTTGTCGTTTTATTGTTCTCTCTCTCTATTGTTGCTCTTTTTTACTCTATTCTATTCTGCAATGTTTTATTATGTTTTATCATGCTTGCTTTTCAGGTATGTAATTTTGTTTACTGTGTTTTATTGTTAACCATTTTTTTGTTTTCAGGTGCGCCATTCAGTTGCAGCGCGGATTTATTTATCTTGACAGCAACAGCGTTTGCTCCCACGATACATAAAGCCGCGACTCCAACGCTGTAGGAGGTGATTTCACCACCACAGTTAAAAAAAGAGCATATATGCCGAAGCATGGGGGCAGCAGGGGCGGAGGAGCGATTTTGCTCCTAATGCCACGTACATACGGTCGAAAAAAGTCCGACCATGTGTACGTGGCATAACTTTTTTGCGGGAGGATGCCCCCATGCTTCGGCATATATATATATATTTTAGGCACCGGTTGCGTTAACAAAATGTTTTATTTTTTACTATGTTTTTTTTTTTTGGTATTTGCTTTGCAGGTATGGTATGGTAAGGTCTTACTGTTATACTGTAATGTTACTTTGTTTTAATGTTAACCATTATTTGCTTAGCAGGTAAGCCATTCAGTTGCAGCGTGGATTTATTTATCTTGACAGCAACAGCGTTTGCTCCCACGATACATAAAGCCGCGACTCCAATGCTGTAGGAGGTGATTTCACCACCACAGTTTAAAAAAAGAGCATATATGCCGAAGCATGGGGGCAGCAGAGGGCGGAGGAGCGATTTTGCTCCTAATGCCACGTACATACGGTCGAAAAAAGTCCGACCATGTGTACGTGGCATAACTTTTTTTGCGGGAGGATGCCCCCATGCTTCGGCATATATAAATGGTGCATGTATGCCCATCATTAGAAGTGGGTGGATGAAGGGAGGTATTCTAATGGTGGGCATACCCACCGCGCCATTGGGAAATTGGGAAAGCATTTTATCACACCGATCTTGGTGTGGTCAGATGCTTTGAGGGCAGAGGAAAGATCTAGGGTCTAATAGACCCCAATTTTTTCAAAAAAAGAGTACCTGTCACTGCCTATTGCTATCATAGGGGATATTTACATTCCCTGCGATAACAATAAAAATGACAACTAAGAAAAAAAAATGGAAGGAACAGTTTAAAAATAAAATAAAAAAGCTAAATAAAAAGAAAAACTAAAAAAAAAAAAAAAGCACCCCTGCCCCCCCTTCTCTTGCGCAAAGGCGAACACAAGCGTTGGTCTGGCGTCATATGTAAACAGCAATTGCACCATGCATGTGAGGTATCACCGCGAAGGTCAGATCGAGGGCAGTAATTTTAGCAGTAGACCTCCTCCGTGAATCTAATGTGGTAACCTGTAAAGGCTTTTATGTAGTTTGTCGCCACTGCGTGTTTGTGCGCAATTTTAAAGCATGTCGTGTTTGGTATCCATGTACTCGGCCTAAGATCATATTTTTTATTTCATCAAAAATTTGAGCAATATAGTGTGTTTAAGTGCATTAAAATAAAAAAAAGTGTATTTTTTTCCACAAAAAATGCGTTTGAAAAATCGCTGCGCAAATACTGTGTGGAAAAAAAAAATGCAACACCCACCATTTTAATCTGTAGGGCCTTTGCTTTAACAATATATATAGTGTTTGGGGGTTCAACGTAATTTTCTTGCAAAAAAAAAAATATGTTTTTTTCATGTAAACAAAAAGTGTCAGAAAGGGCTTTATCTTCAAGTGGTTAGAAGAGTGGGTGACGTGTGACATAGGCTTCTAAATGTTGTGCATAAAATGCCAGGACAGTTCAAACCCCCCCCAAATGACCCCATTTTGGAAAGTAGACACCCCAAGCTATTTGCTGAGAGCAATGTTGAGCCCATTAAATATTTTTTTTTTTTTGGTCCCAAGAGATTGAATAATAAAAAAAAAAAAAATATTTTTTTTTACAAGAAGTTGTCACTAAATGATATATTGCTCAAACATGTCATGGGCATATGTGGAGATACACCCCAAAATACATTCTGTTGCTTCTCCTGAGTATGGGGATACCACATGTGTGGGACTTTTTGGGAGCCTAGCCGCGTACGGGACCCCAAAATCCAAGCACCGCCTTCAGGCTTTCTAAGGGTGTAATTTTTTTATTTCACTCCTCACTGCCAATCACAGTTTCGGAGGCCATGGAATGCCCAGATGGCACAAACCACCCCCAAATGACCCCATTTTGGAAAGTAGACACCCCAAGCTATTTGCTGAGAGGTATGGTGAGTATTTTGCAGATCTCGCTTTTTGTCACAATGTTTTGAAAATTGAAAAAAGAAAAAAAAAAAAAAATTTTTCTTTACTTTCTTCATTTTCAAAAACACATGAGAGCTGTAAAATACTCACCATGCCTCTCAACAAATAGCTTGGGGTGTCTACTTTCCAAAATGGGGTCATTTGGGGGGGTTTTGTGCTATTTTGGCATTTTATGGCCTTCGAAACTGTGATAGGTAGTGAGGAGTGAAATAAAAAATTTGCACCCTTAGAAATCCTGAAGGCGGTGCTTGGGTTTCGGGGGCCCCGTACGCGGCTAGGCTCCCAAAAAGTCCCACACATGTGGTATCCCCATACTCAGGAGAAGCAGCAAAATGTATTTTGGGGTGCAATTCTACATATAACCATGGCATGTGTGAGCAATATATCATTTAGTGACAACTTTTTGAATACATTTTTTTTATTTATTTTTTTTGTCTTTATTCAATCACTTGGGACTAAAAAAAAAAAATATTCAACGGGCTCAACATGCCTCTCAGCAAATAGCTTGGGGTGTCTACTTTCCAAAATGGGGTCATTTGGGGGGTTTTGTGCCATCTTGGCATTTTATGGTCTTCAAAACTGTGATAGGTAGTGAGGAGTGAAATCAAAAATTTATGCCCTTAGAAATCCTGAAAGCGGTGCTTGGTTTTCGGGGTCCCGTATGCGGATAGGCTCCCAAAAAGTCCCACACATGTGGTATCCCCGTACTCAGGAGAAGCAGCAGAATGTATTTTGGGGTGTAATTCCACATATGCCCATGGCATGTGTGGGCAATATATCATTTAGTGACAACTTTGGGCAAAAAAAAAAAAAAAGTTTGTAATATTCCCGCAACTTGTGGCAAAATATAAAATATTCCATGTACTCAACATGCCTCTCAGCAAAAAGCTTGGGGTGTCTACTTTCCAAAATGGGGTCATTTGGGGGGGTTTTGTGCAATTTTGGCATTTTATGGCCTTCGAAACTGTGATAGGTAGTGAGGAGTGAAATCAAAAATTTGCACCCTTAGAAATGCTGAAGGTGGTGCTTGGGTTTCGGGGCCCCGTACGCGGCTAGGCTCCCAAAAAGTCCCACACATGTGGTATCCCCGTACTCAGGAGAAGTGGCAAAATGTATTTTGGGGTGCAATTCCACATATAACCATGGCATGTGTGAGCAATATATCATTTAGTGACAACTTTTTGAATAAATTTTTTTTTTTTTGTCTTTATTCAATCACTTGGGACTAAAAAAAAAAATATTCAATAGGCTCAACATGCCTCTCAGCAAATAGCTTGGGGTGTCTACTTTCCAAAATTGGGTCATTTGGGGGGGGTTTGTGCCATCTTGGCATTTTATGGCCTTCAAAACTGTGATAGGTAGTGAGGAGTGAAATCAAAAATTTATGCCCTTAGAAATCCTGAAGGCGGTGCTTGGTTTTCGGTGTCCCGTATGCGGATAGGCTCCCAAAAAGTCCCACACATGTGGTATCCCCGTACTCAGGAGAAGCAGCAGAATGTATTTTGGGGTGTAATTCCACATATGCCCATGGCATGTGTGGGCAATATATCATTTAGTGACAACTTTGGGCAAAAAAAAAAAAGTTTGTAATATTCCCGCAACTTGTGGCAAAATATAAAATATTCCATGTACTCAACATGCCTCTCAGCAAATAGCTTGGGGTGTCTACTTTCCAAAATGGGGTCATTTGGGGGGGTTTTGTGCTATTTTGGCATTTTATGGCCTTCAAAACTGTGATAGGTAGTGAGGAGTGAAATCAAAAATTTGCACCCTTAGAAACCCTGAAGGCGTTGATTGGGTTTCGGGGCCCCGTGCGCGGCTAGGCTCCCAAAAAGTCCCACACATGTGGTATCCCCATACTCGGGAGAAGCAGCAAAATGTATTTTGGGGTGCATCTCCACATATAACCATGGCATGTGTGAGCAATATATCATTTAGTGACAACTTTATGAAAAATAATTTATTTATTTTTTTATTTTTTTTGTCTTTATTCAATCCCTTGGGACTAAAAAAAAAAATATTCAATGGGCTCAACATGCCTCTCAGCAAATAGCTTGGGGTGTCTACTTTCCAAAATGGGGTCATTTGGGGGGGTTTTGTACTTCCCTGCCATTTTAGCACCTCAAGAAATGAGATAGGCAGTCATAAATTAAAAGCGGTGTAAATTCCAGAAAATGTACTAGTTTGTAGACGCTATAACTTTTGCGCAAACCAATAAATATACGCTTATTGGCATTTTTTTTACTAATGACATGTGGCTGAATACATTTTGGCCCAAATGTTTGACTAAAATTGAGTTTATTGGATTTTTCTTATAACAAAAAGTAGAAAATATCTTTTTTTTTCAAAATTTGCGGTCTTTTTCCGTTTATAGCGCAAAAAAATAAAAATCACAGAGGCAATCAAATACCATCAAAAGAAAGCTCTATTTGTGGGAAGAAAAGGACGCAAATTTCGTTTGGTTACAACATTGCATGACCGCGCAATTACCAGTTAAAGCAGTGCAGTGCGAAATTGAAAAAAGACCTCTGGTCCTTTGGCTGCCAAATGGTCCGGGGCTGAAGTGGTTAATATATACTGTACCATATTCAATTCTGGCTGCTAAAGTCTTTATGCGGTGCCCTCCATTGCATATGGAGTGCAGAGGTCAGGATTACTTCACACATAGCAGAGAGTGCTCGCATTAATGCTACTTTCACACTGAGGTGCTGGGCGCGCTGGCGGTAAACCGGCGCTATATTAAGCGGCGCTTTACCGTCGTTTTAGCGTCGCTTTTCAGCAGTTTTAACCCCCGCTAGTGGCCGAAAAAGGGTTAAAACAACCCGCTTTGCAGGCGGGTTTGGAGCGCTGCCCCGTTGTTTTCAATGGGAAGGGGTGCTTTAGGAGCGGTAAATACGCCCCAAAGATGCGGCTTGCAGGACATCTTTCAGCGTCCTGCAAGCGCTTCACACTGGAGAGACAGCAGCAGCTGTTTGAGGGCACTTTGCAGGCGCTATTTTTAGCACTTTAGTGCCTGCAAAGCGCCTCAGTGTGAAAGGGGCCTAAAGGATACGTTTCCCTTTTTACAAAAAATTTATAAAAGCACATCTTTTTGCAGGTAAAAATGTGCATTTATTATTTTTTTGCTGTAGGCCCCTGTAAAGCATTGCACCAGCGATCGGCAGATCACTAAAGCCATTCAGGACTGTCATGGAAATTTCCTTGGGCTTTGTACAAATCCACACTGCACCAAAATGTGCACTTCCAGCATCAAGATGCACACAAAGCACAAAACAATTCCTTAGTGCTTAAAAGCACGTTTGTATCAAGCTCTTTGGTACAAGGAAATTGAAGTACTTCAGTAGCACGAGATAGAATCATAAAAGATGCTGCTTCAAGCTTGAGTCTCGATGTGTCTGCCCTCAAGAGCTCAGGCACTTTGTTTTAGTTCTTGGCCACAAAAGGAATGACAAACAGGAAGTCATGGCCCCAACAGCCAATCGCTTCCTCCATGCAAAATGACGTCACAGGAGGACATAACTACACAGGAAATGGGAGAGCATCCACAGGAGTGAGGAGGGAAGTGCAAATGTCCCACCTACTCGAGGCATGTACAATGCCCCCCGCCCAGCCACATGCATGTACATCCACCATCTTGGTCAGCATGGAACCCACTCAATACTGCTCAGAGTAACCAGTATCTAGTAATATCCCTCTACTTGTTCTTACAGGCTTGAGAAGATCTGCGGGGACATTGCCACTGCTGTTGTTATTATACGGTACAAGTATACCAACAAGGCAGATATCAATGTCCTCTTATAAAAGAGGATATGTATCCAAAAGGGATAGTGTAGCCACAACAGAGATATAATAATATGTTTCTCTCATTATGCGGATTTCGCTTCTCTAATGTGCATAGACATTTAAAGGTAAGAAGCCCAGCGCATTGTACTTGATAATTACAAACCGGCAAACGCCCCCACACACACAGAGAACACGTCTCCAAGCCCATGAGAAGATTTTCATACTGACGGTTTTACCTACCGCTGGTTCCGATTCAACCCAAGTGTGCTCTGCTAGAGTGCTCCTCGGTTACATCAGACACAGGGAAACAGATGACAATCTATAAAACACACATCCTAGAATTAATTATCCACATGAGTCCATATAATAAAATTTCCACAACAGGACTCCTGCAGACCTGTCAGTGTATCTGTTTGCTCATATCTCGTACGGGGAAGCCGATACACATGAAGCCTGGGTTCAGACATATGGCGCCGCGGGTGCATGCCTGTGGTCCGATGGGTTTCTGTACACCAATTCAGGTGTGGTTCAGGTCCAAATATTAGCCTAAATTTGCACCTGAACTGGACCCAAACACACGCCGGACCCTTTTTCAATCCGGACTGCAGCAGCCCCGGACATGTGTAAACCGGCTCCATTGAGAGCAGGTCACACTTGCCTGTCATGCAAATTAAATGTGGGAAAACTGGCATCCAATTCACCTATGTGTGAACCCGGCCTGACAGGAAGAATCAATGAACTACCCCAGTGCTGTGAGAGTTCATAAAAAACAACAAGGACTTGTTGTTTTCCATTCACTAAACACTGCAAATGAGTGACATAGCAAGGCGGGCAGAGCCCCGCGCGGCCAGGTTTTATTTTCTAATTTTGATCGCTAGCCGAGGGAGAAGATCCCCGCTAACTGTCAGAGTGGGGCATCGGGGGACGGTCCTTTAATAACATGTTACACCCTGAATATAGGCGTAACATGTTATGAAAGGTGAACTTATCACCTTCACCCATCAAGCAAAAATCCTCCTCCCCAAAAGCCACTGCTAACTTCCGCACACCTCTTCCACTGTTCACGCCGAATCCCCAATACGCGGCTCACCAAGGTACCCCTTTTCCACGGCTTGCCAATGTACCCCTTTTCCATTGCTCACATCTGTACCTCTCTTCCACCACTTACCTTTACACTCTTTGTCCAATACTCTGAAAAGAGAAAGGATATCCAATTGGCATTGGTAAAAATATATCCAATCCTTTGGCACTACAAACAGTACTAACAGTGGATGCACAAATTGCCTTTATAATGACATATGGCATAGGCAAAAAAAATTAAAAATTGGATTTCCACCAGACAATAAATTGTGCAACAAAATTATTCATAGAAAATGTCCACAAATTATGACTGAAGGTGCTTTTGTAAATCGTCCTCATGATGATCAGTTACTTCTTATGGGCATAACACTTTTCACCAACACCACTGTGCTCCACATCTAACGGGGTGCCACCACCTATATATACGCTCCTTACCAGATGAATGGTAAAGAAAGGCACTCAGATTGAGCCCTGGACCAGGATCCGGATGCCTGAGGGGGACACACCTCCAAAGTTTTCCTCCAAGGGACCACTATGTGAAACTTTTGGACTCCGGGGGGGACACAATACCGTGTGTGAATGGACAACAACAGCACTCAGCGGTGCATCCAAGTGGTGACCTCTCCGACAAGTCTGAATTCCACTGTGTTAAAGTGGAAGTAAACCCTCTGGGACCACTTTGACCTACAGGTAAGCCTAGATTAAGGCTTACCTGTAGGTCCAATAAATATCTCCTAAACCTACATGGTTTAGGAGATATTTAGAAAAGAAAAGGCACCGCTACCTACGGCGCATGCGCCGTAGACAGCGGCACGCAGGCGCACTGCGCATGCCAAGATCACGGCGATATGCCGCTCTCGTGCGCATGCGCGGGAGTGACGTCATCGCCGCTCCAGCGAATCACAGCGCTGGAGCGGCGAGACCCGGAAGTCACTCCTGCATCGATGGCGGAGGAGGATGTGGACAAGGGGTGCTTCGTAGGCTTCGTTCTCAGGTAAGTTATTCATAATGAGCTAGTATGCTATGCATACTAGCTCATTATGCCTTTGCCTTGCAGGTTCCTATTTTTTTTTTTTTTTTTTTTTTTAACGGCTTTACTTCCTCTTTAAGCCTGCGAGAAAGTCATCTGGGAATACCAAACCAGCATGGCAGCAGCAAGCCATGTGCTCTCATCTGTAGGCAAACAGCAGACTGCTCCACAAGTGGAGCACTCTGCTGTTTGCCTACAGATGAGAGCACATGGCTTGCTGCTGCCATGCTGGTTTGGTATTCCCAGATGACTTTCTCGCAGGCTTAACACAGTGGAATTCAGACTTGTCGGAGAGGTCACCACCTGGATGCACCGCTGAGTGTTGTTGTTGTCCATTCACACACGGTATTGTGCCCCCCCCTGGAGTCCAAAAGTTTCACATAGTGGTCCCTTGGAGGAAAACTTTGGAGGTGTGTCCCCCTCAGGCGTCTGGATCCTGGTCCAGGGCTCAATCTGAGTGCCTTTCTTTACCATTCATCTGGTAAGGAGCGTATATATAGGTGGTGGCACCCCGTTAGATGTGGAGCACAGTGGTGTTGGTGAAAAGTGTTATGCCCATAAGAAGTAACTGATCATCATGAGGACGATTTACTAAAGCACCTTCAGTCATCATTTGTGGACATTTTCTATGAATAATTTTGTTGCACAATTTATTGTCTGGTGGAAATCCAATTTTTTATTTTTTTTTGCCTGTGCCATATGTCATTATAAAGGCAATTTGTATATCCACTGTTAGTACTGTTTGTAGTGCCAAAGGATTGGATATATTTTTACCAATGCCAATTGGATATCCTTTCTCTTTTCAGTAGAGTTTTTTTTAACCCTGGCGCAGTTTTTTATTTCCATATTGTATCGTGTGTACTGTATTTATCGGCGTATAACACGCACCTTTTCCCCCTTAAAATCGGGGGAAAGTCGTGGGTGCGTGTTATACGCCGATACCCCAAAAAAATCGCTGAACAGTCGGCTCGGCCTTTTCCGGGAGTGCTTCGGTCTTTTTCGGCCGCGCTTCGGGCTTTTTCGGCGGCGCACGTGACAGAGAGTCTCGGCGGCGGGAAATTTAAACCCGGACCGGACTTCTAATGACGCTGGCAAGATACAAAGAAACTGGGCATGGCTGCAATGACGCTGGGCAAGCTGCAATGACGCTGGGCAAGCTGCAGTGACGCTGGGCAAGCTGCAAATGACGCTGGGCAAGCCTGCAATGACGCTGGGCAAGCCTGCAATGACGCTGGGCAAGCCTGCAATGACGCTGGGCAAGGCTGCAAATGACGCTGGGCAAGGCTGCAATGACGCTTAAATGTACGTTTTTTTTTTTTTTCCCTAAACTTCCCTCCTAAAACTTTTTTTCCTTAAAATGCCCCCCTAAACTTGGGGTGCGTGTTATATGCCGGTGCGTGTTATATGCCGATAAATACGGTATATCCCACTATTCTGCAGCCGGTTTTAGGTTTATTATTTCTTATTTTTAGTTGTTAGAATTGTGTGCGTATGTTTGGGTTAGCGCGTTTTTTTTTGCCTACATATTTGTCCAATAATCACCTCTCAACACCTCGGCCTCCACTCACCCCTTAACGAGTTTCACAACTGTTGTGCCACTAAGATCTACACCAGTGTAGGGACGATCAGAGGTGAGTGTAGGGACGATCAGAGGTGAGTGTAGGGACGATCAGAGGTGAGTGTAGGGATGATCAGAGGTGTCACGTCCGAGTGTAGGGATGATCAGAGGTGTCACGTCCGAGTGTAGGGACGGTCAGAGGTGAGTGTAGGGACGGTCAGAGGTGAGTGTAGGGACGGTCAGAGGTGAGTGTAGGGATGATCATAGGTGTCACGTCCGAGTGTAGGGATAATCAGAGGTGAGTGTAGGGAGGATCAGAGGTGAGTGTAGGGAGGATCAGAGGTGAGTGTAGGGAGGATCAGAGGTGAGTGTAGGGAGGATCAGAGGTGAGTGTAGGGAGGATCAGAGGTGTCACGTCCGAGTGTAGGGATGATCAGAGGTGAGTGTAGGGAGGATCAGAGGTGAGTGTAGGGAGGATCAGAGGTGAGTGTAGGGAGGATCAGAGGTGAGTGTAGGGAGGATCAGAGGTGAGTGTAGGGAGGATCAGAGGTGTCACGTCCGAGTGTAGGGATGATCAGAGGGGAGTGTAGGGATGATCAGAGGTGAGTGTAGAGATGATCAGAGATGTCACGAATGAGAGTAGGTATGATCAGAGGTGACATGTCCGAGTGTAGGGATGATCAGAGGTGTCTGAGGTGAGTGTAGGGATGATCAGATGTGAGTGTGGGGATTAACAGAGGTGAGTGTAGGGATGAGCAGAGGTGTCACAGCCGAGTGTAGGGATGATCAGAGGTGTCACAGCCGAGTGTAGGGATGATCAGAGGTGTCACAGCCGAGTGTAGGGATGATCAGAGGTGTCACAGCCGAGTGTAGGGATGATCAGAGGTGTCACGGCCGAGTGTAGGGATGGTCAGAGCTGTCACGGCCGAGTGTAGGGATGATCAGAGGTGTCACGGCCGAGTGTAGGGATGATCAGAGGAGTCACGGCCGAGTGTAGGGATGATCAGAGGTGTCACGGCCGAGTGTAGGGATGATCAGAGGTGTCACGGCCGAGTGTAGGAATGATCAGAGGTGTCACGGCCGAGTGTAGAGATGATCAGAGGTGTCATGGCCGAGTGTAGGGATGATTGGTTATTGTGGTTGTACTGGTAATGGTGATCCCTGCTGCCACACAGCTCTATTCATCTCCTGTGCTTGCTGTACATAGTCTCTATAAAGCAGAACCAAGGCCCTCAATACCTGCTTCTTCCCAAGTGATTGGACTTCTGACACCTTTTTAGGTCGTCTTCCAGGGTCCATGTCTTCAGTCATCCTGATTGGCTCCAGAGGATTGATCTCCCACATATGGGAGGCACAGGGGATAATTCATCTGGGAACCAAGGAATGGTGATGATGTATATGGAGCCGGGCTTGTGCAGATCTTTATCCCTTTCGCTGCTGCCCTGGCAATAGTTGGGGCAGAACAATAGAGCCTGCAGCACACTGGGTCAGTAGGGATGAGCTCAGGTATATTCAGATCCTAGTCCAGGCCCACCAAGAAGCTGTCACCATACTGAGCCAAGGCATCCCCCACTCCACAACTGTGCATACAAGGGGCATGTGTGTGCAGGACAGGGAATGCCTCAGCTGCTTATGATTGGCCCAGTACAGTCACAGCTTCCTGGTGGGCTTGGACTAGGATCTGAATATGCCCGAGCTCATCCCTACTACTCTACCACTAAACTCTGCCTGAGGCTGGCCCATTGCATGATTGGATGTGATCAGCAGCTGACAAGCCGCCAATCACCAGAATTACATTGTGAAGCTGCCCCGCCATCATTGCTGGCACTTTGCTCTTGCCAGGTTTTGTTACATTACCAGTAATGAGAGTGACTTCTTCTTGCCTGTCTCTTCTTCAGCTTTTTATTTCAGGATTAAGAGTAGTTGAGACCAATGAACAGGACTTTGCTCTTCATTGATCTCTTACTACATGCAAAATAATCAGGAAGAGAAGGCCGGATCGTAATGGACAGCAGGGGAATGATAGAGGAGGGCCGTACATGACCGTGTGTCTATGACACACAGGGAGGAAATTTGGGGTGTGTGGCTATTGTAAGGCAGGCCAATAGCGGCAAGGGGGAGTGGCCATATAAACAGGGGGCGTGGCCGTAGGAAATCAGTCGGGAAGAGAGTATGCGAGGAGACAGGTTTTTCCCACCCACCCTCCCTTATTTAAGGCGATAGTTTTGGAGGTGTTAACGTTTTTGTTATCGTTTCAGGTTGGAAGCAGTGGACGGAATGGAAACAAGGGGTTGGCAGTGTTTTTGTTTGTTGGTCAGTGACGGCAGCAGTTATGGAGGTGGTAAATGTGTGGGGGGCTCATCATTAGATGTATGTGTTGATAATTTATTATCATTATTGTTTGTGTTTATGTTATTTATATTTTAAATTGGAGTTATGTTTAATAAAAGGCCGTTGTCGGCCATTTACTCCAAAGTTGGTGTGGTCTATCATTTTAGGTTAAGTAGAAGGTATTATAGGGCTGTATCAGGCTACACAGGTCAAGGTGCTTAATCACGAACACTTCCATGGTTACTATCATTGTTGTGCCAGTTAGCAGAGGAGAACGAGGACAGAACAGAAAGTGGAGACATCGGGGGTCTGTTTAGACTCCTGAGGTCTCCATAATCAGTCATCCTCAGGTTTAAAAGTAAAATAAACAAAAAAAAAACAGCTCGGGTCTTCAAATGCTGATACTTTCCTGCTTCTTGGCAGCTGCAAAGAGGGCCTCCCTTAGAAATCATGGAGCCCCATATAGCATGTCTGACAGTTCCCCTCTCTCAACCCCACACAGAGAAGGGACTTTAACCACTTGCTTACTGGGCACTTAAACCCCCCTCCTGTCCAGACCAATTTTCAGCTTTCAGCGCTGATGCACTTTGAATGACAATTGCGCAGTCATACAACACTGTACCCAAATTACATTTTTATCCAACAAATAAAGCTTTCTTTTGGTGGTATTTGATCACCTCTGCGGTTTTTATTTTTTGTTAAAATAATTTAAAACCTGTAATTTTTCTCCTTCATTGATGTACGCTGATGAGGCGGCACTGATGGGCATGGATAGGTGGCAGTGATGGGCCCTGATTGGTTACACTGATTGGCACCATTGGTGGGCATTGATAGGTGGCACGTGTGGGCATTGATAGGTGGCACGTGTGGGCATTGATAGGTGGCACTCGTGGGCATTGATATTTGGCACTCGTGGGCACTGTCAGGTGGCAATGGCAGGTGGCACAGATGAGGCATAATTGCCTGTTCCTCTTCGGGACCGATGTCCCTTGCAGATGAGCCGGTGATCGGCTTTTTTTTCTCCTCACGCTTTAAGTGCGTGGAAAAGAAAAAAACGATCACTGAGCTTTTGTTTTGATCATGTGATCAGCTGTCATTGGCTGACAGCTGATCACATGGTAAGGGGCTGGGAACGGCCCCTTACTCGAAACGGTGATCACAGCACGCACAGGGAGTGTGCACAGGGTAGGCCATCATATGAAATTCAGGTCCGCCCTTTGGCCGTCATTCAGCTATAGTGCGGACGTTAAGAGGTTAAATACCTTAATGTGAATGCACGGTATTCCCGCCAGCTACAGCTCCCAGTAACTAAACAAAAGCCCAGCAGCCTCATCCATTCAGCAGATAGAGAGGGGACAGTTTGCTGATTTTCAGGATCAGGCGAAGTAATCCTCCATGCATCAGCCTGCCCCGGCGGATTGGCATGGAAGAACGAGGCCAGACACTAAGGCATCTACTTCTAAAACATTCATTGAACGTCATACATATTCATACAGGCTTCATTCATTTTTGCCACAATTTCTGTAATATGCTCGTCATCGCCATCTAGAGGCCAAAATACAGTATAGATTTCTGAAATAGCTTGGTGAGAAAATACACCGCATTTGTGCCCACTCACATACCCTGTTTCCCCGAAAATAAGACCTAGCGTGATTGTCAGTGATGGCTGCAATATAAGCCCTACCCACCAAATAAGCCCTACCCTGTTTCCCCGAAAATAAGCCCTACCCTGAAAATAAGACCTACAAGGACTTTAACTAGGGCTTATTTGGGGGGTAGGGCTTATATTGCAGCCATCACCGACAATAACGCTAGGTCTTATTTTCGGGGAAACAGGGTAGGTATATGCTAGAGGTACACCGAATGTAAATTTTGGTGCACTTAGCCAAAAACCGAAAATGATAGTTTTTAAAATATATATATATATATATATATATATATTTTTATAATTGTATTATGTTCGACTTTTTAATTAATATCATCAATTTAAATTAATATGAATTTATTGTTGGTCATTATTGGCACCTTTAGTGCAAGAAGAGCTCAAGGAAAACGCAGTCTGCAATTTCTAACCATCATGTCTGCAATCTCTTGAACTTAAAGTGGAGTTCCACCCATATTTTAAACTTCATCTGAATGAGTCCCTTGCTGCCAGTCTACCAACATTTTGGCACTTTTTTTTTTTTACTTACTGTGTGTGGGTCAGGGTGTCCCTTGTAATATGCCTCTTCTCAGCCCCGGTGCCGTGCATCGAATCCTGCCACGCCTTGGCTCATGGGAGATGTTTGTCATCGTTCTCAAGACTCAGTGGGCATCGCTACAGGATTGCACTGCCATAACGGGGCGGCACTTCCTTGTTGCCGTCTGTTATGGCAACAAGATAATCTTCCTGCGCTAGCCCTGTGTAGACTGCGCATGCGTGAGATCGGGAGGTGCATGCTGGGTAACCAGTAGCACCTTATCCCAGAACAGCCTCCTAGTGGGCTTCACATGCCCACAGTGAAGATGGAAGCGGTCTACAATGATGAAATCAAAACGTGAGTCAATTAAAAAAACGGAATTGAACTGCGATTTAATTAATCACATGCATTAAAGTATTTAATGCAGTATAGCAGAATGGGTGAAAAAGAAATCTGTGTGAAACTCCGCTTTAAACACATTGCTAATATTACTAGCAACTTTTCCATTCAGTGCAGCTCTAGCAGACATGATCCAAGAGATCAATGCAGCCTCACCAGTGTCCCCTGTCGGATGCGGCCTCACCGGTGACCCCTGTCGGATGCGGCCTCACCGGTGCCCCCTGTCGGATGCGGCCTCACCAGTGCCCCCTGTCGGATGCGGCCTCACCAGTGCCCCCTGTCGGATGCGGCCTCACCAGTGCCCCCTGTCGGTTGCGGCCTCACCAGTGCCCCCTGTCGGATGCGGCCTCACCAGTGCCCCCTGTCGGATGCGGCCTCACCAGTGCCCCCTGACGGATGCGGCCTCACCAGTGCCCCCTGTCGGATGCAGCCTCACCAGTGCCCAGATCAGAGCAGCGATCTCCTGCTGTGTCACGGAGCTGGATTTGAATTGTCCGGGCTGGGCGGCCACAGTAAAAGTCCCACCCCCTGTAATCATGTCACACTCATTCACTTTCCTGGCATTGGATCAGTGTGCCATCTATCACAAGAGACATTGTTCCTGCAGACGCCCAGACAATTCAGCTCCGTGACACAGGATGATCACGCTCTGCATGATGAGGAGGGAGGGGAGGACTCTAAGATGCCAGGATGACACCCCTGCAATTTTCGGCCACCGGGGTGGACCGGCCCTTTTTTGGTGCCATTGTCGGCACCTTATCTTCTTTCAACCGCATGCCAAAAACACTGTTTTCGGCTGATGTGCTTTGGCGGCTGAAATTTCGGTGCACCACTAGTATATGCGTGTTTTCTGCATAGTTATCAGATTATTGCAAGAAAAGTTAGCAGAAGGTTCTGCATAAAATATGCACCTAAACTACCTGCCTATAGTTCTTTTACATGTGAATGAGTATTCACATTTACATGCATAAAATCTGTAGATATGCATGGCCCCGTGCACTGTATAATACATATGCTGCTAAACACGGAGTGCATTTTCATTTGTAGACACAGCTGTATATGTGGCCCCATTGATTCCTATAGTGCTCTGTTTAGATATGTACAACAAGAGACGCTGTATGCATCTAAAAACTGTGTTGTGCTTTTCTTTTTGTGTTGCAGGGTGGATGCATTGCAGACTACTGTAGTTTTGTAGTGAATGTCACTACAGTCTTTTGCGTTAAAGTATAACTAAAGGCAAACGTTTTTTGAACAGAGTGGGGAATGATTGGAATACCTATTAGGTTTTTATTGCTCTCCTTGCCCCTGTTATGAGATGAGATTCACCCTCTCTATTTGTCCTGTTTACCATTATTATTGAAAGTAAAACAAAAAATCCCAAATTTTCTGTTGTCCCCAGAAAAGTAATAGATGGGGAATCTTCTAATGTGAACGAGTTCTTGTGAGCTAGGGGTCCCCAAAGAATTATAGTCCAATATGCAGCGCTTAGTAGTATTATAGTTCATTCTTTGCAGAAAAACGGTAAATATTATGCAATAATGAGAAGGAGAAACTTCCACCACTTCCAGACTGTGTAGAAAGAAGCACACGTCACCCAAGTGAGTCAGATCTGCTTACCAGAAGTCAGATATAGGTGAGCATCAAACACAAAGTATGGATAGAAGTCGAGAAATGACCTAGCATCACGGGTGTCACTCTCCGGCAATATGGTCTCAAAATGGGTCCGGGGTAAGACAGCCAGATAAACTTCAGGTCACCGTAATCGAGTAATTTCACATGTCATGCAAAGCAAGGAGCAAAGCAAAAGCACATAGTGAAGCCCGTACAGGTAAATTAAAGATTTTTTATTTGTAGTACACTTACATTAATGAAGTCATAATACGGCATTGGATAAATAGGCTGGCTGATGCAAGCATGCTACTGAACGTGGAAAATTTTATTTATCCAATGCCGTACTGTTCAGTCAAAAAATGTATCACCCAGCTCAGCTGATTTTCAAATTGACTTTTATGGGCATAACAAAATAGTCCAGATATTGGGACTTTAAGGGGGCCAATAGGCTTGTGATAGGGATGAGCTCAAGCATGTTCAGACAAGAGTCCAAACCTGCCTGAGCTATCCTGCTGGGAAGGTGTCAAAACTAACAGCCAATCGTAAGCAGTGGAGGCATTCCCCACACCTACAGTAGTCAAAGGAGTGTATACAGTATGTGTGGCTGCGGGGCAGGGAATGTCACCTATGACTGGCTGTTGGCTTTGACAACTTCCTGGCGGGATAGCTCAGGTGGGTTTTGGACTCCTGTCTGAAGTCCGAACCTGCCTGAGCCCATCATTGGTCTATGATCAAAAGTAAATATTATCCAAAGGAACTATTCACCATAAAAAACATTTAAAAGGTGTTGTACAGCATACCACCCAAATCTTATACATATAACCTCCTAATAATATCCCAAAATATTTGTTAGTACCAGTTCACAATTTCAAAGGTGAGATGTTATAAACTCCCTATGTACGTTTCTCTGAACAAATCCACTTCTTCAGGAGTTATGTATGTTACCAATTCTAAAAGTTTTTATACAGTAATCATAGATTTGAGTACATTATATTTATATCATAAACATTTCTTTGATACTAGAGCGTATATATGCTGACTTACATGTTATTGTGAACTCATTGCACATCCAACATTACAAAAGCAGTTTAACAGGTCTGCAGAAAATGCCAGTGGAAGACTTCATGGGACCAATATGAGGAAGTAGCTCACTCCTGGAATAGATCAATTATATTTAAATATGAGTCTTTCAATGTATATAAAAGGGGCATGTGCCAATGATATGCTTTATAATTACAATACAATAATACAATTAGGATTAGATATAGTCTACCATGTCCCATAATTCCCCAGCATTCAGCAAGATGTTCTTAAAAATACTAAATATCATAAACTATACAGAATATCCATTACTAAAAACCCTCCTTTTACTAACTACCTCCAGAGTATTTGGGAATATTCTCACACACCCCAATGTATAGTGTACTTGCTTAATAGCCACTTCAATCAAGTCCCCTTGGAGCGAGTGCGCCATCTCTCTTAAATATCCCCCCATTATTATCAAAAACGAATGCCTAATGCATGTGATGATATCAGTAGCTTAATGATGTCAAGTAGTCTAACAGGCCATGCTTCCATGGACCGCAGTATGGTGACCATCTTAGTGGAGATGGAATGCTAGCTCCCAATCCTCCCATTCCCACCACCCTACACTCCTCGGGATACCTACAGTTCCAGAGGGAGGAGGGGGTAAGGGGGTAGAATGCAGAAAGAATCTACATCGCCAAAAGAAGGTCGAGGGCAGGCCCGGACTGGGACAAAAAATAGGCCCAGGAATTTTAGACTTAGCAGCCCGGGGGGGGGGGGGGGCATTCGCGGGGGCGGTTGATGGAGGGATGTGGGATTCCAGGATGTGTGGGTTTGATTACGTTAACTCCGGTTTTGATGGAGTACTGAAAATAGTATGAAGCAGCACAAGGTGAGGGTTGCTCTAATCCAGGGGCAACCTTTTGTACATAGTGTGCGAAAAAATGCTTTCAAATAAATTGGGAGTGCCAGATACATAAAATATAAAGTGTAAACTTCACACGGAAAGGAATCTTTATAGTTAAGTAAATGCTGTAAACCACTTGAAACAACAAACTTTGCACCATCACACCTCAGATCAGCCCCAATTTCTGCAAGTAACTGGCTTTGTGAATACTGCGTAATAACTGGCTTTGTGACTACTGAAAAGCCCGTTATAAAGTATTAACCCTTGTACACACCACTAAACTGAAATTTATTCCTCAAATTATATATGCAGTGTATGTGTTTATGGAATGATTGTATGATATATACGTTATTTCTCACATTTCGGGCATAAATAAAGATTAAAAAAAAAGATACTTAGAAGTTTTTGAGATAGGACTACCAAATGTTATCAAGATAAGATAGAGAAAAAACTGAGTTCAGTAGTGTGTTACATAAAGAATACAGGGCTAAGGAGTGCGCTACATAAAGAATGCAGGGCTCAGGAGTGCGCTACATAAAGAATGCAGGGTTAAAGAGTGCGCTACATAAAGAATGTAGGGCTCAGGAGTGCTCTACATAAAGAATGCAAGGCTCAGGAGTAGGACAGAGGATGCTTAGATAAAATGCATAATAAATAGGAATGATAATGTGCCAGTAATTAAAAACGTAAACAGGCATGGAATATCATATCATGAAGATATTAAAATAATGTGACATAAATGTGATAAAGTTGTAAAATACGTGTCTGTGATGCAATTCTCACAGAGAAAGGAATATAAATAGTGAAACGAAAAGCTGGGTGAATCCAGTTCAATGGAGTGAAAATAAAAATAAAGTGTGAATGCGATTAACGGAATCGCATAAGGGAAAGAAATTGCAATCTGAGTCGCAAAGGAGAGACTACAGTTGTTGAAACATATATTCAGTGACTGAAGTGAAAATACATATAAAATGTATATAAAACACAGGGTAAAATCGCAAATCAAGTAATAAAATATAATATAAAGCAATAAGTGTCCATAAAGGAGAAGTGTGAAATAAAGTTCATTCCATCAGTGCAGTGCAGGTGATTCCGTTGGTGGGATATGAACTGTGCGATTATTTAGCTGTGGGTGTCTTGAGTGGTTTCTAGCGATTCCATGCGATCCTAGTGGGGGAGGTGTGGATGGTCCCTTACCTTACAGCTGTAAGGTTACAGCATGTGAAAATATGGCTCTTTGTGGTTCTTGGTAACCTTCCTCCTTTGGGTGTCTGATGGGTGTCCCAGGTTCTGGTAGTGCTTTAGCGGTATATCCGGTTGTGGGGAGGGGGGGGGGGGGGCTCGCATCAGTATATGTAGAGGAAAGGAAGGAGCCTCATAGTGTAGTAAGTTATGTAAAAAATATTTTATTCCAAGTAAAACAATAGTTTCTAGGTAAAGGGGGTACTCACATTTGGGAGAAAAACATTTTGGGACCCCAGCCTAGCACAACGACCGGAAGTGACGCTCATTGCTGCTATCGAGCTCGCTGCTCGTTTGTACCTTATACTTTGTTTTTCTCCCAAATGTGAGTACCCCCTTTACCTAGAAACTATTGTTTTACTTGGAATAAAATATTTTTTACATAACTTACTACACTATGAGGCTCCTTCCTTTCCTCTACATATACTGATGCGAGCCCCCCCCCCCCCCCCCCACAACCGGATATACCGCTAAAGCACTACCAGAACCTGGGACACCCATCAGACACCCAAAGGAGGAAGGTTACCAAGAACCACAAAGAGCCATATTTTCACATGCTGTAACCTTACAGCTGTAAGGTAAGGGACCATCCACACCTCCCCCACTAGGATCGCATGAAATCGCTAGAAACCACTCAAGACACCCACAGCTAAATAATCGCACAGTTCATATCCCACCAACGGAATCACCTGCACTGCACTGATGGAATGAACTTTATTTCACACTTCTCCTTTATGGACACTTTTTGCTTTATATTATATTTTATTACTTGATTTGCGATTTTACCCTGTGTTTTATATACATTTTATATGTATTTTCACTTCAGTCACTGAATATATGTTTCAACAACTGTAGTCTCTCCTTTGCGACTCAGATTGCAATTTCTTTCCCTTATGCGATTCCGTTAATCGCATTCACACTTTATTTTTATTTTCACTCCATTGAACTGGATTCACCCAGCTTTTCGTTTCACTATTTATATTCCTTTCTCTGTGAGAATTGCATCACAGACACGTATTTTACAACTTTATCACATTTATGTCACATTATTTTAATATCTTCATGTTATGATATTCCATGCCTGTTTACGTTTTTAATTACTGGCACATTATCATTCCTATTTATTATGCATTTTATCTAAGCATCCTCTGTCCTGCTTATTGATTTTATCCGGATTTTATTTCCCTGTTCTTTTATCTGAGTTTTAGCTTAGTTTAATTTGTTTGCGCGACACTACTCCTCTACTCTACTATTTTCTGGGTTCAGACATTTCCCCCAGTGTGCGCTGCATCGCATTAGTTTGGTCCTTGTGTGAGCGCAGGATTACCTTTTTACCTATATAAGGCTCAGGAGTGCGCTACATAAAGAATGCAGGGCTCAGGAGTGCGCTACATAAAGAATGCAGGGCTCAGGAGTGCGCTACATAAAGAATGCAGGGCTCAGGAGTGCTCTACATAAAGAATGCAGGGTTAAAGAGTGTGCTACATAAAGAATGCAGGGCTCAGGAGTGCGCTACATAAAGAATGCAGGGCTCAGGAGTGCGCTACATAAAGAATGCAGGGTTAAAGAGTGCGCTACATAAAGAATGCAGGGCTCAGGAGTGCGCTACATAAAGAATGCAGGGCTCAGGAGTGCGCTACATAAAGAATGCAAGGTTAAAGAGTGCGCTACATAAAGAATGCAGGGCTCAGGAGTGCACTACATAAAGAATGCAGGGTTAAAGAGTGCGCTACATAAAGAATGCAGGGCTCCGGATTGCACTACATAAAGAATGCAGGGCTAAGTAGCGCTCAGGAGCATGCTACATAAAGAATGCATGGCTTAGGAATGTGCTACATAAAGAGTGCAGGGCTCAGCAGTGCACTACTTCAAGAATGCAGGGCTCATGAGTGGGCTACATAAAGAATGCATGGCTCAGGAGTGCGCTACATAAAGAATGCATGGCTCAGGAGTGCGCTACATAAAGAATGCATGGCTCAGGAGTGCACTACATAAAGAATGCAGTGCTCAGCTGTACCCATCTATGCAGCCTGACCAGTGCCCAGCAATGCAGCCTCCCAGTGCCCATCTATGCAGCCTCACCAGTGCCCATCTATGCAGCCTCACTAGTGCCCAGCAATGCAGGCTCACCAGTTCCCATCTATGCAGCCTCACCAGTGCCCAGCAATGCAACCTCACCAGTGCAGGGGATCTGAGAGGAGAGCTGGCCATGTCATCACACAGGCCATCGTTGCCTGCTGTGACAGCTTTAATTTGAATCACTACCATACTGCTGTCATACCAGTGCCGCCTCCTGGATCGACTCCTACCGATGATAGACAGCACATGTCCCAGCATTGAACAAGTGTGCTCTCTATCAAAGGAGCCAAACCAGGAGACGGGACTTGTGTGACAGTGGGCACCCAGTGATTCAAATATAAGCTGTCACAGTGGGCAATGCTGGCCTGACACCCCCCAGTGTGGCATTTGGGCCAGACCGCACCCCCCCCCCCCCTCTGCCTCAGCACCTGCCCAGGATCGGCTTTGCACAGGGCGGCCATCAAAAATTTTGGGGCCCCTTACACAGCTTTAGGCCTGTCAAGAAAAGTTCCCTTTTTTATATACAAGGGTCTCCTTTGTCTACGGCTACTAGGGTGGGACAATGCCTGTTCTGCTGTTGTTGCCCTGCTGTATTTCCCTGGATGGCGCTGCTTACCATGCATGCATGGGTCATGGGTTTTGCACAGGTGCAGTCCAGATTCCACATCATGACAATGTCGATGTATTGCCATGAAGCGGACACTGGCAACGACATGATGGACATACTTTTAGTTGTTTGCAGGTAAGGCATACTATTGAAATGATGGGTATTCCCTACACATGATGCGTGAAAAAATATGCCCATATTTGGTCACACCTGTATGTGTGAACTGAGCTTGTAAGTAAATGCAAAAAAAAAACAATCCTCCATAAACAGAAATGATTCTCTAAATTAATAAGTGTTCATATAATAGCGCTAGCATGCAGATTGCTGTGAACACTGCGCTCTGCTGTTTATTAAGGATTATTATTAGTTTGTGTGGTGAGTTTATACTTTTCACTGTATAAAGTTTGGATAACACAGGGTTAAATGGAAGGGTCGAAAATGAAGTTCACAATATGTGGACATACAGACTGATCGGGGGATGCTTATACAGTGATGTGTGCCTGTTTGAGAGATTTGTGTCAGCTATGGGGGAGAGACTGCAAACTTAGCAGCACCCCCATACACACACACACCCGCCTGCTGTTTCGACTCCTCCAGTGTCTCATGTCCTGCAAGAAAATCCGTCCTGTGTCCCGACATTAGTCAGCTTATCTTCACAAACTTTCCACAGCACAGCTCAACTCCCACGCTGCACAGTAGCATTAACTGGGCTCCGGCATCTCTCAGAAGGGCACTGGAGACCGAGGTGAGGGGAAGGGAGGAGGATCGGAGTGCAGGAAGGGTGCAGAGCGAGCGTGCACAAGACTCGGGGAGATTAAAAGGATACTCGGATCTTCTGTACACCGTCTGGCAATGTATGTGTTTAGAAGCAATGATGCTGCAGTGCTGTTCCCACAGCCCAGATTCCAGACTGAGCTGTAGCGGGATTTGGTAGGCGTAGAATGCCTCCACTCCTACCACCACCACCAGCATATGCGGAACATCAGCGGCCGGCCCTGCATGTCTTAATCCTCGGCTAACCCTTCATGTCACAGCCAGACATGCGGCCCTCGGCCCACCGGACAAATGCCCGGTGTGCCCTATGGCCAGTCCGGGCCTGACACTGACCACTACAACACACTGACCACTACAACATACACTACACACTACACTACACTGACCACTACAACACACACTAACCACTACAACACACACTACACTGACCACTGCAATACACACTACACTGACAACTGGAAGCCTACAGGCATAGAGGTAACCAACAGCCAGAAGGTTCGCTGGTGAATCATGGAAGGGCACCAGCGACCATGCTGGGGAGGATGGAATCCCTGCCTAAAGGTGTAGCGCCCGATGGCTGCACGCTATGGGCAGAGTCTAGTAGATGGTGGTACCTGCGGTGCTGGAGGACATGGGGCCGGCTTAGGCCAAGTTGGTGTCCGAGGGGTCTACAAAACGGAGCCATGTCTCTTGAAAGTGGAGAGCCAAAGACCAGGGGAGCCGAAGGTGTCCGGAGCGCGACAATGACGTCAGCACATGACCCCATTCACCCAATCACAGGGGCAGCCAGAAACTAAACATGGCGGCTGGAGCGCAGGCCGTGGGGACACAGGAAATATAAAGTTTGGGGGACAGAGCCAGGATTTCAACGCCACTGGTCGCTGGGCAGGTGGGGCCCTCCAGGCAACTGGGGCCCCCGGGCAACTGCCCAGTGGAAAAGACGTGCCCTGGGGAGCCGCCGCAGAAATGCGGGAGTATCCCACACCTTCCGGGAGACTTGAGATGTCTGCATGTATTCCAATAGCCCTGTATACACAAGTGCAATGCGTTCCAGTGCAGTCAACAAATATATAACGTTGCATTTTTTCAGTATTGAATGCATCTGGAACACAGAAAAATGCATGGAAAACACATCGGAATGCATATGTCCTGAACTGAGATAAAGAAAAAAAAGAGGGAGGAAAAAGGCATCAGAACGCCTCCAAAAACGTGCGTGCAAAAACGCACCTACAAGGGCTAGTTTACACTTGCTTCAAATCATGGCTTCGGACACTCTCTGAACGCCAGTCAAAGCCCCTGTCACTAAATAAAATGGTTAGATTATGTCGTGTTTACACCTTGCTTTTGCTTGGTGCTTCGATGAGGCTTTGGTGGAGCTTCAATGGGGCTTCAGTGGGGCTTCGGTGAGGCTTTGTGGGACTTCAAAGAGGCTTCAGTGGGGCTTCAAGCGAGCTTTGCATTCGACTTTTATGGAGGCTTTGAAGACGCTTTGAAGCACCACTGAAGCTACATAGGGTATAATTTTTGAAGCAAAGCATGGTGTAAACAGGACTGTACGCTAATCATTTTATTTAGTGACAGGAGCTTTGACTTGCAATCAGAGAGTGTCCGAAGCCATGTTTTGAAGCAAGTGTAAACTAGCCCTTGCAGGTGCGTTTCTGCACGCACGTTTTTTGAGGAGTTCTGATGCCTTTTTCCTCCCTCTTTATTTTCTTTATCTCAGTGTTCAGAGAGCTTTAACAAAGCCTGTCCGAATGGAGTAGGGCCGCTCAGGCTGCTTTGTCTGTGGCTGAGTGACAGGAGGCAGGGCCGGACTGGCCTGTAGCGCTCCCCTCCCTCCTCCTCCTCCACTACATGTCACACACAACAGTCGGAGCTGAGTGTAAAAAAACAAAAGTCCCGCCCTCCTCCTAGACCAGCTCGTGTGATAGACAGAACACTGCGTCTATCAAGCTGGTCTAGGAGGAGGGCGGGACTTTTGTCACAGCGCGGCCAAAGTTTTCGCACTGAATTCCGAGACACAGCGGGGGATGCCTGCTGTGTGTAATCCAGGCACTGACCATAGTGAGGCTGCGATTATGGGCACTGTAAGGCTGCGGTTTTGGGCATGGTGAAGCTGCAATAATGAACATGGTAAGGCTGTGATTATGGGTACGGTGAGGCTGTGATTATGGGCACGGTGAGGCTGCATTTAATTGGGGGGGGGGTTTCAGCGGGGGCGCAAAACCTCCCTGAAATGAGTTTGCCAGCTCCTTGAAATTAGATTTTGCAGGTTGGTATGTCTGATGTTTTACCATGCTATATCTGTTTATGAGGAGGATGGCCTTACATTTTGTGGGGGAGAGTGTAAAGTATGTAAAAAATGTACACCCCCCAAAAAAAAATAAAACCCTGTTATATTCTTAGTAATAACATCCTGCAACTAAAGCTCTGTTTTTAGGGAGAGGGCACATTTCTTAATGCACAGTAAGTGGAAAGGGGAACCTAGTTCCCTGTTTCTGGTGGGAACTTCCTGTCAGTTGCACCCTTATTCCCTCAGAGGAACACATGGCTTCTGTTTCATTGCAGGTAGGAGATATTATTCTGTGAGCCATAACGTGGCCTGAGGTAGAATAAAATGACCTAGTCTATGTTCCTGTGACAAGTAAAACAATTCCAGTGTGATCAGAGAACAAGCTGTAGGATTTTCAAAGTTGGTTTACAGATGTTCCCAGCAGACAGAGCAGATGGGAGAGTTGCATTTTATCACTGGAATGTGAGTCAGAATGATATTATAGTATACCTGCACAGGTTATATGTACATCCTATATACTGTATGATTGTTCTGTCAGTTACACCCCTTTTCCCTTAAACCCCTTTCACACTGGGGCGCTTTTCAGGCGTTTAAAGGGCTAAAAATAGCGCCTGCAAGGCACCGCTCATGCCTCCGTGCTTTCACACTGGGGCGGTGCGCTTGCGGGACAGGTAAAAAAGTCACGCAAGCAGCGCGGTCCCTAGGGCGGTGCGGGAGCGGTGTATACACTGCTCCTGCCATTGGAATCAATGGGCAGCGCTGCCTAAGCGCCTGCAAGTGCTTCGGCAGCGGCACTTTCAACCCTTTCCTCGGCTGCTAGCGGGGGTTAAAAGCCCCCTGCTAGTGGCCGAAAAGCCGATAACGCCCTCCCTGCCCCAGTGTGAAAGTAGCCTCACAGTGATGCCTTCTATTTCATTGCAGCTACCATTTATTAACCACTTGACCTCTGGGAGATTTACTCCCCCTTCATGACCAGGCTATTTTTTGCGATACGGCACTGCGTTACTTTAACTGCATCCACTGTATCCAAATTAAATTTAAGTCATTTTTTCCCCACAAATAGAGCTTTCTTTTGGTGGTATTTGATCACCTCTGTGTTTTTTTTTTTTTTTGCACTATAAAAAAAAAACTCGCACTTTGAAAAAAACAAATTTTTTTTACTTTCTGCTATAAAACATATCCAATAAAAATGTAAAAGATCACATTTCTTCCCAAAATTTTGAGCAACATGTATTCTACATGTTTTTAGTAAAAAAAAAAACATCCCAATAAGCGTATATTGATTAGTTTGCGCAAACGTTATAACGTCTACAAACGATGGAATTTTTTTTTATACAAGTTAGGCCCCTTTCACACTGGGGCGGTGCGGGGCGGCGACGGTAAAGCAGCGCAATATTTAGCGCTGCTTTACCATCGTTTTACCCGCGGTATGCGGCCGCTAGCGGGGTGGTTTTAACCCCCGCTAGCGGCCGCAAAAGGGTTAAAAACCTCCGCAAAGCGCCGCTGCAGCGGCGGTTTGCGGGCGGTATCCCCGCGGTTTCCCATTGATTTCAATGGGAAGGAGCGGTATAGGAGCGGTAAATACACCGCTCCTTCACCGCTCCAAAGATGCTGCTAGCAGGACTTTTGTTGCGGTCCTGCTAGCGCACCGCTCCAGTGTGAAAGCCCGCCGGCTTTCACACTGGAGTGAATGGGGCCGGTTTTTTCAGGCCTGAAAACCGCCCCAGTGTGAAAGCAGCCTTATGGTGGTGATCAGCAACTTATAGCGGGACTGCGATATTGCCGCAGAAAGTCTGACACTTTTGACACTTTATGGGAACCAGTGACACTAATACAGTGGTCAGCATGGTTAATTTTGTCGACTAAATTAATACAATTTTAGTCGACTAAAATACGACTAAAACAATTGAGATGACTAAGACTAAAATGGCATTTTAGTCAAAAGACTATGACTAAAACTAAATTGAAATTTGACGTCAAATAACACTGGTCTGTAGTGCATGTTCAAACCTTATCATAAATAATAACACATTCGATTTTTCACTCCAGGAGTATATAATAAGTTTGGAAATTGTAGAGAAATGCTTAAATAATGCATTTTAACTCAACTATATACATAAGATTTTAGTCGACTAAATACCACTTAAACAATTTCAGAAGACTAAAATGCCATTTTAGTCAAAAGACTTAGACAAAAACTAAATAGAATTTTGCTGCCAAAATGAACACTGGTGGTCAGTGCTAAAGATATGCACTGTCACTGTACTAATGACATTGGCTGGGAAGGGGTTAAACATCTAGGACTTTCAAAGGGTTAAATATGTGCCTAATCAATGTTTGTGTGTACTATGTGTGCTGTTTTTACTAAGGGATCCCTGCTGACAGAACATAGCTCTGCCTTGTTTACATAGGCAGCACTCTGTTCTTTGTCTCTCCTTGCCGATCAGCGGGTGATGGTGGACATCCATTGGGCAGCACCCGCTTATCGGCTTGTGCTGTGTTTAATCACAGCACAACCCCCTACCTGGAAGTGCCGGATCACGTATTAGGTAACTATATTTGGCAAGTGGTTAAAGTGGTAATAAAGTAAAACGTTTCACATTTCCCTCCAGGTAGGTAAACTTATAAAAAGTCTTACCATAGATGCCTGTGAAATGGCTGGAACTTGCGCGGTTTAGTAGATATGGTCGTTGGCTGCAACTGAATTCATCACTAGCGCACGTACAATTCTCTCTGCATTCACGGAGCACTGAAGGCCCAATCACACTATGTGCAGCTACCTGCATTTTTCCTTATGGAAACTGCAATGACAATCAGAGAACAGTTTTTGATGTGTCACGTTCACACCAGGATGCAGTGTTTCTCTACGTTTCAGAGCTGTGCGATATTATGCAACATATTTGCAAATCGCATTGCTTCGCACAGCAAGCCCAGCCCGCCACTGCCACACGATTCTATAGCCCAAATTGTGCTGCCTGCACTGCAGGGTAGTGTGAACGGTCCCTGAAGGGTCACTATCATGACCCCCAATCAAACAGGCGGAGATTGTGGACCCAGAAGGAAGACCAGGTGACGGTGGAAGCGACGGGAGCCATGACAGCTCGGCATTAAAGGGCTCCACATGAAAGGTAATTGTGTCATAATTGCTAGTATGCAGTGCATACTAGCACATTATAGAATTACCCTGCAAAAGACAATTTTCATAGTTGCCAACTGTCCTGCATTTCCCGGGATTTAGACCTTTGTCCCGATTTTAGCGTTTTCCCGGAAAATGTCCTGGGAAATCTGTGTTTTCCCGTTTTTTCACTGCCGCTGCTGATAGAGGTCCGCGGCCGGCAGTGCATTGTCTCCGCCAGCCACCATTTTACAGTTGACCAGCTCTCGTGGAGCCTGGTTAGTTGTCGAGGGGATCAAAGAAGAGGTGGAGCCAGCCAGGTGGCTGCCAATAGAAATTGAGCTGCCGCTAACCCCTCGCCCCGTGGCCTGCTGCCGGTCTGTGGGGCGGGGGGTTGGCGGCAATTTCTATTGGCAGCCACCCGGCTGGCTCCGCCTCTTGTTTGTTCCCCTCGACGACTGGCCAGGCTCCACAAGAGCTGGTCAACTGTAAAATGGTGGCTGGCGGAGACTCCGGGACCCTGCTGGGGGACACCTGATGTAAGGAGGGACTCCGCTGGGGGACACCTGATGTAAGGAGGGACTCCGCTGGGGGACACCTGATGTAAGGAGGGACTCCGCTGGGGGACACCTGATGTAAGGAGGGACTCCGCTGGGGGACACCTGATGTAAGGAGGGACTCCGCTGGGGGACACCTGATGTAAGGAGGGACTCCGCTGGGGGACACCTGATGTAAGGAGGGACTCCGCTGGGGGACACCTGATGTAAGGAGGGACTCCGCTGTTTATTTTTTAATTTAACACGTTTGAAAAATTGTTGCGCAAATACTGTGCAACATAAAACGTCGCAACGACCCCATTTTATTCCCTATGGTGTCTGCTAAAAAAACATATATAATGTTTGGGGGTTCAGAGTAATTTTCTAGCAAAAAGATTATGATTTTTACATGTAGGAGAGGAGTGCCAGAATAGGCCCGGTATGGAAGTGGTTAACCTGTTCCCGCCCAGCATATTGTCAATTGACAGCTGGGTAGGCGCACTGTTGTTTTGGGAGGACATCCTGTGAGGTCCTCCCAGGATCATTATACATGTGCGCACCACGGACCATGCTCTGGCGCAATCTGTCACCCATCGTGTCCATCGAATGTCCTGCATTTCTGCAAAAGGAAAAAAGCATGAAAAAAACGCATTGGTGTGAATGGAGCTTACAGCAGGATTAGGTTATAAAAAAATATCCGATGCTTTGAACATCTCACAAATCATTGAATGATGCTAATAGATAATACAATTGATATCACAATACCTTATTAAAAAATTATATATAAATCCACATAAAGCGTCAATAAAGTCCAGTAGAGTCCATAAATAAAAAATGATTACTTTATAATGCTTAAATGATAAAGTGATAAGTGCTCATAAAGTGTCTAGTGCTAATTGTCCACAAATAAAAAGTAAAAAGATGTTTTATATCTTCTCCTCTCAATAAGGTGCTTGCAGTGCAGGTGACTAATCCGTGCTCTTATTCAAAATGCACTCACCAGATACTTCCTACCCCACGTGGGGTGTTATGTAGCCACAGTATTTGCCACTGTGTAGCACCCTGGGAGATTGGTCCTTTGTGGTATTAGCGTTCCTCCAAGTTGTTAATATATAAGGAAGAGAGGGATGCCCATAGCGTGATATCGCTTGAAAAACATTTATTTTAATAAAAAGTGTTGAGATATACTCACATTTGAACAAAAAAAATCAGACATTTACTGCTGACACAAACGCTCAAGGAAAAAAAACTGTCTACGGCCTCAAACGGAAGTGACGATAAGACGTACTGTTGCCCCGCCCTACACGTTTCATCACACTAGACGTCATCTGGAGCTTTTTTCCTTTGTTTTTGTTTTTCCTGATTTTAAATCAAAAAAATCAGATAAAAAAAAAAATTAAAAATACAGATTTTAATTGAAATCATTGATTTATATCTAGAAGTCGACCGATATGGGTTTTTAGAAATTGCGGCTCACCGATGGCCGATATATGATGCCAATTTTTTTTTTTGGGCCGATATGTTAGGCCGATTTTTTTTTTTAAATTTTTCCCCTTCAGCTCATAAAATCTAACAGTTAGACCCCTTTCACACTGAGGCGTTTTTCAGGCGCTTTTGGGCTAAAAATAGCGCCTGTAAAGTGCCTGAAAAACGGCTCCCCTGCAGTCTCAGTGTGAAAGCCTGAGTGCTTTTACAGTGAGGCGATGCGCTGGCAGGATGTTAAAAAAAAAAAAAACTCCTTTGGAGCGGTGTACACCACTCCTCCACTACTCCTGCCAATTGAAATGAATGGGCACCACTGTCGAAGAGCCTGGAAAGCGATCGGGCAGCATTGCCAGATGGGCACATTTAACCCCTTCCTCGGCCGCTAGCTGGGTTATAAGCGCCTCACTAGCAGCCGAATAAAATGATGGTAAAGCGCCGCTAAAACTAGCAGCGTTTTACCGTCAACGTCTGCCTGCTCCAGTGTGAAAGCAGCCTTAAAGAGGAGTTTCCATAAAAAATAAAAAAATGTAATTAAAAGTCAGGAGCTACAAATACTGCAGCTGCTGACTTTTAATAATTGGACACTTACCTGTTCCAGGGTCCAGCAATGCGGGGGAAGCCCCGCTCGCCCCCCCCCTCCGCTCGGTGCCGTGATTGGCCGCACAGTCATCTGGGACCTGTCACGTGTCTCAGATGACTGACAGGAGGGAGGGGGCAGAGCTGAGCCCTTCCTGCACTGAGGGGAAGTGATGTCACCAACCCAGGCGCTGAAGGAGGCAGACTACGAGGGCCCCCCTAGCAACAGGCATTTAGAGGTGAGTTAAAAAAAAACATTTCCAAAAGTTTTTTTTCTTTTTTTTTTCTTTTTTTTTGTGCAACATCACTTTAAGTAATAAGTGATACAGAAAATGTATAAAATGTATTAAACAAAACAAACCTCCAATCAGTTCACTTGTATGTATAATTTAGATAACAAAAAAAACTATATCTTGAACATTAAATACACAAAAACAGGTAATCAAAACTTTTGGACAAAAAAAAAATGGGCTAACTTTACTGTTTTTTTAAATTCATTAGTGTATTTTTTCCCAAAAAATTGCATTTGAAAGACCGCTGCGCAAATACCGTGTGACATAAAATATTGCAACAACCGCTATTCTATTACCTAGGGTCTCTGCTAAAAAAAAAATATATATAATTTTTGGGGGTTCTAAGTGATTTTCTAGCAGAAAATACAGGAATTTTACTTGTAAGCAACAAGTGTCAGAAAAGATTTAGGCTTTAAATGGTTAAACTGAGAACTCCTACACACAGAGTTCAGTTCATTGATAAGTATAAACATTGTATCTCTTTGGTCTTTTTCTCACACTTGGCAGGCTGCCCAGACAAGTCGCTCCAGGGAAAACTTCACGCAACTTGCATTGACTTCTATCAGAATTAAAGCGGTTCTGCACCCATTTCATTTAGTAAATCTCTTTGCCTTCCAAATAAGGCAAAGAGTACTAAATGAAATGTTTTTTTTTTTTTTTTTTTTACTTACCTTGTAATTGATGACTTCCGGTCTTCTCTCTCTTCGGCGGCGGGCGGGGTCTCTGCGTCGATCGTCGTCACGCCGCACTGTCTCCTGGGATCTGGTGTCATTGATCCCAGGAGTCAGTGCGGGCATCTTCCGAAATCTCGCGAGATTTCGGCCACATCTTCCGAAATCTCGTGAGATGTCGGCAGATGTGCCGTTACTGCGCACACGCGAGTAACGGCGGTGCATGCTGGGCCATCTAAAGTGCCTGTGGGGTTTCACATGCCCACAGGCAAGATGGACCCCAGCAGACAAGAAGAAGATGAAGATGAAAACCGGCGGCGATCGAGATGGAAGATGGAACAGGTAAGTCCCCCAATTGAGCTATATGCCCTTGGCATATAGCCCAAAAAAAAAAAAAAGAGTGCAGAACCGCTTTAATTTGCAAGTCGCGCTGAAGTTTTAAAATCTGCCTTTTTATCAGCACAATCGGCTGATGCCGATTAATTAAAAAACGCCAAATATTGGCCGATGTATCGGTCGACCTCTATTTATATCCACCCTGGTCAGTAGATCTGGGCCCCAAGCCTCTGTGTACCCTGTCAAATTTCAGATTAGCAGGTGGGACAAATCCAGCACCTTGTGTAGGACGGCAGTTACCGTGTCAACCAGGTTCTCAATGTCTGTAGCTTCGGGGAGGCACAACAACAACCGACGGCTCTGGTTTTTCAGGTCCTGTGAGTCATGGGCTCTTTCCTTATTCTGTCACCCGTTGTTGCAACACTGTCAGGGAGGATTCCCCAGTGGTTGGATGCTCTGAACACCTCAGTTCTAACTGCATGCTTTTGGTGGTGTGCATCTTCCAATCAGGGGATGAGCGCCTATATCTCTGTTTTTAGTTGAAAGGGCTTGGATGAGTGCCTGATGATCTTCATCAACCCAAGGCGTCCCTACACGATGCAAGGTATCGTGGGCGTCAGCATGCAGAGCTGCCGGTGTCTCTGAGAATGTGTCGGAGGCCATAGAGAGGGTAGGTGAAGCAGGTGGCTTCTCGAGAGGGACCGTGTGGCATCTTGGTGCCGTGAGACATCCTCTGAGATTTGGGAAGAAACGCTGTACACTGTCGGTTTTAGATCCACTGGTTGTCTTGGCAGCAGATTTTGCCTTGTGCCTCCTTTTGCTGAGAGCATGCCACTGAATAAAGTGCAAAATAAGCCAGGAAAACCAGGAGGAAGCCCCTCTGAATGTCAGAACTCCTGGCAGGAAAATGCACTGAAAATTGGCTTGGGCAGGAAGGGGGGAAAGTGCCCAGTATTGAAGTTGTTTACTTTACAGCATTTTTTTCATACCTGCCTAAAACTTTTACACAGTACTGTATATTATAGCGCAGCACATTTTATATAATACTTCATAAAGTGTGTTACCAGGCATTTTTCAACGTACTGTAGCAGTGTAAACCCAGATGTAAATCTGTGTATTGATCATGAAATGCATTGCAAAGCAACATACACACATTAGTGCATTACCAATCAATTTTCGAGGCCTTTTATACAAATTCATCCACAATGAGGGGGAATGCTCTTCCATACATTGTGGTAACATATGACTCAGAAAATGCTGCATTCGATGCATCAAATAGGACTGCTTTGGTGTGAATGTGCTCCAATACAACCCCAATTCCATAAAGGTTGGAAGGTGTTTTGGCCTTGTACACAGAGATTTCTCCAGATTCTTTTGATAATATGTACTGTAGATGATATATTTAAAGTCTATGCAATTTCCGTTTAGGAACAATATTCTGAAATTAGAGAGAAGGGGGGGGGGGGGGGGGGGGGGGGGTTCTCCCGCACTATCACTACAGTTGAAAGTGACAGTATGTGTGTGTGTGTGTGTATATATATATATATATATATATATATATATATATATATATATATATATATATATCTCTATCTATATATCTCTATCTATGTGAATAAATTAAAGGCGTAACTGCTGCAAGCACCGTTAGGTGACTCCGGAACCAAGCATAAACCATATTAGTGAATGGTGCTGTGTTGTTGAAGTAATACAAAGACTGTATGTAATAATGCAAGTTGAAATGATACACAAAATGAAAAGCCAACTCTAATATAAACCTTATGTAATTTCTAAAGTGCAACAGTGAAGTACTCAAAAATGAACACAAGATGGCAGTAAAACTCCAAAGTCCACTGCATAAACCTCCTTAACCGGACCATTTGGCTGGCCAAAGACCAGAGCAAATTTTGCAATTTGGCACTGCGTCGCTTTACCTGACAATTGCGCAGTCATGCGACGTGGCTCCCAAACAAAATTGACGTCCTTTTTTTCCCACAAATAAAGCTTTTTTTTGGTGGTATTTGATCACCCCTGCGGTTTTTATTTTTTGCGCTATAAACAAAAATAGAGCGACAATTTTTTTTAAAAAAACGCATTATTTTTTACTTTTTGCTGTAATAAATATCAACAAAAAATATATTTAAAAAAATATTTTTGGTAAAAAAAATCGCAAAAGCTTTTATTGATTGGTTTGCGCAAAAGTTATAGAGTCTACAAAATAGGGGTTCGTTTTATGGCATTTTTATTAATAATTTTCTTTTTACTAGTAATGGCTGCGTCCTGCGATTTTTTTTTTTATCGTGACTGCGACATTATGACGGGAACATCGGACAATTTTGACACATTTTTGGGACCCTTGTAATTTTTACAGCGACCAGTGCTATAAAATTGCACCGATTACTGTAAAAATTACACTGGCAGTGAAGGGGTTAACCACTAGCTCGCTAGGAAGGGGTTAAGTGTGTCCTAGGGAGTGATTCTAACTGTTAGGGGGCGTGGCTACGTGTGACACATTACTGATCATCATAGCTCCCGATCACAGGGAGCTATGATCAGTGACAGTGTCACTAGACAGAATGGGGAGATGCTTGTTTACATTAGCATCTCCCCGTTCTTCATCTCCATGAGACGATCGTGGGTATCCCCGGGGACATCGAGTCCTCAGGACCCACGATTCTACTCACGGAGCTCACGGCAGTGACCACACGGCGGCAAATTCAAAGGGATGTACCTGTACGCTCATTTGCCCAGCCGTGCCGTTCTGCCTACGTATATGTACATGCTGCGGTCGGCAAGTGGTTAAAGCGCTATAGTGAAAAAATTTCCAGTGCAAATAAGCAAAGCTGCAAAATCAAAATATTTTGGATTTGCAGCTTTGCTTATTTCCACTGGATGTTTTTTTTTTTCATACACTAATAATAATCTGACATTTTTGTAAATTTTTAGACAGATTTTCACAGATTGGTGAACCTATGCCCATTTTTATTTCTGAGACACTCTGACTCGCTAAGATGCTCGTTTTATAGCCAATAATGTTACTGACCTGTTGACAATGAACCTGATTAGTTGCAAAATGTTCTTCCAGCTCTTCCTCTGCCAGCTTTTTGGTGCTCTGTCCCAAGTTTTTTGAGACATGTTGCTGCCATCAGTTTCAAGATCACTTAACTTTTTTCCTTAAAATGGTAAATTTTGTCAGTTTAAACATTTGATATGTTTTCTATTTTCTATTGTGAAGAGATGTTTATGAGATTTGAAAATCATTGCATTCTGTTTCATGTAGATTTTACAGTGTGCCAACTGTCTACAAGATCCTGCAAAGATGGCCACAATAGAATTGCCGACTTTGGGCAAGCAATGGACAACAAGCTTTGAAAGGACATTGCAGGGACCCTCGGTGATGCTGCCCCAGAGGTAGGTCATGTTAGTCTTGCTACCTATGTCAGCGCTGTTTGTAGATGTATGAGTAGGAGTTCATCATCTGTTACCAGAGAGCTCCTTTAACCAGTTCCCGACCTCCTGCCGTACATATACTGCGGCAAGGCGGCTCTATTGCACAAAATCACCTACCTGTATGTGATTTTGTCAATAGCCACTGGGGGGGCATGCGCGTGCCGCCGGAGGCACGATCGCGTGCTAATTGGCCACAGGGGGAGCCAATCAACAGACCCGGCAGACGCGATGTCCGCCAGCCACCTGCGATTGCACCCCACAGAGACAGAATGTACCGATGTAAACAAGCAGACCACCGTGCTGTTAGGCATGGACACTGATCTAGTGTTTCTGCTAATCAGGAACACGGATCACAGTGTTAATGCAGTGAGCCCATCCCACCCACAGTAAAAAAGCACAATTAGGGAATACACTTAACCCTTTGATCGCCCCTGCTGTTCACCCCCTCCTTTCCAGTGTCATTTATACAGTGTCAGTGCATATTTTTAGCACTGATCACTGTAATAATATCACTGGTTCCCAAAAAAGTGTCAGCTAGGTGTCCGATCTGTCCGCCGCAATGTTGCAGTCCAGCTACAAATCACTGAGTAAAGTAAATAAAAAGGCCATAAATATATCCCCTATTTTGTAGTTGCTATAACTTTTGTGCAAACCAATTGATATCTGCTTATTGGGATTTTTTTTTACCAAAAATATGTAGCAGAATACATATGGGCCTAAATGAAAGAAATTTGATTTTTTTACATTTTTTTTATTGGATATGTTTTATAGCAGAAAGTAAAAAGTATTGTTTTTTTTTTTTTTTTTTTCAATTTTTTTTTTAATTTAGCGCAAAAAATAAAAAAACGCAGAGGTGATCAAATACCACCCAAAGAAAGCTCTATTTGTGGGAAAAAAAGGACATCAATTTTATTTGGGTACAGCGTCGCACGCGCAATTGTCAGTTAAAATACCGCAATGCTGTATCGCAAAAAATGGCCTGGTCTTAAAGCGGGTAAAACCTTCCGAGGCTGAAGTGGTTAATCATGTGGATCAGCACGCTGGTAACTCAGTTGCTGTAGTAAAAAAGCTGCAATTTTCTGTTTTCTTACTGCCTAGCAACAAAACCTATTTTTTTTTATCTAAAGCTTGTTCAATTACATTTTAAACCAACAAAAATTTTAATTAAGGACATTTTTCTAACTGTAGCATTTAGAAAAAGTGGATTTAACACATCTAAAGTTTAAGGATATTTTCAGGATGACAAATCTTCTGCATCAAGAACTAGGGATGACCTTAGGCATGTTTGAATACTAGTCTGAACCTGCCTGAGCTATCCGCCAGGAAGCTGTTACTGCGGAGCGCAAATTGTAGGTGTTCCCCATCCCACCCAGCATTCGCATATACACACCCCCTTTTTTTAGCGTGCAGCTGCAGGGCAGGAAATTCTTTGGTCGTCTATGATTGGAGGTCTGTTTATTGATCATGAAATTCATTGCAAAGCAACGTACACACATTAGTGCATTACCAATCAATTTTCGAGGCAGTGATCCTCATATACAAATGCATTGCAGTGCACCACAATGAGGGGGAATGCTCTTCCATACATTGTGGTACCACGAAACTCCAAAAATGCTGCATGCGTTCATGCATCAAATAGGACTGCTTTGGAGTGAATGTGCTCCAATACAACCCCAACTCCAAAACGATTCTCTTGCACACACAGATTTCTCCAGATTCTTGGAATCTTTTGATAATAACTGTAGATGATGTTATATTTAAAGTCTTTGCAATTTCCATTGAGGAACAATATTCTGAATGTGTTTGACATTTTCTCGACACAACATTTCACAGATTGTTTAACCTCCTGTCCATCTTTATTTCTGAGACACACTAACTCTCTAAGATGCTCATTTTTGTAACCAATCATATTACTGATCTCTTGCCAATTAACCTAATTAGTTGCAAAATGTTATTTCAGCTCTTCCTTGTTAATACCACTTGCTTTGCCAGGTTTTTGATGCCCTCTCCCAAGTTTTTTCAGACATGTTGCTGCCTCAGTTTCAAGATTACTTAACTTTTTTCCTTTAAAATGGTACATTTTCTCAGTTGAAACATTTGATTTGTTTTCTATTGTGAATAAAATATGGGTTTATGAGATTTGCAAATCATTGCATTCTGTTTTATGTAGATTTTACACAGTGTCCCAACTATCTACAGGAATCTAAAGATTCTGCAAAGATGGCCACAATAGAATTGCTGACTTTGGGCAGGCAATGGACAACAAGCTTTGAGAGGACATTGCAGGGACCCTCGGTTATGCTGCCTCAGAGGTAAGTCATGTTAGTCTTGCTACCTATGTCAGCGCTGTTTGTATATGTACGAGTAGGAGTTCATCATCTGTTACCAGAGAGCTCCTTTAATCATGTGGCATTATCGTGCCTCCTCATCAGCGCCCACCAGTGAAGGAGAAAAATGACTTTGTTTCTGTCAGTACATTTTGTAAATAAGAAAATGTTTTTCTTTTTTTTCAAAATTTTCGGGCATTTTTTTTTTTTAGGAAAAAATAAAAAACCCAGAAGTGATTAATTACCACCAAAAGAAAGCTCTATTTGTGTGAAGAAAATGATAAAAATGTCACTTGGTCACAATATAGCATGACCGCGCAATTGTCATTCAAAGTGTGACAGTGCTAAAAGCTGAAAAATGGCCTGGGCAAGAAGGGGGTGTAAGTGCCCGGTATTGAGGTGGTTAAAGAACTTTTTCTAACTGTAACATTTAGAAAAAGTGGGCTTTGTAATAGATTTAACTAGGGGTGCAACGGATCGTCACCGATCCGTGATCTGAACAGGTCACCCTGTTCGGATCGGCCCCCCGATCCGCGGAGCGCTCCGCTGCTTCGGCCTTAGGAAAGGCCGTGGCTTCGGCCTAGCTCCGGAGCGGCGGCCATCTTGGTACACCCGGCGGCCGTTTACAATGTGATCGCTCCGTCAAATGACAGAGCGATCACTTGTAAACAAACGCTGGTTCCTCTCTCCCCCCTGTGTACTGATCTGTGCAGTGGAGGGGAGAGATCGGAGATGGCAGCAGCGCTGTGGGCTAGATCTGTAGTGCCCACAGAGCTGCTCTGTGACAATTGCAGTCACATCCATCCATGCTCTGCCAATACCCTGCCATACTCTGCCATACCCAGCCATACTCTGCCATACTCTGCCATACCCAGCCATACTCTGCCATACTCTGCAATACCCAGCCATACTCTGCAATACCCAGCCATACTCTGCAATACTCGGTAATACCCACCCATACTCAGCGGTACCCAGCCATACCCAGACAATATTACAGTGGGGGAGATGACGTGGATATTACATCTGGGGGAGATGACATGGATATTATAGTGGGGACTTTATGGTGGTGGAATTTTCACAGGTTTTTGCAAATTCAATTATTATTTGCTGATCCAAAAAATAATCCGATCCGTGACTCTGATCCGAGGAACGATCTGATCCGTGAGTTTTTGTTGATCCGTTGCACCCCTAGATTTAACACATCTAAAGTTCCAGGACAACAAATCTTCTGTATCAATAACTAGGGATGACCTTAGGCATGTTTCAATACTAGTCTGAACCTGCCTGAGCTATCCACCAGGAAGCTGTCACTGCAGAACACAAATCATAGGCAGCCAAGGCGTTCCCCGTCCCACCCAGCTTCACATTGATACACACCCTTTTTTTAGCGTGCAGCTGCAGGGCAGGAAATTCTTTGGTCGTCTATGATTGGAGGTCTGTATATTTATCATGAAATTCATTGCAAAGCAACGTACACACATTAGTGCATTACCAATCAATTTTCAAGGCAGTGATCCTCATATACAAATGCATTGCAGTGCACCACAATGAGGGGGAATGCTCTTCCATACATTGTGGTACCATGAGACTCAAAAAATGCTGCATGCGTTAATGCATCAAATAGGACTGCTTTGAAATGAATGTGCTACAATACAACCTCAATTCCAAAACAATTCTCTTGCACACACAGATTTCTCTAGATTCTTGGAATCTTTTGATAATATGTACTGTAGATGATGATATATTTAAACTCTTTGCAATTTCCATTGAGGAAAAACATTCTTAATGTGTTTGAAAAATTTTTAGACACAGATTTTCACAGATTGGTGAACCTCTGTCCATCTTTATGTCTGACACACTCTGACTCTCTAAGATACTCGTTATAGAGCCAATCATATTACTGACCTCTTGCCAATGTAACTAATTGTTTGCAAAATTTTCTTCCAGCTCCTTTTGGTGCTCTGTCCCAACTTTTTTGAGACATGTTGCTGCCATCAGTTTCAAGATTACTTTACTTTTTTCCTAAAAATTGTACATTTTCTCAGTTGAAACATTTGATTTGTTTTCTATTTTCTATTGTGAATAAAATATGGGTTTATGAGATTTGCAAATCATTGCATTCTGTTTTATGTAGAATTAAAGTGTCCCAACTATCTACAGGAATCTAAAAATTCTGCAAAGATGGCCACAATAGAAATGCTGATTTTGGGCAAGCAATGGACAACAAGCTTTAAGAGGACATTGCAGGGACCCTCGGTGATGCTGCCCCAGAGGTAAGTCATGTTAGTCCTGCTACCTATGTCAGCGCTGTTTGTATATGTATGAGTAGGAGTTCATCATCTGTTACCAGAGAGCTCCTTTAATCGGTTCCCGACCAGCTCGCGTACATATACTGGGGCAGAATGGCTCCCCTGGGTGAAAACCCGTACAGGTACGGGGTTCCTTTAAGAGCCGCCAGAGGGCACGCGCACGCCCTCTGCACGGCGGGGGTCGCGTGCACGAGCGCCAGCATGGGGATTTGTAATCCCTGTGCTGTCAGAGGAGAAATGTCCCCCCCCCCCCCCCAGTGTTAACCCCTTCCCTACCAGTGTCATTTACACATTTTATATAGCATTTTTATAGCACTGATCGCTGTATAAATGTCAATGGTCCCAAAAATGTGTCAAAAGTGTCCGACCTGTTCGCCGCAATGATGCAATACCCCTAAAAATCACAGATCCACCACCATTACTAGTATAAAAAAAATAATAAAAATGCCATAAATCTTTCCCATAGTTTGTAGACGCTATAACTTTGCGCAAACCAATCAATATACGCTTATTGCGTTTTTTTTTTTATTTATTTATTTTTTTTATTTTTTTACCAAAAATATGTAAAAGATTATTTATTGGCCTAAACTGATGAAGAAATGTATTTATTATATTTTTTATTTTATTTGGGGGATATTTATTATAGCAAAAAGTAAAATATATATATATATATATATATATATATATATATATATATATATATATATATATATATATATATATATATATATATATATATATATATATATATATATATATATATATATATATATATATATATATATATATATATATATTTATTCAAAATTGTCAGGTTTTTTTCTGTATAGCGCACAAAATAAAAACCGCAGGGGTGATCAAATGGCACCAAAAGAAAGCTCTATTTGTGGGGAAAAAGTTGGGTACAGCATTGCATGACTGTGCAATTACCAGTTAAAGCGACACAGTGCCAAATTGTAAAAAGTGCTCTGGTCAGGAAGGGGGTAAAACCTTCCGGGGCTGAAGTGGTTAATCAAGTGGACCAGCACGCTGGTAGCTCAGTTGCTCTAGCAAGAAAGCTGCCATTTTCTGTTAGATTTTGTTTCTAGGCAATAGAAAACCTTTTTTTCTCATCTAAAGCTTGTTCAATTACATTTTTAACAAAAATATTTTTAATTAAATCACTTTTTCTAACTGTAACATTCAGAAAAAGTTGGTTTTGTAATAGATTTAACACATCTAAAGTTTAGGCTGCTGAGGCATTCCCACCCAGCTTCGCATATACACACCCCTTTTTTAAATGTGCAGCTGCAGGGCAGGAAATCTTTGGCCGTCTATGATTGGAGGTCTGCAGAGACCACTTCCTGTCAGGATAACTCTAGTATCCAAACACTCCTGAGCTCGAGCTTCTCAATGAGAGTCCTTGGAAATTGTAGTAGAATTTCATATTAGCCAATATATTTCATATTATTCATATTAATTTGCATATTTTTTTGATAATATAATTATTATTAATTTTATTATTATTCATATAATTATTATTAAAATTATTATTATTATTAGTGTAGTAGTAGTAGTGGAATTATCAGCAATATTATCATTAGTTCAATATTAAGAAAAGTTATTAATTTATAGGTTAATACAATAATATTTATAATATAGAATAGTTTATTTTAAGTCAACTCCTTAGAAGAGAAATACTTTGACAGCAGTTGAGCTATAGCTTGATAAGATAATATTCCTTGAGGGTAATAAATCAACCATTGTCAAGAATAAGTGATACAACTTCCTATACTGGTGGTTTAAAAGTAATTATGTGGAATATGGGAACGCTATATACATTAATTAAGTTTAACAGGGTCAAAAAGGTCTGCTTGTGCCCTCGTTAACCACTTAAAGCGGAAGTAAACCCATCGATTTAACAGTTTAAAAAAAAAAGGCATGCCTTGAATGCTAGCTGCACATTGGCTGTGCTCTCAACCAAACAGTCAAACCATCCAATGGCTGGTGTCATAACGGATCACATGTGCAGCACCGTGGCAGTTGAAGATTAAACAGAGGCAAAGATGCCAGCTTCCTTGGCTGAAAACGATAGGAGGGTTTACTTCCACTTTAAAGAGGAAGTAAAGCCTCTTAAAAAAAAAAAAGACACCCTGCAAGGCAAAGGCATAATGAGCTAGTATGCATAGCATACTAGCTCATTATGAAAAACTTACCTGAAAACGAAGCCCCCGAAGCCGTCCTTATCCTCGATCTTCGCCGCCATCCAGGGCCGGAGTGACTTCCGGGTCTCGCCGCTCCAGCGCTATGATTCACTGGAGCGGCAAGACGTCACTCCCGCGCATTCGCACGAGATTGGCATATCGCCGTGATCTCGGCATCTTCAGTGCGCCCTCAGTGCGCCTGCGTGCCGCTGTCTACGGCGCATGCCTTTTCATCGCTAAATATCTCCTAAACCATGTAGGTTTAGGAGATATTTATTGGACCTACAGGTAAGCCTTAATCTAGGCTTACCTGTAGGCCAAAGTCATATGGAAGGGTTTACTTCCACTTTAAGCTCGGACTATTTTGCTGGCCAAAGACCAGAGCACTTTTTGCGATTCGGCACTGCGTCACTTTAGCTGACCATTGCGTGGTCGTGCGAAGTGGCTCCCAAACAAAATTTACGTCATTTTTTTCACACAAATAGAGCTTTCTTTTGGTGATATTTGATCACCTCTTCGGTTTTTTTATTTTTTCGTTATAAACAAAAAAATTGCGACAATTTTGAAAAAAACGCAATATTTTTTTTGCTATAATAAATATCCCCTAAAAATTAGCGTTTATTGATTGGTTTGCGCAAATAGGGGATAGTTTTATGGCATTTTTATTTATTATTTTTTTTACTAGTAATGGCGGCGATCAGCGATTTTTTTTTTTTTTTTTCGTGACTGCGACATTATGGCGGACACATCAGACATTTTTGACACAATTTTGGGGCCATTGTCATTTATACAGCAATCAGTGCTATACAAATGCACTGATTCCTGTGTAAATGACACTGGCAGTGAAGGGGTTAACCACTAGGGGGCAGTGTAGGGGTTACGTCTGTCCTAGGGAGTGATTCTAACTGTGGGGGGCGTGGCTACGTCTGGCACGTCACTGACCACCGCTCCCGATTACAGGGAGCAGCGATCAGTGACACTGTCACTAGGCAGAACAGGGAGATGCTTGTGTGAGGAAGAACTCTCCGTGATCCTACTCACAGAGCTTGCCGTGCGCCCGCAGGCCGCCTCTTAAAGGGCAATGTACAGGTACGTTAATCTGCCTGTTCGTGGCATTCTGCCACAGTATATCTGCGTGAGGCCGTCGGCAAGCGGTTAAAACTGTTAAAATACATTGAATAAGAGAACACTGATATGTATGTATATATTAATAATTAGACAATATTGAATAAAGCAATTAGCTTCGTGTGTGTGTGTGTGTGTATATATTGTAAATAATACAGTATTGTGAAACCAATATATGAATACTTGCATATAGGATTGTATAGTGAAAAACAAAAGACATATAACACATAAAGTTAGGGTTGTTGCAAGTTCATTTTCCCAAAGTCGTAAATCTGTTATCCTTCCCGTGTTGGTGAAGTCTTATCAGGAAAAGGAGGGTTTGATTTAACATGACTGGGTGCCAAGTATTTTAATGGGTAAAACCATAGACAAAAACAGTTATAAATAATTTTAACCACTTGCTTACTGGGCACTTAAACACCCTTCCTGCCCAGACCAATTTTCAGCTTTCGGTGCTCTCACACTTTGAATGACAATTACTCAGTCATGCAATACTGTACCCAAATAAATTTTTTGTCCTTTTTTCCCCACAAATAGAGCTTTCATTTGGTGGTATTTGATCACCTCTGGGTTTTTTTATTTTTTGCGCTATAAATGAAAAAAGACCGAAAATTTTGAAAAAAAGCGAATTTTTCTTTTGTTTCTGTGATAAAATTTAGCAAATTATTAATTTTTCTTCATAAATTTTGGCCACAATTTATACTGCTACATATCTTTGGTGAAAATAACCCAAATTAGTGGATATTATTTGGTGTTTGTGAAAGTTAGAGACTCTACAAACTGTGGTGTGAATCATACAAAATTGATCACACCTGATGCACTGGTGACCTATCTCATTTCTTGTGACCCGAACAAGCCAGGAAAGTACAAATACCCCCCAAATGACCCCTTTTTTGAAAGTAGACATTCCAAGGTATTTAGTAAGAGGCATGGTGAGGTTTTTGATGTTGTCATTTTTCCCCACAATTCTTTGCAAAATGAATTATTATTTTTATTTATTTTTTTCCACAAAATTGTCATTGTAATAGGTTATTTCTCTCACATGGCATGTGTATACCACAAATGACACCCCAAAATAAATTCTGCTACTCCTCCTGAGTATTACGATACCACATGTGTGGGACTTTTACACAGCCTGGCCACTTAGAGAGGCCCAAAATGCAGGGAGCGCCATTACGTGTTCTAGGAGCATAAATTATACATCTAACTTGTTGACTACCTATTACACTTTTGAAGGCCCTGGAGCACCAGGACAATGACACGTGACACTGACGTGGCACTGATGACAGGTGGCACTGATGTGGCACTGATGACAGATGGCACTAATACGGGGCACTGATGACACGTGACACTGATGACAGATGGCACTAATATGTGGCACTGATGACAGATGGCACTTATACGTGGCACTGATATCATGTGGCACTGATGCGTGGCACTGATGATACATGACACTGACAACAGATGGCACGTGACACTGACAGGTGGCACTGATGACAGATGGCACTGATACGTGGCACTGATGACAGATGGCACTGATACGTGGCACTGATGACAGATGGCACTAATATGTGGCACTGATGACACGTGACACTGATATGGCAATGATGACAGATGGCACTATGTGGCACTGATGACAGGTGGCACTGACGTGGCACTGATGACAGATAGCACTTATATATGGCACTGTGGACAAATGGCACTGGGGACAGGTGGCACTGGCAGATGGCACTGGGCGATGCAGCCGTTCATCTCTCCCTCCTCACACGCTGTCTCTGTGTGTGGAGGGAGAGCAGCACTAAGAGATGATCTCATATGTTTACATATGAAATCATCTCTCTTTGGACACGCCGATCCCGCTGTAAACGGCCGCTGTGATTGGCTGTGTCCAAGGGACACGGCCAGCACAGAACTTCCCCGATGCGCGCTCTCAGGAGCGCGCATTAGGGAAGTAAACAGGAGGACGTCCAGGGACGGTCTCCTGGCAGGGAGCGTCTGCGCTGAAGCCGTCTTTCGGCTATAGCGCAGGCGCGAAGTGGTTAATTAACATATAGAAATTCTGGGAATGAATAAGTTTGTCTGGTTGTATGACAGGTGTCAGATTTATGGTTAGTTACAAAAAGCGAATTTTTCTTTTGTTTCTGTGATAAAATTTAGCAAATTATTAATTTTTCTTCATAAATTTTGGCCACAATTTATACTGCTACATATCTTTGGTGAAAATAACCCAAATTAGTGGATATTATTTGGTGTTTGTGAAAGTTAGAGACTCTACAAACTGTGGTGTGAATCATACAAAATTGATCACACCTGATGCACTGGTGACCTATCTCATTTCTTGTGACCCGAACAAGCCAGGAAAGTACAAATACCCCCCAAATGACCCCTTTTTTGAAAGTAGACATTCCAAGGTATTTAGTAAGAGGCATGGTGAGGTTTTTGATGTTGTCATTTTTCCCCACAATTCTTTGCAAAATGAATTATTATTTTTATTTTTTTTTTTCCACAAAATTGTCATTGTAATAGGTTATTTCTCTCACATGGCATGTGTATACCACAAATGACACCCCAAAATAAATTCTGCTACTCCTCCTGAGTATTACGATACCACATGTGTGGGACTTTTACACAGCCTGGCCACTTAGAGAGGCCCAAAATGCAGGGAGCGCCATTACGTGTTCTAGGAGCATAAATTATACATCTAACTTGTTGACTACCTATTACACTTTTGAAGGCCCTGGAGCACCAGGACAATGACACGTGACACTGACGTGGCACTGATGACAGGTGGCACTGATGTGGCACTGATGACAGATGGCACTAATACGGGGCACTGATGACACGTGACACTGATGACAGATGGCACTAATATGTGGCACTGATGACAGATGGCACTTATACGTGGCACTGATATCATGTGGCACTGATGCGTGGCACTGATGATACATGACACTGACAACAGATGGCACGTGACACTGACAGGTGGCACTGATGACAGATGGCACTGATACGTGGCACTGATGACAGATGGCACTGATACGTGGCACTGATGACAGATGGCACTAATATGTGGCACTGATGACACGTGACACTGATATGGCAATGATGACAGATGGCACTATGTGGCACTGATGACAGGTGGCACTGACGTGGCACTGATGACAGATAGCACTTATATATGGCACTGTGGACAAATGGCACTGGGGACAGGTGGCACTGGCAGATGGCACTGGGCGATGCAGCCGTTCATCTCTCCCTCCTCACACGCTGTCTCTGTGTGTGGAGGGAGAGCAGCACTAAGAGATGATCTCATATGTTTACATATGAAATCATCTCTCTTTGGACACGCCGATCCCGCTGTAAACGGCCGCTGTGATTGGCTGTGTCCAAGGGACACGGCCAGCACAGAACTTCCCCGATGCGCGCTCTCAGGAGCGCGCATTAGGGAAGTAAACAGGAGGACGTCCAGGGACGGTCTCCTGGCAGGGAGCGTCTGCGCTGAAGCCGTCTTTCGGCTATAGCGCAGGCGCGAAGTGGTTAATTAACATATAGAAATTCTGGGAATGAATAAGTTTGTCTGGTTGTATGACAGGTGTCAGATTTATGGTTAGTTACATTAACGTAGATCTTAGCAACCAATCATGTTATACCTAATATGCTTGCATTGTAAGAAACTGTATAAATTAGACCTGCATTTTGCAATACTTTGAACATAAACCTGTATGTTGCCAGCTGTTGTTAATGAACCTGCATCACTGTGTCCTGCCTGGCTCGATACGTTATTATTCTACTTCAAAATCAGAGATATCTGACAGCTATGTTGTACGTATAATACTTCCTGTAGTGTAGTTGCTGTCTGCTATGATATTCTGTGTATTATGATACAGGTCACAAATCTTATCTCTCTTTTCTTGGCAGAGCTTCATAGGGAAGCTGTACAGTGCATTTGTGGACCGGTATTCCTTCAGTATTGTGCTGTTTGCTATTGCAACCTGAGCATTGTCCATCTGCTGCCAGACATCAGCTTTGTCAGTTTTTGGCTTGGATCATCATTCGGAAGATCTTGTATGTCATTTACACTTGGAAATTTAATTCAACACAAAATCCACACCACACGAATCCTACAAGGACAGACCCGACTTCTAGAAAGCCACAAAGTAGATTTCATACGTTGGAACACCTAAAGCTGTCATGTTCACAAAAGTACATTCCACGCTGACAGACTAATATTCACCCCCTGTCCTTCCAAGAATTTTTAAACATTTTATTTAAGTGAATATATACATATATAAGTACATTTGTTAATGTTTCTCTGTACCCATAATTATCTTTAGCTATGAGTAGATTCTGGATTTCTGATTCACCCTGAGGCTTCATACAATAAATGTCTTTAAGATGATATAATTTAGTTCTGCTACAGGTACTTCTCCCAATGGTGCTATTACCTCCTGAGAGCTTTCACATTGGGAGGAGGGATAACTTTAATTGTTAGTATTCAGGTAACTGTCACAAGTTTATTCTTGGTGTGTCTGTATTCTCTTGGTGGCTAAGGAATTAGAAAAATAACTTTGAGGGTTAGGCCCCTTTCACACGGGCAGAGAGTGATCAGGTCTGCCTGTCAGTTTTTTTAGATGGATCCAATCGGACCATCCATGGCTTTCTATGGGTCTGTAAACAGACATCTGTCCATTTGCACCCGCTGACTTTCGATCCTAACTGCTAAAAAAAGACGGGTGGGGATTGATTCCCCATCCGCCTGGAAGAACAGGTCGGATGGAAATGGACAGGCAACATGTTTGCATCTGACCGCCTAAAGAGGAAAGCAGAGCTGACACAGACCTTTCATCTGTCCGCTGATCAGTGGGGCTCAGCGGACAGATTCCCCGCTTAGCAGGTGGATCTGCTGGCGAAGTCCGTCCATGTGAAAGAGCCCTTAGGTTAGAGTTAGTATTGATTACAATGTGTTATTAAAGTTTAAGGTTTCATTGTAAGGGTTAATGTAAGTGCTAAGATGAGGTTTAGACATGTGCAATTCGTTTCGTTTTTTTCGTTTTTTCGTTATTTTCGTTCGTTCGTTTGCGTACGAATGAACGAATCATTCGAATCGTACGAATATGAATAACGAATCGTAATGAATCGTTCGAATCGTACGAATCCGAATAACGAATCATTCGAATCCGAAAAACAACGAAAATCCGAAAAAAACAAATTAGAAACGACGAATGTACTAATGAAGAAAATCCGAAAAACGAACGAAAAAATTCGTAACTTTTTTTTTTGTTGAATTGGTCATTTTCCGTGTCCCTTACAATGGTGCTGCTAAACGTGCTTCGAATGGATTGAACAAAAAAATTAGTACATTCGTAACTTTTTTTTTCGATTCGTAACTTTTTTTTTTTCGATTTGTAATTTTCCGTGTCTCTATTGAACCAAAAAATTCGTACATTCGTAACTTTTTTTTTTCGATTCGTAACTTTTTTTTTCGATTCGTAAATTATTAAAATGTAATAATAGCATACACATTACATCAAATTATGAATTATGCTCCGATTACGAATCTACGAATGTACGAATAAATACGAATGTGTATGAAAATTAAACTAACGAAAAAACGAATCAACGAAAAAATAACTCTTACGAATGTACGAATCGTTACGAATACGAACAACGACGACTTACGAATGTACGAATCGTTACGAATCCGAAGAACGACGACTTACGAATGTACGAATCGACAGAAACGAAAAAAACGAAACGAAAAAAAAAGAATTTTTTTCGGAAACGAAAAAAACGAAACGAAAATAAACAAATTTTTTGGTTGTGCACATGTCTAATGAGGTTAAGAAAATAGATAATTTAGAATAGAATAGATCACATTAGATAGATACTAAGTAAGAAGATAGATCGATACAGTGCCTTGAAATTTTCCAAATTTTGTCATGATACAACCAGAAACGTAAATGTATTTTTATTAGGATTTATGTGATAGACCAACATAAAGTGGTTCATAATTGTGAAGTGGAAGCAAAATAATAAATGGTTTAACTTTAGCCAGTTATGAGGGGGGGCTTTTTTAACAATTTTAACAATTGTTTCTATAGCTTGCAACATTGGCGTGTGCTTGGCTTACTATAAGGTGAGGTCAGATTTTTATTATCTTGCATCATAGGTGTGTGTGCGCATCAGCAACTATAAGGAGAGGTTTGAGGCTGATTTTTTTTTTTTTTTTTTTTTTTTTTTTAACATCTTAAAACATAGGTGAGTGCTTGGTCAGCTATAAGGGTAGGTAGAGACCGGATATTTAAACATTTGTGCCACAACTTGTATCTTAGGCGTGTGCTTGGCTGACTATAAGGTGAGGTAGAGGTCAGATTTTTTTTAATATCTTACATCATAAGTGTGTTTGCATCAGCAGCCAGTGATGGAATTATCAGGGTCGCAACAGTCGCACTTGCGACTGGGCCCTGTAGTTCCACCAATTCAGGGGGGCCCGTCACCCACCCATTCGCCAGTGTGAGGGGCCCGCCACCCGACCATTCGCCAGTGTGAGGGGCCCGCCCGTGTGAGGGCCCTACCTGACCGGCTGACTGTCCTGTCACTGTGTGTCCACTCTGGCTGCTGTTCTATCCAGAGACCTAGCGAATGTAGGGAGGCGGGATGGACACTGAAAAATTAAGTCAGCAGACCTGCTGACACCAATTGAGAGAAGCCGGGGGAGGAGCTTTGCCCTGTGCGGCTGCGTGGAGTACCTGTGCCGTCGAGGCGTCTACCCATGAGGCAAGGCATCCTGACTGGAGAAGGCACGGTGACGGAATTCCTGGGGAATCGATTGATTGACGGTAAGTCAATCAAGTGACATTTTGCAGAGCAATCGATTCTAACCTCCACCACTATCCCCCCTCATTACTTCTACAACAGAGGTGATGGGGGGGGATAGGGAGGAGATCAGTGGTGGGGGAAAGGATCAGTAAGGGGCACAGGTGGTGGTGGGAGAGGATGGCACCACCACTGCTACCACCCCCCCCCCCCCCCCCCCCCCCAAGTACCACCGCTGCCACCCCCCCCCCAAGTACCACCGCTGCCACCCCCTCAAGTACCACCGCTGCCACCCCCCTCAAGTACCACCGCTGCCACCCCCCTCAAGTACCACCGCTGCCGCCCCTCTCAAGTACCACCGCTGCCGCCCCTCTCAAGTACCACCGCTGCCGCCCCCCTCAAGTGCCCCTACTGCCACCCCCCTCAACATCACTGCTGCCACCCCCCCCCCCCCCTCAAATACCACCCTTCGTGATTTCTTGCACCGGGGGCCTGAGGTTTCTAGTTACGCCACTGTAAGCAGCTATAGGGAAGGTTTGAGGCAGATTTTTTTTTTCTAACATCTTAAAACATAGGTGAGTGCTTGGTCAGCTATAAGGGTAAGTGGATCCCTGATATCTTTTTCTTTTCAACATTTGTGTCACAACTTGTATCTGAAGAAATGAATGCCTGTTTTTATATTGGGAAAGTAACATTGTTATGTTGAGTCCTGATGCGAACCTCTAAATAAAGAATTGAAAAAAAAATAAGAAATGAAAGCCTGTGTTATGAGACTTGTCATATGGATTTTAAATAAAATATTCCTTTATGAAGTAGAACCTGCTTTCAGACTTTACTTGCAAACTTCCAATGATTCGAGTAATATATATTTTATCCTTCCATGGACGTCGTCTCTGCTAATACTACTACTAGGGTTTTTCTGAACTCTACAAAGCATGCTTGGAAACAATTCGCCCCATGCTCGGAAGCATTGAACTTAATTTTCTTGGCTCGTCGTAGTGTTGTACGTCACCGCGTTCTTGGCCGTCGAAAGTTCAGCAAACTTTTGTGTGACCATGTGTATGCAAGCCAAGCTTGAGCGGAATTCCGTCGGAAAAACAATCCAAGATTTTTCCGACGGAAAATCTTCTCGTGTGTATGCAGCATAAGGGTTCTACCTCCACCTGTACTGGTGTCTCCTGCCCAACTCGGTCATCCCTCACTGCTGTGATTTTCCAAATCCAGTCTGAACTCTAGTCGTGATATATCCATTCTAAATGCTAATGTAGTTCATGTTATTTATCGGATTACTGAAGAGGCTCTTGCCTAGGCCTTGCCACTCTCGGAAAGTAATGCATGGTGCATTTTGAGACAGTAATTTCCGCCAATGAAAAATTTGTGAATCCCGGCAAAGATTTGTTGAAATGCATTGACAAGGTCACAAAATGAAAAACTATTCATTTTGGAGCTCTCCGCATAAAGCCCATCCCTTTTCTGAAGGTTGCAAACTCTGTAAATTCCATTCTTCTGAGGCTGCTTTGGCTTCAAGTCTACCGGGGGACTGTTTATTAACAGTGCCTGTGCAATTGCCCAGCCTTTACTAGGCCTTTCAAAACCTTACAGAGGACTTTACTACTTCCAAACCCCTTGTAAAAAGCACTCCTGAAAAACCCCATGTAAATTAATGTCTTCATTGCTGCAAAAAGGGTCATGGTGAAAGCTTGGAAGACCCCAACCCTATTCCTCTGAGTTTAAGCACAAAGCCCCACAAGCTTTTTTGTAAAATTATCATTCATGTAGAGAAACTAAGACTAAATTTCAAAAACCTTGAACTCCCTGAATTGTGAATAAGCTCCCATTAATCTTTCATCTGTTTTATAAATCCAATATTTTATTCCATACAATTTGTGTGGCCATCAAAGCTATTCCATACATTTCCTTCCTCTCACTCACCCATACACAATTGTTTCCTTCATTCTTATCCTGTATCATATTCTATCAGAATTTTTTCAAGACATCTTCATTTGCTTTACTCTGTATAAATATCTGTGCCCAGTGAAGATTGTGGCCTACCTCTATTTTCATTTCTCTATTGAGACAACTTGTTTCATAATGGAATGAAAAAGAATGCCACAACACAGAACACCTAAAATATGATTCCACCAGACGTGCCTTAAATAAAATATAAAATCTTATCTTGTGGTTGGAGGAGAACATAACTGGCACACTCATACTGCTGTACTGACAATCGGGAATTTCCTTGTTGGAATACTTTTATACATGTTCTTGATGCATGGTATGAATAACTGACAAAATCTACATATTATTTTGTTTACCTGTTAAAATTAAAAATCTATTCTGAAATGAAGGAACAGTCTGGCTGATTCGTTGCATATATGGTTAAATTCTTAGAAAACAGGAATTTACCAGTAACTGGATTTTCAACTATGCAAATGTGGCTTATGTATGTATTTGGACACGAATGTATAATCGGGGCCAATTCACCCATAAGGCACCCTAGGAAGGTGCCTAAGTCTATAAAACATGCCACCAGCAGTCCATCTTGACTACTACAATTCATTCATATTCAAATCTGTATAGCAATGGTTTAGAGCAGGGATCCTCAAACTACGGCCCTCCAGCTGTTGCAAAACTACACATCCCATGAGGCATTGTAAAACTCTGACATTCACAGACGAGGCTAGGCATGATGGGATTTGTAGTTCCTGAACAACTGGAGGGCCATAGTTTGAAGACCCATGGTTTAGAGCCACTATAAGGCCCCCTTCATCTGGTAACTGTGGCCTAATGAAAGGACTCTTTTATAGCCTCTGAAAAGTTGCTAAACAGATGTGTTTAATTAATTGATTTTAGTAATCTGGATGGAGTTCTGCTGACAGAGTATATGGTCTCATGGATATGTGGTGGCACCGTCCACCATTGCCACCATAGCACTTGCATTTTTAAGGTTATCATGCTATCGGGCATACACCTGAACATCCCCCCTCTGTTTGAGCCAGAAAGGTGCCTAGAGCCTGTGGGAGTCTGAACCCATAATTGAAAATGTTTGGCAGTTTTATAGAAAGGAGATCAGGAGGAGAAGTAAGAGTTGCAGTTCCCCAATCTCTTCTGCTTGGACTGAACCCATAAACGCTACTCATTGAGCACTTACTGATTTGGGGCTTTTTAGTATCCCTGTGGCAGCGACCATGTAGACTGAATTTTCTGATATGCAGCGCCTGTAGGCACAGGAGGCTAAGAGTTGTGTATTACAAAAGCTGAAATTCTGTGTCTGTCACCATGCAAATCTTTCTCCTGGTCACTGGTTGAAGCAAAAAAAAAATATCTACACCCAAATGTTGGGAATGATGAAAGGGTTCCTAAGAATCATAACAACTACTTTCTCTCCTCCCTCCTTGCCTTCTGTGGTGAATTTCAGGCACTTTGATGGGTTTTGAGAGTTTATGTTCCACTAGTGGAGATCTGAGACACTCGCTTTTATATACCTACTTTTTCTTTTTTTTGAGCAGTGTTAGTTTAAAAAAACAAAAAAAAAGGTTACTGTATTTATCGGCGTATAACACGCACCCCAAGTTTAGGAGGGCATTTTAAAAGGAAAAAAAGTTTTAGGAGGGAAGTTTAGGGGGGGGGAAAAAAACTTACATTTAAGCGTCATTTGCAGCTTGCCCAGAATCATTTGCAGCCTGCCCAGCGTCATTTGCAGCCTTGCCCAGCGTCATTTTCAGCCTTGCCGTGTCATTTGCAGCCTTGCCCAGCGTCAGTTGCAGCTTGCCCAGAATCATTTGCAGCCTGCCCAGCGTCATTTGCAGCCTTGCCCAGCGTCATTTTCAGCCTTGCCGTGTCATTTGCAGCCTTGCCCAGCGTCAGTTGCAGCTTGCCAGCGTCATTTGCAGCCTTGCCCAGAATCATTTGCAGCCTGCCCAGCGTCATTTGCAGCCTTGCCCAGCGTCATTTGCAGCCTTGCCGTGTCATTTGCAGCCTTGCCCAGCGTCAGTTGCAGCTTGCCAGCGTCATTTGCAGCTTGCCCAGAATCGTTTGCAGCCTTGCCCAGCGTCATTTGCAGCCTTGCCCAGCGTCATTTGCAGCCTTGCCGTGTCATTTGCAGCCTTGCCCAGCGTCAGTTGCAGCTTGCCAGCGTCATTTGCAGCCTTGCCCAGAATCATTTGCAGCCTGCCCAGCGTCATTTGCAGCCTTGCCCAGCGTCATTTGCAGCCTTGCCGTGTCATTTGCAGCCTTGCCCAGCGTCAGTTGCAGCTTGCCAGCGTCATTTGCAGCCTTGCCCAGAATCATTTGCAGCCTGCCCAGCGTCATTTGCAGCCTTGCCGTGTCATTTGCAGCCTTGCCCAGCGTCAGTTGCAGCTTGCCAGCGTCATTTGCAGCCTTGCCCACGTTTAAATTTCCCGCCGCCGAGACAGACCGCGCGTGCGCCACCGAAAAAGACTGAAGCGCCGTCGGAAAAGACAGAGCCGACTGTTCGGCTCCGCTCGCGGTCCCGCCTCCCTGCTGTTTCGGGAGGCGAGACTACGAGCGGAGCCGAACAGTTGGCTCTATCTTTTCCGGTGGCGCTTCGGTCTTTTTCGGTGCCGATTTGGTCTTTTTGTCACTTTTTTTTTTATCATCGTATAACACGCACCCACGACTTTCCCCCGATTTTAAGGGGAAAAAGTGTGTGTTATACACCGATTAAATACTTTAACTAAACTAACTATTCCTCCAGATAAAAAGTACACAATTTATTCTGTAATTCGTCCTGTTTAACCACTTGGCAACCGTATAACTTCGATATACACTATATTGCCAAAGGTATTGGGACACCAGCCTTTACACTCACATGAACTTTAATGGCATCCCAGTCTTAGTCTGTAGGGTTCAATATTGAGTTGGCCCACCCTTTGCAGCTGTAACAGCTTCAACTCTTTTGGGAAGACTGTCCACAAGGTTTAGAAGTGTGTTTATGTGAATGTTTGACCATTCTTCCAGAAGAATTTGTGAGATCAGGCACTGATGTTGAACAAGAAGGCCTGGCTAGCAGTCTCTGCTCTAATTCACCCCAAAGGTGTTCTATTGGGTTGAGGTCAGGACTGTGCCGGCCAGTCAAGTTCCTCCACCCCAAACTCACTCATCCATGTCTTTAACCACTTTCAGACCGGACCAATTTGCAGCCAAAGGACCAGGCCCCTTTTTGCGATTCGGCACTGCGTCGCTTTAACTGACAATTGCGCGGTCGTGCGAGGTGGCTCCTAAACAAAATTGATGTCCTTTTTTTTCCCACAAATAGAGCTTTCTTTTGGTGGTATTTGATCGCCCCTGCGGTTTTTATTTTTTGCACTATAAACAAAAATAGAGCGACAATTTTGAAAAAAATGCATTATTTTTTACTTTTTGCTATAATAAATATCCCCAAAAAATATATTAAAAAACATTTTTTTTTCCTCAGTTTAGGCCGATACGTATTCTTCTACATATTTTTGGTAAAAAAAAATCGCAATAAGCGATTTATTGATTGGTTTGCGCAGAAGTTATAGCGTTTACAAGATAGGGGATAGTTTTATAGCATTTTTTTTTTTTTTTTTTTATTAGTAATGGCGGAGATCTGCGATTTTTTTTTTTTTTGTGACTGCGACATTATGGCGGACACATCGGACATTTTTGACACATTTTTGGGACCATTGTCATTTTTACAGCAATTAATGCTATTTAAATGCATTGATTCCTGTAAAAATGACACTGGCAGTTTAGGGGTGAACCACAAGGGGCAGTGTAGGGGTTAAGTAGGCCTAGGGGTGTGTTTCTTACTGTGGGGGGGCGTGGCTGTCAGCTAGTGAATGCTGATCTCTGCTCCAATCACAGGGAGCAGAGATCGGCGTCACTAGTTGCTAGGCAGAACGGGGAGATGCTGTTTATCTCGGCATCTCCCCGTTCAGCCGTCCCGTGAGACGATCGCGGATGTCCCCGCGGCGATCGAGTCCGCGGGGACCGCGACCGGACTCACGGGGGTCCCGACCGGCGCGGGAGCGCGCCGCTCCCGGCGCGCTCCCGATGGCACGGACAGGCAGAAAGGAGGGACTTATATATACGCCCTCCTGCCTGTACGTGCCATTCTGACGACGTACATCTGTGTGCGCCGGTCGGCAAGTGGTTAAGGACCTTGCATTGTGCACTGGTGCATAGTCATGTTGGAAGGGGCCATCCCCAAACTGTTCCCACAAAGTTGGGAGCATGAAATTGTCCAAAATGTCTTGGTATGCTGTTCCCTTCACTGGAACTAAGGGGCCAAGCCCAACCCCTGAAAAACAACCCCACACCATAATCCCCCACTACCAAATAATTTGGACCAGTTAATAAAGCAAGGTCCATAAAGACATGGATGAGCAATTTTGGGGTGGAGGAACTTGACTGGCCTGCTCCTCCTGACCTCAAAAATTGAAAAAAATTGTCAAATAGAAAGGGTTGGACTTTAAAGGTGTTGAAACCTTCTACCAGACAATCGTATTTGTTAAAAGATTGAATTTATTACAAATTTCATTAAAAGGAATATGGGGTGATAAGTCCCCCTAAAAACAGAAGCTCAGCAAACCATCTTAACAGACACCAACCCCATGAAAGTAAAGTACCACCCTTAGCGTATTATACTATATGATACTTTAGAGATTCCCTATGCAGTAGAGGTGAAGGGTATCCAAGGCATAACGCTGTATTCCACCCTGCAGAACCAGGAAGGTTATTATGGTGCTTATTTCTGATGCTTCCTCATTTAATGCGATGGAAGCCGTGTCAGCAATGACAGCTCGCCGCTGGAGGGCTTCGTTCTAAGGTAAGTTTCACATATTGTGCTAGCACATTATAACTTTGCCTTGCAGCTTTAAAAATAAAAATTGCCAGCGGTTTACTATAACTTAAAAAAGATACTATACTATAAAATAAAAAAGAGGTTTATATTTACCTGTGTAATAGTATTGCACAGAGCGGTCCCTTACCTCATCTTCTAAAGTCCCCCTGTTGGCGCTGTCCACTCCTTCCCCTTTCTTGTGCCCCCTAACCAAGCCATGTGCTATCAGGGCATGCGTGCGGGCGTTCTCCCAAGCTGGGCTGTGTGTCCATAGACACATGAGCATGGCTCAGCCACGCACTCCACTGCCTCCTCACAGGAGTTGACTGACAGCACCAGGAACCAATGGCTCCAACTGCTGCCTGAGTCTGCTGTGAGATTAGGAAGAGGTGAGAGAAGAGCTGCATCTGGATACAGTGCTGGGTCGATGGAGAAATCAGTAAAAAAAATACATTTTAACTTTAGAACCAATCTAACTACAGCTGTCTGTAGCTACGTTATTATTCTTCAACAAAAAATTATACTGACAACAAACTTCTCAGAATAAAAGTATTCATTTTTTATTAAGAACCTCCTAACAACTGCATACAGAGCACAATATAAAAAAGAGGCAATAAAACAAGTTATGTTTCAAAAAGAGGTAAGTGCCAGTGCCGAGATACTATTTTTTGTCCTTCTTTTTCTTCTTATCGCACTATAGATTAAAAAAAAAAAAAAATAGGTTTTAGAAAAAACAGATACACATTATATCACACTTGTATTTCCTTTGTTCCTTTGGTCAACAATATGGCTGTTAAATGTCCATTAGGTTGTCTCCAGATCTGACAGATAGGGGTGGATTAGAAGTCTATCCCTATGCCTATTGATATCTATAGACCAGCCTTTCTCAACCTTTTCAACACAGAGGAATCCTGGAAATAATTCTCCGGTCTTGGGGAACCCCTGCTTAAAATGAAAAATCTACAACTCATCATACATTAGTGTGATGGTCAATGAGAAGAATGCTTCTTACACTTGTGGTTATTGGGAAAAAATACCCCCTTACAGATAACAAAAAAGATCAATGGTGTCCTTGAGAACTTACCTGAGAGGCAGAAATTGACCATTGTTCAGGGAACCCCTAGCAACCTCTAGAGGAACCCTGGTTGAGAAACCCTGCTATAGACATTTATCAGATCTCTAAAATTTCTTTCATAGACGATAATATATTAGGGAGGTTTGATATTTAGGTTCTTGTTTTCTAAAAATCTTGTGGTGAGGATCACCACATTTTTATATATATATATATATATATATATATATATATATATATATATATATATATATATATATATATATTAATACTAGAAGCTTTGCCTTCTACTGTATATGTTTTTGAACAGTTTTGAAATGTTAAAATTTTTTTTTCAATAATTACCAAAATACTAGGCTGTACGGTATATGAAAACAGTTGTGTATACATTGAAGCCAGGAGGGCATGATTACCATTGCTGTTGTTTTTATGAAAATAAATGAAAACCTCTTGTTCTGAGAAGACAGTTCTGTACTTTAGCATTTTAAAGAGGGTTATTTGGACACTTTTGGTCCCTTACCATAATACTCACATTCAATATATAAGAGCAGCTCTGCTCCATGTTGGCCTGCACCTACAACTCCTCTGCATGCATCTCTCAGGTGCCAATTCGCCTTATATTCTGCCAGTATAGCAATTCATAATTCCCAAAAAGAATAGCACACAATCGGAATGGCAGCAAATCTTCTTTATTTTAGTTCAGCTAACAGGAACACATGCTCTTTAAGCAGAACTAAGCTCTAGTTTAAAAGAAAAAGCTAGCAGGTAGGATTTTATGCCTATTTTACGTCTCTTCTGCCATAAAACTTCTTTCCCCGCCTGCTATCATTGTATAACCACAGCATCTGTTCCAGGAAAATCTAACTCCCATGTACAGGAGTTACATTATTGCCAGTTAGCCAATAGAGAAGACTGGCTAAAGAATGAAGAATCCGGACGTAGAAGATGGCAGCAAGGGCAATGGAGCAATGAGGGAGAACATGAGCCTTACCTCAATAGAGGGAGGGAATTGTGTCTTTCATAATGTGTGTGTACTGTGCATACTTTATGGCAAGAGCTCTAGGAACCTGTGGCAGCATAATTCTTTAAGTATTATGTTCTGCATCCAGAGTTTGCTAAATAACTCTATGGGAAAGAATTGGGAGCAGCACAAAGTACATAAGGGCTTGTATTTCTGTTTACGGTACTAATGAAATAAGTAATGCATGGCTATAAATTGAACCACATCCCCTGAACTTTAAAGAATATGTGCACCCTCACCTAACAAAAAGAGGACCTCCATCCATGGAGACTGAATTTGTATAAAAAATTGTAAATCTCTCAAACCTTTATCTTTGTACATATAAGTCAAAAATAAAGGTGTCTAATACTGCCATATTTGGTGGGAATGCCCCAAGAGTCACACTTTTTGTGTGTTTATTAAAGGACCAAATTAAACTCATACTAGATGTTGATATACCTCTCCCACCACTCCATTTACTCCTACATGTTCCTACCATGCTGATTAGCCACTACAAACGATGTATGTTGCCCCACATATTCGATGCAGCCCAGAGGTTGGTATCAATTTACTAGAAACAGTCTCGGGGCCCCTGGAAGAGAAGACTGGGTCAAAAGGGTAAATGAGATCATAGATGCAGAGGAATGATGGAAAAATGTAGGGGTGCGATGGAGGGCTTTGGTAAGACTTGGGCAGTTTGGTTGCACTACACTTCATGGTCATCGGTTCAGTTGTATTCCCCTGGCACTTTGCCCATTCCACCTTGGAGACAAGGTTGGACCCTTTACTCAGAAGACTAGAGGTGTATAGAGCAAAGCTTAACTATCTAATCTATATTGGTAATTGCCAGTTTTTTGTCCACATCCTGGGTCAGCGCAGTGCATCTGCGACCTTTCTGGGTTACAAAAAACAGAAACAAGCAGCGCCAACCTAAGTGCAGTATTATGTCACAGGTTTTAATTGATTAAAATGGAAATACACTCACTCTGTGTAGAGTAAAAACAAGCATGTTATGATGTGGAGGTCCGGATTGACAGTCTAGTAGGCGATGTGGCGCCAAAGGGGGGTGATCCTGTTGCGCTGAGTGGACCTTCTTCGGTTAGTTGCCTTTTGCTATAGACTTCTGTTATATCCTGCAGGTGTGGTGCACTTTCTGAGAGCGCACCTAAACTCATGCATTCAGAAAATGCACCAAACCCGCAGGATATAATTGAAGTCTATGGCTAAACTCAGCAAACCTGCAGGAAAGCTGCGGGTACACTGCATTGCACTTGTGCTGTGGGTAAACCACAGTGCATCAATGTGAAAGCAGCCCTATACTATTATGCCCGGTGTAATGCTTCACACTGACCTGAATATCTCTTCTTTCCTGCTGCTGGCACCACTCTGAAGACTGCTAGCCGACAAAGAATTGGGGGGGGTCACTACACTACAGTATTAAAATAAAGAAGATTTTCTGCCACCCCAATTGTTCTTTTTTGGGCGTTTGGAATAATTGTACTGTCCATAATATTCCAATAACCATGTGTAGGTATACATTAAATAAGCGTTAGGAACATAATACTGTAACTGTCAGTTATTAAACAGACAGTGCAAACCAATTACATATCAATATCTACAGTAAAATCTTACATCAGAGTCGCTGTCAGAGCTGGAACTGCTGCCTGATTTATCTCCTTCCTGGGGATAAAAAGAAGACACTTAAGTCTGATATCATTACTGAAAAACACTGAAGAAAAAAAATGGATTCAGATTACTGCTCTTGTTCTATCACATTACCCTTTGCTGCTCTCCATTGGTTAGCCCTTCCACCTAGCAGCACTAGGGTCACCGGTTCAGGTCCTGACCACGGCACAACCTTTCTGGAGTTTGCATGTTCCCCCTGTGACTGCGTGGATTTACTGGCTGCTGTCCAAATTGGGCCTAGGATGTGTATGTATGTGAGTTAGGGACCTTAGATTGTTGGCTTAGGGCAGGGACTGATGTGAATGTATTATAAATATGTAAAGCACTTTGTAAACTGTTGGCACTATACAAGTACCTGCAAGAAATAAATAGGGTATAGAAAAACACTTCCCCTGCTACCACAATTTTGCTCACATATAAGCCTTATGGAAAGTTGTGCAGAAACAGGGTTCACAGAGGTTGGGGGATTCACAAGCATTTCAGTCCATTTACAGGACCACCAAAGGGTGATGCAGTTGTTAGGTGAATTGGGCAATGACACCATTAAGTTATGCTCAACCCTTCTGTACACTTCTGTTTGCCTCTACTCATAAGGCTGTTGTCGCACGTACCATCCTGATGGTGGTAACAACACACCAGTGACAGGATCAATAAAAATTGCATAGATAATACTCACCTACTTACATTTATTGCCAGCGATGGCTCACCCATCCATCTAGTGTGGGAGGGACACGTGAAAGCAGTCATTTCTCTACCCTGTTTAGCCCTGTATTGCAATCCTTTCACTGGCAAGTTGTAAGAGACACTGGCATGACATGGCCCTTAAAGCCCAGCTCTGGGCTTATTTCCCTTGGAGGCCAATTTTGTTTTGCATATACACTCACCGGCCTCTTTTCTTGGTACACCTTTGGACCCCCCTCTTGCCTTCAGAACTGCTTTAGGTCTTCATGGCATAGATTCAACAAGGTGTTGGAAACATTCCTTATGCCGCGTACACACAACCACATTTTTCTGGCAGAAACGGTCCGACGGACTTTCGACGGAGTTCTGACGGACTTTCCGAACAAACGGACTTGGCCACACATGAACGGATTAAGTCCGTTCGAAAGTCCGTTCGTTTTGAACGTGATGACGTAAACGGGACTAAAAAAGAAAGTTCAATAGCCAATAGGTAATAGCTTTGGTCCGTCGAGCATACAGACGACCGGTTTTCCCGATAGGAATTGAGTCCATCGGACTTATTTGAAACATGCTCTATTTCTAGATCCGTCTGATTTTTATAACAAAAAACGATCGTATTAGCCCACACACAATCGCATTGTCCGACGGACTAATTCCGTTGCACCTAGTCTGACGGAAAGTCCGGTTGTGTGTACGCGGCATCAGAGATTTTGGTCCATATTGACATGATAGCATTACCCAATTGCTGCAGATTTGTCGGCTGCACATCCATGATGCAAATCTCCCATTCCACCACATTCCAAAAGTGCTCTACTGGATTGAGATCTGGTGACTGTGGAGGCCATTGGAGTACAATATACTCATTGTCATGTTCAAGACACCAGTTTGAGATAATTTGAGCATTGTGACACCTCTTTCTGGAAGTAGCCATTAGAAGATGGATACACTGTAGTCATAAAGAGACGGACATAGTCAGTAACAATACTCAGGTAGGCCGTGGCATTTAAACAATGCTCAATTGGTACTAAGGGGCCGAAAGTGTGCCAAGAAAATATCCCCCACACCATTACATGACCACCACCAGCCTGAACTGTTAATGCACGGCAGGATGGATCCATGCTTTCATGTTGTTTACGTCAAATTCTGAGCCAGCCTGAACTGTTAATGAAAAGCAGGATGGATCCATGCTTTCATGTTGTTTACGTCAAATTCTGAGCCTACCATCTGAATGTTGCAGCTGAAATCGAGACTCATCAGAACAGGATACATTTTTCCAATGGTCTGATGTCCAATTTTGGTGAGCCTGTAGCCGGTAGCCTCAGTTTCCGGTTCTTAGACAGAAATTGCACCCGGTGTGGTATTTGCTGCTGTAGCCCATTTGAGTTACTCATAGTCCCCTTGTTCATGATGTTTACAAGCTCTGGACATTTTTTGGACATCTGAGGAGTCAATTGGTACCGGACTAAGGAAGCAAGCAGCACGGCGGGTGAGATTGTGTCAGGGACGCTGCAGTCCCGTCATTTAAACTTTTCTCCATGCATTGTATATGCTACATCTCATGCCATCTGGCTTTGGCAGCTTCCTGCACCAGGAACCAAAGATCTATATTATATGCTCCCTTATAGCCAAGTCTAGATGCCTATCTTATTTTGAAGCTCATCCATACATATGTATATCTGTCAGTAACTTGGAACTATATGGTGGATTATCCTCTTCACAGCTGACTGTATTATCTCACTAATTTTCAGGATTGCCATTTCTGTTTTTCCTACTGTGACACCACTACTTCCACTGTACTCTGCTTTTGTGGTATATCCATAACTGTTGTCACTGAAAGCTGATTTTAGACTTTCAACACAGAGTCTAATACCTACCCCTTCCTCCGCAAGTGTGCTGAGTGTCTGTGTGTGTAAGTCAGTCCAGGCTGCTTGGTTTGCTTTCTTTTCTTTGCATATTCTATTTGGCTTTGGGAACCCCAACCTACTAAGTTGAGTCCGTAAAATACATACCATCTAAACTTTCAGTGTTGATATTTTCCCTATTTTATCATGTAATTTTGAATTGTTTACAAGCTCTACCTCTCTGGGATCCCCCATAACAGTACCAAGTCCCAACCAGAGCCATCCACACAACCCCTGAGATACGTCACTCAATTTCATTCTCATTTTAGAAATACAGAACACATCATGCAGAAGCACTGGTCCATAATTCCATACCAACCAAATGCAAGGTCTTATATAGACAGTCTCGGAACATTAAAAATTGGATTGCTTCTAGCCAATACAAGTCTACTTCCAGCAAATTCAGCTCTCAACTAAGGATGAGCTCAGGCGTGTCCGCATGGTTCACGTGCAGAGCCCGCCAGAAAGTCGGCGCAGCGCTGCGCAAATCACAGGCAGTGAGACATTGTCCCGATGCACGGCTGCAGAGATCGGGCAATGTCTCACTGCCTGTGATTAGCCTATTGCTGCGCCAACTTCCTGGCAGGCTCTGCGCGTGGACCATGCGAACACGCCTGAGCTCATCCCTACTCTCAACTGAAGTTCTTTAACATCAGAAGCATGTTTCAATACAGAAAACCCTGCTGCCTCACCTGTAAATTTGTTCCACACGGTAAAATATTATTTTCAACAAAAGGAAAAACCTTCCAGATTCCTGATTTTTATACATGTTCCTCTGAATATTTCATATACTTTGTGTCATGTCCATGCAACTTACTGTACGTCGGCCGGGGAATTGACAAATTCAGCGTACCCAGACACTTTTTCAGGTTTCACAACAAATACATAAAGGGTCTTAAAGTATGGGTCGTGGAAGCCATCCCCCAGAGTCTGTCCGCGGCCGATAGATTCAAGCGTTTGTTCGCTAGAGAGACTTAGACCCCTTTCACACTGGGGTGTTTTTCAGGCGCTACAGCGCTAAAAATAGTGCCTGTATAGCGCCTGAAAAAAAACGGCCCCATTCACTCTAGTGTGAAAGCCGGGGGGCTTTCACACTGGAGCGGTGCGCTAGCAGGACGGTAAAAAAAGTCCTGCTAGCAGCATCTTTGGAGCGGTGAAATCAATGGGGCAGCGCAGCTATACCACCGGCAAAGCGCCACTGCAACGGTTTTAACCCTTTTTTGGCCGCTAGCGGGGGTTAAAACCACACTGCTAGTGGCCGAATACCGCTGCTAAAATGACGGTAAAGCAGCGCTAAATATAGCACTGATTTACCGCCGACGCCGCTCCCGCCCCAGTGTGAAAGGGGCCTCCTTTGTCGCCAGGAGGCATGAATGAAGATTTAGAGATCCATAGTGCTCTGTGATCCCTATTCAAACCCCTTGCACTCCTGTGATCCATAGGAGAAGCCCAGCCAAACAAGCTTTGGCTGGACTTCTCCTTTAACACATATTCACTGCCAGCCTAACTCTATTCATTTTTTTTCTCTGTTTTCTCTATTTTATCTGTCACATACATGACTTTGGTCCCAAGCACACACAGCAAAAGGTTACTTTCTAGGTTAATAATAATTTATTTCTAAAAATCTAAGTGATGTTCTGAAACTCTGATTTGATCTTGCTGTAGATGCATTGTGCTTGCTCTTATGCTACTGTATATATCCCGTTATTTTTCAATTTATTATTATTATATATATTTTTTAAAAACTGTTTTGTTTTTAATCCAGACTTACCTTGTCACTAATAAATTATGTATTTATTAATTTATACAGGACCCACAAGGTCTTTTTATTTCATCTTATTTGAAAACATTCGTCTGTTTGGAAGTAAGCCAGCAATTTTTAGTACGAATGATTTACCCTTTTTTGTGTATTCATTCATATTCCAATGCTCGTCTATTGATATTAGTTAGTGGGGGTGTTTTTCTCTGTGTTTATGCTGAGTGCCACCGAGTGCATCTTACTGGTATAGCAGCCAGGCTTTGGGATTCGGCTGCATTAAAATTCCATCTTCAAACATGGCTCCCCCACAGCCTGAGGAAGGAGCATGCTCCGAATGCGTGCCTTGCCCATTGCTGGCTCTACCTCTGTCCACCCAGGATTCTTGGACCAGCTCCAGGAAGTGTTGCCGCCTGCCCACACTGCCGAGGGCTCTATCCGGTCTTCCTGACGAGGAATTGTGGGGGCAGCAGTGAAGGAGAATATTGCAACCAGATCATTTTTTAAGCATCTAGGGACTTTTTTTGTTTGTTAAACAAATATTCAGTGTTGAATGTACATTATTTATTATCTGTAATCTAGAAACAAGTAGAGCAAAAAGGATGGGCCTATAACAGTGCAAGAAATAATATTATGATAAAAATCTTCAAAATGTATTAAAAAAATTATCTTAAAAAGTCATTTTAAAAAACATATAAGCATATACCCATGAATGTTTATTAGAAGGCTGAGACCCCAAGCGGATAGCATTCCCTGAAGAAGCCCAATACACAGGGCGAAATATGTCAGGATTCAACTCTATCCGGTTTTAAAAAGTTCACGGACCACATTCATGGGTTTAAGCTTATACATTTTTTAACATGACTTTTTAAGATCATTTTGTTAATAAATTTTGAAGATTTTAACATAATATTATTTCTCGGTTTGATTCTTGCACTGTTATAGTCCCATCCTTTTTGCACTAAAACCCTTGGATAAGGTGCTATTTATTGTGATAACGTATCCACATTGGTCTACATTCTATCTGTAATTTAGGCAACTGAATAAGACTGATAACTTATATAATATTCAAATTTCATCTACCAAATACCATACAGTGAAAGTCATTTTGAAACACATCAATAAAAAACCCAGTTTGAAATTCTCACCTTTTTCTCTTTCTTTTTCTTATCCTTTTTATCCTTTTTGTGATGCTTTTCATCTTTGTCCTTTTTCTTATGCTTGTCCTTATCATCATCATCATCCTTCCCAAAAACTACATTATTAATCAGAAGATGATCAAAAATCACATTACAGATCACATACTTATTACATATAGGAGGAAAAATAATTGTAAGTGTGGAGTTAGCATCAATATAATGGGTAAGTGACTTTATAGTACAGACTATAAATGAAGACATAAAAGGAGCTTCTAAGATAAATACGGTCTTTTAGTGAATTTTAGAATAATCCAAATATATGTTGAAAATTATACTTACATTTCATAACACCAGACATGTTTGTGGAGTGCACAGGTTCCGCAGATTTATGAATCCTTTGTTTTACTCCTAATAAAAATAAAAAAGATTATTTAAGTGCAACAGACTGTATTTCTGTCAGTCTGATCATTAGGTAGCATCCATCCTCAATATCTAGAGAAAAACTTTTCTAGTTTTTAGTTTCAGTTACTGTGGGTTTTTTTTTTCGGCTGTGCCCAACAGAAACGGGAAAAGGAAATCTTTCCAAAGCGAGGTCCTCTCAACAACTGCCCCCCTTGTAAGATTTCCTCTCTATTCCTTTTCAGGTGACGACTCAAAACAAATTTTTTGCCATTTGTGTCCCATTTGGGAGATTTCCCTTTACTTCCTGTCTTGCAGACACTAAAAGAAGTGAGAAAAAAATGTCTCCAAAGTGAGGGATTATCGTCTTAATCAGTTGTCACCAGAAGAGCTTTGGAAGATTTTCTCTCTGTTCCTGTGTCAACTCAAAATTGGATTTCCCTTCCCTTTCAATCCCTTGGACAAGTCACCATAGAAAAGACACCAGGCCTGCATGTCCTAACAAGCAAGGCACACTGCCAGGCACCGCTCCGCTCGGGGCAGGCACCAGCATTAGGCACCCACTATTCAGTCTCACATTCTTCACCAATGTCCTGGGTTGGGCCCTCTGTCCTGCCCAATAAATTGCCGCTCAGTCCAGTGTCCTCCCCAGTTCTGGGACCCCTCGTGTCACCTCTAATCCCTCCTTTGCACAGAGCCCTCTGGTGCATAATTCTGCACACTGATGCAGCCTATGAGAGCTGGCTTCACGGAACGCTGGAGGACACCACAGGCTTGTCCCCCAGCCCTGCCCCATCACAAAGTTGTCCCACAGAGAGCCCATTGAATGGAGATGCGGCCTCCCATGCTGATCATCCGCTCTGTGCTGCTGCTGAAGGGAGCTGTAGCAACAATAAACAAGTGCTGGGAGGGCAGCCGGCCACAGCACTCTATGCTTTCTCACAAACTACAACAGCCAGGTGGACACAAGTGCCATAGCCAGACCATGCTGGCTGGAATCTACATCAACCTGACCCTGGGGACTAGGACTCCCCATCCCCCCTGGGAAAAGGGGACCACCCCACCTCCCCTGGGGACAAGGACCACCCCATCCTCCCTGGGGACAAGGACCCTGGTGAGCACTGAGAGGGGACCCAGCCCATGTCATGGCATCATTAGAAGTTAAAAGTGCTCAAAAAGCAATGTAAAAAACTTTGGATATACCCCTCAGGAGACCTACTACAACATATACAATTTTGGGGCCGGCCAGCTTGCCTAAGTAATTAGTTACGCCTGTAAATGACTACTGCAATGCAGTACATGCATTGAGAAGTGAAAAAGGGTATTGCTTCACTTTAAGTACATTTTCATTTTACATACATGCTCTGGTCCCATTGTGTACTTAAAAGTGGGGTATGCCTGTAATCTTGAATATTTATTTATTTTAATGCAAGCAGTGTAATTATATGCATTTGACAGCCTCTTGCCATCTCTGTAAGACTCCATGCACACTGGACTTAAAAAAAATTCTAATTCCCTTGGCAGAAAAAAAACATACAGTAGAGAGTTTTTGTACACAGTTTAGACAAGTTTAGAAGAGTTACCCGTTTTTTCTGCCAGAAAGCTCCAATCAGAAACACAAACCAGAAGGTTTTTTTTTCCTGCTTCTAAACGTTGAGCTCAAAATATACCTCTAATCGTTCTAATGTGCATGGACACATAGGATAACATTGAGCTGCTTCTACAGGCAGAACACAAAACTCCTGTAGAAGCAGTGATTTTTAAGCCAGTGTGCATGGAGCCTTAAGCAGAACTGAAATATGAGAAAAAGTAGCTTCAGAAGGTGACAATCAGTTCATCTGCTGACAAGAAGCATGCTGATAGGAGGAGTTGAGCTCATCATTGTGCTGCTTCTCCTTTCAGTGTTCAGTCACAGGCTGGGGTGGGTCCAGGATGACCTGGATTTAGAGTAAGTGGGTTCAACAGCGCTGGCCATCAGACTGACAATGTCAGTGGGGAAATCCCTAAATTGAAACAGAATATTGCAGCAAAAGTTGCTTTTATTTGAACATTTATGGACTTTTAATTTTGCCTTGTTATTTTAGGCTGGACTTCTGCTTAACTCTTCCCTGCCAGAACACAATCAGCAAATAAAACAGAAATTCTAACCCTTCCCTGAGCCATCCAAAATGAAAGAGAAAAAAGTTTTACTTTTAAATACACTTTAAAACTTACTAGAAAACAGTCCCTCTCTATTAATATACAATATAACACATGGAGTACAATAAGGAGGAAAATGTAATAGTTACCTGTCAAAGTGATGGCTGTAGATGGTCTGTCTTCTTTGCAGCTAGTACTCAGAAAACATCAGCAGTACAGAATAAAAGCTGGGATGGGTTGATGCTGTACAACAGCCAACACCCATCATAACCAGTAATACTAGAATGACAAAGAGCTCCCTTTTAAATCTATGAATTGTCTTTCTAAATCAGTGTTTTGTTAATCTTTTATTCAGTCAAGGCACCCTTTAAAGTTATGCACATCGAGGCACTCCATTCTAAAATGTAAAAAAAAGAAGAAACAAATAATTTTGCATATCACAGCATCATCCATACATGTGGGCCACCCAACATTAGAGGTGATTTAGTCCTCCACCTTTGCACACTGGTACTGACTAGTATTCTAGCGTTTCTCTTCTCCCTTAGTTTCTCTCCCTCTCTCTGCTAACGTGATCTCAGTGCTGATAGAGAGGGGCAGGAGAGGGGCAAACAAGGATCCTGTGCAGGTGCCCGATGTCCTCCTTATCAGCCAATGACATCATTGTTTTTTAGGATGCCAGTGGCTGACCCACACTGTGCCCAAGGTTGTAATGTTGCACAATAAAAACCTGTGGCTTTGTATAACAAAAAGGCAGGCTTGATCCACTCTCTGGCTTGTTGACAATTTTGGGGCAATTTGTGGCTTTTTTTAGGCATGTGAAGATCCCAGAAGGCACCCTCAAATCATATTGGAAATGCTGATTTCTGCTTACATATTTGTTCCACAGCTAGGCTTCCAACCGTTTAAAAAATACAGAAGTTATAAAATAAGTATTTGCATTAATCTCTCAATGCACTCCCATGTGTGTTAAATCAAAAAGTTGTGGAGTTGCAGAACTTAAGGAGTGGCTCAGGGTTGTGATGACAAAATATTAAACTTGGCATACACCTACAGCATCACTACTCAGATGTCAGCAAATTATAGCTTCTAACTTATTGATTTAAAGTGGCAATCCAGTTAGGTATGAGTAAAGAAAAACATTTCTCTTTGGATCATTTATATGAATTGTAAAGACTTGGATAAAGCTTTTTGCACACTTCACTGCAGAAACATATCTGTTTATGTTATGTAGATGTTGTGATAGGTTATTATAGTGAGCTTGTTGATCACATGGTAATAACAAACATTACAGACCCCTTACCACCCACTAGAACAGGGGTCCATAAACTTGAAAAAGGGCCACTATACTGCAGGTCAAACTGTTTGGGGACTGGACTGTAGCCAGTAAAAAATGTCATGGCATCATTGGAAGTTAAAGGTGCTCAAAAAGCAATATACCCCTCAGGAGACCAAACAACACTTGCGAACATACACAGTTTATTATCACAACATTACAGAGGTAATAAAAAACACATCAGTTGTATAAAAACATGTATATATATACAGAATGTAGGTAACAGCGTCTAGCATTCAACTGTTAATGCGTTTCGCTGGAACCGTTTCCTCAGGACAGAGGCGCCAGTTAAGATATGTTAAGATACAACGCTAAAGAAACAATATTCAAAAAACACTGATACATAGAATATGGTACTGCTACCAAGATATGGGCAGAGCTAAATGTTCTGAGAAGAGCAAATCCATATATTTATGTTTATTCTATTTTTATTGGTTTTTGCATAAGAAAAGTACTATTAGGTATTTACTCAAAGCAAGGTATTATAAAAAAAAAGATTCATCATCGATAAAAATCAGGATGATAAACATTAACAGAACTGCACTACAGATGGTAGTATCAAAGTTATTCCGACAAAATGCATACATGGGAACCTGAGCATCTAACATTCATTATAGACAAACATAAATAAGAAAAAGATGCGGGACCACGAACGAAAGACCCTAATTACAGACAGGCACTGCAAGCAAAAATCAGTGGTACTCCATCGTGAACCCAGCTTTCTTTAAACAGTCCAGAAAAGCAGAGTTGTTAAATAGTATTATGGCAATAGCTATCAGGTAAGTAAAAATGCTGTAAAGGGGGGGGGGGGGGGCAGGGAAGTAGGGGGGAGGGTTGGAGCCATCGACTGCTTGGATCTCACCAACATGTGGGGCACACCCAAGTCAAGACATTTCAATCCTATGACCAACTCCTCAGTTAAAGTGGTTCTAAAGGCAGAAGGTTTTTTACTTTAATGCATTCTATGCATTAAGGTAAAAAACCTTCTGGGTGCAGCTCCCCCCCATTTTATAATTACCTGAGCTCCATCTCAATCCAGCAATGTGCATGAGAGCAGATCTCTCCCCGGTTTCTCACTCCTCATTGGCTTACACAACAGCGGCGCCCATTGGCTCCCATTGCTGTCAATCACACCCAGTGAGCCAAAGCATTTGCAGAGCTTTCAGCAAGCTGTTGAAGCTTTTAAAGTACCATTCAACTCCAGTTTGTAAATGTTGAACACAGATCCTAATGGGAGTGCTGATTGCCACTTTAAAGCGGTTAAATACCCCACTTGCACATTTTTACCTACAGGTAAGCCTATAATAAGGCTTACCTGTAGGTAAAATGAATATCTACTAAACCTGAACAGTTTAGGAGATATTCACCTTGCATGCTGCTGCTGACGTGAGCGGCGCATGCGCTCTGAATGTCCAGCAGATACTGAACTCCTGCACTTATTTGGACTCTGATAGGTATGATTCACACCCTGGAGTAAGAGTATCATGATCGATGGCCACAACATGTAGGCAATTTGGTTTAGGCCTACAACTGAACAGTTCATAGGGCATTCTTTTTAACGTTTAGGAAAAATAGCCAATTACCTGTGGATCTGCTATTTGACACACCCAAACCTGTGTCTGAACAATCACCTGATGAGTGGATACAGGAGCATTGGTGTCACCTAGCTGAAGCTAAGCAGGTGGCACTAGAAGACATAAAAACTTAGCAGAGGAATGTGTGGTTGATCTTCAACCTAGAGAAAGGTCGGATCTTCAATTGGAGCTCTAAAGGGAACCTTGTCCATACGACATTAGAAAGTTATACTTTCCAGATCAGTCTGTGTATGATGTTGTTTTAGAAGACCAGAAAGGGCTTTGCAAGCTTCTACTGTAAATTGGAATCTGATGTGACCTTGTGTCTTGTTGCAGACTATCTTCCATCTCTGTCCATGACCCTTGTTGGTTCAGGAATAAAAGTTCTGGAGTCTCCACTGGAGTGGTATTTGCCACCATTTGAGATTCAATTTCTGAAACAGGGGGCTCAGAATGTGCAGCTTTCCCAGGCTTCAGCAGCCGTGGATGCTCCACCTTTGAATGGAGATGGATGATGGTACTGCTTCCCTGCAAGGACCACTGGGGTATTGTTACCTGCCACATATTCTATGTTTTGTGAAACATTGTTGTTAATATGTATACTGGTTTTAATTACCGGTTCTCTGTGTGGTTGTTTGTTATGTGGAGGACAGCATTCCTTAAAGTGAACGATGACCTTGCAAAACAACCAATTCAGTTTGAAATTGAAATGAAAGGCAAAAACATTTGTGTATAGATATGAAAAAAACATTATAAATACCTTTTTTCCATCTGTTCTAAGTGATCTCATTCCCTCTGTTCTCAGCTGCATAAGAGCTGGGGGAAGGAGAAGCACTAGCACAGCTAGAGAACTGACCACAGTGTGTTTAGTTTCTAATAGGAAAGCAGAGGGACTGACAGGAACACCAGGACTTTCACATAAAGGAAGCAATACAAAGAGAACAGGATACTTTCTCATACAAGTACATGGTACAGCAGTCACATTTCAGGAATATTAAATGCTGGAGTAACAAACACTTTAAGAGGGAGGAAGTATGGGCAGAAATTGGGCTCAGTTTGTCTGCTGACCTAAAGGTGAAACTGTGACACTTCTTCAGTCTTGTAGGAATCAGCTGGGAACTAATTTGGCCCCTAATGTGGGGTCCAGGTAGCCATCTTGGGAAGACAGGCATCTCCTAATAGATGCTGAAATTCCATGAGATTTGGACAGCCAACTTGCCTTAAAGTGCTTAAATTGGAAAATGTATGGCAACATTTACAAATGGGGGAACAGTTAGGAGTTTTAATCCAGAAGAGACATGCTATGTTTCTTCTGCATTAAAGCTACTTACCCGTTTGTCCACCACTGTATAGTGAGCTGCGTCTGCACAACTCATTGTACAAATTAGACAGTGCAGAGCTGACTGAACTCCCATGCCAAGGAAACCGAGCGGCAATCAATATCCAGAACCTGGCTGTCTGAAGATATCAGCGGCTGGCGGGGAGCTCCAGGATGCTTCATCACTGGACTGAAGGTGAGTATATTTCCACTTTAAATAGCAGTTTCTGCATCATTCGGTGTGCCCACAGTATGGCGTAGGTCAAGGATAAAGCCCCACTTACAGTGTTAGAGAGAGGTACCTGTTGAGGAGGAAAGAGTAGGTTTCCCCTTACAAGGTATCTATTCTGCCAGCTTCTTGGAACTGTCTCCCACCATTAACCAGATAAGCTCTCGGCTCTCTATGGAGCCAGTTCACATCTTCGGGGTGGCTGCGGATCACACTGCACAGAAATGCTGTGCGCCTTTGCCTCCGTTTATGGGCAAATTTCAGGCAAAGATTCTGCCCTGATTCATCCGTGAAAGGAGAACAGGGATGGACAGCTGTGCGATCTGCGGCCGGTTTAGGTGTGAACCGAGCCTTAGTAACCAGCAGGCTCCAGCAACTAGTCTGCACCTAATGCTGGCTGCTTAGAAAATATTTAGCCCCTCCCATAAGCTTTCTCTTTAACACTGGCAGCCAGGGAGGGCCACGGTTTTACTGCCTAACAGTATTTTAACATTACAGCATATCAGGGCTGTACACATGCTGTGGTGTGGATGCTTTGCTTTGCAGCTCGAGTTGAAAAATGCCATGGACGCAAAGTTTGAAAGGTGGCTCTGTCATTAAAGCGGAAGTAAACCCATCGATTTAACAGTCTAAAAAAAAAAGGCATGCCGTGAATACTAACTGCACATTGGCTGTGCTCTCAACCAAACAGTCAAACCATCCAATGGCTGGTGTCATAACGGATCACATGTGCAGCACTGTGGCAGTTGAAGATTAAACAGAGGCAAAGATGGCAGCTTTCTTGGCTGAAAACGATAGGGGGGTTTACTTCCACTTTAAGTTTAAAAGATCCAATAAAAGAAAATCAAAAAACTGGTGTCAGGAGGGGCAACAGCAGGACCCCTTGTGAGTCCATGGTGGGGTCTGAGACATTTTTTGGGAGATTGGGATGAATATGAAATGATAAAACAATACTAGGACATGTATTTTTCCGCTTTAAATTCTTTGTATTTTTTTATACTTTGCACTTTATTCACATACAGAGGGTTCCTCCATATAGAACAAGTCAAACCTGTAGGTCAAGGATTTCCCCCGCAATGTAAATTTTGTTCTGTGTACTTTACAATGTCAGAGGCTGTTTAAAAATTTTAACTGCCATTTTTTACATTTTAGCTTTTTTTTTTTTTTTTAAAGGAACCCATTCATAAGTGAGTCATGCAAGTCTCAATAAATGTTTTTATTAATAAATATAGCCTAATTTAACTACTTCCGATTCACTCCAATTCTGTCGTTTATCATGTAAAAATCTGCATTTGTTTTGCTAGGAAATTACTTAGAATCCAGAACACTGTAAGCCCTCAAAGTTAGAGCCCTTTCACACTGGGGCGGTGCAGGCGCCGGCGGTAAAACGATTTACCGTAATTTTAGCAGCGCTATTTGGCCGATAGCGGGGCAGTTTTAACCCCCTCTAGCGGCCGAAAAGGGGTTAGAATGACCCACAAAGCACCGCTGTAGCCGCGCTTTGCCGGCGGTTCTGCATCGGTGCCCATTCAGATCAATGGGCAGGAGCGGCTTTCACACTGGAGAGACAGGAGCGGCTTTTTACAGGCACTATGCAGGCGCTATTTTTAGTGCTGTAGTGCCTGTAAAGCACTCCAGTGTAAAAGGAGTTTTACTCTTGTTGGGCGCAGGAACGGGCCCTGCTGTCAAATATTATATCAAAAATTGTAATTACATGCCCCTGTAAATATTATATCAAAAATTGCAAAAAAAAAAATATATCAAAAATTGTAATTACATGCCCTTTAACAGGGGAAGAAAATTGGGCCTTTGGTTTTGGTGGTGCCAGAACACTGTAACCCCTCACAGTTACTCTTGTTAGGCGCAGGAACAGGCCCTGCTATGAAATATTATATAAAAAATAAAGCAATTTAGCCAAGCTAGCATTTAGATGCTGAGCATGTGGATGGCTGGGACTGAATATATTTTTATGGTTCAGCAACTTGGGTAGGGTAATTTGCCTGCTAAAATTAATTGGTGGTGTACTGCTAGCAGATTGGCTGCAAGTACTGGAGGTATAGTAGAGTTGGAGATCCCAGATGAGGAGTAAGGAGAAGGCCGCCTTTTTCTATGATGTGGGTCTTTCAAGTGCTGTTGCCAACGGACTGCATGGCAGGTCGTCATATGTTTGGTCAAGCATGTGGTGCCAAAGCGGCTGCTGTTCTGGCCACGCTTGATCCGCTTCAGACAGGTTGCAAACAGCAACGGTGTGATCTGCTGCACACGTGTCGAAAAAGGTCCACGTCAAGAAACTTTTAAAAGTCAGCCGGGAGTCAGCAGCGCCCTGCACCTGCGGAGCTCTGCGGTGTGATGCAATAGGGTGGCTGCCCTTAAGCTGCCCCCTAGAGGACATCCTGCCTCGTTGGAGTTGTGCCTCCTCCTCTCAGGCTACAGTCAGTGACGTCATCATCTCCGCCCTCCTCGTCACTGGAGCAAACTTGGCAGTATGCTGCAGCTGGGGGAACATGACTGCCAGTTTCTTTTCCTTCTGTGGCACCCCCTCTCTAGGTTCACGTTACTCCCTTCCTCATCCTGGGAACCAACATCGGAGCCTTCAAATTGCTGCGCATCCTCCAGCAGCATATAACCGACACTGTGGTCGAATAATTCTGGGGACTCCTCCGTGCATTATGGTTGGGCTACGGAACAAGTGACTGTGGACAAGGAGCCAGGGGAAAAGGCCGCTTTGACAGCTGCATTGGAAATCAAAGTACTCTGAGCCTGGGTGACAGAGGATGAGGAGGAGGAGGACGGCTTTGTTATCCACTCCACCAACTCTTCTGCATGCTGTGGCTCAATAACACGGTCTGCAGGTGCCCCACAGCCACCTGCAGAGGATGCACCATGTCCACGGCCTTCCGGACATGATGTATTATTTGTTTTGCAACACCACACTACACTGTATTATATACTGTGTACACCGCCTGAAGTGTATTAGAAACTATACATCACCAAATGCAATTTATATATAGGCTACACTGAATGCAGAGTGTGTGTGTGTGTGTATATATTTTATATATATATATATAATAATACACCGCCTGAAGTGTATTAGAAACAGTACACCACCGAATGCACTGTAGATATAGGCTACACTGAATGCAGAGTGTGTCATATATATATATATATATATATATATATATATATTATACACACACACACATATCTCACAAAAGTGAGTGCACCCCTCATATTTTTGTAAATATTTTATTATATCTTTTCATGTGACAACACTGAAGAAATGACACTTTGCTATAATGTAAAGTACTGAGTACAGCTTGTATAACAGTGCACATTTGCTGTCCCCTCAAAATAACTCAACACACAGCCATTAATGTCTAAACCATTGGCAACAAAAGTGAGTACACCCCTAAGTGAAAATGTCCAAATTGGGCCCAAAGTGTCAATATTTTGTGTGGCCACCATTATTTTCCAACACTGCCTTAACCGTCTTGGGCATGGAGTTCACCAGAGCTTCACAGGTTGCCACTAGAGTCCTCATCCACCCCTCCATGACAACATCACAAAGGTGGTGGATGTTAGAGACCTTGTGCTCCTCCACCTTCCATTTAAGGATGCCCACCAGATGCTCAACAGGGTTTAGGTCTGGAGACATGTTTGGCCAGCCCATCACCTTTAGTCTCAGCTTCTTTAGCAAGGCAGTGGTAATCTTGGAGGTGTGTTTGGGGTCATTATGTTGGAATATTGCCCTGCGGCCCAGTCTCTGAAGGGAGGGGATCATGCTCTGCTTCAGTATGTCACAGTACATGTTGGCATTCATGGTTCCCTCAGTTTAGAAAATTGGAGCATGCACTGCTGGGGTTTTTTGCCTTCCTCTGGATCAACTGTGGGTATAGAATGGGGTATATGGGATTGTATGATATTATTTTATTTTTTTTATTTGTGGTTGAACTGGATTGACTTGTGTCTTTTTTCAATCTATGTAATGAACTGTAGCTCCCCAGTGTCAGCAGCACTAATGCAGCCCCAGACCACGACACTCCCACCACCATGCTTGACTGTAGGCAAGGCACACTTGTCTTTGTACTCCTCAGCTGGTTGCCGCGACACACGCTTGACACCATCTGAACGTGTTTTTTGATCAGGCAACGCACTGACACTTTGCAGCCATTGTGCTATATGCTGGGTGTTCAGTGTGCCCCTGTACCTTTAAGAAGGGGTGGCTCCCCTTCAGTTCACCTGCTTTCACCTATCCATCAGAATGCATGTGCCTCCACTGTGGGGACACTTATAAGTTAGTGTTAGGTACCACAGATACAAGGGTGCCTTACGCATGCATTTGCAAATGTGTGCAGACTAAAACCCTGCTTTTAACGCATACTGTGAGGCAGGTTATTTGGTTGTCTGCGGGCTGGTGGTAAGTTAAGCTTGGTTTATTTCCTTGGATTTATCCTTGGCCTTGTTTGTACCTGTTGTTAGCCTTCCAATGCTTCTTACTGCGATAGCCAGCATCATGCTACAATGCTGAGGGTGAAGATACTGGCTTGATACTGATGATTGCTATTTCACCCAAGCAAGATTTCTGGTTTATGCCCTAATTCTAAGGTTGATACATCTATCGATTTGGGTGATTCTTCCGCCTTTGGTGCTTTGCCCATTGGTTACCACATTTTTGCAACATTGATCTATAAACTATCAAATCAGTCATCACACCATTCCTCACTGGCTAGGGGCCCCCTTTTCCCTTTAGGGTGCTCTTTCCCCTCCCTCCTCTCGCCGTCCATCCAATTTGAATATTTCAAGTTCAGCCCAACATTTTTCCCAAAGTGAGATTTGGGCCATCTACACCTCTGTCACGGACATTCTGGCACTGGGTCTGGTCCCTCTCTTCTCATTTTTGCTCCCCCTTTTAAACTCCATTGTTGTCCGGCCGCTGTATGTATCCTTTTAAATTTAGTATCATTAAACTGATATCAATTATCTCTTATCTCAAATCTGCCACCAGAGGGTTCTTGTTTTATCTATTTGTATAGTTCTACTTTAAGTGTTATGGTTAGGCTAGGGCTCTGTAGATACTTTTTTTCAAGCAGAATGGAGTGAAAAAGTAAAAAATTGGCAGAAACCAGGCTCTTTATTGTAACAGAGATATGCTTTGTCTCCAGCACCAGCATATGGCTGCAAATGCAATGTCAGGCTCCCTGCAGACTCTTCTTACAGCTCTGAGGCCGTACCTCTGTACGGGCAATCTGATTCAGAGCTGCAGAAAGAATGAATGGATTATGAGGGCGCTCGTCAGCACCCTCACAGTGCCCTGAAAACGACATGCCATCTGCCGCGGTGGCAAATGGGACTCTCCCATGCAGGGATTCCTGTGAATGAATGGCGTTGCTGTGCGAGTGGAGCCCCGCACAACAGCACCGATTTTGAAAAGTCCCAGCAGGTGTGGGGGAATTAGGGGGGGGGGCACTGCATGTAAACATAGAAACATAGATTGACAGCATTAAAAAGACAAAGTGGTCCATTGAGTCTACCCCATTATTTTAAATTCTCATGTTTATATTTGTTGTTTTTTTGTTAACTTTTTTTGTCTGAGTATGTTTGTCTCCAGCGTGTTTGAAGCCATTTATTGTTGACTGACTCACTACCTCTGTTGGAAGTATATTCCATGCATCAACTACCCTTTCACTGAAATAATACTTGCCAAGATTAGTTTTGAACTTTTCCCCTGCTAGTTTGAAGTCATGTCCCCGTGTTCTCGATCTTAGCTTCATATTGAAAAAACTGCCCTCATGAACCTTATTCACCCTCTTGATGCATTTAAAGATTTTATTCATGTCTCCCCTTTCCCTTCTTTCCTCTAGAAAGTACATATTAAGTTCCTGAAGTCTCTACTGATGTGTTTTATCCCTCAGATGTTTCACCATTTTTGTTGCCCGTCTCTGGACTTGTTCTTTCTTATCGAAAACTTTTGAGGTCTCCAGAACTGGACACCATATTCTAAATGAGCTCTAACTAAAGATCTATATAGGGAAATCAGGACCTCCTTCCTCCTGCTGATTAGCCCTCCTAGAATTCTATTTGCTTTTTCCACTGCCTGGCCACACTGTTTGTTCACTTTTCAATCACCTGAACAAAGTACCCTCAAATCTTTTTCCTCTGTAGTGCTGGCCAACACTGTACCACCAATGTTGCACTCTCTCAAGGGATTCTTTTTCCCTAGGTGCATTATTTTACATTTTGAAAGATTGAACCCCAGTTCCACTATTTTGACAAATCTTCCAGTAATGCAATACATTACAGCCTAAATATGGGTTTAACATGTTCCAAAGGTGAACCTTGCATTTAGGCTGGGTTCACACCAGTTGTGAATTAGATGCGCATTTCTTTGCATCCAATTCGCATTTCTCTGCATCCAATTCGCATTTCAGGAGATTGTAAGTGGCTCTCTATAGAGTCGGTTCACACATCTCTGGTGCGAATTGCACAGGAGTCCTGTGCGTTTTCTGGTCCGTTTCAGGTCCGTAATCAGACAAAAATTTGGGCGGAAATCGGACTTGAAATGGTGAATGAAGACACACTGGACCCCCTGTTTCTGAGCAGCTCTGTTCCTCATTGTGAACTCAGCCTTGAAGGAAAAAGTTAAGCCTGCTATACACATCCCAAATTTCAGCCGATTCCTACTGAATAGCCCAAAATTCAAACTGTGGATGGCCCTGTCGATACCTCCTGGAGAATGCAAAATCAAAATAATCAAGTGGAAAATTGGTGGCCAGTGACTGCATCTATCAGATCCAAGCACTGTTCGGGTATTCTGACAACTGTGGGTGACGATTGTCTGAATACAATAGCTGTCATGGAAGATTTTTGCCAACTACAATGTTAGGAACTCTATACCTGTATGGCTAGCCTTGAGCTGTATTCACACCTACTGCGGTGACCTGCGTTTTACTGCACTGGATGAATGTAGGTCACCGCTAGTACATACTGAAAACAATCGTTTTCCATGTGTCCTGTTCACACTGCAATGCTGCCCAGAAGTGAGGTGCAGTGAGCTGCTACACACATTTTATCACAGTGCACAGGAAGGAATTGCATACCACTGCTGTGTAGAGACACGAAGTTTGTGCACGTCAAAGTTCACACACACACACCAAAAAAAAAAAAAAAAGATACCGTGTTATGCGCTGAAACATGCATTACACTGCCCCCTAGTACTGGCTGACTGCAACTGCTGCGGTTTAGTGTTGGGACAGTGTGAACTAGTTCTTTCAGTCTGATTAGTTATTATGGGAATTAAAACTCTGACCCAGCTTTATCAAAGATTTTCATCTTCTGTTACCATTTTGAAGAGTCTTATACACAAAGACGCCAAGTTAAACAAGTTTATTAAGATTTTTTTTCTTCGATACAAGTAACAAATATACATACAAAAAATACAGATTTCACTCCTGAGCTATTAGTAGAACTGAGGTTTGACCACTACTGTGAGACATAGGGACCCTGTGATACTAGCAGACTCTATATTAACCTGATACAAGTAGTATGGATTATTTGGCTACTTTATGCTTGAGTCATGTAATTTGCATGCCTGGAGTCCTGTCTGCACAGGTCCACGCTGTCTGTCTGTGTTGTGGGCGTTGTTCTATCAGTGACATGCAAACAATTTTATTGTAGCTATATTTTTTTTCCTTTAAGAATTATATTCGTTTTCTAACAGTGACACAGTGCTACATTTCCTGGCTCCATCAAAAATAAAAATAAAAAGATTCTCCGCCTAAATTTAATAAATAAAATACTGTTATTTAGTATATCCAAATTCAAATGTACAATACACTATCAATATCAGTGAGATGCATATTGTAGAAAATAAATTGCACAATAAATTTATATATGCATTGTGCATTAAAACAATGAAGGATTCACAATAAAGTCCTTTTACAATAAGTCAGGCTCTTCATGTGTTGCATTTGTTTTTTGCTTTAACAGTTGCCTGACTTTCTAATAATTTACCTAGTGCCTTCTCCCTTAGTTAAAAAGTAACGTACAAAAATTAACTGACCTCCACGCCAATGAGAAATCAAAAATGTCTTGTGTTAAATAGTTTGCAAACATGGTAACAATCTCCTCAATATCAAGGCATGTATCACTTCATTCATAACTATTGATATACATGCTTACACAGAAACAACTCTTCCAATGGTAAAATATTGCTTAGCATTTATTACAATCATACATATACAGTTGTGCTCATAAGTTTACATACCCTGGCAGAATTTATGTTTCTTGGCCATTTTTCACAGAATATGAATGACAACACAAAAACATTTCTTTCACTCATGGTTAGAGTTTGTCTGAAGCCATTCATTATCAACTGTGTTTACTCTTTTTAAATCATAATGACAACAGAAACTAGCCAAATTACCCTGATCAAAAGTTTACATACCCTGGTGATTTTGGCCTGATAACATGCAAACAAGTTGACACAAAGGGGTTTGTATGGCTATTAAGGGTAACCATCCTCACCTGTGATCTGTTTGCTTGTAATTAGTGTGTGTGTGTATAGAACATCAATGAGTTCCTGGACTCCTGACAGACCCTATTATCTTTCATCCAGTGCTGCACTGATGTTTCTGGATTCTGAGTCATGGGGAAAAGCAAAAGAATTGTCAAAGGATCTGCGGGAAAAGGTAGTTTAACTGTATAAAACAGGAAAGGGATATACAAAGATATCCAAGGAATTGAGAATGCCAATCAGCAGTGTTCAAACTCTAATTAAGAAGTGGAAAATTAGGGGTTCTGTTGAAAACAAACCACGGTCAGGTAGACCAACTAAAATTTCAGCCACAACTGCCAGGAAAATAGTTTGGGATTCAAAGAAAAACACACAAATAACTTCAGGTGAAATACAGGACTCTCTGAAAACATGTGGTGTGGCTGTGTCAAGATGCACAATAAGGAGGCACTTGAAGAAAGATGGGCTGCATGGTCGAGTCGCCAGAAGAAAGACATTACTATGCAAGTGCCACAAAGTATCCCGCTTACAATACACCAAACAGCACAGAGACTAGCCTCAAACCTTCTGGCACAAAGTCATTTGGAGGGATGAGCTTTTTGGCCGCAACCATAAACACTACATTTGGAGAAGAGTCAACATGCCTATGATGAAAGGTACACCATTCCTACTGTGAAACACGGAGGTGGATCGCTGATGTTTTGGGGATGTGTGAGCTACAAAGGAAATTTGGTCAAAATTGATGGCAAGATGAATACAATATGTTATCAAAAAATACTGGAGGAACATTTGCATTCATCAGCCAGGAAGCTGCGCATGGGATGTACTTGGACATTCCAACATGACAATGATCCAAAACACAAGGCCAAGTCGACCCGTCATTGGTTACAGCAGAATAAAGTGAAGGTTCTGGAGTGGCCATCTCAGTCTCCTGACCTCAATATCATTGAGCCACTCTGGGGAGATCTCAAACGTGCAGTTCATGCAAGACAGCCCAAGAATTTATAGGAACTGGAGACTTTTTGCCAAGAGGAATGGGCAGCTTTACCATCTGAGAAGATAAAGAGCCTCATCCACAAATACCACAAAAGACTCAAAGCTGTTATTGATTTTAAAGGGGGCAATACACGGTATTAAGAACTGGGGTATGTAAACTTTTGATCAGGGTCATTTATGTAGTTTCTATTGTGATTATGATTTAAAAAGAGTAAACAGTTGATTGATAATAAATGGCTTCAGCCAAACACTAACCATGAGTGAAAGAAACGTTTTTATGTCATCATTCATATTCTCAGAAAAATGGCCAAGAAATCTAATTCTGCCAGGGTATGTAACCTTTTGAGCACAACTGTATATTAAAAACACTCACATTTAATCGTGGCCATATTACTATGCATTAATGATGATCAAAACAGCAAAGAGCATTAGCTCATTTACATAATTAAGCAAGGGCGATGTGTCTTGTTGTCAGACCAACTTCTTCAGGAGCTCCAGAGGAAGTCACTGTGGTGAGATGATGTGTTGGGCAATGGACATTATTAAAATGTTAGTGCTTTTAATATGACTTTGGAAGTCACTTCTTAGTGAGCTGCTTTCCAAATTAAGGGTGGAGGCACAAGGTGATTTGTTATATGAAAGTAAAACCGATCGGAAAAATATTCCTTTTTCAGAATATATTATATATATATATATATATATATATATATATATATATATATATATATATATATATGTGTGTGTGTGTGTGTGTGTGTGTGTGTGTTTTCCACTGTACATTTATAATAATATATATATATATATATATATATATATTGCAAGTGCCGTCTATCACACTGATACTGATAGTGTATTGTACAATAAAAGCTTTCCATTTGAAACCCATATAAGCAAAATTCAACTTATACAGGAACCAGTAACTCCCTAGGGCATTTACACCCTATTCAGGCAGCCATTCTTTAGCCTGAACCTATATTCATAAGAGTTCCTCCAAGAGAAGAGCTAAATAAGTCACTGTGGAAGAAGATAGTTTGTGACCTTCTCTCATATTCATGAGGCTATTACCTACTGAGAAATTGTACCACTGCTGCAAATACACACAGTGGAAACTAGAATTAAGGAATTGGTGCATAAAATAATAGCAGAAATGTTTTAATGTCTAATCCAATAGAAATGTCAGCACAGAAGGCATGGATCCTGTGTTCCTGTTAAGCAGGAACCCCAATCCATGCCTTCCACTAGAAAAAGCACCTCCCCCACTACACTGAAACACCAGCTAGGCACACAGTTAACCCGTTGATCCCCCCTGATGTTAACCAGCCAGTTAGTCATTAGTACAGTAACAGTGCATATTTTTTAGCACTGATCACTGTATTATTGTCACTGGTCCCCAAAAAAAGTGTCAGATCTGTCTGATCGCTGCCATTACTAGTAAAAAAAAAAAAGTATTTTTTTTTAAATAAATAAAAATATCCCATAGTTTCTAGATGCTATAACTTTTTGTGCAAACCATTCAATATACATTTATTGGTATTTTTTTTACCAAAAAAATGTAGCAGAATACATATTGGCTTAAATTTATAAAGAAATTTGATTTTTTTTTTTTAAATGTATTGGAATTCAAAATTTATTTATTTTTTGTTTATAGCGCAAAAAATTAAAACCGCAGAGGTGATCAAATACCACCAAAAGAAAGCTCTATTTGTGGGAAAAAAGGACATAAATTTGGGTACAGTGTCACAGGACCACGCAATTGTCAGTTAAAGTAACGCAGTGCTGTATCGCAAAAAATTGCCTGGTCATAAAGAGGGGTAAATCTTCTGGAGGTCAAGTGGTTAAAGAAACAGTCTCTTACTAGTCCATCCCCGGACCTACCTTCTTGATGCTACACCGCCATTCCTTTCAGTGTCAGAATTTGCACAAAAATCTGTTTCTTCCAGGTAAAGGGGAGCATGTGACTCCCTCCCAGGATGCAGTGCTTTGGCAGATCCACCTTAACAGAACTTAATTGTGTCCAACCTTCAATATTAAGCTTACACCAGTTTTTACTCCTGGAGAAACAGGGTGGAAGGGAAGCATGGTAAAGGAAAGTACAAGTAGGTGGAAGGGTGGGCTAGTATGAGACTCATATGAGTATGAGATGTCACTTTACCCTTAATGGGCAGTCTTTCCAACATAAAACCTTGGAGGGCAGAAATATGGAAGCTACCACTGCTCCCCTGATACCTTGGAACAAACATGCAAAAGAGTTTAGGCTGATCAGCCTTCAGTGAATATATGCTTCACTTAGACATTACAGATTTACTTGCTATACTTCCTGACTCTATTCGCCTTCACCTTAGCTTTTTGAGCATTCCAGCCAACCTTGGAGGGTGTAAAATTCCAACATGGAGAGATACTTTCCTGTATGGCATGCGGCAGCTGAGCACAACAAAGAGCTCATGTGAACATTTTTCACCAAGACGTAAGACTGCTGCCTAATTTCAGTATTTACTATTAACAGAAAGATACTTTTTAGGTGGACTGACCCTTTAAGAGATGGCAACAAAATACTGGAAAATAAACTGTACTTACACTACAAATGCACTCAGAAAACAATTCAAAAACATATTTTCACTGGTTCCAGGTGATCAAGGTACATTTGCTATTATTTTACACTATAAAATATTTGCCTTTACTCCTGTTTGAGTGTCTTAGGTGTCAATAGCAGATTTCATGAAGGTGTGCACAGCATACAAATGGCTGCTTCATATTGTTTAGGTGATGGTGGCCTGAATCCCCCTGCAACTTCATATACTGTATATCCCTCAGGAATTTAGGTAAAGGGATTTGGACATCTCAGTTCTCAGTTCCACCTTCCGTGTCATGACTAAGCCAAGAAGTCTCCTGCTGAATTTAACGTCAAATTAGAAAAACTGCAAAAAACAATAAAATGGAAATGGGGGCGTAGCCGGAATGTCCATTAGAGTTATTTTATAGTGCCCATCCCTTAACAAAAAATCTCAGAACTCATGCTTCAATCCAAGGGTATCTTTCAAATGGAAGCATTAGGTAAACTGACCCTTTATTTCTAAAAGTCAATTTAATCTTGTTTATTTGAATCTGCAGAACAAATTATTTTAGAAAAACTGAAGAAATAATGTAATTAAATTGAAAGTATAGCTGAAGAAGAATGTAGATGTCAAAGACTGAATATCAGAATAAAGGACGTACAACTGAATGACATAACACAGAAATAAATCAGTACATACAAAGCAGAACTGAAAATATTTGTTAAGCTAAATGTCCTATATTCCACAATATTGCTGTAAATACGCTGTAAATGTTATTAATAGTTTGTTTCATTGAAAGAAAACTGCAGGTTTTATTTTTTATTATATAAAATTGTGTTATCCAAACCACCCGATTAGGTTCTTCCTTATATTTTCATACCTGAATTGGAAAATATCTGCAATTGATTGGTTGTGTTGGCAGCATATTCTAATTTTAAATATTTTATAAACAAGATCACTGTTGTATTTATTTGTAGCTGAAATAAGTATGTTTACCCATAGGCTACTAAATGGTGCATTTCACAGCTCATTAAAATTAGAGATTTTATATTAAAGCAAAGTTACACCCAAAAAATTAACTTTACAGAAATAAACATCATAATGCTTCAGCAACAACATTTGGAATTTTTTTTTACTCATCCCTTTTGCACTGTTGCTATGGGGTCCCTTGTATTTCGCCTCTCAACGGCGATTTACATTTCCCTCGGCACTTGTGCTCGCTAGTGCTCCTGGGAGATGTGTGTCATTCTTTCCCAGGAGCCAGTGGGCAGCGCCGAGGGCTGTCATTGCGTTATTTGGAAACCAGAAGTGACGCAAGCAAAGGTGTGTTTAAGTGCCATTTTTGAAAAGGGAACAAAGCCCTTTATTGACATTACACTGACAGGAGAGGCTACAGTGGCAATCTTTTAGTACATCGGTTGTATATCTTCTGCTCATCTTGGTTGCCATCACAACGGGGCGGGCACTTCTGACAACACCGCCCATGGTGAAGGCAACTTGAGAAGCTTCCTGCGCTGCGATGTGTGCTTACTGCGCATGCGCGAGAAGGGCGGTGCATGCTGGTTATTCAGCAGCACCCTATCCCAGAAGTTTATCCTTGTGGGCTTTTCCTGCCCACAAGCAAGATGGGAATGCCCAAGCAAGAGGAATATAAGGTTAATTTTTTAATAAAATAGGAACAAAAGCAGTGCAATTTACCGGCCTAATTAATGCAAAATTAACATAATATGATTGTAACAGATGGATTTAAAAAATAAAAATAAAATTGATATATGTGGTTCGAACTCCGCTTTAAGCCTTTCATCAAATAAGATAACTTTAAAGTGGTTGTAAAGCCTTAAGGTTTTTCATCTTTAATGCATTCTAAGGTGTGCTGCAGTGCCCCCCCCCCCCTTTTCTTACCTGAGCCTAATCCGATTCAGCAATGTGCATGAGCACAGAGGCTCCAGCCGCTGTCGCTCTCCTCATTGGATAGATTGATAGCAGCAGGAGCCACTGGCGCTTGCTGCTGTCAATCAAAAGCTGTGACATGGGAGTAGGGGGCTGGGCCGAGTCCCTCTGTCTGCGTCAATGGACGCAGCAGCGGGACTCGGGAGCGCGCCTGCACGGGGTGCTCCCAAGGAAAGTTGCTTTCTGTGGGGGCACCTGTTGAAGAGGAGGGGCCTGGAGCGCCAGCAGGGCACCCTAAAAGACTCTGGCTGCTCTGTGCAAAAGCATTACCAGGAGCTGATAAGTATAGGCATGTTTGTTATTGTGACAGACCTAGCCGGGACAGAGGCTGTTGGAGGGGACTGAATGCGAGCCTATTGCCTTGTGATTACGGGCCCTGGCATTTGGGGGAACGGTGCTCTTTGTGAGCTGTATTTTAGGTCCATGCTGGCCCCCCAAGACACATAGACTGGATATATATGTATATATAATGTGTGTTGTCCCAAGCATTATGGGACACACACTGTCAGATGCTACTCCAGCCAGCCTGTCTGTTGCCTTGTGTAATGTAGATGAGGCTGGTCTGGCTTGTAAGGAGTATTCCACACAATGTTGTTGTGCTAATTAGCCCTGTGTTAATGTTTATGGTAATATGGTAATGTCTATTAAATAGTCATTCAAATGAGCTAGGAGCCTTAAAGTCTTACCCTGAAAAGTCTTCTCTCAGTCAACTAGTCTGGGTCAATGATTAGATAATTAACTCATGCTAATTATGTTAGGTACTGGTCATCTGGCTGTATATATGTGTGTGACATGTCAAATAAAAGTTAATTCCTGATGTACTCCAAGAACTAGTGTTGTCTAATTCTTGGGGGTTCCTATAACCAGATCCATTGAACTCATGTTCCAGGACTTAGGAAGCATTTACGGCGGACACCTTGAGTACAGGATCCGTCACAGTTATTTTTTTTTTTTTAAAGAATGTTTACAATCACTTTAAATCAGGTCTATCTCAAAATGTACTCAGAGCTGGCTTAAAACGAAATGTGACTGTCACCCTGCCCACTTTTCTCCAAACATATGCAAGATGTATCGTTTGTTTTGTCTAAGGGGGATCGATATCATAAAGTACTAATGCAGGAACAGCAGTGGCCACTGGTCCTACTTTCTTTGTGATGATGTCGATAACCTGAGTGGTAAAAAAAAGGCTTCAGGGGAATGATCAGCCATACCAGATGCGTGGGGAGGAAGCCTTTGGAATCATGTTATAGCATTCCTCTCTAATAGATTGCCCTAGACAAAACAAGCATTATATCTTTCATATAAAAAATGTCCGGGACATTTTGTCCTTAACAGGGTATATTGCCCAAGCCATGAAAAGATAATATGCTCCAACTTTGGCTCCCTTTGCATTCATGACAGAACTCAGAATATGGTTGCCAAACTTTCTGAAACTTGGCACAAGAATAGTGGTATAAAACTACTGATATGGCTCTATGCATTTTTTTATTGTGGCATTTACAATAGAATATTTGGCAAAGCAACAACTGGCGTAATTTACCAGTGAATGCTAGGTGACTTTCTATATTGTTCTTAGTCCACAATCAAATTGAACAGGTGCATTCCTGAACCAGATTGGCAGCTGCTGGTAACTCAGTTCTTATTCAGAACATGATTCAATGGTCAGTAACCTGGTGTCTGAAGGGCTATGCGTTCTTCTTGCACACAGCAGCCAATGAGAATCTTATTCCATTCTCTTAGGGCAGCCTAAAAGAATGAAAAGAGATTTAATTGGTGGCTATGTTTTTTTAAGACCCCCCCCCCCCCCCCCCCCCCCAGATTGCTCTTTAGAGTAGTACAAGCCTAAAAACTGGAGATATGGGCAAGAACAGGCCTCGCTTCAATCATTTTAGCGTAGCTCTTATGTTGTAATTTAGTATAATATCATGTAAACATTAATGAAAGCAAATAATTTTCTAACCTTAAATAACGTCTTAACTTTACCCACCTCTTCATATATTCACACAGTTAAAAGGAAAAGAATTGCCATATTTGTAGTGGCTGAAGACAATGTAAAATTTTTGATGTGACTTTTTTTCCGTTTGGCTTTTCCAGTTTAGCAGAACATGTTCACCAAGTAGAGGGTTTCACCCTGGCGCTCTGAGTTAAAACATGGCACCATAACCTAGAAGGATGATGTATCAATGTGTAACAAAGATTAAGTCCTGAACTGGATATGGGAGATTTCAAGTACTGGAAGCAGTAACTGGAAAGCATCTTGGATATAGGAAGCGCTGTTGGAGGCCTGAAAATGAAGACAAATGGTATAAGTAGGTCAAGTTAGGAACTTTCCTATATTGAAAACAGAGATTCAACTGGTACAATAAAAAAAGAAGATAATTAAAAGGAAATAATCAAGTGTCGATTTCATCTTGTAGTTCTAGGCATTATCAGAAAGAAGTGCTATCCAACACTTCTATACCAATCTAAAAAGAAAACTGATAGTACATGAATGGCAGAGACAGAATACAGGAATATCACCAACAATCCAAATACTTCTGTATCTCAAAACATGGGGGTCATTACGTTGTTACGTTATGCTGGGTACACCAGCAAGATGTCACTCTGTTGCCTTTCTAGTGGCTGAGATTAGGCAGTATTTCAGCAAGTGAGAAGAAGATTGTATGCAGAATCGGCTGTATTACATCAGCGCTTAGTCTCTATTCTGCCTCTTCTCCCATCCCTACTAACATAACTGCATTGTAATCTTCTAACCTGGAGGGCAACCACGCAAGCACAGGAAGAATGTGCAAACTTTAGGCAGATAATGTCCTAACCAGAATACAAGCTGAAGACCCCACTGCAGCAAGATACAGTGCCTTGAAAAAGTATTCATACCCCTTGAAATTTTCCAAATTTTTTCATGTTACCAAACCAAAAACGTAAATGTATTTAATTGGGGTTTTATGTGATAGACCATCACAAAGTGGCACATAATTGTGAAGTAGAAGGAAAGTGATAAATGGTTTTCAATTTTCTTTACAAATAAATATGTGAAAAGTGTGACGTGTATTTGTATTCAGCCCCCCTGAGTCAATACTTTGTAGAACCCCCTTTTACTGCAATTAGAGCTGCAAGTCTTTTTGGGGATGTCTCTACCAGCTTTGCACATCTAGAGAGTGAAATTTTTGCCCATTCTTCTTTGGAAAATAGCTCAAGCTCTGTCGGATTGGATGGAGAGTTGTCTGTGAACAGCAATTTTCAAGTCTTGCCACATATTCTCAATTGGATTTAGGTCTGAACTTTGATTGGGACATTCTAACACATGAATATGCTTTGATGTAAACCATTTCATTGTACCTCTGGCTGTATGTTTAGGGTTGTTGACCTGCTGGAAGGTGAACCTCTGCCCCAGTCTCAAGTCTTTTGCAGACTCTAACAGGTTTTCTTCTAAGATTGCCCTGTATTTGGCTCCATCCATCTTCCCATCAACTTTGACCAGCTTCCCTGTACCTGCTGAAGAAAAGCATCCCCACAACATGATGCTGCCACCACCCTGTTTCACAGTGAGGAGGGTGTGTTCAGGGTGATGTGCAGTGTTTGTTTTCCACCACAGCGAGTTTTGTTTTTAGGCCAAAGGGTTACATTTTGGTCTCATCTGAACAGAGCAGTTTCATCCACGTTTGCTGGGTCCCCCCCACAATGCTTCTTGCAAACTGCAAATGGGACTTCTTATGGCTTTTTTTCCAACAATGGCTTTCTTCTCGCCACTCTTCCATAAAGGCCAAATTTGTGGAGTGCACAACTAATAGTTTTCCTGTGGACAGATTCTCCCACCTGAGCTGTGGATCTCTGCAGCTCCTCCAGAGTTACCATGGGCCTCTTGGCTGCTTCTCTGATTAATGCTCTCCTTGCCCGTCCTGTCAGTTTATGTGGACGGCCATGTCTTGGTAGGTTTGCAGTTGTTCCATACTCTTTCCATTTTCAGATGATGGATTGAACAGTGCTTCACGAGATGTTCAAATCTTGGGATATTTTTCACCTAACCCTGCTTTAAAATTTCTCTACAACTTTATCCCTGACCTGTCTGGTGTGTTGCTTGGCCTTCATGATGCTGTTTGTTCACTAAGGTTCTCTAACAAACCTATGAGGGCTTCACAGAACAGTTGTATTTATACTGAGATTAAATTACACACAGGTGTACTCCATTTACTAATCAGGTGACTTCTGAAGGCAATTGGTTCCACTAGATTTTAGGGGTATCAGAGTAAAGGGGGCTGAATACAAATACACGCCACACTTTTCAGATATTTATTTGTAAAAAAAAATTGAAAACCATTTATCATTTTCCTTCCACTTCGCAATTATGTGCCTCTTTGTGTTGATCCATCACATAAAAATCACAATAACATACACTTATGTTTTTGGTTGTAACATGACAAAATGTGGAAAATTTCAAGGGGTATGAATACTTTTTCAAGGCACTGTATATGTCCTAACCACTAAGCCATTTTCGCTGCTCATTTAGCACAAGATCACATGTAAACAATAACATACCTGCAAAAAAGAGTGTTATGCTTATCTTTCCAACAGCCCTGCCAGATGAGCTAGATAAGTCAAATACCTGTGTCCTCAACTGGCTTCTATGGCCTGTAGTGATGTACCAGTTGGTATAAGAAACCACAGCATGCGGTGGGGGAGTAAGTATTCTACACATCTGGAAATATGGAAGACACGCAGCAGCCCTTGAGCACTGAAGTGGTGGCATTTTAACATACTGTAGAAGCTGCTGGAAAGTTAAAGCAGAACTTCACCCAAAAGGGTTTTTGCTCGTCCTCCACCCCTCCTCTCCTATATTTGGAATGTCTTTTTTTGGGAGGGGAGAGAGGGTACCCGATTTTGATAAGTACCCGCTCCCACTTCCGGTCATATGGCCCCCTTTGCAGCCCCTTATGACACGCAACAGGTCCCAGGAGACTGTGGGACTATTCACAGGGCGCAGCATGTCTTGCGCAAGCACAGTGGGCAGCCGGCTGTGAAGCCACAGTGGGCTGCCCACAGTTAAGATGCCAGCGCCTGGACCTGGAGACCGCCAATGAGGCAGGTCGGAGGAGGACATAGCTGGATCCTGGAACTGTGTTTGTAGCTGCTGACTTATATTTTTTTTTATACAGCAGGAAGATCCTCTTTAAGTATACATCCTCTAATATTACAGGTATGGAATGCTTTACAAGTTACCTTTTGCTGTCATGATCACTTTAAAGGCCAAGTTCACTCCTGGAGCATGTTACACCCATATTTTAGGGTGTAACATGCAACATGCTTTAGCACCTCCCCCTGCAACACCCCTCCCCCTACAGCTGCACAGCCGCATCTTTCATTCACATAAATTGGTAAATGAAGAAACTACAAATCCTGTCTGCCACTGCGACAGACAGCTTGTAGTTCTCAATGAACTATGAAGGCACTGACGAGTGCTCTCGGAGCTTATTGACACTTCCTCCAGCTTTCTAACAGAAAGCTCATGCAGAGGTAAAGGAAAGAAAGCTGCAATAAGTGTCTGCAGGCCCCTGGGGAAAAAATAATAAATGCACATTTTTTTCTGCAAAAATGTGTGCATTTATTTGTTTTTTCTTTAGGGCTCATTTACACTTCGGCTTTAACACACATTAAAGCGCCTATATGCTTTTTTTTAATGTGTTTTTGATACTTGCTTTGGGGATGCTTTTTTATTTTTTTATTTTTTTTTTTTTTAAGCTTTAATGAAGCTTGGAAAAATACCCTGTGTGTATGTGTGTGTTTGGCATTTGTTTTAAAGGGCTCCAGTAGAACCTCAGCTCAGTAGTACCCCCACGCAGCAGATCCCCAGCTCATTGGTACCCTTGCTCAGCAGATCCCCAGCTTATTAGTATCTTCGTTCAGCAGATCCCCTGCTCAATAGTACGAGTGAGAGACTCATTCCTCTATATTATTTTTCTATAGAATTACCCAATTTATTATATCTTAACATTTTATAGACATCTCTCCTGCATCTGCTCCTGAAGAGTGGCATTATAGCCACTAAACGCGTCAAGCTATTAGATGCTTCCCCTCTGCTATACTACTTATAATTGTCACCATTAATATGTTTCATTGGATCATACCAATTTATAGTATGTTTTATTATGGAGATATGCAGCAATCAGTCGGATGTGTTTCTACTATGTTACCATTGGGTTACTATGCTATCATGCCATTATGTACTATGTTGAGGAATAAAGTTTTCCCATTTTACTACGATTGGTTATTATGTTATCATGTTTAGATTTATGGTCACTATTGTTGGTTTACTTACCAGACACTGCCACAGTAATATGCTGAGATGTCTCCCTGGCTGCATGTTTCATATAAAGTCCCAAACCCTGTTCTTTTATATTTCCTGCTCAGTAGCACTCTTAGTGAAGCAAAGCAAACACAATGTGTAAACTGGACAGTAGGCTTACTATTTTATTTAATGACAGGTGCTTTCATTGGCATTTATGTACAGTGCATCCGGAAAGTATTCACAGCCCTTCACTTTTGCTACATTTTATGTTCCAGCCTTATTCCAAAATGGACTAAATTCATTATTTTCCTCTAAATTCATACAAACAATACCCTATAATAACAACGTGAAAGAAGTTTGTTTGAAATCTTTGCAAATTTATTAAAAATAATCAAACAAAGAATTCACATGTACATAAATATTTACAGCCTTTGCCATGACACTCCAAATTGAGCTCAGGTGCATCCTGTTTCCACTGATTATCCTTGAGATGTTTCTACAACTTGATTGGAGTCCACCTGTGATAAATTCAGTTGATTGGACATGATTTGGAAAAGCACACATCTGTCTATATAAGGTCCCACAGCTAACAGAGCATGTCAGAGCACAAACCAAGACATGAAGCCAAGTAGACCTACCAGACAGGATTATATCGAGGCACAGATCTGGGGAAGGGTACAGAAAACTTTCTGTAGCATTGAAGGTCCCAATGAGCACAGTGACCTCCATCATCCGTAAATGGAAGAAGTTTGGAACCACCAGGACTCTTCCTAGAGCGGGCCGCCTGGCCAACCTGAGTGATCGGGGGAGAAGAACCATAGTCAGGGAAGTGACCAAGAACCCAATGGTCACTCTGATCAAGCTTCAGCGTTTCTCTGTGGAAAGAAGAGAACCCTCCAGAAGAACAACCATCTCTGCAGCACTCTAGCCAATAAGGCCTCTATGGTAGAGTGGCCAGACGGAAGCCAATCCTCAGTAAAAGGCACATTACAGCCCGCCTGGAGTTTGCCAAAAGGCACCAAGGACTCTCAGACCATGAGAAACAAAATTCTGTAAAAATAAAGATTGAACTATTTGGCCTGAATGGCAAGCATCATGTCTTGAGGAAACCAGGCACCACTCATCACCTGGCCAATACCATCCCTACAGTGAAGCATGGTGGCGGCAGCATCATGCTGTGGGGATGTTTCAGTGGCAGGAACTGGATCAAGGGAAAGATGAATGCAGCAATGTAAAGAGACATCCTACATTCTGAGTGCTCTAAAGCGCTCTGGACCTCAGACTGGGGAGAAGGTTCATCTTCCAACAGGACAACTACCCTAAGCACACAGCCAAGATAACAAAAGAGTGGCTATGGGATAACTCTGAATGTCCTCGAGTGGCCCAGCCAGAGCCCAGACTTGAACCCGATTGAACATCTCTGGAGAGATATGAAAATGGCTGTGCACCGACGCTCCCCATCCAACCTGATGGGTCTTGAGAGGTCCTGCAAAGAAACTGCCCATAAATTGGTGTGCCAAGCTTGTAGCATCATACTCGAAAAAACTTGAGGCTGAAATTTGTGCCAAGTACCAAAAGTATTGAGCAAAGGCTGTGAATACTTATGTATAATTTTATGTGTATTATTTTTTTTGTTTTTTATTTTTAATAAATTTGCAAAGATTTCAAACAAACTTCTTTCACATTGTCAAGGGGTATTGTTGTAGAATTTTTAGGAAAATAATAAATTTTGGCATAAGGCTGTAACATAATAATATGTGGAAAAAGTGAAGTGCTGTGTAGTCCTGCGGACTACACAGGCAGAATTAAAACTTTACATAGTTTCTAAACCTTCTCTGCTCCACTAAAAATGTGTTTTGGACAGAAGAGGAAGGGTTAAAACCTCTGTCACATTTCTATTGCCTTGGGGAGATTTATCATCACTTCCTGTCTCAGACAGGCCCATCAAATGTACACGAATTTACTGAAATTCTCCCCAACAGGGAATAACGCAAAGAAAAATCAGATATGTTTATTCCCCTTGTCACTCTATCCAGAACACAAAAAGTTCAGCCTTGACTTCGATCACACTGACAAATAAATCTAGCATAGCTTTAGGCAAGGATCAAAATACACAGTGCAATGTTAATCCTGTAGGAACCATTCAGAATTCAATTTACTAAAGCCTGACAAGTACAGGATAAATTCTGATTGCTTGCCATCTGAACCATACTTTGCTGCCTGCACTGTTATAATGAAAAACAAATTCTCTTGCTGGTTTCGGTGAAGTATATGAAAACATTAACAGTGTAAAATATGTGTATAACTAGTTATGGCAAGCAAGAGGTCAGTCATTTCATGATGAACTAAACATAGTAAATACTGGACTGCATTTCACTAATTGTTCAGCTTGTAGGTAATCACTGTGGTTAACAAACAGGTGCATTTTAAAGTGGTTGTAAACTCTGTTGTTACACCACTTGCACTTACAAGCAAGCCTATAATAACTTGCACAGTTTAGAAGATATTCAAAGTGCATGCAGCCAATGACATCCCCAGCGCACGCGCTCTGAAGGCCTGGCTTACCGTGCCAGACCTTCAGAGCCCGTGGCAGAAACGGTGGCTCCCACATGCATGTGCGCGAGTGACGTCATCGCGCCCCTGGCCACTCATGTAACCGGAGGCCGCAAACCCAGAAGGAAGACCAGGTGAAGATGTCAGCTGTCTCAGCGCTGACATCGTGGCACTGGAATGCTTCGTTCTAAGGTAAGTTCGAAGGTAAGTTCGAAGGTAAGTCTCTCATATTGTGCCAATATGCGATGCAGTGAAATGAAGAAAAAAACTGCGCTGAACCTCAATACATGAAAATACAGCAGCTAACATACAAAACAAAGTCTAAAGCATTAAATAATAAAAAATGTAGCGCTAATAATGTGGTGAAAGTGAATACTGATCAGAATCAAAAACACATGTGACAAGTAACTGGAAGTGAACCCAGCGTAACTAAATGAGGACAAAACGAAACAAAGGAAATGAAAAGTCCAAAACAAATCAAGTGAGGCACTGATGTCCACGGATCTCTATAGACAGTTCTAGAGCATGTAGGGCAGGACACGGATGTCCTAACCACCTGATTACTTTGCACTTAAACCCCCCTCGTGACCAGACCAATTTTCAGCTTTCGGGGCTGACGCACTTGGAATGACAATTGCGTGGTCATACAACACTGTACCCAAATGAAATTTTTACAATTTTTTTCCCACAAATAGAGCTTTCTTTTGGTGGTATTTAATCACAGCTGGGGTTTTTATTTTTTGCTAAACAAATAAAAAAAGATGGAAAATTAAAAATAAAATCATGTTTAATAGTTTTTTATAAAATTTTGCAAACAGGTAATTTTTTCTGCTTCATTGATATGCACTGATGAGGCGGCACTGGTGGGCACTGATAGGCTGCACTGGTGGGCACTGATAGGCTGCACTGGTGGGGACAGATAAGTCGGTACTGATGGGCACAGCAAAGATGGCACTGATGGGCACGGATGGGTGGCACTGATGGGCACTGGTAGGGGACACTGATGGGCACTGGTAGGGGACACTGATGGGCACTGGTAGGGGACACTGATGGGCACTGGTAGGGGACACTGATGGGCACTGGTAGGGGACACTGAATGTGCAGCACTGGCACTGTGGGCACTGACAGATGGCACTGACAGATGGCACTGTGGGCACTGACATATGGCACTGTGGGCACTGACAGGTGGAGCTAGTGGGCACTTTTATTTGGCAAATGTGGGCACTATGGACCCTGGGCATATTGCAGTGAGAGGGACTGATGTCCCTCTCACTGCCGCCGGTGATCGGCTTTTTTTTTTTCTCCTCGCGCTGTCAGCGCGAGCAGGAAAAAAAGCCGATTACCGGCTCGGTTATTATCACATGATCAGCTGTCATTGGCTGACAGCTGATCACGTGGTAAGGGGTCGGGATCGACCCCTTACTCGGATCTGTGATCCAGCGAGTCTTACAGACTCGCAGATCACAGAGCGCGCCGCGCGCGCCCTTCAGGGGGCGCGCAGGCAGCTCGTTGCCGGGACGACGTCAATAGACGTCGTCCCGGCACATCAGATCCGTGCTGTAGCCGTCATTCGGCTATGGCGCGGATCTCAGGTGGTTAAACAGCTTAACAGATGTAGTAGAGAGATTGAATACTCTTACCGCAACATCTTTGGGCCAGCTGTCTCATGATTCTCACATTGCTGATCCTTTTTATGTACTCTCGAGATTTTATATTTTTTCACATGTCTGGTGTGAATACATTTTAGTTATTTTTGACCTGCACCATCGGAGTCGCTTCCGTTTTTGTTTTTATCCCTTTCCCTTTGGAATTCCATCGAGTGGACCATTTGGGAGTTCCCGGTTCGGTGGTACATCGTCCGTCTGTTGTGCTGCTATTCTGCCTGCTGTTCTGTTCCGGCCGGATCCAGTATCTTTCAGCGCAAGAGGTTTAGCGCACAAGCCCGAATGATACAATGTCGTACGGCAGTTGTATCCACCTGTTGCGGTAGGAGTATTCAATCTCTCTACTACATCTGTCAAGCTGTACCGGATTGCATGCGTGCGCACCGCCGGAGCCGCGCTCCTGCTGTGCTTGGACACAGCGGGAGCCAATGGCCACCGGGACCTGCCGATTATTCAATGGTGAGGCAGAACGGAGGTCTGCCTATGTAAACAAGGCAGACCTGCTAATCAGGACACAGATCTCTCTCCTTCCCCAGTTAAGCCACCCCCCACACAGTTAGAAAGCACTCCCTAGAAGCACACTTAACCCTTTGATCTCCCCTGATGTTAACACCTTCCCTGCCAGTGTCATTTATACACTGACACTGCATTCTTCTTTTTTAGCATTGATCACTGTATTGGTGTCACTGGTCCCCAAAAAGTGTAATTTAGTGTCAGATTTCTCTGCCGCAGTTTTGCAGTCCCAGAAATTAAAAAAAAATAAAAAAATCGCTGATCACCGCCATTACTAGTAAAAACAATTAAAACAAGTGTATAATCCATAAATCTATCCCACAGTTTGTAAACGCTGTAACTTTTGCGCAAACCAATCGATATATATGCTTATTGGGATCACAAAAAATGGCCTGGTCATTAACCACTTAAGGACCAGCCTCGTTTTGGATTTTAGGTATTTACATGTTTAAAACATTTTTTTTGCTAGAAAATTACTTAGAAAAAAAACAATATATAATGTTTGGGGGTTCTAACACCCTAGAGAATAAAATGGCGGTCATTGCAATACTTTTTTCCCCACTGTATTTGCGCAGCGGTCTTACAAGCGCACTTTTTTTGGAAAAAAATCACTTTTTTGAATAAAAAAATAAGACAACAGTAAAATTAGCCCAATTTTTTTTTTGTATTGTGAAAGAATGTTATACCGAGTAAATTGATACCCAACATGTCCTGCTTCAAAATTGCGCCCGCTCGTGGAATGGCGTCAAACTTTTACCCTCAAAAATCTCCATAAGCGACATGTTAAAAATTCTACAGGTTGCATTTTTTGAGTTACAGAGGAGGTCTATGGCTAGAATTATTGTTCTCGCTCTACCGATCGCGGTGATACCTCACATGTGTGGTTTGACTACCGTTTTCATATGCGGGCGCTAATCACGTATGCGTTCGCTTCTGCGCGCGAGCTCGTCGGGATGGGGTGTTTTAAAAATTTTTTTGTTTGTTTTTCTTATTTATTTTTCTTGAATTTATTATTTTTTACACTGTTTTAAAAAAAAAATAAAAAAGATGGATCACTTTTATTCCTATTACAAGGAATGTAAACATCCCTTGTAAAAAGCATGACAGGTCCTCTTAAATATGAGATCTGGCGTCAAAAAGTCCTCAGATCTCATATTTGGACATCTGAAAAAAAATGTCATTTAAAAAAATGACATTTGAAAATTGTGCCTTTAAGACGTATGGGCGGAAGTGACGTTTTGACGTCGCTTCCGCCCTCCTATGGTATAGAGACGATTGGGGGCCAGCTTAGCCTCACTCGTCTCCATACCCACTCGATCACCTCGGCCGCTGCCGACGGCTCCGGTAAGCGGCGGAAGGCGCAGGAGAGCGGCGGGAGGGGTGGGGGCACCTCTCCCGCTGCCGATAGCGGTGATCTCGCTGCGAATCCGCTGCGATGACCACCATTATCGTACACAGAACCGCCTCATGTAAAGAGGGATATCTCGGTTGTGGCAGCAGCTGCTGCCGTTACTGAGATATCCCTCTTCAAAGTGCCAACGTAAATGTACATGAGGCGGTCGTGAAGTGGTTAAGGGGGTAAAACCTTCCGGGGCTGAAGTGGTTAACCAGTTCCCGACCGGCACATGACGATGTACGTCGGCAAAATGGCACGGACAGGCATAAGGGCGTACAGGTACGTCCCTTTAAGAATACCGCCGTGCCATCGTGCGCCGGTCGGGACCCCTGTGAGTCTGGTCGCGGGTCCCGCGGACTCGCGATCGTCTCACGGGAAGGCTGAACGGGGAGATGCGGAAGTAAACAGCATCTCCCCATTCTGCCTAGCAACAAGTGACACTGATCTCTGCTCCCTGTGATTGGAGTAGAGATCAGTGTTCACTAAAACACAGCCACGCCCCCCACAGTTAGTAACACACCCCTAGGAACACTTAACCCCTACACTGCCACCCCCTGGTTAACCCCTTCACTGCCAGTGTCATTTACACAGGAATCAGTGCATTTAAATAGTACTGATTGCTGTATAAATGACAATGGTCCCAAAAATGTGTCAAAAATGTCCGATGTGTCCGCCATAATGTCGCAGTCACAATAAAATAAAAAAAAAAAAAAAAAAAAAAAAACGCTGATCGCCGCCATTACTAGTAAAAAATAATTATTAATAAAAATGATATAAAACTATCCCCTATTTTGTAAACACTATAACTTTTGTGCAAACCAATTTAATAAACGCTTATTGCGATTTTTTTACCCAAAATATGTAGAAGAATGCGTATCGGCCTAAACTGAGGAAAACATTTTTGGGGGATATTTATTATAGCACAAAGTAAAAAATAATGCTTTTTTTTCAAAATTGTCGCTATTTTTTGGTTTATAGCACAACAAATTTAAACCGCAGGGACGATCAAATACCACCAAAAGAAAGCTCTATTTGTTGGAAAAAAAGGACGTCAATTTTGTTTGGGAGCCACGCCGCACGACCGTGCAATTATCAGTTAAATGGACGCAGTGCCAAATCGCAAAAAGTGGTCTGGTCTTAAGCCAGCAAAATGGTCCGGTCTGAAAGTGGTTAAACTTGGTCACATCAACAGTTATCTATAACATGTAATGGTTGGATACATAATATTTGGTTACAAACCCTGAAAAAAGTACAGAAAATATCATCTAGATATACCCTTATTGGCAGTAATATATAATATATGAGTCTGTGTATGCAGGAAAATAATAATACTTTCCCAATGGACTCACCTCTAAAAACACTCCTGTAATTAATGGATTCAGGATGTCTGACTTCTCAGAAGCCTGGAAAGAAAAGAACAGACAGAGGCTTAGAAATAATCTACCATTTTCCCTTTATATCTGTGATTTCCTGAATAGCCAATCAGAACTCCCTGACCTACTAGTCTCATGTGCTGTATGCAATGCTAAAATATCCTCTAGATGGCAGTATTTGGGCAGTGAGATCAGAATGTACTGGTGTAGAAACAGCCAATCACATGCTTTCAAATTGCCTAAATGGCTTTGTTTAGAGGTATGCTATTAGTAAGCTGACACTCTTGAATGTACTATTGCTATGTATAACATCTTCCATTTTCATATACTGTCCCAGAGGACTACCAATGGCAAGCCGAGTCCTGCTAATTGGATAAATAGAACACTGAGCCTTAACTGGTTGAGGCTTTTTGTTTTGGACACTTGATGAATTAGCTCTCCCACTGTGCATTATCAATGCCGTATTATGTAGTAGTTTTGCTATATTTATAGCATGTTACAGTTTATCTATTTTCCTTATTTGAATTACAAAAAGTCTCCTTATTAAAATAGGGAAGTATCAGCAAGTGCTAGCATGTCATAATAGGACAACTCACTTACCCCAGTTGTTGTCAGGAGAGTGGTGATTTTCTTTGAAAGCTGTGAGATCTCTTTGCACAACATAATTGTCATCCTAAAAAATAAATCAGACCATTATAAGTCAGTAGAAAAAGCATCAATCTTCGTGACATGTTCCAGAAAGAATGACCAACAATTTATAAAACTATAGCTTCTTGCAGATCGTTTTCCAAGAATCATTTCAAATACCTATTTATTCTTAGGCCCCTTTCACACTGGGGCGGGAGCGGCGTCGGCGGTAAAGCAGCGCTATATTTAGCGCTGCTTTACCATCGTTTTAGCCGCGGTATACGGCCGCTAGCGGTGCCGTTTTAACCCCCGCTAGCAGCCAAAAAAGGGTTAAAACACCCCGGCGCTTTGCGGCGGTATTGCCGCTGTGTCCCATTGATTTCAATGGGTAGGAGTGGTATAGGAGCGGTGAATATAACGCTCCTTCACCGCTCCAAAAATGCTGCTAGCAGGACTTTTTTTACCGTCCTGCTAGCGCACCGCTCCAGTGTGAAAGCCCTCCGGCTTTCACACTGGAGTGAATGGGGCTGGATTTTTTCAGGCGCTGTACAGGCGCTATTTTTAGTGCTGTAGCGCCTGAAAAACGCCCCAGTGTGAAAGGGGCCTTAGAGAGGATTCCTCCTGAAAAAAAGCTTTAAATGCCACTTGTTGGAATCTGTATTAATTGACACAGACTTCAATACAATGCTGAAAATTGGAGAAGGCCTGAAATTCTGCTGCAGATTGCCCTTTTTCTTAGAACACCATACTATATAAACCTTCTCTTGACCCTTCTCTAATCTTCAGTATTTGCCCTTTTTTTCTGGATCGCCTTGCCTATAACTTAAGCATAAATCTCTTCCTCACACGTGACTCTTTAGTCATACATATTCAACAGAATCTCAAAATCACAAAAGTGACTAATGACCTTCATAGAGACAAAAGAATAGATGACACTTCTCAGCTTCTGCTTTATTTAAAGTCTTTATTTTCACAGCTCATACAAAAAAAAAAATGCAAATGTGAAAAAATGGCACACAGTGACTCAAAAAACAGACGTGAACAATTTGACGTCATGAACATGCAAGGTGATTGTTCATTACAAAACTCTGGTATAGCTGGGAATACTGAATCATTTTATGAAAAGTCACGGAGAGCTCGTAAGGGGCCTCTATTCAGACTGTCTACATCCACCCAAATTTTTATAATACTTTGGGACCATTCACATTTATACAGCAATCAGTGCAATTAAAAATGCATTGATTACTGTGTAAATGTGACTGGCAGTGAAGGGGTTAACCACTAGGTAGCGCAGCAGGGGTTAAGTGTGTCCTAGGGAGTGATTCTAACTGTGGGGGGAGGGGCTGTGTATGACACATCACTGATCACCGGTCCCGATTACAGGGAGCTGTGATCAGTGACAGTGTCACTAGGCAGAACGGGAAATGCTTGTTTACATTAGCATTTTCCCGTACTTCCTCTCCGTGAGACAATCACGGGTATCCCCGTGGACATAGAGTCCGCGGGACCCGCGATCGTGCGCACGAAGCTCCCGTCGCACGCACGCACGCAACCCGCCTCTTAAAGGGCAACGTACAGGTATGGGATTCTGCCTTTACGTGCCCTTCTGCCACAGTATATCTGCGTGGGGCGGTCGGGAAGCGGTAAATGTAGAATTATAGGCAAAACTTTTTTTTTCATTTTGGATAGAGCAAGCGAAAGTTATAACCCCCGTCAGATTTTTTTCTTGCCATCTGTGTCCCATAGCAGGAGATTTCTCTTCACTTCCTGTCCCAAAGCCAAACAGGAAGTGAAAAGGAAATCTCTGCAAATTAAGGGAACCAGAACTAGTATTCCCATTGGAAGATTTCCCATCTATTACTTTTCTGGGAACAACCCAAAATCTGAGATTTTCTTTTACTTTCAATGATAAATGTAAACAGGACACATAGAAAGGGTCAATCTTCTTAACGGGGGCACAGACACCAATAAAAAGTGACAAGCGTTCCAATTCCTCTGCACTCTATTCAAAACAAAAACAAAAGTTTTGCCTTCAGTTATACTTTAAGTGAGGATTTATAGATCCTTTTGTATTTTTTAGGGGAGTATGTGTCTAGTTATGTTACTTGTTTTTATGTAGAGGCCATAAACCCAAGGGGCGGCCTTGACTTTCTGGGCTTACCAGTTTCCTCCTTGTGGCTTGTCGATTGTTGTCTAGGGGTTCCCAGGGTTAGTACCCAGCGACTTCAGATGCTGACACATAAAAGTCCTTTTCAAGGTTTTTATTTTGCAGTGGTAACATCCAACATAACACAGTCTCTGATGGGAATAGAGGGCATGGGTGATGAAACTCAGGCACTTTGAACTGCTGACATCCACTGAATGTCTCTAATTAACCCAGAGAGTAGCCACTCGCAGCTGGGTGCTTCACTGCCGGATAAACCTCTAGCCAGATATCTAGCAGCCAACATGTGATCTGGAAAATTTGCAAAGTCTCTGCCACAGACTAGATTGTAACTGAAGATAGGAACCTTTCTCACAGTACCTGGATCTCTCAGCCTTCTTGACGATACTGCGGGAAGTGTGGATTCTTTAGTGTCCATACAACTCAGCTCCCAGGTGCTTACTGAGCAGCCAGCTTGTTGGCCCTCCTCTGAAGAGCCCTCCCCTGGTCACTTGTACGAGTTGCCGTGTCCCTCCAATACCGAGAGCACACCGGGACTGAATCCTCCTTCAGTTACTGGGCCTCAGACTAGCGAGTTCCGAGGCTCGGGAACAGAATGATTTCCTTCCCCCGACCATGAGGGCCTCTGGGGCTGGTCAGAGTGACCATGCTTGCGGGACTGCAGACACTCCTAGGCCCGGGACCCCTCCCGGGGCTGCCCCGGACCAGAACCAAAAATTAAAGCCGCAGCCGAACCCCGAACACGTGACTTCAGCCCCTTAAATACCCCTTTCCAGACTACGCAGCGGGGCCAGACGCGCCCACTGATTGGCTCCGGGAAAGATTGGTACCTAAGATGTCCAACCAGGCCTGGTTCTCGGCCTGTCATGGGAGCCTCACTGCACCCATGACCAGGCGGAACCTTAGTACAGCCCAGCCAGACTGATGCCAAAGTAAAACCTGTACACTTAACCCCAAGAACTCCATTACAGTTCTGAGGAAAAACTAAATTTGCACTGGTAGCACACACTTAGTGAAGTGTGACAGCCACATGTATTAAATTTCCATAAGTAGGAGGAAGAGTTTTGTTTAATACTATAGCAGGCTGTATTTTAGCAGTTCTGCCATTAGATGGCATGCTGTGAAACCGAGTACAAATTGCATTGGTTACTTGTATTTCCTATATATATATATATATATATATATATATATATATATATATATATATATATATATATATATATATATATTTGTTTTTGTACATAGAAATGTTTTTAAATCGAATGATCATATGGGATTATTAATGTTTCCGTATAATGATGTATGGGTAGTGTCTGTCATTCTCTGACAAAGCTGTGCCTAGTGCTAAACATGTCAGAAGAAAATTTGTTCTTGCTGGCTATTTAAAAAAAAAAAGGATGATTATTTTGCATCTTTGTGGCTTTCCTATTGCCGATTGATTGCTTAGGTGTAAACGAGCCAAGCCAGCACCAGGGATTTGACTGTAGAGTGTGGAGCCTGATCTTGCCTGGAACAGCACGAAAAATATTTGACATTGGTGCCAAGTTATGCTTAAGGAAAAAACAGAGTTTGTTGTCCTGGTCAATGATCTGAGTGAGTGACTTCATGATCAAAGCTTTGTAAAACATAGAGAAACCTGGGTATTGCATTTATTTTCAAGACAGTGCATTTATTAAACCATGTAAGAGTGTGTTTTTGCCAAGACTCAAAGTCTAAAGCCTCGTACACACAATGCGATTGTTAGCCAAACAAGCGTCTGATTTTTGTCAAAAGGGAGTGTGCCAGGATCTTGTCTTGCAAACTAACGGTACACAATTGTCAGGAATTTCAGCTCTTGAGCACTAGACTTTGGGCCACTTCTGCTAATTTCGTGATTGGTAAGCATAGATTCCGAGCATGCCTGTTTGTATTTTCGACTTGTGTGACGGACTTGTGTACTGACCATCAGAAAATCTGACAACCAACCGTTAGCATGTAATCCAAAGTTTGTTGTCAGAAAGTTGGACAACAATTGTCAAAAGGAGCGTACTAACGGTCAGATTTTAGGCCAACAGTCTGTCAACAGACAATCCCCTGGCAACAAATCGCATTGTGTGCACGAGGCTTTAGACTGCAAAGGAAAGAAATTAAGTTCACTTTTATGATGTGAGAAAGATTGGCTGGAGTCAGTGTACCCAGATATGAAATAGCAAAACTGAGCCAATTTGAAGGGGAAATGGGGTTTTAGCACGTCAACCAGATCTAATTAGAGAGGGTATGAAAAGTTTGGAGCACCCGTAAGAGTGGGGAAAAAAAAAAAAAAAGAAGGTGGGTAATATAAAATAATACCTAGTTGAAATGTGCTGCCTTTTCATTTCAATGATTACCCAGGATAAAACTGTTGACTATGGAGTTGGATCTAAAAGTTCAGAGTAAAAGGTATTAAAGTGACAATAAAAATAAGTGGAGAGAGATGGCACATTTAGTGGGTAATGACGGATATAGTAAAGCAGTGAAAAAAGTCTGTCAGCTCAATGGTCAGACTATAGTTGGATGCTATTCATATGAGTTTGAATAGTAATCCATCAGCAACTGGTTCACTGTTTTACTTTTTCCAAGCCCTCATGAAGGGGCAGAGGTACAGCCCCCAATACACGTAATTTTTTGCAAATATTTTTAACACTAAAATAGACTTGTATTTGGACTTCAACATTACAGCGTGGGGGCTTAAAGTCTAAATTACTCATCCCTTCCACAAGCCAAGGTGATTCCGGATGCCCTACAGTGTGTAGAAATCCAGAATGCAGATTCTCTATTGTACTATTATAATAAAATTGGATGACAACAACAACCTAAGGTAAACATAGAAAGATTCTTCAGGGCTTCAGCGGCTTTTATCCACTGTCCCAAGCACGTTTCAGGATGTGACTAACATAACTGATCCAAACACTTACTGTGAGAGAGCCTTGCCCCGACACACTGCTGCCACATTGGCATCTCCATGCAGGATTAAGGTGGCTGTTTTGTGGAACACTTCCATCGAACAGGCTGTTAGCTCTGCCAAGCTTTGTATTGCTGATTCATGAATATCCTGACACAAGACAAAAATGCATTTTAATTCTAACCGTACATATTGTCTAGTGTTTGTAATTTTACAAAAAATGGTCTGAGACTTGACAAACTGAAGACATGCTACAGGTATAAAGATAACTTAGCACACTTATCAAGTAGCCATTAAAAAAAAAAAATAATTACACTGTTTAACAATTTGTGTTAAAAAACAGTTTTTTTTGTTGCATACATTTGTAAATATACATGGAAGCCACATTGCCTCATGAAGGTCCCTCTGGAAAGTGTAGTCTCCAACTCTAATCTAGGCCCTTCAATGTGCACCTTACTTTAAAGTGGTAGCAAAGTCCACTTTTTAATTGGTACCTACAGGTACGCCTAAAAATAAGGCTTACATGTAGGTACAGTGAATATCTCCTAAACCTGCATTGTTTAGGAGATATTCACACTGCATGCAGCCAGTGATGTCCCCGATGAATGCCCTCTGAAGGGACTGCATACCTATAAAGTACCTTCAGAGCTCCATGCTGCGGCTGCGATTCCCACGCACATGTGTGGGAGTGACGTCATCGAGGCTCGGCCAATCATACAACCAAAGCCTACGGTGACAGCGCACCACTGGAGGGCTTAGTTTTAAGGTAGGTATGCCATAATGTGCTAGTATGCGGTGCATACTAGCATATTATAGCATTACCTTCCAGGTGGACTTTTTTTGCTCTTTAAGGACTTTACTACCGCTTTAAAAAGCTAGTTATATCAATTAATTGGAGAGGTTGTCATTTTTGTATCAAATGCTACAAGGGTGGTTGGAGACTGTCAGAGACTGGGCACACATAACAAAAGACTGATAAACACGTGCTACATTTGAAAAATAAGTTAAGCAACTTGTCAGCAAAAAATATGCTTTTTGGATACCTCCACGGTGTATTTTTGAGCCTCCTCCTCATCAGTATTTTCCTCCTCAGCCGCAATCTTCTTCTCCTCTTCCTCTACTTTACTCATCCACCTGTACGCAGCTTTCCTTGCCTGAAACATCAAAAGATGACAGCTCGTGAAACTGATACAAGGAAGCAGAAATCAATCAAGTGGTTAACTGAGGAAACTAGGCTGGGAGCCCAAAGGGTCGGTTTGGAAAGAGATTAACTATGTCCGGAGAGCACAAAGCTCCTGTGACAGTTTTAATTGAGTCAGCACAAAATGATAAATGAAGTGGGCTCTCACAGCAGCTGAAACATAAGAAGAAATCTATGAAGGAGGATACTGACACCTAGTGGACTCATGAGACACAGGCACGTTATCCCAGATGGAATTTACTGCCACTTTCAGGGCCCTTTTACACATTTAATGTAATGTGTGTTTTTGATGTATGTTCCTGCTGTACATTTTAAAACAAAATTATGAACTCATTAGCAATATGTGCTTTTATATGCCATTCCATGCATTTTGAAAAAAGGACAAGTAATAGGCCTTCTGCATGATGCAGAGGTTTCCAAAACCTTGCATAAAGTATATTTAAATTCAGGAACAAACATGTAATATATTGCAGCTTACCAGTCCTAAAATGTAGTGGCTGAACTAGTTTTCCTTTTCTCAGGCTTTTTTCTTTATTTTTACCTGGTGGTTCTGCCAGTAAAACACCTTTTCTCCTAGGGTGACAATGAGGGGGCAGCATTGTCACCCTAGGCTGCTCACTCCTGAATTGGAGTACAGATGCAGCATGCTCTATTTTTTTTTTTTTCTTTAAATGTACCAAGCTACAGACCATGGGTGTGAACCAACTACATAAAAATAATAAGATTTGTATTTGAAATTTATTTTTATGCAGTAAAATGCACATTATTTTCTGCAGGAAAACAAATAAGTGTAAATGGACCATTATGCTCAGAGTGGAATAGAAGCATCAAATAAAATGTATAAATAAAGGATTTGTGAGACCAGCTAGCTTAGAACTTGGAGGGACTGGCACATAGGGGTTGATATATTAAAACTGGAGAGTGAAAAATCTGGTGCAGCTGTGCATGATAGCCAATCAGCATCTAACTTCAGCTTGTTCAATTAAGTTTTGACAACAAAAAAAAAAATCCCATAGTATCAAAATTCAGATGTTAGATATGCAAATAAAGTTGTTTCAACTTACAAAATCTGAGCTATTCCTGCCCCCACTGCAAAAGACATATTGGTTAGAGATGCCACACTGAAAGATGTTGCCAAAGCTTTGATTTGGCAATCTGGAACATGAAGATAACCCTATCTGCTCACTATGTCTAAAGCAAATTTTAATACTTCAAAAATCTGTGAATTGCAAACACTTTCTATAGGGTTACAGGTTCCTGTTCCAATTAAATATATTTTTTCTGCCATAGGACATAAGGTAGCATTTATCCCCATGACGCAACTTATCATTTTCTTTCTCACTCCTCCCTGCTGCCCATCCAGTCCATCTATTTTCTCCAATTCTCCTTTCTATTCCCCCCTTCCTAATCTCTCCTGAAAATCTTTCTGCCTCTATTTTCTATTCTTGAATATCCTTGATAACACTTTATTGGAATCACAATCTGGATTGAAATATAACAACAGAGCTGCAGTTAATATTCACCATTGAAGTACTTTCATCTTGCAATCAACACTTTCTCTTTTTAAGTGATTCATGGATTAGATAAGCTATTGCCTCATAGTTTAAACACCTGCTGTGCGCCACAATGTACATTAAATACATTCTCTTAAAAATCATACCTTGAAGCATTGCTATTGTCTTTTGCTGTACTCTTTACTGCTTTATATTTTCAAAATAAAAACCTTACTGCTATGTAATAAAAATAAATAAATAATAATAATACTATTACAAAAAAATCAGATCTGCATTAAAATAAAACCTGTACAGTCTAAAGCTGGCCATACACAAGTTATTTTCTTTCATTCAACCTGCTGGTAGAATGAAAATGACTCCATTCCTCATCCACACACTCAACGTTGTATGTGGGAATCCCTTCCACTGAGCCTTTGTATTTTGAGAGCGGGGAGATTTCTGTCAGAATACACTTATTAGCACCACTGGCTAGAGCCATCGGCACAGACTGGAGGAAAAATGCGTGACATGTGTACAACCAGCCTGCAAATGCATTATTCCAAATTCGACTGGTCCCTGCTGCACCGGGCGAATTTTGATTCCATGTATGGTCGGCTGAAGGCAGCCTCTCTCAATCACGGTTCTGTGGAACCCTGGGGTTCCTCCAGAGGTAGTTAGATGTTCCCTGAACGAAAACAAAAGTCTATCTCTAAGACCCCTTTCACACCGAGGGCGTTTTGCAGGCGCTATAGCGTTAGAAATAGCGCCTGCAATCCGCCCTCAAACTGCTGCTCTATTGTCTGCAGTGTGAAAGCCAGAGGGCTTTCACACTGGAGCGGTGCGCTGGCAGGGTGTCACAAAAAGTCCTGCCAGCAGCTTCTTTGGAGCGGTGAACTCACCGCTCCTCTACCGCTGCTCCCCATTGAAATCAATGGGGCAGCGCTGTAATACCGCTGGCAAAATGCTGCTATTGCGGCATTTTGCCGGGGGTTTTAACCCTTTCTCGGCTGCTAGTGGGGGTAAAAGCGCCCCGCTAGCGGCCGAAATGCGCTGCAAATCCAAGGGTAAAACGTCGCTAACAATAGCAGCGTTTTACCGCCGACGCTATGGGCGATGTGGTGTGAAAGAGGTCTTAGATAAGTAACTACTGACAACCATGATCTTTTTAGCTACAGTGAGGGAAAAAAGTATTTGATCCCCTGCTGATTTTGTACGTTTGCCCACTGACAAAAATGATCAGTCTATAATTTTAAGGGTAGGTTTATTTTAACAATGAGAGACAGAATAACAACAAAAAAAAAAATCCAGAAAAATGCATTTCAAAAAAATTATAAAGTGATTTGCATTTTAATGAGTGACATAATTAATTTGACCCCTTCGCAAAACATGACTTAGTACTTGGTGGCAAAACCCTTGTTGGCAATCACAGAGTTCAGACGTTTCGTGTAGTTGGCAACCAGGTTTGCACACAACTCGGGAGGGATTTTGGCCCACTCCTCTTTGCAGATCCTCTCCAAGTCATTAAGGTTTTGAGGCTGACGTTTAGTAACTCAAACCTTAAGCTCCCTCCACATATTTTCTATGGGATTAAGATCTGGAGACCAGCTAGGCCACTCCAAGACCTTAATGTGCTTCTTCTTGGGCCACTCCTTTATTGCCTTGGCTGTGTGTTTTGGGTCATTGTCATGCTGGAATACCCATCCACGACCCATTTTTAATGCCCTGGCTGAGGGAAGGAGGTTATCACCCAAGATTTGACAGTACATGGCCCCGTCCTTCGTCCCTTTGATGCAGTGAAGTTGTCCTGTCCCCTTAGCAGAAAAACACCCCCAAAGCATAATATTTACACCTCCATGTTTGACGATGGGGATGGTGTTCTTGGGGTCATAAGCAGCATTCCTTCAAACACAACGAGTTGAGTTTATGCCAAAGAGCTTGATTTTGGTCTCATCTGACCACAACACTTTCACCCAGTTCTCCTCTGAATCATTCAGATGTTCGTCAGCCAACTTCAGACGGGCCTGTACATGTGCTTTCTTGAGCAGGGGAGCCTTTCGGGCGCTGAAGGATTTCAGTCCTTCATGGAGTAATATGTTACCAATTGTTTTCTTGGTGACTATGGTCCCAGCTGCCTTAAGATTATTGACAAGATTGTCACCATTCTCATTATCATTGAAACTCCACGAGGTGAGATCTTGCATGGAGCCCCAGATCAAGGGAGATTGACAGTTATTTTGTGTTTCTTCCATTTTATTTTACAGTTTATTTTAACCGTGTCTCTCAATATTAAAATAAATCTACCATTACAATTATAGAATGATAATTTCTTTGTCAGTGGGCAAACATACAAAATCAGCAGGGGATCAAATATTTTTTTCCCTTACTGTACCTATAAGGAGAAGAGAAACTCTTCCCAATGATCACAAATGTAAGGAGCATTCTTCCTAGTGGCTATCACACTAATGTATAGTGAGCTGTAGATATAGTAATTATTAGCAGAGGTCACCTGAGACAAACAATATTTCAAGGGTTTCTCCATGTTAAAAAGGCTGGTTTAAGGGCTTATTCACACCAAGCCCCAATGCATAGACAAAACACTTTTGTTTCTGTTGCTGTCAGTTCACACCACAGCATTACTGTGATGTAATTTCCCTTCATGGCACAAAATCCCCTGAACCCTGGCCATGCCCTATGAGACCACACTTCTTTATTAAAAAATAGCACATGTTGCAAACATCAAAATACATACATAAATAAGATCAAATTCTGATCTAATTTGGGAAAATGATGCAACGGAGTGTTTATGGCCAGTACAGTATTAATCTAAGCATACATATACAGTATATATCCAGGAAATGCACTTACATTTGTAAGTTTCTCTGGTCTCATGGAAATGTGCAAGCCTTGAAACAAAACTGCAAACTCTTGAATGAAGTCTTCATCACCTGTGAGGAGAGGAAAGGTATATATGAGGCCAAGTGTTAAGGTACATAATGGACACGAGAAATTAGAATTGTTTGTTGTGTGCACATTGTGTTTATCTATTGTTGTGACTTAGATGAGCATCAGATCACATTTTATGGCAAATTACTGCAGAAAACCAGTTTATTTCCAAACAATTCACAATTTCCCCATCTCTATTCAAAATGAAAAAAAAAGTTTTGCCTATAGTTCTACTTTAAGTCACTATCTTTTAATCACTGATAATTCACTTGAATTTTCTGAAAAATCAGCTTGTCCATGGCCACTTTGAGGGGTTGATTTGGAGTAAAGATAATTAGAGAAAGTATGGAGCTTCTGTTTTTAGGAATGGGATTCTTTGTTACATTTCCTTAAAAAGAGGGATTGCACCAAAAAAAAAAATATTAAAAGCCAGCAGCTACAGATACTGCAGCTGCTGACTTTTAATAAATGGACACTTACCTCTTCCAGGGTCCAGCGATGTCGGCAGCCGAAGCCGAGAAATCGATCGGTTCCTGGCTGCTGCCACCGCCATTCTCGTTGAGGGAATCAGGAAGTGAAGCATTGCGGCTTCACTTGCCGGTTCCATACTGCGCATGTGCAAGTCCCGCAGCGCAATGGGAATGCTCCGCGCTGTCTCTGGGACCTGTGTGTGTCCCAGCAGACAGCGCGGCGGGACAGGAAGAGGCATAGACTCCCATGGGAGTCTATGCCCAGAAGTGGGTGCAAATACCTGTCTTAGACAGGTATCTGCACCCCCCTCCCCCCTGAAAGGTGCCAAATGTGACACCGGAGGGGGGGAGGGTTCCGATGAGCGGAAGTTCCACTTTAGGGTGGAATTCCGCTTTAAGGAACAACAAATTAGTGTTTAATCACCTCCTCCTGAGTGGATGTTCAGGAACGTCCCTCAGAAAAAGGGGGATGGCGCGATCACGATGTGCTCGTGTCACCCAGACGCGGTGCATCTTCCGATCGGCAGGAGGGCTCTGTGATTGGCCCTCCTGATCACATGACGGCTGTGTCCAATCAGAGCTGTCATGTGATGTAAACAGAGAGCTGGTTGCTAGGCGATCGTCGCTCCTCTCCTTAGACTAAAATTGTCAGTAAAGAGAGCAGATCGCTGCAGCCAGCCAGTGATCAGTGAGTATGAGCTGTTTTTTACAGCTTTTTACACACTGATCACCAGCACAACGTCCCCACACATACGTCTCCACACAGTAAAAACACCTGTCTCGCATATGCAACACTAAAATCATATGTCCCAATGATCATCTGCACACATATGTCCGTCATCATCTGCACACATCTGTACATGATCATCTGTGTACATATGTACATGATCACACAAGCCAATTATTATACACTTAAAGGGATTTTTTTTTACCAAAGACATGTAGCAGAATAAATTTTGGCTTAAATTTATGCCAAAATTCCTTTTTTTTGGATTTCTTTTAAAACAAACATTTTTTTTTCAAAATTTTCGCTCTTTTTTTTTTTTTCCGCTTATATCGCAAAAAATTGATTTGTGAATAAATACCACCAAAAGAAAGCTCTATTTGTGTGAACAAAATGATAAAAATTTAATTTGGGTATGGTATTGCATGACCGCGCAATTCTTATTGAAAGTGCAAGAGCGCTGAAAGCTTAAAATTGCCCTGGAAAGGTAGGGAGTGAAAGTGCCCAGTATTGAAGTGGTTAAGAAGAAACTATGGTTTATTTACTAAAGCTGGAGAGTGCAAATTCAGGCTCACTTCCGCATAGAAGCCAATCAGTTTCTAACTTCAGCTTGTTCAATTAAGCTTTGGAAAAAAAAAAAAAAACACAGGAAGCTGATTGGTTTCTGTGCAAAAGTGAGTCTGAATTTGCACTCTCCAGCTTTAGTAAATAAACCCCACTGCCACGTACTCATTTAGGACAGTGACTGACTGTGCCTTTTGCTTTGGCTAGAGATACTTTTTTAAAGGAAGGAAAACTCCAAATTCTTAGATTTCCCTAGAGGCAAATGTCAGACATTCCATCCTGTTAAAACATTAAAGAAAGTAAGGCGCTACTAAACAACTCCAATACCTCATATAAGTGATACTATAAGTGATACTGATTATAACATATTCCAAAATAAATCCATAAATGTCTCAAAAAACATAATAGTCTTTTTCAAGGTTATCCAGCCACTGTGCTTAAAGTGGTTGTTAACCCACTTCCATAACTTTATATAAGCCCCTCTGTGTTCTAATAGCACGTGCTCCTGTCTGTGTTTTATTAAAAAAAAGCCTCCTTTACCTGGTTTCACAGAGATTCACCGCAATCACGTTACCGGCCATGTCTCCTCTCTGCCCGGCTAACAGATGCAGCGGGCGGGGCCGAGATTCCCCAGCTCATTTCAGCCAAGATGCAAGGAGGAGAGGCAAGAGAGAACCGGCCATCACGTGATCGCGGGGAACCGATGTGATATACGGTAAATGAGGCATTTTTTTAATAAAGCACACAGACAGGAGCACTTGTTATTAGAAGACAGAGGGGCTTATATAACATTTTAAAAGTTATGAGCGCAGCAGGAGCGGATGGGGTGGGCACTGACACAGGGGCAGACAGGCAGGGAGGGGAGGGGGGAGGAGGAGGACAGAAAAGCACATAGGAGGACAGGAGGGCTGTGGATGATGGAGGCACGTAAACTGACCACAGTGTCAGGGCTCAGCAGCCATGACACACCATGGTCAGTTTACGGAGGGGTGGGTATAGCCAGGCAGGATCATCCAAGTATTACAGGTGTTACAGGGGGCCAGATGACACATCACAAGCACTGCTTTAAAATGCTTTAAAGGCACAGGACACTTTTTTTTGGGAGGGGGTTAACAAATGCTTTTAAAGATGTGAAGTGCTTTATTCTCCTTCAATTAGTGCTCCACCACAGTGTGCATAAATTTCACACTCACCAACCATAAGCATTTATCAAGCCTCAGATAATTTGGTATAATAACCGATGTTAATCCACAGATCATAATTCAGATTATCCACATATGGTCCTATATACGAGCCACCGACACCAGATACTCCAAATAAATCTCTCTCTCTCTCAATAGTGAAGGCACCCAAAAAGAATGATAAGCCGTGATAGTGTAGTACTATTTATTAAAGTATAAATATAAAACATCAGATCTGCACATTTTCTGGTGCTGCCGTTAGCACCAACATAAACAGCCTTGGGTTTATTGCAAGCCGCTCGTATGGAGCCGACGTGCGTTCCAACGCCAGGAAGTGATGCACGGGACCTGACAGGAAGTGACGTCAGTGATGACCATGTGAAGCATGGTGGCTGGAGAAACTTGAAAAAGACAGTTTTTTGGGAAATTTATGCACATATATATGAATTGGGAAAATATTTATGGATTTATTTTGGAATATGTTAAAATCAGTATTACTTATATTGGTATTGGGATTGTTTAGTAGTGCCTTACTTTCTTTAATGTTTTGATTTTAAGGTGGGTTCATCCACTTAAAAAGGGGCAGCTGCACACATATATGCATTTTTTTATTTTATTCACGTTGTTGGCGCCATATTTATCACATTGTTTAAGTCATTCGATCCTGTTACCATAGCCACATCACAAATATGCCAAAACGTGACATAGGGCAACTTTACTGTAGAATATTAAAATTCAAATGTTGTTAGTGAAGGACTGAGTGTTTCAGTGGATAGTGAAAGCAACTGTTTGTTATCAATAAGGTGAATACTTTGTTAATATGGGACAGCTCCCATCAGCCTGATGTAGTAACAAATTGTAAAATGTGAACATTATTAAGACGTGGTAACACATCAAGCACAGTGCAATGCCTTGCAGTGCCATTACTTCTGAATTACAACCCATTCCCCTACAAACCCCACCTGTGTTATAGCATGCTGCAACGCATAATGTGCATAGTGATGGGGGGGGGGGGGAAGAGCAATTTCTCCTGCTTTGGGGTACATTCAAAATAACAGGGGGTGATGCAGTGCATGCCTTACCACAATGTAAGAAAGTGTGAACAGGCCCTGGTTGTATTGTGAATCTGAGATTCTAACCCTTATAAACGTACTTCATAGACTAGTCACTACAGTGCTTTGTGAGGATTTCACTGTGAAAAAAGGTAATGGGACCCAGACAAAAAATAAACTCCTTAATCAAATGGGTTTACACTGACTATGGAACAAGTTCAGCTACTGAAACAATTGTTTTGGCCAGGAAATTTCGCTGATGTGAAAATAGTGAAGTAATATTATATAGCTTGTTATTCAGTGCAAGAGATGAAATGGCAATGTACAAAGCCAGTCCACATTGGGAACCACAATAGAAGAATCTTCCATAATGCTCAGACAAAGGGCAGATGAGTCCAGTGGGGCAGCTTCCAGCTTCGATCTATTATTAAAGCATAACTCCAGCCAAAAACAGAAGGACAAAATAACAGAAGCAGGATTTGCTGCAAAATCCACCTTTAATCCAGAGATTTCCACCGCAGTCCTTTTTTTATGTCATTACAAGTCCTGAGTCTGATGGACAGCAGCACTCCTTGCTGCTTTAGTCTTCAAACACGGGCACTCCAACAAGTATATACGTAGGATTCAATGGCTTATATACATTGCTCCAGGAATTTGTATTGTACCTCTGTGATGAAGTCACCTCCCCTCCAGCTCATAAGCTCCCTCTATGACACCAACAGCTTTGCCCAGTCTTCTTCGGAGTACAGTATTTTCAGCCATCTTTTCATACCCCTTAAAATTTTCCACATTTTGTCACGTTACAACTAAAAACGTACATGGGTTTTATTGGGATTTTATGTGATAGACCAACACAAAGTAGCACATAATAGTGAAGTGGAAGGAAAATGATAAATGGTTTTCAAAATTTTTTACAAATAAATATCAGAAAAGTGTGGTGTGCATTTGTATTCAGTCTCCTTTACTCTGATACCCCTAACTAAAATCTAGTGGCACCAAATGCCTTCAGAAGTCACCCAATTAGAAAATAGAGTCCACCTGTGTGTAATTTAACCTCAGTATAAATACGGGTGTTCTGTGAAGTCCTCAGAGGTTTGTTAGAGAACCTTAGTGAACAAACCACATCATGAAGACCAAGGAACACACCAAACAGGTCAGTGGTAAAGTTGTGGAGAAACTTATAAAAATAAAAAAATATTCCAAGCTTTGAACATCTCACGGAGAACTGTTCAATCCATCATCCTAAAAATGTTATGAGTATGGCACAACTGCAAACCTACCAAGACATGGCTGTCCACCTAAACTGACAGGCTGGGCAAGAAGAGCATTAATCAGAGAAGCAGCCAAGAGGCCCATGGTAACTCTGGAGAAGCTGCAGAGATCAACAGCTCAGATCAACAGCTCTCTCCACAGGACAACTATTAGTCGTGCACTTCACAAATCTGGCCTTTATGGAAGAGTGGCAAGAGAAAAGTCGTTGTTGAAAGAAAGCCATAAGAAGTCCAGAAGTATTTAGCGCTGCTTTACCGTAGTTTTAGCCTCGGTATTCGGCCGATATCGGTGCGGGTTTAACCCCCGCTAGCTGCCGAAAAAGGTATTGCCGCGGTATTACCATGGTGTCCCATTGAAATCCATTGGTAGGAGCGGTATAGGAGCGGTGAATACCGCTCCAAAAATGCTGCTAGCAGGACTTTTTTTTACAGTCCTGCTAGCGCACCGCTCCACTGGAGTGAATGGGGCCGTTTTTTTCAGGCGGTGTACAGGCACTATTTTTAGCGCTGTACCGCCTGAAAAACGCCCCAGTGTGAAAGGGGCCTTAGAGTCTGCAAAAGACTTGAAACTGGGGCGGAAGTTCACCTTCCAGCAGGACAACGACCCTAAACATACAGCCAGAGCTACAATGGAATGGTTTAGATCAAAGTATATTCATGTGTTAGAATGGCCCAATCAAAGTCCAGACCTAAATCCAATTGAGAATTTGTGGCAAGACATAAAAATTGCTGTTCACAGACGCTCTCCATCCAATCCGACAGACCTTGAGCTATTTGGCAAAGAAGAATGGGCAAACATCACTCTCTAGATGTGCAAAGCTGGTAAAGACATATCCAAAAAGACTTGCAGCTGTAATTGCAGCGAAAGGTGGTTCTGAGTATTGACTCAGGGGGCTGAATATAAATGCACACCACACTTTTCACATATTTGTATAAAATTTTGAAGACCATTTATCATTTTTCTTCCACTTCACAATTATGTGCCACTTTGTGTTGGTCTATCACATAAAATACATTTATGTTTTTGGTTATAACATGACAAAATGTGGAAAATGTCAAGGGGTATGAATACTTTTTCAAGGCACTGTTCTTGTGTATGGGAGAGAATTCATTCTGGAACTAAGGCATGCTGAGATTTCACACAAAGCTGCAAAATGTCTCCTGTGCATTAAAAAGCCTGCCTGATAACATTTTTTTGAGAGCAGGTAAAGTTTCACTCTAACTGATTTAACCAGTCTCAGCAACAAAGAATCCTAAAAATGATTTTAACATGTTCATAAGCTAACCCACGTTAGATATAGTCTGTGCATTTTGCCTTCAATGACACTCATAAAAGCAGAATGTTTTATATTTACAGAAAATACATTGTTTGATTTCAATTTCTTTGTTCTTAAGGCCGTCCTTGGCTAAATCTCGATCCCCAATGCAAATCGCTTTTTGAGACTGTGGAAGATACTGTTGTAATGTATGCTTATGCAGTCATTATTAGTTTTGTCCTATTAATAGATAATTGGTACATTGTATTCTCTTGCCATCACCATCAGAATTGTAAAGACAATGTGTTCAAATTTCTGTGTCAGTTGTCTAACCCCATAGAGACCCTTAGATCCTCAGCCCAGACTGTATATGGCAGTGGTCATCAACCCTGTCCTCAGGGCCCACTAACAGGCCAGGTTTTATGTATTACCTTGGGGAGATGCAGACTAGAATACTGCAATCACTGAGGAGAAAATGATATCGCCTGTGATGTATTTCAGTTATATTGCAAACCTGGCCGGTTAGTGGGCCCTGAGGACAGGGTTGATGACCACTGGTATATGGAGTTTCAACTTCTTACCAAGTCATGATTAAGGGCCCATTTACACCACAACACTGTGCACTGCGACATGTTAAACTGCCCATTCAAACATAACAGGCTGAATTCCATCACAGTGCAATGCAAGGGGCAGGCTGCATTCCACCGCATTGCATTGCATATGCATGTTAGAGGTGCATTGTGGTGCCATTCACAATGAATGACACAACAGCACACCAACAGCATATAACATGAATCGGCCCCAAGTCACATTATTTTCTCGCATTAAACACAGTTTATTATTCAACTGTAACATGCCAGAACCTCTACTGCTCACTGAAGTTCTCAAATTTGAAATCTGTATGACAGAAGCAGGAACTCAGGAAGGGGTTCGCGTTTAATCTTGACTTGGGAAGAGTCTAGGCCTAGGATCCAAATAGGCTCTATGGGGACTGATCTGAAGACTAACAAGACATTTGCGGGCACCACAAGGTCGCTGCACTTCAGAGCTGTTTTTCTTACAATTGTTTAAGAACAGATCAGGTTAATTTCAGCACCCTCCACTTTGGTTGCCCTTATGTACATATACAATAGCACCAGTATGTGCCCATAGATCTGCTATCCACCAGATATGCACAATTCAGAAAAATTACCCTTCTCCACATCATCTTCATCATCAAATTCTTCCAAAGAGAAAACTTCCTTTAAGGATTCTAAGTCCAGTTTGAGTTGTGCCAGCTCTTCCCCTGACAGAGCACCAAGGATCGACTTTACCTGGGAATAACAAAAGACTGAATATAAATGCTATATTAACTAATACAGAAAATAAAGTAAACACAAAGCAACTCTAGACAATCAGTAAAAAGCATTAAATTGCCAAGGCCAACTAGGATAGGAAGCAGGTAGATAAAAGGAGCCAGCAACTTGTTTAGGTTGATTATCTGTATTACGCTCATCTTTTTTACTGCTGCTACATAGACCTACATGCTCCTTTCTAATTTGCTTTTAATTGCACCTGTCAGTATTGGGGTGGAAAGTGTAATGTGTAGTGGCTTTGTTGGAGTCCAGTCTGTATTAGTCTATTTTCCAAAACATGTAAGCAGTTTTTATTATCCTGCAGCTGAATAAAGATTTCAACACGGATGTATGAGTTGCCGGCTCCCTTCATTTATCTGCAGTCTGTTCGGGGGAATGGAGGACACTTGGAGCCAGAGCACCAATTATCCAGATTCCTTGCATGGCTAATCTAGGACCCTGAAGTGAGCGCTGCACCTGTGTTCCTTATCAACTAGGATAAAATGTAATTGTTCAAAATCAGCAAGCTTGCAAAGTATAACTTTAACATGACTTCTACATAATGCACTTCATTCAGATTCAGCAGATATGAGGACCAAAGAATGTGCAGCTCAACCAGCAAATCGTTATATAGCACATTTACAGGTTCAAAAGTTGAGCAAATGAGGACTATAAAAAAAAATCAATCGTTAGATGTGGTGGCTGTATTAGTTTTTTTTTTTTTTTTCTGTTTTCCCTGGTGATCTAGCCAGTAACACTCCTCCTGTATTAGAGTGCCCCCACTCTGAATTATTGAGCACAGGGGGCGCCTTTGGACAGCAGCATTGTCAGTTTGGGGGAGGGGAGTGTTAGATGTACAAGCAGATTTAAATACAGTAACAAATTATAGCCAAATTCCAGCTAACACCAGCAGGAGGATTTTTTTTTCTATTCAATACATTTTTTTGTTGGTTGGAGACCAATCATACAGGATTATCTTTTGACACAGGGGTGGATTTTTTTTTTACATGTTTATGGAGCTGGGCTTTAAAGGATAAGTTCACATAAAAAAAAAAAAAAAAGAAAAGTAATAAATAAATGCACATTTTTTAGCAGGTAAAAAATGTGCATTTACTTTTTTTTTTTTTTTTTTTTTTTAGGAGCCTGGAAAGCATTGCACCTGCAATCAGCAGATTGAGCCAGTGTCCGTTAGCTTTCCATAACTGTGTACAAGTATCTCCCCAAATATGCAATTTATTACAAGCTTTATAACAAGCTGCAAGGTACTGAAGCTCAATTTATGTGCATGCTTCCGGGGGAAATGAACCAAGTAGAGGAGTCCTAGGATAAGGATCCTGTTAAAACACTGTGTTGCAATGAAACTATTTTGAATGTATTGGGCAGTTTTGGAGAAATATGGCTGGCTGCAGATAAGAAAGTAATTTTCAATAACAAATTACAAAAAGGCAGGTTTAGAAGATATATAAAGCATATTACATCTTGAAAAAAATAGCTTTTAGAAATGTAATTGCGCATACTGACTGCAGAGACTGAAATAGCAACTTAGGGTATATACCTTCCCCTCACTTTCCTTGGACAACAGCTCCAAAGCCTCAAGGTGCGACAGGCCCTGGTAATCATCAAACAACAGGCCGTAGTGCGCTCGTCGCTCTGTCTCTGTCGTAACGTCACTGCTGACGCGCTGCTCCTCTTTCTCCTTTGCTTCCCTTAAAACCTAAAAGGGAATCAGAACAGATAACGTAGGATGATAATCCATGGAAGAAGAATTAGTAAAATGCTTATTTAACCACTTAAAGACTGGACTGTGTCACCCCCTTCATGCCCAGGTAATTTTTCAGATTTCAGCACTCTCACACTTTAAATGACAACTTGATGACAATGAATGTTATATTTTTGGACACAGATAGAGCTTTCTTATAGTGGTATTTAATCACCACTGGGTTTTTTTAATTGGAAAAAGACTGAACATTTTGCAAAAAATAAGGTTTTTCTTAGTTTGTTAGAAAAAAATGTAAAAAGTAATCTTTCTTCATAAATGTATACCACAATATATACTGCTACATTTCTTTGGTAAAAATAAGTTATATATTTTAGAAAATTGATCAGTCCTTATGTACTGACTACCTATCTCAATTCTTGAGGCCCTAAGACGTACTCCCCAAATGACCCCTTTTTGGAAAGTAGGCAATCCAAGTTATTTGGTAAGTGGCATGGAGAATTATGTGAAGCTGTATTGACAGACACAGCTGTTGCTCCCAATCTGATATCTGTGTGGTTGTGCGTCCACAAACTCACATTGACATCTGTGTGAGTGCAAAGCCCAAATACAGACAGACTGCGAACATATGCTGTGTCCATGCAGCTACTGTGTCCCAAAAGACATGAATTGAACTGCCTGCATGGGGATGCATTAACACCTGCGCATCCTCGTGCAGGTAAACATGGCCCTCGCACAGGATACGCATTGATGCACCCAGCGTGAATTAGGCACTATGGGGACACTGTGACTGGCTGCACTGGTGTGGTGAGTGTGTAAAGGCTAATTTACACTTGTGCCTGGGGAGGGGGTGGGTAGTAAAGCTCGCAGCTGAGCTGCATTTTTACTGCCCATCAACCACTCCCCCTTTAGCTAGGAAGGTAGTGGCTGGGTGTGTACACGTATCACAGCAGGAACCATCCCCCCTTGTAGTGTTTGGTGGGCACTACCATTTGTTGAGCACAACCCACTGCAGACAGTCTTATTCATAGCTATTGGGACTCAGTGCACAAACACAGCCACGGTTCCCAATTTGACATCCTTGTGGGTGTGGGTGCATTGCCCCCCAACACAAACCCTGTGAGTTCAGGGACACACACACACAGATGTAAAATTTGGAGCAGCAGCAGTGTCTTTGCAGCCACTGCTACCAATAGACATGAATGGGACTGCCTGCATGCAGATGCAAAGAACACTTGTGCATTCCGTGCGGGCAACAACCCTTGCGCAGTTGTACACCATATGGCCATGTGAACAAGGCCTAAAAATTTACATAAATAACATTATACATATATATTATATATATACACACACACACACACACACACATATATATATACATATACACACACACACACACAGCAATTATGTACACTACCTGAAAATACACTACACTTTCTTTTACTTTATGAACTAAATACATAAATTAAAGTGATTGTGAAGGCAACAACAAAACATCTCTCTACTTACCTGCTCTGTGCAATGCTATTGAACAAAGCGGCCCTAAACCTACTCTTCTCGGGTCCTCTGACAGCGCTCCTGGTTCACTCCTTTCTGTCCAGTGCATGCTCATGAGCCCACTGCGGCGTCCATTGATACAGACAGGGGGACTCGGTCCTGCCCCCTCGTCATTGGCTTTGAGTGAAAGCACTGGGAGCCAATGGCTCCTGGTGCCTCAGCAAAGCCAGAGAGACACGGAAGTGAGGGGAGAGAACAGCTTCAGATGGTCACAGCACTGGACTGAATGAAAGCTTAGATAAGTATAAAGCCCCATACACACGGTCGGAAAATCCGACCACCAAATCCATCGGATTTGGTCCGACGGATTTAGTCCGACACTGGTGTTGCATACACACGGTCTGAACGTGGTGACGTTTGTTGCCTACGACGGGACTACGTAGAGGCTAGTAGCCAATAGCTTTGGTCTTGTAATGTGATCTGAGCATGCGTGGCACTTTGTCCGTCGGAATTCGCTACACACGATCGGAATTGGTGTGATCGGACTTTGTTGTCGGAAAATTTTTAGAGCAGGAGATACAACTTTGTCCGTCGGACATTCCGATGGAAAATGTCCGATGGTGCCTACACACGGTCGGAATTTCCGACAACATTGTCCGATAGGACAGAATCCATCGGAAAATCCGACCGTGTGTATAGGGCTTAAGGGAGAAGAAATGTGGGTGAGGAAGGGGGGTGAGGGGCCTATGCCGATTCCTAGACATTTTTTTACCTTATTTCAAGAAATGCATTAGGGTAAACAAAAATGATGCTTGGGCTTTAGAACCACTTTAATTAAAGTGTGTAACATATTTATATGGACATGTTCTATATATACAGCTGATTTTTTTTTTTTATAATTACTTTTATTATTTTCTTTTAAGTTAACAAACAAAAGACACTTTGAAGGGCCTTCATCAAGATAAGGCTCAATTAGAATAACACATCACAATTGTACACCATACGCTCAGTCAGAGCAAAATTATAGTAAGACACAGTTATTTGCAGATAACATTTTTTTGAAAAAGTCAAAGGGAGAAGAAGAACAGAACAAAGAAAGAGTAAAGTAAGGAGAGAAAGAAAAAAGGGTCCAGAAGACTCCAACATATTTATGGTAGGTGTAAATGCTTACATGTGACAGAGTAGTGTTCCTGTGCATAAGCCCTTTGGTCTTCTTAAATCCTGGATCTCCTTCTGCGATCACATCCATTGTCTTTTTCCCAATAAACTCCAAGGCATCCAATCCCCCTGTGAGGACAGTCTTTCCCTAAACAATAGAATAAAGTTTACAAGGTAGATTTCTAGCTAACGGGTAATATCACTTTCATGGAAAAAACTATAGTAAATAAAAAAAAAAAAGTTTATAGCATATAGAATTGCTACAGAAGCTATACTGTTATATAACATTTTAAAAAATTACCTTTCCTTTTCAATAAGCAGAGCTGTAATTTTCTAAAAAATTCTATGCAATATGGAAATAGTGAGATGTTTTGTATACAGACGATATACAGAATGCCTACAAAATGTAATTTCCTGCTTGGATGAATAATTCTGCATTAAGATATGTCAGGTTTATGACATGCTCTGCAATGAAAATGTAATTTTGGATGAGATGCTTCCTAAGGTTTAATCACATCTAAAAGGGATGCAAACATGACTTTATCTAAATCAGAACCCTAATGGTGCATCAGCTGCTTATAATAAATTGATCACTCTATTTCAGAACCACTCTGCACAAAAAATTATCTAAAAAAAGTGTTTTTTCTTCAAGTAGGAATCTGCAACAAAGTTTTTAAAATCCCAGCAATGTACATTGATCACCCATAGGGGGTTGTTTTTCTTCCTCAACAAATATGGAGCAGCCTAGGCAACTGCTTAATGTCTCAGTATTGATAAAAACTTAAAATGACCCCAATGCTACTATAAAAAAATCAAAAACAGATGTGAACTATGGAAGTTATATACTTAGAAGCCATGTCAAACAACATGCCCCCTACTTTTTATTTACTTAACGGAAAAGCATAATTGTCAAAGGTATAATGTGCCAAAAGATTTGTTGTTCTTTAATTTGTGATTTACACAACTCTGCCAGACTGCATTGCCAGTTGGGGGACACAACTAACTGTAATTCTGCATTTTTTGTGTCATCTGCTCATTTGACAATCATATTCACACTCCAATGTCACTGCCCAATGACAGGAAGATGACAAATTAAGCTGTGTGCTTGGGGCTTGTGAATTACTGAACAGAAAAAAAAAAAATCTTGTATTTCAAAGGGTGTCTGTTGTTGTTTTCCTGGGATTTCTGTTTGAAGTGTATCTATTGTTAATGTATATCAAAACCAAAATTTTTTTTTGGCTTTCACTTTAGGGTGCAATCATATTGAGCCAGTTCTTGCCTTCTCTCTGAAAAGCGATCAGTGGTGGATCACTTTTTAGAGGGGTTTGACAGGCCACAAGAAAGCAATATGTTGTCTCCTTACTGCTTGTTTTAACCCAGTACGTGTTTTTTCCTTTTTTTTTGCGAGGGAAATTCCCTCTGACAGCTGTCACAGGAACCAGTGTAATCAACAGAAGAATTCCCCTCTAGTCCTCTTTTGGTGACAGCTGGAAATGTCTGCTTTACACCCACTTTTATGCTCATTAACATTGGTGGTCAGAACAATTAGGGAGAGTAAATCTCCCTATTAGGGACACAGACAGCAAAAAAGACCTATGTCTGAAACCAGGTTCACATATGTGTGAATTGGATGCAGATTTCCGCTGCATCCAATTCGCATGACATGCATCCTGTGCGTCTTTGGGTCCAGTTCAGGTGTGAATTCAGACAAAAATTTGGACCTGAATCGCACCTGAACCAGTGAACAGGGACACACCAGACCCCGTGCTGGTAACCGCGCCCACACATATGTGAACCCGGCCTGACTTTTGAAACAGCCAGATGGTGATCTCTGAAATAAACAATTGTTCGTGTTGGGCTTTAAGGACCTGTACTAGGGTTTTGCCACATTTGAGCTGTGTTCGTAGTAGGAGTGTTTACATTTCATGATCATCGTATTTACATGATTATCATACAAGCAGAGTGATTTGAGTCATTCTCTGCGAGTGGTAAGCTAAGATATTGTAGATAATGCTAAATTCTGTTTGTGCACTAAAGCTAATCTGAGTATATCTTTAACCAATAGCTGACCGCCGGCAGTCTATTTTTTTTCCTGCTTAATAATCCAAAATGAAAAAAATCGATGTAGTATGACTCAGCATTAGACCCATCCTGCAGTAGAAAATGTAAAGAGACTTACTGTACTTTGCACAGCAGTGGATATGCTGGAGAGGAAGCCGAAAGCTCCTGAAATTGGTGATGAGGTCTCATCCTCTTTGGATTCAGCACCCTCTTCAGTATTGGCATCTGTAAAGGGAAATAGTGTGACCTTATACTGGATGTAAACATTTATGTTCTTCACATTTTGCCTGGGTCTTCTCCGCACTCTCCTATTTCCTTTCACGAACCAAAAACATACTGTTATGCCCCGTACACACGGTCGGATATTCCGATGGAGAAAGTCTGATCGGATTATGTTGTCAGAAAATCTGATCAAATTTGAGAGCAGGATCTCAAATTTTCCGACAACAAAATCTGATCTGTTTTTTTCCGACTGTGTGTAGGGAATTTCCGATGGACAAAGTGCCACGCACCCTCAGATCAAACAGATTACGAGACCAAAGCTATTGGCTACTAGCCTCTACGTAGTTCCGTAGTACGCAACGAACATCACCACGTTCGGAACGATCGTATTTTCCGAAAACTTTGTCCGACCGTGTGTATGCAACACCAGTTTCGGACAAAATCCATCAGAAAAAAATCAGATGGATTTTGTGGTCGAAATTTCCGACCGTGTGTACGGGGGCTTAGAGTAATCAACTTCTATTCAAACTTGTAGCAGAGTATATATTTGTACATCTGTACAAATTACATTGGAATAGCTGCACTTTTAAGGAGCAAGGATGTGGATAGTCTTCTGTAATGCAACTAGACTTTCTGAACTATAGAAGCAAATAAAATAAATGTGAATATATGAGCATGAGTCTATTCAAGCTTTAATAATTCTCACACAGCACACCAGTGCTAAACACATACAGCAATTATAACCAGCACCATTGAAAACCCATGAGTAAATTTAAAAAATGTAGGACCCTATAGCCATTGTATTCCTGCTGTGTTTTGCATTCCATACATTATCAAAAGAGGAAACTCCAATAAGATGAGTCTGGCATGGTATAAATCTAACCATGTCCCAATCCCTATCATATAAATCAGCCATTCTCAACCAGGGTTCTGTGGAAACCTAGCATTCCTCCAGATGTTGCTAGGGGTTCCTTTAGCTGTGCCCGATTGACCTCCATGTGATGGTGCCTGAATTGTTCCAGGCCTATTGCCATTTGGCACAGCTAACAGTATGACACCATTCTGTTGGCTGTGACAAATGGCAATAGGCCATTTGGCACAATGGCCTATTTCCATTTGGCACTTTTAGCTGTCTAGAAGAGTGTAATTCTTACCACAACAGTAAGGGTGCAAATTCTTTCCACTGACTACCAATGACAAGGGCATTTTCCCCCACTAACAATGAATTGCTTTTATCAGGGGGTTTACTGAAACCTGAACATATTTTAAAAGGGTTTCTCTGGGGTAAAATGTTTGAGAAAGGCTAATATTAGGTATTTTAGAGAAGGGTACATTGAAACATGCAGTTTCCTGAGTTAATTCCATATAGAAAAAGAAAAATACTATTCTGTCATTAATCCAATGCTGAAATAAACACGAGTGTTCACTTGCCTTCTGCTGCCTCAGCTCGGTCTCTAAATGACAGCTCTACAGGACTGGGAACTCCCAGAGTGCTCTCTGCCTTCTCAATAGCTGTACTGATTCCATGACCTGTTGAAGGGAATGTATTTTTTTTAAGAATCAAAAAAGCATCAAAATAAAAAATATTTAGTACACACTTTATTGAGTTTAGATAACTGGTAATAGGTTTTAGATCTTTTTTTTTCAAACCACATACTTCAGGGATGTTATTAATTTTCATGATCTCTGAAGCTTATTAAAGCTGGATTCCAGGCAAACAGTAGAATGCACTGCTGGAATGCACAAATATAAACCATGCTCTCTATCAAAGGACTTCTAACTGTGTTCAGACAGTCTTGTGATTTAAGTGCCTCTGCCAGACAGCAAAGCCAAGCCAGTGATCTCACACTTCTCTGCTGCAGTTGAGCAATACAGCTTTAGTCATCTTCCCAATTTCCAGACTGACTTGATATTGAGAAAAAAAGATGCCCTGTGCATGCTATCACTCCACACTCATCCTGTAAGCATGTTTAAGCTGTTGACTGAAAGGGCTCAGCAAAGTCAAATAACTTTCAGTAGCTCGGAGTGCTGATACTCCCTCTTTTAGTCTGAGTGCTGCCGTGCAGTAAATTACAAAAGGCTGAAATCAGGACAGATTCAGGACATTAGGCTAGTTTTGTACAGTTAACAACTGGATTAAAGTGTTTTGTTTTTTTACATGCACCTTAAGTGGTGTAGTTACACTTATTTGTAGTACTGCCTCTTTTCTCAGTCTTATATTTACCTGTAGCCAATTCAGCAAGATATCGGCTGTGCAATCTCAATAATACTGCAAAGCCGCTTGTCAAAATCTTCCTGGCCAGGCCCAAGCATGCCCTCTGCACTCAATCCTATGGAGAGCTCTGGAATGTGAACTCTTATGCCACGTACACACGATCGGACCATCCGGCGGACCAGAGTCCGCCAGACAATTCGCCCGTGTGTGGGCTCCGGCAGACTTTTTCTTCCCAAAAGTCCGGCAGACTTAGAAAGTCTTGATTCAAAATTGTCCGCCGGACTCAGCAGTCCGGCAGACAATCCACCCGTCTGTGTGCTAGTCTGCCGGACTTTTGAAAATGAACGGACTTGACCACACACGGAGTAAAGTCCGTTAATTTTGAACGTGACTCCATGTAGACGGGACTAGCATCAGCTAGATTGACACCTCGCTAGCCCCGTCGCCTGGTATGGATTTAAAGGGGAACCCCTACGCTCAAAAAAAAACGACGTGGGGGTCCCCCCAAAGTCCATACCAGACCCGTATCCAAGCACGCAGCCTGGCCGGTCAGGAAAGGGGGTGGGGGACGAGCGAGCACCCCCAGATCCCTGCCCCCCACCCTATGTGAATGAGTATGTTTAAAGTAGTTTATTAGACACCCCCGGGGTCTTCTCGCCGGGCTCCTCCGCTATCTTCTGCTCTTTTACTAGCGGAGGAGCCCGGCTTTCTCCTTCGTCGCCGCCGTCCGGGGGTCTTCTCCTGCTCTTCGTTTCTTCTGCCGGGCTTCCGCTATCTTCTTGCAGCTCTTTTACTAGCGTTGGCCCGGTCTTCTTTTTCGTCGCTGTCGCCGTCGCCTTCTTCTTCTTCTCTTCCGATGTTGACAGTCCCAGCATCCCCTGAGACTGTGACATCATAAGGGGCGGGGTCACCATGTGACATCACCGGGTGACCCCGCCCCTTATCCCTATATAGGTGGCCACACAACACGTCCCTGGCATTGCGGCCGGGGAGAGTGTTGTGTCAACATCGGAAGAAAGAAGAAGGCAGCGGCGGCGGCGGCAGCGACGAACCAGGAGCCCGGGCCAACACTAGTAAAAGAGCTGCAAGAAGATAGCGGAAGCCCGGCAGAAGAAACGAAGAGCAGGACAAGACCCCCGAAGTCGGAAGAAGATCCCCAAAGTCGGAAGAAGACCCCCGGGTGGCAGCGACGAAGGAGAAAGCCGGGATCCTCCACTAGTAAAAGAGCGGTAAAAGAGCAGAAGATATCGGAGGAGCATGGCGAGAAGACCCCCGAGGTCGGAAGAAAACCCTGGAGCTGTCTAATAAACTACTTTAAAAACCTGTGTTGTGTTTTTTTTATTAACACTTTTTCCCTCAGGTGAATGCGTAGGGGTACCATTTACCCCATACTCATTCACATAGGGTGGGGGGCCGGGATCTGGGGGCCCCCTTATTAAAGGGGGCTCCCGAATTCTGATAAGCCCCCCGCCCGCAGACCCCGACAACCAATGGCCAGGGTCGTCGGGAAGAGGCCCTTGTCCTCATCAACATGGGGACAAGGTGCTTTACCTCCACCAAAAGTCCGGCGGACCTAGTCTGCCGGAGTAGTCCGGTCATGTGTGGGGGTGTGTGGGCAAGTCTGCTCGTTCGGAAAATGTCCAGTGGACCTCCCCTTGAAAGTCCGGCGGATTGTCCGATCGTGTGTACGCGGCATTACTCCAGACTAACTCCCATACTCCAAAACTCTCCATAAGATTTAATGAAAGTGCAGAGGGCATGTGAGACAAGAAGACTTTAACAAGCAGCTGTAGGCCACTGACAATGACACAAAGTCAGTATCATGCTGGATCAAGGACAAGTCAGTTTAAGATGGGGAAGGGGGAAAAAAATGTGTGTAACCTTTTAAGCCTACATATAGTATATTAACTGCAACTATGAGGAGGTTATTAACGTACACACACAAAGTACACTAGGGCACCCTGTTGTTCCAGATTGGTTAAACTGGCCACACTCTTCCCATAGCTCCCAAGAATCCTTGGTTTCGAGGGATTGTCCCTGATTTGGAACAAAGTCTCTCTTTCTTACTCATTTGTCCCTCATTTTATTCTGGTCTATATAGTTGTATATAAAATGCACTTTTTATCTTTCAAAAAGTGCTTCCCAGTTCTAAACCTTTCATCCAGTATTTAAATTGAGCATTTGTAAATTTCAAAAGCCAATATAAAGGAATAGTAGTGGAAAAAAAAAAAAAAAAAAGCATTTGTGGGTTTAACTTTTTTTTTTTTTTTTGTATAATTCTACTTTAAGGTGGCGTGGCTGGGGTGTGTCCTATGCCTACATACTTTGCTAATAGGTGTCCCTCGTTCCCATCTCAAAAGGTTGGGAGGTATATCTTTCATTTTCAAATAATCACATCTTAATTTGACCAATAGTTTATCCAAAATGCTCATTCACTATTTAGGGTATGTAGGCCAATCTCCTTTAATAATGTAGGGTAGCATCAGTTTGTCAGCAAAGAACTTGGCCTCCTCACACATTTTCGAATCTCATGAAGTTCAGCTTTAAAAAAAAAACTAAGAAAAACTCTCACCTACTTAAAAATGCAATTATTTTAAATGCTTGCTTATAGTGTTTTTCTTTTCCATAAATTGTGTTGGATACACTTGCAAATGCCTTAGAACTTGCTAGAATAATCAATTCCCTAGCACCACCCCTTTTTTCCCCTTGGTCACCCTAGCCCCCACCTTTTCTGGGAGTGTCTAATCAGTGTCTGTGCTAACCCAGCTCCTGCACTCCTCCTTTCTTTTTCACTTCCCAATAAAACCTTTTATACAACTGTCAATGAGGAAGCAAAGGTAAATACTAAAAGGTCTATAAGAGTCTGCTGATATCACAACCAAGATGGCAGCTCTTATCGGCAGTCTCAGAGCTTTGGGAATGTGTACACAAAGAAGGCTTTTATAGGTAAATTATGTGCATAAAATATGTAAAATGCACATATAAATTTAAAGAGAATAGTTGCTGAAATTAATGGTCTGCTGACAGGGTCTCTTTAAAGTGTAATGTAAGTGTCCTATCCACCATTCTCCGTCCAGCTAGAAGGAGCGTTGGGGGGTTAGCATGCCCTGCTGGAGAAGGGGGTGTTCTAGGGAACCTGTTGCTTTGCCCTGCATAGACATAGGTACACACTGTGGGCTGGGGATCATATGACTGGTTTCATGGTTAGACAAAAATACTTACCTACAGTCGCCACAGTGGCTGAAGCAGTAGATATTAAAGACTTTCCCCAGCTACCCCAGTATCCCCAGGATGAAGAGGGTTTAGTAGCAGAATCCTGCAGGAGAAACAGATACAAGGATATGAAAATAACACTTGTAGATAATAATTTAAAAAGAGTTCTATAGTCTCAGCATACACATTCATTTATTTATTTTTTTAACATCAGCGTTGTAATAGAAATACAAACAATGGTTATATTTGACAATATAAGCTTATTTAAAAAATCTCCTTTCATGTTGTGAGTTCTGCCTGTCTGGAGGCCATCTCTTTCCACAACTTTCTGGATTTTCTGCATGCTTTGCAGTGTCCACTTGTAATCAGGATCACATCGCTGCACTTCTTTTCTGGGGTGTACATATCTCAGTGATCGTTCAGATTATTAGGAGTGGGCAAGAAAAAATTGAAATACAATGTGGGAATGCATAATAGGAGCAGGCTAGATATACCTAAAATAAAATGTGCGTCTCCTAAATGTTGACTGTAGACACACTTTAAGCTAAAGCTGGCCATACATTCGGATCACTGTTTGGCCAATAATTTTCCACCTGGCCCAGTCAATTATTAATTTAACTTTTGTTGAGTCAGGTTGTACTTGCAAAATTCCAGCCTTTATGCCCTATTCACACTTGCAAATTGGGCATTTGTGATTGAGTGCGGGAGACCCAACAGAGGTTCCCTGCAATTACCTACAGGCAGGAAGCCCAACTGACAGCCATTCACAGACACTTTCATGTAACCGCTCAAGCAGCTGTTACCTGTGAATGATCAGCCCTGGTTGCAGGCAGTCTGTGTCCAGGGCCAATCATTTGCTACATGAACAATTACATTTGAGCAGCTGCAAATAGCTGCGGGAGCTGTTCGCCTCCCATTGATTGTTTACAATGGGGGGCTTCCTGCCCACAGCTAATCGAGGGGAACCCCCCTGGGTCTTCCCTATCTAATCGCAGCCCATTTTCAAGTGTGAATAGGGCTTAACTTATCAGCAAGATGTCTCATAGGTGGAACTGGATTGATCTGTACGAGAAAAAAATGTAACTCTGTATATCTTAATTTTGTATGCTTTGTCTACTACAGCGAATGTCCTTGGCATCATACTAACGTTTGTGCCACATACACACATTCCTGTTTACAATAGTAATATTAATGTAATACTTACATAAGCATAGTTTAAAAAATGCTCAAAATGTACTGAATAACCAGAACAGTTATTTGGAAAAATGATAGGTCTCTCTTTGTGTCTGTTCCCTACTGCAGTAGTTATTAATTTAGAACCACTGATAACGGATGGAGGAGGGGAATGGGCGTGCTGACGTAACGGTCAGCATGGAGGGAGGGACCAGAGCCCGTCAGCTGTTGAGGACTGGAGCGAGGCTGATGTGAACGCCGGCTCCCCGCTGATCCTGTCCACTCGGGGACCGCCGAGACGGTGTGCCTAAACCCGGAGCATTACACCAAAGCAGCCCCTACCTAGACCGGGTCCGGAGGACCCATGTGAGTATCCCCGGTGGGATCTACGGTTCCGGGTAGTGGCGGACCTACGTACGAGGTCCTCGTTCCGGCGGATCGTCTCTCCCGCCCCCCTCGTCCACCACGCCGCCAGCCTGCACGCCCTCATGCTTGCTCTCTCCTCCCGTCGGTCCTATCCATCATACAGCACAAACGTCAGCGAAACAACAGCTACAATCGAGAAGGTCCGTGAGTAGGTCTCCTAACATTACCTCAGGAGGGAGAAGTCGGATGCGAAGGTAAGACAAGCCTGGTACATCAAGGGGACTGAGTCAATCTCAATCTGAAATGCTCCTAGAAGATTTCATTTCGTATGCTGAACACCTTGAAGGGGTATAAATTTAAATGAAGATCTGTTGCGTAGATTCATCACTTGAATTATTATTTCTGTAAGAGTTGCACATTTAATTTATCCCCAGTACCTGAAAAGACTGAGGGGAAAGTAAGAATAAGTCGATCTATGACTGGGGTAGACTGACTTTTGGATCTCACTTAGAAGCTCACATTCTGCCTATTGCTCACCCCGAAGGGAGACGGAAGGATCAGAGGAGAGGGAGAGGGGGAGATGGAGAAGGGGAGAGAGAAAGATCCGGGAAGATAATGGATGTATAACTCATGCATAAGTTGCTTGACGGAAGAGTTGTGGTGACAAGATATTATTTACAGGTGCTGCAAGATACACAACTATCCTGCCTTAAATAAAACCAGCAGCAGGGGTTTATATCACGGCCGCGGTGAGGTCTTTTTGAACTATAGGGGCGCTTAGGTACTCTCCGCCCTGGTGACATTATACCTCAGCTTCGCCAAGTAGCCTTAGAACCCCACGGACCCCCCCTTCTTATGAGGTTGGTGTAGAGAAACTGCCAGGTGCACAAGATAAGGACTCAACCCAGGGATCCCAGAGGATCTGCAAAGGAGAGGAAAGAGGAAGACAAGGAAAAACATTAATATATCCCTCTTCTTTTTTCTGTTTGCTGACTTTCCTGCGGTCTCTCTCTCCTCCTTATTATTTTTTTTTTTTGCCTCCCTCTCCCCCCAACAAAGGGGCATAGTGACCCTCGGAGGAAAGTGAATCAAGGGGGATGTTTATAAGACCGCCACCATACGCAGCCAAGGAATAGAGCAACACTCTATTCTTCGGCCAACAGGGGAACTACACAAAACGGGACAAAGCCCGAAACCACTCTATCTCATCGCAGGAGGGGTGTCAATATAGGAGTGGGGCTCCGACGCAACCTAGACCACCCCAGAGCGGTCTCAGGGTGCTGGGGGACCATACCTCAGGGCCACACACAGAACCAGGAAATCAAAATCTTCTGGACATCTCCCACATCTGTAGGCATAAGGAGGGGGCGGATCCCCCGGGAGAAAGGGGACCCCTAATACAGTGTAGAAGAAGCTAGAACTCCAGGTCCCTCCATCTGGAGACACGACCGCCTCCAGCCGTCACCTGGGGGAGCTCAGTCGCCCGGGGGATAAATTGGGGGATTGGAACCCTAAACTCGGGGGTACTAATAAGAGGGGTAGGAACCCCTAGAAATTCCACTATTTCTTCTAGAGCAGAGGCCACCAAAGGAAGAAGCCCAGGGGGATTTCCCCAGCAACACAAGAACAGGGTACAACAGGGAATCGGCTGGAAGGTCGTCTTTTTTTTTTTTTTCTTTCTTTCCTTTTCTCTCTCTCCCTCTACTAATTGTGAAATAAAAACACAAGGTCTCAAAAAAAAAAAAGGGGAAACCTGGTGGGGATAGCGAGGGGAAAGAGAGGAGTCCATAGGAACCAACAATATTCCCCGAGAAAGGGAGAATTCAAGGGGAAAGGTCCACGGACGGGGGCATCTCCAAACTGGGGAAGAGAATTAGAGGAAACAAGAGAAAAAACACCATGAGTAAAGAACCGAGCAAAGCCCCTAAAAAAGGAGCCCCAAAAATACAGAAGAACGACTCGAGTACCATCAAACACTACCTCAGACAGGGCGGGAGCCCAACTACATCAGCGACAGACATCTCCCCCAAAGTCAGCAAAGTGAAGGAGAAACCCCACAGACCTGACACGACACATGATCAATCAAGAGCCGATCAGACAATGGAGAGTGAGGGGGATGCCGGGGGGATGGACGAGCACTTAACAGGATCCCAACCAATTTCTAAGAAAGAAATGGAGGAGATGATGGAGAGGCTGGAATCTGTGATTAAAGGTGAAGTCCATAAAGTGAGAGAGGATTTGAGCCACCTGTTAACAAGGGTCGAGGAGATCGAGAAGAGAGCGGACAACCTGGAGCAAGAAATTGCAGACTTAAAATCGCAACTAAAGACGACCCAACTATATCAAAGGGATATGCTGTATAAAATTGAAGACCAGGAAAATAGAGACAGGAGGCAAAATCTCCGACTGCGAGCCATCCCCGAGCATAGAGGGGAAGACCTTGAAAAAACCGTTAGAACGATTCTAGCCCCCCTCTCAGGAAGGGGAGAAGAGCAGTTCCCCAGGATCGAAAGAATCCATCGGATAGGCAGAGCCGATTTTTCTGACGGGAACAGAACCCGAGATGTAATCGTCCGATTCAGTCACTTTAAGGACAAGGAGGAGATCTGGCACAAAATAAGAGGGAAGACACCCATAGAGTTCGAAGGGACTGAGATCCAGATCTATGCAGATTTGTCAGCACGTACCCTCGAGAGAAGACGACAACAGAGACCCTTATTAGAGATCTTACGAAATAATAATATCAAATACACGTGGGGCTTCCCTGCAAGCTTGATGGGCTCAAAAGAGGGTAGATGGGCCAGGCTGAGATATCCAGAGGAACTGCTTGAGTTTTGTGGGAAATTAGATATTCCGATCCCTGACCTGTCGGGGTGGGTGGAGGTGGGCTAGAGAAAAAAGGCCAAGCAACAGCTCTAAAAGGGAAGAGAAGAGAAAAGGAAAAGAAAAAACGGGGAAGGGGGGCGGGGCGTGGGGGTGTGGGGGCACGGGGGGAGGGAGGGATAGGGGGGGCCCCCAGAAAGGGGAAGCCAGGTCCTCAAAATAAAAGCCCACCAACCTGCCGAGCAACAACGGGGCGGGGGGGAGGGCTCCCAGGGGCGGGCTCAGTTCCCTGCCTCTCCAGAGATCTGGAGTCCAGGGGAGGCCAAGTGACTGAATGGCACCCCTCGACTCAGAGACCCAGGATTGGGTAGGAGGGGGTAGAGAGGGGAGGGTTAGAGAGGGGGGGGAGGGGAGGGAGGGGGCGGAGGGGGAGGAGGAGGGAGGGGGGGGGGGAGGGAGGATTCGGGAAAGGGGGAGAGGTACAAGGGAGGGAGACCTAGCCGCTGGGGGTCGCACCAGGATAGTACAGGTCAAAACTACACAATTAGATGACAGAAATTAAGTTTCTCACTTACAATGTGAGAGGGCTAAATGCCGCTAGTAAGCGACACAGAGTGTTACAGGAGGTAGAGCGGTATGGAGCCGGATTGGTATTCCTACAAGAGACCCACTTATCGCTGACATCAAATATTAAACTCCATTCGAAAGCCTTCCCCACCTGGTACTATAGCGACACCATATCAAGTAGAACCAGAGGGGTGGCAATAGGGATGGCGAAAGATTTGCAGTTCAGCCTGGAAGACAGAAAAGTTGACTCGGAGGGAAGGTATCTATTTCTGAGAGGGACCCTTTTCGGGACCACATATACTCTCGCAAATATTTACGCTCCCAATGTGAGATCACCTGAGTATATGATCAAAATCCTTTCTAGTCTAAGGTCCTTCAGAAGAGGATACCTGGTGCTGATGGGGGACCTAAACCTCACCCTCAGCCCGGGGGTGGACAGTTCGTCTTGTGCACAGGGGACAGGAAATGCCCAATTGAGGGCCCTAAAAAAAAAGATGAGCACGGAACAAGTAGTCGATGTGTGGAGAATGCATCATCCACTCATCAAAGATTACACATTTTTCTCCCCTGTGCACAAGACGTACTCTAGACTGGATTATATATGGGTGGACCACGGTTTATTAGACAGAGTAACCGACTCCAGGATTGAAATAGCATCCCTGTCAGACCATGCACCGGTGAGCATGACCCTGCGCGTCCCAGAATTTAAACAGCCTAGCTGTGGTTGGAAACTCAACAACGAGCTGCTGAAAGACGAGGAAATAAGAGAAAGTGTTAGAAAAGAACTAGAGTGGTTTTTTCAGACTAATGACAACGGAGCAGTGAAAGAGTCTAGTCTCTGGGATGCCCATAAGGCTTTCATCAGGGGGGTGTTTATCTCCAAGGCCACTTGGAAAAAAAGAGAAAGACTAAGACGAGTAAAGGAGTTAACGAACACTATTCAAAAGCTGGAGCACAAACACAAGGAGGACCCCTCACAGAACCAGACCCTACTACAGGAAATAACTCTCAAGAGGGAAGAGCTAAGAGAACTTGCAGAGCAGGAGATTAAACAAGTTTTTAACAGAGTGGCCAAAGAGCGTTACATCTTCGGCAACAAGTCAGGAAAACACCTAGCGAGGTTGTTGCAAAAAAATAAAACCAAAAATTTTATAGAAAAGATAGCCAATAAAAAGGGAGAGGTAAGGTACAGTTCAAATGACATAGCCGCGACGTTTAGAGATTTCTACGAGGATTTATATTCAGTGGGACAGAGGAGGGGAGAAGAGGTTGGGAGGAAGAGAGATAAAGCTAATGTATTCCTGAGAAATGCTCAATTACAGTACTTGGGACCAGAGGAGAGGGAAAGGCTGGAGGGACCCATCTCGGAGGAGGAAGTTCGGGAAGCCCTCAATAACTCCCCATTAGGCAAGAGCCCGGGGCCTGACGGGTTTACGGCTTTGTATTACAGAACATACAGGGAGATTTTGACACCTATACTCCTAAGATATCTGAATGGATTAGGCCTGGAGTATGACATGAGTGAGGCGTCGCTGTCAGCAACGATCACGGTTATACGAAAGGAGGGAAAAAATGGCGCGACATGTGCGGGATATAGACCAATATCACTACTCAATTTTGAAACAAAGCTTTACGCTAAGATTCTGGCCGAACGCATAAAAAAATGCTTGTGTGAGCTGATACACCCAGATCAAGTGGGATTTACGACGGGTCGAGAAGGGAGGGATAACAGTGTACGGACACTACTGGCGATCCAGAAGATGAGGGATTCACGGACCCCCAGTCTACTACTATCTATTGATGCGGAAAAAGCATTTGATCGGGTAGACTGGGGGTTCCTGTTCGAGACACTGGGCGCCATGGGGTTCGGACCGAAAATAATCCAGAAAATAAGGGTCCTATATAGCCACCCAAAGGCCAATATTAAGGTGAACGGCGTGTTATCCTCCCCTTTCGAAATGCATAATGGGACCAGGCAGGGCTGCCCCCTCTCCCCCCTCCTTTTCATCCTCTCTTTGGAACCACTATTGGCTACAATTAGGGGTAATATAGGCATAGAGGGATGCAAGGCGAGGGGAGAGGAGCACAAGCTGGCGGCCTTTGCCGATGATGTCCTCTTCTATGTCAGCTCCCCGCTTAAATCACTCCCCAATATTTTGAAGAACATCGCGGCGTACGGTGAGGTTTCAAACTTTAAGATCAACCTGGCGAAATCCTCAATCCTGAATATTAATATAAATAGAGTAGAAAAACAAGTTCTGATGAGGGAGTACAACTTTATGTGGAAGAAACAAATTAAATACCTCGGCATACAGCTTAAGAACAGCGTGGGGAAAATGTATAAGGCCAATTACCTACCTCTATTAGACGAAGTAAGGAAAAAATGCCAGGAGTTTAAAATCAGACCAATATCTTGGCTGGGTCGCGTTAACGCGGTTAAAATGATGATACTCCCGCTGATCACCTACAAGTTACAGATGATCCCTATTTCTTTACCAGAACAGTTCCTGAGGAAATTAAAAGCTATTATTATGAACTACATATGGCAACAGAAGTCACACAGAATATCTATACATATTTTAAAACTAGAAAAAAGTAAGGGGGGCTTGGCAGTACCAGATTTAGTTAATTATTACCACGCAACAGCCTTATTGAGAATTCCGGAATGGGGGAAGCCACATAGTGAAAAAAGATGGGTAAGTTTGGAGGAAGCACTAAGCGAAGCACAGTTAGGGAAAATCATTTGGAACCCACCCAAGTTTAGAAAACTAGGGGAAAAAACTCACGCGATCACAAAAAACACTTTAAAAATCTGGGATAAAATGCACAAAAATTTCAAGATTAAATTTAATTCACCACTGATTGCACTAAAGGAGAATGTTTTGTTTCAACCAGGGAGGAAGGAGATGGGAGGAGAATGGATTAGAGATGACAATGCACAGTTAGGAGATTTAATTAGCAAAGGGAAAATTTTGACTTTACAGGAGCTACAAAAGAAGAATGATTTGTTTTTGGTGGATGAATGGCGGTACCTCCAGTTACATCATTTAGTGAGATCAATGCCCCCCCCCCATGAGGGGACGGGGGGATCTTACAGCGATGGAACGTGTCTTTACGGCGGAGAACACGAAGAAACTGATTACAAAAATCTATAAGTTCCTCCTGTCAGGGTACAGGCAAGAGATACCGCCCTTCGTCCAAAAATGGGGAAGGGAACTGGGATCACCGCACACCGGCGCCACTAAGAAAATTTTTCAACTCACACATAGTTCGGCTGTTGACGTGAAATCTGCTGAGATCAACTACAAGTGCCTTTCGGGCTGGTATCTGACCCCGGACAAATTAAATAAATTTCAGCCAGGGGTCTCTGAGAACTGTTGGCGAGGTTGCCAGGTGAAGGGAACTATGGGCCATCTCTGGTGGGACTGCCCAAAAATTAAAACATTTTGGAAATCTATCATAAAAGCTATTGAGGAGATCACGAAAGTGGTGGTAAAAGAGGACCCATGGGAAGTACTGTTACATGATACTCCAGTAGGGTCCAGGCAATACAGGAGATCCCTGGTTCCGCACCTGCTAAACGCGGCGAAGCGAGTTATACCCAGAAGATGGAGGGACCCCGAGAGCCCACCTCTTTGGGAATGGGTGGATGCGGTTGAAGGGATCTACACCATGGAGTGCCTGGCAAATAGCGCGACTGAGGAAGGGGAGGACATAAAAGCCAAATGGGAGGGGTGGAGAGGGTTTAAGAGATCATGGAGTTATGTGGAAGCTTTAAGGAATAAGTGAGAGAGAGACGCGAAAACACAAACAAACGTTAAGTAAAGACAGGAGCGACCCCAGCGGCGGGGGGGAGGGTGGTCAGGGGGGTAGGGGGGGGGGTTGGGGAAGATGGGGGATTTGGTTAAGATTCGAGACCCGTTCTAGAAATAGAGAGAGGTGTTGAGGACCCATAAAGCAAGTCCGTACGATAAGCTATATAGAAAAATAATCTGCTTGTAATCATCGAGTGCTAACTTTCCCAAAAGCATAAAAAAAAAAAAAAAAAAAGTAGTTCCACAATGATGTAAAGACATAATAAGGGACAGATGCTGAGGGCGTTACTGATTTGGTCCCAATAAGCTCTTGCTGAGATGGAAAATAAAAAAAAAAAAGAAAAAAAAAAAAAAAAAAAAAAAAAAAAAAAAGAACCACTGATAAATATTAAAATAGGAGTTGCCTAGCTATACTATTTCTAAGACACCTGTGTCTTTTTTCAACCTTATAAACAATGTAAATATATATATATATATATATATATATATGTGTGTCTTTAAAATAATTATTGATAATTAATGTCTGGTACTGCTTACAACACACCAATACTGATAAAGAAAAAAGTTTATCAGTATGGACCTGGTTCTTTTGACCTTTCATCTCCATGCAGTCTGTAATATCTTATCATAATGACTCATTTATTTATCTAATTAAAATGCAATGTCATCAAAAATAGGATTTTTGTACTCCTTTTCTCTGTAATTCACTGACCGACACAGCTCCTCTCTTAGCCATTGGGTTGTTATGCCACCTTTAGGAGAATACTAGGCATTACTTGTTATGTAACACACAGAACTTTCCAGTTCTGCCCAGAGGGCAGTCCCTTGGGTAACAACCCTCCAGCCTGCCATGCAGCCATCAGTACGTCAACAAGCAGTATAACGTAAAGAAAAAATAGGAGGGGCGGGTGCTGTGTCGGTCGGTAAATTACAGAGAAAAGGATTTTCACGGTGAGTACAAAAAATCCTATTTTCTCTTATATTCACCGACCGACACAGCACCTCTCTTAGCCATTGGGACGTCCCCAAGCAGTGCCAAATGAGGGGTGGGAAAAAAAAGCATAAAAAACTTCATCCACCAGGCCAGTGGGGACTAGTGAAACTTTACCCACAAGAAAACCACAGTGTGTGCATAATCCACCACAAAAACAGGGTACCCTCAACAGGAGCGACTACCCACAACCGCACCAAAACTGCGGAATGTAATGCAACAGTGCATTAACTTAACTGTACTGTGTTTTTTAATCGGAAAACCAGGACAAAATTTAAATATTGCATACTCAATTGCAACTATACGGCCGCCTGCAAAACTTTGCAGCCAAAACAGGCATCAGCCGATGCACTGACGTCTACCTTGTAGAACTTGGTAAACGTGTGGACAGACGACCAGGTCGCCGCTTTACACACTTGAGCGACAGACGCTTGGTGTCGGAAAGCCCAAGACGTTCCGATGCCCTTGTGGAGTGGGCCGTGACCGGAAAGGGGGGCACCTGCCCCTTCAAGGTGTAGGCTTTTACTACGATCTGTCTGATCCACCTAGAAATGGTGGCCGACAATGCCTTTCTTTGGACCAGCCACCGAAACAAACAGTGAGTCTGACTTCGGGAAGGGAGCTGTGGCAGACAAATACACCTCCAGAGCCCGAACCACGTCCAACGTGTGAAGGGCCACCTCCTTAGGATGTGTCGGCTTAGGACACAGGGATGGTAACACAATGTCCTCATTGATGTGAAACGCCGAGACCACCTTCGGCAGAAAAGACGGCTGCGGACGCAACACCACCTTATCCTTGTGGATAACCAGATGGGGCGACTTGCAGGACAAGGCCGCCAGTTCCGAAACCCTCCTGGCTGATGTGATGGCCACTAGAAAGACCACTTTCTGGGAAAGAGTCAATAGGGGAATCTCCCTGATATTTTCAAATGGTGGTTTCTGAAGCGCCGATAACACCAGGTTCAGATCCCACGGAGGTAACGGTGGGATCTGCATGCTGCTGCTAGAGAACACTGAAAAAAACGTGTTCAGGCTTCCCGAAAATGGCTGCCGACGTCCAGTATAAGGACAAAATAACAGGGAAAATGGCTGCCGAAGCCCAGGAGATCAGCTTTCCCTTGCCCACACCTAAGATGGCCGCCGAATGCAGAACCATGAGGGACAGAGACACTCACAGGCACCTCCAGGGACATGGAAAACAGGACCCAGGACACAGCCAGCCAATGCTAACCCTCCCAGGTGAGAGCCCTTGCACAGACACACACACACACACACACCACAGCAGTATTCAGGGAGGGAGAGGGGGGAGAGGGACCCCCGAATCGACCTCCAGCTGCTCAGCCCCACCGAGGCAGGGAGAGCTGTACTTAACAGTCCTGAAGAGCTGGGAGACATTCCATTGCAGAACTACTCACTGATCAGTACAGGGTAGCTGCTGGCCCGGCATACTGTGACGCAGAGTTCAGTAGCCCGGTCATATGTATGCCCCGGAGCATAAAAGCTCACGACCACCTCTGAAGCTGAGGTTTCGTCGTGGCCTGCCGAGCCGTAGCTGCGACCTGCACACGCTTGATGGCCGGACTGGGGAGACTACAAGGATAAGGGTATCCAGCCTGTCACCCAGCCAGCTGTTGATAGCAGATCACAGGATCTATCATCTTGCGCAAAAACCAAGCTTCTGCAGAAAAATAGATGGACCAATGGGCCCGTCAGGGTTCCTAGGTCCTTCTCCTTCACTAGACAAAATAAAACTGATGGCTGCATGGCAGGCTGGAGTGTTGTTAACAAGTAATGCCTAGTATTCGCCTAAAGGTGGCATAACAACCCAATGGCTAAGAGAGGAGCTGTGTTGGTTGGTGAATATAAGAGAAATTACGATTTTAGGTAAACAAAGGCCCAAAAATAACAGGTTAACATAAAATAAAGTGAACTGCATCTATAGAATATATATATATATATATATATATATATATATATATATATATATATATATATATATATATATATATATATATATTTTTTTTTTATATATATATTTTTTTTTTTTTTATACAGTATATTTATTTAAGAAACAATAGCTGCAATAGCAGCTTCTGAGTTTTCTAGAATTTCTCTTATCACCATACCTGCTCTGGCTTGTCTGTTGTTTGGCTCTCCTCCTCGTCAGTGGATAGACTGCTGGACTTTGACTCGGGGCGTTTCCGAGTTATGGCAACAGGTTCAGAGACTGCAAGTTTCTCCCCTCCAGGACTATTGTCCTTAAGGTCAGTATTCAGTTCTTCCTGGGAGTGGCTGGGCTCCCCAGTGCTTCCAGTGCTGTCCTTTTCAGACATTTTCAAAACATCTGGGGTAAAAAGATATGTAAACAAAAAATAAATTCTTAAATAAAGCAAATAAGGAGTAAATCTTAACTTTACCCCTTTCAGGGGAAAAACAACAGATTCACAGGTCTACCTGCTGTTTATACTCAGCTTCCATTTACTCCCAGAGCTACGTGGAAAACTTGATATTTCAGAGTATGGGATACCATCTGACTCTCTTTTCCCCTTTCTCCAATTATGCAATGTTGTGTGTCTCAAGTGTCCTTAGCCTTGTGTGAGCTCCAACCAGATCGATTTGGAGCTTACAAAGGGCTTTTTCTTTTTCCTGGTAAATAGGGCAGCATGGGAGCCAAGAAAGGTGATTTTAAACCATTGGGGAGGGGGGGTGGCACAATAAAGTGAACCACTAAACAAGCATCCAAATGCAGCTACAGCAGCCTGGAGCGTGTGTAATTGTCATACTGAATGTCAGCTTTCTGAAGTAAGTGATTCTGGGGCCGTAAAGCTGACTGATTACTTTCACAGCCTCCCAAGCAACCCCATCCATCCCTCCATGTATCCAGAGCTCTGCTGTGCCACCTTCAAGATGAAATGGGCATGGCAGGTGTCGCTGGGTAAAGCGCCGCCTATGGACAATTTTGGGTACTAAAGTTTTTCGCCCGTTTCACGGACACGCACAATTTTAAGGATTGTCATGTTGTGTATTTACTTACTCGGCATAACCTCATCTTTCATCATTTACAAACATATTGTGTTTGTGCACACGAAAATTTACTTTATTGATTTTTTTCCTGAAAATGTTTGTTTGAAAAAAAAGTTGCTCTAATATTGTATATATAATATACTAATAATATTATAAGTTGCAACTTCTGTTTTGTTGTCCAAGGTCCTTGCTTTCGGAAACAAATTTAAATACCTTTCAGGCCTAAACCGTAACGTGTACAAAAATGGTTCTGACCCCAGTTTCAGCATCTCTTCTTGTCTTTCACCCATTTAACCCTCTTAGTTCTGCCCATTTATGCAAAATGGAGCTATTCAGTCAGAGAGAGTGCCTTTGTATTTCTATCACAATTCACCTGTAAATTTCTATGCCCTCGGACAAGGTACTTATCTGTCATATATGCATTTGAGCTTGCATTTCTATGATATGGGTTACTCTTTTGTTGTCATTCAATTTACCTGTCTTGACCCTCATCTGGACAATGCAATGTAATGACTTTTTTGTGTTAAACCATGTCACTCTCAGACTGTATGCTTGTTGAAAATAAATAATTGAACAAAAAAAAGGTTTGGGTTTATATATATATAGTTTTAGGTAACTTTTCAAGCCAAAGTGCATGCAGTTTTGAGGCTTAACGCATTTGGTGTCTATTCACTCTACATTACCTCATCTTTTATTTTGTACAAAAAAAATTAGGTTTATATTGGGATGAATGTATTTTTTCCTTTAAAATATAGATTTAACAGTTGTGCAAATATCATTCGACAAAATTGGAACTGGAGGTAGTACCTGTTTTCTTATGGTGGATCGTTGGACAGCTATTCCCAATTTCCCTAAGGAAATGGAATGCTTGTCTCATGTAGATCATAGTTGAGAATGTATGAATCATCCTACATACCTGAATTCTAACTATATACTGGTGTGTCACTGACTGTCATTATTGTACTGATTACATGGAGTATGCCTTTCTGGTTTAAATAAAATATTTGCAAAAAATAAATAAAAAATTGCAACTGCCATGGTATATTTATAGTGAAAAATGCAGATTTTAACATGTGTGTGAAAAATGGAAAAGTTGGTCAGGCCGTAAAAAGGTTAAAGTACACCTGCCATGAAAGATACCGTATATGTGACCTGCCACTGCTGGATCTATACATTTGGAACACCTAGGGCTCTTTCACGCGGTGCGGATCAGTGCTGATCTGCCCCGTGGATATCCGCTTGCTCAGCGGGGATCGCTGGAGCGATCTCCGCTGAGCAGGAAGATGACAGGTCCGTCTCTGCACTCTGTGCAGGGACGGACATGTCAGAGCGCTGCTCTCCCCTATGGGAGATCGGGTGACGACGGACCGTAGAGTCCGTCATCCTCCGATCCACTCTGCAGATGGATGGAAAAATAGGGCTTTCCTCCGTCTGCAGAAACGGACCATAGCGGGTGTCAGCGGATGCTCATCCGCTGACACCCGCTATCCCATAGGGATGCATGTATGTCCGTTTTTCATCCGAAAACGGAAGGATGAAAAACGGACATACGGACCGTCCGCGTGAAAGTCCCCCTAGTTCTCTGCCTATTATGCAGATGCTTTAGCTTCAATATATTCACTGACCCAGAACATGTGACTGCCACAAATACAAAACCATCACCAGGCCGAATTTCTTTTCACACTGCTTCTGCCTGCAAACTTTTCAAATGTTATGGATTACTGATAAAGAATATTAATTTAAAACCTGAAATCTAAACAGTTCCCCCCTAGAGAATTTTTTTCATTTTTTACACACACGTTAAAATCTGCATTTTTGATTATAAAATACCTAAAACTTCCAGAATATTAAATATTATCTGAAAGCAGAGGCCTTGTAGAAAATAATAGAGCAGTTGCAATTTTTTATATCGATTGATATTTGAACAACTGTTGAATAAATCTATATTTTAAAAAAGGGGAAAAAAAAACATTAATCCCAATTTAAACAATTTTTTGGTACAGATTAAAAAATGAGGTAATGTAGAGTAAATAGACACCAAATTCATTAAGCCTCAAAACTGCATGCACCTGTTAAATGGCAAAAAATAACGGCACTCAAAATGATCAATAGCTGACGTTTTAAATGCCTCACAGCTCATCAGTTTTTAGTCACTCAACAGTCACATAAATGTGGTTGGCTGCCAAGATTACTTTTACCTTAAAGCCAGGATTCTGCAGGTAAAAATTAAAACAAGCTCAAAGCTGCTACCAGACATGTCCAAAGAGGTGAACTAGTTAATCTGCTTATATTATGCGTTCCTTGGTTCCTCCCTCCCTGAAAAATCTTTTCAGTACATAAAATGAATTATGACCCAGCGACCCTTATTTTATTTTAGTGATGTCACCACTAAGCCTCCATGCTTCCCTATGCAATGCAGGCAGATCATGACTGGTTGGAGTGGTCAGCATGGTGTTGTACACAGCATCCTAAAACATCACAACACCTTGCCTCAGTACTCCTCTCAAGAGCCTTCATCCCTTACACAAGCAGCGGCCCGGCTCTTGGTGGGTGGATGTTAGTCTGTAGGAGTGTGCATTCCTAGGCAGGCTGTACATGCAGACTACCCTTGGTAAGGCCGGCCATAGATGGTTCAAATCTTGGCCGGGTTAAGCAGGCACCGGCCGAGATTCCAACCATTAATGGGCAGGCTAAGTGTACCAAGTTGATCGATTAATCCTGTAGGACATATGGATGGAGCTTTTGTTTGGAGCAACAGCCATCTCTCTGTGGTCATTGAGGCAGGAGACCATTGGACTACTATTTAGAGGTATTGTGGCTGAAAATATCTTTTAGTATTACCTTGTGTTGGGATTTTCTCTCTCCTTGGGAACTATTAGATCTACTAATTAATGTTTATTTTATTTGTGTCATTTCAGACCACTACGCTTTAAAATAGTCCATTTGTCCTCATATTGGATGCACACTTATACTTGTACAGCAGGTGTGTTTATGAATTTTTCTCTTTAGCAAGATATTGGTGGGTGTACATGTACATATTTCTAAGTTTAATTAATTTCCCCTCCTTCTTTTGCCAGTGTTTTATATACTGTCTCGAACTATAAAAATATCAAGCCAGTCTTCTCAATTGGAACTGTGTCTGAGGCCCCTGGTGTGTATGCTGGGGTTTTTGCCTCCCTGTTTTTTTACATTAGTCTGATGACCTCCACCTTATGCCCATCCTTTGTATGACCGCAGTGGGAGAGATCTTTCTGGCTCCTCCTGGGATACACTTTATCTCATAATCATTGTAGGTTTGTATTGAATCTAAATAGTTGAAATTTATGATGAATTCATTTATTATAGATGTATCTTATGTATAAGTCTCTTTTCTCTCTAGAAGCTCTTTCTTACCACACTCCTCTGTGCTCTTGAAGAAGCCTACAAGGCGAAACGCGTTGGGCTTGATTATCCTCCCCAATGTGATATTGATATTTCATGTTTGATTTATGTTTTCTGGATATACAAAGCAAATATAACAACACTATTCCCACGACCTTCAGAGGTGTTGGGGTTTGGAAATTAGCTGGTTATGGTTTTGAGTTTTTTTTTTTCCCATTGGTTTTAAAGGGATCTATATCCCTTTTTAACCTATGTTTGTGTGGGAGTGATTATTCTGAGAGGAGGTTTCTACACCTTTAGAGCCCCAAACCTTTTTTCTTCTACCAATTATTCTCAAATTGTTTGACAATTTTTTAGACACACCTCTTTAGATTGGTGAACCTCTGCCCATCTTTACTTCTGAGACACTCTTACTCTCTAAGATGCTCTTTTTATACCCAATCATGTTACTGACCTGTTGCCAATTATCCTATTTAGTTTCAAAATATTCTTCCAGCTCTTCCTTGTTAGTACCACTTACTTTGCCAGCTTTTTGTTGCCCTGTCCCAACTTTTTTGAGAGGTGTTGCTGCCATCAATTTCAATTTAGTTTAAACATTTGATATGCTTTCTATTTTCTATTATGAATAAAATATGGGTTTATGAGATTTGTAAATCATTGCATTCTGTTTTTATGTTAATTTTAAACAGCATCCCAACTATTTTGGAACCGGGATTGTAGATAAAAACAAACTTTGCAGCTTTAACTAGAGTTGGATAATGTCCTTGCTATAGGTGTAGCCATCTACGTATCTCCTGTAAGCCTGAATAAAAAAAAAAAAACTTAGGGATGGCATCATCCTGTCCTGCCTTTTTGATAGACGAACACTCCCAGCTCTTACTGTTCACCTTCCCCATCACAGGAGTGAGCTCTTTCTCCAATTGAAACCACCTCACATGCGCTCTCAGTCCCTTGATTAAGTAGCTCTGAGCTCAGTGTTTGTGAGCTTGCTCCTGTGATTGTAAAGATAAACAGTAATAGCTGGAAGTCTCTCAGCAGCATACTATCAACAAGACAGGACAGGAGGATGAGACCTCTGGGAGTTTTCCAGTCAAACATCATGAGGTATGTAACAGGCCTACACCTATAGCAAGGGCATTATTCAATTTTAGTCAAAGATGCAACGTTTGCTTCTATCTACAGATGCCCCTCACCTGCCTAGGCACTTTTTGGCTAAAAGGTGAAAAAAAGGCCAACAGTGTATCTGCTTTAAAACTGAACTATATTCACCTTCTCTCCAGTGCTGCAATTTCAAGGAGCTCCTTGTCGGCTGCTGACATCTTTAGCCCAGGTGCTTGATCCCCTGCCATTTCCATTGGCTGGGCTAAGATGAAATCATCCCTGCATAAGTGCAGGAATCCAGTCATCTCAGCATTGACAAAATTCCACACTGAACGCAGTGTTCAGGGTGGGCAGACAGGTAACTTTCTCTTTTTTATTCTTTATTTAGTCAATTTTCTACATTACATGGCAAAGAGCATTACAGCAACAACAACAACATACAGGGAACTGCGGCATAGGGTTCTGACAATTGTACAGTCAACATAAAGGGCCACTCGAGATAAGAGCATCAAATACAAAAACCCTGTCATGGGGAAGATAGGGTAAAATAAAATAAAAAAAACATGGGGAGAAGAGAAAAAAAGAAAAAAAAAAAAAAAGGGGGAACGGAAGGGGAAAGAGAGGCAAGGGGATGAAGGAATGGGTTTGGGTATTCACTAGGGAGGGACCCCGCACCCGGACCACAGAAAGTAACTTTAAAGTGGAAGTCCATGCAAAATCTAAAATCCCTGCATCTATTGACACCAGGGATCTAACACTAACCTCTATATCCCTGTAAGGAAAAAATTAATATACATACCCTTTTGGAAGCTGATCTGACCCGCTCCGACCGCATCCCATGCTAAGCTGTCAGCCGCGGCTTTTCTGTGTAGGCTGGTGCAGAGGAGATGGAGGCCAATGGAAGCCCCATAGTAACTCTATGGGTGACGTCACTTCCCATTCATTTCACAGCCATTGTCGTCCCTGTCCTCTGCAGAGCTTCCAGGGCTGGAGATCGGGTCGGAGCGGATCAGATCGGATTCCAAAAAGGTATGTATACTCATCTTTTCTTTACAGGGATGGAGAGGTGAGGGTTAGATCCCTGGTGTCTATAGATGCAGAGATTTTAGATTTTGCACGGACTTCCACTTTAATGCAGAATAAACATTGGGGTTGACTTACTAAAACTGGAGAGTGCAAGATCTGGTGCAGCTCTGCATAGAAACCAATCAGCTTTCGGGTTTTATTATCAAAGTTTAATTGAACAAGCTGAAGTTAGAAGCTGATTGGCTAACGTGCACAGCTGCTCCAGATCTTGCACTCTCCAGCATTAGTAAATCAACACCATAGTGTGTTTCTTCTGCATTAAAAATCCTGCCTGTTTTTATTTTTTTAATACATGACGCCGGTTCCTCCCCCCTCTCTCTGTACCGATCGGTACAGAATGAGAGGAGAGAAGAGGGAGAGATTGTTTGCAGCGCTGTGGGCACTACAAATCCAGCCCACAGCGCTGCTCAATGCCAGTACTATCCAATACTCTGCCAATACTCGCGAATAAATTTTAACAGAAACAAAGTTACATTTTTTTTACCGAATTGTCAGTCTTTTTTGATTTATAGAGCAAAACATTAAAACCTCAGCGGTGATTAAATAATACGAAATAAAAGCTCTATTTGTTTGAAAAAAAAGACAAACATTTCATATGGGTACAGTGTTGCATGACTGAGTAATTGTCAAAGTGTGAGAGCACGGAAAGCTGAAAATTGGTCTGGTTAGGAAGGGGGTTTAAGTGCCCAGTGGTTAAAAATAACAAATGTTATAGTCACCTGCTCTGTGCACTGGTTTTGCACAGAGCAGCCCAGATCCTCCTCTTCTCGGCTCCCTCTTCTGTGCTCCTGCCCCCCTCCTGCTTAGTGCCCCCACAGAAAGCAGCTTGCTATAGGGGCACCCAAGCTGCTGCTCACTCTCCTGATTGGCTAACTGGCTTTGACCAATGGCGCTGCTGCTGTGTCTCAGCCAATCAGGAGGTAGAGTCCCGGATGGCCGAGGCACTTGTGCACATCGCTGGATGGAGATCTAAAAGGCATAGTGATTAAAGTGATTGTAAAGGTTCATTTTTTTTTTTTTTTTTTTAAATAACAAACATATCATACTTACCTCCACTGTGCATATCGTTTTGCACAGAGTGGCCCCGATCGTCCATTTCTTGGGTTCCCCCGGCGGCTCTCACAGCTCCTCCCTGCATCAGATAACCCCCTAAGAGAAGCGCTCTCCTGGGGGGGGTTACCTTGCGGGTGCGCACCCAAGTCTAGCATTTGCGTCCATAGACACAAATGCTGGACTCGGCCCTGCCCCCGGGTCATTGTATTTGATTGACAGCACCGGGAGCCAATGGATGCGCTGCTATCAATCTATCCGATCAAGAGCCTGGAGAGAGGAACAGCGCGCCCTCGCAGAGGGAAATACGGGGGTCAGGTAAGTAAAACGGGGGGGGCTAGGGGTCGGTCACTGTCAGGTGTTTTTTCACCTTAAAGGGGTTGTAAACCTTCGTGTTTTTTCACCTTAATGCATCCTATGCATTAAGGTGAAAAAACACCTGGTAGTGACCGGCCCCCCAGCCCTGCGTTTTACTTACCCGAGACCTGGAACTTGACCCGACGGGTACGCACTGTCTCTCTGCGGGGGTTCTCATATGCATATGAAAACGATGTTCAAACCACACATGGGGTATTGCTGCGATCGGTAATAGCAAGCAAGAGCAATAATTCTAGCCCTAGACCTCCTCTGTAACTCAAAACATACAACCTGTAGAATTTTTTAAATGTTGCCTAAGGAGAGTAAAAAAGTTTGTCGCCGTTCCACGAGCGGGCGCAATTTTGAAGCATGACATGTTGGGTATCAATTTACTTGGCGTGACATCATCTTTCACAATATAAAAAAAAAAATTTGGGCTAACTTTACTGTTGTCTTATTTTTTTAATTAAAAAATGTATTTTTTTTCCAAAAAAAGTGCGCTTGTAAGACCGCTGCGCAAATACGGTGTGACAGAAAGTATTGCAACGACCGCCATTTTATTCTCTAGGGTGTTAGAAAAAAAATGTATAATGTTTGGGGGTTCTAAGTGATTTTCTAGCAAAAAAAAACAGTTTTTAACTTGTAAACAACAAATCTCAAAAAGAGGCTCGGTCCTTAAGGACCTGTGCCATTGGGATTCTATTGATGGCTCTCCTGAGATCACTGATAGGAACATTTGACCATCGCCTGCGTTTCTGCATTGACAAAGAATTGTGCCTGAATTAAAAACCCTCTTAAAGTGCACAAAAGCCCGTCCATGCTGGCAGTGGTTGGGCAGAAAGCCTCACCTAACACCAAAGTGGAAGCCCTCACCTACCGTGCTATTCCTATCAATACTTCCTTTACCTCATACGACCTACAGACTCAGTGCTCCCACCATCTCTCCATATGTATATAAAGATATATAATAAACCAATAAAAGTGATGTTATCTTCTACATGCACAGCATACATGAGACATGACACATCAGAGAGAAGAGACAATGGAAGCGGGTCAGCGCCGTAACAGAGGATGTTTGGACACGCTGGGAATCTTAGTTCTCCAGCAGGTGGACGCACGTAACGTTACCTGTGTGAGGCGCACCAGCCGTCCGGGGTTCTCCTCCGTGATGACGTCACCAGAGATGGGGGACCACACGCCGCCACGTCACTGACAGCTCCAGTCACCCGACACTACCGAGGTCAGCGAGGCGACCAGCTTACCCCGGAAGTGATTTGTCAGGAAGAGATGCGCTTCCGGGAGGTGGCTGTCAGCTCAGCGGAGGAGGTGTGCGGATGCAGCTGCGAGGGATCGTGTGATCGGTAGGTGAGGGGGGCTGTGTACCGGGGAGGAGGGCACATTAATGAGGGTATCTGTATGGAGCAGTGCTGGGCCTTATTATTCTGACAGATACAGTTCAATCCCCAGTATTGCAGTGTCTAGTGATAAGGAACTACATGACTTTTGCCTTAGATTGCACTATTTCTGACAACATGGGACTTCCGTACACTGTGATCGCAGCATAGAAGGGCTCCAGGCTGTGGGTGCAGGCGGCCTTCCCTCTGAGTTCTACTTACATTGTGCAAACGTTCCGTACATACCTTGTATCAGTAAGGTTGAGGCCTCACCAAGAGTTATGTAAACATCTGTATTTTTTGCTAGAGAACTCTAAATTGGTGGGTTTTGCAATTTTTTTTTCTCACATGGTATTTGGGTCAGCGTTTTTTAAACGCTGTTTTTTGGGGAAAAAAAATACACTTTTTTGAATTTTAATGCACAAAAACTCAATACATAATTTGGTTATTAGGTAAAGTATAAAAGGTAATGTTACGGCAAGTAAATAAATAGATACCAAACATGTCACACTTTTTAAAATTGTGCATACCTGTGCAATGGTGACAAACTATCTAAATTATATTATGCGTAGGTGACGTTTTAAAGCCTTTACAGGTTACCGTAGGAAGTCTAGTGCTATAATTACTGCCCTCGATCTGACGTTCACGATGATTCCTCACATGTTTACTGCGAATGCTGTTTGCATGCATGCTGGACCGACACCTGCGTTCGCCTTTGTTTGCAAGCACGGGGGGGGATGGGGGCGCTTTAATTTTATACTATTATTTATTGAGTGTTGAAATGCTCATGCTTCCGCTTTCTTAGACCATAGAGAGGATCAGAGCCATTCTAGTCTCTGATCAGCTCTATGGTCAGTCGGCTGAACCACCGCCTGCACTCTCGGGTTCCCCAGTGGGACAAGTGGAAGGCGGCGGCAGGGGGGGTGGTAACGTTCCCTCCCAAAGTTTGTAAAAGCAATCCAGCGAATAATTAGCCGCTAGGATTGCTTTTACAAGAAAGCCAACCGTTGGCTGAAAAAAAAGAAAACAATACCAGGATGATGCACAAACACACCTATATGTGGCCTAATTGATAATGACCCACTTCCATGAGGCTGTATATATGTGTACGGTCAGAGGGAAGGGGTTAAAGACTATGCATTTATGCTCCTATTATTGTGTGCTCAGATTGTATCCTACCTAAAAAAAAAAAAAAAAACACTGACCTTTGACTCTGACCATGACCTTTAACACTAAACCTGACACTACCTAAATCAAACCCTCACCTAGCTCTTTTATCTTCATTTGTTGTTACACACCTTTCTTTGTTTATGACTTTCTACTCTAGCAAGGAGAAAAAGATGCAATGTATCTTTTTCTTCATTCAGAGAGAACAATGCAGAAAACAGCGTGGGGTCCCCCCCCCCAGGTCCATACCAGGCCCTTGGGTCTAGTATGGATTCGGAGGGGACCCCCACACCCCATTTTTTTTTTTTTTTTTTTAAAATGGCGTGGGGGTCCCCCCAAAATCTATACAAGACCCTTATCCGAGCTTCCCCCCACCCCAAAGCACCTTGCCCACATGTTGATGGGGACAAGGGCCTCTTCCCGACAACCCTTTCCCGGTGGTTGTCAGTGTTTGCAGGCGGGGAGCTTATCGGAATCTGGAAGCCCCCTTTAACAAGGGGCCCCCCAGATCCCACCCCCCATGTAAATGAGTTTGGGGTACATTGTACCCCTTCCCATTCACAAAAAAAAAAGTGATGTAGTGTTAAAAAATACAGTAGACAGTTTATGACAGGTCTTTTTTTTATTAAAAATCTTCTTCTTCTCCGCTTCTTCCTCCCATCTTCTCCTTCTCCCCCTGCTTCTTCTTCCGCTCTTCTTTGTCCGGTGTTCTTCCTCCCGCCGACGCATTTCTTAACCACTTTAGGACCAGCCTCGTTTTGGATTTTAGGTGTTTACATGTTTAAAACAGTTTTTTTTGCTAGAAAAAAACTTAGAACCCCCAAACATTATATATTGTTTTTTTTCTAACACCCTAGAGAATAAAATGGCGGTCGTTGCAATACTTTTTTTCACACCGTATTTGCGCAGCGGTCTTACAAGCCCACTTTTTTTTGGAAAAAAAAATCATTTTTTTGAATAAAAAAATAAGAGAACAGTAAACTTAGTCCAATTTTTTTATATATTGTGAAAGATAATGTTACGCCGAGTAAATTGATACCTAACATGTCACGCTTCAAAATTGCGCCCGCTCGTGGAATGGTATCAAACTTTTACCTTCAAAAATCTCCATAGGTGACGTTTAAATAATTCTACAGGTTGCATGTTTTGCGTTACAGAGGAGGTCTACGGCTATAATTATTGCTCTCGCTCTACCGATCGCGGCGATACATCACATGTGTGGTTTGACCACCGTTTTCATATGCGGGCGCTACTCACGTATGCATTCGCTTCTGCGCGCGAGCTCGTCGGGACGGGGTGCTTTAAAAAAATATATATATATTTTTCTTATTTCTTTTTCTTGATTTTATTTATTTTTACACTGTTTTAAAAAAAAAATTTAAAATTTGGCTCACTTTTATTCCTATTACAAGGAATGTAAACATCCCTTGTAATAGAAAAAAAGCATGACAGGTCCTCTTAAATATGAGATCTGGGGTCAAAAAGTCCTCAGATCTCATATTTGGACTTAAATGCAAAAAAATAAAAATAAAATGTCATTTAAAAAAAATGACATTTGGAAAATGTTCCTTTTAAGAGGTATGGGCGGAAGTGACGTTTTGACGTCGCTTCCGCCCTGCTATGGTATAGAGACGGGTGGGGGCCATCTTGGCCTCACTCGTCTCTATACCCAGCACGGAGGAGGACCCGATCGCTTCCGACGGCTCCGGTAAGCGGAGGAAGGCGCGGGAGAGCGGCGGGAGGGGGGTGGCACCTCTCCCGCTGCCGATAACGGTGATCTTGCGGCGAATCCGCCGCGATGACCACCATTATCGGAATGCCGACCAGCGCCTGAAGAGATGGATATATCGGTTGTGGCAGCAGCTGGTCGGAAAGTGGTTAAATAACGATGGGGGCGTGGGAATTGTATTACGTCATCTGAGGCCATGCCCCCTTGTGACGTCACAGACCCATCATGCCCCGGGTGGTGACGTCACAAGGGGCATGGCCTCAGGATGACGAGGAAGACCAAAGGGAGAAGATTTTTAATAAAAGACTTGTTTAAAAACTGTGCTTTGGGGCAGAGCCCCCCTGCCCCAAAGCACCTATCCCCCTCTATGTTGAGGGCATGCGGCTTGGTATGGTTCAGGGGGGGGGTTTAAGGGGTGCTCGCTCGCTTGTCCCCTCCCTTTCCTGACCTGCCCGGCTGCATGCTCGGATAAGGGTCTGGTATATATTTTGTGGGGGTCCCCTCCGAATCCATACTAGACCCAAGGGCCTGGTATGGACCCCACACTTTTTTTTTTTTTTTTTTTTCACAATTTTCTTGTTTTAGCCTTTTTTTTTTTTTTTTTTACATTGAGCTGGAAGCCAGCTGACAGCTGATGACTCATCGGTTGTTAAGGACGCGGCGGCCGGCTTCACTGGCCCCCTCCTTAGCAACCAGCTATATAGAGTTGAAAAAACGCAAATCGTGGTAAAAAACGCGGTACTTGCGTTTTGGATGCGGGTCCATTGAATTCTATGCTGCATTTTGCAGGAAAAAAAGTCCCTGACCCTTTCCGAAAACGCAGAGGCACAAAAATGCATTGATGTTTGATGTGAACATGTTCCACAGGAACCCATGTTAAAAAATGTCCCTACATTTCTGCAAAATGCATCAGAAACGGATTAGTGTGAATCAAGCCTTAGTGCCTGAAACCAGTTTTATAGCTTTGACATGTGTTAGTAAAATTGTACATATCATCGTAAGTACTTATTGGGCCTTCCCTTGTGGTAAATGGTAATGGACATCTCCTGATGTGTGTGTGTGTGTGTGTTTGTTTTTTTTTTTTTTTTTTTTTCAAAAAGAGTTTATATACTTTTTTTAAATGTAACTATATTTCTTGCCATTACCATAACCCACCATCAAAAAACAAGTCAGAACAAATTTTCCTCCTCCTGCAATCACATCTACATGTGCATCTTAAAAAAATGAATATCATTCAAAAGTTTAATTTTTTTTTTCAGTAATTCAATTCAAAAGGTGAAATTCATATATTTTATATAGATGCGTTACACACAGAGTGATATATTTCAAGCAATTCTTTATTTTCATTTTGATGATTATGGGTTACAGCTAGTGAAAACCCAAAATTCAGTATCTCAGAAAATTATAACATTACATAAGATCAATAAAAATAAGTTTTTTAATATAGGAATGTTGGCTTACTGAAAAGTCTGTACAGTATAGTATGCACTCAATACTTGGTCGGGGCTCCCTTTGTATGAATTACTGCATCAATGCGTCATGGCATGGAGGTGATCAGCCTGTGGCACTACTGAGGTGTTATTGAAGCCCAGGTTACTTTGATCGCGGCTTTAAGTTCATCTGCATTGTTGGGTCTGGTGTCTCATATTCTTGACAATACTCCACAGATTTTCTATGGGGTTTAGGTCAGGTGAGTTTTCTGGCCAATCAAGCACAGTGATACCATGATCATTAAACCAGGTATTGGTACTTTTGGCAGTGTGGGCAGGTGCCAAGTCTTGCTGGAAAATGAAATCAGCATCTCCATAAAGCTGGTCAGCAGATGGGGAAGCATGAAGTGCTCTAGAATTTGCTGGTAGAGGGCTGCTCTGACTTTGGACTTGATAAAACACAGAGGACCAACACCAGCAGATGACATGGCTCCCCAAATCATCACATCACAATCATGCTTAATAAATAATCTGGTTATTTTAGCTTACTAGCTGCAAAAATCGAGTGCAAGTTATTCATAGCTAATAGCCAGTAAAACTATGCTTTTCTTGAATAACACCAAAGCACCTGCATACATTTTAATATTTCCAGAACTATTTCAGTCATTTGTTGACAGTCACTTGATGATGACAGTAAAACTGTTTGACATTATGTGATCTGGTCTAACTAGCTTTTGTGTGACTTGTTTTTCACTGCGATCGTTGCCTGATGTATGCGGTTTGACTAAAAATACTTTGTTGTAATATGTGATTTACATGGTCTTTTAAAATCCTTTTTTTTTTTTTTTAACAGGGATGGAGTTGTACAAATATGCTGGAACAATCCACGAATCAACTGCTTAATCATCTGAGAGATCTGCCAATGGATATTTGTCTTTGAAACCTTTGCCCTGGAATCTGTCTTTAGTTTGACCAAATGGGAAGGGCTCTTTCCTGCCTTTGTTCAAGGACCCTGTTCTTCCTGCTCTGCACTGTCCTTTGCATTGCACAGAGCAGGGGAAATTTCACACAGGTCCCTAGTCTCCACAATGCCTCCTTGCCCACTCAGTTGCAGATTCTGCACAATGCCTCCTTGCCCACTCAGTTGCAGATTCTGCACAATGCCTCCTTGCACGCTCAGTTGCAGATCTCTGCAAATTCTCCGACCCATCGAGACCAGATAGCCAAAGAAGGAAGCAGCACAGTCATAGAGTGTAACCTTAATGCCAGCCAGAATGGGGACGTCATGTGGTTTAACTCCAAAGGACGCTCGTTGGGAGAGGTGGAAGGAGGTAAGGTCAAATTAAAATGTGTGATCTACATCCTTATGATACATTTTCGGCTCTTTTCTTTTAAATTTAGATTAAATAGATTCCTTCGGTATGGGTGTAGTTGGATACTAGTTAGCTACACTGGTGGAATCTGATTCTTGTGCCCAATGTCAGATTAAAGCTAGCCATACATGTTTAGATTTTCTTTGTTCACCCTCACGGGTTGAAGGAGATAGGTCAATTGATTTCACCATCCAAGCTAAACAGCATGCATGCTGAAATTTCCCCTGCTGACTATTGTATTCAGACAAATTGGACCTTTTGGAGGTAATATCTCCTGATTTATTTATTTTAATCAAAGGAAAACTGGCTCATAATACAGTAGTGTGCACTTGTAGTCCATTGATATTTCCTCTAGCACGATAACTGAACGCCTGTACCTTGGTATGGACCTGAGACTGGAGCCTGAGCATTGCATCCGCAATCCATTGGTCGTGGTTGCAATGCAAAAAAAATGATTAAATTCATTTTTTTTGTTTTTTTTATTATTAATCAATACAGGCACATTTATTTTTTGCAAAAGGTGTAAAATGCCATTTAACAAGGCAGTTTATAGTGGAGCAGTTCTTAAATCTTTTACAATTTAGTAATCCCTAAGGACCCCTGGGCTACCTCAGATGCATACGTCACAGAAATAGATATCCTAATAAATATGACTGTTAGGTGAACTTTTGTGCGCATAGGAAATAGTTACAGAACTATGAGCATGGAAACTTTTGATCCCCTGCTAAGTCTTCAGAGCTTTTTTAGTGGAACCACTTATTGACCAGAGTGAGTTCTCTGTTTAGCCCTATGGAGAATTCACTAGAGGGCAGGTGACAGAGCACTCCTGGTTCCTGCACCCGTTTGTGGATTATTTATATGATTATAAGGGAGAGCTTGTTTAGGCTGTTTCAGCAGACAATCCTACTAAAACCTTGCAATGTCTAAACGCATATCATTGCATTGTGGAACTCTTCCAGTGCAAAGATGAACAGTTCAAACTTCTTAAATTAACATGACAGAAACGTGAAGCAATAGCTAGGGTTTAGATATTCGCAGTATACTACAACCAAAATTTAGTAAGCAATACCTTCCAGTGAAGCAAGTGCTTCCATGCATGCTATTTTTGAGCCACATTGTGAAAATTACTAACATTCTGAATTTTTTCATGTGTTCTGTTGCTAGACCCATTCCAGTCAGTTGAATTGGATCCTTTCAAAGCACTACACAATTAAAAAGCATGGTAACCAAAGATATTGCAGCAGAATGGGGGGACCCAATCAAGCTATTGCTTTTGCCCCGCTGCCCATTTCTTCAACTGACATTGATCAAGAGTGCAGTAGGCACAAGCAGAGCCACCCCATTTGCCTTTTCTATACTGCCATGGTCCCATCAGAAACCAACTGCTCATAAGTGCACTATCCATTTTAAAGTGACCAGCAGGTGCACAGCTTTCACCTATTGTGCCATCCCCCTGATTTAATGCAGAGACATCCCTGGACCCTAGACATCTGCGTAGTTTGCATTTAGATGATCTAACACTGATAGCAACCCATTTTACCTATAAAGATACGTGCCTGGGCCATCCTGAATTTCTCTTGGGTGACACAGATAAACCCTTCCACATGTGGGATGATGAGGGCAAAGAATATTTAACTAGAGCTGCTTGGGGTGATGTTTTTACCCTTTGTGACCCATGAGGTTCCTGCATTTAAAGCAGTCTTCCACCCAAATTTTTTTTAAAAGCCAGCAGCTACACATACTGCAGCTGCTGGCTTTTGACAATAGGACACTTGCCTGTCCTGGAGTCCAGCGATGTCGGCACCGCAGCTGATGTTTCCATCAGCTGTTGGGTGCTGCTGCCACCATTGCGGGTAAGGGTACCCGGCAGTGTAGCCTTACGGCTTCACGCCGGGAACCCTACTGTGCATGCACAAGGCCCCGCTCCTCTCTCCTACTGGCCCGGCGACAGGGAGAGGAGGAGGGAGCCCCGCAGTGATGTCAAAGACAGGTATCCTGTCCCCCCTCCCCCTGAAAGGTGCCAATTGTGGCACCGGAGGGGGAGAGGAGACAAATGAGCAGAAGTTCCACGTTTGGATGGAACTCTGCTTTAATACCTGACATTCCTGCCCATTTTCTTACTGTTTACACTCTCTTTCTAAATATCAACATTTTGTCAGGAAATAGACTCTCGAAGAAAAGATATGCGTATCGATATGGGCGATGCCCTGAACCCTGTCCCTCTTATACCAATTCTTGGTAGACGCTCAATCACAGGATGATCTAGGATTTCTCCATAAATGGGAGAATGAGTTATGGCTTACCGTTGGGGATTATCAGAAGAACTGGGTACAATTTTTGTCAATACAACCTTTATCAGTAACAAATGCCAAGAGATCTTTTGCATTATCGTAAAGAGATTGTGTGACACGCCATCAATCCTGGTCAAACTATTTCCTCAACAAAGTGGCCTGTGTTGGCATTGTAATACACATACCGAATCCTTGCGCAACTTTTGGGATTGCCCTAGCTGCTTTACAATCTTTCTTCCAACCAGGTTTGAAGATAATCCACCAATTTACAGGTTTTTCCTCATTTACTGAACCAGCTGCTATATTAACCTTACACCCATGTCCTGAAGGTGATGCAAGAAATCCATGTTGATTCAAGCCAGGGCTTGTATCCCTTGTTTTTGGAAAAGCCCAAACCTGATTGTAAGACAATTGTTTGCCAGAGCAAATGACATCCAAGAGATGGAAGACCTTACAGCGACTCTAAAAGACAAGATTACAGATAAAAAAAAAAAAAAATGGTATTGGAAGAATTTAAATGCTTCAAGTACAAGCTTAACTTTCTTCTTTCTTCTTCCTTCCATGCACCCCATGATATGTGACAGCTGAATTTTAAAGGGGTCCAAACTGTACAAAAAAAAAAAAAAAAAATACAAATCCTGTGGTTGCTGACTTTTAATTAAAGGACACTTGCCTGTCCAGGGATCCAGCACCATTCTCACCTGGGCTAGTTCTTCACTAGTCTTCAGGTTCCCAGCACTGGCATCCTAACTGTGGGCAGCTGCCCACTGCACCTGTGTAGGCCGTGCTGCACTTTCTGAATGGTCCTGCAGTCTTCTGGGACCTGTAGCGTGTCCCAGATGACACGGGTGGGAGAACTAGGCATTCTGGATGGAAGTGGGAGCAATACCTGTCAAAACTAGGTGTCTGCTCCCCGCCCCCCACCCTCTCCAAAAAGCTGACATGCAAAATGTGTCAGTAAAGGACTTAAAGCGCAACTTCCCCTTTTGGGTGAAGTTCCGCTTTTAAGTATAACCCATAATCACACACTATATAATAGTGCTCTTGAAAACCAATCTGTCTGACTCTGTGTTCCTTTCCTGTTTTCAAGGTGGACTGATTACATCTGGAGAATCTAACAGTACAGAGGTGCAATGCTAGGTTGCGGTTTCATTGTTCTGTCATCATTTAAGCCTTTATCTGTAGTTTCCAAGTTGAAAAGCCTGTTAAAAACACTTGAGTGTGTGTTAGGTGGTCCTCCTAATAGATATTTGATGGAAGATAGAGCTACACGGGTGATTTTTAGTAGCTCATCATAATGCTAAAATTGCTAGAGATGAATCACTAAGAGTAACAGCTAAACAGATGGTATACCAATGGAACCCAATGGTATAAGCTACACAAGTAGCATATTGGAGTGATTAATCTTGCAAGCTACTGTGTAGCTTGGGGAGCTGTATGTTTCATTTCTTAGCAATTGGTCGTTACTCTTGTACATGTGGACTTCAGTATGTGATAGGGCAATGTGTTTAGCAAGCTTTTACAACATATTTGCAAAGCTTTTAAAAGTATAAGTTCACCTTTTCTAAAAGAAAATAAATAAATACACATATTTTTGCAGGTAAAAAAATTGTGCATTTATTTTTTTACTGGGAGCCTGCAAAGCCATGCACACGCGGTCAGCAGATTGCGGGTGCAATGCAGGGCTCTTACAGACAGTCAGTGGAAGCTGTTTGCTTGTACGGCCAGGTAGTTAGTTACACACTGACAGGAAGCGTCAGTGAACTACCTAGAGAAGCTCAACAGCGCCCTGGTAGCTCATTGAGAATTACAAGCCGACAGCCACAAAGGCTGTATCAAGGAGTGTGGAGGATGGGGCGCTCTGGATAACAAGTAGACTTTAACAAAGAGTACATGACTGGCTCCTCAGTTGTGATTAATCCACCACAAAAGCACTTCAGAAGAGGGACGCACACCCTATAGGAAAAACAAAGCAGAGAAGAAGGCGCTTCTAAGTGCAGTAATAAAACACTTTAATGACAAGGGTTAAAAACGCTTACAAGATGTGAAAAACAGGCATTTCAATGGATCAATATCATCCAGTGGGATGCCTCCTGGGAGTAACGACAGCCTCAGGTGGGAGTTCCAGCCGACCAGCGGTAGTAAACACTGTCTCTCAGATCCAAGATGGAGGGCTGTGCTGTCTGAAGAAAGAGCGACTGGGCATGGTATTTGAAGTGGTTAAAAAAATAAATAAATAAATAAAAAAACTGCTAGCAGACTTCGGTAGGTCTTTCAATGTTATTGAAGCCAACTAGCCACTTGTTTTAAAATGACAGCCTCACTCCTATTATCTGTCTTTAACCTCCCTGAACAAGAGCTGAAGCTTTGAAGGCTTCGAAAAAACAGCATGAAAGTTTTGTTAAAGGCTGCTGTACACACTACTATTATACAAACTGAAGCCCATATGAATAAAGCCATGGTGACTACTCGTTTGCAATTATATTATCAAGACTGAGCTGCTAAATATTGCGCACATAGCTCTAGCTTTAGAAGTGATGTGGGAGATGTCGGCCTACCACATAAAGTGCAGAAATGAGTAACTACTTGTGAGCTGGGCCAGTTTTCATCAGGAAGCTCTGTAGGCACATTTTTACATACGGTCCGCTGTGAAAAGTATGTACAATGAAGCAAATGATGGGCTTGCCCTCTGATGGCAGACATTTCTGTACAAGTCACATTTCAGTCTCTGCAAAAAAAGCACACCACCATTGAGACCATTCAGATTTATTGGAGTTATACCAAGTCTCCAATACAGTTGATTCAGTTCATGAAGGTGATACAGAGCTCTTTTGTAATTTCTGAGCATTGCCTTTATGAGATGATATCATAAGTCATTTCATAGAATTGCACAGTCCTAGTATTTTCATTTGCCACGGTGCTTTTTATCTGACTGGCTTTCTAGTTAGTGATGCATGTACTGAAGAATCGTTATTGGGCTGAGCAAATTTATTTCCAGAGATTACCATCAATACCCTTAGGAAGCTTTCATAGAAGGTTAGGCGGTAAGGTAGAGATTTAACCCATAATAGTCAGCTGGCAATTTACTTTATCAGAATAACGCAAATTAAAAACAAGGCTCATTTCTTGCATCCAAGTATAGATCTTGTTTTGAATATACATCAGCTTATGTAAAATTAATCTCCTTTTGTCTTTCATGATCAGATAAGATGATTTGCAGTGGGGAATTGAGGCGATGGGCTTGGGCTAGATTAAAATATTTAGCAAAGTTCACTTTCATTTAACATAGTTGAGCAGTTTTGGCTTTTGTCGTTTTCTGTGTAGGGAATACCAGACATCTTTTTAAAGTGTATCTGTGCCCAGGTTATAGACATTTTATATATTTACATCATGTTCTTAAAGAGGAGCTCCACCCTAAAGTGGAACTTCCGCTTATCGGATTCCTCCCCCCCTCCGGTGCCACAATTGGCCCCTTTCAGGGAGGAGGGGGGTGCAGATACCTGTATAATACAGGTATCTGCACCCACTTCCGGGACGAGCTAGCCGGAGCTTGCCCGCCCATATCTGAAGATGCCCCATTGTGTCTGTGGAAACACAGTTCCCAGGACACAACGGGGGCCAATAAAGACGTGCAGCGCGACTCGTGCATGCGCAGTAGGGAACCGGGCAGTGAAGCCACAAGCTTCACTTCCTGATTCCCTGACAGAGGATGGCGGTGGGGGCAGCCGAGAGACGAGCGATCGCTCGTCATCTGCCGACATCGCTGGAACCTGGAACAGGTAAGTGTCTATTTATTAAAAGTCAGCAGCTGCAGTATTTGTAGCTGCTGACTTTTAAAAATAATTTTTTTCAGGTGGACCTCCTCTTTAAGCAGTGAAGGAGCTTTTAAAGGGTTAGCTTACTTTTACAAAAGAATATCCACATACCATACACTGCACTAGCAGGCCTGGAGCCTGTAAGTATCATAATGCTCACAATAGCAATAGCAAGCGGTAATTGGTCAATGTACCACATGATCGCATTGATCAATGAGAATGTCCTCTGAGCCGCCGCCTTCCTAAACGGTGTTCTGTAAGCAGTGTTAATTTTGCCATTGAATTTTGATTTTGTTTTTAGTCCTAGTCTTTTGACTAAAAATAACATTTTAGTTTTAGTCATTGGAATTGTTTTATTATTAGTCGTATTTAGTTGAATCCAGTGGGTTTAATTAACAAGGTTGTAAACCATTTGTGTTTTTTTTTATTTATTTTTTTTGTTACTTAATAAAAAAACTAAAAAAAATTCATACTTGCCTACGTGCAGTTCGTTTTGCACATTGTGGGCCCAACCTCATTTTCGGGGGTCCCCCGGCAGAGCTTGTGGCTCCTCCTCGCATCTGTTAACCCCCTGGGAGAAGCGCTCTCCCTGGTGGTTACCTTGAGGGCACGCTCCCGAGTCCAGCATTTGCGTACAAAGACACCGAATGCTGGACTCGGCCCCGGCGCCCGCGTCATTGGATTCGATTAATAGCAGCGGGAGCCATTGTCTCCGCCGAGGGAACAAACGGGCTCAAGTGAGTAAAACAGGGGGGGGGGGGGCTATGGGGCCGGTCAGTGTCAATGACATTAATGCATAGGATGCAATAAGTTGAAAAGACAAGGTTTACAACCCCTTTAAATTGTAATGCATGAATTAGGCATTTCTCTAGAATAGTGGTGGGCATTATTCCTCCCACCGACATCACTGATGAGGCACCGTTCCTCCCACCGACACCAGGACATTTCCTGCTGCCACTGACTACACTCCGGCCCCCTTAACCACTTAAGCCCCGGACCATTTTGCTGACCAAAGACCAGAGCACTTCTCTGCGGTTTTTATTTTTTGCGCTATAAACAAAAAAAGAGCGAAAATTTCGAAAAAAAAATATATTTTTTACTTTTTGCTATATCCCCCAAAAATTATATAACCTCAGGTTTAGGCCGATACGTATTCTTCTACATATTTTTGGTAAAAAAAAAAATCTCAATAGGCGCTAGATTGGTTTGCGCAAAAGTTATAGTGTCTACAAAATGGGGGATGGTTTTATGGCATTTTTATAAAAAAATTTTTTTTCTTTTTACTAGTTTATTTTTATAAAAAAAATGTTATTTTTTTTTATCGTGACTGCGACATTATGGCAGACACATCGGACATTTTTGACACATTTTTGGTACCATTGTCATTTATACAGCAATCAGTGCTATACAAATGCACTGATTCCTGTGTAAATGACACTGGCAGTGAAGGAGTTAACCACTAGGAGGCAGTGTAGGGGTTAAGTCTGTCCTAGGGAGTGATTCTAACTGTGGAGGGGTGTGGCTACGCGTGGCATGTCACTTATCACCGCTCCCGATTACAGGGAGCAGTCATCAGTGACACTGTAACTAGGCAGAACGGGGAGATGCTTGTTTACATTAGCATCTCTCCGTGAGACGATCGCGGGACCCGCGGTCCTACTCACGGAGCTTGCCGCGGGCGCGCGCCCGCAGGCCTCTTCTTAAAGGGCAATGTACATGTACGTTAGTTTGCCTGTACGTGCCATTCTGCCGCAGTATATCTGCGTGAGGCGGTCGGCAAGCGGTTAAAGTTTGAAGGACAGTAAAAGGGCCCTTTGTTTAGAAAGTTTGAAGAGCCCTGCTCTAGAATTTCCAAACTCATTATACAGTATTGTGATAATGTGCAAAGTTCTGCGCTGTTAAATTAATAGTATCAAAGGCAGTTGACCCAAAGGTAGTAAAGCAAAACCATATAAAGTGTAGAGCCCAAAATATTTTTTGAACCAAAATAATTATATAAGTGAACATGTACAGTATGCAAACTTCACAGAATATAAGATAAACATGAAATAAATCGCATAGAATTGTAAGATGACACAGACAATGTGATATCTAAATACACTGCTCCAAAAAATTTAAAGGATCCCTTTGGAAACGCATCAGTTCTCAATGGGGAAAAAAATATCATGCTGGATATCTATACTGATATGGACTAATGTGTTAGGAGCGAAAGGATGTCACATTGTTTGATGGAAATGAAAATTATCAACCTACAGAGGGCTGAATTCAAAGACACCCCAAAAATCAAAGTGAAAAATGATGCTGCAGGCTAGTCCATTGTGCTGAAATTTCATGGCAGCAACTCAAAATGGTACTTGATAATTTGTATGGCCCCGACGTGCTTTATGTGCATGCCTAATAACATTGGGGCATGCTCCTAATGAGACGACGGATGGTGTCCTGGGGTATTTCCTCCCAGATCGGGACCAGGGCATCACTGAGCTCCTGAACCGACTGAGGTGAAAACTGGTGGCGTCGGCTGGACCAAAAACATAATGTCCCAGAGGTGTTCTATTGGATTTAGGTCAGGCAAGCGTGGGGGCCATCCAATGGTATTGATTTCTTCATCCTCCAGGAACTGGCTGCATACTCTCGCCACATGACAGGCATTTTCGTGCACCAGGAGGAACCCAGGACCCACTGCACCAGCGTAGGGTCTAGCAATGGGTCCAAGGATTTCATCCCAATACCTGATGGCAGTCAGGGTGCCATTTGTCTAACTTGTAGAGGTCTGTGCATCCCTCCATGGATATGCCTTCCCAGACGATCACTGACCCACCATGAAACCGGTCATGCTGGTTTCATGGTGCACACAGCATAACGTTGGCCACGGCTTCTCCAGACGCTTTCACATCGGTCACATGTGCTCAGGGTTAACCTGCTCTCATCTGTGAAAAGTACAGGGTGCCAGTGGCAGACCTGCCAATTCTGGTGTTAAATGGCAAATGCCAATCAAGCTCCATGGTGCCGGGCAGTGAGCACAGGGCCCACTAGAGGACGTCGGGACCCCCAGGCCACCCTCCATGAAGTCTGTTTCTGATTGTTGGGTCAGAGAAGTTCACACCCGTGGCCTGCTGGAGGTCATTTTGTAGGGCTCTGGCAGTGCTCATCCCATAGAGGAATCTCCTCCATGCTCTTGAGACTGTGCTAGGAGATGCAGCAAACCTTCTGGCAATGGCACGTATTGATGTACCATCCTGGAGGAGTTGGACTGCTTGAGTCCAGATATCGTCTCAATGCTACCAGTAGAGATACTGACCCTAGCCAAATGCAAAACTAGTGAAAAACAAAGTCGAGCAGGGAAATGAATGTCAGTGTCCTCCTCCACCTGTAAAACCATTGCTGTTTTGGAGGTGGTCTCATTGTTGCCCATCTAGTGCACCTGTTGTTAATTTTATTAACACCAAAGTAGCTGAAACTGATTAACAACCCCCTCTACTACTTAACTGAACAGATCAATAGCCTAGGAGTTTAATTGACTTGATGCTATACTCTGATTAAAAAGTGTTCCTTTCATTTTCAAGTGCATTTAGCATAGTCCATGTAAACAAGTGAATGGAAAACATAAATGTGGTGCCACCACTCCAGTGAACTTGAAAATTATGTCACAGTGTCCAAATGGTTAAACCGCCACCATTGAGTAAATTGCAAACTCATCCTGAAAATATGGCTGCCGGTACAGCAGCAAGTGCACCTGAGAATAAAAAGCTCACTAGGAGGCGCCCAGATGGATTTTCATAGTGTAGTAGGTTTTATTGTTCTATAGATAAAAAAAAAAAAAAAAAAAAAAAAAAAACAACCTAAATCAAAGGTAAAATCACTCACTTGGTCAGTCGCTGGCGACCTTAAATCACACAGCGGCAAGACATCAGCGCTGAGCATCCCGCCCTGACGTGTTTCGTCCAATGGGATGTTATCAGTGGGACTTCTGCTGCATAATTAGAGATTAAAAATCATTTTTAACATTTAAATGAACGTATTAAATCTTATAAAGGTTTTAGTGATTGGGTTTGCTTATACTTTAATTGTCTTTTTCTGTTTATTTGTTACAGGAGGGAAATGGCTGATCTCTTCTTCCACTGGAGCCCTTAACATTACGAGTGTAACTTTTGCTGATCGAGGGCGGTATACTTGCATTTGTCCAGTTGGCAATGGCACCTCCTTCTACACAGTTACTCTTCGGGTGACTTTCACTTCTGGGGATATGAGCATATACTACATGATAGTCTGCTTGGTGACCTTTACCATCACCCTGATTCTGAACATCACACGACTCTGCATGATGAGCAGTCACCTCCGTAAGACAGAGAAGGCTATAAATGAGTTCTTCCGCACAGAAGGAGCTGAGAAGCTCCAGAAGGCATTTGAGATTGCCAAGCGTATTCCAATTATCACCTCTGCTAAGACTCTGGAGCTGGCCAAGGTGACTCAATTCAAAACCATGGAGTTTGCCCGTTACATAGAAGAACTGGCCAGAAGTATTCCTCTGCCCCCTCTCATATTTAACTGCAGAGCTTTTATGGAGGAGATGTTTGAAGCAGTGAGGTTGGATGATCCAGACCAGGTGGAGAAGGAGCACGGATCCGGGATTTACACAATCGGTCCTGATATGGCTCGGAGCAGATCTGTAGCTGGTGATTCGGAAAACAGCTCGGTCCAAGGCCAGGAGATAGCAGTTAATGTGTCTGTTCATCCTCAGTGTGAGACACTGAGCATCAACACCAACCATTCTCAGGAGTGTCCTCCTGTAGTGTGTCCTGAGGAAGTAATCTCTATAGTGGATCAGGACAGGGCACCAGAAGCCAGTGCGTGAACACACTAGCTTTTTTTGCAACTTTAGTCCTTCTACCCCAAATAGGTTTTTAAGTTTTGGCTCTAAGCCAAGGAATTCAAGACTATCTAAAGTCAGTTTTTTTTTTTTTTTTTTTTCATTTTGCAAGTAGGGGATGGTGTGTCTTTTGCCATCTCTGTCCCATTGGGGACATTACCTCATGACGTGTATACACAACGAAGTAAACAAATTCTCTCCAAAGTAAGGATAATCCCCCTCTTAGACAGTTGTAAACAGAACATATGTCCTATGGGTAGTTCTTACATCTATTACTGTTCCGGTGATGAATCAAAATTTAGGATTTTCCCTTCTTTCCTGCAACCACAGACCGTGTTGATGCGGAAATACCCCTGCCGGGTCATTGTCTTCTCCTGGCGGGTGGGGGTGGGGGAGGGCGACGAGCCGTCCCAGCCGAAAGAAGACAGTGATTGTTGCTAGCGGCTATATCAGCTTCTAGCGATAATCGCAGGTAAAACCCCTGCATGCTGGTTGTACTCCAGTTGATCGATCAGTCAACTTGGTACATTCAGCCTGCCCATACACGGTTCAAATTTTGTCCGGTTCCTGCTGAACCGGCCTAGATTTGAACCGTGTATAGCCTGCCCTAGTCCCTGTGACAATTGCCTTTTAAGGCAAACAAAGAGAGGGAATCTAACCAGTGAGGACATAGACAGCAATTCAGGCTCTAATCCATCACCATTCCGTGCAAAACTTAAAACTAAATAAAATCTTGGCTTCAGATATGCTTTTTGTCTTTTGCCCTGTATTAACTGGCTAAGACTCCTATGTAGGGCTGGAACACCTACAGACCCAGTACAGACTTCCTTCTGTTGCCATTATGAAAAGGTCTCTCTTGCTGAAGGTATGAGACCCCATGGCTGTGAAGGGAAAAGTCACTCAGATCTCTGAGAAGATCCTGAGGGATATTCGATTCCATTTGGCGCTTCTACCTACCTGTGTCCACAAATAACTAAAATGTCTCTTTGGGTGGACTGACACTTTAAACTTGTTACAGATAGTATGATTTTTGTTCATTCCACCTCGATTCAATAGTTTAAAAAAACACGTGCCATGTCACTTTGCTGCAAATACATATCTTTTATTACACTGGTTAGACTATTAGACTTATTAACACTCCTTAAAGTGAATGTATACTCAAATATTAAAAGTCTTACTGCATCATGTGGCATGGATGGGGAAGAAAAAAAAAAAAGGAAAGGAAGAGTTTTCCTCCATCTGGTCAGATGATCTCTGCTAAAAGGTTCAGCCAATTAGAAACTCTGATCCTTTTCATTTTCCAATTCTAAATAAATGTCTTTTGTCACATAAGTTTCTAGATCAGTGTTTTTATAGCAAAATGTGTTTCAACACTTCCAGTACAACTTTTATTTTTTCCCAGATAGAGTTAATATAGCTTAAAGTTAATATTTGGGTATACATTCACTTAAACAATGGGTGTCCAACCGGTGGGCAACGGAGCCCTCTGATGCGGCGCCCAACCTCATGCTCTAGGATGGCGGGTCGGCAAAACACGACCTGGGCTTGCCGACCTGTCATCCCAGAGCACGAGGTCGCGTGTCACAACCACTGATCTTGGCACTTTTTATTGTCGCCATCCCAGAGCATCAGTATTGTGAATGAAGCCAGCGGTAGAGGAAGCAATTGGCTGCAGAGCAGAGCCACATAAGCCAATGCTTTCTGTTTAGCGCCGGCTCTAATCAGACCGCCATTCTACCTCTATGCAGTGGCAGATATAAACGGACTTATGTCTGTTTACACCCGCCTACCTCCAATCCGATTCGCAAAAAACAAAAGGGATCCACCCCCCTTCCGTTTGGGCGGGTCAGAGGTCCCATAGAGTAGAGCGGTCTGTATCCGTGTCCACTCTGCTTTATACAGAGCAGACATGTACATGTCATCCACTCGCTCCGCTCATTGTGACTGGTTACCAGGTCACTTAAGTGGCCTTCGCTCTTCAAAAGGTTGGGCATCCCGGCTTAAACTATAAGGCGGGGTCAACTGTATATAGGCAAATACTTCTTTCTGTTTAGGGTGTTTGTTTGTAAACATGGCTTATGGCTTTGATATTGAAAGGGTTTTCACCTTGAGCACGTTTATATCAAAGTCTCAGTCTTTACTGTTTTGAGGTACTTCTTTCACAGTGTATTTCCACTTTTGTAGTCAAATTTGATAAATCCCCACTGTATGTTTTGTGTTCCTTTTTTTTTTTTTCCTACAGCATAAAAACGTTTTTAAACATATTCTTACCTTTTTAGAAGTTTCTGGGGATAAGGTGTCATGGCTGACTGCCAGTATTTCTTGCAGCTCAGTGTGCTCTGTCCCAATAGCTGGGGACTGTCCGAGTCCAGTTCTAATTGCCATACAATGGTGAAGTCCGGCTCTCCTAAACCTTAACCTTTTTGTTAAAGTGTTTAAATGCATTACAATTAAGGAGAGTTTTGCCTCCAGACAGGATAATTCTGATACACAACTTCCCAGCCCCCCTCATAACAAAGAACTTTTCTTTGCTGAAAGTTCCAGAAATGAGCATCTGAAAAGTTAGGCTCCATTTTATTTCATTTTGCTATGTGAATGGTAACCTGTAACAAATGTAAAGTACCGGTATTTATTATGCCAATATGACTGCAAAAGTGGAAATACCCTTGAAGGGGGTCAAATTTTATAAAACCTTTGCTAGACCAATGTCGCAGAACTTTAGAATGTAAGCTCCATGAGCAGGGCCCTCCTGTCCTTCTGTATTTAACTGTATTGTAATTGCGCTGTCCCCCCTCTACATTGTAAAGCGATGCACAAACTGATGGTGCTATATAAATCGTGTATAATAATTCGTCCAATAACACGATCAGGAAATATATCAAATTTCGGCTACTGGCGCTGTTGAGCTGGCAATCCTAGGAAAGAATAGTATAAGAGAAAGTAGGAGGAAAGTTCATGCAGCCTGGATAAATGCTTGTGACATTCGTCCAACTAACGAAGTCTGACGTTTTCCCATAGCATCTATGTGCCCAGAGTGCATCTCTTCTGTCTTTCATTTGATTTTACATTTTACTCCTGTTCTTTCCAAAAGCAGAAAGGCCACAGCCCAATTTGCTTGACCAACATTTCGTGACATTTTATAGCCCCCCCCCCCCCATCGGCTTTTTGTAGTTTTGTACAATGACCATGAAAGAAAGAGAGCTATAAAACGAGCTGTGACTAAAAAGACTAGGTTCACCATTTTGCATAAAAACGACGATGCAGAAAAGGGACACTAGTAGTTAAACAAATAAAAATAAAATACTGAGTAACTTTTAAAAATATTGATTAATATAAGTGTCGTACTTGTAGACCATTTGCGGCACCCCTGAAGCCTGACCAAAATACTCCCATACAGTTATTCCTCCATCTTGCATTGTTGCTCTAACAATTTTTAAATTAACATAACAAACGTGTTTTATACTCAACTGCTCTGTGCAGTGATATTGCAGAGTGGCCCCGATCCTCCTCCTTCTGGGGTCCCCGGTGGCAATCTTGGCTCCTCCTCCTCTTTTTAGGACTACCATAGCCAGTCGCTTGCTATGGGCAAAACATCTGCGCGCTCCCGACCTGTGTGTCTATGGAGCCGCGGACTTGGGACCGCCCCCTTCCTCTTGCAGTGCATTTGATTGACAGCAACAAGAGCCAATGGCTCCTGCTGCTTCTTGAATGCTGTGTGAAGAGAAAGTAAGGAGAGAAAAGATGCAGCCATGCACAGCGCTGATCTCTTCTCCCCTCTTACTGTTCACACAGGGGAAGGGGGGCACAGGGAAATTGAAAATGTTTTTATACCTTAATGCAAACAATGCATTAAGGTAAAAGTTTTTAGGTTTAGTAACACTTTAAAAGCTGCTAATCAAAAACTGAAAAACTATTAAAATATCTTCTTGTCTGTTGTTCCAAGCAGTAATAACCCTTTGTAGCCATCAAGAGCTGAGCCTTTAAGTGTTCCTAAAGCCAAAGGCGTTACATGGGTTTCTTGATCATGTGATCTCTGATTTGCTGTCAGTTATCACGTGATCAGGATGCTGCCTCTCCAGCTCCCGACTGTAAACCGTGACCAGAAGCTGTCGGTGATGGCAAATTCACTGTGCTGGGGGGCTCTGAGCGAGCATGCTCCCCACACAATCTATATGTATATATGTTGCAGGTTGGCGTTAAAGGAGAAGTAGGGCCAAGGGTTTTTTGACCCTACTCCTGTGGGTCACAGGGGGGCACTTTGTTCTGCACTCCTGTGAAGAACAGTTGGGATCCACCCAGGAGCCTGGACTGGCAGCTGGCTGAGCCGCTGAGAGACTAAACCAGACGCTCCGACCCCCTCCACAGTCTGGTGTTCCAGTGAGCGCTGGAGGGGCAGAGCAGAGAGCCGCTGACAGTCGCTGACAGTCGCTGATTTCTGCTCACTGAGGTCTGGGTGATCAGTGGTTTTTGATTGCTCAGTTCTCTGTCTCAGGGCTGAAAGGGGATTGATGCTGCATCCACCTAGGTGAGTATGATTGATTGTTTGTTTGTTTTTTTGTTTTTTTGTTTTTTTTTTTGCATTCCCAAACTTTTTTCAAAGCCCACTGCCATGCCGCTACATATATGCGGATGGCCACGTTAACGGGTTTAAGAATAGAATCTGCATTAATGTTTGATGAATGCTACTTTTATGAGCTGTTTATTCATGCTGCATATAAGACACTTGTGAATTCCATTGACCAAACCTCCTCAGAACTTTCCAGTCTCTGAAATTGGAAACTGTCTGTGTTTAGTTTATTCCAGATGAACAGAATTGGATGTAAACCTGTTCAGAAGCAGGTGTTTTATGGCTCCGGTAATTTGGCTGGTGACCATGCCTGAATTTCACTAGCAGTCTGTTCGGGGTATGTTTGTGTGTACAGTGCATTTCAACTCTCAATGCCCAGTAGCTTTCATTTCCTTTCCTGCCAGCCTCCTGTTGGCAGGTTTGTGCTCAGATTGCTGAATTATGCAGGAAGGCAGCAGTTTTGCCAGCTGATTAATATAAATATTTGAGTGCTGGTGCTGAATTCATATTTTTGTTTCATACTGCCTGTTTATAAGTAGTATCAAGTGGTCTGCTGTGGTGTGTGTTTTTATTTTTTCAATGTAGTATTCTTAGTGGGGGGGGGGGGGGGGGGGGGGATTTATCAAAACTGGAGCAGTCAGAATCAGGAGCCGCTTTTATCTTAAACTTGTTCAGGTAGGCTTTGCAAATTGAAGTGATTGTAAAGCTTTATTTCTTTTTAATAAACTAACAAACATGTTATAGTTACCTGCTCTGTGCAATGGTTTTGCTTAGAGCAGCCCTAATCCTCCTCTTCTGGGGTCCCCCATTGGCGCTCCTGGCTCCTCCTCTCTACAGAGCGCCTCCATAGCCACTTTTTATGAGGACACTTGTGCAGTGTACTGTTTTGGACATTAAATTATGAAATGAATGTGGCTCATCTATCGCCACCTGTGATTTTAACAGTAAAATATTGTATACTATACAATTAAGTGTAGCATGTATACATTTTTCTGTAAGTAATTACTATTTAGATTCATTGGTGGTCTATTTTTCTAGAGGTCATTTTATTCTGTATAATTCTAGCTGGTGATAGCTACACTCTGTACAAGAAAATGAAGGATTTATTATTTCAGTATTATAATGTTGTATCTCTTTTCTCTTTTGTGTTTTTTTTTTTTTTTTTTTTATTGTCAAAATCTGACAATCGTGCTTTGTATTCATAAAGAGTCACATTCATTATTCTGAATAGATTTGTTCTTGTTTGGATATTAATGGATTGATCTATTAAAGCTGAAAATTACATTGTGTTGTGTATGGTCCTTGATTAATTAAATTGGTATACAGGGATTCTGACTTTTGAGTTCCTGTTAAAATGGTATATAAAATGCAAATGAAGACACCCAAGGTTGATTTATTAAAACTAGAGAGTGCAAAATCTGGTGCAGCTGTGCATGGTAGCCAATCAGCTTCTAACTTCAGCTTTGACAATAAGCCCGGGTTCACACCAGTGCGGTGCGAATTCCAGCTACATTTTCTCTGTGAAGAGAAAATGTAGCTGTTCAGCGGTGTCGCTCCGTTCTATCAGCGCATCAGCTGAGCAGGGAGAGGAGGGGGAGGTGTAGTGAGAACAAGGAGAGATTCCTTCTTCAGAACGCAATGCGTCTGCAAATCAGATGCGTTCCCATAGAGGTTAATGTGCTTGTAATTTGCACCGCAATGCCCAGAAAACGCACACGTTTTTTGTGCAATGCGCAGTGCGAATGCAACGCGCATATGTGAACAAGATGCATTCATTCGAATGTATTTTAAAATGTCCTGCGAATTGGATGCGGTGTAAGCCGCATCTAATTCGCATAGGTGTGAACGGGGGCTCAAACCTGGAAGCTGATTGGTTTCTATGCAGAGCTGCACCGGATTATGCAGCTGTGCATAGAAAATCAATCGGTCTGCTGATCCCCCGCTGAACAGGCTGATGACAGGTCCGTCTCCGCTCACTGTGCGGAGACAGACCTGTCCGATTCCCGCTCTACTCTATAGGGAGATCGGATGAAAGCGGACCACTTGTCCATTTTAATCCCATCCCATCCGCCAGACGGGTGGAAGATAGGGTCACAGCCCGTCTGGATTTCACGTATCGGATAGCAGGTGTCAGCGGATACGTGATAGCTGACATCCGCCACTCCATGGGAGTGAATGGAATGTCGAGTCAGATCTGCCTGAAAAACTGTCAGGTGGACCTGATCGGAAAGCCCGTGTGAAAGGGCCCTAAGGGTCAATCGCCCTACATCCCTATTAGAAGCAAGAAAACCAATAACACCTAAGCACTAGGAATTTTCAGATGGTAGGTAATTAAACATATCATGGAAATATAAAAAATAATATAATTTGTACAGAAAGCCATAAAATCAACATATTAAAAAAATAAATAAATTGTGCTTGTCTTGGGAAGATCGTGCTACGCTAAACATGTCCACAGATATAGTACCCTAATATACCCCACAAGTCAGCCAATTGAAAATACTGTGTGGAAAACCAAATTTATTGCATTATGTGATTGCTGAATTATCTAATTTTGGAGGGCTGAGACTCTACGCGTTTCGCCATTAAAGTACACTGCTTCTTGAGGAGATGGGGTTCATCTAGAAAAGACATAGAGCACAAAATTAATGTGCATTAAAATTTTTATACAAAAGCTACGATATTAGCAAACCTTTAGAAAAAAAAAAAAAGTTGTCACTCAAATGCAAGTAAGGTTAACACAGCACCCAAGTCTGGCCCAAAAACCACTGGAGAAACAGGACTAGGATGGAGCGAAACCCTCAGATCCGACCAATCAGGTGTCTGAAAAAAATAGGACACCTAAAAAAAAAAAAAGGAGTGTGGGCATTTTATAGAAAATTGTACTCTTAATTTAAACTGTTGGCACTGAATTCAGGCATGATTATACAATAAAACCCCCTCCATCAAGTAGCAGTTTACGTCCTTTGTATTTGTATTATTAAAATGTTGGTATTTGTGCATTTTTAATCCATTAACCTGGGTTTGTAAATTCAAATCCCACCCACTGACCTGGCAGACCCTGCCCTTTTTATGGATGGCATTTTTACTCTGTGTACTTTGGTTGAAGTGTTTGGGGGTTGTCACTCTGCATCCACAGCATAGTTTTACCAGTATGTACACCTGGCTGTGTTTACTACTGTTTGTAACAAAAAATATTCTAGAAAGTGACTGGTTTTGCTACTCCCTCCCTCACCTACTCCAATCACCAAATACACAGTGTAGGAAAGAAATTAGAAGCCCTACTGTCTGTCCTGCAAACCCCTACCTTCCCTCCCAACAGAGCAATAGAAAGTATTTGTGTACAGTAGGTAGACCCAAAAACAATTTTTCAGTGTGTTTGGAATCACATCTGTGTTAAATTTTTAGATTTTTATAAAAAAAGTACTTGGTTTTACAAAATATCAAAGTATTCAAATAATAAGCATGCGATTTAAGTGAAAACGTCACACTGCAGACCAAAGAGGATCTATGTAAAGGGGGGGAGGGGGGGCAGTGAAGTGAACCCAAGCTAATTTTTACATCATCTGTGCCTGTTTTTTTTTTTTTTTTTTTTACCTGGAGATCCTGCCAGTAAACTGCAACTTCCTTTTGCAGGCTGACAAGCTGCTGCCTTATAACTAGCAGCGGTGTTGCCAGCCTACCATGTGCAGTGCTTCAGTTGGCTTTTTGATTGCCAATCAGGTTTATCCAATGGGCAGTGGAATATGATCAGTAGATCTAGGTAGCGAAATCTAAATTTTGACCTTTGCTGTAATAGGCAAGGCTGGCCCTAAGCCCCCCCCCCCCCACCCCCCCCCCCCCCCCCCCCGGCTCACAAAATTCAGTGAAGTTACTTATTGCATTAAAAGCTGAAATAAAACTTTTTTTTATTTATATTTTTCAATAGGCACAAAGGATAGAAATCCATGTTGTGTACATCAAATGCCTTATCAAACCCGGTTTTTACCTTGTAAAATTATTGGTGAAATCATCACTGTGCTGTACTTAGCCTGTGCAGACAGAGTTGTGGGAGAGCCTCAGCAGGCCCCACCCTCTATAGGCTGCCTAAAGCTACAAAAGGGAGCCCATGCAAAGACCCTGCACAAGGAAAACTAGTAGCAGTGACTGGTCTGTAATACAGAAAGCTCTTGCACAGAGAACAATTTTCTCACCGGTTTAGGCCTCATGCCCACTGGACGTTAAGCCCTGATGCATGAGAACCTGGAGTTTTTGTGCAGGAAAGCTCCTGCGGCCAGACAATGCACCGTGTAATACTATGTAGGGGCAGTATATGCCCCGAAATGAATGCCCAGAACACTGGGAACGAGTGTACATATTCGCCAGCACACCATGGATCGGCACATTTTCGTCCAAAAGGTTTTAATGAAAAAAATCACATCACAAAAGAAAGTGCAACGTTTCGGAGCCGCGCAGGACCCCTTCGTCAGGCATGCGATACCGTGCAACAGTGTCAAAACTAGAATTTTATATACATCAATCGCCAATCAAAACATGTGCAAAGAGAAAAAAAATAGGTTACACCCCCTCCCCTGTGACATCAAATGACGTCAGAATCCCACCAGAAAACGTCAAAACTACTGTATGCGAAAGTGACTTACTGTAGGCAGAGGTGCTGACTCCTAAAAATCACAAACTGCAGACCGCATGTATTGTGTCAGCGTAAACCCTCTAGTCGGGTACACTAGCAAAATGTGTCCCGATCGCAACACAAGACCGCTAGGACCCAGTTATCATCCTCACTGTCAGACGCTCTGACCACCAATCGTAGTGTGACATGTAGCGGCGCATGTGCAGTAGCCATGGCAACCGGGGAATGGGGGATGCCTAGCCGCTGGGCCGCCGTCGTCATGGAAACCAGTGACGTACGGCCGCCACCGCGTCAAGTGTAAGAGAGATGAAAAAAATGTGGAAAGTATGTGAAAGCGTGCAGGAGCACATCCGCGAAGAGCGAGCAGGGAGCGAGAAAAACGAGACGGGAATAGAGCAGAGAGGTAGAATCAGGAAGACCCATTAGTAAGAAAGAAGAGAAGGAAACCAAGGGGAGTAAAAAAAAAAAGGGGGGGGGAGGAGGAGAAAACTACTAAAAGTGAAAAGAAAAAGGGAAAATGAAAAAATAAAAATATAGTGCTAATAATAAAAAATATAAATAAAAATACAGAAAATAAATAAAAAATGAAATCAAAAAATAATAAATATAAAAATTATAATGAAAATAAAAATATAATATATAAAAAAAAATATGAATAAATATAAAAATAAATATAACATTAAATATAAATAAAATAAATGAAAATAAGAAAAAAAAAGAAAAGAGGGAAGAAAAAGGGGGAAAAAAAAAAAGGAGGGAACAGAAGGAAAACGTGGGGAAAAAAAGGAGGAGACGAAAAAAAAATCCAGAAAAATTGGGGGAGCAAAAGAAAGAGAAAAAAAAGGGGCGAGAAAAAAACACAAATGTGGAGAAGTGGTACTAATGTGAAAACACGATAGACCCTAAAGGAAAAGAAAGGAGGAAGAAAATAAATCCAGACGCATGGCTCCTGTGTGAGAACGCCGGATGCTCATATCTTCTGGGTATCAGAGATAACACTAAATCAAAATAATTAAGTAAGCAAATGGAGAAAAAGCTATCACATTAGGCTACTCGGGAACTTATTAAATTAAAATCATGCTTAATAATGTGTACAATGGAAAAAAGTACAAATATACAACCGCTAACCCCAGTATCTATCCCAGGCGAGCATACGGTGTAGGGAAAGAACAGAAAAAGTGGAAAGGAAAAAAGGGAGAAAGAGGAAAAATAAGTATATCACATGGTATGAATCATACCCGTTAAGTCAGAACACTGGGAAGTCTGTCTCAGGCATTCTCACTAGTACCACTCGGTGTACCATCCAGCCGCAGAAGCTTTCATCCTCTCATAGACTTTTACAGGCTGTTGACTATGGGGCTAGATGTTGCAGCTGTGCATTTCACCTGCACCAACAAAGTGCTGGGATCTCATGCATCTGGACTAAACGCCCAGTGTGCATGGAGCCTTACTAAACAGATTCGTAAGAAATACACAAAACACACCAAAATTCTAGTATGAGTATGCATGCCTCATGTATTTAGGCATTATTTGATTATCCTGTAGCACAGCTTTAAAGAACTATGGAGGCTTTAGGAAGATGGAGCCAAGCAAAGCTTCTAAATGAAAAGTTGAGATTGCATGAAGTTTACAGTAAGTTACATATATCTGGATTTAATTGCATTAATATTAGCACATGTGCTGTATGAAGTTTGTATATTTAGGACTCCTGATCTGCATATTTGTTCCAGGTCAGAATGAACATAAGTCACTAGATTAGCTTGACCTCCAGGCAGTGACATAACTGTAGCTATAGCAGCCCAGGCGGCTGCCATGGGGCTGTGTGGGAGACCCACTATGGAGTTTGTTGAGGAAGCATAAACATGAAAATCGGTGTGCATGTAAGCATAACACGGATCCACTACTGCATCATAAACCCAGATTCTGAGCTGTTGTTAGCTGGTCATATACTGTTCGAATTTTGTCCAGTTTCTCGTTAACCAGCTGAAATTCACTTGGTGGCCCTTTCCGCCCGCTCCTGCCTGACATCCTTGGTTGGGTTGAGTTGGTTGAATAGCGGCTGCATCCTATCTGATGTAGTAGCTGCTTGGGTATTCAAAACACAAAATACCATTTCATGAAATTTTTTTTGTTTTTGTTTTTTTAGGTGTAAAGCCAGCTTTAGTCACAGATCTCCTTCCCCCATCTGTGAGTAGATTTAATGTCTTTAAAGCTTTTGGTGGGCATTCTGATAATAATCTGTATGCGTAATAGTCTTTCACAAGGCTAAAACTTTTCCATGACAAATGGCCACTGCCTTCCCCTCTAACTGGTCTTTGCAGCAAGGAGCACATGGAAGGGTAATGCATGGAAAACAAAACCAAAGAAGAGTCCCAGCTCAACTCACCAACCAGCCTGCAACCAACCAAATGATCCTATCAGTGGCTACTTTCACACTGCAGCCGCGGACGCGTTGGCGGTAAAGCACTGCTCGTTGTAGCGGTGATTTAGCGTTGTTTTAGCAGCACTTTTCAGCCGCTAGCAGGGCGTTTTTTATCCCCCGCTGGTGTCCGAAGAAAGGGTTAAAAACACTTTTCAGGCACTTCGGAAGCGCTGCCCATTCATTCCAACGGGCAGGGGCAGTGTAGGAGCCCTGTATACAGCGCTCCTACACTGCCCCAAAGATGCTGCTTGCAGGACTTTTTTTTTTTTTCCCCCCTGTCCTGCAAGCGCACCGCCCCAGTGTGAAAGCACTCGGGCTTTCACACTGGGGAGGCATGAGAGGCCGTTTTCAGGTGCTATTTTTACCGCTAAAACGCCTGAAAATTGCCTCAGTGTGAAAGGGGTCTATCAGTTAAAAAAAGGGGTTTAGTTTGCACACATTTGCAAATATATGCGTAATCTGCAGAGGCCCTTCACAGCACCCCAGTATTACAGTATCTGCAGTCCTTACTCTAAATTTTGAGAGCTCCACAGTGGAAGCACACGCATTAAAATAGATAGGCAGAGGGCAGGTGAGCCTGGAGGGAGCCCATCTCTCTTTAAAGGGGCGCACTGGACACCCAGCATATAGCACCATTGCAGCAAAGGTGTCCAGTGCGTCCCCTCACCAAATAACCAACAGTACAAACATATGGCCACTGCCCCCACCTATAACTGGCCTTTGCAGCAAGGAGTACATGGCGCGACGCATGCAAAACCTAAGAAATTCCCAGCTCAACTTACCGACCAGCCTGCAACCAATCAAATTATCCTGTCTAAAGCCTCGTACACACGGTACGATTGTTGGCCAACCGAGCGTCTGATTTTTGTCAAAAGGGCGTGTGCTAGGATCTTGTCTTGCATACTAACGTTACACAAATAGTCGGTCGACAACCCGAACGTAGTGACGTACTAGACGTACTTCAAGACTATAAAGATGAAGTTAATTTCTCAAGCGCCACCCTTTGGGCTCCTTCTGTTAATTTTGTGTTAGTAGAAGTTTGGTGAGTGTTGATTCGCACTTTTCAGTTTGATTTTGAGCGGCCGTTCGTCAACCAGCCATGTTGCGTAATTGGAGGATAGAACGTGTGATTATTGGGCTAGGAGTTATTGCTTTGACCCAAGTCCAGTCCAGGAACAGTAGGAGGAGGAGTTCTTGGACCAAAAATTGGTTGCTTAATCGTGACCAATTATGTCATATGCCATTGCTGCGGGAGCTCCAGGAGAATAATCTGGATGATTTTCGGAATTATCTGTGAATGACGGACCCCTGCCTTAACCAACTTTTGGCATTGGTGACCCCCTATATTAAGAAGCAGAACACATGTATTAGGCTTTCCATCACTCCAGAGCAAAGGCTCATAGCCACCTTACGGTACTTGGTGACGGGGAGAAGTATCCAGGACCTCAAGTTTACTACTGGGATCTCCCCCTAGGCTCTGGGAATCATTATTCCAGAGACAGAGATTATTCCTGCTCAGCCATCGTTTAAGCCCTCTAGAAGGACAATATTAGGGTACGTTTTTACCTTTTTAAGATCACGTTCTATGTACCGTATATACTCGAGTATAAGCCGACCCGAATATAAGCCGAGGCTCCTAAATTTTACCACAAAAAAATGGGAAAACGTATTGACTCGAGTATAAGCCTAGGGTGAGAAATGCGCAGCTACTGTAAGTGTAAAAGATGGTCAACAATACCCATTTGCAGCCTCACTGTGCCCATTTGCATGCCTCACTGTGCCCATTTGCAGCCATAGATCCCCCAAACTTCTGGACCCAAAGGGTCCCGAAATGACATTGCTGCAGATGGACACAGTTGACTGACTTTGGGGCCCCGTATCTCGGGGACACTTGGTGCTAGAAACCCCATGGATATGTTGTAGTGCTGATTCCACTAGGTTGGCATACCCAATTTAGGGTTCCTAGCACTAAGTGGCCCTGAGATGCGGGGCCCCAAAGTCAGGTTGAAAAATGACATTTTCTGCTGCAGAAAAATGCTTGACTTGAGTATAAGCCGAGGGGGGCACTTTCAGCACCAAAAAATGTGCTGAAAAACTCGGCTTATACTCGAGTATATACGGTATTTACGTTTTCTAATGCATTTTATTGATTACATAATTATCAATATTTTAATATGCTGTGAATATCCTCTTTGTCCTCATGCATGCTGTAAGCTTTTCCTGTTCTTTTTTTGGCCTACATGCATGTTTTCCTTCACTAACCTCCCCAGCATGCTATCCTGGGCCCATACACACCTAGCCTGGTAACTTAACAATGTTTTTTGTCAGCTACATTTTGGGGCTTACCCTAAACAACCCTTAAAATGTGTACAAATGTCATTGGTGTCCTCAAATTCAGGAGTGCAAGAGGCCATTTTTTGGGACTAAACTCATTTGGAACCCTCCCCCCCCAAAAGAGTCAACAGATCCAAATACTCTATTTGCTGACTTTGCAAATACCATACACACTATCCTTCTTTTGTATTCAAATTTATTTTTTAATTCCCCAAACCATGTAGTGCAAGGGCCTGCCTGATTACCTTCAAATTGAAACTTACTAAGTTTTTGTCTCCTATTATTATATTGATTGTTTAAACCATAATGTCAAAATGTGCTGCAATTTGTGCTGCAATTTGGACATTGTGTATCCAGCTTTTTAGATTATGGCACTTTTTACCTGTCCACTGGACTGTCAGTGGTGCAAGTAAGGAGGGGCTGGCCAAAGTATCAGTGATTATTTATGCAAACAGCTCTCATGGAAGTGGAGAGGGTTACCTGTCCAAAATATCTACCCATTACCTCCCCCCTCTAAAGTTTGTCTAATGGGCCACCAGAGGGGGGAGGAATCAGATAAGTTGATCTTCCACTTTAGTCTTTAAATACTCATTTAAGTGTATCCTTATTAAGCATGTTTGTGTCAAATCAGATTGAAATGTTATGTACAGAAGTAGTAATTTCTTTTTTTAATCCACAGTTTCCCTCCAACCCAGAGTTTCATCAGTAGTGGGATTTTCCCAACTGTGGTGGTGCTATTGATGACAAGCATGTCCGGATTGTACCACCAGCCAATAGGGGTGCAACGGATCGTCGCCGATCCGTGATCCGAACGGGACACCCCGCGATCCGCGGAGCGCTCCGCGGCCTCGGCCTTAGGAAAGGCCGCGGCTTCGGCCTAGCTCCGGAGCGACGGCGGCCATCTTGGTACACCCGGCGGCCTTAGGAAAGGCCGCGGCTTCGGCCTAGCTCCGGAGCGGCGGCCATATTGGTACACCCGGCCACTGTTTACAATGTGATCGCTCCGTCAAATGACGGAGCGATCACTTGTAAACAAACCCTGCATTACCCAGCATATACCCTGCATATACTCTGCATTACCCAGCATATACTCTGCGATACTCTGCATTACCCAGCATATACTCTGCGATACTCTGCATTACCCAGCATATACTCTGCGATACTCTGCATTACCCAGCATATACTCTGCGATACTCTGCATTACCCAGCATATACTCTGCGATACTCTGCATTACCCAGCATATACTCTGCAATACTCTGCATTACCCAGCATATACTCTGCGATACTCTGCCTTACCCAGCATATACTCTGCGATACTCTGCATTACCCAGCATATACTCTGCGATACTCTGCATTACCCAACATATACTCTGCGATACTCTGCATTACCCAGCCGATACCCTGCCAATACTCTGCCATACCCTGCCAATACTCTGCCATACCCTGCCAATACTCTGCCATACCCTGCCAATATTACAGTGGGGGAGAGGAAGTGGATATTACAGTGGGGGAGATGACGTGGATATTACAGTGGGGGAGATGACGTTGATATTACAGTGGGGAGATGACGTGGATATTACAGTGGGGAGATGACGTGGATATTAAAGTGGGGAGATGACGTGGATATTACAGTGGGGGAGATGACGTGGATATTACAGTGGGGAGATGACGTGGATATTACAGTGGGGGAGATGACGTGGATATTACAGTGGGGGACTATATGGTGGCGGAATTTTCACAGGTTTTTGCAAATTCAATTATTATTTGCTGATCCGAAAAATGATCCGATCCGTGACTCTGATCCGAGGATCGATCCGATCCGTGAGTTTTTTGATCCGTTGCACCCCTACCAGCCAACTCTGGCTCCTATTATTTTACCTATAAGGGCTTTTGCAGTATAGTCATGCTAGCTGTAGTGTCTGCCAACTACGTGTACTGTATTTGGATGTTGGGAAGAATGGCCGCAACTCTAATGGAGGAGCGATTATGCAGACAGAGTTCTACAAGCTGCTCCAGAATGGCACCTTAAACTTGCCACCTGCTGAGGAGAATGTTGAGGGCCTCAATTTTGTTTTCAGGGCAGATGAGGCCTTTGTTCGCTGGGGAACATCTAATAAAGCCGTTTCCTATGAGGAACCTCACCCCAGAGCAGAGAATCTTCTATTACAGGCTGAAATTGCACTGAAAGTGCACTTGGAAGTGCAATTGCTGTAGATCTAAAATGAGGGGAAGCTCTGTTGATTTAATAATCCAATCATGTGCAAGCTAAAATGCTGTTTTTTTTTCCTTTCATGTCCCCCTCGGATCTACAGCGACTGCACTTCCAAGTGCACTTTCAGTGCAATCACTTGTAGTGCAAAGTGGATTTGCCTTTAGTAAATCAACCCCACTGTGTTTTTGAAAAATAGATGTATGGAACTACACACATTTTAGGCATGGGATCATGGGGGAAATAAGAATGTTAACCACTTCCCGACCGCCCCATGTATATATACGTCAACAGAATGGCACGTACAGGCAGAATCACGTACCTGTACGTGACATTCTTCAGGCGGTTGGGGGGTCCGATCGGACCCCCCTCCGCCGGCGGGGACGGTCGGGATGGCTTCAGAAGCGATGCGGGACGAGGGGACGGCCAGTCGTTTCTGGCCACCCCCTCGCGATCGCTCCTGGCCAATGAAAAGCTTCCCCTTCCTGTCTATTGTATAGACAGGAAGGCGGAAGTGATGTCACGCTCGGTGCGCCGGTCTATGTGACCGGGGACGCCGAGCTGTGAACGTGTAAAGGTTAGTGCACAACAGTACACTGACACCAGTACAGATAGGCACATATTCCACCCCCCTGTCACCCCCTGATCACCCCCCAGATCACCCCCTGCCCCCCCAGTCACAGTGTCACTAATTGCAGTGATCATTTATTTACTGATCACTGCATTTAGTGTCAGTGTGACTGTAATAACTGTCAGGGCAGTTAGTTTTAGGTCCAAGGTAGCCCCCTACCCCCCCCCCTAATAAAGGTTTAACCCCCTGATTGCCCCTAGTTAACCCCTTCACCCCCTTTTGCCAGTGTCACTAAGCGATCGGTTTTCGGTGTCGCTAGGTAACCATTTTTTTTTTTTTTTTAACCGCCATGTTTATATAGGTTCATAAATAGGTTTATAGGTCAGGTACCCCCATATTACAACCTAAATAAAGGTTTTAACCCCCTGATTGCCCCTAGAGTTAACCCTTTCACCAGTGATCACTGTATAAATGTCACTGGTGACGCTTGTTAGCCAGTTAGTTATTTCGTTATTTAGGTTCCCCGTCAGGTTTTTATATAGCGTCAGGTACCCCCATATATTACCTAATAAAGGTTTTAACCCCCTGATTGCCCCTAGTTAACCCTTTCACCCCCTTTTGCCAGTGTCACTAAGCGATCGTTTTTTCTGATCGCTGCATTAGTGTCGCTAGGTAACCAGTTTTTTTTTGTATTACTGTTACGGGTGACGCTGGTTAGTTAGCTTGTTTTTTATACTGTCAGGGCACCCGCCATTTATTACCCAATAACGGTTTAACCCCCTGATCGCCCGGCGGGTGATATCAATTAGGTTTTAGGGTCAAATAAGGTCTGCGTCGCCCCAGGTTAGTGCCAGTACCGCAAACACCCACGCGCAAAGCATACACCTCCCTTAGTGGCACAGTATCTGAACAGATCAATATCTGATCTGATCAGATCTATACTAGCGTCCCAGCAGTTTAGGGTTCCAAAAAAAACGCATTGTTAGCGGGATCAGCCCAGATACCTGCTAGCACCTGCGTTTTCCCCCTCCGCCCAGCCCAGCCCACCCAAGTGCAGTATCGATCGATCACTGTCACTTACAAAACACTAAGCACACATAACTGCAGCGTTCGCAGAGTCAGGCCTGATCCCTGCGATCGCTAACATTTTTTTTGTGGTAGCGTTTTGATTCAGTCGCTTCAGTCAGGAGCTTTTTTACCTGTGAATCTCAAAAAAATAAAAAAATAAAAAATAGTTGTCGTTTTATTGTTCTCTCTCTCACTCTATTCTCTCTCTATTGTTGCTCTTTTTTTTACTCCATTCTATTCTGCAATGTTTTATTATGTTTTATCATGCTTGCTTTTCAGGTATGTAATTTTGTTTACTGTGTTTTAGTGTTAAGCATTTTTTTGTTTTCAGGTGCGCCATTCAGTTGCAACGCGGATTTATTTATCTTGACAGCAACAGCGTTTGCTCCCACGATACATAAAGCCGCGACTCCAACGCTGTAGGAGGTGATTTCACCACCACAGTTAAAAAAAAGAGCATATATGCCGAAGCATGGGGGCAGCAGGGGGCGGGGAGGAGCGATTGGCTCCTAATGCCACGTACATACGGTCGAAATTCCGACCGTGTGTACACGGCATAACTTTTGCGGGAGGATGCCCCCATGCATCGGCATATATAAATGGTGCATGTATGCCCATCATTAGAAGTGGGTGGATGAAGGGAGGTATTCTAATGGTGGGCATAACCACCAATCAATCTCTTTTTTTCGTTCAGCCAAGAGGCTGCATGAAAAAAAAAAGATTACAATATATGTCCAGTATGTTGCTGGACTTTGAATGGTTATACCAGAATGATGCCTGCAGGTTTAGGTATCATCTTGGTATCATTCTTTTCAGCCAGTGATCGGCTTTCATGTAAAAGCAATTCTAGCGGGTAATTAGCCTCTAGACTGCTTTTACAAGCAGTGGGAGGGAATGTCCCCCCTCACGGATATAAACCGCGCCATTGGGAAATTGGGAAAGCATTTTATCACACCAATCTTGGTGTGGTCAGATGCTTTGAGGGCAGAGGAAAGATCTAGGGTCTAATAGACCCCAATTTTTTCAAAAAAAGAGTACCTGTCACTGCCTATTGCTATCATAGGGGATATTTACATTCCCTGAGATAACAATAAAAATCATAACAAAGAAAAAAAATGGAAGGAACAGTTTAAAAATTAAATAAAAAAACTAAATAAATAAAAAAAAAAAAAAAAAAAAAAAAAAAAGCACCCCTGCCCCCCCCCTTCTCTTGCGCAAAGGCGTACACAAGCGTTGGTCTGGCGTCATATGTAAACAGCAATTGCACCATGCATGTGAGGTATCACCGCGAAGGTCAGATCGAGGGCAGTAATTTTAGCAGTAGACCTCCTCCGTGAATCTAATGTGGTATCATGTAAAGGCTTTTAAAGGCTTTTAAAAATGTATGTAGTTTGTCGCCACTGCGTGTTTGTGCGCAATTTTAAAGCATGTCGTGTTTGGTATCCATGTACTCGGCCTAAGATCATATTTTTTATTTCATCAAAAATTTTAGCAATATAGTGTGTTTTAGTGCATTAAAATAAAAAAAAGTGTATTTTTTCCACAAAAAATGCGTTTGAAAAATCGCTGCGCAAATACTGTGTGGAAAAAAAAAATGCAACACCCACCATTTTAATCTGTAGGGCCTTTGCTTTAACAATATATATAGTGTTTGGGGGTTCAACGTAATTTTCTTGCAAAAAAAAAATATGTTTTCATGTAAACAAAAAGTGTCAGAAAGGGCTTTGTCTTCAAGTGGTTAGAAGAGTGGGTGACGTGTGACATAGGCTTCTAAATGTTGTGCATAAAATGCCAGGACAGTTCAACCCCCCCCCCCCCAAATGACCCCATTTTGGAAAGTAGACACCCCAAGCTATTTGATGAGAGCAATGTTGAGCCCATTAAATATTTTTTTTTTTTGTCCCAAGAGATTGAATAATGAAAAAAAAATATATATATATATTTTTTTTACAAAAAATTGTCACTAAATGATATATTGCTCAAACATGTCATGGGCATATGTGGAAATACACCCCAAAATACATTCTGTTGCTTCTCCTGAGTACGGGGATACCACATGTGTGGGACTTTTTGGGAGCCTAGCTGCGTACGGAACCCCAAAAACCAATCACCGCCTTCAGGCTTTCTAAGGGTGTAATTTTTTTATTTCACTTCTCACTGCCAATCACAGTTTCGGAGGCCATGGAATGCCCAGATGGCATAAAACCCCCCAAAATGACCCCATTTTGGAAAGTAGACACCCCAAGCTATTTGCTGAGAGGTATGGTGAGTATTTTGCAGATCTCGCTTTTTGTCACAAAGTTTTGAAAATTGAAAAAAAGAAAAAAAAAATGTTTTTTTTTCTTTACTTTCTTCATTTTCAAAAACAAATGAGAGCTGTAAAATACTCACCATGCCTCTCAACAAATAGCTTGGGGTGTCTACTTTCCAAAATGGGGTCATTTGGGGGGGTTTTGTGCTATTTTGGCATTTTATGGCCTTCGAAACGGTGATAGGTAGTGAGGAGTGAAATCAAAAATTTGCACCCTTAGAAATCCTGAAGGCGGTGCTTGGGTTTCGGGGCCCCGTACGCGGCTAGGCTCCCAAAAAGTCCCACACATGTGGTATCCCCATACTCAGGAGAAGCAGCAAAATGTATTTTGGGGTGCAATTCCACATATAACTATGGCATGTGTGAGCAATATATCATTTAGTGAAAACTTTTTGAAAAAAAAAAAAAATCTTTTTTATTTTTGTTTTTATTCAATCACTTGGGACTAAAAAAAAAAAAATATTCAATGGGCTCAACATGCCTCTCAGCAAATAGCTTGGGTGTCTACTTTCCAAAATGGGGTCATTTGGGGGGGTTTTTGTACTTCCCTGCCATTTTAGCACCTCAAGAAATGAGATAGGCAGTCATAAATTAAAAGCGGTGTAAATTCCAGAAAATGTACTCTAGTTTGTAGACGCTATAACTTTTGCGCAAACCAATAAATATACGCTTATTGGCATTTTTTTTACTAATGACATGTGGCTGAATACATTTTGGCCCAAATGTTTGACTAAAATTGAGTTTATTGGATTTTTCTTATAACAAAAAGTAGAAAATATCTTTTTTTTTCAAAATTTGCGTTCTTTTTCCGTTTATAGCGCAAAAAATAAAAATCACAGAGGCAATCAAATACCATCAAAAGAAAGCTCTATTTGTGGGAAGAAAAGGACGCAAATTTCGTTTGGTTACAACATTGCATGACCGCGCAATTACCAGTTAAAGCAGTGCAGTGCGAAATTGAAAAAAGACCTCTGGTCCTTTGGCTGCCAAATGGTCCGGGGCTGAAGTGGTTAAAGACCAATTTGGGGGCACCTTAAAATTTGGGGTTTTGTATTCTTAAGATAAAAAACACATAAACATTACAATTCACATTAGAAATTAGTTTCCCAACTCTCCTCCTCAAGATGCAAACTCAGGTCATGTTTTCGAGATTTCTTGAATTTGGCACAGGTGATGTAATTTTCACTGTTAGTAATTTGTCGTTTATAGACAGGGAAATCTAGAAAACAGGACCTGGTGGTGCATTTAGAGGAGTGGAGTGTAGAAACACTGAGTTCTGTTCCTAAACTTTCACATTTAAAAGTCATAAAAACATGGAAATTAGTAAGGGCAAACAGAAGCCAACAAGTGGAACAATAAACTTTACAGCAGGTAAGAGGAAATTAGAATTTGGCAAGCATGTCCACAAAATCTTATTCTTCGCTGTAAAGCAGTGGCAGTCTCCTTGATTTGCTCCAGTTCCTTCAAACAATGCAACATCTCTGCACTCATTCTGCCAATAGTACATCGTGGAAGATCATGACCTAGTAATATCAAATAAATAGTGTAGCGCTAAATAAGACCCGGAAGGGCCACAATGAATAAATTAAAATCAAAGTGAAAATAGATCAAAATAGCCTGTTGGCAAAAACAAATATATATATATACAGTGGTGTGAAAAAGTGTTTGCCCCCTTCCTCATTTCCTGTTCCTTTGCATGTTTGTCACACTTAAGTGTTTCGGAACATCAAACCAATTTAAACAATAGTCAAGGACAACACAAGTAAACACAAAATGCAATTTGTAAATGAAGGTGTTTATTATTAAAGGTGAAAAAAAATCCAAACCATCATGGCCCTGTGTGAAAAAGTGATTGCCCCCCTTGTTAAAACATACTATAACTGTGGTTGTCCACACCTGAGTTCAATTTCTCTAGCCACACCCAGGCCTGATTATTGCCACACCTGTTCACAATCAAGGCATCACTTAAATAGGAGCTGCTTGACACAGTAAGGTCCACCAGAAGATCCTTAAAAGCTACACATCATGCCGAGACCCAAAGAAATTCAGGAACAATTGAGAAAGAAAGTAATTGAGATCTATCAGTCTGGAAAGGGTTATAAAGCCATTTCCAAAGCTTTGGGAATCCAGCGAACCACAGTGAGAGCCATTATCCACAAATGGCGAAGACATGGAACAGTGGTGAACCTTCCCAGGAGTAGCCGGCCGCCCAAAATTACCCCAAGAGCGCAGCGACGACTCATCCAAGAGGTCACAAAAGACCCCACAACAACGTCCAAGGAACTGCAGGCCTCACTTGCCTCAGTTAAGGTCAGCGTTCATGCCTCCACCATCAGGAAAAGACTGGGCAAAAATGGCCTGCATGGCAGAGTTCCAAGGAGAAAACCACTGCTGAGCAAAAAGAACATCAAAGCTTGTCTCAATTTCTCCACAACACATCTTGATGATCCCCAAGACTTTTGGGACAACATTCTGTGGACCGATGAGACAAAAGTGGAACTCTTTGGAAGGTGTGTTTCCAAGTATATCTGGCGTAGAAGGAACACTGCATTTCAGAAAAAGAACATTATACCAACAGTAAAATATGGTGGTGGTAGTGTGATGGTCTGGGGCTGTTTTGCTGCTTCAGGACCTGGAAGACTTGCCGTGATAAAAGGAACTATGAATTCTGCTGTCTACCAAGAGATCCTGAAGGAGAATGTCCGACCATCTGTTCGTGTACTCAAGCTGAAACGAACTTGGGTTCTGCAGCAGGACAATGATCCTAAACACACCAGCAAGTCCACCACCGAATGACTTAAGAAAAACAAAATGAAGACTTTGGAGTGGCCTAGCCAAAGTCCTGACCTGAATCCTATTGAGATGTTGTTGTGGTATGACCTTAAAAAGTCCGTTCATGCTCGAAAACCCTCTAATGTAACTGAATTAGGACAATTCTGCAAAGATGAGTGGGCCAAAATTCCTCCAGGACGCTGTAAAAGCCTCATTGCACGTTATCGCAAACGCTTGGTTGCAGTTGTTGCTGCTAAGGGTGGCCCAACCAGTTATTAGGTTTAGGGGGCAATCACTTTTTCACACAGGGCCATGATGGTTTGGATTTTTTTTCACCTTTAATAATAAACACCTTCATTTACAAATTGCATTTTGTGTTTACTTGTGTTGTCCTTGACTATTGTTTAAATTGGTTTGATGTTCCGAAACACTTAAGTGTGACAAACATGCAAAGGAACAGGAAATGAGGAAGGGGGCAAACACTTTTTCACACCACTGTATATATATACATAAAGTCACGGTGATAAAATAGTGATGTGGAAATAATGAACACTAGTCAAATGGCCACTGTCCACATGCAAAATGTCCAATAAATAGAAGACTGGCTCTTTAGTCCTAGGCTAGAGCAGGTAACATGTGATCAGAGCAGACTAAGATGGTATTAATAAACATATTCTGATGAGAGGATGGGTACTCTTACCGGAACAGGTGGATGTACTAACCATATGGCGGTAAGTCAAAAAGGCTTGTAGTACTGGTTTCCCGATATGGAATGATGCCAAGCTGGAAGGTGGCACGAAGGCTGTAACACCAATCTGCACAAAGTTGGATGATGGTTCCAGAGCGATGGTTCCAAAGCAATGGTTCCCAAAAAAAACAAACCGGTGCAAAAGGTGGTGCTCAAAGGGCAGTCATCAGTACTCGCACATGGGGGAAGAAAAAGCTCCACATGGCGTAGGTCAACCACAATTGGTTTATTTATGCACATTTGAAGCAAGATTCCAAGACTACTTGTGCAAACAAGAGGCTTCTCTTCTGGTTCGCTTTGGCCCTCACTGTGACTCGCGTCAGGGGATTTGACGGCCACAATGGCAATGTCTGTGCTTGGTTCAGGAGTCAGATCCGATGGCTCCAAAGAAACATCCTGGGTGAGCTGACCACACTCACTTTACTCAAAAAAATAAATAAACAATACACCATTTATTAAGCCACCCCAAGTCACATTTGTCTCTAGCATCCATTTTGCTACATTAGTTGACCAACCTTGCACTTGGTCTGATGTCAATGTTTTCTCCTGACTAGTGGACTCCACCATGCTGCACTGTGGGTTTTTTTCTGTGAAAAAATACATAGAAAAGGGAAGGCGATGTAATTTTCCAGAGGGCAAACACTTGACAAGTGCCAACATTGAAAAAGTCCTGCAGTTGCCCCCCACCCCTCTTGTCTCCTATGGGATACGGGATATATGATGACCATCTGAGGAGGCGTGACTCTGTGTGACTGGGAGCCCCGGGGCTTCTCCTCTACCCATGTGTACACTGGCAAGGCTGCATTAATGGGCACTGATGAGCCAGGCACCAACCAGAGAGTGTTCTTTACCCCTTAAGTTCTGCCCTAAGCCTAGAAACACCCCTGTCATGGCTAAATGAATGTTTGAAGTTGTCACTTATGATTTTGGGGGGAAGATGGCCTTGTTGCCTCCCCTGTTGGGACCAGAGCGAGGGTAGCCTCCCTTTCTCCTTTGTGGTGGCTTGGCTGGAGCCTCCTTTTTTTGTGCCTCCCTGTTGAAAGAAGAAAAAACAATAAGTTCCAAAAAAAAAAAGGAATGTCCAAAAATATGACCAAATAAGAATGTTCATATATGCTTTATACTTACCTTCATCTTTGGAATCCCAAGTCGTACAAAGATTTTAGAAAAGCTTATATAGAATTCTCTAAAGCTACTTTGAGAAAGAACAGAACATATGAACATATACAGACAGCTAATTTACACATATACATATTGTTTAGATCCAAATATTGCTTACTTTTTTTTTAGGATCTGATGTATGTACTCCATCTGGTCTTGTTCACAGTGTTTGAGATCAGACCATCGTTTTCGGATTTGGTCCTTTGATCGTTCCACTGAAAATTCACAATGCAAAATGGCGATGACCTTCTCCAAAATGATGTCCTTTCGGCTGTCGGGCCCCAGCGTCATGACGCACTGAGAGCGGAGTTTATCGCATGCACAGTGTGTATAACGCCAGAATGCACGATCGATGGAATGGCCGTAGGAACGATCTTGGAGTGGAGGATGAACGATCACCAACACACGAAAGGAGCAGAAAATGAAGGAACAATTGGAAATTGGGGCATAGATGGGTAGTGGCCTATACTACTTAGATTGAGGCCTATATTGAGGCCAGCTTATAGGTTAATACAGACATTATAGTTTGTCTTGTGTTCTGTCTTGCAGGCATCATATCATCATAACGGATAAATTCACTTTGCCAGTGTAAGATAACTGCTGGTACTTTAGAGCCTGTGACTTATCATTCAACTATTAGAAAGGGAATTAAAGCCTCAGATTGGTGTCAAACCGGGGACTCTTTAGTGATCACATGTGGCACCCCTACATCAGGAGGACAGGTTGCCAGCATCATAAAAGCATTGATGTTGGATCTCATATAGGACAGGGCTACCCTTGTGGTAATTTAAAGTTAATTCCCTGCACTGCTGCTCCTCTCTGGCAACTTCAATCCTCAGCACTGGTCTCTAGTAATAGTGTCACTGTGCGAGAAAATATAACAAAATTCCAGTGCAATTAGTCTGTCCTCTTACCTGTCAGCAAGCCAGCACTTAACAAGTGATTCTACTCAATATATAAATGAAATACCCCAAAAAATGCAGCACTATAATTATTAAATCTTACTTCAATCTAAATAATACATTTTCAAAAACTCCACAAACTTATGAAGTGTACCAAAAAAAAGGTAAATCAAGTTGAACACATTGGTTGTTTTGTACACTTTGTAAGTTTGTGCACAGGTTGATGAACATTTAGGGCACAGGATTTATTGCTATATACAGGTGCATCAAAAAAAAATTGAATATCATCAAAAAGTTAATTTATTTCAGTAATTCAATTCAAAAAGTAAAACCCATATATTATATAGATTTATTACACACAGGGTTAATTACGAAAGGCAAATCCAATTTGCACTATAAGTGCACTGTAAGTGCAGTCGCTGTAGATCTAAGGGGGAGCTCTGAGGTGAGGTGAAGCTCTGCTGATTTTATTATCCAATCATGTGCAAGCAATAATGCTGTTTTTTATTTTCCTTGCATGTCCCCCTCAGATCTACAGCGACTGCACTTGAAAGTGCACTTGCAGTGTGCTTGTAGTTCAAAGTGGATTTGCCTTTCGTAAATAACCCCCACTGAGTGACATATTTCAATTTCTTAAAAATTTTGATGATTATGGGTTACAGCTAGTGAAAACCCAAAATATCTCAGAAACGTGGAAATATTACATAAGACCAATACAAAAAAATACTTAATACAGAAATATTGGCTTACTGAAAAGTATATCCATGTACAGTATAGTATGCATTTGATACTTGGTCTGGGCTCCTTTTGCATGAATTACTGCATCATTGCAGTGTGGCTTGAAGGTGATCAGCCTGTGGCACTGCTGAGGTGTTATGGAAGCCCAGGTTACTTTGATAGCGGCCTTCAGCTCATCTGCATTGTTGGGTCTGGTGTCTCTCATCTTCCTCTTGACAATAACCCACAGATTCACAGTCAGGCGAGTTTGCTGGCCAAACAAGCACAGTGATACCATGATCATTAAACCAGGTATTGGTACTTTTGGCAGTGTGGGCAGGTGCCAAGACCTGCTGGAAAATGAAATCAGCATCTCCATAAAGCTGGTCAGCAGAGGGAAGCATGAAGTGCTCTAGAATTTCCTGGTAGAGGGCTGTGCTGACTTTGGACTTGATAAAATACAGTGGACCAACACCAGTAGATGACATGGCTCCCCAAATCATCACAGACTGGAAAGTTTACACTGGACCTCATGTGGACTTGGATTCTGTGCCTCTCTACTCTTCATCCAGACTCTGGGACTTTTTGGACCACTGAGCAACAGCCCAGTCCTTTTTCTCCTTAGCCCAGGTAAGACGTTTCTGACGTTGTCTCTGGTTCAGGAGTGTCTTGACGCAAGGAATGCTATAGTTGTAGCCCATGTCTTGGACATGTCTGTGTGTGGTGGCTCTTGAAGCACTGACACCAGCCATAGTCCACTCCTTGTGAATCTCCTCTCAAATTCTTGAATGGCCTTTGCTTCACAATCCTCTCTAGGCTGCGGTTATCCCTGTTGCTTGTGCACCTTTTTCTACCACACTTTTTCCTTCCACTCAACTTTCCATTAATATGTCCTTTTTCACAATATTTTAGTTTTCAGAGATACTGAATTTTGGATTTTCACCAGCTGTAAGCCATAATCGTCAAAATTTAAAAAAAAAGAAATGCTTGAAAAATATATCGCTCTGTTTGTAAATGAATTTATATAACATATGAGTTTTACTTTTTGAATCGAATTACTGAAATTACCTTTTTGATATTCAAATTTTTTGAGATGCACCTGTATATATATATATTATAATATTTTTGGAAATGTTTACTTTACATTGAAATAAAGTTTATTTATAGTGCTATACTTTTTTGGGCATTTTTTGTAGAGTATAATGGCTATGCTGACAGCTCTTCTGTAACCTAGCTTTCACATAGGCATTTTTTATGTTACATTATTCTCAACTGAAAGAGCCAGATGTCACAAAGGGCCTTGAGGGGGGAAGCGGTGGGGGCTGTGTTTACTTTAACTATTTAACTACTATTTAACTTTAATTTAACTATTTAACTACTGCCATACGTTTAAGAACAGCAGAGTTGAAAGTGGTTGTAAACCCTTACAAACCACTTTGACCTACAGGTAAGCCTAGATTAAGGCTTACCTGTAGGTCCAATAAATATCTCTTAAACCTACATGGTTTAGGAGATATTTAGAAAAGAAAGGGCATCGCTGTCTACGGCGCATGCGCCGTAGACAGCGGCGCGCAGGCGCACTACGCATGCCGGGTTCACGGCGATATGCCGCTTTCCTGCGCATGTGCGGGAGTGACGTCATCGCCGCTCCAGCGAATCACAGCGCTGGAGCGGCGAGACCCGGAAGTCACTCTGGCGCTGGATGGCGGCGCAGAAGATCGTGGATGAGGACCGCTTCGGGGGCTTCGTTTTCAGGTAAGTCATTCATAATGAGCTAGTATGCTATGCAGGGGGGCTCTGTGATTGGCCCTCCTGATCACATGAAGGCCATGTCCAATCACGGCCGCTATGTGATTGTAAACAAACAGCCGGTTGCTAGGCGATTGGCTCTCCTCTCCTCACAAGGAAGTGATCGCTGATGTGAGGAGAGCGGATCTCTGCAGCCGGCTGGTGATCAGTGAGTATGAGCTGTTTTTTACAGCTTTTTACTCACTGATCACCCGTGTAGTGTCCCCACACAGTAAAAAACACAAGTAAACACACAATAAACACACATGTCCCCAAAACACATGTCCCCACATAGTAATGATCCCCAAAGCACATGTCCCCCACATATATAACAGTAAAATCACATGTCCCAATGATCATTTGCACACATATGTCCGTGATCACCTGCGCACATCTGTACATGATCATACGAACCAATTATTATACACTTAACGGGATTTTTTTTACCAAAAACATGTAGCAGAATACATTTTGGCTTAAATTTATGACAAAATTCGATTTTATTGGATTTCTTTAAAAATAGAATAAAGAAAATATTGTTTTTTTTCAAAATTTCCTCTCTTTTTTCGCTTATATAGCAAAAAATAAAAAACGGAGTCGTGAATAAATACCACCAAAAGAAATCTCTATTTGTGCAAACAAAATGATAAAAATATCATTTGGGTACAGCACTGCATGACCGCGAAATTCTAATTGAAAGTGCGAGAGCACTGAAAGCTAAAAATTGGTCTGGGAAGGAAGGGGGCGAAAGTGCTCAGTATTGATGTGGTTAATCACAGCCAACAAACAACACAAAAACATACTTGGGGGGCACACCCTAAAATGCTTTACATTCAAGGTGGTGCTGCTATAAGACCAAAAACAGTACAAAACAATACAAAACAGATTACAGCGCACACATACAAAAATGACATTTATGTGTGCGCTGTAATCTGTTTTGCATTGTTTATTCACAGCCATCGCAAATGTTAACACTCTAGTTTAGTGTTTACATTTGAGTGCATTCCTTTTCCTGCCACAACGAAGGAAGGGAAGGGAGTAGTTTTTTTTTTTTTTTATGAATGAATGAGGGATGAATGAAGGAATCAGCAGCAGCTCTCCTGTACATTGAATCTCCATGCTGTCTCTATGTGACGTGTATGTTAATTCTTCACTCCTTTATCCTGCACATGAGTCCCTCATCTCCATCCTCCCGCTGTATATGACCTATACTTCAACCCTTTCACCTCCTCCTCCCTCTCTGTGTGACCTGTACATTAATGAGCTGTATCTAGTGCACCATTATCAAGACCCATGTTTAATTGGCCTCAATGCCAGCATGTTTCTTAATTTCCAAAACACTTCCTCCAGCAATCCAACCAATAACCTGTACCTCAGTACAGACAAAACATTAGGGACATTTGAGGGGGTTTCATACTGTCCTGGTATGTGATATGTTTAATAATGAAAAGTAAGGATCATATTTTTGGACTTTTTTCCTTTGTATAGTAAAATACAAAGTGATTTTCTTGGCAGTGCAGTTGAAAATTTCATACGCATTCTAAAATGTACTAATGCATACCCAGCTTTAGACTGCGACAGTTGAGCATTGAGAAGATATACGTGTAGATTGATTACGGCAGGGGTCTCAAACTGGTGGCCCTCCAGCTGTTGCAGAACTACAAGTTCCATCATGCCTCTGTCTATGGGATTTACGCTTGCAATGGTCAGCCTTGCAATGCCTCATGGGAATTGTAGTTCTGCAACAGCTGGAGGGCCACCAGTTTGAGACCCCTGGATTACGGTATTTGTTTTATGTACACATGTATAACACTAGAGGGCAGTAAATATTAGTATAAAGCCAGACCAAGCACTAGTAAACTGTCTGCAGGAACAGCTTGTTAGACAGCAAAACCTGTTCGTTTACATGCAGGCTGGGGACAGAAAATGAAATACATAACAAGCCAATTAATGTTTGGCTAGACATGTTTTATTAATGAAGAAAACTCAGACATTACGGATTCATGCCTCCAGTTAACGGACCAGGAAACTAACACACAAAATGAATGATGATATTCAGGTATGGAAAGCTTATATACAGTATATATTATATATCTGGGCAGAAATTTAGTTATTAACTGTTAAGAATCTTAATGCCCATAACAGCCTTGAGATCATGTCGCAATTTATTAGCAGTAAGATCTTCAATGGTGTCACTTCGTTGCTGCCCAAAATGCTGCAAAACCTCAATTACCAGCAGCGAGCAGCACCTGAGCGATGTCACAGAGGCGGGTGGTTGGCTTCTGTTGTGGCCTAGCCATCCTATTCTTGACAAGCTGCTGCCTGCAACAGTATTGTTACTCTACCGAAAAGGTTATCATACACATTACAATTTAAACGATCTCTGTACACAGACATGAGACCTAAAACTTAAAGAAAAACCTAAAAAAAATAATAATAAAAAATAATAATAAAATAAAAAATCTAATAAAACCTAAGCTATCCAATTCGTACTGCCTGACATTTGTATCCAATCAGACAGTACCTTGCGATACACAATTAGATGGATCTAAAGAGAGTTGTACAATCAAATTGTAACGTGTGGTGAGCTTGAGATAACCAAACGCTACTGGGAATTTGAATATTTAAAGAAGGCAATAAAGTGAGACCAATCAGATGACAGACCAGCAACTGATAGATAACAGGTGACCTCAGACATTCTGGTTTACTCAGTAATGCCAGCTCCAATATATAGACTAGCTCCATTCAAATTTAAAGTGCATGTTCACCTTTAAAAAAAAAAAAAAAACACCCCCTTTACAAGCCTCCTCAAGACACAGAACTGCCCCCCACCAACCTTCTTTAGCCCCACAGGTCTGTATTTGCGTCAACTGATAGTTGCAGCCTCTCGTGATTTTTGCAACCTGGCTGGTTGGGAATCTGGTTCTGGGCTGTTCACACAGGAGGGGTCCTGCCCTGTCAGAATATGTCAAAATATGTATAGCTTTATTCCATGAACACTTCCACCAGCAATCCAACCAATAACCTGTACCTCAGTACAGACACAGAGCTGTAGTAAGAGTCTGCAGGAGCCTGGCTTTGCACCCACAATCCAGTGATCGTGAGTACAATGCTTTGCAGGCTCCTATTTTTTTTGGGAAAGTTGGACTTAGCCTTTAACCACTTCAGCCCTGGAAGAATTTACCCCCTTCCTGACCAGGCCATTTTTTGCGATACGGCACTGCGTTGCTTTAACTGACAATTGCGCCGTTATGCAACCCAAACAAAATGTACATCCTTTTCTTCCCACAAATAGAGCTTTCTTTTGGTGGTATTTGATCACCTCTGCGTTTTTTTATTTTTTGCGCTATAAACAAAAGAAGAGCAACAATTTTGAAAAAAACACAGTATTTTTTACTTTTTGCTATAATAAATGAAAATGAAAAAAAATCAAAAAAAATCAGTTTAGGCCAATATTTATTCTTCTACATATTTTTGTTAAAAAATAAAATAAAAATAAAAACGCAATAAGCGTATATATTGAGTGGTTTGCGCAAAAGTTATAGAGTCTACAATATAGGGAATAGATTTATGGCATTTTTAATATATATATATATATATATATATCTATATATAGATATATCTATATATATATATATATATATACAGTGGGGATCGAAAGTTTGGGCACCCCAGGTAAAAATGTGTATTAATGTGCATAACGAAGCCAAGGAAAGATAGAAAAATCTCCAAATGGCATCAAATTACAGATTAGACATTCTTATAATATGTCAAAAAAAGTTAGATTTTATTTCCATCATTTACACTTTCAAAATTACAGAAAACAAAAAAATGGCGTCTGCAAAAGTTTGGGCACCCTGCAGAATTTATAGCATGCACTGCCCCCTTTGCAAAGCTGAGACCTGCCAGTGTCATGGATTGTTCTCAATCATCGTCTGGGAAGACCAGGTGATGTCAATCTCAAAGGTTTTAAATGGCCAGACTCATCTGACCTTGCCCCAACAATCAGCACCATGGGTTCTTCTAAGCAGTTGTCTAGAAAACTGAAACTGAAAATTGTTGACGCTCACAAAGCTGGAGAAGGCTATAAGAAGATAGCAAAGCATTTTCAGATGTCAATATCCTCTGTTCGGAATGTAATTAAGAAATGGCAGTCATCAGGAACAGTGGAAGTTAAAGCAAGATCTGGAAGACCAAGAAAAATATCAGACAGAACAGCTTGCAGGATTGTGAGAAAAGCAATTCAAAACCCACGTTTGACTGCACGATCATTCCAGAAAGATCTGGCAGACACTGGAGTTGTGGTACATTATTCCACTATAAAGAGATACTTGTACAAATATGGTCTTCATGGAAGAGTCATCAGAAGAAAACCTCTCCTACGTCCTCACCACAAAAATCAGCATTTGAACTTTGCAAATGAACATATAGACAAGCCTGAGGCATTTTGGAAACAAGTTCTGTGGACCGATGAGGTTAAAATAGAACTTTTTGGCCGGAATGAGCAAAGGTACGTTTGGAGAAGAAAGGGCACAGAATTTAATAAAAAGAACCTCTGTCCAACTGTTAAGCATGGGGTGGATCAATCATTGGGGTTGTATTGTAGCCAGTGGCACAGGGAACATTTCACGAGTAGAAGGAAAAATGGATTCAATAAAATTTCAGCAAATTTTGGATGGTAACTTGATGCCATCTGTGAAAAAGCTGAAGTTAAAGAGAGGATGGCTTCTACAAATGGATAATGATCCTAAACACACCTCAAAATACACGGGGGATTACATCAAGAGGCGTAAACTGAAGGTTTTGCCATGGCCTTCACAATCTCCTGACCTCAATATTATTGAAAATCTATGGATAGACCTTAAAAGAGCAGTGCGTGACAGACAGCCTAGAAATTTCAAAGAACTGGAAGACTTTTGTAAGGAAGAATGGACAAAGATACCTCAAACAAGAATTGAAAGACTCTTGGCTGGCTACAAAAAGCGTTTACAAGCTGTGATACTTGCCAAAAGGGGCAGTACAAGATTTTAACTCTGCAGGGTGCCCAAACTTTTGCAGACGCCATTTTTTTGTTTTCTGTAATTCTGAAAGTGTAAATGATGAAAATAAAATCTAACTTTTTTTGACATATTTGATGCCATTTGAAGATTTTTCCATCTTTCCTTGGCTTCGTTATGCACATTAATACACATTTTTACCTGGGGTGCCCAAACTTTCGATCCCCACTGTATCTATATATATATTTTTTTTACTAGTAATGGCGGCAATCAGCGATTTTTATTGGGACTGCAACATTGCGGCAGACAGATTAGACACTTTGACACTTTTTTGGGACCATTGACATTTATATAGCCATCAGAGCTATAAATAGCCACTGATTACTGTATAAATGTCAGTGGCAGGGAAGGGGTTAACACTAGGGGGCGATCAAGGAGTTCAGTGTGTGTTCCCAAGGTGTGTTCTAACTGTGAGCAGATAGGAATGACTGGGGGAGGATACAGATCGTTGTTCCTACTTAGTAGGAACACAAATGCCTGCTCCTGCTCTCGTGCACGCAAATGCGGGTGGACTGTGGCGATTTAGCCCGCCGACCACGCGCATCGGGGCCTGCTATAGCTCTTAAGGGACTCAACTTATTTATAAACGGCAATTTGTGCAGGAGAGCCATTCTGCCGCCGTATATATACAGGAGCCGGTTGGGAAGCGTTTTTTTTTTCTACAACAAGATTCCAAAGAGTTTATCATGTGGTGAAAGTGGGTTTACTTTATCCTTTTTATCCTTAATTTGTAATGCAGCCCACTCCCTGCCTCCATTCCTGGCTAAGGAAGAATGATGTGTATTTTCAATTACCGTATTTATTGGCGTATAAGACGCACCTTCATTTTAAGAGGGAAGTTTCAGGGAAAAAACTTACATTTTAAATAAAGAACTTTGAAGCAAAATAAGAGTCACAGTCCATCAATGCTGCCTGATCATTGCCCACCTGCAGCCTCACCATTGCCAATTAATGCAGCATGAAAAGTGCCCATCAGCAGCTTCTACATTCCCCATTAACGTAGCCTCACCATTGCAAATGAATGCAGCCTGCACATTGGCCATCTGCAGCCTCGCCAGTGCCGGATTACACAGCACCGCGATTTCCTGTGTACCGGCGATCAGTCACACACAGTCCCGCCTCCTGTGATACAGTGGTCCAATGCTGACCAGGAGGCGGGACTGTGCGTGACTGAGTGCCGGGTACACAGGAGATTGCGGCTGTGTATAATCCCCCAGCGCTCGGCACTCCTCTTCCCTCAGAGACAACAGGAATCAGCGTATAACACGCATACACGATTTCCCTCTGATTTTCAGGTGGAAAAAGTGTGCGTTATACGCCAATAAATACGGTACTTACAGTGCTGTCCCCTTAACGCAGTGTTTCTCAAATCCAGTCCTCAAGGCGCCCGACATGTTTTCAGGCTTTCCATTATTTTTCACTGCCGTTTCATCTGAGGGAAATCCTGAAAACATGACCTGTTGGGGCGCCTTGAGGACTGGAGTTGAAAAAACACTGCCTTAACGTATCCTTCATAAATCATATATCTCTTTTAGCTAATACACCATGTTTATAATGTCAGAAAAACCTATTATCCTATATCCAATTTTAACATAAATTGCATCAATGGTATGTTATAACTTTTTTTCCTTAAAACAGGTCAACACATCAATAGTGATAACAGTCCAATCCTCTCGTGATTGGTGCAAGGATTAAAAATCAATAGTCCACCAGTGCTGTGTCAAACTCGTACATCCAATGGTGCTTCAATACAGTGCTCCGTGACCCCCAATGCTTCCGGACTCACCAGAGCTTGTGGACCCCTAGCCGTACAGCCAAATGGGTCTGCCTCGCTTTTGGATACACCCTTCCCAGGTCTTTGGATGTAGTTATGATCCTTTGCCACCCTTTCTCTGCACTCCACCTTTAAATATTGTTCCTCAACTCAACATATATCAGAGGGACAGACGAGGGAAAGATACCATAGTGTAGTAACATTTAAAAAAACAATATTCCATTGCACTCACTTGCATATAACAGGTAAAGGCATGCAAGACCCAGAAGCGCCCCCACAGCATATGCTCCACTGGCCAGATGTGATGTCACCGGAAAGCCCCGCCCAATGCGTTTCACTGACAAATAGGTGTTCTCAAGAACAGTCTCTACAACACTTTTTTGAACAGCAGCAGTCTCTACAATATTATATTTACACATTGATATAGCATTTAGTTTATTAAGGAAGAATGATGTGTTACCCTGCTCCTGCAGCCTCCTGGGATTTCAATGTCACATTCCTACAGGCAAGAAAGAAAGGGTTTGGAACTTTAAATGAGTTAGATCTAGCATGGCTAAAAGATGAGTCAATGTAAGAAGACATATCCCTAAAGGTATCTGTTTGGAGAAAGAATCTTCCACTGCATTATTAGGGACCAACTGCAAGATCCAAGAAGAGACAGCCTGGTCTCAATGAAGAAAAATGGAGTGGTAGATCACTGAAAAACAATGCTGGATTTGCTGTACACTATGCATAATGCCGAGTGTGTTTATTCAGGATAACTCAGAAAAAAAAGGTGAGAGTACTGAGGAAAAAAAAAATTGAATGTGGTTGGCGACTCAAGGAAACTACTATGAGGCCTATAAATACCAGGATTCCGGAACGTAAGACCAAATAAACTGCAGAAGCTGTTTTTGGGAATACCTCTCCTGCTTTACTAATAAGTTATCGAAAAGAGTTCCTGGGACTTAACAGTGACAGCTGGTTATTATTCATAAAAAAAAAAAATCTTAACAACAGTGTAAGCACCTCAATTCTGTTTTTATTTTGGCTTCCTATAATGTCTTCTATAGTAACATTAGGAGGAGGGTCAACGGTATGAAAATAAGCTGTCTAACACTGGCAACATTACTGCAAGGAGAGAGAGAATACAGCAGTTAGATCATCTACATCTTGATATCTTTCTTAATATTTATTCATTTGCCATAGAGGAATCTACATTAACTCATGCTTGGAAAGCGCATTTACCTTTTATGCCCCATTCACATATCACTTGGTGGGAACACAGGTTCCCGCTTAGCGATTTAAATACTGCAATTCACATGCAGAATGAGTGATTGTCGATCCAAAAAAGCACAGGGACCAAATCTTGGCCCTGAGCCATCTACAATCGTGTCTACAATCGAACAACAATCACAGCAACATTGTGCCACGTTTGGGGTGCCATTCAGGATAAATGCTACCCACACGCACGTGCGTTTTGCCGCAATTTGGATTCATGGGCAGTATCGCAGTGATTCCGAACTGTGCACAGGGCCTTCAAGTGTATAAAAACGCTATCAATTAATGTTTCCTTTTTGGTTTCATTTGGTTTAATATACCATGAAAAGCGGTTTGCCATGTCCGTTCAAAAAGTGCAAAAAAATACCTGCCAATTCTGCCAGAATTTGTGTTAGTTGATAACTTCCTGTGCCCTACAGAACTTCCCCTTTATATTATGGAGAAGAGAAGGGAAGGTGTAGTCTATTCCTGCCCTGAGGGCAGATAGGCTTCTAAATGCCACCTCTGGATACGGTAGCACAATGTGTATGTGTCCAGAAACCAGTGGTGGCTGATGGGTTCTTCTTTTAGGGGGGGGGGGGGGGCGGCAAACAAAAAACATCCCTCCCCGGTGGCATGGCACAGCACTGAAACAACCCCACGGTGGTCTGGCACTTGTGGTGTCCTCTCCTGGAGTGTGGGCAGCGGCCGCGGTGGCTCCGGTGTCCACCAAAGGGCTAGACATCCAAAAGGAACACCTAATGCTTTGGCCAATCAGGAAACAGGTCTCACAGACCTGCCTCCTGATTGGCGGGGAGGAACTTTAGTGTGAAAATAGCGAAAATTCATTCTCTATGGTCACACAACTGGGTGGCCTCGGAGCACAATTCTCTGCGCTCCGAGGCCACCCTTTTTTGAAGCCTATTAGAGCCTCTGGCTCTATACAGGTGCTTCAGAAAACACCCACTCCGCATTAAAATTCATGGTCTGGCGCCACTGATATGTAGATCATGGGGCGGACGCATGGATAGGGGAGGCGGCGCCCGTGCGCCCTCTATGGACGGGCCGCCACTGTCAGAAACACCAACAAACTTTCTGCTTCCAGGGCTGCTTAGAGTCCTTATTGCAAGTGAAGGCTCTCAGCTGCAGAGGAAGCCATACATTTTGTATAGGGCAGAAACCTGGCTGCACCGTTGCTGGCCATGACTATTCGCACACTTTGGGTTGATTTACTAAGGGCCAATTCACAGTAGTCTGACAAGCGCTCCAACTTCGAGAGCACAAGTCACATGACATATCAAAATCAATGGTTCCCTATGAGAGCGGTCTTAACTGGACCTACTCGTGTAGGTCAGACCTTTGAAAAGGTTCCTGCACTACTTTGGTCTGTCTTGGGTGCTATTTCAACCCATTGAATTTAATTGAAGTCACATCCAAGTCGAACCAGCATCTTAACTGATCCAAGTTGTGACATGTGGCTTGTGCTCAGAGGAATGTTAGCTTTGCAAAATGTATTGAAAAAAAAAGACAGCGTGGAGGGCCCCCCAAGACCATAACAGACCCTTCGGTCTGGTGTAGATTTTGAGGGGAAACCCCATGCCAAAAAAAAAAAAAACGCGTGCCTCCATCCCCCCAAAATTCACGCCAGACCCTTATCAGCGCATGCAGCCTGGCAGGCCAGGAAAGGGGGGCGAGCAAGCACCCCCCCCATACCATACCAGGCCACATGCCCTCAACAAGGGTCTCTTCCTCACAACCCTGGGCTGTGGTTGTGGGGGTCTGCGGTCAGGGGGCTCATCGGAATCTGGAAGCCCCCCATTGAATCCGCCCCCTTGTGAGGCCATGGACCCATCATGCCTGGGTCTGTGACGTCTGGTATGGTCTTTTCAATTTTGGCGTGGGGTTCCCCCTCAAGATCCATGCCTGGTATGGATTGTTTTTGATTTTTTTATTTGGCGGGAGGTTTCATCCATACCAGAAGCAAAGGTATTGTTTTGATTGGTCAAAGGACAAGTCGCAATCAGTCGGATCAAAATTGAATCCCGTTCATTGAAGTCACAGGGAAGTCTGATTTGAAGTTGTAGGGGAAAGTCGAAATGAAAGTCGTGCGATCTTCATGTCAGATCAGTGTGAACAGAGCCCAAGACCCCATACACACTATTAGATTTTCTGCAGATTTTTATATTCAGATTTACCAAAACCATATAATATGAGGTCAAACCTTAAGAGTTTCAATTTGTATGCAATCAGGCAGGCCCTTGCACTACATAGTTTTGGTAAATCTGAAGACAAAAATCTGCAGAAAATCTAATAGTGTGTATGAGGTCTAAGGACTCGTACACACGGATTGATTGTTGGGCGTCCGAGCGTCTGATGTTTGTAAGCGCTTGTGCAGGATTTTGTCCAGCATACTAACTCTCCGCAAATTGTCGTTTGACAAACACAAACGTAATGACGTACTATGAGAGTATAAAGTTATAAGTATAAGTTAATTTCTCAAGCACCACCCTTTGGGCCCCTAATTTCTTGTTAGTAGAAGTTAGTATAAGTATGGCGTTTATTTGCGAATTTCAGATAGTACAAAACAAATGCCTTTTAAAATATGTATGTCATAACTACATCCGTATCACCAGCAAAGCAGCTTCATTATTATCCCATTAAAGAAGAAGGGAATGTGCACTGCATTTCAACATTTCATTAGCTGCCGCGTCACAAATGTTCACATCCGACAAAAAATGTATAGCCTGCACATTCAACTTTTGTCTGATGAAAAAGTCAAATCAGCACCGTACTAACGATCCGAAAAATCCGCAGACAGCTCGTCTTAAGACTTTTCCTTTCTGATTTTCGTACCGTGTGTATGAGGCCTAAAGCTGGATACACACTATAATTTTCTGTAGATTTTTTTCCTTTAGATTTACCAAAACCATAAAATATGAGGTCAAACCTTAACCTTTCACACTACCACGACTTCAAAGTCACGTGATTTTCCCGCAATTTCAGGGAATGCCTGTGTAACTCTCATCAAAGTCTAAGGCCCCTTTCACACTTGTCCCATGATTTGGGACTGCAAAGTCACATGACAAGTCGTACCCCATGATTTCCAATGACAACAATTCATATTAGTATGACTTCAAGTCGTGCCAACTTCAAAGTAGTCCCTGCACTACTTTGGTCCGACTTTGATCCTACTTTAGCCCATTGAAAATCACTGAAGTCGGATCAAAGTCGGATCGCTGTATTAACGGATCCGACTTTGGCATGCCTGCTCTGATGATCTTGAAGGGAAACTCCATGCCAAATTGAAAAAAAAAAACGCCATTGGGTTCCCCCTTCAAGATCATACCAGGCCCTTGGGTCTGGTATGGATTTTCAGGGGAACCCCCATGCCGAAAAAACAACGTGGGGGTCCCCCCCCTAAGATCCATACCAGACCCATATCCGAGTACACCTGCAGGTCAGGAACAGGGGTGGGGACAAGCGAGCGACCCCCTCCTGAACTGTACCAGGCTGCATGCCCTCAACATGGGGGGTGGGTGCTTTGGGGGCACTGCACCCCCCACCCTAAAGCACTTTGTCCCCATGTTAATGAGGACAAGGGCCTCTTTCCAACAACCCTGGCCTCTTTCCAACAACCCTGGCCTTTGGTTGTTGGGGTCTGCAGGTGGGGAGCTTATCGGAATCTGGAAGCCCCCTTTAACAAGGTCCAGGCCCCTGCCCAAAAGCACCCACCCCCCATGCATGAGGGCATGCGGCCTGGTACGGTTCGGGGGGAGCGCTCGCTCATCCCCACCCCCTTTCCTGACCTGCCGGGCTGTGTGCTCGCATAAGGGTGTGGTATGGATTTTGGGTGGACCCTTAAAATGCATGCCAGACTGAAGGACCTGGTATGTTCTTGGAGGGGGGATCCATGCCGTTTTTTTTTTTTTAATTAGCGTGGAGTTCCCCCTAAAGATTCATATCCAACACAGTGCCTGGTATTGTTGGGGATCAAAGTCGGATCCCTGTTCATTGAAGTCAGACTTCAAGTCGCAGGGCACTGTCTTGTCAAATCGTCCAAATTTACGGTGGCACAAGTGTAAATGGGGCCTTAGGCTGCATTCACACCTGAGCGTTTCAAAGTTGCGCGTTTTTACCGTGATTTTACCACGTTTTGCCCGCGATTTTGCTACGTTTTAACCGCAATTCTGTTCAGGTCACCAATGTAAAAGACAGAAAAACGCCTGTAATCTGCCCCAAAGAAGCTCATGTTCTTTTTTGAGTTCAGGGCGTTTTTCAGGCGTCTTGCTTTAGGTGACAAAACTCACAGATGTGAACAGGTGCCATTGAAATGAATGGGATTTTGCTTGTTGGTTGTTTTCAGGCGTTTTATGAGATGAAAACGCTCAGGTGTGAATGCAGCCTAAAGCCTCGTACACACGATCAGATTTTTGCCAGGGAATTGTGTGGTGACAGACTGACTAAAATCGAATCGTTTGTACGCTCCATCAGACAATTGTTGTCCAACTTTCGGCCAACAAATGTTGGATGGCAGGCTAGTAAATTTTCAGCGGACAGCGGTCTGTTGTCAGATTTTCCTATCATGTGTACACAAGTCCGTCACACAAAAGTCCAAAGTACAAACACACATGCTCAGAATCAATGCTCACCAAACACGACATTAGCACAAGGTGCCCAAAGGGTGGCGCTCAAGAGCTGAAATTCCACGTAGTACGTCACTACGTTCGTGTTTGTTGGCCAACAATTGTGTGCTGTTAGTATGCAAGGCAAGTTCCTGGCACACTTCGGAAAAAAGTCTGACGCTCGGTTGGCTAAAAATCCAATCGTGTGTACGAGGCTAGAGTTTCAATTTGTATGCAATCAGGCCGGTCCTTGCACTACATCGTTTTGGTAAATCTAAAGGAAATCAGACGACAACAGTTGTATAGTGTGTATGGGGTAAACATGTGGTGCAACTGTGCATGGTAGCCAATCAGCTTTTAACTTCAGCTTGTTCAATTAAGTTTAAACAAAAAATAAAAATAAAATAAAAAATCTGGAAGCTGATTGGTTTCTATGCAGAGCTGCACCAGATTTTGCACTCTCCAGTTTTAGTAAATCAACCCCAGTGTGTGCATATAGCTAGTTTCTCCGATGGCAAGAATCGCTGATTGTCACTAACAGCCACCCAAGTAAATAAAGCCTAGGGTAGCAAATGTGTTAGGGGCAGGATAATCTGGAGGGAGGTGGCACTTTTCAGAGACACTAAGGTTGATTTACTAAAACTGGAGAGTGCAAAATCTGGTGCAGCTGTGCATGGTAGCCAATCAGCTTCTAAGGCTCCTTTCACACCGGGGCGTTTTTCATGCGCCTGTTCACCGCATGAAAAAATCCGGCCCCTTTAACTCCAGTGTGAAAGCCGGCGGGCTTTCACACTGGAGCGGTGCGCTAGCAGGATGACAAAAAAAGTCCTGCTAGCAGCATCTTTGGCGCGGGATAGGAGCGGTGTGTACACCGCTCCTATACCGCTCCTTCCCATTGATTAGAATGGGACACCGCGGTAAAACCGCGGCAATACCGCCGCAAAGCGCCGCTACGGCGGCGCTCTGCGGGGGGTGTTTAAACCCTTTTTCGGCCGCTTGCGGGGGGTAAAACCGCACCGCGAGCGGCCGAAAACCACGGTGAAAACGACGGTAAAGCAGCGCTAAATATAGCGCTGCTTTACCGTCACCGCGGCTCACCGCCCCAGTGTGAAAGGGGCCTAACTTCAGCTTGTTCAATTAAGTGTTGACAAAAAACCTGGAAGCTAATTGGTTTCAATGCAGAGCTGCACCACATTTTGCACTCTTCAGTTTTAGGAAATCAACCCACTGTCACAATGCCCTGGGCAAGGTGTCAGAGTCTCTTTACCTTTGGGATGCATTAAGCCTCATACACATGTTCAGACTTTGTAAAAACTTTCCCGTGGATTTTTGTACAAAGGGCGTCGGCCCTGAACTTGTATTGCATACACACGGCAGGACTTTTTCAGCCAACTTTCACCAATTCACCTGTTTTTTCTGCTCTTTACCGCCACCTTTGGTCAACTTCTGTATTGTTGTCTGATCTTTTGCATTGGTTCTGAGCATGCGTGTTTGTACTTTGTACAAAAGTCCTATGGTTTTTTGTACACACGATCGGGCTTTTCTCCATTGGACTTTTGTTGCCGGAAAGTTTGTCCGTTCGCACAGCCAACAAAAGTCCGATGAAAACCAGAAAAGTTTGTCCGATGTGGCGTACACACGGTCGGATGTTGCCTTAAAACAGCTAATTTGCATGTTTGTTGTCAAAAAGTCAGATCGTGTGTATGGGCCTTAAGAAAGACAAGCAACTCTCCAATCAATGGTAGCTCCACTGCAGCTTAATAGATTGGGATCATCTGACTGATTGGGAACCCATTCCCCACCAAGACTGCCCAGCTAGAAGGTGTGACAAGATTCCCAAAATATATCTGATAAACCCACCACCACCATGAATGGGCATCAAGATGTAGTATCTTTGCATAAGTTCTCAGCACCGCTTACCTGCAGTAGGTAGAAAGATATATAATTTTCCTGTCTGAATTACATATTTGTTTTATTGCAGGGATATTATCCAGAGTTCTATTACCCTCTGCAAAAACCTGAGTTTGTTAATAATGGCAAAGTATAAATGTTTTTCAGACAGACTAATAACTATGCTTTCACAATTTTTTATATAAAAATTAAATTAAGAATTAATTTTATTAGTAACACATTTGGATTATTAAAGCGATATAAAAATCCAAAACCAAAAATTTAATATATTGCAGCTTACCAATTCTTAGATGTGACGGCTGCAATCATTTTCTTTTTTTTGGGGCTTTTTTCCTTCTCTTATCATCTGCTGATCTGGCCAGTAACACACCTCCTGTATTAGAGTGCCCCAGCTCTGCATGAAGAAGTACATGGAGCACCTATGGACGGTAGCATTATAAGTCTGGGTGGAATGGGAATGTTAGATGTACAAGCAGATTTAGATACATTAACAAATTGAAGTCAAACTTCAGCTCACACTGCAGTTACAGTAACATTTTTTTTTTTCTTCTAGGATAAAGGTTCTACCTGAATAAACAAAAGCTGATCATTGTAAGTTTCCTGTCAATGTTAAATTTTTTGTTTTAAATATTTTTTATTGAAAAAAATTTTTCACATATACAAAAAAACAAGCAAGAAAAAAAAAAAATAACATTCCACGTTTTTACAAAGTCCCATATATATCTATATATACGTACACATACATAGGACTTATACATAAATATTTACATAACAAATAAATAGACACACAGCAAAGAAGAGAAAAAAAAAACACAATCAACAAAGCACATGGATCAGTCTCAGTATATTTTTCGTAGAAAAAACTAATAGTAGTAGTCCCCCATCTTCCTGATTTAATTCTTTACTCCGTCTAACTTTATTCAAGCAATATTTTATGTAGTATTCCTTTTTCCTTCCCACCCCCCCTGGGTAGTTAACCACCCCCAATTCCCCCCAGTCCACCCCTCCTCACCACTCCCGTAGTTCCCCAGCGTGTCGTACCTACATATATACACACACCACACCCTATGCCCTTTATGGAGAAGGTATAGATGGGGATACTATCCCGCTCCTACTGTGGTATTGTGTGGCAATAGGTCCGTATATCTATTTTAGAAATTCTCTAAGTGGTCCTTATTCCAAAAAAAAAAAAAAAAAAGAAATAGTGAAAAAGGTATAGGAGGGGATACTACCCACCTCCTACTTGTGGTATTATGTGGAGGTAAGCCCCTACGTCTATTTTAGTGACTCTCTAGGTGATCCTTATTCCAAAAGTGAAATGGAAAAAGGAGAGAAAAAAAAAAAAAAAAAAAAAAAAAAAAAGTGAAAAAGCTGTGGAAGGGGACTCTGCCTACTTCCTACATGTGATATTATGTGGCCGTAGGCCCCTACATCTATTTTAGTGATTCTAAGTAATCCTTGTTCCAAAGGTTAAGAAAAAAAAAAAAGTATGGAAGGGGATACTACCTGCTTCCTACATGTGATATTGTGTGGCAATAAGCCCCTACATCAATTTTAGTGACTCCCTAAGTGATCCTTATTCCAAAAGTGAAGAAAGGGGATGGCAATAATGTTAAATTTTTTGTCTTAACATTCTAACTACTACAGTTGCAGGACAGCTTGTTCTGTTGAAAAACAACAGACTTACCCGCTGGATCACTAGATGAAAATAACGGAAAGAAAGCCTAAAAAAAGAAAAAAGAATGCAGGCATCACATCTAAGAATGTTTGCTTTTGGGTTCAACACCGCTTTAATTCCTTGAGATATGTATACTTACCCATATATTTCATTAAGGCCTGTTTAAGAGGGTGTTGTTAACAAATGCTACCTTTTCCATTCAAAGGCAACACTGCTTAAATGTCGTGTTTTCAAGCACTAATCACAGCATAACATTGCATTTCACCTGCTTGCCTTCTCAAAAGGACATGCCATCATGGGCGTCCGCAGAACTTTTTCAGGGGGGGCATCATTTTAGGGTCACCCATGCACCGCCCCTTTTCGACAATGTCATTATCACATTATAATGGTCAGAGATTGCAGACATAGTACATTCCCTAGGATAAGTAATGGATAATGGCCAACAGGCCCTCTTACCAGACCCAGGGAAACTACAGCAGTGATCCCTCCAGCTGGATGATCGCTCACTCTGGGTTCCCCGGGGGCGACTCTGGTCAGTAGTGTGGCATGTCGGTACCCTGGTAGTGGCTCAGTCTTTCTCTGGTGGTGCTGAGCAGCGTGGCTCTCTCTGGTGGCACTGGGAAGTGTGGCTTTATCTCTGGTGGCGATGGGCAGCGTGGCTCTCTCTCACTGGCTTCTGCCCAGCACACTCCTCGTTCTTTGTCCTGTAGCATTCTCCCCTCAGCTTTTTTCCAGGCTGCCATCTCTCAATGTCTCTCTTGATCGAGCTGTAACCTCCTCCCCGTGGAAAATGGGGCCGCCAATCTTTGGGACTACATGTCCCATGATGCTCTCCTCTCCTAGTCTCCTTTCATTGGCCCTCAGTTGGGGAAGGAACTAAGTGGGCAGAAAGCTGGGCGGAGAACCTGGTGAGCGCCACTGTCTCTTCTCCCTGACAGGAGAAAGGGAGGGCGAGCAGGTGCCACTGGCGGGTGGCACCTGGGTGTGGGCAAGAGGCAACTGTACTGAATTTAAGATCCGATCCCTGATTCCAGGGGGGGCACTTGACCCTCCTTGCCCCTACCTGCGGACGCCCATGCCTGCCATATTCAAATAATTGCAATGCAAAGCAGGTCAAAATGCAGCTTAAAGCTGGCCATACACTGTTTGTTTTTTGTTTTTTTTTAATCTTTATTTATTTATTTAGTGCTTTACAACATCACTTCCCAAAGTGTAGATTCAGCTAACATGGATTATAGAAAACACTGATGTATATTTTACATAAGCTGAGTATAACAAAAGAAAGAAATGGTCTGGTGTCACTCGTAAGACACCTCCGTCCTAATAATTTACAACAAAACACAGAAAGGTCACCCTGGGACTTTAAATGAGGTGAATACGGTTAGCCAATGAACATAACAAGAGTAAATACAGTCTCAAGATTTATACTAAAACATCACACATACATAAAGTAAGTGAAAGTGACCTCCGCGCTGTATTAGTGGATGGTGGAATGCAATATTCCAACCGTGTGCAGATAATAAATATTAATAAATAAATGTTAATAAGTGCATGTGCATAAATATCCCATATATAGTAAAACGTAAAAGAAGTAGATCTAAGGTGTGTTATCCAATAGAGATACAATCTTCCTTGGAGTGTAAAGCAGCCAAATCTAATAGTGTTCACAAACACATAGACAAATATATAAAATAAAGTGATCTAGCGCATAAATACAAACACCCTCTTACACATATAAAAAATGTGTCACCACTAGTGATGGTGGATCTCTAAAAGAGATAAAGTACAATTGATGTGATAAAAAATATATAAATGAATATAAAAATCAATCAATACACATAAAAGTTCAGATATTGCTGGAACAGCCAATAAATGGCGAATAGTTCAGGAAAAAAGTCTCCAATATAATATAGAGCTAAATAAGCAGTAAAGTCAATGGGTCACCCTGAAAATAGCCTTGAGGGGATGCACCAAGTGTAGATTCTATAATGGATAGTCCCTTAATCGGTATCCACAGTATGCGAAAGAAAACTGTCAGCAGAGCATGGTATATGACATCCAAAAATGGGCTATCTAGCCTCTCACCTCATAGATTCTTTATTCAGCGTGTAGTCAGAGACAACTCGATTCTCCTTTGCTTTTGAGATCTATCCCCGTTTGGAGGAGCCTTGTCCCGGTATACTGTATTCAACGCCGTTTCTTGGGTCACTGTCCTCTAGCCCAACAGGCTAGATCTTCTGATCTCAGGAGAGCTGCAGCACATGAAAGAGCACAGGCCTAAAAGTGGAGCCAGTGGATCCTGAGGTCACAGTACAGAGTGCCCATATCTACCCATCCCAAGCCTGTTGGGCTAGAGGACAGTGACCCAAGAAACGGCGTTGAATACAGTATACCGGGACAAGGCTCCTCCAAACGGGGATAGATCTCAAAAGCAAAGGAGAATCGAGTTGTCTCTGACTACACGCTGAATAAAGAATCTATGAGGTGAGAGGCTAGATAGCCCATCTTTGGATGTCATATACCATGCTCTGCTGACAGTTTTCTTTCGCATACTGTGGATACCGATTAAGGGACTATCCATTATAGAATCTACACTTGGTGCATCCCCTCAAGGCTATTTTCAGGGTGACCCATTGACTTTACTGCTTATTTAGCTCTATATTATATTGGAGACTTTTTTCCTGAACTATTCGCCATTTATTGGCTGTTCCAGCAATATCTGAACTTTTATGTGTATTGATTGATTTTTATATTCATTTATATATTTTTTATCACATCAATTGTACTTTATCTCTTTTAGAGATCCACCATCACTAGTGGTGACACATTTTTTATATGTGTAAGAGGGTGTTTGTATTTATGCGCTAGATCACTTTATTTTATATCACACATACATAACAGAATAAATGCCTAGCCGATGAGATGGTACATACAGTATAAAAATTGTCATTGCACGTACAATAATATATAAAATATAAAATACCGTATACACAAGCATCTATAATAACCCTACGCGTTTCGTGAGACAAGGTTCACTTCTTCAGGGGTGGATGCGTGTGTTAGTATATCTAGAGTAAAAAAAAAAAAAGGTATATGCACAGTGACGGAAGGGCCAGTGGAACCCAGAATTCCTTGGGAAGGTTGGGAAACCCTTGTTTCAGCTCCCCATGCACCTCCTATGTCTTAGTCACCCTGTGTCTCTAATAGGGGAACAGGGTGACCAAGAACCCCAATCTGATCTGTACTAATCGGACTCACTGTACAACCACACTGGAATGTTGTGTATATATATATATGGTATATTGTCTCATTTTGTTGTGTACTCTTTGCTGGGTTGTTTGGGGTGTGGCTGTATTCCACTGTTCTATTGTGTCTGTCTGCATTGGATATTATGGGATGTGTAAGTGTGTTTGCTGTGAGGGGGAGGGAGGGAGATTGCTCCAACAGCTCTCCCTGCTGATTGGACGGTCTTCTCCACCCAAAATACAAAAGGGGGGATTGTCCTGAGTATTACCTGTGTACCTGTGTTTTCAATAAACAGTTTATGTTGAGCAACCAAATGTTATATTGTCGTGTTTGTGGTTGCCAGCAGTTGGAATATCTGATATCTATATTCAGACTGGGAGGAAGCGGTATATGACGGAAGCACTCAAGCCTAGCAGTGGGATGGTTCCATTACATGCACAATGATGATAATTATGGCAGATGGTCAGAGGGGTCTAGAGAAAGAGACCCCATACTCACAAATCGGCTAGGCCAGGTTGCCAAATGCTGGATGCCCAAACGACGGCAGCAACAGATGTCCAGCTAGGGAGCTGAGGTGGCGGGACCAAAACTGACCCCAATTGGGGCAACCGGAAGGCAGACATGGCATGGGTGGAAGTGTGTCACCCTATAGGTCTCACAATGTCCATGCTAAATGTCAACTAGAATATATATTCATTCATGCTGTTATGTATGTATGACATTTTTGAATAAATCTTGAGACTGTATCTACTCTTGTTATGTTCATTGGCTAACCGTATTCACCTCATTTAAAGTCCTAGAGCGACCTTTCTGTGTTTTGTTAGGCTGAGTATAACAATCCTTAGATCAAAAGTATGCAAACGGTAAGAAAACACGAGCAAGATTCACATGAGTGACACCAACTAATATGAAAACCTATTGGCTGCAGCAGCTGATCGATAAAAAATTTCCAATACGTCCCTTCAGCAAAAGTCGATCAAACTCTATTGAGCAGGGACAGCTACACAATAATCGAAATTGTGCCAGTCCCGCCTTAATTGGCCAAATTTTGATTAGTGTTTGGTTCCGCTTTATTTGTGTTGTAAAATGTTCCCTACGTTACAAATTTTTTAATGTATTATATACAGTGGTTTAGCGGTTATGCAGCACTTTTGACCTCAGTTTGAGTCCCAGCAAGGACACTACCTGCGTGGAGTTTGCATGTTTTCCCTGTGCTCCATACTCCTAAGACATGATGGTAGGTTAACTGGCTCCTAAGTTTGTCTTAGTATGTGAGTTAGGTCCCTTTCACACTGGGGCGGGAGTGGCGTCGGCGGTAAAGCAGCACTATATTTAGTGCTGCTTTACCGTCGTTTTTGCCACGGTATTCGGCCACTATCGGTGCGGTTTTAACCCCCGCTAGCGGACGAAAAAGGGCTGCAGCGGCGCTTTGCGGTGCTATTGTCGCGGTATTGCCGCGGTATTACCGCGGTGTCCCATTGATTTCAATGGGTAGGAGTGGTATAGGAGCGGTGAATATACCGCTCCTTCATCGCTCCAAAGATGCTGCTAGCAGGACTTTTTTGACCGTCCTGCTAGCGCACCGCTCCAGTGTGAAAGCCCGCCGGCTTTCACACTGGAGTGAATGGGGCCGGATTTTTTCAGGCGATGTACAGGCACTATTTTTAGCGCTATAGCGCCTGAAAAAGGCCCCAGTGTGAAAGGGGCCTTAGGGACCTTAGATTGTAAGCCCCTTGGGGCAGAGACTGATGTGAATCTACAATATGTAAAGCACTGTGGAAATTGTAGGCACTATAGAAATACCTGTAATAAAAAAAAAAAATCTTCTCATTTTGGTTTGATGACGTACTGCTAACTATAGACATTTTACTCACATATATGTGATCTACTGTTCATAGAGTAACATTGACATTCATTTGTACTCTTCTTTTTTTAATATGCAAAAAATATATAATGTATAAAAAAAACAAGTTATACTTCCTATATACGGATGTGCTTTTAATATATACATACACAATATGTACAGTATATGTTGCTTTGCTTTTGAATCTCTGAACATTTGTGGGTAAATCTGCCATCAGACCTATGTCAACCAAAATGTCAAGCCATCAAATGGCTGATGTCATAACTGATCACATGTGCATCATGGCAACTGCAGATCAAACAGAGGCTAAGATGGCAGCTTCCTTGGCTGTAAATGATAGGAGGGTTTAGTTCCACTTTAAGTCCAGTAAGCCATAGATACCAACTGGAATTGCCTTTTCTGAGACTAAACCAGTACAAAATGTATTCCATCTGGTTGATGTGGGTTACTGCAACTTGGCATTAAAACACGATAAGAACTATTTATTGCATTGCATGGGCATTTGTATGCTGCCCTTACTTCAAAACAGAAGTAGAGCTATAAAAATGATTACCTTTTGTTCAATGTGATTTTCTCAGTAAATCGTGCTCTGTTAAATATCTTCAGAAAACAGTTGTTTTCATAAAAGGATAAAATAAGGAATCTATTTTCTACCCTTTTCTAAACACAGTTTTATCACAAATAAACAATATGCAAAAAGACTTGATGGATTAAAGGAACAGTCCCTTGAAGGAAGCTTGTACAGAGATAAATATGTAGACATAAGCTGGCTATACACTAGTAGAACTCAGATCTTTTTATTTTATGAACATTCATTTCATTGTGGTGGTCGACATTTGTTTTTGACCACAGTGATGAGAAAATTCGAAGGAACGGGATTGGAATTTTTTCTTGAATTTCGAACAATGTGTGTGGTTTTTCATTTGGTTTTTCCATCCATTCCAAAATTGAATGTTACAAGCAAAACTAAATCTTGAACTACTTTTAAATGCACTGAGAATTTTCGTACACGTTTTTATAAAACGTTTTTTGTAGTGTCTAGCCAACTTTAGAACCCTGACCTCCCTCTTATAATACTAACAGCCTGTCTTTCGCTTGGTTTCAGGGCTTTTTAGACTGCTAACCCTGAACAAGCATACAACAGGTGAAGTCAGGGCCCCAGAGCTGCATACTTGTTCCACATCAGGACTCAGAAACACATTGCCATAGGATTAGCATGACAGCCAGGCTGAGGCAACCATTATTTTCATGGGAGGTTAACATTGGTAGTGAAGAAATGTCGTCATCAAAAGGAGGAGAGAGAAGCGCCAAGCCAATCCTTTAACCACATGCCGACCAGCTTGCGACGATGTACGTCCGCATAATGGCACAGCTGGGCAAATGGGCGTACAGGTACATCTTCTTTTAAATAACGGCATTGTGGGCACGCGCGTGCCTGCCGCGAACTCTGTGACCGTGCTTGCGGACTCGATGTCCGCCCGGGGGTCGCGATGGTGTCACGGAGCGGCAGAACGGGGAGATTTCCCTCTTCTGCCTAGTGACATGACAGGGATCTACTGCTCCCTGTGATCGGGAGCAGTGATCGCTGTCATGTTTTTGGAAGCCCATCCCCCCACAGTTAGAATCACTGCCTAGCACACACTTAACCCCTTGATCGCCCCCTAGCGTTTAACCCCTTCCCTGCAAGTGTAATTTACACAGTAATCAGTGCATTTCTATAGCACTGATCGCTGTATAAATGACAATGGTCCCAAAATAGTGTCTAAAGTGTCCGATGTGTCCGCCATAATGTTGCAGTCACGATAAAAATAGCAGATCGCCGTCATTACTAATAAAAAAAAATAAATTATTAATAAAAATGCCATAAATCTATCCCTTATTTTGTAGACACGATAACTTTTGCGCAAACCAATCAATATAATATACGCTTATTGCAATTTATTTAATTTTTTTTACCAAAAATATGTAGAAGAATACATATCGGCCTAAGCTGAGAAAGAAATTTGTTTTTTTTAATATTTTTAAGGGATATTTATTATAGGAAAAAGTAAAAAAATATTGCTTTTTTTCAAATTAGTCGCTCTTTTTTTGTTTATAGCGCAAAAAAAAAAAACTGCAGGGGTGATCAAATACCACCAAATGAAAGCTCTATTTGCGGGAAAAAAGGACGTCCATTTTGTTTTGGTGCAACGTCACATGACCGCGCAATTGTCAGTTAAAGCGACGCAGTGCCGTATCGCAAAAAATGCTCTGGTCAGGAAGGGGGTAAATCCTTCCAGGGCTGAAGTGGTTAAACAGCTTAGGAGTTTAATCAGGATATAGGTAAAATATGTTGGAGCACTTGCAGAGTGCTAGAGCGGGTGGGAGCTTCCACATGCAGCCTCAGTAAGCCATGAGGATTACAGAGGCTCCAGCTGCAGCTAACACACGGCACTCGTGGATCCCTCAATAGAGACTTCCAGTGTCCTTCTGTGCTCCTGTGACACTACACGTGGAAGCTCCCACCCGCTCTAGCACTCTGCAAGTGCTCCAACATGTTTTATACCTATATACTGAATACATTTCTATGCTGTTTAAAGGATTGGCTTGGCGCTTCTCTCTCCTCCTTTTGTTCACAGTTCCCCAGCCCGCGCCCAAAGCAGCCTCCCTCCCTTTACAGCATTCATTTTGAGACTTTTTTAGAGACTGTAATTATTAGGGGTTCATCCCCCAGAACTTTCAATCCACTCACCATTCACATGGTTGCACCTTCATGTATCAGCATGCAGATGTATGCCTTTTCATTAAAATTTTAAACTTTAATCTTTTTCATCAAATGGTTTAGCGCTGAACATAATACCAATATTATGTATGTGTTTCCAAGAAATGTCATCAGCAGTGCACTTTGACACTTGTCTGACGAAGGGGCCTTGCGTGGCTCTGAAGCGTTGCTGTATATGTTTACTATGTGTCCACGAAAATAAAGCTTTGGACCCTTTTGAGGAATTCTTGGTGTGCTGATGACATTTCTTCCCTGACTGTCTACAGTTTCCTGGCTGTGGTCATTAGAGCACCCAGCATTAGACATGTGCGATTAGCTTCGTATGAATCGAAAATTTGTCCAAATTTCATGAAATTTGTACGAATCCGAAATACTAATTGTTATGCATACGAATTTTGCACGAAATACGAAATTTCGTATACGAACTTTGGATCCAAATTCCGTTACAACAGAATCGGACAGAATGTACGTTAACTATGATTATTCGTTATGATGAAGTTAAAAAACCAAGGAAGTCAACAGAGCACAGGGATGGTGGAAGCCCCTCATAATGATAAATTCATCATAAGGAACATTCATAATTGTTGCGAAAAGTTTATGAAAATTCGTATTTCGTACGAATCAAATTGAATTTTGGACACGAATTCCGAAATACTCATTTTTTTTTTTTTAATACGAAACCGAACGAAACAAAACAAATTTATTGACGGCGCACATGTCTACCCAGCATTACTGAACAGTCAAAAACATGTGCATGGGGAATATTGCGCTTGGACTTGTTAACAATGGTAGTCTACTTCTAGAACCAATATGTTATTTTTAGAATGTGGGATGTGTGCTTCAGATATAAATATTCCCTAGCTCTTGCTTAGATATTAGAAGTGAATAAAGGGTCAGTGATCTTAGGGTGGCTTTAGGTAACAACTTTTTTTAAATTTAAATCCTGACTGCCTTACAGTCATTAATAGAGAGGGTTCAGATGTCTATATACCAATATACGATTATTAGATGGCACCTAGATGGGTTTTCTAAGGATAGGGTGGGATGGAGGCATCAATATATGGTGATTTCATGAGTATACATGCAGTGAGTTGTTGACATGATGTGTTTTCTGTGTTTAAATCTGTATATACAGGCATACCCCACTTTAAAGTACACAATTGGGTTTATTTACTAAAGCTGTAAAGTGCATACTCAACTAGATGGCTGCAGCATCAGTCCGAGCGTCAGCTGTGCCCTGCCGGCTCTACACTGAGAATTGAGCAATCGCTCAGTTCTTGGGTCTACTCTGAGCAGAGAGCGGTGGCTGTCAGTCACTGCTTTGTGCTCTGCCCCTTCAGTGTTCACTGGAGCACTGCACTATGGAGGGGGCAGGAGCTGCTGGCTCCGGATCTCAGCAGTTCACTAAAAAGCTGAACTTGCTGCCAGTCAGGCATCTGGGGGGAATACAGACATTATTGTCGGGGTCTCTGCAGAGCCTAGACCGGCTCTGTGATGTCAGCCGACAGTAGACTTTAGCCCGCTGTCGGCTGAATCCGATTCACAGGAGTGCAGAACTAGGTGCACTTCTGTGATCCACAGACGTTTGGCCAAAACAGCTTTGGTCATACTTCTCCTTTGGTCTAAAATAATTTTGGCTGCAATAGTGTTTCAATCTAGAAGTACTTTTTTCTGCCACTAGATGCCCTCTGAGGGTTTAATGGCCAACAATATTTAACCAACTTCCTCTGAGCCTAAGTCATCCTGGACCCACCTCAGCCTGTGACTGGGCAATGAAAGGCAAAGCAGCACAGTGATGAGCCAATCTCTCTGCCATTCTTCTTTCTCTTCCTATTACCATGCTTCCTCCTGTCAGTCCTGAACCAATAAGCCTCTTGTATTACTTCTTCCTCTTACTTTAGGGACTGCCAGAGGCTAAAAGCACATGACATTCAGATATCTTCACTGCTTGTATTAAAAAAAAAATACTTTAAATTAAGTAATAATGAATAGAGAGATTCCTAAATCTGTGCCTTTTTTTATCTTCAGCTTTAAATATCATTGTATGAATTCCTAGATACGATCAGAGATCATTTTCAGTATGTTTTGTGTACATCTACGTGTTTGTAATCCTACAGTGCAAGTGTACCATAGCAATTTATTCATTCTTATTCATTTTCTTTGTAGATCATGCCCAATAAGCATGCATGTTTCTTGTGATTATTGATCATAGTAACAAATCAAAAGCACCTTTACACTGTAGTGGCCTAAAATGGATTGATTTACTGATTGGTGAGTACTATCCAATCATTGCTCTATAATCCAATTGTGCTTTTCTATAAGAATTACCAGAAACTTCATGAAAAGGCCTGCACTTCCAGTCAATTACATCCTAGAGGTAATTTTTCTGAGTCAGATTAGAAATTGAAAATTTAAATATGAGTGGTTGTTTACGCATTTTCCTGCTCCTCTGGATTTTATAAGTCAGTCTCTGAATTAAAGGAATAATATATTAAAAAGTATTTCAAACTGATAACTGCATGGGGTTAATTCTTATTATGATAGTATTCAGAATATGAATGTCTTTGTTTATTTCATGTCTTTTTTTTTTTATAAGTTTTTCCACATTTATATGCAGATCAAGCTGACCAGCAAAAGTGACAGCTACAGGGGGTGGAACAAGCCAAGCAAATGTGTAGGGATTGATTACATTGGTCAGTGTTAATTTATGTGGTTTAAACCTTTTATCCAAAAGAAAAAAAAACATTGCTGTGACTGCTTTAAAAGTGTGGAAGTTAAGCTTTAATTTTTTTCCCCCACTTGCTGAAAGTCCATTCAAAACTACATATACATCTAAAACTACCCAAAAGTTTGATTGTAGAACAAAGTGTTGTCACTCTGTTACAGATAATGGGAAAATACCTGCTTTACTGGCAGGATCAACAGGTAATAGAACTATGTTACCAGGAAGACTAATAAAAAAAAAAAATCAGCCACATTCATGATAGTGTTAGGCTGCATCATAAAATGTATTTGTTTTAGTTTTGCCCATAGTACCACTTTTATAATTAAATTCATTCATTGTAAGTGTTCATCTGAAAAGAAACATCATGATCAACATATTATTTTGGGTAGTTTGCAAACTGTTCTTTTCTTTGGGACAAATTGTTTTGAACTGGCTACATTTTGAAAACCAAAGCAAGTGTGTGTGTAAAGGGGAAGGGAAAGGGAAAGGAATGGAATGGAAAAGAAGAGGAAAGCGAGGAAAGTGAGAAGGAAAGAGAGAAGGAAAGGAATGGAAAGGAAAGTGAGAAGGAAAAGAAAAGAAAGGAATGGAAAGGAAGAAAGAATGGAAAGGAAAGAGAGAAGAAAAGGAATGGAATGAAAAGCAAGAAGGAAACAAATAGAAATTAAAGGGAGAAGGAAAGGAAGAAGGAATGGAAAGAAAAGGAAAGAGAGAAGAAAAGGAAAGGAAAGCGAGAAGGAAAGGAATGGACAGGAAAGTGGAAAGGAAAGAAGGACATGAATGGAAAAGGAAAGGAAAGGAAAGGGAGAAGGAAAGGAAAGGAAAGAAAGAAGGAATGGAAAGAAAAGGAAAGAGAGAAGAAAAGGAAAGCAAGAAGGAAAAGAAAGGGAATGGAAAGAAAAGGAAAGAGAGAAGAAAAGGAAAGCGAGAAGGAAAAGAAAAGGAATGGAAAGAAAAGGAAAGAGAGAAGAAAAGGAAAGCGAGAAGGAAAGCAAAGGAATAGAAAGGAAAGGAATGGAAAGGAAAGTAAAGGAATGGAAAAGAAAGGAAAAGAAAAAGGAAAGGAAAGGAAGAAGTAATGGAAAGGAAAGAGAGAAGGCAATGGAAAGGAAAAGCAGGAAGGAAAGAAAGTGAATGGAAAGGAAAGCAAGAAGGAAAGGAAAGTGGGAAGGAAAAGAAAGGAAAGGAAAGTGGAGAGAGGGAGCAAGGTATGAGAGATGGAAAGTAGGAAAGGTAAGAACGACCAATGGGGGTTATTTACTAAAGGAAAATCCACTTTGCACTACAAGTGCACTTGAAAATAAAGTCGCTGTAGATCTGAGAGGGACATGCAAGGAAAATAAAAAAACAGCATTTTAGCTTGCACATGATTGGATGATAAAATCAGCAGAGCTTCCACTCATTTCAGATCTACTGTTTAAATTTAGAGCGACTGCACTTCCAAGTGCACTTGCAGTGCAAAGTGGATTTTCCTTTTGTAAATAACCCCATTGGTTGGGGGTTCTGTAAACCATAGACCCAATTAAAAGTACTTTACACCCAAATGTTCCAAAGCCCAAATGAAGGAAGAAAGAAAAGAAAGATTAAAATGAATGAATGAACAAACGCATTATCAAATAAAGGAATAAATGAATGGCCAATAATTCCCAGGCAGAATATTTATTCAGCATGAATCAAGCACACTTTGGGGTTGATTTCCTAAAAACGAGAGTGCAAAATGTGGTGCAGCTCTGCATAGAAACCAATCAGCTTCCAGGTTTTTTGTTAAAGCTTAATTGAACAAGCTGAAGTTAGAAGCTGATTGGCTACCATGCACAGCTGCACCAGATTTTGCATTCCCCAGTTTTAATAAATCAACCCCCTTGTGCCATGGCTGCTGTCATAGGCTGTAATGTCAGTGGCAGCTTCTCCTGTCACCAGGTATTGTCCAATCATACTTTCTTCTCATACAACAAAGCGTTCACCCTGAACTCCTTCTATGACTGTACTGCGAGCCATCAGACACAATGAAAGTAACACATCCCAGATGTGAGGGTAGATTACAGCGAGTAGAGCCACACATCGACAGCTAAAATATGCACAAGAAAAAAAAACGTTTCATTTTTTACTCATATTTTCCACTGTTGAAATGGAGAAGTTTTTTTCCTCTGTTATATGATTAAGAATAGTCAGCAGAATGAATTCACCTCGGGAAGACACCGGAGGCACTTTGTACAAATGTTTTCTTTGGAAAAGACAGATACAAGTCAGTTATCAGAGTGCTACCCTGGGCCATGCCAACCCTCCTCTGCAGGATATGCTGGGACTTCTGGTCCCTCTGCAGATGGCTCTGGTGCCCCCTTCTTTACCGCATGTTTAATAGACTTGTGGATATGTATGAAGAATGAATTGTGTGTTGTGAATATAGAGAACAACACAGTAAATAACGTGTTATAGTCTATCAGTATGGAATTTGGCATTTTATTCTGATGAGATGTTGGCTGCTGTTATTGATCAGGTCGGCTGTTCTTCCCCTATAGGACCGGAATAGATAACTCTGTCTGATCTTTCTGGTTATCTTATCGGCTGTTTATGCTGTGACTACTCCAGAGTGTTGTCATTTACTGCCCGGTGACTACAGATAAGTACAAAGACACTGAAAGGACAGTATAGCCATTTACTTTAACACTATTGCCCAATATATGATGGGCACTGCATGGCACAATGGTCGGGAATTTCGGAGTAATTGTCAGGAATGCTTCAAATATTTCCCTGTAATGTAATAATAGCTTAATGATGCTGTGCCATACTATAACTGTATTCTATAAAGCAGACATGCAGTAAGTAGAACAATGTAGTAGAAAGCTATGGGGGAGAGAGAAAAAAGTGTGAGAGAGAGCACTGGAAAGAGAGTGATTTAAAGTGAGAGCGATATGAAGAAGGGAGAGATGAAAATAGAGAGAGAGATGGAAACAGAGAAAGAGATATGAAGAGAGATTGAGAGAGAGAGAGAGCAATGGAAAGAGAGTGGTATAAAGTGAGAGAGATATGAAGAAGGGAGAGAGAGAGAGATGGAAATAGAGAGATATGAAGAGAGAGAGAGAGATTGAGAGAGAGCAATGGAAAGAGAGTGATATAAAGTGAGAGCGATATGAAAAAGGGAGAGATATAAATAGAGAGAGAGGGAGATGGAAATAGAGAAAGAGAGAGAGATTGAGAGCGAGAGCAATGGAAAGAGAGTGATATAAGCGAGAGATATGAAGAAGGACAAGAGGGAGAGAGCTGGGGAGAGAGAGATGGAAAAAGAAAGAGAGCAATGGAAAGAGAGATATAAAGGGGAGAGAGATATGAAGAAGGGAAAGAGAGAGTTATGACGAGATATAAAGAGAGAGTGATATGAAGAAAGGGATATAAAGAGAGAGTGATATGAAGAAAAAGATATAAAGAGAGAGATGGAAAGAGGGATTGGGGGGGGGGGGGGGGGGGGTGAGAGAAAAAAGAAAAGAAAGAAAGAAAAAACAATAGAGAGGGGAGAAAGAGATGGAGATAGTAAAAAGGAGAGGATAAATAGAGAGTGGGAGAGAGGGGGAATGAATAAAAAGAGAGAGGTAGAAAGAAACAGGCGAACAAAAAAAAATAGAGATATGTATTTTAGTGCTACTGCATGTGCAAAGTTCATATAAATATAAATTAATACATATATATATATATATATATATATATATATATATATATATATATATATATATATATATATATATATATATATATATATATATATATATATATATATATGACAGATCCATTGATTTATTGATGTTGGGTCCAAATGATATACATATAAATCACGCCGTACTGCAAATTTGTAACTCAATGTTTACATATACAACTGTATATAAAATGATGTGTATATGTGTCTCTGCCTTTATCTCATTTATGTATATCCATATAATGAACACTCAATTCATACTGGGGCAGACATATATATATAAATATTTATATATATATATATATATGTGTGTGTGTGTGTGTCAAGATCGTCACATACACCCAAAGTCCCAAACCATTCACATTTTAAAGCATGCAAGAGTGAGTGTGTGTGTGTGTGTGTGTGTGTTATATATATATATATATATATATATATATATATATATATATATATATATATATATATATATATATATATGTGTGTAAAAAAAATCACCCATAAAATGTGTTTTTGATTAATTATTAATGGCCAAGCTCATGTAATATATAATAGACTGCTTTCAAGTCTAATATTCAATGGAAGACGCAGCTTTCTATATACGGTTGTCTCTTGTTGCAGATGGTATAAAGATGACTGTATAAATCGAATACTTACTGTATCCTTGTGTGTATTATTTATTGTGTGTGTATCCTTGTGTGTATTATGTATTGTGTGTGTATCCTTGTGTGTATTATTTATTGTGTGTGTATCCTTGTGTGTATTATGTATTGTGTGTGTATCCTTGTGTGTATTATTTATTGTGTGTGTATCCTTGTGTGTATTATGTATTGTGTGTGTATCCTTGTGTGTATTATGTATTGTGTGTGTATCCTTGTGTGTATTATTTATTGTGTGTGTATCCTTGTGTGTATTATGTATTCTTTGTTTATATTACACTCCTTTGTAGTAATAATACAAGTTCCATGCCATCAGAATACTGTGTGGACGGTGGGTACATCATGTAGCACAGCCTGCTTACAATCACGTTCTTTCCCAGTATAATAAAGATAAATGTATTCTGTAAGTTACAACATTATTCTTTTTCGGTGTTAAATCAATTTGGTTATTTATATAACAGAGCAAAACAGCAGACACAGAATTTTAGCTACACATTTCTTTTATTGCAGAGGAAATAAAACAGATTTAAAACAACATTTCTCTTGTTTAATGATTTTCCCTCATAGAAAGTCGGATGATATATTTGAAGAACAGAGAGTGCCGTAAAACTGATACATCTGGTTACATTTGGAATGATATATAATGAAGAATACTATGATATTAGGGTCCCATGGTCCCAGTCCAGGAGCAAAATGTTTGTAACAAGTGAGAATTGTCATAATCCGTACCAGCCGCTGTATGTCCATGGCTCCGGGATGATGATGGATCCCTCATCACACATATTACTATGTATATACGGGTATATGCTATATGTACCTATAATGTGGGATGAATGGACAATGGTGTCCTTTTATGAAGCAGTGAAATCTATTCACTGCTTCATTCTCCGGCATTCACAGAGGAGATCTTTCTCCTCTGTGTGCCAGTTCATGAAGCATAGTAGATCGCTTCACCCTTGGAGGAGTGAAGAGATCTACAAACGCTTCAAACAGTGGAGAACGGCCCCTGATACTGGAATCTCGTGAGACTTTACGAGATTACAGCACCAGAAATTCACAGAAACACTGAGATGTCCATTTATTAAGCGGTGATAAATTATCACAGCTCAATACACGGACAGACACCAGTGTGATTAATGTTAATAAAATAAAGAGTCCCCCCTACATTATATATACATGTATACACACACACACACACATTATATATACATGTATACACACACACACACATATATACATGTATATACACACATTATATATATATATATACATATACACATTATATATATATACATGTATACACATATATATGACAGGGGGACATGGTTACAGTGTTGGGGGGTCTGAACGAGGCATAAGGAAGTTAATAATCTTCCTCTTTCCTCCTCAGATCCCCCGGGTTTCTCTCTTCACTCCCCGCTTCACCTCCTCTGAGATGGTGAATCGGGGAGTGTGAATCCTGACACAGATCGCCAGTGAAGCGCTCAGATCGCAGCTTCATACACTGGCCGTTACTGTGTCATTCTATGGGGATTCTCCATGTGCAGAGATAATTGGCGGGAGAACAAGTTCAAACACTTCTCCCCCCTATTATCTCTGGTTTATAAACTGTTTATGGGCTGTGATCAGTGGTGATCCTCAGGATCTCCGCTGATCACTGCTTCATAAAAGGACACCACTGTATGACAATTCAACCATATGTGAGATCAGTCTGTTATAAAACATGAAAGATTGTAAAAAAAAAAAAAAAAAAAAAATCCTCAAAACTGATAGTTACTTACAATTACTCCACTAGTACTACTACTACTACTGATGATACAGGGTATAACTCCAAACGTTCTCCTATTATGGATAATAGCAATAATACTTTTGAAGTTTGTTTTATTTTTTCTTGTTTATTACAAATAGTTGACCTTTTTAAGTACGCCGGCACAATATCGGGATTACAATGACAATAACATTCTAAGTGTGAGATTTTTGTTTTACTTTTATTGTATAAATATTGTCCTATTTTTTAATGAAGGGAATATTTTGGATAATACCAATAATGGTAGAACTACCTGTGTGTGTGTATGTTATTGTTTAAAATTATTGGTATTTATTTTTAATATTTTATAGCTATCATATTATTATAAAATATATAATATTATATTATATTACATACACACACTATAATAATATACAGTATACTATAATAAAATAATAACAATAATAATAATTTAAATACATTTATAAAATGTATATATATATATATATATATATATATATATATATATATATATATATATATATATACACACATTGTAATACACACACACACTATAAGTAAATATATTATGATAATATAGTAATGGACACATACGTACAAATACACACATATATTTATAATAGTATTATACACACATATATATATTTATAATAATATTATACTGTATACACACACCTACTATATTACACAAACATATTATATATATATATATATATATATATATATATATATATATATATATATATATATATATACACACACATATACACACACACACACACACACATTATAATATACACACACACTATAAGAAATATATATATATATATATATATATATATATATATATATATATATATATATATATATATATATATATATATATATATATATATACACACACACACACACACACATTATAATACACACAAACGCACACACTATAAGAAAATATATTATGATAATTTAATGAACACATACATGCAAATACACACACAGACACATATTTAAAATTGTATTAGACTGTATACACACACTTAATATATTACACACACATATAAAATATATATACACACACATATATACAATATAATAATATATACACACATATATATACACATTATAAGAATACACACACACACTATAAGAAAATATATCATGGTAATATAGCAATGAACACATACATACAAATATACACACACATATATTTATAACAGTATTATACTGTATACACACACATAATATATTACACAAACATATAAAATATACAACACACACACATATATACATTATAATAATATATACACATTCAATGTGTGTACTATTTTAATACTCTCTAGTCCTGAATACTATAGTTAGTGTTTGTTTATTCTAGATACTGCAGACATATAGACATTATTGAATATAGCACGTTTGTTATAAAATAATCACAATATTCCAAGTCCAGTCTCCAGCTCAGTATTGTTTATTCATTGCAGTGTGCCGTACAACACTGGATAAACATAAAACACCATATAAAATCTTCATAAGGGTTTGGAATAGATTTGTATGCTGTTGTCATGATAGGCGATGATCTTACCCGGTCCCATATTTGTGGATATAATATAAAGCTGAAAAGCGGTAAGTGCTCTAAAAGTGAGATGAGTGAGAGTTGTAGGTGTGTGATCAGAGCTGGGACTGGTGTCGTAAACAGAGCATTAGGTGAGAGTATAAGGTCCTCTGATTCCAGGTGATTGTCGCCTGCTACCCCTCCTCCCCCTCCTCCTCCTCTTCTCCCCTGCACTTCCTATTGGTTGCAGGCACAGTCTGACATCAAGAGCTGAGGTCCATATAAAGCTGCCTGGGGAGGCACACAAGGGTTAAAACGCTGAGAGCAGCAGAGCTAGAGCCTGGATCATATCTGTTATTGTATCCCAGGCTTACCTTATCCTCTCTAATCTTAAATATATAGATTCTGGCTTAGCAATTTAGCCCTGAGTGTGATCTGCTGGATGCTGGGAGTTAGTTGTCCGAGGAGAGCCCTGCTCATGAGGTGGAAACGTGTCTTGTAGGAGACTAAAGGAGTTCCAGGTCCAGATCCCATGGGGCCACACTGAGGAGCCGCCAGGAACCAAGTTCTAGAAGATCAGTGCTTTGTCTTAGTGGAGAAGGCAGAAGATCTCTCAAGGGTTATCATGAACATCATTGGGAGTTACCAGCACCACCATATGATGCCTGAACCTTTTATCTTTACTCCCACCTCCAGATGTCACCAGGAAAGACCTTACTTCCAGGGATGGGTCCTCAACCCAGGAGAAGTGTCACCAGAATTTGCCACCCAGCCTCCCTACAGCCCTGAATATGGCACTGTAGGCCCACCCCAGACCGGCAACCGCCTGGAGGCCCTGACTGGTAGACTGAGCAGGAGGAAGGGGGTCCCCCCTAAAAAGGAGAGGAGAAGGACAGAAAGTATTAACAGTGCCTTTGCAGAACTTAGAGAATGTATCCCAAATGTGCCAGCCGACACCAAACTCTCAAAAATCAAGACCCTCAGGCTGGCCACTAGCTACATTGGCTACTTGATGGACGTTCTAGCCAAAGATACTGAGCCTGGGGGCACTGAGGGCTTTAAGGCTGAGCTCAAGAAAGTAGAAAGCAGAGACTGTAAAAGGAAAAAAGAAGGGGTAAGTACAGAAAGCAAATATATAATACTGTGTTATCTATTTTATTTCTTTCTCTCTTTGTTTTTCTCACCCTTCTCTCATTCTTTCCTTGTTTTCTTTATTTTAATTCTCTCATACTTTCCTGGTTCTCTCGCTTTCTTTTCATTCTCTATTTTTTTGTCCTTGTTTTCTTTCTTTTCATTGTCTCATACTTAACTGATTTTCTTTTAATTTCCTCATTCTTTTCTCCTTGTCTTTCTTTCTTTTCCCCTTGTCTTTCTTTCTTTTCATTCACTCATTCTTTCCTTGTTTTCTCTTTTGTATCATTCCCCCATTCTTTCCTTGTTTTCTTTAGTTCTTTTCATTCTCTCATTATTTTCTTGTTTCTTTCTTTCTTTTCATTTTCTCATTATGTTTTCTTTCTTTCTTTTCATTCTCTCCTTGTTTTCTTTCTGTCTTTATTTTCTCTCATTCTTTCCTTGTTTTTTTTTCATTCTCTCATTCTTTCCTTGTTTTCCTTCTTTCTCGCTTTCTTTCACTACGCTCTTTCTTACTTTCTTAAATTTTTTTGTATTCCCCCCATCCCTATTTTTTGTTTTCCCTTATCTTTTTTGTTCCATGCTCTAGCTTTTCCTTTTTTTCTCCTTGCTTTTTATCATTTGTTCACTCTTTATTTAGTAATTCACACCTAAAAAAGCAGCCTACTTGTTTTAAACAAAAGGTGACAATACAATGTACCTAAAAAAACAAAAAAAAAAACACCAGTCCCTGTGTAATTGTATTTAATAAACATAGGGGTCTATTTGTATATGTTTTTTACCAAGATTCACACATTTGTCTAGATTTCACTGGAAAAAAATATGTGATTCTTGGACCCCCTATTTTATTTTTATTTTTAATAAATGCTAAATTCCTTATTGCCTATTTTTTTTTTTAACTTAAGGATGGTGTTGTTGATTTTGATAAATATATAGGACTGTTACAATACTGTTTTACAGCCTCACGAAACTGTAAACACATTCTGTATTTGGTGTTGGAGTAAAATATTGCTCTCAAAAGTTCACAGCCCTTGAAATAAACCTTAAATCCAGATTCTCAAGAGGTCTTCAAATTTAAAATATTTAAAATATTCTTTTAAAATGCGGTCAGTTTATGTTGTATTATACACAGGCTGATAAGTAATTTCCTCTGCTTTCTTTTTTATTTACCATAAATATTATACATAACACTAACAACAGACAAGCCCATGAAGAGTATGTTTATTTTTCCTGTAAATATCTCATAAAAGTTACAGTTAAGTATGTTTTTTTAATTATTTATTTTTACTAAAATAGACTTTAAAGAAAATCATTCATGACATATTTCCCAAGATTGCTTTTCAAATATTTTCCCTAATTTTATTTTCTGTTTATTTTTTGTTAAGTATTTTTTCAAATAAATTCTTTTTTCTTTTCTGCAGAGTGAAGGATTCTGGGGTAATAGTCCAGCAGGAGAGAAGAAGATGAAGGGTCGGACAGGGTGGCCACAACAGGTCTGGGCCTTAGAACTGAACCCTTAAAAGTTGCCTTAATTACCCTGAATGCACTGTAACCGCCCTACAGAATCATAGACAAATGGAATTTAATACCTGAGCACTTCTCTTAAGGCTGGGTAGGAAAGGACAGACAAACTTATGTGCAATTTAAAAAATCTATTTCTTTGGACAATTGTAGGATTTTTTTTTTTCTTTTGTGAAGACAGGATTGTGCACAAATGATTACCATGTGTTTGCGTGAGAAGTCTGCAAAATATAAACTGCCTTCAATGGATCTATATGTAAAGAACCAAAGAATGTATATAACAATATAATAGGTTGGACTGTTTATATATTGTCACTATGTCTCAGGGATCTTGTTTTTTTTTTTTTATATACTTTTCATACACACTTATATGCTTGAGCAAGTTTTTTTGAAAACATTTTGCATAGCAATATAAAACAGAATTGAAAAATGTTCCCAACAACAAATGCAGAAAATATTTTTACATCTTAATATGTGGTCGTTATTAAGATTTTTGTGCACTGTGAGCTACTTTTTGGACATTATAATATGTGCAATCAATATAAATATATATATATGTATAGAATAATAAATAGTGGTCATGGACAGTCTCCCCAAAACAGCATAGTCCCCTAAGCCAAAATAAATTTTTAGTAAAATCAATTTTTTTTTTTTTTTTTTTTTTTTACATTAATGCATCAGGGAAACAATTCTGTAGCCAGCTTCAGGCTCATAAAATGGTCAGTAAATTAGAAGCAGAGTGTTGATATATACTACCATGCTGATTTCCTATAAAGGTGGGGGGGTCCTTCTTCCACAAATTGGGCCCTTTCTAGTCTTCTTAAGTGGTTTCTTAATTGATATATTCAGCTAAACTGAGCAGAATATCTATTTTTTGCTGTTTGTAAATAATAAAAAAAGAAAATATTTTTCAAAGTTAAAATTGTCAGTTGTGTATAACAAACTATGTGTGTGAGTTGAATGATTGTAACTGTCTGCACTGTGTCATGGATTTAATTAATCACATTGCGAGAATGCTTAATTAACAAGTCAGATTTTTATTTTTGCAAAAAAAAAAAAAAAAATCACATATTTTTCATGCTATGTGTCCAATGTTTGAGCCATTATTACAGGTATACCCCACTTTTAAGTAGACAATGGGGTTTATTTACTAAAGCTGGAAAGTGCAAAATCAGGCTCACTTCTGCATAGAAACCAATGAGCTTCCAGGTTTTATTACCAAAGCTTAATTGAACAAGCTGGGGTTAGAATCTCATTGGTTTCTATGCAGAAGTGAGCCTGATTTTGCACTTTCCAGCTTTAGTAAATAAACCCCATTGTGTACTTAAAAGTGGGGTATGCCTGTATTGGGTAATTTAATGTGCAGTCATTTATACATTTTGCATGTGTATGTATGTATGTGTATATTTATAGTGATGATCAAATCAGGAGAATGAGTGACTGGGAAATGTTTGCTTGTATCCCTATCAGATGTTTATCTACAGTCCTGTCAAATGTGCATGTATTTAATAAGCCAAATCCACTCAATATATATATATATATATATATATATATATATATATATATATATATATATATATATATATATATATATATATATATATATATATAATGGAGAAGGGTTATGACCACATATAAAAAATTGTGCCCGTTACCTATATCACACGGATGTCATTATTTTAGATATGGTAAATCTTAAAAAGTCCGTAAACGGAAAAAAAAAATCACAATACTGGATAGGATACAGCCAACACATACCATTGCTATGCACATTTTATTCACTGAAGCAATAATCACTTATGCTAACCCAGTAAATCTGAATGTGTTATTTGCTTTTTTGTTATAAAAAAGATTTCTCCCCTATTTTTCCAGAATTTCAAATATGCACCCAATGTATTTATAAATAGTGACCCTCCCGCCCCCTAGGAGAGATTCCCTTTTGTGGGATTTTGGGAACTCTCAGTTTTACCTTGTGTTACCTGCTCTACAAGGTTATGGTGATGACCAGCCTGGAGATAGATTTTTTCCATCCTTTAAAGGCTCCCAGCCAATCAAAGTCTATACACCATTTACTGTGCTTGTTAACTGGTCACCAAAAATAAAATAGGAACCATGTCCCATGGGGATATGCAACATGTCAACCAATCCAACTACATACAAGATACATTAGTAGTTTACTTGGTCTTCAGGATCCAATGGCATTAAGCAGAGACTGGGCCATCTCGGGGACCAGTTCTCAGACAGCAAGACCCTTGACAATCCACTCAGCTTTGACTGTGACACCGATGGGCAGATTTACATAACTTCCTGTTCCTGAGACAACCCATAAAAGTAACACATGGACACACAAGAACATGAAGACACATACAGCATTAAAACAATTTGAGAAGTTTGCACCCTTTGTCAGTGTACTATTTTTTTTTTGTGTGTATCCACCTTAGAGAGATCTCCCAATTTTCTTTATTTCTATCTTTTTGTCCTTTTTTCCTGAGGAGAAATCTTTACAACAGGAAAACAGATAGCAACAGAAACCTGACAGAGGCTCTAATATTGTGTGTGTGTGTGTGTGTGTGTGTGTGTGTGTATATATATATATATATAAATTGTATTTTTTTATTTTTTATACAGTATACATAAATAGCATAAAAATATGGATGGGGTCGGGTTCATGCTTAAAATTCTTGCTGCTATTTCCATTATAGCATCAGAATTTATAAAAGTGTTAACAAACTGGGAACTGTGCTCCTAAATATTCCTGTTTGTTTTTATTCACTGTTCCTCAATGGAAAGCTCTATCAGACTTTTGTGATATCATCTCATACACTGTTGTTTCACATGTACAACTAAGCCCTCATACATACTTCTGCACTTGCACTAGAGGCCATTGGTATCCCCCATAGGGACAGGAAAAATATAGATCTATCCAGAAATGGCCACTCAGTGGTTTGTAACCTCTTGCAGACGGCAAATAAGGACAAGCATAGGCAGCTCAAAACTGAACTTTGGAGTTAATGTGAGTTTACAAGATACACAGTAAAATCACAGTGCTACAGAGAAAACTTAACGCAGATATAGCTTTGAATCTTTCAATGTATGCTAGTATTGCTGAGTAACCAGCAGTGGAAATTTTTTTTTTATCCTTTGCTTTCTAATTAAACTTAATTGTATAATGCATGAGAAAGAAATCTGTGGAATGTCCTGAAAATTTGGATCCTTTAGACAGAAAGGGTTTCCTTCAAACTCTAAGATTAATGCTTTTAAGCTTCTAAAATTGTCAGCTCTGTGTATGGGCACTATTTTTAAAAATGACTAAACACTCAGTGAATGTTGAATTAAATAGTGACTTAAAAGTTGAACCCTGGGCAAACCTCTAACACACTGAATACATTAATATACATTTTTTGGTAATTGTCAAAACACCTTTAATTGTTAAGCCTGTGTTAAGCCTGTGTTTCCATCAAGGGACCCCAGTTGGACAGCACAGCCAGGCAGCCATCCTCTGGTTAATTGAATAAGCAAAGCTTGATCAGGGACTCACCCCTAGCCTGCTTATTGGACAAAATAAGAGCAGAAGCACACTAATAAGGTCATCCTTGTGTTCTCCCCCCTGTACTGACAGACTGACAACACTGTGCAATACAACAGAGACCAATTGCATCAGAGTAAAGATCCTTTGTCTTCTATTCACCGGTCTCCTGCACAGAATATATATATATAAAATAATAAAAAACATTTAGGTACTTGTTGCATTAAAAATTTAATTTAATAAAATTTTAACTACTATATAACTCTAATTAATATAGTAGTTCAAATTTTATTAAATCAAAATTTTAATGCAACAAGTACCTAAATGTTTTATATATATATATATATATATATATATATATATATATATATATATATATATATATATATATATATATATATATATATATATATATATATATATATTCACATTTTTTTAATAGGTCTGCTTTGAATTAAACCTGTTACATACTTAGGCAATGCGGCTGAATAAACGAACACATGCATAAGCAGTCTTCTGTCTGTGCAAACCAATCGACTGAAATTATCAGTAGATTCATAACTATAGGCTGCAGAATTATATGGAAATCCTGACCTTTCCTGTAAAATCTGATTTTTTTTTAAAATATATTTTTATTGAATTATAAAGAGCATAACAAAGAAAAACAAAAGAAGAAAACAAACAGTTAAACATACATTGGTCTTACATGTCATCAATGTGGTCCCTATGGGGACCTCAGTACAGTTGTGTCATATAGCAGGCATATAGCATAGATTGTAATTGCTCATACAGCAGCACAGTTCCCTGGGTCACAGGATATTTTAGTTAACAGTCGTATATGCTGGTACAACATCAGATACTGTCATTGTGTACAGCGGGCACCCGCTTGAGAGCTATTTAGTGTAGGTTCTACTGAGAGGCCTCTGAAGCAGACTTTGTCATACTTGTTGGGACAGCCTCTATTGGCGTATGTGTCTTTATACAGAGGTAAGCTATTATTGATTAGAGTCCCACAAGTGTGCGTCCCGCTATCGTGGGGATTAGTTGCTCAATCAGGCCTAGTACGCAAATTGCCATTGACTGTTGCAGAGGTACAGAGGTAATTTGCGTGATAAAGTCTAAAATCTCCTTCCAGTAATTGGTAATGGCCGGGCAGGTCCAGAAGATATGGGTGAAGTCTCCTGGAATCCCACCACACCTCCAGCACCCAGGAGGGGAGTCAGGGTTCATTTTGTGTAGTCTATGGGGGGTGAAGTATGCCCGGTGAACTATCTTGAATTGGATCAGGTGGTCTCTCAGAGAGACTAGGGAGTTAAAAGGGAAGTCCCATATGTCGTCCCAGTCGTCGTTGTCGAGATCAGGGATGTCATGGGACCATTTAGTTCTCAGCTTTTCCAACGCCGGGAGAGAGGTGATGATCAAATGTGAGTGCAATTGAGAGGTGTTTTTTTTTGCACAATCTGACCTAAGGAGGTTCTCTAGTGAAGACTGGATCAATTGAGGAGGGGAGTTGGAGAATTGGCCACCGAAAGCATTGGAGAGTTGATGGTAACGAAAAAAATAGGATCGTGGTACATTGAAGTCAGAGTTAAGTTTGGAAAGCAAACTAGGGATTGGTTGGAGACAATCTGTGACACCGTTTTGATGTTAAACTTGGTCCAGGCATGTGGCTCGGGTAATTTGTAAATGTGTTCTAGGGTTGGGTTTCGCCAAAGGGGGGCATTGGGTGAGATTGCCTGTTTAGGGTGTTTTTTAAGGGTGCAACGGATCGTCGCCGATCCGTGATCCGAACGGGTCACCCCGTTCGGATCGGCACACCCCGCGGAGCGCTCCGCGGCCTCGGCCTTAGGAAAGGCCGCGGCTTCGGCCTAGCTACGGAGCGGCGGCGGCCATCTTGGTACACCCGGCGGCCTTGGGAAAGGCCGCGGCTTCGGCCTAGCTCCGGAGCGGCGGCCATCTTGGTACACCCGGCCACTGTTTACAATGTGATTGCTCCGTCAAATGACGGATCGATCACTTGTAAACAAACTCTGCATTACCCAGCCAATACCCTGCATTACCCTGCATATACCCTGCATTACCCTGCATATACTCTGCATTACCCAGCATATACTCTGCATTACCTAGCATATACTCTGCGATACTCTGCATTACCCAGCATATACTCTGCGATACTCTGCATTACCCAGCATATACTCTGCGATACTCTGCATTACCCAGCCGATACTCTGCGATACTCTGCATTACCCAGCCGATACTCTGCATTACCCAGCCGATACCCTGCCAATACTCGGCGATACCCTGCCAATACTCGGCGATACCCTGCCAATATTACAGTGGGGGAGAGGATGTGGATATTACAGTGGGGGAGATGACGTGGATATTACAGTGGGGGAGATGACGTGGATATTACAGTGGGGGAGATGACGTGGATATTACAGTGGGGACTATATGGTGGCGGAATTTTCACAGGTTTTTGCAAATTCAATTATTATTTGCTGATCCGAAAAATGATCCGATCCGTGACTCTGATCCGAGGATCGATCTGATCCGTGAGTTTTTTGATCCGTTGCATCCCTAGTGTTTTTCGATTTTTAGACCTGCCCCCCATGCACGTAATGTGGTGTGCATGGAGGGTGTCAGTGGGTAGGGGGCCCGAGGGCCTCGAAAGAGTAAAAATTTGAGCGCTTCAAGGGATCCCAGCACCGCCGTCTCGATCTGGGTCGTTGGGTTGGAGATGTCCGGATTGAGCCACCAGGCAGCCGTAACTAGCTGGGTAGCTAAATAGTACTTATAAAGATCTGGACATGCCAAGCCACCTTGAGAGGTCGGACGTATCAGTGTGGTCCAGCTGTATCTGGGGGATTGGGGTCCCCACAGGAAAGAGACGAGGAGGCGGTGTAGTTGTGTGAAGAAAGATTTAGGTATCCACTGTGGAGAGTGGCGAAATAGGTAGGTGAACTTGGGTAATATTTTCATTTTAAACAAGTTTATACGTCCCATCAATGAAAGTGGCAATGATTCCCATGCCTTTAGTCGTTGTCGTGTCTCCTGAACTACCAGGGACAGGTTTAGGGGTAAGTAGTCAGAGGCCTGTCTAGAGATCACCACCCCCAGGTATTTAAAGGTCTCGACCAATTGTAGGGGAATATTAGGAGGAGCTGTGGCGCGGGCCGCTGGGTCTATGGGGAACAGAAGAGATTTTGTCCAGTTAACCCTGAGGCCCGTGACTGTGGAAAAGGAGTTGAGGATCTGTAGGGCACCCTTAAGTGATGGACCCGCATCATTGAGGAAAAGCAGGAGGTCGTCTGCGTAGAGGGCGACCCTCTCCTCCAGCCAGCCAATCCGCAGCCCCTTAACGCAGGGGGAGGTGCGAAGGGCCTCTGCAAGTGGCTCCATCGCAATGGCAAATAGGGCCGGGGAGAGAGAGCAGCCCTGCCGCGTACCTCTGGACAGACGGAAGGACTGTGACAGGCCCCCTCCTAGCTTAATGGCGGAGGTGGGGTCTCGGTACAGGTCCTCGATCCACTCAATGAAGACCAGGGGGAATCCCATTCGTCGGAGGATCTCCCAAAGAAAAGGCCATTCGACCGTGTCGAAGGCCTTTTCAATATCGAGAGAGGCCACCACCCTAGACCCCTCATTCAGATGTTGCGCGTGTATGTTCGTGAACAAGCGTCGTAAAATATGATTTCTAATTCCACCCCCTCTTAAGTCCTGAGCCTCCCATCATAATAAGAAACCAATAAGGAGGCTCAGTGGATGGGCGTGGGTAGGGCGTAGCTCGACTTGCAGGCATCTACTTGTATCTCTGGATCTACTGACTTTATTGACCTGCTGTTTTCATTGATGCTTATCCTGTACATGTTCATACCTCCCAACTTTCTGAGATGGGAATGAGGGACACCTATAGGCAAACGTATATAGGCATAGAACACATCCCCCTTAATGCTCGGTTCACACTGCAGCGATGCGGGAACCCTGCAAATCCAGTGCGGGTTCCCGCATTGTATACAACTTGCAGGCGGTTCACACTGCCCTATGGGAACTGCTGGGAGTGTCAATAGAAAATTAATGACACCCCCATTTCAGTTTGCATATCGCAGTGTGAACTGTCAATTCGGAGAGGAATCGATCACATGGGTGTAAACACACATGCAATCCGATTCTAGTGCGGACCAAAAAAGGGTCCTGTGCGAGTTTGGTCTGAATGCGATGAAAATTCAGCCACACAAGCTGTATGGCTGAATTTCCATTGCACAGACATCATCGTGCCCCAGGACGACTTCAAACTTTGACGAAACTAGTAGGGCGGATGATGTGCTGACGTCATCGCAACTTACAAGTCCTGGAAGTGCAGGCGCTGTTTTTTTTACCGGCCGGTGTTTTTATTATTCTTCCATGGATGGGAATTAACTTTTAAACCGATAAATGGTTTTATTTCTTTGAGCGGGACATCCGTAGACATCGGAAGAGAGAGAGAGTGATCGCCCGCAGGATCACAGATCTTTGGCCGGACCACAATCTAAAGACCCTAGCAGGGTAATCAGCCACAAGCGCTACTGGCCTTTCTAAAGGTCCAGTGTATCTGGTGAGCAGGCATTCCTTACTTTCGGTGGTGGTCTCATATGGTGTCCATTGCACAAAGGATTGAAGGGGACTACATTGTGTCTGAGAGTCTACATATGGACTAAAACCCAAGATTTTAATAAAAAACTTAGGGGTGTACTCACTTTTGTTGCCAGCGGTTTAGACATTAATGGCTGTGTGTTGAGTTATTTTGAGGGGACAGCAAATTTACACTATTATACAAGCTGTATACTCACTAGTTTACATTGTAGCAAACTGTCATTTCTTCAGTGTTGTCACATGAAAAGTTATAATAAAATATTTACAAAAATGTGAGGGGTGTACTCACTTTTGTGAGATACTGTATATACATACATACACATAAATTTGACAGATGGACATGTCTCCTGTCTTCCAGGGTCTGATTGAGGAAGAAGGAAGTTAATAATCTTTCTTCTTCCCCTCATTTCCCCCCAGATTCTTTATTCTCTCCCCGATTCATCACCTCTGAGCTGGTAAAACGGGGAGTGTGACACAGATCACCAATAAAGTGCTGAGATCGCAGCTTCATAGACTGGCTGTTTCTGTGTCAGTCAGTTACAGCTTCTCAGTGTGTGGAGATGATCGGCGGAGAACATGTTCTACCCCAAACATCTGTGTCATAAATCGTTAATAAACTGAGATCAGCAGTGATCCTTGGGATCACTGCTGTTCGCAGTTTCATAAATGGACACCCAACTCTGGCTAAATCCTATTGTAGCGGGGTTCTACCCCTTTTAGGCTTAGAGACTACATCTCCCATGATTCCCCAGGGCCCCGGGCTGCTGACTTCCGCCCGGGAGGCTGCTGGGGGAGGTTATAAAACGGAAGAGCGGAGACCGCCTCTTCCTCTTGGGACACTTCCTCTTCAGAGGCCTGACAGGACTGGCCTGCCTCTGCTGACAGAGCGTGTGACGCGGAGACTGCAGCCAGCAGAGACACCTGTGCGGACCGGAGCTGAAGGCCTGAAGCCTGGGCCTTGCAGCCGATGGAGTGAGACTCTCACCCCTCAGAGTCCACAGCAGCGGAGCGGAGACTTCCCCTTACTGTCGGTCGGACGGAGCTGATGACCGGAGTGCAGGGCTGTGACTGAGGAGGCCGGACGCCGCCATTGAAGAGACCAGAGCCACCATTAGAGGGACCGGATCGGAGGACGGTACCCCAAGGATTGGTGAGAGAGCCTGTAGGCTCAATCCTGCATTGACACACAAGTTTTATGCCTATTGAACTGCCTAGGCGCAATTTACTTCAGAGCAGCAATGTTACTTTTTGTGGATTACAAATGACACCATTTAAAGCTACATGTGCACCACCTCTACAGATTTATTGCCGGTGAAGAACACTGTACTAGTACAAGGACTGAGCTCTATTACTAGGGATCAGGCCTGGTCCGTTAGGTAGGCAGAGATAGATTTATTGCACCTCAGGGGTGTATAGCAGACGGTCGCCACACTTGGCGCTCCGTTTCCCCATTGCTAGTTTGATATACCTGTGTACATGTTTAAAGTGCATATTGCAGGGACCTGCTAAAGTATTGTGAGATATATGTTCAAATGCATGTTGCTATTCTTTTTCCTTACTGACAAAAGTAAAGCCAGTTATTCTTATTTCAGCAGTCTGCTTGTGAGTTCATACCAATTACACTTAGAGTATAAGCTAAGTTTTATGTGCATAGGGACGTACCCCTTTACCAACTGTGCCAGAGTGGGTAGAGCCAAATTGCCGGGGGTTGGTGGAGCTGTACTCAGGGACCCAAAACAAACCAGCGGCTCTCTTAACTGGGGGTAGCGCTACACGTGGGGGCTCGTAATCCGGGATTCTGAGTCAGCGGGAAAAGCCGCCAGAAGGTACCGGCATGGACCCAATAGAAGTGGGACGGTGGTCCGCAACATGGGCCGCTGACCCAGCCGCAGCAGCAGTCATTGAACTGCCAGGGATGTGGCAGAGAGAGGCAGTCAAGCAGCTCATAATGTCATTATCCCCATGCCAGAAGTCATGGATAATGGACATGAGAAATGATGCTGGGTACACATACGCCTTAATAGAGTGGAAGGAAGAGACTCCAGAGGAGTTCCGGAGCCAAAGCATACAGGCACCAAATGGTCAGCACTACCAATTGCTGCATGCGCTGCCGCGCAAGGGAGACTGTTCTCCTATGAAAGCCATTCTATCCCCAAAGAAGGAGGAGCAGAAGGGCGCGGAAAGTCCCGCACCCACACACACTACTCTTAGTGCAGAACTGTGTGCTGTTCTAGGGGAAATTGTAACCCAGTGCAGAAGAGACCCCGGGATTACCCAATGTCGGGATACAGGAAACTCCGGATGTTTTCAGGGAGGACACCTGTACCCTCGGGAGAAGAGGGATTTGAAGAGTGGTTAGATGGTGCCACGCAGGCCCTAGAAGAATGGGAGGTCTCAGAGGGCCGAAAAAAGCAAAGGATTGTTGAAAGCCTAAAAGGACCTGCCTTAGAGGCCATACGCAATCTGAAGACGAGTAAAAAGGATTGCACTGCCCAGGACTACATAGACATCCTGGAAGGTGTGTTTGGTGGGACAGAAAAAGTCACAGAACTTACCTATCAGCTGGAACACTGTTACCAGAAGACAGGGGAGAAGCTGTCAGAGTACATGGGACGCATAGACAAGATCCTGCATAGGATTATCCTGAAGAAGGGGATAGATCCAGGGAAGGTAGATGAAGCCCGTGCCCAGCAGGTGATGAGGGGAGCCCAACCCTTGGACCCTGTCGCACTAATTCTACGTACCCGCCAGGATGGGAAGAGCCTGGACTACCCTGACCTCATCCGAATGGTCAGAGAAGAAGAGGCCATGTTGGAAGAGAAAAGGGAGAAGCAGGTGATGGGGTCTACAAAGCTTCCAGTGGCCACGGTCAGGTCGGCCTTAACCCCTGAAAGAGACACAGAGGTAGATGCCCTGAAGTTGCAGATGTCCCAGATGATGGAGATACTGACGTCTCTAGTGGCGAAAGAGACGCCCAGTCCCAAGAAAGAAACAACCAGGAGGGAATTGTTTCCAGCTGTTCCAGCACCAGCATCCCCTCTTGACCACAGTGAGATGATTTGCTTCAATTGTGGAGGAATTGGTCATATTGCAGCTGTATGTTCCAGTCCCAAGAAGAAGAAGGCAGGAAACCGCCAGCCGGCGGGAAACGCCAAAGGGCCCCGGTGAAGGAGTCAACCGGGTGCCCATCACCTTCAGTGAGCTCCAAGAAGCGTAACAAGAAGAGAAAGCGAGGAGACCAAACCCCTCAGAAGGGGCCCAGGGATCCTCAACCAAGGTGCACTCCAGAGAAAGGGGGCAAGACCCCTCTGAAGAGACACAGCACCCCAAAGCAAGAACTCTTCAAAGTGAGAGATAACAATATCCCTCAACGGGTTCACACTCCCACTAAGAGGGAGAAAATCAATGCATACCAGGCTCAAGAAAGGAGCAAGTGCAAATCAAGTGCTGGTAAAGCGAAGAGTCCGAAGAAAAGGACAGCATCAACTAGGCCCTACCCAGAGGAGCTAGTTGGTCCATCTCCTACTGTACCCATCCAAGTGGAAGGAGTGTACACGAAGGCCCTTCTAGACACTGGAGCACAAGTGACCCTGTTGTACAGGGACTTCTATGACAGATACCTGAGTCATCTGCCAATACAGAAGATAGAAGAGTTGGAGATAAGGGGATTGGGAACTCAGAGTTTCCCCTATGATGGATACTTACCCATAAGATTGACGTTTGACCCATCCGTAGCTGGGAAGTCTGAAGTGTTTGACACCTTAGCAGTGGTGTGTCCCCGCCCACCAGGAACCAGCAAGACGTCCCTGATCATAGGGACGAACACGGACCTAGTCAGAAGGCTTCTGACCCCCCTGGTGAAGAAAGAGAATCTTTCACCTCCCAAGATCCATCCCATGCTGAAGGCAGCCTACCAGCGGTTGGTCCTAGAGCAGAAGACCCCAAGTGAGGGGATAGGAAGGGTATGGAGGCTTGGAAAAGAAGGAGCAGTGTTGCAGCCTGGAGAGGTGACCTGCATGAGAGCCACGGTGAAACTTACTTGGGAGCAGCCTGGCCCCTTTGTAATGCTGGAACCTGACCCAATGGAGGGTCACTCAGGTCTGGAAGTGATACCAGAAGTAATCTCATTGAAGGACCTGAAGAAGGCTAGAGGAAGAGTCCCTGTCAGTGTGAGGAACCCCACAGAGAGGCCTGTGGAGATCCCTGCCAGGATGCTTCTGGGACAGGTGAGTCCTGCTGTCCCAGTTGGCTGGTCAGAAGTGAAGGGGACGGGTGAAGGAGAAGATGTTTGGAAGAAACTCTCCATGGAAAACCCTAACCTACCTGGAGCTTGGAAAGAGAGAGCCAAGGCCCAGCTGACCAGATGGGAGAAGATTTTCTCCAAAGATGAGTTTGATGTGGGGTGTGCGAGGAGTGCCACCCACCGAATCCGCATGCAAGAGGACAAGCCATTCCGAGAGAGAGTGAGGCGAGTCCCGCTAGCAGATCTGGAGGATCTGAGGGAGCAGCTTGCGGAATTGAAGAAGACGGGAGTGATTAGGGAATCCAGAAGCCCCTACGCCTCCCCAATTGTGGTAGTCAGGAAGAAGAATGGGTCATTGAGACTGTGCATTGACTACAGAACTCTCAACAGGAGGACCATTCCTGACCAGTACACCACGCCAAGGATAGAAGATGCCTTGCAGAGTTTATCTGGAGCTAAGTGGTTCAGTGTGATGGACCTCAAGAGTGGGTATTACCAAATCCCCATGCATCCAGAAGATAGAGAAAAGACTGCCTTCATAACCCCAGTAGGATTCTTTGAGTTCAACAGGATGCCCCAGGGCCTATCTGGAGCTCCTGCTACGTTTCAACGCCTAATGGAAAGGACTGTTGGAGACATGAACCTCATAGAAGTCCTTGTGTACCTGGACGATGTCATTGTCTTTGGAAAGACTTTGGAAGAGCATGAAGCCAGGCTGGAGAAAGTACTGAAGAGGCTCAGTGAAGAGGGACTTAAACTTTCTCCAGAGAAGTGTCGGTTCTATCAGTCTTCTGTGAACTATCTGGGACACATAGTGTCTGAAAAAGGAGTGTCTACAGACCCTGAGAAGTTGGAGGCAGTTACTTCGTGGCCAAGGCCCACAACAGTTACAGAACTTCGGTCTTTCTTGGGGTTCTGCTCCTACTACCGCAGGTTTGTGGATGGATTTGCCCGCATTGCCAAACCCCTCAACGAGCTGCTGAAGACAGAAGGAGAGGAAGATGGAAGGGGGCCTAGGAGGTCCAGTGAGTCGGTCCAAGACCAGTGGAACTCAAGGTGTGAAGAGGCTTTCAGGACCTTGAAGAGAAGTCTCACCACAGCCCCAGTTTTGGCCTACGCTGATCCCACTAGACCATATGAGCTACACGTTGATGCCAGCCATGAGGGCCTAGGTGGAGTACTCTACCAGGAGTATGAAGACCAGCTACGACCAGTGGCCTATGTGAGCCGGAGCCTGACCCCCTCCGAGAAGAACTATCCCACCCACAAGTTGGAGTTCTTAGCCCTCAAGTGGGCAGTTGTTGACAAGTTGAGAGACTACTTGTATGGGGCCGAGTTTACTGTAAAGACAGATAACAACCCCTTGACCTATCTATTCACCACCGCCAAGCTGGATGCAACTGGACACAGATGGTTGGCGGCGTTGTCTGGATTCAATTTCAGTCTCAAGTACAGACCAGGGGCTGGAAATAGGGATGCAGATGCCCTGTCCCGAAGATCCCATGTCATGGTCGATGACTGGGCAGACTGGACCCAAGTGGCACCAGAAGGAGTGCGAGCCCTTTGTCAGGGGGCTGAACTCCAAGCCAGAGGAGGATCCAGAGCTGAAGAGATAGGAGTTACCACAGTGGGAGTCCCAAAGTGTTACTGTGGGGTAACTCAACTGGCAGAAGAGTGTCTGCCGAAGCTGTCCAAGAAGGAGCTAAGGTGTGACCAATTGGAAGATCCCATGGGGAAATTGGTCCTGGAAGCCCTGGAAGACAAGAGTCCAGAGGGACTTCGCCTTCACCCTTCTAAAGAAGCTCGCCTACTGAGGAGAGAGTTGGACAAGTTGCAGGTGCATCAGGGGGTAGTCTACCGAAGGGGCCCCTCTGATGGACCAGAAGACAAGTGGCAGTTGTTTCTCCCAGAGAAGCATCGAGAGACTGTGCTGATTGCCTTACATGACCAGCATGGTCACTTGGGAGCAGAGAGAACCTTCCAACTTGTCAGAGACCGGTTTTACTGGCCCTGCATGAGGGCCGAAGTGGAGGAGTATTGCCATTCCTGTGCAAGATGCATTCAGAGAAAGACTTTACCCCATCAAGCTGCCCCAATGGGCCACCTACAGAGTGAAGGCCCAATGGATCTGGTATGCATTGATTTTCTCTGCCTTGAACCCGATTTGAGCGGATTGGGAAATGTTCTGGTGGTAACCGACCATTTCACTCGTTATGCTCAGGCTTTCCCAACCAAGGACCAGAAGGCCTCTACAGTAGCCAAGGTACTTTTGGAGAAGTACTTTGTTCACTATGGACTGCCACAGAGAATCCATTCAGACCAAGGAAGGGACTTTGAGAGTCGCCTGATCAGGAAGTTACTAGATTCTCTGGGAGTAGAGAAGACTAGAACCACACCGTATCACCCTCAAGGTGATGCCCAGCCTGAAAGGTTCAACAGGACCCTATTGAACATGTTGGGAACTTTGGAAACAGAGAAGAAGCAACATTGGAGTCAACACATATCAGCTCTGGTGCATGCCTACAACTGCACCACAAGTGATGTGACAGGTTTCTCTCCTTACCGGCTTATGTTTGGGAGAGAAGCAAGATTGCCAGTGGATTTGGCCTTTGGAATTTCTTTGGACCATGCCTCAGCTGCCTCCCACAAAGGATATGTGGACAGACTGAGGCGCAGTCTGAAGATAGCTTATGAAAAAGCTCAAGCGGCCTCTAACCAGAGGGGGGCCCGAAATAAGAGGAACTTTGATTTGAAAGTGAGAGTACAGGACCTACAGCCTGGGGACCGTGTACTCTTACGAAACCTAGGGATCCCTGGGAAACACAAGATTGCTGATAGATGGAGATCAGAGCCATATATCATCTGTAGGAAACTTCCAGGATTGCCTGTCTACAAGTTGAAGCCAGAAGGAAGATTGGGGCCTTTGAAGACCTGGCATAGGAATCATTTGCTCCCACTCACTGAAGCAGTCAGAATGCCTCCAGTAAGAGATGTACCTGAATCTGCTTCCATTCTGGATACCCCCAGGCCTAATACTAGGTCTCAGACATCCCAAGTTAGGGGTGGACAAGACCCCCAACCAGAGGAAGAAAGAGGAGAACTTGAATGGTTATGGCCTTCCTCAACTCCAGGAAATTCTGCCATAGATCTTCCACCTACTGAAGATGCGGAAGATAACACATTGAACCCAGAAGCCACAGAGTTTGTGCCATTCAGTGATGTGCCTGAGTGCTGGGAAGATATCCCTGGTCTCTACCCAGAACAAGAAGAAGATGTTCCAGAACCAGAGATGTTGCCAGAATGTGTTCCTGAAGAAGTTCCAAGAGAACAGAGAGCTCGCAGGAGTGTGAAGCCTCCGAAGAAGTTAACCTACCCCAAGATGGGAGAAAGTTCAGAGGACTCTGTTACCACAGCAAGGAGAAGTGCTGAGGGCCCTGACCCTTCCGCTGTCCATTTAGTGGAGGGCAACCCCAGCTCACTCTCTGGCACAGTTAAACAGGTCGCCCACACTGAAGTGACCTGTGGACAGGACAGCTCCCCATCTCATGCCAATTGGTGGGAAGCTCCTCTGTCCAAATTATGTGAAAATGTTGTTCCCGAGAAAGTTTGTAGTTTGAACACTGTCTTTGGGGACCAAAGATTCAAAGTGGGGGGAGTGTGTAGCGGGGTTCTACCCCTTTTAGGCTTAGAGACTACATCTCCCATGATTCCCCAGGGCCCCGGGCTGCTGACTTCCGCCCGGGAGGCTGCTGGGGGAGGTTATAAAACGGAAGAGCGGAGACCGCCTCTTCCTCTTGGGACACTTCCTCTTCAGAGGCCTGACAGGACTGGCCTGCCTCTGCTGACAGAGCGTGTGACGCGGAGACTGCAGCCAGCAGAGACACCTGTGCGGACCGGAGCTGAAGGCCTGAAGCCTGGGCCTTGCAGCCGATGGAGTGAGACTCTCACCCCTCAGAGTCCACAGCAGCGGAGCGGAGACTTCCCCTTACTGTCGGTCGGACGGAGCTGATGACCGGAGTGCAGGGCTGTGACTGAGGAGGCCGGACGCCGCCATTGAAGAGACCAGAGCCACCATTAGAGGGACCGGATCGGAGGACGGTACCCCAAGGATTGGTGAGAGAGCCTGTAGGCTCAATCCTGCATTGACACACAAGTTTTATGCCTATTGAACTGCCTAGGCGCAATTTACTTCAGAGCAGCAATGTTACTTTTTGTGGATTACAAATGACACCATTTAAAGCTACATGTGCACCACCTCTACAGATTTATTGCCGGTGAAGAACACTGTACTAGTACAAGGACTGAGCTCTATTACTAGGGATCAGGCCTGGTCCGTTAGGTAGGCAGAGATAGATTTATTGCACCTCAGGGGTGTATAGCAGACGGTCGCCACACTTGGCGCTCCGTTTCCCCATTGCTAGTTTGATATACCTGTGTACATGTTTAAAGTGCATATTGCAGGGACCTGCTAAAGTATTGTGAGATATATGTTCAAATGCATGTTGCTATTCTTTTTCCTTACTGACAAAAGTAAAGCCAGTTATTCTTATTTCAGCAGTCTGCTTGTGAGTTCATACCAATTACACTTAGAGTATAAGCTAAGTTTTATGTGCATAGGGACGTACCCCTTTACCAACTGTGCCAGAGTGGGTAGAGCCAAATTGCCGGGGGTTGGTGGAGCTGTACTCAGGGACCCAAAACAAACCAGCGGCTCTCTTAACTGGGGGTAGCGCTACACTATTATATTGGTTTTGGTTAGCATATGGAAGATTTAGAACCTGTGTTAGCTTTCCATTTCCATCTGTCTCTCTGTTGGGGAGAATTCAACTTACTTCTGGTGCAGGTGACCACGCAGGAAGTGAGATGTCACCATTCTATTTTTTTAAGTCTTATTATGGTGAATACACCGTAAATTAGGGAATATCTCCGCGATGGGCGCAAAACCCCTGACAGAGGTTCAAACCCTTCCCAGGGTGTCCAAATTAAAACAAAACAAATCCAGACACTTAAGCCTGTTACACACTGCTAGTTTTTTTTTTTCGTTCAACCCAGCGGGCTGAATGAAAAAAAAAACTGACAGCTCGGCAAGAGCCACTGTACTAACTATATGATGTTAGTACAGAAATCTCCCCCGCTGAGCTATTGTGCTCTGACAGAGGAATGCCCCCCTCCAGAACACACCGATCAGTGGTCCCTTTGACCGAACGGCCGACTTCTATCGGACCAGGTGCAGTACACACAGGCCGAATGTTGGCCCATGTGTACTAGGCTTTACAGCAACAAGGGAAAAACATGACTTTATCTTTAGTGAGCTGCAGCTATCAGATTGTAGAGGACAGATTACCTTTAAACCAGACCTATCCAAGAGTTTCTCAAACTTGGAAGCTGCAAGGAGCTCCCATCTAGAAGGAGGTGGATCAGGACTCGATACCAAGAAGAGAAGGGGCACGCCATGCAGTTTGGGCCTTACTACTACCCCTCAGGGCTGTGCAGGCCTCTGCTTCCCAGGCCACCCCTAGATCTGTCAGGGCAGGGGGGATGAGGGGAAGTGATCTAAACAGACAGACACCCTATTAAGGCGTCCAGATCTAACCCAGATTTGAAGCAAATAAAAGCAGAACTTGTAAATCCTTCAATTAACTTTAATGCTTCACTGCATGCGTTATCTGACATGAAACATAAGGCGAGGGGAGAGAGAGAAGCTGTGAAAGAACAGGCGTAGGAGGGCGAGCTGGGGTGTGAAAAGGAGAAAAGGAGTGCAGAAAAAAAACGTACACAGAAAAAAAGTATATATATATATATATATATAGCTCTATCTATCTATATCTATAGATATATATCTATCTATATCTAGAGATCTATATACAGTATATATATATATATATATATATATATATTATTTATAAATAAATCTGTACACATAACTGCAAACAATATAGTAATTCCAATAAAAAGTAAAAAAAAAAAGATTAATATGGCTTTTCTTTTTTAAGCTCTAGCAATATATGATTTTTGATAATTATAAACTATCAAAATCAAATTCTCGTTTCAACCATTACAACAGTTTTGTGTTTAGTTGGTTATTTTTGATTTCCTAGAACGTGTTGGTGCAGTAAAAGCCCCTCACACTTGTGGTCTTCAAACTTAGCAGCCAAATTCGGACAATACTGACTTTACATTTGTTACATATTCCCATTCACATTGCCTTACTTAACACTATATATTAAAAAATAGCTTCTTACCTTTTACTTTGCTTAACCTCCCTGGCGGTAGGGGTGCAACGGATCAAAAAACTCACGGATCGGATCGATCCTCGGATCAGGAGTCACGGATCGGATCATTTTTCGGATCAGCAAATAATAATTGAATTTGCAAAAACCTGTGAAAATTCCGCTACCATATAGTCCCCACTGTAATATCCACATCATCTCCCCACTGTAATATTGGCTGGGTATCGCAGAGTATTGGCTGGGTAATGCAGAGTATCGCAGAGTATTGGCTGGGTAATGCAGAGTACCGCAGAGTATTGGCTGGGTAATGCAGAGTATCGCAGAGTATTGGCTGGGTAATGCAGAGTATCGCAGAGTATTGGCTGGGTAATGCAGAGTATCGCAGAGTATTGGCTGGGTAATGCAGCGTATATGCAGGGTAATGCAGAGTAAATGCAGGGTAATGCAGAGTAAATGCAGGGTAATGCAGAGTATATGCAGGGTAATGCAGGGTAATGCAGAGTAAATGCAGAGTAAATGCAGAGTAAATGCAGGGTATGTTTACAAGTGATCGCTCCGTCATTTGACGGAGCGATCACATTGTAAACAGTGGCCGGGTGTACCAAGATGGCCGCCGCTCCGGAGCTAGGCCGAAGCCGCGGCCTTTCCTAAGGCCGCCGGGTGTACAAAGATGGCCGCCGCCGCTCCGGAGCTAGGCCGAAGCCGCGGCCTTTCCTAAGGCCGAGGCCGCGGAGCGCTCCGCGGATCGCGGGGTGTGCCGATCCGAACGGGGTGGCCCGTTCGGATCACGGATCGGCGACGATCCGTTGCACCCCTACCTGGCGGTGTGGTTATTTCAGATTTTTCATGCTCAAAGCGGTACAATTCTTTTGCATAGAAGTTTGGTGTTTTATATTGTAGGCCTGTAATTCTTAGGAATAACACACTTAAATCAGTCCAAACCAGAGTCTAGTAGACATCCCGGGTATGATAAAGTTTTAAACACGAAATCATAAACTATAATATCATAAATAACTATAAATAATTATAACAAATAATAATATAATAGTAATAAAAATTATTCAATAATGTAATCAAATCAAAAACCTTGAAATTTGCTCAGTTGCAGAATTTTCGCTGTCATTACTTTCAGTGTTTGATGACGAATTTCACCACAAATCACTATCGCTCAATTCTGCGAGTGATTCTAATTTATTATCGCTGTTTTGTAGCTGGTCTAAAACCACTTTTGATGTAAAGGGACGGTTTTGGTTGCTATGGACACTCTCCAAATTCCAGGCAGAAAGAACAGTATATATAATATAAAACTGCATGCAGGGCACTGGACAAACCACTAGGGACAAAAGGGATGTGAAATAATTTGATACAATAATATAATATGTAAGATTACAGTGTACTGTATGTAATGTGTGTTTTACTTTTTGAATTTGGCGCTGTGCTCCATCCCCGTGCATCGCATCGCTCGCAGGGAACGGAGCCCGGTGCTGTGCTAGATCGAGCGGAGACAGCTAGGGTTGCCACCTGTCTGGGATTCACTAGGACAGTTTGGGTTTGGAATCATGTGTCCGGGTTTCAGACAGCCTGAAACCCGGACACATTATTTAGACTGGACTATGGCTTCCCAGCAGAGTTGCTGGCTGCAGTTGTCTAAGCTGAGAGTGTCTGTTACACACTTTCACACTGCTCAAAGCTAACACGAACAAGCCCCCCCCCCAAACACACACACAGAAGGAAGAGAGAGGGCTCAATCTGCACCTCTTCCCCCCACCCCAACCCCTCTGTGTCTGCCCACACTCCAATCCCCAGCACTGTGCCTCAGAAAAGGAAAGTTGGGGCCGGAAATGTGAGGTCCAGCAGCCTCAGATATATCTGGATGAGAGGCGCTGTCTGCCAAGGCGTATGTGAGCTCACCAGCCATCCCTGTCTGTGACTAAAGTCTCCCCCTTCTCTCTCCTGCCTCTGAGTAAGTACAGTAAGGTAAATGAGGGTTCTCAGAGCACCCCTTACATCAGAGTTCCCCTTTACACCAGAGGCCACAGTGTTTCCCCTTACATCAGAGTCCTCTCTGTACATCAGAGTTCTCAATGTTCCCTCTTAAATCAGGGTTCCCAGAGGATCCCTTACATCAGAGTCTGCAGAGTCCCCCCTTACAGTGAAAGGGAACTCTGCGAGTTCTGATGTAAAAGGGGAACTCTATGGACTCTGATGTAAAAGGGGAACTCTGTGGACTCTGATGTAAAAGGGGAACTCTGTGGACTCTGATGTAAAAGGGGAACTCTGTGGACTCTGATGTAAAGGGGAACTCTGTGGACTCTGATGTAAAGGGGGAACTCTGTGGACTCTGATGTAAAGGGGGACTCTTGTTATTAACTTCATATGATTAAAAATGTTATTTAATAGCAAAATATATGTATAGTTTATACCATAAAAAAAAATTGCTGTGCGGCGCTAAAGTGTTTGGGTTTGACTTGAAGAAAAGGTGGCAACCCTAGACACAGCCGCCGCACACAGTGCGGGGAGACATCGCAGGATCCTGGGGACAAGGTAAGTAAACTGTAGCTGGATCCTGCGATGCAATCCCGAGTGTGGCTCGGGGTTACCGCTTTTGGTACTGAAAATCCACCCCGAGCCACACTCGGGAATACCGTAAGGGAGGTTAAAGTCCCACTCTGGATTAAAATGACCTCCCATCCCTCCTGCCTAATAGCCTCTAATGCCCCGTACACACGATCGGATTTTCCGACGGGAAATGTTGGACGTGAGCTTGTTGGCTGAAAGTCCGACTGTGTGTATGCTCCATAGAACAATGTTTTCTAGCATATTCTCAAATTTTCCGCCAACAAAACTTTGTTGTCGGACTTTCCGAACGTGTGTACACAAGTCAGTCGCACAAAAGTTCACACATGCTCGGAATCAAGCACGAGCCGGAAGGGCTGAAAAAGTAGATGTTTAAACCTAAAGTAGTGTGCATGGACACCGGAGAACACTAGCTTCTAGGAGCAGAAAAAAATGCTAATAACAGCTGTCATGGAATAACAGCTGTCATGGAACCTAACTTTGCATTCACTTAAATCTGTGGTCATGTAATGCTCCGACCCTGAGCCTTCTTTGCATCTGTTTGGTTTCTGCATGGGTCCTCCTTCGGGGGTTAACATCACTGCTTACATAATGTGGACCCTTTCCATTGTCAGTGGAGAGGAATGGAGGGGACCAACAGGCTCAGAGGGCCATTGTATTGCTGGATTATCAGTCTCCCCATGCGGGAAGAGCAGTGGTGGTGTGTGACTTGGTTGGAGGACTTAGGTGAGAAGTTGGCTTCACCAGGTAAGCAAACCAAGGAGCTTGGTAGGATAAATTGAGGAGGGTGAAAGGAAGAGGAAGTATGAAGATAGAATTCTCCCAGAGTGGGGCTTCAAAAATTCTGCCTAGCTTTCCCCTTCAATGTACTGTTAAGGAGGGGGAAGAAGGAGTCATATTTACCATAATTTAACCCTGTCCGTACTGTGCTGGCAGATATTCACAGTCAGCTGTAAACTAGATTATTCTGTCCTTACAAAGTGTTAAAGACCTCAAGGTTTGGGTGTTACATTGTATTAGGTTTCCACTTGTAGCTGGGGGGCAGTATACATAGGCCGCTGAGCTGCTTTATTCACCTTAAACAGTGTGGCTGGAACGGGTGGTACACATGCCGCAGCTGCAATGCTTTGTTTCTGGGCCATATCAAAAATTATACTACATAGGCGATACCGCCACCAAACGTAACGCATTCAAAAGAATGGGGCCATGCCGTAACCACCATGACACCGCGGGTGGCGGGCCACTGCGTCTCCTTCTTCCTCCTCCTACTCGGCGCCCAATAGGATTGCTTCCTGAGCCCGGATTGGCCAGAAGGAAAATCAGGAGGACAATAGTGAATAATAATTTTCTATTGTCAAGTGGCTGGGCTCGGGGCTCAGTTTTGAAGCCAATTAGAACCTCTGGCTTTAATCATGTGCTTCTATAAAAAAAAAAAAAAAACTCCCATTGGTATCCATGCGTCTGGTGCCCTGCATGTAAATTAGGGGTCGGGCGCATGGATTAGGGGGCGCCGCTTGCATACTAGCACGTTATGAAATACTTACCTTAGAACAAAGCCCTCCAGTGGCGCGCTGTCACCGCTGTCAAAGCTTCCATCTTCACCCAGTCTTCCTTCTGGGTTCATGGGCTCTGGCTGTATGTGTGGCCGGAGCTGCGATGAAGTCACTCCCGCGCATGTGCGCAGGAGCCCTTGGCTATTGAACGGAGCATAGCGCGCCGGACCTTCAGAGCTCATGCGTTGGTGACGTCACCAGCTGCATCCAGTGTGAATATCTCCTAAACACCACAAGTTTAGGAGATATTCACTGCACCTACAGGCAAGCGTTATTATAGGCGTATCTGTAGGTTCAAGACCAAAAAAAAAAAACCTTTAGCCTTTAGAACCACTTTAAAGTGTATGTAAACCCTTTTCTTATTTGCTTCCTTTCAGTCTGCTAAATATATTGTCAAAATGTTTTTCTTATATCTTCTTGAAAAGTGCAAAAAAATACCTACTGATCCTGTGCTTCCTATCAAAAGAGGAAGGAAGGAGCACATAATATTTCTGGCAGATCAAGTTTTTTTCTGTACCTGCGATGTGTTAAAACATGGGGAAATGTACATGTGTTCCAGAGATGTACTAAATATGTTTTTTTTTTCTATGCCTTCACATGCGTTTTAGGTATTGTGTAAGGGCAACACTTTCAGGTATATATTACTGTTTATTTATCTAAGGAAAGTCACTGGACTGGAGCCCAAGGACAGCTTTTTAAAATAAAGCATGGAACTTTTACAAAATATGTCACTGTTGTTGTGTATATTGATATGACATGAATTTATTGATGCAGACCTGTAAACCTACTAAAAACTCTGGTGTTAAAGCGGAATTAAAGGGTGGTGAGGGTGGCCAGCTTTTGTCATTATTTAGGGTTACCAGATTTTGAAAATGAAATCCGGAGACAACCTACTGACCACAAAACTAGGCCCCCATTTGTAGCCCCATAACAAAACCACGTTCCCTTTTTAACCACTTTCAGACCGGACCAATTTGCAGCCAAAGGACCAGGCCCCTTTTTGCGATTCGGCACTGCGTCGCTTTAAACTGACAATTGCGCGGTCGTGCGACGTGGCTCCCAAACAAAATTGACGTCCTTTTTTTCCACAAATAGAGCTTTCTTTTGGTGGTATTTGATCGCCCCTGTTTTTATTTTTTGCGCTATAAACCGACAATTTTGAAAAAAATGATTTTTTGCTATAATAAATAGGCCGATACGTATTCTTCTACATATTTTTGGTAAAAAAAACCACAAAACTAGGCCCCCATTTGTAGCCCGGACATAACAAATGCATTGATTTCTGTATAAATGACACTGGCAGTGAAGGGGTTAACCACAAGGGGGCAGTGTAAGAGTTAAGTATGCCTAGGGGTGTGTTTTTTACTGTGGGGGGGCGTGGCTGTCAGCTAGTGAATGCTGATCTCTGCTCCAATCACAGGGAGCAGAGATCGGCGTCACTAGTTGCTAGGCACGGGGAGATGCTGTTTATCCCGGCATCTCCCCGTTCAGCCGCCCCGTGAGACGATCGCGGGGGTCCCCGCGGCGATCGAGTCCGCGGGGACCACGATCAGACTCACGGGGGTCCCGACCGCTCCCGGCGCGCTCCCGATGGCACGGACAGGCTAGGAGGGACTTATATATACGCCCTCCTGCCCAGGGGCGGACTGACCGGTCGGTGACTCGGGCGCCGCCCGAGGGCCCGGGCCATTAGGGGCCCGGACTCGGCCACATGAGGGGCCACTTGAAACGGCTGTATTACATGCCGCTAACAATACTGCTAGCGGCGCGCGGCTCCCCGCCGGCCCCTTCTTCCCTCCCGTCCGTCCCAGGTGCTTCTACTGTATGCGTCGTGACGTCACCTGGGACGGACGGGAGGGAAGGAGGGGCCGGTGGGGAGCCGCGCGCTGTTAGCGGTATTCGCGGCATGTAATACAGCCTGCCGAGTCCGGGCCCCTAATGGAAGAAGAGTGGAGGGGCCGTTTTCAGCACAACACCGGCGGGGAGCATCGGCATCGGTGAGTCACGGGCCCCGGGTCCCCCCAGCCCGCAGTGTCACCCCAGCCCGCAGTGTCACCCCTACCCCAGAGTGTCACCCCAGCCTGCAGTGTCACCCCAGCCCGCAGTGTCACCCCAGCCCGCAGTGTCACCCCAGCCCGCAGTGTCACCCCGACCCCACAGTGTCACCCCCAGCCCGCAGTGTCACCCCCCAGCCCGCAGTGTCACCCCCCAGCCCGCAGTGTCACCCCCCAGCCCGCAGTGTCACCCCCCAGCCCACAGTGTCACCCCACAGCCCACAGTGTCCCCTTGTGTGCGCTCTCCCTCCAATGTCCCCCCCTGTGTGTGCGCTCTCCCTCCAGTGTCCCCCTGTGTGCGCTCACCCTCCAGTGTCCCCCTGTGTGTGCGCTCACCCTCCAGTGTCCCCCTGTGTGTGCGCTCACCCTCCAGTGTCCCCCTGTGTGCGTTTCCCCCCTGTGTGTGCGCTCACCCTCCAGTGTCCCCCTGTGTGCGTTTCCCCCCTGTGTGTGCGCTCACCCTCCAGTGTCCCCCTGTGTGCGTTTCCCCCCCTGTGTGTGCGCTCACCCTCCAGTGTCCCCCTGTGTGCGTTTCCCCCCCTGTGTGTGCGCTCTCCCTCCAGTGTCCCCCTGTGTGTGCCCCCCTGTGTGTGCGCTCTCCCTCCAGTGTCCCCCCTGTCTGCGTGTCCCCCCCTGTGTGTGCGCTCTCCCTCCAGTGTCCCCCTGTGTGCGTTTCCCCCCCTGTGTGTGCGCTCTCCCTCCCGTGTCCCCCTGTGTGCGTTTCCCCCCTGTGTGTGCGCTCTCCCTCCAGTGTCCCTCTGTGTGCGTGTCCCCCCCTGTGTGTGCGCTCTCCCTCCAGTGTCCCCCTGTGTGCGTGTCCCCCCCTGTGTGTGCGCTCTCCCTCCAGTGTCCCCCTGTGTGTGCGCTCTCCCTCCAGTGCCCCCCTGTGTGTGCGCTCTCCCTCCAGTGGTGTGTGTGTGTGCGCTCTCCCTCCAGTGTCCCCCTGTGTGTGTGCCCCCCTGTGTGTGCGCTCTCCCTCCAGTGTCCCCCTGTGTGTGCCTCCCTGTGTGTGCGCTCTCCCTCCAGTGCCTCCCTGTGTGTGCGCTCCCTCCAGTGTCCCCCTGTGTGTGAGTGTCCCCCTGTGTGTGCCTCCCTGTGTGTGCGCTCTCCCTCCAGTGTCCCCCTGTGTGTGCGCTCTCCCTCCAGTGTCCCCCTGTGTGTGCGCTCTCCCTCCAGTGTCCCCCTGTGTGTGAGTGTCCCCCTGTGTGTGTGCCCCCCTGTGTGTGCGTGCCCCCCCCCCTGCGTGTGCGCTCTCCCTCCTGAGTGCCCCCCTGTGTGCGCTCTCCCTCCAGTGTCCCCCTGTGTGTGTGCCCCCCTGTGTGTGTCCCCCTGCGTGTGCTCCCCCCCCCCCCCCGTGTGTGCGCGCTCCCTCCAGTGTCCCCCTGAGTGTGGGGACCAAGGGGGCCCCATGCGTTGTCCCCCCCCCCCCCCGTGTGTGCGCGCTTGGTCCCCATGAGTGTGGGGACCAAGGGGGCCCCATGATCTTCTATTGCCCGGGGGCCCCATGAGTTTTAGACTTTTAGAACAAGAAGCAAGACGTTTAAGGTAGAAAGACAAAATACCTCGGGCACTATACACACGCCACAGAAAATGTTGGGTGTGGCCAATTTATGGTAACAGTGGGAGGGGCCTAAAAGGGTATAGTTAAATAAAACTCGAACCTATACTGCTATGAGTTAAGAGTGCCTGCTATGTTTGGCTGTTGATCTGCCTCGCAGTCATGTAATCCTTAGATCAGTAGATCAATAGACATACATAGCAGACACTAGGCAGGTGGCACATCTATCCAGCCCATACCGTGCTAGGTGTGTGTCATTTAGTGTTGGTTTCCTCCATTCACCCACACTACCCTTGTCTCACTGAGTCTCTGTGCTGCGCCCCAAGCACAGGGATTCACCCCTGCACCCCTTTTTAAACACTGCTTAACCAGCACCCACGGCCACCCTCTTCTAACACTGCTCACCTCTGCATCCTATGTCACCCTCTTTTAACACTGCTCACCTCTGCATTCTATGCCACCCTCTTCTAACACTGCTCACCTCTGCATCCTATGCCACCCTCTTCTAACACTGCTCACCTCTGCGTCCCATGGCACCCTCTTCTAACACTGCTCACCTCTGCGTTCCATGGCACCCTCTTCTAACACTGCTCACCTCTCCATCCTATGCCACCCTCTTCTAACACTGATCACCACTGCTTCCCATGCCACCCTCTTCTAACACCGCTCACCTCTGCATCCCATGGCACCCTCTTCTAACACTGCTCACCTCTGCATCCCATGCCACCCTCTTCTAACACTGCTCACCTCTGCATCCTATGCCACCCTCTTCAAACACTGCTCACCTCTGCATCCCATGCCACCCTCTTCTAACACTGGTCACCTCTGCATCCCATGGCACCCTCTTCTAACACTGCTCACATCTGCATCCCATGGCACCCTCTTCTAACACTGCTCACCTCTCCATCCTATGCCACCCTCTTCTAACACTGATCACCACTGCTTCCCATGCCACCCTCTTCTAACACTGCTCACCTCTGCGTCACATGCCACCCTCTCTATTTGTCCTTTTTATCATTATCAGTAAAAGTAAAAGAAAATCCCAAATTTTAGGTTGTCCCCAGAAAAGTATAGAGGGGGAAATCTTCCAATGGGGACACTAGTTCTGGTGACCTGGGGTTCTCCAAGGAGTTCTCCTAATTTGCAGGGATTTCCTTTCACTTCCTGTTTGGCTATGGGACAGGAAGCAAACGGAAATCTCTGCAATGTGACACAGATGTCGAATAAAAATCTTACAGGGGATATATCCCTCCCTTGCTCTATCCAAAATGAAAGAAAAAGTTTTGTCTAGAGTTCTGCGAAGAAACTGTCACTAAATCACAGTGATGGACAGCGCATGCTACAGCGCCCACTGGTTGAGGAGGCAGTGAAGGTGGAGAAGTAGAAGAAATATGGGAAAAACTGCTAGAAGTTCATTGTTAGGGTTTATATACACTAAAGTGAGTCTGTTCTTTTCCTATGCAGAGCAATGCAAATGGGTTTACCTAAATGCAAATCCCCACAGGCGCATATACTTACTTTTGTTTAGCTATCCTGCTGCTCCATCTATCCACAGGGAGTGAAAAGATATTTCTCTGTAGGGTACTGGTTGCAGCTCATACAGGGCTATGGACTTCCTTGTTGCAGCCCTAATTGGACCAACTCTGTCACATGGGTGAATCACATGCTTCTCCATACCTGGAAGTAGCAGGTATTCCTTTGGCTCCCAGTGGTGAGGGGAACCAAAGTGGTGAGGGGAGGGGGTGGGATGAAGGTGCAAAGAGAAGGTAAGTACTGTATGTATTGCTTGGAAATAGGTGGTTAAAAGGAATACCTGTTGCTTTGCCCTATATGGGCGAAGACTTTGCTGGAATAATACAATAATAATGTGCTATGCTCATTTGTTAAAGAAACAATGTAAATCCTAAACTCTAATGTAAACCGTTAACTTCCTTTTATTCTTAAAGATACAGTTAAAAGTGTTTTTTTTTTTTTTAATCTGTTTAATAAGTGCAAAAAAATACCTGTTGATTCTGCCAGAAATTAAGTGCTGTCCTTCAGTGTTGAGTTGAGTTGAGAGGAATCTTAATATAGCGCGGTGTTCCCCCGAAGGGTCCTGACGTGCTAATAATAATACATTTTGTAGACCAAAACATTTTAGTCGATAAAATGAATACTATTTTAGTAGACTAAAATAAGACTAAAACAATTGAGATGACTAAAATACAACTAAAACTAAAATGGGACTAAAACTAAAATGGCATTTTAGTCAAAAGACTAAGACTAAAACTAAATTGACTTCAAAACTAACACTGGTCTGTAGTACATGTTCATACCTCAATACCATAAATAGTAGCATATTAGATTTTTCACTCCAGCAGTATATAATGAGTTTGGAAATTGTAGAGAAATGTTAACTAATGCATTCCAATTTAATTACACCCGTTCGATTTTAGACGACTAAAATTAGTTTTAGTCGACTAAAATGTCCTGGAGATTTAGTCGATTAAATACGACTAAAACAAAAACAATTGCAGAAGACTAAAATGGGACTAAAACTAAAATGCAATTTTAGTCCTAAGACTAAAACTAAATTGAAATTTGCTGCCAAAATTATAACTGCTGTCCTTATCTCTCTGGTGAATAAGATGGGAGAAGGTGTCCTATAGTCCGAAATACGTCCTGTGCTATGGTGACAACCCTGTCGTTCCACAGATACATTCGACGAATGAGCTTTGTCACCCTAAGACAGGAAGTGTGTTACTGACAAGATTATCACATGAAAATAAAGAGAAAATTTCACTGTATATGATTGTATATCTGAACACTAGCAAACGAGCTTCCCTATGCTGAATGTGTTGTAATCTTTCTATGTTACTTGTATACATTCCTTGTACTTAAATAAAATACTTTTGACAAGAAAATAAAGAGAAAAAAGCATAAAAAAAAAAAAAAGGAAAAAAGGAATGCAGCCATCAGGGCAGTTTTTAAGGCAGGGCAAAGGGGGCAGCTGTTGTGGGGCCCAAAGCAGCTGCCTCATACTTGCCAACTATCCTAGTTTAAATTCCCTTATCCCTGGAAGTTTTAGTCCCTTGCTGTGTCCCGATATCTCAGTGTGTCTCATGTGAATACACACATCTCAGCCGATGCATGAGGGTGTCGTCAACATATAATGGCACTTCTGTGTATCTGCTAAAGCGCAACATGTTTCTGTGGTGTCAGGAAAGCAAATTGCACGTATTCCCGACACACACAAATGCGAACGCAGGCTAAATGTCTCAATTACATTGGTAGTTAGTGTAAATCTTCTCATTACATTGGGGCTTGGTGTACAGACCTTCCATTCACATTAGTGGCCAGTGTGAAGGTCCCCCTTACATTGGTGGTCAGTGTAAATCCCTCTTTACATTGGTGGTTACTGTGAATGCTCCTACATTAATGGTCAGGATAAATCACCATTACATTAGTGGCCAGCGTAGAAACTCCTCTTTATATTGGTTATTGTTAAACAAATCCAAACTTGCATTTGTGGTCAGTTTTGAATCCTCCCTTACATTGGTGGTCCATGTAGAAGCCCCCTTTAAATTGGTTGTGAGTGTAAATCCCCCTTATATTGGTGTAGAAATCCACCTTTATTGGCTGTTGATGTAAAATCCCCCATTACATTGGATGTCAGTGTAAATTATTCATAACATTGGTGATCAGTGTACATTTCCCTTTACGTTGGTGGTAAGTGCAGAATTGCCCTTACACTGGTGGTAAGTGTAAATCCCCCCTAGCTTTGGTGGTCAGTGTAGAATTGTCACCTTACATTGGTGGTCAGTACAAATCTCTTCGACAATGGTTGTCAGTGTAAATTCCTGCCTACATGGGGGTCATTGTATATTCCCCTTTACACTGGTGGTTGGTGTAAATGCTCTTATTACATTGGTGTCAGCGTAGAAATCCCTCTTTTCTATTGGTGGGTGGCATAAAATCCCCCGATACATGGTGGTCAGTGCAAATCCCCCCTCACATTCATGGTCAGTGCAAATCCCCCCTCACATTGGTGGTCACTGTAAATTCCCCATTACATTGGTAGAATCCCCCACTATAAACTTGCCAAAGATTTCCAGCTTTGCTCTACATGATTCAGAATTTGTCACAGTGTACTGCCTCCTAACTAATCCCATCCCCCCCACCACTGCCACTGATCCCATTAACCCCCCAGCATTGCCACTGATCCCAGGAGTCCTAGGATTCCTAGGAGTTTTCTGTCTATTGATGGACCCCCTCACCTCCTCAGTCCATGGTGTGCAGGCAGTAAGGAGATGATGTGCTGTAACCTTTAGCAACCAATCAGTGAGCAGTAATGCTGTGTGCTAACCTCTTGCAACCAATCATTGAGCGGTAAGGATATGCAGTAACCTCTAGGAACCAATCAATGAGCAGTAATAATGTGCAGTAACCTCTAGCAACCAATTTGTGAGTGGTATAGATGTCCAGTAACCTCTAGCAATCAATCAGTGAGCAGTATTGATGTACAGTAATTTCTAGCAACCAAACAAGCAGAAGTCATGTGCTGTAACCTCGAGCAAACAATCAGTGAGCCATAATGTGTGCTGTAACCTCTAGCAGCCAGTCAGTGAGGGGTAATGGTACACTGTAACCTCTGGCAACCAATCGCAATTGCTGCCTGATCTTATTCAGTAAACTGATTTTGAGCCTAGCTGCCATTTATTGTATGTCTCAGAGCATGTGGCGAGCGAAATTGCATGAAAGAGGGGGCCCAAGAAAATGTTTGCCCAGGGTCCAGTCAATATTAAAGATGGCCTTAGCAGCCATCACAACTATGTACTGTAAGCTGCAATATATTTGAACTTTGTTCTTGGGTCACCAAAGGAAGAAACTGCAACATTTAATATCATATCACGGAAATATTGTATGAAAGGCAAAAAAAAACGTGGAAGTTACATCAACCATTGCTTCCGAGTGACTGTTTCCATACTAATTAAAAAATTGGACTTGCTGAAAATGAACAAGAGTTCCCCTTTTATAACTTTGGCAGCAGCACTAACTTTGTCTCCCTGATTCTCCCACGCCCTCCAGTTAAATAGCTACCACGCTGGTTTAATGGTGGCGTGTATATTTTATGTTACATCTCACAAGACTAGAAATTTTCTTCTACTCACGATAATAGGCCCAGCACCGAGTAGGGAGTGTCGGAGGCCCGATTTCGTAACCTAACAGTCCATCCTGCAGTGCGTTTTAGTGCTCGAGGTGGAAGGCCCATTAGTGTTAATGTGGCAAACTCAAAGGAACCTTTATCCTAGGCCTAACTGCAGCTTGTACAAAACAATCTGGCCTTTATAAAGCCCCCCCCCCCCCCCAACCCCCCTGTTCTCTGGAGGCTGGGGAATAAATAACAGACGCAAAGAAAAAGCCAGGGAAAATTAGATCAAAAAAACGAAACCGTTTTAATGAGGAAAAACACCTCGGTAGTAACGATCACACTGGGACTGCAAAAAGCTTGGTGGAGAGACCCAGAGGGGCCGCAAAGCACTTTGTATTGTGCGCTGAGCGAAGGGGAAACTGCCAGAACTTGACATATTAGCGCTCAGGTTCAAATGTGACAAAATGGCAGTAGCTGCCTGCGGGACAACGCCACGTGGAGCAGTGTATTAGGATGAAGATTATCCCCATTCAGGGAATAAGCGCTATGTACATCATTAATGAAATCACCCACCTATAAAACGCAGGTGAAATGGACGTTATCAATGTTTTAGCTGGAATGCTTATAAAACGTAACTGGAGAACATGGTTAAGCGCGGTGCTTTACCAAAGCTGACCGCAGAAGTGAACAGCGATGATTAAATAGGCCGTTAAAGGGAAGCTACAGAATAATATAAAGGGAGGGCCTGTTTTGCTTTATTATTATAAAGCAGATTGAAGGTCATTTTTTACATGACGTTCACACTGTTACATATTTGTTGTGCTGCTTTACCAGGTGATATTTTATAGGGAGACAGAGAGAATGTTTCCGTTGTGGCTACTTGAAAGACAGATAGAGCAATTAACATCTCTACTGAATGACTGCCAAGATACACTCAGGAAATGCAGGATAATTTGCTTATTGCCTTATACAGTAAAGAGTTCCTAAGTGCTAATTGTTCAATTATACTGCATGTAAAGCCAAAACTTTTATTTTGATTGAATCTATGGAGTAAGGAAGGGATAAAACCCCTATCAAGTTATTTTTGTCATTCGTATCAAGCTGGGGGGGGGGGGGGGGATGCCCTTCACTTTGGTGTCCTTTTATGAAACTGAGATCAGTTGCGATCCCAAGTCTCACAGCTGATCTCAGGTCTTTACCAGTTTATGAAACTGAGGTAATCAGAGGAGAACATGTTCTCCACTGATTATCTCAGCACAGTGAGAATCTGTAACTGGCTGTCACAGAAACGGCCAGTGTATGAAGGTGCGATCTCAGCACCTCACTGAATTGTGACAGAATTCTCACTTTCTGATTCACCACCTCAGAGGTGGAGAATCAGAGAGAGAAGCACGAAGCTGCCTCAGTATTCTGGAGAAAGCAGGAAGTCTTTTGATTTCCTTCTTTCATCCAGTATCCGAACAGTCACAGCACACCTTCCCCACCATCACACACCCCAAAACGAGCAGGTTAGCAATCTAAAGTGTGTATATATATATATATATATATATATATATATATATATATCTATCTATCTATCTATCTATCTATCTATCTATCTATCTATATCTATCTATCTATCTATCTATCTATCTATCTATCTATATATAGATAGATAGATAGATGGCTATACACATACACATTGAAATAAACACACACACACACAAATATATATATGCTATATATATATATATATATATATATATATATATATATATATTATATATATATATATATATATATATATATGTATATATATATTATTCTACCTGCATTTAAATGCTATTATTAATGTCATTTTTATATCATTTTTAATTTATTAGTAAATAAAATTTTGTAAACCCCGAAATATGGTTTTACCCATGGCATGTTCCATTAGGCTACTTTCACACTGAGGCGCTGGGCGCGCTGGCGGTAAAGCGGCGCTATATTTAGCGGCACTTTACCGTCGTTATAGCTGCGCTTTTCGGACGCTAGCGGGGCAATTTTACCCCCGCTAGTGGCCGAAAAAGGGTTAAAACCGCCTGCAGGGGGGTTTGGAGCGCTGCCCCATTGTTTTCAATGGGAAGGGGCACTTTAGGAGCGGTAAATACACAGCTCCTACAGCGCTCCAAAGATGCAGCTTGCAGGACATTTTTCATCATCCTGCAAGCGCACCGCTCCAGTGTGAAAGCCCGCGGCTGTTTGAAGGCGCTTTGCAGACGCTTTTTTTAGAACTTTAGTGCCTGCAAAGCACCTCAGTGTGAAAGGGGCCTTACAGTAAGGCCCCTTTCACACTGGGGCGTTTTTCGAGCGCTACAGCGCTAAAAATAGTGGCTGTATAGCGCCTGAAAAAATCCGGCCCCTTTCACTCCAGTGTGAAAGCCAGAGGGCTTTCACACTGGAGCGGTGCGCTAGCAGGACGGTCAAAAAAGTCCTGCTAGCAGCATCTTTGGAGCTCCTATACCGCTCCTACCCATTGAAATCAATGGGACAGCGCGGCAATACCTCCGGCAAAGCGCAGGCAAAGCTCCGCCGCTGTTTTACCCCTTTTTCGTCCATCAGCGGGGGTTAAAACTGCACTGCTAGCGGCCGAAAACCGCTGCTAAAACGACAGTAAAGCTGCGCTAAATAAAGCGCTGCTTTACCGCCGACGCCGCTCCCCGCCCCAGTGTGAAAGGGGCCTTATACAGGGGTTTATCAATTATGAAATATATTTATTTTAATTTATTAATAAATATTTATACTTGTATACTTTATTAAAATAATTTTTTAATGATTATAAATGTATTTTACATTTATATGAATGGTGTATTACTACTACTTACTACTACTACTACTGCATTACATATGTGGATTACATTAATTTACTATACACCATTCACATTTAAATAGGCACATGTATGATATTTAAATATTTTATTGTATATATATATATATATATATATATATATATATATATATATATATATATATATATATATATATATATATATATATATGTAATGTTTTTTAATAATTAGGTTAATGTATATTGTGTAGGGGGAATTTAACTTTATTATTTTATTAATATGTTGGGGAATAATGTGTGGTGATTAGTGTTCAACTTTTGTATTTTACATCTCCTCACACTGTAATCCCGCTACAACACCCGAGATTATAGTGTGAGGAGAAGTTCTGAGGAGTTCCCGGCGTTTGTAGATCACTTCTCAACTCAACATGAGAAGCGATCTACAGACCATCATAAACAGGCACTCAGGGGAGAGCGATCTCCTCTGAGAATGCCTGAGAACTGAATAGCGGTATTTTACCGCACTTTCATAAAAGTTGGAGATAAAAAAAAGATGAAATGAGAGGAAATTTCTTCAAAGTGAGAGGAATTACCATTATAGAATATGGTCACAGGGTCAGGTGTCACCATTGGAGAATTCCCCTCACTTATTGCTCTGTTGACAACTCCAAATTTCTGGATATAATCCCATCACGTCCTGTCTTGGTGAGAGCGGTCACCAGGAGTAATAGAGGGGTGCACCTACCCAGAAGGGCCACAGGCAGTAATAAAAACTTGACAAAGGGACTTTTAGTACCCTAATTGGCCTTTTCATACACTTTAAAGTATGACTAAAGGCAAATAATTTTTTTTGTTTCACACATTGAATATTTTTTTTTTTAAAGTGATTGAATAAAGACAAAATTTTTTTTTTTTTTTAAAGGCAAATAATTTTTTTTTTGTTTCACATAGAGTGGAGAGGGATTAGAACCCCTGTCAGTATATTTTTGGACATATATTGTAATCTTTTTTGCTGTATGTGCTCCCGTTATGGCGATTTACCCTCTATATTTCTCCTGTTTGCTATTACCATTAAAAGTGAAAGTAAAAGAAAAAACACAAATTTTGGGTTGTCCCCAGAAAAGTAATAGCCTTCTGATGGTGATGCTAGTTTTGGTGACCTGGGGGTCCCCAAGAAATACCCTCAATTTGCAGGGATATCATTTCACTTCCTGTTTGGCTAGAAGTGAAGGGAAATCTCTGCAATGGGACACAGATGGCAAAAAACTGATTTATAACCCTCCCTTGCGTTATCCAAAATGAAAAAAAATAAATGTTGCCCATAGTTCTACTTTAAGTGTGATAAGACACAGCAAGCTACCAGAATTCTGTATGCTAAGGCCTTACTAGTACAAGATGTATTCTGATTGGTGCTATATTTAATGATCCTATAATATATATGAATGAATATGTTTCTTTTTAGTTTTAGCTAGTGTTGGTTATATGAGAAAAGAGAGAAATGGCATGGTGTCACCCGTAAGACACCTCCATCCCAATAATGTAAAACAAAAAAGCCTCCCGCGCTGGATGTCTGTTGCTGCCGCCATTTGGGCATCTCTTGTTCTAGACCCCTCTGACCATCTGCCATAATTATCATCATTGTTTATATACATTTTTACTCTAGCTATACTAACATACACATCCACCCCTGAAGAAGCGAGGCTTGTCTTGCGAAACGCGTAGGGTTATTATAGATGCTTGTGTATATTGTATTTTATATATTATTGTACAATGACAATTTTTATACTGTATGTACCATCTCACCGGCTAGACATTCATTCATGCTGGTATGTATGACATTTTTGAAGTCTTGAGAATGTATTTACCAGTTTCACATCATTTAAAGTCCTAGGGTGACTTCTCTGTGTTTTAGTGTTGGTTATAGTTAAAATTCTTATTTGAGAATGAAGATTTCCCCTTACTTCCTGTACCAGAGACACAGCAGGAAGTAACAGGAAATCTCTGCAAAGTATAGGGTGATCCCCTCTTAGACACTTGTTACTGGAACAAGGGTACACATTGGAGGATTGGCCCTTCCAAATGCACTGATAAACAATGTAATTATTTATAATGTGTGTATATATATATATATATGTGTGTGTGTATGTAGTATTTTGAAACAAGTTGGCAGTATAGTTTTCCAGCATGCCAAGAGAAAGATCTGCTTTTCATTCAAGAAGGATATTGAGTGTTAAATATTAGGAACACTTTGGTTTTACGCATACCCATTAATGAATATACCTTCTTGTTTTTACTAGGTGGTTCTCTATGGAAAACTGCAGTCATCATTAGGCCGCTGTCCACAAACATATAATGATCACACGCTATTGTGTGGAAAATGAGTGTGTGCAGCAAAGAAAAAGAAAGATTAAAAAAAATATATCTTTTAATGTACATATTAAAAAATGGCTGCAGTCCATAAGCAGAATAAGTGAACAATTTCTTGGGATTTTCTAACTAAACTATCTGCAATCTCATCATCCTTTCTGGGGCTGATTTCCTTAATGCCATTTAAGCTTGTGAAAAGGTGTAGCTATGTTCACTTTGAACACCCAATCATTTCTAAGGAAATAAAATAAATTAATCTATGCATGCACATAATTGGATGATAAAAATGAATTTGGCTTCACTTCATTCACCAGTCTGAAGCTGGTCATAGATTATTCCCCAGTCCACACATTTGAGGTAGATGAAAGAGACCTCCTCGCTGCTCTATTGTATTCTGACAACTGAGTGGCTATATGCACTGATCGAACACAATTTCCAAAAGCCGTGTTCTAGAGGAGTTGATCACTCTTAAATGGGAATGACCATAGATGGATTGAAATTTGGCCAGTCCCTGCTGAACTAGCCGAATTACAATCCATCTATGGCCAGTTTAAATAAAAAACTTTACAAACCAGAAATCTTCTACTGCTATAAGGCACATGTTTTGTTTGCGTCTAGACTGCTTTTCTTCTCAATAACGTGAATACAAAGCAACACAAAGAAGCTTGATGTAACCCAGAAGCAGCCTGAAGTAGCTCTTGGAGCAGCTTTTAGGGTACATTCATACCACATATGGCGGTACTGCTGGGTCCAGTGTAGTCCACATAACAAGGCAAAATGTCTGGTCTCCCTATCTGTTCAGTTCACACCACTGCATTGCGGTGGTATATGGTGAAGTACTTTTTTCAGTGCATCGCAGTGCAAGGCAATCCACTACCTCTCACTGTGCGGCTGGCAATTGAACTTTATGAGATGTCTGTGTGACATCCCAATAAAATTAATTAAAAAAAAAAAAAAAGACCAGTGCCATTCACCGGGCTCAGCACATTAGCAGTGCACTGATCCGGCCACACTGCACACAAGCGGCTGGTGTGAACATACCTTAAAGCAAAGCAAGCATTTCAAAAGCTAAAGTACCTTGAAGCACCCTGAAAGCATGTTGCATGATTTCTGTGTAAAAAACAAAACAAAAAAAATAAAAGCTCTCAGTAAAATGCCCCCCAATATGTTTATTTCCCATAATCCTCTGCACACACACAGACTGTCAAAGTGACAGTCTCGAATCACTGCTGAAAGTGCAGTGATTGCATTCCTACAAACTCTCTGGGATGGTTAGGAGGTACACCATTTAGCATTAAATATGCAAGCAAAGAACAGATCCTCGGAGAACCATGGGAAATTAATACTCCAAAAGTGATTGGTTAAACCCACAATCTTTTAACCACTCTTTTTTTTAAAAATTAAGCCAATAAATAATAATTTACTAAAAACAGAATAAGGTCCAAAGGTCCTTGAAGGCATAAACATTTTTAGATCTGTATCTGACTTTTACAACAAATCTCTTGCTATACGGTATATACATATGTATTAGTCTCCACCTATAAAATCTAGTTTTATATATGGTGTACTAAATTCCCTTTGTAAATTAATTTTTAAACTGTGGAAGCAATTGTTATTGATAGGCCCCTATCCACACCACACTGACAATTCCAACTCACTAAAGCCATACCCCTATCCACTTTGATTCAACCGAAATGTCCACTTGCAAGGACCTTGCAAGCCATTCAAATTGGTTTCCTGACTTATGAGCTTAGGCAACATAACAAGCATTTCTATTAGAGACGGCGGGAGGGAAGCTCATTCTATAGCAGCCAATTCCCCACTGAAGCTTCCTCGCTTTTTCCTTAGGACAACCTCAGAAGATCCTCCTCATCCAGTCTAAACCTTCCAGTCAGGTAAGTAACACTTTGATGTCTCCACTCTAATTACCACTGTTAACCCCTTGTGTGGTTGGCACCTCTTCTACCCTGCCATGTAGGCCATGCACCTCTGCCTTTGCCTCTTTCTCCAGGCACATCTGGGGAGAGAATCGTGTGCACCTTCATTCCTAGAATTACCAGGTGTTCATATAGATCCAGTGGGTGAACATTGGGCCAAAGAACACAAGCCCTCCGGGAGTTCTAACCATTCCCTAGTCTATCCAAAACTAGAATAAAACTTTTGACAGGTCCAGGATGAATATATAGAGAAAAGTAAATTTTCCTGGTCAAATCTAAGCATTTATTGTTATCTGGTTGCTAGACAGAAGAGACTAAACTTCTGGGGTGGACAAAATATGGTGGATTGGTCAGGTCACAAGCCAGTTAAAAGTTAGTCATTGTTAGGGGACTTGCTTTTAGATTTGAGTAGTACAATTACAGTCTAATTTTAGAGACAGAAAGCATTTAAAGTATGGACTATCTGCAGATGAGCTGCGGAGAATGTTTCCAATACAAACACGCTGCTTAGATTGGGTATGTGCACTCTGATAAAAGTGAGAGGTTTTGACCAGTTTGGATATCATGTGACCATCATCTGTCCAGAGGTAAAAACTTGTTGTTACTATGTTTCTTCAACCCATCGATAGAAAAGGAGACAGAGGTGTTACTGCACATGTGCTTCATATTCATCAGCAAGCAAGTCAGTCAAGGATGGGCAGATGAGTCACTGGCATTCTTTTTTGGAGAGACATCTTCCGCTCTACCAACTCCATACAATTGGCCATATACTGAGCGATATTCTATAATCGAATAATAATAATTCTAAATGCTATACTTGCACACACTTCTTGGGCGGGCCTTCTAGCTGGCTAAGAGCAACTGTAATACCTGTCAGAATGCCTTCCTTGTATAATGCACTTGGCACTTTTTATTTATTTATGCACGCATTTATCATAGGCACCAGCACTGTGTCAGAAATCAGGAAAACAGGCCGAGACAGAAGTACAGTTAAATCACACTTGTTTAATAATAAAAGTAAAAAGAACAAACATAGTCAAAACATAGCCAAAGTTCAGTAACCGGAACGGATAGTCAGCCAAGCCAGAAGTCAGAGATCAATGTAGTGGAACAGCAGGCAGGATCTGGAGCCAGAAGGGATGTCAGCAAAGCAAGTCTTGAACAGGATCGCAGGAGATAGTTTCTGTGATGTTGACCAAGGCGAAGGCAGAGATCCTCTGGACTGGGCAGCATAAGTAGGCAGGACTGACGAGCAGGATATCATCAACAGCTGAGTAACTGTGGAGAGATAGGAGCTGGCAATTAGCCGACAGCTGAGCGGCCAGCTTAGAAAAGGAAGGGCTGAGCCCAGCCCTGACACTGCAGTTTAACCACTTAAGCCCCAGACCAATTTGCAGCCAAAGGACCAGGCCCCTTTTTGCGATTCTGCACTGCGTCGCTTTAACTGACAATTGCGCGGTCGTGCGACGTGGCTCCCAAACAAAATTGGCATCCTTTTTTTCCCACAAATAGAGCTTTCTTTTGGTGGTATTTGATCGCCCCTGCAGTTTTTATTTTTTGCGCTATAAACAAAAATAGAACGACAATTTTGAAAAAAAATCAATATTTTTTACTTTTTGCTATAATAAATATCCCCAAAAAATATATAAAAAAACATATTTTTTCCTCAGTTTAGGCCAATACGTATTCTTCTACATATTTTTGGTAAAAAATAAAAAATCGCAATTAGCGATTATTGATTGGTTTGTGTAAAAGTTATAGCGTTTACAAAATAGGGGATAGTTTTATAGCATTTTTATTAATATTTTTTTTTTACTAGTAATGGCGGCGATCAGTGATTTTTATTGTGACTGCGACATTATGGCGGACACATCGGACATTTTTGACACATTTTTGGGACCATTGTCATTTATACAGAAATCAGTGCTATTTAAATGCACTGATTCCTATGTAAATGACAGTGGCAGTGAAGGAGTTAACCACTAGGGGGCGGGTGACGTGTGTGTTTTTTTTTTTTACAGTAGGGGGCGTGGCTGACGTCTGACGTCACCGATCGGCTTTCCCGATGACAGGGAACACCGATCAGTAACAGGCAGTGTAGGAAGCACGGGGAGAGGTTTGTTTACACAGACCTCTCCCGTTCTTCAGCTCTGTGACCCGATCGCGGGACACCAACAGCGATCAGGTCCGCTGGTCCCGCGGCTGCAGTCACGGAGCTCCCGACCGGGTCGCGAGCGCGCCGCCGGCGGCACGTGCGCGACCCTAGGCTGGGCAATTAAAGGGGACGTGCTTTTGCCCAGCCGTGCCATTCTGCCCACGTAAATGTGCAGGAGGCGGTCGGGAAGTGGTTATGCAATTATTATTTTTAATCCCAGAGACAGAGAGCGCAGGTTTTTCAGGACCTGAACTGATGTCGGTGAGAGGATCTGTGGCCCTCAGGTTTTTTCCCACTCTGCACTGGGGGTCTCTCTCTAGGAGACCCCGCACCAAGTACTAGTTTTGGCAGGTCCCTTAGGAGCGTAGTCTGTTTAACTTTGACCTAAGTAGAGCAGACTACCTTGCTCCTGTCAGCAGCCTTTTCCCTGGGGATGCTGCGATTTCACAGTTCACTCTTTTTGTTCACAGGGTTTTGACAAGCATCGCACAGTGGAGCTCCAGGAAAAATTATATATACAGCGGGTAAAATAAGTATTGAACACGTCACCATTTTTCTAGGTAAATACAGTGGATATACAAAAGTCTACACCCCCCCCCCTGTTAAAATGTCAGGTTTCTGTGATGTAAAAAAAAAATGAGACAAAGATAAACCATTTCAGAGCTTTTTCCACCTTTAATGTGACCTATAAACTGTACAACTCAGTTGAAAAACTAACTGAAATCTTTTAGGGGGGAAGTAAAAAATAAAAGAAATTAAATAAATGTGGTTGCATAAGTGTGCACACCCTCTTATAACTTGGGATGTAGCTGTGTTCAGAATTAAGCAAAAACATTCAAACTCATGTTAAATAGGAGTCAGTGCACACCTGCCATCATTTAACCACCTCAATATAGGGCAATTACACCCCCTTCTTGCCCAGGCCATTTTTCATCTTCCAGCTCTGTCACAATTTGAATGACGGTCATGCTACACTGTAACTATGTGACATTTTTTATAATTTTCTTCACACAAATACAGCTTTCTTTTGGTGGTATTTAATCACTGTTGGGTTTTTTATTTTCTACAAAAAAAATATAAAAAAAGACTGACATTTTTGGAAAAAAAAAGTTCTTCTTAGTTTCTGTCATTAAATTTTGTAAACAAGTACATTTTTCTCCTTCACTAATGTGCGCTGATGAGGCAGCACTGTTGGGCACTTATAGGCTGCACTGATGAGGAGGCACTAATATGCCTCACTTATGGGCATTGATAGGTGGAAATAATAAGTGGATGGGCAGCACGGGTGGATGGCACTAATGGGCATTGATGGGTGGCACTGATGGGCAGCACTGATAGCCAGCATTGACTGGCATCAATAATGGGTACTGATTGGTGGCACTTGTGGGCACTGATTGCTAGCACTATTGGGCACTGATCGCTGGCACTGGTGGGCACTGATCGCTGGCACTGATTGCTGGCACTGGTGGCGCCCTGATTACATGTGTACATGTCTCCTGCGAGGAAAAGCCGTTGATCGGCTCTCCTCGCCACACACTCTGTCATTGTGAGGCGAGGAGCGCCGATTACCGGCATCTCCGTGTTTACATGTTACCGGCTGTGATGGGACAGAGCCGATCACATGGTTAAAGAGCCGCGGCCACAGAGATTGGGGTCGTGCCGTGTCCTAGCAACACGGCGTGGCCGCAATCACTGTGCTGCACGCAAGAGCAGCCGTTCTAGGACAACATCATATGACGTCATCCCAGAACGAGAGGCTGCAGAGGCTTCCATCTTCACCTGGTCTTCCTTCCGGGTTCACAGGCTGCACCCGCTTGAATGGCTGAGCTACAATGATGTCACTCCCACGTATGCACGCAGGAGTCACGGCTGCGGCACAAAGCTCTGAAGGAGCGGCACGGGAATGCTGTTCCTTCAGAGCGCAAGCGGCGGTGATGTCACTGGCTGCTGCTCACTAGAATATGCACATTTAGGGGATATTCATTTAACCTACAGGTTAGCTTTATTATAAACTTACCTGTAGGTAAAAATAAAAGTAGAGAGTTTACTACAGCTTTAAGTATTGTCTGTGCCTATTCCATTAAACCTTTTCTGATGCTCTACGTACCAAATTTAAGCTGGCCATACATTATACAATTTTCTTATTTAATTTCCATTAGATTTACCTTTAACTATGTTGTGCAAGGGCCGACCTGATTGCATAAAATTTGAAAGTGTTTAAAGCCTAGTACACAGGATCAGAAAATCGGATGAACAATACCGCTTTTGAAGCGTTTGTGTGATAATCTGATCGTTAGTACACAGCTTTCGAGAGCCGATCACGACAGCTCGTCTGAAATTATACCAAGGGACAAACAAATATTTTTCTCGTACAATACCAGATTGTACGATTTTCATTTAATCAGTACCGTTTTCGTCCAAATAAAATCGGAAGAATAAGGCCAGCCATACACGGAGCGAATTTCTTCACAGAGAAATTCACTCAATTCCCCCATCACAGACAGTGTTGACAGAGGAATCGCTCCTACCGAGCAATTGTCTGCTCCCGGCAAGGGGGGCGGGTGGGGGAAGCCGATTCCACCGGGAGAAGACAGTGATTATTGCTAGTGGCTATAGCAGCCACTTGCGATAATCACAAGTGAATCCGGCAGGCTGGTTGTACCCAAGTTGATCGATCAATCGTACATTCAGCCTGCCCATTGATGGTTCGAATCTCGAATTCCTGCTGAACCGGCCGAGATTCGAACCGTCTATGGCCGGCCTTATGCCCCATACACACGGTCGGAAATTCCGACCACAAAATCCGTCGGATTTTTTCCGACGGATTTTGTCCGACACTGGTGTTGCATACACACGGACAAAGTTGTCGGAAAATCCGATCATTCTGAACGTGGTGACGTTCATTGCGTACGACGGAACTACGTAGAGGCTAGTAGCCAATAGCTTTGGTCTTGTAATTTGATCTGAGCACTTTGTCGGTCGGAATTCACTACACACGATCGGAAAAAGTCCGATCGGACTTTGTTGTCGGAAAATTTGAGAGCAGGAGATAAAACTTTGTCCGTCGGAAAATCCGACGGAAAAAGTCTGATGGAGCCTACACACGGTCGGAATTTCCGACAACATTGTCCGATAGGACATTTTCCGTCGGAAAATCCGACCGTGTGTACGGGGCATTAGACTATGCATGATCGGAAACAAAAGAATACATTACTATACAATACAATACATTATCTTAGATTGTAAGCTCTAAGGTGCAGGACCCTCTGATTCCTACTGTATTAAAGTGTATTGTATTTGTACTGTCCACCCTCAAGTTGTAAAGCGCTATGTAAACTGTTGGCGCTATAAAAATCCTGTATAATAATAATAATAATAATAATAACATTACACCACTTTCAAAGTTGTATTCTGTCATACGAGCATTTTCGCAAGTTAGGTAACTTCTTAATTTTCTATATGAGACTAGCATGCAAAACAAAATGGACAATCATTCATCCGATATTCTCATCATGTGTACAGGCCTTTAGTTTCACCTCCTATTATATAGTGTTTGGTAAATCTAAAGGAAAGTTGTACAAGAACATTGTATAATGTATGGCCAGCCTTAGAAGCCCTGCTATCTTTCCGTATCTAAATGTTAACATTTGCTGAAACACTAAATTAAGAATAATTTACTTTAGCTAGAAAAACTGCCCCTTGAACAGAAGTTCACCCTCTGGGACACATGTACCCCTGGCTGAGAATCTGTGGTCTATACTACACCTTCCAGCAAGCTCCATAGATCTGTTTATCTGATATCTTGGTAATCTTCTCTTATCTTGTTAGTGGTTTAGAAAGAGTTAACAGGCAGCATTTAGCCCAGACATCTTGGAGCCACATAAAACAGCAAGGTTTACACCAGAAGGCTAGGGTCTGCGTAGGGGAAAGTAGTTTTGGGGTCATCTGGTTAAGCCAAAGAACGAAACCCACCAGTTTATAGAGTTGGATATGCAAAGTCCTTTAGTTGGGAATTTGAGATGGATAAAAGCGTCAATCAGATCCTTGAAACATCCTGGGCAAAAAGGATCTTGGTGCTTTGTGGAAGAAATAGACATTAGATGGCTCTCTTCCATTCTAACTATATTCAGTGAGAACAATCTAATGTCATTGACCAAGGCTAATTCGAGGAGAAGCAATAACGTTAGAAAACCCTGTCAGGTGGCTTGCTTTCCTACTGATTCAGTTGTGGTGACTGCAGCACACCTCTTCTGCCCTGCGTTATAGGCTAAACTAGAACGGTCACTGGGTACCACAGGTCATGTTCAGGGATGCTTAAGCTGGTGCAGTGAGAATGCGTCTACATCTCTGACTCCCACTATGCCTATGGCAGCTTAAATCGTATCTAAACTCTAGAACAAAAATGTAATATGTTTCAGCTTACCAATCCTCACACTTATGTAAATTGTCATGAAACAAAACATTAAAATCGGACATTAAAATCGCATGACAAGTCGTACCTCATGTTTTCCAATGATAACCATTCATATATGTGCGAATTCAAAGTAGTCCATGCACTACTTTGGTCTAGGGTTGCCACTGCATCCCTTTAAACCTGAAAACATATTAATTACACAGGTTCTGTGGCTGATTGGGGTGGTAATTAAACTCACTTGGTGCCTTATCTGCATTAAATTAGCTCCAGAACCTGTGTAATTCATATGTGTTCGGGTTTAAAGGGATGCGGTGGCAACCATACTTTGGTCCGACTTTCATGCAACTTGAGGGCCATAGATTTCAATGTTAAAACTCAAAAATTGCATGAAAATTATACCTGATGGGTTTACTTCCTCTTTGTTTTCCTGCAAAGGCAAAGCTTAATGGGCTACTATGCATCGCATAGTAGCCCATTATGTGTCACTTACCTGACACAGGAGCCAGCGATGTCCCCTATTTCCTCCCCGGCTGGAAGCGTCCACCTTCCTTCCGGGGTCGCGGACTCCGGCTCTGTGACTGTCCGGAGTTGCGTGCACACGGGAGCCGCCAGTCACGGCATGTCCTTCAATGAAAACGGCACGCCGTGACCCTTCTTAAGTGTGCATGCACCGAATAAATCGGCGCATGCGCAGAAGGATTCCTCGTACGGGTAATTGTAAATATCTCCAGCGTTTTGCATGTAATAGAAGTCAATGGACCCGCTAAGCAACCACAGTGTAAAAAAAAAAAAAAAAAAAAAAAAAAACACAAATCGCGGCAAAATCGCGGTAAAAACGTGTATCAAAAAACGCGGCAAGCACTGCAAAAAGCACTGCAAAAACGCTCAAAAGCAAAATGCATAGATGTGAATCGTGCCTTAGGCTGGATTCACACCTATGCATTTTTGGTGCTTTTTGCATTTTGCAGATTTGCACTACAGAACGTGTTCCATAGGAAACCATGGTAAATGGACTGTAGCGCAAATCTGCATAATGCAAAAAGCACTAAAAATGTATAGGTGTGAATCCAGCCTAAAAACACGGTACTTGCGTTTTGGATGCGGGTCCATTGACTTCTATAACATGCAAAACGCTGCATTTTGCATGAAAAAGTCCCCGACCCTTTCCAAAAACGCAGATGCACAAAAATGCATTGATGTGCACATGTTCCATAGGAACCCATGTTAAAAAATTTCCCTGCATTTCTGCAAAATGCATCAAAAAACGCATTAGTGTGAATCAAGCCTTAGGCCTGATGCACACCTATGCATTTTTAGTGCTTTTTGCATTTTGCAGATTTGCACTACAGTCCATTTAACATGGTTTCCTATGGAACACCTTCTGTAGAGCAAATCTGCCAAATGCAAAAAGCACAAAAAATGCATAGGTGTGAATCAGGCCTTAGGCTCGATTCACATCTATGCATGTTGCTTTTGAGCGTTTCTGCAGTGGTTTTTGCGGTGCTTGCCACGTTTTTGGACACGTGTTTTTTTCAAGTGCGACTTTGGAGTGCAACTTTGACCCAGTGTTGCATGTAAAACATTCAGGGTTTACTTCCTCTTTAATGTTGTGGCTGCATTAATTTTCTTTTTAATCTATTTCCTTTTGGTCTTTTTTTTCACCTAGTGATCATACCACAAACACACACATCCTGTCCTAGGTGACAACATTCACTCACTGTACCAAATCTGTGAAGCGGGAGATGTCCTGAAGTTTTCAGCAGGTAACTGGGAAATCTAATAACATTATTTGAGATTTCAGTTCAGTGCATAGGAAGTTGCAAGGACACTGGCTTTTCCAGCAGGATCAACAGGTACTTTCTGTATTTCAGACATTTTTATATATATCCCTGAGAATTATGGGCATTTCAAGACTTGACTGGGAAAACCCATTCTTCTCAACTGTGATTTCAAGGTCTCCTCCTGGCATCCGCAGATTATCTTAAGCATAGGCACATTGAACATCAGTAGGCTGGGGGACCCTTTTACCCTAAATTTTACATCTGTACTTTTGTGTAATGCATTGAGGTGAAATTTTGAATCTTTACATTGGACAAAATAAAATAAAAAATTAAACCATATCTAGTACTTTCTTTAAAAATCTAATTGCCAAAAAGCAGAGATGGACACAACTGACAGACCACCACTTGGAGCTGATGACCTGCCCATCACAGGGGCACTGGGTCAGTAATGACTTGTAGGTGGGGGGCTGATTTTATTACCAGCCAGTCTGACTTGTGGCATGATGTCACTGAGAGAGCAGATATCAATCACTTAGAGGCAGCCTCATTAAGCAGGGGTGAATTTCCCCATGGGATGCATCAAACCCTATCAGGACTAAATTACTCTAATCAGAGGAACTTTCTTTTACCTTTCAGTAAATAAACAAACAAAGGTGGGACAGATCTATTCAAAAAGAAGTCTAGCTCTGAGCAGACGGATATTTTAGTTTAACCTGTCACAAATCTGGGCAATTCAGACTGGGCTTGTGATAGAAACAACATATGAAATAGATCAATAGATGTAGAGATATAGACTGCTGAGATTTGCATATAAATTCAGCTGCCTCTATCTCTCCTAATCTCTCCTGGCCATAGACGGTTCTAATCCCTGCTGAACCGGCCAAGATTCAAACCATGTATGGGCAGGCTGATTGTACCCAAGTTGACCAATCAGATCTTACATGTGACTATTATTATTATTTAAGGTACTTATTTAGCACTGTCAATTTACACAGCGCTTTACATATACATTGTACATTGGTCCCTACCCTCAAAGAGCTTACAATCTAAGGTTCCTAACTCACATTTATATACTAGGGCCAATTAACCTACCAGCATGTCTTTGGCATGTGGGAGGAAACTGGAGTACACGGAGGAAACCCACGCAGGCACAGGGAGAACATGCAAACTCCAGGTAGATAGTGTCATGGTTGGGATTTGAACCAGCGACCCCTTTTTATTGTTAGGTGAGAGTGCTACCCACTACACCACTGTGCCACCTTATTGCTAGAGGTTATTATAGCCGCTGGCAGTAATCACTGTGTTGTCCCAGCAGGTACGGCTCCCCCCACCCATGCCAGGAGAACATCATGGCGTCGCGGGAGGTATTCCCCCACTGACGGTGTTGATGGGGGAATAGAGTGATTTTCTTTCCTGCAATGTGTAGTTGCAGGAAAGAAAATCGCTCTGCCTATGGCTGGCTTATCAGCATGGATGGAGAAATCTCCCCTGCCAGCTATTGCATTTAAATGGCTGGTACCCTCGGCCATCTGAATACCTAAAAAGTGACTGCATATGATTGGATATAATCACTGGTCATCTGACATTGTTCCACCTGGCGCCTTTGATTTTTTTTTTTTTTAGTCAAAGATTGTTAAACTGGGTGGTGCCAACAAGGACACCCACAGCTTGAATTTTGTCCGATTCAGCAGAAATCTGCAAAATTTTTTAGCAATGTTTGACATTTTTTATTCAATTGTTTTTAAGGCATGCAAAAAAGTGGGAATTAATATGTGAATGAAGATCCTTAATCGAGTCACAAGCCAAAAACCACCTTTGTAGGTTAACTGACCTCCAATAAAATTAGCCTTACTTACATGTGTGAAACCCATAGGGTCATTAGACTGTAAGCATTCAAACAAGTGGTTTAATAGGGCAACATATTGACTATATGGGTAACCTTATTCCTTCCACCACTGTGGTTCAAATTCCATCAAGGACAAAGATTTTGTATGTAATTGAGTTCCTTCCCACAATCCAAAAGCAGACTGCGAATTGGATGTGGACTTTTTCTGAATCCAATTCGCATGACAGGAGAGTGTGAACTGCTCTCAATGGAGCTGGTTCACACAGCTCCGGGGCGGCTGCAGGCCGAATTGCAGAAGGGTCCTGTGCATTTTCTGGTCCGTTTCAGGTACAAATTCAGCCAAAATTTCGGACCTAATTCGTACTTGAAATGGTAATCAGACACGCACCGGAGCCCCTGCTGTGAGCTGCGGCTGCAGCTAGTGTGAACCCGGCCTTAAACGGCAACTACGCAGAACTGGCCCAGTTTTGTGCATGGCTGTACTATAACATAGAAACAATAGACTGCAAGCTCCTCCAGGGTGGGAATAGAAAGAAATAAGAGCCCAATTACATTTCTTATCCTCTTATGCTCCTCCACGGTTCCTCAAAGTCCTCTACAGAGTACTGCAGATATGTTGGCGTTATAAAAAATAATGCACGCAAACATTTACAGTAAGGCCCCTTTCACACTGAGGTGCATCTAAGTTGCCAGTAAAGCATTTGAGCGCTTTTGAAGAGCTTTTCAGGCGCTTTTGAACAGCTTTCCATTACTTTCAATGGAGAGGGGTGTTTTTTCACCACCCTGCCAGCCCACTGCCCCAGTGTGAAAGCATTCATTGATTTTAATGGAAATAGGTTTTCGTGAGCTTTTCAGGTGCTTTTTTTAGCGTGAAAGCGCCTCAGTGTGAAAGGGGTCTAACAGACCAAATAATCCAGCTCAAAAACAGGCAATTTAAAAAAAGATTGGATATAGTAGGAAAAGGTTTAGCTGGCCATACGCAGACTGAATTTCAGCCGATTCCTACTGAATCAGCTGAAATTTGTTCTTTAGGCAAGCCTGTTGGCACCATATGGCTGAGCAAAAGTCAACGTTCTAATAGAATTTTGTTGATAAAGCCGAGTGGAAAATTCTTATTCAGTAGTGCCTGCATCTAATTAGTTGCAGATACTATTTGGGAATTCTGACTGCGGAGGGTAGCGGCTGTCAGGATACAATAGCTGGCACAGTTTGGTCCATCATCATTGTTTAGCATGAGGATGATATCAAGTGAGAAAAGTGGATGTAAACCCAAAATTTTTTTTGATGTCATAATGTAGAGTATAAGATTTCCTATCATTTGAGCCCAGTCTTGCCACAAAGAGTTAATCCAGCTCTGAGCAATCCTCTTTTATTGTTCAGTGAGATAAATCTTGACAAACAGAGAAAAACGTTGTCAAATCCTCCCCCTTGCTGTGAGTGACAGGTGATTTACATATCTCGTGCACTAGCCTAAGAGACATGCATTATTTTTTAATTCCCTCCCACTCCTTTCTTCTGCTGCTCTGCCAGGATTGGATGTTCCACACCTCAGCATAATTGGGCATGCTGAAGTCATGTGGTTACTTTCCTGTCTTTTCACTGGATGTTAGAGATCATAGCAGAAGTTCAGTGTAAGAAATACACAGGAGAAAATGCATATTGACAAGGGAGTGTAGAGGTGGGCGGGGAGTCTACTGACATCACGACTCCACCCACTGAGCTCCAGACTACAGACCAACCCACAGAATCTGCAGTTTTTCGGGTCTCATAACAGACATTTGACAGGTAAAGATACATGCAGGAGGCATGTATATGCTTATAGATAACCCCTATGGCAGTAGTTTAGAAAGGATGACATTGGGTTTACATCCACTTTAATGTGTATGGCCAGCTTTATAATCTCTATTAGGTTTTAATTCATGTCTGTGACACCAATGGTAAATGTAAAAAATAATACTGCACATTTTTTACATTTATGTTTGCCTATCTACACATTTTTGTGCTGGCTGCTGACGCCTAGACAGTGCAGTAAACTTGTTTACTTGTGTCACCAATGGGAATGTTCTTTCTCATTTCCTGTCCCTGTGACACCACCTTCACCACAAACAAGCCATACTCAGGAAGCCCAAGCATTCACTTATGCCACGAACACACGACTGGACTTTCTGGCAAACTAGGTATGATGTGTGGGCTAATCCATTAGTTTTTCAGGAAAAAATTCCGGCGGACCTAGAATTAGAACATGTTTTAAATCTATCCGATGGACTCAATTCCGAAGGACTAAAATCGGGAAAAACTTTGTCTGTGTGCTGGTCCGACGGACCGAATACGACGCAAGGGCAGCTATTGGCAACTGGCTATTCTTTAGTCCCGTTTACGTCATCACGTTTGAACGAACGGACTTTCGACCGGACTTAGTCTGTTCGTATGTAGCCAAGTCCGTTCGTTCGGAAAGTCTGTCGGAATTCCGCCGAAAGTCAGACCGTCAGACCTAGTTTGCCAGAAAGTCCGGTCGTGTGTATGCGGCATTAGGCAGGCCATACACAATGTGAATTTCACACAATTTCCACATCAACACACACAGTGCTGACAGGAAAATCAGCAATTGTCTTCACCCGGCGGGTAAGTGGGGGAGGGGGAAGCCGTCCAGCCAGGACAAGACAGTGATTATAGCTGCCTATAGCAGCCGCTAGTGAGAATCACAAGAAAATATGGCAGGCTGGTTGTGCCCAAGTTGATTGATCAACTTAGTACATGCAGCCTGCCCATTAACGGTTCGAACCATATATGGCAGGCCTTATACTGTAAGACCTCTTCTTATGGCCCGTACACACGATCCGAATATCGTGCGACAGATCGTACAACCTTTTTCGCTTAATAGTCGCAAGTAGAAATTGAATAGGAAAATAAAGTCACGAAAATTCTCTTATGACAGGAAAAAAAAGTGATGTCATGTGTTGTAATGTATTTGTATTGTATTTTCGGACAACAACTATACTGACTAAACGAAAATCGTACGATCTGGAATTGTACGAGGAAAATTTTTGCGCATGTCCGATCGAATAATATCGGATGAACTGTCATTATCGGCTGTCGAAAGCAGTGTACACACGATCCGAAAATCGTACGATTCTCCCTTTGGACGACAGTTTTTGTGTACGGGCCATTAGAGTCCAATCATGTCTGCATATCTGACCATCATCTGAGGCCTATGGCCACCTTATGAAGACCTTCAAGAGGAAGAAAAGTTTGTCCATAAATCACCCCTTTGTGTGGGGGCTTCAGGCATCACTACACACTCCAGGGGTTGTAAATGAGTCATTAGTTCTGGAGCCCTTTGACAGACAACAGCAATGATCCATGTGCCATTTACAGAGATCTAACTCCAGATAATTTTAATGCTAAAGGTGACCATACACTGGCCCAATATCAAAGGATATTAGGCAGCATTTGACCTAATCCCATATAGCCTCAGTTACAACCCAACTGGCCAAACACAACCCAATAAAAATATGTTTAAGTTAAAGCCTGACTCCGAGCATCATCGTCTTTTTAATAGCTTTAGAACGGATAGTAGCTGATTACCTCTGCTGCGCAGTCATTCCATCCTGACTTTCTTCATACAGTCTAATGGTGCAGGTTATGATGAGAAGGAAATGAAGCAAACAAAAAGCCCTCTACACTAATTCTGACATGGCACAGTAAGGCCCCTTGCACACTGGGGCGTTTTCAGGCGGTACAGCGCCTGAAAAAAACGGCCCCACACTGGGGCGTTTTGCAGGCGGTACAGCGCCTGAAAAAAACGGCCCCATTCACTCGAGTGTAAAAGCCCCGGCGGGCCGTTCAACTGGGCGGGGGGTCCCGGGGGGGGCCACTTGCTTCTACGCAGCGGCCGGGTCTTCCTGCGCCCGGCAGGGCGGGGGAGCTCCTTACCCAGGCCTGGGCTGGGCGGCCGCACCCGCCCAGGGTCAGTCTCATGATGGATGCAGAACGTCTTTTGTGTTTGTCCAGCCGCTGTCCTTGGCCTGGGCTGGCGGCAGCAACCGCCCCGGGTCGTTCTCATGAATGGATGCAGACTGCTTGTGGTTTGTCCAGCCGCTGTCCTTTGGCAATCGTGACTCTTCAGGGTTGGTGGTCTAACCCCCTCCACTGGACCTTGCCCCGCCCGCAGCAGGGTCCTGCGGAGGACCCCTCTATTCCAATGGCCGTTCCGGCACCGGATGTCTCGCTGGGTCCTGCTGCTGGTCGCCCCTCATCGAAAGCATGGGGGTGGTCGGTCCAGCGACTGCCCTCCCCTGTTTCTGTCGGTGCTTTGTGGGCGGGTCTCGCCTACAACGCACTTGACGGAGGAGGTGAAAGACAAGATTTGGCACGCGAATTCGTTGATTTTATCGCGCTGGTACCGCCGGACAGGGAAACAATAGACAAAGGACGGTAGGTCGGCGTTGCTGGCTAAGGCGGACATAGAGTCCGCCTTTCGCCTCCTCCCGGTCCACCCGGACGGTAAAAAAAGTCCTGCTAGCAGCATCTTTGGAGCGGTATAGGAGTGGTGTATTCACCGCTCCTATACTGCTCCTAACCATTGATTTCAATGGGACACCGCGGTAATACCGCGGCAATACCGGATTTTAACCCTTTTTCGGTAAAACCCCCTGCGAGCGGGCGAATACCGCGGCTAAAACGACGGTAAAGCAGCGCTAAATATAGCGCTGCTTTACCGTCACCACGGCTCCCCGCCCCAGTGTGAAAGGGGCCTAAGGGCTCATTTACACTTGCTTCAAAACATGGCTGCGGACAGGCTTTTTTAAAGCTCTCTGAACACCAGTCAAAGCCTCTGTCACCAAATAAAATGGTTAGCTTACAGTCGTTTATACCTTGCTTTTGCTTTGCTTAAAAAATGATACCCCATGTTGCTTTAGTGGTGCTTCAAAGCGTCTAAGCCTCGATAGAAGTCTATAACAAAGTTCACTTGAAGCACCTGTGGCTTTTATTCAGCTTTAGCTTTGCTTTGGAGAAATTGCAGGTATGAGATATCAACACACACACACACAGGGCATCTGTCAAGCTTTATTAAAGCTTTAAAAAAGCATCATCGAAGCACCACCGAAGCATCACAGAAGCATCAAAAACACATCAAAAAAGCATCAAAAAAGCATGTTGAAGTGTGTTGAAGTCGAAGCAAGTGTAAATGAGCCGCTGAGAACGGTATCCAGCCCAAGCAAACCTCTTATTTTTTGAATACGTGATAAAATTAGACCTTTTGTTTGAAAAATGTCTTAGGACTCATTTACACTTGCTTCGACTTCAACACACAAGTGTCTACCACTTCAACATGCTTTTTTGATGTGTTTTTGATGCTTCTGCGATGCTTCAGTAGTGCGTCGGTGATGCTTTTTTGAAGCTTTAATGAAGCTTGGCAGATGCCCTGTGTGTGTGTGTTGATATCTTATACCTGCAATTTCTCCAAAACAAAGTGAAGCTAAATCTAAATAAAAGCCGATCAAAAGCTGTAGGTGCTTCATGCGAGCTTTGTCATAGACCTCTATGGAGGCCTTGAAGACGCTTTTAAGCACCACCAATGCCGGATTTTCCGACCGTGTGTATGCAATTCTGACACGCAAAATTCCGACGCTTGCTCGGAAACAATTTGACGCATGCTCGGAAGCATTTAACTTCTGTTTTATAGTGCCGTCGAACGTGTTGTATGTCGCAGTGTTATTGACCGTCGGAATTTGGTGTGACCATGTGTAGGCAAGACAGTTTGAGCGAAATTCCGTCGGAATTCCAAAGGGAAAACCATCAGAGCTTTTTCCGACGAGAATTCCGACCGTGTGTACGGGGCATAAAGCTACATGGGGTGTAATTTCTGAAGCAAAGCAAACACAATGTGTGACCAGGGCTGTGCGCTAACCATTTTATCTAGTGACTGTTGCTTTGATTGGTGTTCAGAGTGCTTTAAAAAAGCGTGTCCAATGCCATGTTTTGAAGCAAGTGTAAATGAGCGCCAAACGACAACCGCTGAGGACTGTATCCAGAGGATGTGAGGAGACACAGAGGGGAAGATTTGTAGCAGAAGGAGACACCTGCATGGGATACACACCAATACACATAACCAGTGATGTAAGTAACTGAGTTAAAATAAACTGAGTTACCTAACGCAGTTACTTTAGAGGGTAACGAGTAATCTAACTGATTACTTTTCCCCTCATGGTAACTCAGTTCCCATTACTTTGGCTTAGTTACCCCAATTACATCTACCGCCACTAGATGGCAGTAGTGTAATTCCGGTGTCCTGCCGAAAAAGTTCCCCCGCCGGATAAGGACCCCCTGTACTGCGCAGGCGCATCGCTTGCGCAGTACGAAGCACTGCGGAGCTTCCGAAAATTGCCGAACCTAAACAGCTCTGAGTGAACTCTACACAGCGCAGGCGCAGTTAACATGTAATTGTACAAGGCGATGCTGCACGCTCCCGATGCTCGTGCTACTCTGCATGGGGCCTCTATCGTGTAACTAAGGGGCGGGTCTAGTATTACTGTAACCAAGGGGCGCATTTATTATTTTTGTTATATATCGAGCTCTGCCCATTAATTTAACATTCACCCTCTTCTGTAGCCATCCGCCCCTTACACGATATAATAATAATAGACCCGCCACTTGCTTACACGCTATAACAGATCTGCCCCCTGGTTAGAGTAATAATAGAGCAGCCCCTTGGTTACACGATATATATCAATAATAATAAATGCGCCCCTTGGTTACAGTAATACTAGACCCGCCCCTTAGTTACACGTATAGAATATTAAAAAAAAAGTCAGTTACTTTGCTGAGTAACTAATTACTTTTCCAATGTAGTAACTGAGTTACTAACGCAATTACTTTTTGGTAGAAGTAATTTGTAACTTAACTAATTACTTTTTTAAAGTAAGATGACCAACACTGCACATAACTAATGTGCACGGTGCTGTAAACCCACCAAAAAAAGGTATGCTAAATTTCAACTCTGTTTTGTCAAGCCAGGTGGTGACAACATGGCCACCCACAAAATTAATTTCAGATCCTTATTTTTGAAATACCGTATGTGCCAGTTATTTTCAGATCCAAAAGTTTCAGATTTCAGAACCCAATGAGTTTTGTAGACTACAGTCACATGGCTGAAAATATGAAAATAAACATCATTATCTTTTTGTTATAGCTTAGTGAATCAAGCCAATCAATTGTTGAAATTTAGCAGCTTAAGTCCCCTTTCACACCAGTGGACCACCTGTCCATTATTCAGTTTGATCCAATTGGACTACCCATTGTTCTCTATGGAGCGGCAGATGTCAGTGGACACCAGCATCTGACCTGATCTGGTCCACTAAAAACAGACATCTGGGGATACATTCGCCATCCATCGGGTGGATTGGATCGTATGACAATTGGATGGAAGCTGACACGCAGTCCATTTCCATCCGACCGCCCCTCAGAGAACAGCGGGCTGGGTCCATGTCCACTCTGCATAGCAGACACAAACCTGTCAGATCCGCTTGGACAAATTCTGCCACAAGAGAAAGGGGCATTATAACATTATGTATTACACTAATACCCACACAATAAAGAACATTTAGGGAAGGTTCACAACTTTGTGTTGCAGAAATGCATATTGCTGCACATGTTTACATTAGGTTAGGGTGACCAGACATCCCCGGTTTCCGGGGACAGTCCCCAGGTTGAGGATACTATCCCTGAACCAGGTCTGTCCCCGGTTTTGTCCCCGGATTGGATTTGAAAAGGGGCTGGAGCAATTTAAGAGACAGTCAGTGGAGAATTAAAAAAAAAATAATCAGCTTAGGGGGTGGGGGTGTATTTTTTTCATTATCTGTGCCCCTTTCTGATGATCATGTGCTGGTCGGAGCAGAGAGAATATTTCTTCAGTTTCGGGTGCATGCCGGTTCTGCTCCTGCTTGCATGTTCTTCTGCCTTGGCTCAAGTCCCGACCAGCCACCTGCCCATCTCCTTGCCTTCCCTGGCGGAGTGATCTTCCTCCGCTCCCCACCCAGTAGTAGCCGGGGCCCAGAGAGTAAGACTTGACAGGCTGTGAGGCGGGCGGCAGCGACGACTTGCAGAGAGTCGCTAATTGCTGCCATTACTAGTAAAAAAAAAAAAATATGTCCCCGGATTTCATTTAAAAAATCTGGTCACCTTACATTAGGTGTGTTTCCTTTCATGCTAAATTGTGTGAATGGGCTCTTATGCATCATACAAATGGAAGCCTTTCAACAGTGAGTGATAAAAAATATATACAGTGTGTGTGTGTGTATATATATATATATATATATATATATACATACATACATACATACATACATATACATACATACACTGATTTTTTTTTTTTTTTTAATAAGATGAAATCACATTGTAGAATTACATTATGATGCATTGGTATTAGATGGATCATATGGGGCTCAATTCACTAAAGAATATCTCATGAGATAATTGAGTCACATGACACATTTCTTCCAATTACCTCATGCAATGCTGAAAACGTCAATTCATGTTATGCAGTATTTGCCTCAAAAAGCAAAAACACTCTGTAAATACCTCATAAAACAGCGTTAAAGTTCACTAAAGGAAATAAATAAATACATGCATGAGTTAAATAAGTAGTGGCATGCGGTATTAAACCACTTCAATACTGGGCACTTTCACCCCCTTCCTGCCCAGGCCAATTTTCAGCGCTCTCGTTGATACTTTGAATGACAACTGCATGGTCATGCATCACCGTACCCATATGACATTTTTATCATTTTTTTTCACAGAAATAGACCTTTCTTTTGGTGGTATTTAATCACCACTGGGTTTTTATTTTTTTGCTAAATAAGCAACAAAAAAAACAAAACTTTTAAAATTAAAAAAATATATGTTTTTCTTTGTTTCTGTAACCCAAATCAGTGTATATTGTTTAGTCTGTAGGAAAGCTATAGAGTCCACAAACCATGGTATGTACAGTTGTGCTCATAAGTTTACATATCCTGGCATAATTTATGATTTCTTGGCCATTTTTCAGAGAATATGAATAACACAAAAACTTTTTTTTTCACTCATGGTTAGTGTTTGGCTGAAGCCATTTGTTATCAATCAACTGTGTTTACACTTTTTAAATCATAATCACAACAGAAACTACCCAAATTACCCTGATCCAAAGTTGACATACCCTGGTGATTTTGGCCTGATAACATGCACACAAGTTGACACAAAAGGGTTTGAATGGCTATTAAAGGTAACCACCCTCACCTGTGATCTGTTTGTTTGTAATTAGTGTGTGTGTATAAAAGGTCAATGAGTTTCTGGACTCCTGACAGACCCTTACATCTTTCATCCAGTGCTGCACTGATGTTTCTGGATTCTGAGTCATGGGGAAAGCAAAAGAATTGTCAAAGGATCTGCGGGAAAAGGTAGTTGAACTGTATAAAACAGGAAAGGGATATAAAAAGATATCCAAGTGTAGCGGCCATAACCCTCGATGGGGCGGCCTTGACCTTTGGGCTTACCGGTTACCTTCGCTTGGCTGGTTCCTCCAGATCTAGGGGTTCCCAGAGTTAGTACCCAACAAATTTGGACACTGACACCATAAAAGTCCTTTTTGAAAGGTTTTTATTTGCAGGGGTAACATCCAACAGACACAGTCTCATGTGAAAACAGAGGGTAAGGGTGAAGAAACTCAGGCACCTTGAACTGCGAATTAGTAGAATGTCTATAATGCAAACCCAGAGAGTAGCCACTTGCAGCTGGGTACTTCAAAGCTGAACAAATCTCTAGCCAGAGATTATGGCAGTCAGCACTTGAATTCGGTACTTGCAAAGTCTCTGACCTTGAAGAAAAGTTGCAATCAAAGTGAACAGGAACCTTTCCTCAGTACCTGGAACATTCTCTGTCTCCTTGGCAGTACTGGGAAATCTGGATTCTCTAGTGTCCTTGACAACCCAGCAACCAGGCACTTCTTGGGATGCCAGCTTGATGGCCCTCCTCCGAAGAGTCCTCCCCCGGTCACTTACACGAGCTGCGGTGCCCCTCCAAGTTGAGAGCACACCCGGACGCCTTAAATCCTCCCTCAGTTACTGCACCTCGGACCAGCCGGTTCTGAGACTTGGGAACAGATGGATCCTTGCCCCAGACCAAGCGGGTCTGTGGGGCTAGTAGAACTGACCATGTTGCGGGGCGGCACACGCTCCCGTGACTGGGACCCCTCACGGGGGTACCCCGGTCCAGATACAGGAACAGACAGCTATGGCCGAACGAACCCAGAACACGTAACTCCAGCATCTTAAATACCCTTCCCCAGACTCCTCAGCGGGGCCAAACGCACCCATTGATTGGCTCCAGGGAATGCTGATACCCAAAACGTCCAACCAGGCCTGGTTCTGTTTTTTTAAATTGAAGAACGTCATTAGAGCCAGAGGCTCTGATAGGCTCCAAAAAAGGGTGGGCTTGGGGTGCAGAGCACTGCGCCTGAAGCCCACCCAGTTGCGTGTCAATAGCGAATGAATATTCACTATTGTAATTCTGAGTCTCCTCCCGGTCAATCAAGAAGTGGGTCATGAGACCCATCAACCAATTGGCCAAAAGGAGATTGGATCGGGTTTGCCGCCAGGAGGAGGGAGGAAGGAGACGCAGGGGTACCACCAAGAAAACAGCTGCCCGGAGAGAAGCTGTCCGCAAGATGGGGTAAGTGTGAGACCCTGACTGACTAACTGACCGACTGAATGACTGTTTGACCCCCCCCCCCCCCCCAAAAAAAAAAAACACCAGCCACCACTGGGGATGCCATATTTCTACAGTTTAAATCATTTTCTCTCTTTATTAGCACTAAAAACTGACAAGGGTTCTAATTCTTCTCCACTGTATCCATCCCACTGAATATCACATCATGAGATAAAATACTGAATGATTTCATGCGATAAATACCCAATTATTTTGATGAAATAGCTCATGCTTTATGAATTGCAAAAAAAAATTTTTTAATAAAACTATGAGCTATTTAAACTCTTTTTTTATTTAAAGAGGAAATGCCTCTTTGTGCATTGAGCCCATGGAAAGGTTTTGATTCTTGCATTATAGTGAGGCTCTGAGCCCTGCTCAGCTTTCATACAGCAATGCTAAAATACAGTATCGTCTGTATTTGCTTAGCTAGTGCTGCCCTCTGCTGCTCTGTTTTGGTTAAACAGTTAGGTTGAAAAAAAAGACACAAGGTCAATCTACCAATGAATGAATTAATACAGTAATAAATTGGAAACTGCCATATACAGAACCCTATACCCACAGCTGATCCAGAGAAAAGGGGGTAAAAAAAACTTTCATTCATCAAAATAATTGGCCTAAATTTATGAAGAAAATTGATTTTTAACATTTTTTATTGGGTATGTTTTATAGCAAAAAGTAAAAAATATATTTTTTTTTATTTTCTAAATTGTCGGTCTTTTTTTGTTTATAGCGTAAAAAATAAAAAATGCACCAGGGATAAAATACCACCAAAAGAAAGCTCAATTTGTGGGAAAAAAAGACATACATTTTTTTTGGGTACAGTGTCGCATGACCGCGCAATTGTCAGTCAAAGTAACACAGTTGCTTAAAAAATAGGCTAGACATGAATGGGGGTAAATCTCCTAGAGGTCAAGTAGATAACCGTATAAACCTTTAGCTAATAGACTGAAGACTGCACTGTCCACTTTCAATGTTTTCCTGTGAAGACTGAAAAGTTTAGAGAAGCAGCACAGAGAGCAGAATCTAGCAGCATTGAAAGTTGTAAATTGAAAGTTCTAGGGTAGGCGTTTTTTATTGTGCTAAATGTGTTAAATCGCTGAACTAATAGTTAAGCTAATACTACTTTAAAAAATTTTTTTTAAAGCTGCTGCTTACCCTTTTACTTGCCTAAAAATCCTATTTGGTATCCCTCTTCTATGTAATGTTTGTTAGGGGGCTGGGGAGTTTTGTTTACCATAATTAACCTGTCTGTGCTGTGCTGTCAGATATCTTTATCAGTTGTAAACTAGATGCGCACACTGTCCTAACAAAGGGTTAAAGATCTGAAGGCTTGGGTGGTACATTGGATATGAATGCTTTTTTCTACAGTTTGCCCCTTGAAATGCACTTTTAAATTAGTGTGGAATAGCATATAGTCCTATATATATATATATATATATATATATATATATATATATAGGCACATGTGAATAAGTACACATATTAGGGGGGTTTCTCAAAATTGACTGCAAAACTGGATCTACACTTTGAAACTTTCTTCCTTTAGAGTGCCCCTTAGTCATTTGCAATGACTCTAAAGGTAACAACTTTGCTATGTGGTCTATTTGTGTATTTGTACAAGGTAATCATATATAGTTATTTCAACTCAACTAAAATGTACTGCAGGTGTGATGGTACTGGGGATGATTAAAAGATATTTCCATCGGTGCCAAAAACAACAGAGACCCTAGAGATCAATTCTTCTCCCTGAGCCAAGCCTCGCTCAGAGTTCTCCTGCTGAAGTTAAAAAAAACAATAGCACATGATGCCTGATTTATATCTTTATTAGCCAAAAAATCTTTTTCATCAACTTCATGTCTGATACGTACACCCCCTGAGCCCTGATAATCCCCATGAGATCCTAATTCACATGGGCTCATATCCCCATGCAGAGGGTTGAGTTTATGTGCCTGGGGAATGGAACAGGTGTTCTGTACAGCCAGCCTGTCATATTCAATAATAAGCTGAAAGATGCAGCGGCTGTAAGGATCTTAAGGCACATGCCAGTGCTTACATCCATACAGGGGCAGACATACAGCTCTGGATGCAGATGTGTGTGCAGAGCTGTGTGTCTATCTTTGCAGAGGTGCAAACATTGACATGCGTCTCTTAGCTTGTCATTGATTTTGACAGGCTGACTGTCACAGTCACTGTCCGGGGTTCTGAAAGCAGTGGCGGCTGGTGCTCCATTTAGGGGGGGGGGGGGGACAAACCACCGCTCGCTCGTCCGTCTGCCCACCAGCCCTGCACTTACCCCATCTAGGTCGTGGGCAGCTTCCGATCTTTCCTGCGTCTCCTCTTTCTCGGCGGCTTCCTCCTCAGCAGCCAAAACAATCGGTTCTCCTCTCGGCCAATCAGGTCTCAGGACCCACTGGCACAACTGGGTGGGCTTGGGGCGCAGTACTCTCCTGCGTATGCATTCCTACAAGCATGTGCAATGCATACGCAATGATGAGCCCTGAGCTCATTTTCCCCTGAGCCCCCTGAGCCCTGAGGAGCATTTTCTGAAAGCTGTGGGCTGAGAAAAAGTGCGGCACCGAGTACCACAGCAAAATTGGGTGTGATTTTTATTGCGCTGAATACTGGCTGTGGCTTAAAGGGACACAGAGTGCAAGGATTCAGTAGAAAGTGACACAAAGTTCAGGGGTCAGGTTTAAGTGATGCAGAGTTCAGAGGTTGGGAGTAGGTGATGTAGAGGTTGGTAGTAGTAAATGATGCAGAGCTGAGGGGTCAGTAGTAAGTGACACATACACACACACACATATATATATATATATATATATATATATATATATATATATATATATATATATATATATATATATATATATATATATATATATATATATATAATTATTTTTTTTAACAAAGTTCCCAGAAGCTCAACAATAATTCCACAAACTGTCACCTGATTGTGGTTTTCTCAATCACAGTGAAATCCCTTCTTTGAGATTGGTAGTGGCAACGAATCGAGTCATCTTCCTCCAGATGGTGGGCAGTGGCCAATCACAGTCCTCCTCCTCCTGAAAACTGGGACCGCCCCCCTAGCAGAACTGCACCCAATCTCTGCCCCATCACAAGAGCTGACGATCGAAGCTACAAAGTTAGAGAACCAATCAATGTTTCCCATCTATTACAAAGTGTGGGGGCACAGTGCCTCCCCCTCAGCGCAGGTGCGACGTGGGCAATTGTGAGATTGGAATGCATTAGCGTCTCACTGACACTTTCCTGCACTGCTGTGCTGATGGGGAGGGAGTCCCGCGCCAGCAAAAGAGGCTTTGCATGCCGCTTGCGGCGCCAGTGCCGGAGGTTGCCTACCCCTGGTCTGACTTCATTTTGTATAGCTACATAAAAAGCAGGAATTGTTATATAGTACCAATTAACCACTTGCCGACCAGCTCACGCCGATAAATGTCGTCAAAATTGCACAGGTGTGCAAAACCACGTACCCGTACGTTGCTCGCGCCGTGCCTGTGACGATCGGATTCATTGCAGAACCGATCAGTCTTCAGATCCAGGCCAATGATTTCTTCCTGCTGATCGGTTCTGGCGAATCAAAATGCTTCCGTTGCCTGTAAGTGTAAACACAGGCAGGGGAATTGATGTCATCTCCCTCTCTGGAATTCTTTTCCGTTCCAGAGAGAGGACGTCTTACAGTGAGTTGCACCAACACTACACTGACACATTACACGTAGGCACACTTGTCACCCCCCGATTGCCCCCCAGTTAACCCCTTCATTCCCTGTCACAGTGTCACCAATTGCAGTTTTCAGATTTTTCACTGATCACTGCATTGGTGTCATTTGTGACTCTAATCAGTGTTAGGGCAGTTAGTAGTAGGCCTAGGTAGGTCTAGGGTATCCCCTGAACCCCCCTAATAAAGGTTTAACCCCTTGATCGCCCCCAGTTAACCCCTGTCTCAGTGTCACTAATAGATCTTTTTTCTGATCGCTGTATTAGTGTCAAGGGTGACGCTAGTTAGCCAGTTAGATGATTAGTTTCACCGCTAGGAATTTTTTTTTTTAACCCCGATTGCCTCCTAGTTAGCCATTTCACCCCGTCACCAGTGATCATCGTATTAGTGTCACAGGTGACACTGGTTAGTTAGTTATTTTATAGCGTCAGGGCATCCGCCGTATATTGTATATCGATCCTCAATAATCTGCTGTACATCACTTTAGACTTCATTGATGTCACATTGTGTGAAGCATTGTTGACTACTTTTTGAAGCAGGGACCAGTTGTACCAATCATAAGCTAATCACGACTTGAGAGGTATATGCCTTTTCAGGTCTGTGAGTTCCGGTAAGCCTCATTCCTAAGGGTGGTGGTGCTGTCAGCATCTCTTCTTTGAGCACTTTGTTTTTTCATCACTTGATCACACTGAAGCAGTTATCTGCCATTTGCATGGACTGTTTTCTGCACCTTATGGACTTTTTTCAATGATATATAATGCTGATGCCTTCACAGGACTTTTATTAGCACTATTTATTATATAATTTTTCATTTATGATTTATAAGGTTATTCACTTAGCATTTTATGTGATTTCTTGATATAGATTTCATTGTCATACAAATATATATTTTAGCGCAGCATCTTTTATGTATATTCACCTGCCGTATATTACCTAGTAAAGGTTTAACCCCCTGATCACCTGGCGGGTGACATCAGTTAGGTTTTTAGCATCAGGGTCTGCGTCGCCCCAGGCAGCGTCAGATTAGTGCCAGTAGTGCTAACACCCATGCACGCACCATACACCTCCCTTAGTAGTATAGTGTCTGAAAGGATCAATATCTTTAATCTGATCAGATCTATACTAGCGTCCCCAGTAGTTTAGGGTTCCCAAAAATGCAGCGTTAGCGGGATCAGCCCAGATACCTGCTAGCACCTGCATTTAGCCCCTCCGCCCAGCCCACCCAAGTGCAGTATCAATCGATTACTGTCACATACAAAACACAAAACGCATAACTGCAGCGTTCACAGAGACAGGCCTTATCCCTGCGAATGCTAACAGGTTTTTTGGTAGCAATTAAAGCAGTCGCTCACAATCGGGTGCTCTTTTTTTCCTGTGAGTTTCACTAGTTGTACCAGTAAATTTTGAGGCCACAGTGTCCAATTAAAGGTACACTAGTGAAGAGGCCTACACGTTTCTGAGCATGACAGATGAGAGTGAAGAGGAAGTCCCCCATCTGTCAGATTCAGGCTCAGAATACGATCCAGTAGACAGCAGCGTCACCCTGACAGATAGCTCTGACGACGGAGTAGTGGTCCCTGCTAAGGTCAGGTATACCCAAACCCGTTCTTCTGTTGTTGAGGTGCAAGAACCGCAGGGCTCTCGTATGGAGCAGAGAGCCAGTACTAGTTCCGCTCATCCTTCTGGTGAACTGGCAAGCACCAGCGGCCTAATACACCCTGGTCGTACATCCAGCACTGCAGTATCACGTGGTGACATGGCGAGTCCCATAATTGGGGGGTGCGGTGGCTAGCACAAGTAGTGTCCCGCAGCAACCAAGAAACAAACACAGGCCCGTCTAGCCCATAGTGCCCTTCCTGCTGCATTTGCCAATCCTAATTGGGAGCCCACCACTTCTGCAGCACCCGTACTTCCCCCATTCACTGGCCAACCCAGAATTCAGGTGGAAACAGTTAATTTTACGTCACTTGATTTTTATTCGCCGTTTTCCACGGAAGATCTCTATAGAATAGATCTATTGTAGACCAAAGCAATTTGTATGCTGGTCAATTCATCACCGCTAATCCCCAGTTGACCCTTGCCAGAGATTGGAGACCTATTACAGTCTCCAAACCTAAGACCTTTCTGGGCCTATCCCTCCTCATGGGCATAACTAAAAAAAGTAAGCTGCGGTCATATTGGTCCACTGACCCAATTCACCATATGCCCGTGTTCTCTGCCTTCCTGACCAGGGCTAGATATGAGCAGATCTTGCGGTTCATGCATTTTAATGACAATGAATTCTGTCGTCCTCGGGGTGACCCTGAATACGATTGGCTCCACGAAATTCGGCCCCTCGTAAACCACTTCAACCAACAGTTTGCAGCCTTGTTTACTCCAGATCAAGTTGTCTGCGTTGATGAGTCCCTAAATTGTTTTCTGGCCACTTGTCATTTAAACAGTATCTTCCCAGCAAGCGTGACAGATATGGGGTCAAGATGCATAAGCTCTGGAGACAGGGCAACAGGCTATACATATAGTTTTATGGTTTACGAGGGAAAAGATAGTCACGTTGAGCCGGAGAACTGCCCAAACTACATAGGGAGTGCTGGTAAGATTGTGTGGAACTTGGTGTCACCCTTATTTGGAAAGTGGTACCACTTGTACGTGGGCAATTATTACACGAGCGTGGCACTTTTTAGTCACTTGTTTGATCATGGAATTGGCGCATGTGACACCGTGCGATCTACCCCAGCAGCTTGTAGCTTCCCATCTTAGGCTGGGGGAGAGAGCCTGCTTGAGAAGTAATAATTTGCTCACAGTGAAGTGGAGGGATACAGGGAAAGTTTTTGTTCTGTCCTCCCTTCATGCAGATACGATAGTCCAAATTCCTATGGCGACTCGTTTGTGGAGAAACACCTCTGTGTCCACGAATACAACCTTAATATGGGAGGGGTTGACCTAAACGACCAGTTAATTGCCTGTAAGGCCAGATGCTGGTACTAAAAAGTGTCTGTATACTTATTCCAATTGGCTCTGCTGAACGCTTATGTGCTATACAAAGCATCAGGACGAACTGGATCCTTCCTTAAATTCCAGGAAGAGATCGTCACAGCCCTTCTGTTTTCAGACAGTGCTGTGCCCCACCTTTCAAACACAAATGCATTGAGCCGGCTGTATGAGAGACATTTTCCGTATGTCTTCCCTGGTACCCCTACCCAACGATCACCCCAAAGAAGATGTCGTGTCTGTAGCAAGAGCGGATATAGGTGTGACACCGGATATTATTGTCCCTCCTGTCCTGGCCAACCTGGTTTTTGCATTGGTGAATGTTTTGAACACTACCACACACTAGTGGAGTATTAGCGTAGGGTACAGCACGGCACAGTCTAGGGTACACTTTCACAGTGTTTCCAAAGAAACCATCGTATTTTGAGAGACCCGAACCTGGAACCGTTTTATTGCTCTCTCTCTCTCTCTCTTGTTCTGCTCTTTTTACTATGTTACTATGTTTTATCTTGTTTGCTTTTCAGGTATGTAATTCTTTTATACTTTACTGTTTACTGCGTTATAGTGTTAACCATTATTTTCTTTTCAGGTACGTCATTCAGCTGCAGCACTGATTTATTTATCTTGACAGCAACAATGTTTGCGCTCACATAAATCCTACGTAAATCAGCGACTCCAGTGCCGAAGCATAGGGGCAGGGGTGGAGGGGCGATTTGCCCCTAACATTAGGAGTGGATTGCCCCATGCTTCAGTATATATTTTTTACTCTTTTTTTCTGGCACAGATTGTTGTGGTTTTATTGAGATAATGTTTTATTGTTACCATTGTTTGCTTTTCAGGTACACCATTCAGCTGCAGCACTGATTTATTTATCTTGACAGCAACATTGTTTTCTCTCACGATACGTAAATCAGCGACTTCAGCGCTGTAGGAGGTGATTTCACCACCACAGTTAAAAAAAAAAAACGGTGCATGTATGCCCATCATTAGAAGTGGGTGGATGCAGGACAGTATTCTAATGGTGGGCATACCCACCAATCAATATCTTTTTTCGTTCAGCCCACAGGCTGCATGGAAAAATAAGAACAATACAATATATGCCCAACAAGGACCAGCAACGTACTGGTATGTTTCTGGACTTTGAGTGGTTATACCAGAATAATGCCTGCAGGTTTAGGCATCATCTTGGTATCATTCTTTTCAGCCAGCGGTCGGCTTTCATGTAAAAGCAATCCTAGTGGCTAATTAGCCGCTAGACTGCTTTTACAAGCAGTGGGAGGGAACATCCCCCCCTCCCGTTGTCTTCCTTGGGTTTTCTCGGGCTCTCCTGTCCCACCGGGGAACCTGATAGTGCAGCCAGTGGCTCCACCAGCTGACCATAGAGCTGATCGAAGATCAGAATGGCTCCAATCACCTCTATGGCCTAAGAAACCATAAGCCAGGGATATGCAATTAGCGGACCTCCAGCTGTTGCAGAACTACAAGTCCCATGAGGCATAGCAAGATTCTGACAGCCACAAGCATGACAACCAGAGGCAGAGGCATGATGGGACTTGTAGTTTTGCAACAGCTGGAGGTCCGCTAATTGCACATCCCTGCCGTAAGCTATGAGCATTTCATGACTTCGGTTTTGCAGGATATAAACAGAGCTATTGGGAAATTGGGAAAGCATCTTATTGTTAGAAGAGTGTGTGATGTGTGGCATAAACTTCTACAAATGACCCCTTTCCACTAGCTAGTTGCTGATTGGCATGTTGAGTCCATGGAATATTTTATATTTTGCCACAAGTTTTGAGAAAATTACAATAGTTTGTTTTGTCACTAAATGATATATTGCTAAAACATGCCATGGGCATATGTGAAATTACACCCCAAAATACATTCTGCTGATTCTCCTGAATACTGGGACTTTTTGGCAGTCTAGCCGCGTACAGGACCCCGAAAACCAAGCACCGCCATCAGGCTAAGGGCGTAAATTTTTGATTTCACTCCTAACTACCCTATCACAGTTTCAGAGGCCATGATGTGCCCAGACAGCGCACCCCCCCCCCAAATGACCCCATTTTGGACAGTAGACCCCCCCCCCCAAGCTATTTGCTGAGAGGCATGTCAAGTCCATAGAATATTTTATAATCACTTGTAACAAAAAAAAAATATTCAATGTGCTCAACAAGCCTCTCAGCAAATTCCTTGGGGTATCTACTTTCCAAAATGGGGTCATTTGGGGGGGGGGGGGGTTGTACTGCCCTGCCATTTTAGCACCTCAAGAAAAGAGATAGGTAATCAAACTAAAAGCTGCCTAAATTCCAGAAAATGTACCCTAGGTTGTAGACGTTAACTTTTGCGCAAACCAATAAATATACGCTTATTTAATTTTTTTTTACCCGAGACATGTGGCTGAATGCTTTTTGGCCTAAATGTATGACTAAAGTCGAGTTGTTTCTTTCAAAATTTTCGGTCTTTTTTCGTTTATATTACAAAAAATAAAACATGCAGAGGTGATCAATTACCACCAAAAGGTGGCTCTATTTGTGGGGAAAAAAGGACGCAAATTTCGTTTGGGTACAGCATTTCATAACCGCGCAATTACCAGTTAAAGCAGTGCAGTGCCAAATTGTAAAAAGTGCTCTGGTTAGGAAGGGGGCAAATCCTTCCGGGGCTGAAGTGGTTAATAACTGAGGCAAAAGCATATGTATATAATGTAACCAATGTTCAAATAAAAGTGTAAAAAAATGTATACATGTATGTCTAGGAACACTGTTTAGAAGAACCACTTTCAATGAATCTACCCTAATCTCCAATTCTTTTTCATAAGGGACTCTTTTTAAAGAAGGCCACAGGTACAAGTCACACCATATATCACATACTCAGGTGATAAATTGGTTTATCGGGTGGATATGTACTGAACTGTCCGTAAATCTCTCTTGTCTGCGCTAGACACATTGGAAAGTAAGGCATTTTGTTTTTTGAATTTAAAGCGGAGTTTCACCCATTTAAAAGTCAGCAGCTACAAAAATTGCAGCTGCTCACTTTTAATAATCAGACACTTAACAGTCCCCCGGTCCAGCGATGCAGGCTCACAAAGCCCCGCTCCTCTTCTTCTCGCCGACATTCTAACTGTGTCTTCACAGCTGACTGCGCATGCGCGAGCCACGCTGTGCGCTGTGATTGGTCGGGCAATCTTCTGGGACATGTGACGTGTCCCAGAAGATTGCAGGGAGGGAGGGGGAGAGGTGGACTTCCTTCCAGCGTCACGGAGCCTGAAGAGGAAGTGGGAGCTGGGTGCCCTTTTAAAAACTGGGTATTCGCTCCCCTCGCCAAAAAAATGACATGCCAAATGTGGCATGTCAGGGGGTCACCATCACGTAAAGCGGAAGTTCCATTTTTGGGTGGGAGTCCCTTGTAAAAACAAAAAATTAGAAGCATATCTGTGTTTATACTGGACTAATTTGCTAGAAGATTTTATACTTTTAATATTACATGCTCTCTTAAAGCAGTAATAAACCGAAACCAAGAATGTAATATATTGCAGCTTACCAAACATTAGATGTGGTGGCTGCATTCATTTTATAGGCTCCTCCCCCCCCCCCGCTTTCACCTGGTGATCTGGCCAGTAACACACCTTCTGTGTCAGAGTGCCCCCACTCTGGATGAAGGAGAACAAGGAGCACCTTTAGACGCCAACATGGTTAATCTGTGGGGAAGGGAGTGTTAGATGTCCTAGGAGATTTAGACACACTAACAAGTTAAAGCCAAACCCCTTATAACATTTTATAGGCACTTATAGCAAGTTTTTTTTCCCCTTTTGGCATAAAGGCTTTGCATAAATAACATTTAAAAAAGCTAATCGTAAGCACCACTGTAAATGATTTGTCTCATCGTTCCAACTGCTACATGTGCAAGAGTGCTTGTTTTTTGTTTGTTTTTTATAAAACAGGTATACTGGTCACTGGCCAGATCACTAGGTGAAAGTAAAGAAAGCCTAAACAAGAAAACAAATTCAGTCATCTCATCTAAGAATTGGAACCCTGCAATATAATAAATGCTTGCTGTTGGGTTTAACATGGCTTTAATCATGGGGCAGTACATTGGTTAAGTAGATAGCACTTCTTGCTGGCAGCACTAGGGTCATCGTGCGGAATCCCAAACACGGCACTACCTGTCTGGAGTTTGCACGTTCTCCCCTGTACCTGTGTGGGTTTCCTCCCAAACTCAGTAGACATGCTGGTAGGAAAACTGGCCCCAGTATGTGTATGTATGAATGAGAGTTAGTGACATTAGATTGTAAGCTCCTTGAGGGCAGCAAATAATTAGCTCTAATAAATAAACATAAAATATTGGCACTGGAGGCAGGACTGGACCCAATTTGGTTTCTTAAAGTAAGGGGTGTAAATTCTTTTTATCATATGTTCAAAAGCTCTATAACTATGAACGAATTAAGCAATTCATCTCCTAAAAATGTATTTATTATCCTTCATGTTTTTTTTGGTGGAGATTTCAAATATTGTTGATATATACCTGTCATATCTGCTCTATAAAATGTATCTTGTAAAATGGTGCTTTGCTTTTACATAGTTCACCATTTTACTACACTTTTTCTTTTAGGCCCCTTTCAATTCAATGGGGTTCAGCTGGACCCGATCGGACCCTCCATTCTCTTCTATGGAACGCAGGATCAGGGCTGTCTTTTCCACTGGGCACACTGGGCAGTTGTCCGGGGGCCCCACTTGCCTGGGGGGCCCACCTGCCCAGCAACCAGTGGCGTTGAAATCCCAGCTCTGTCCCCCAAACTTTCTATTTCCTGTGTCCCTGCGGCCTGCGCTCCAGCCACCATATTTAGTTTCCAGCTGCCCCTGTGATTGGGCAAATGTGGTCATGTGTGGCTTTCCTCTTCCGCCTACCGCTTGGCGCTGACGTCATTGTCGCACACCGGACTCCTTCAGCTCAGCTCGGCTCCCCTAGTCCTTGGCTCTCCAATTTCAAGAGACGTGGCTCTGTTTGGTAGAACCCTCAGACCCCAGCTTGGCCTAGGCCGGCCGCACGTCCTCCTGCACCACAGGTACCACGTCTACTAGACTCTGCCCATAGCCTGCAGCTATCGGGCTCTACACTTCCAGACAGGGATTCCCTCCTCCCCAGCATGGTCGCTGGTGCCCTTCCATGATCCACCAGCGAACCTTCTGGCTGTTGGTTACCTCTCCATGCCTGTAGGTTTCCAGTTTTCAGGTAAATAGGAATTCCCTCCAGTAGGCTTAAAATTATTTTTAACGATGATCCTATTGTTTTCATGGGAGAGCTTAAAGAGGAGTGCCCCTTAAAAGAAAAAAAAAAAAATTAAAAGTCAGCAGCTACAAATACTGCAGCTGCTGACTTTTACTAAATCGGACACTTACCTGTCCCTGGGTCCAGCGATGCGGGGGAACGAAGCCCCGCTCGTTCCCCACTCCGCTCTGTGGCATTCTTACTGTGGGCAACCGGCTGTGGCTTCAAAGCCGGGCACCCACTGCGCATGCGCGAGCGGCGCAGCATGCCGTGATTGGTCGCGCAGTCATCTAGGACCTGTCACATGTCCCAGATGACTGGCACAGGGAGCCCTTCCTGCGCCAAGGGGAAGTGATGTCACCAGCCCAGGCACTGAAGGAGGCAGACTACGAGGGACCCCCTAGCAACAGGCATTTAGAGGCGAGTTAAAAAAAAAAAATTTCCCCCAAATGTTTTATTTTTTTTTTTAGGAATTTTAATCATCTTTTTTTTTTGGTGGAAACACCACTTTAAGATCTAAAAAAAAAAAAAAAAAAAAAAAAATTAGGGTACTTGGCTCTATTACATGAGTGAATGTCAGACTAAAGCTATTGGCATTACAATGTTTCAAAAATTGAGCTATTCAGTCTTCCCATACCATGTTTACATAGTCAACGTACCACCATAATAAAATAAGTGCAGCAAAAGGGTTGCTAGTCCAATTATTTAGTTCTCCTCAGTATCCAATTGTCAAGTTTGTATAAGTGGGTGCATCATTAGCACCCACAGCTTTTCTGTACATAGTAGCTGTCCAAAAATGAAAAATAGTTATGTTCCAACCTAAACTTGGCAGTCTGATATGAACTGGAGTTGCTTGTATAACTGATATATACCTCCCCAGCCAAAAAAATGATTAAGTGCAACTGTATGAGGAATGGCGATATCAAGCTATATCAAAGAATAACTAGGCTCCCAGGTATAATCACATATTTTGATTAGCTGGCCGGAGTCCTTACTATATGAATGGAGGATAATATGGGCTGTAAAAAGTAATCAATATATTGTGACAGACCACTTGTCAAGCTGCTCATGCTAACCGTGATAGTCTGCCTGAAGTATTTTTCACATTCTTGTGCATGTTGGGTAAATAATAGAAGTACATAGTACTAAAACAGTCTGCTAATAGGAAAAACCTTTTGTTCTTGGGGAGAATTCCTCTTAGTACCACCTTATGCACTAATGCTTTTAGAGCTTCAGTAAAAATCTGGCATCAGATTGTTGTGGAGACTCGTATAAGTAGGTGTCAGACAGCAATATTGTAGCTACTTTTAGGTTAGCATCTATGTTTTTAATTCACTAATCCACCTCCCTTATCTGCTTGTTTTGCCATTATATCTTCATTGCCTGCTAAGGGCCCTTTCACATAAACTTTCAGATCAGGTCCACATGTGTGTTTTTTTTTTTTTCAGGCAGATCTGATCAGAAGCTCAATGTTGGTCTATGGACAGGCAGATGTAAACGAACTTGTGTCCGTTGTTACACCTACATACCTCCAAGTCCAGAAAAACAAAAAAACTGTGCCTTTTTTTTTTTTACTGGACCTGAACATGACAGATCTGAGGTAACCCGACGTAAAATGGACAAAAGTCCATTTACATACAGCCACCCACAGAGCCATCACGTGTCCGCTGAATAAAATGCAGACACAAACTGAATGGGTACAGCTGTAAACAAACACACGACAACTGTCCTGTTTGCCCCAATTCAGCAGGGATCTGCTTATGGATCCCAGTGGCGCTGCATGAAATGGCCTGGTTTTAAAGCCTTGTGTTCAAGGGCTGTAAGGTTATTATATTTTCTTGTGGATGTGTTACATATAAAATGTTTAAAAACTCTGCATAACATTTAGAATGCATCAGTGAAAGGTCCCTTAGGCCGGCTTCACACTGGGGCGGTGCCGGGCGGCGACGGTAAAGCAGCGCTATATTTAGCGCTGCTTTACCATCGTTTTACCTGCGGTATGCGGCCGATAGCGGGGTGGTTTTTAACCCCCGCTAGCGGCCGAAAAAGGGTTAAAAACCTCCGCAAAACGGCGCTTTGCCGGCGGTGTCCCATTGATTTCAATGGGAAGGAGCGGTATAGGAGCGGTGAATACACCGCTCCAAAGATGCTGCTAGCAGGACTTTTTTTACCGTCCTGCTAGCGCACCGCTCCAGTGTGAAAGCCCTCAGGGCTTTCACACTGGAGACACAGCAACAGCTGTTTCGGGTCGGTTTGCAGGCGCTATTTTTAGCGCAATAGCGCCTGCACACCGCCCCAGTGTGAAAGCAGCCTTAGAGTGGTATGAATAAAAAAGCATTTTTGCCTGCTTGTGCCTAAAAACAGCGTAATGTGTAATTTTAGGCTTAGGAATGTCTTCCTAAATCGATACCTATCCAGTTCAGCTCTTTGGGTGTACTATGTACATCCAAAGGGTGAACCATTGGGGGGTATTTACTAAAGGCAAATCCACTAGCCAGGAGACACATCTAACCAAGCATGTCTGTGCTTGGTTAGATGATGTGAAGGACAGGGGAGACATTGGGGTCTATTAGGCCCCTAATGTCTCCAAAATGATAATAAAATATTGTATATTAAACTAAAAATTTCACAAAACCCGTTGCCCTGCACACGTAAGCAAACACAAGCCCAGGGTACATACGTGTATGTAAACCATGGTCGCACCACACATGACATATCGCCACAAATGTCAGAGTGAGAATAATCCTAGGACAAGAGCTCCTAGTTGACTCTAAATTGATGAGCTTTAATGGCTTTTAAAGCGACGCCTATTGTGATTTTTTGAGCACCATCGTTTTTGGGGAAGTCGCAGTGCACGCACAATTTTAAAACATGGAACGTTAGGCATTTATTTACACGATTCATCGTTATTGTGTCGTTGTCACCCTTTAGAAAAAAATAAAATAAAGCAAGCCTCCCATATAATAAAAAAAAAAAAAAAAAAAAAAAAAAAAAAAAAGGAGGTCATGAAGAACACATATAGTGTGTCACATTAGTGTCTCCTGCTCTGCTTCAAATCCCCCCCCCCCCCTCACAGTAGTATCCTCTGCCCCCTTTTATATCACCCCCCCCCCCCCAATATCTACCTTTTGGCTTCCCACGATTGGACAGGTAGATCACGACTGACGGGTTGCCAACTCCAGGTATAGAGAGTACATAAGTAGTAAAGTATGGTTGGCTAGATTAAACATTTCTATTGTAGTATTTGTGGAGAAATGGTGGTACTTTTTCTTCAAGCCAGTCACACCTTTTACTTCAACTCTGCCCTCTGCTCAGCCCCATCTCCATTGTCAATTCAGCCCAAACTACCTGCACACAAAACTGTCTTTTCCCTGCAAGGATGAGACACACAGCAATATAGAATGTTGTCCCAGTGCCTGAAAGCGGCACATTTTACAGGAGGGACATCATAACATCAAAAGAGAAATAGAAAAAAAAAGATGGTGCACCAACCTTGTGCATTATCCTTGGATGCATTTTATTAAAAAGGTAGATTGAAAACTACTCAAACATGTGAAAGAAAACCGCAATATAAAATAGCATTCAGATGATGGCAATCGGTCTGACGACAACCGGTTGACTCGTTTCGGAGGGATACCTTCATCCTCACAGCCTCAGGGGCTGTGAGGAAGAAGGTATCCCTTCAAAGTACGTCAGCCGGCAGTGGCCCTCAAAGTCTTCTCTATTACCATCTGGAGACTGTTGTCGTCAGACCGATTGCCATCATCTGAAGGCCATTTTACTTTGCGGTTTGTGAGTAGTTTTTAATCTACCTTTTTAATAAAATACATCGAAGGATAATGCACAAGGTTGGTGCACCCTCTTTTTTCTATTTCTCTTTTGACTGCTATCCTTGAGGCATTGTCCACCATTAACTTTAGTACACCTGGATGACACACTTGTGCGCAAGAACATCATAACATCAAGCTGAACATTTTGTATTGCACAAAATGTAAGCTCTTATGATTTAAACGTTGACAGTTCCACAGAACCTGCAAATTTGAAGGATCCCGGAGTTGAGCTTTTATCAATGTTATTAGAGAAAAACAGAACAGTCTAGACAAACTTTCATCAGGACTAGTAAAGTAGCTAAAAAGGAAGATGTGTTTATTTTCAAACAATATAATACATAACTACACAGACAGATGTCTGACAGACAAAGATCTATATACTACACCTTGTATCTTTAAAACAAAAAGGGGAAAATCTCTCCATAAAAGATATTTCCACAGAATATCCAACATTTTTATTTATTATTGAATAATAAAGAGAAGGTGAATTCCCCAGACATGTCTGTTCATCAGCAAATATAATTCACCATGCAGCTGAACTGTCATGATTTTATTAAAATCATATTTAAAATTTTATGAAAATATCAAAAGGTTTGGGCTCTGCAACTTGAGCAATACCTAAAGTTGAACTCCAGGTATGGATTTTGCTGCATAGTTACATTGGTCCAGCTTGAACTAATGTAAGAATGCATGTGTCATACCTGTAGGACTGCTGTGGAATCAGAGAATCACTGTACTATGTAGTAGTCACCGCCATCTTCCGGGTCCTGTGCCAAGCATCTGCCCTTGTGCATAGTAACCACAGTAGAAGGGGAGGGGCGGTCACTTGCTTGGCATTGGTGCCACTGACAAAAATAAAAAAAAATTGATTTCAGTTAAAAAAAAAAAATGCATCCATTAACAAATCCATGTGAATGGGTGCAGACAGAATCAAGCACTGCAGCACGAAATATGGTCTAAAAGGTGTGCTAGGCCTTTAACTGTAGTATTGTGTGAAAGGAATCAATGCCCATGACTGACACAGCTTTTCAAACTAGCAGCAGATAAAATGGACACATAATAAAAAGACAAGGTTATTTAGACTTTATCAAGGTTATCAAGACCTTAGGAAAAGCCCACAGCCGGGATAAACAAAAAAAAAAAAAAAAAAAAAAACACACACACACGACACTGGTAACCGGCCAGGTCTGCCTACACAAAGAATGTTGGAAAGTAGACATCAAGTGGAGTTCAGCGAGACACATCAAACGCCACCTGGTGGCTCAAAAAGAGAGTACAACCATTAATTTGTAATTACTTGAGGAAAAATAAAAAATATGGTTATTACTAGTATGAATACACGTATGTGGATAATGTCAATTCTTTCAAAGCACATGTAGAAAATCAGAACCTCCACAAGGTTTTATATTGCGGTCACTGCAGAGCTCTATAAATCAGGCTAAATAATATAACATTTGAAAACATGACTCCTCACTTTCTATTCCAGTGCCAGGGTGATAAAGTATTTCCATTATTACTGCACAATTGTCTGCGACATCAACTTAAATCATAAAAAGCACAATGATACAAAGTCCATCAGCACAAAGAATCTGCATGCTACAATTCTCAGTGAAGAGATCTGAGATAGATTACTATACCACGACCCTGTCATATTACCTATATTGATGGGTGAGAGTCAGGGACTTGTCATGCAGCAAAGCCCTTATATAAACCACAAAAATGGGAAAATTGCTCTTAAAATGTGATTCTCTGCAGCTTTGTGTAGAATGTCATTGGATTCCAAAGTATGTCGTCTCTGAGATGCATAGCCCCCAAAATGATGGATAAAGAGGGTTTAATAATTGAGAATCCTTTACTAGACCATGTTTTGATGAAAGGGGAAAACCTCTTTAACCATTAAAATACTCACAACAGATAGCTTATTAAATATAATTACAAGCTTGATTCAACTTTTTTTAAAAGCAAACAAGCATTTATAAAAAACGTAGAAGCTGGATATTTATACAAAGAATCCAAACCATTGGACATTACACTGAAATACATTACACATTAGATGCATTTTTGTAGGCTGGTCCTTGCTGGCAGCAAGACCCAGAGATATGAGAATATACCATTGCACTCGTGTGCATGAGCCCTTAAAAAAAAAATAATTACTAGAATAGAAAAAACAAAAAACCTCTACCTTGTTAGTTAAGTCTGGGGGTAAAGGAACGAGGTATAAAAACACCTATTCCTCACTCTTACAGGCTTCAGGTGCCTCTTGACGCTCTGGATTGCGGGCAGCTTTCCATGCTCACGTACAATGTAGTGACTGAACCAGCAAAAGGCCGGTTCCAAGGCTAAACACAGTGGCTTTTGATATTTACTTCAGTAGCGAGACACCAGAACGCCAAGATCTGCTCAAAAGCAGAAGCCATTACAGAGAAAAAACAAAAACCCACAGGATGTCTGGGCCCCCATTGGATTCTGCATAGCACAGATTTGGAAGTCCAGCTGCCAGGCAGTGACACTTTTTAGTGGTCTTGTGGGAGGGTGGAGACACACCGGAGTGCATGGAAATTCCAACACTGAAATCCTTGAGGGATAAATGAAGCCAGTGTGTGGTTCAACTCACCACTGCCCACATGAGCTGGCCTTAAGGCCCCTTCCACACAGGGTGGAGTCCGCCTGCTCAGCAGGGAATCGGTCCGCTGATCCCCGCTGAGCTGATGGATGGCTGGTCCGTGTCGGCTCAGCTTATGCAGATCAGACACACACAGCCCCGCTATCCTCTATGGGTGTTTGGATGGAAACAGACTGCCTGTTCGTTTACACCTGACTGTCATCTGATTCAATACACCAGACGGATGGGGGCGTTTGAGCGCATATGTTTTTAGCAGATAGGATCTGATTGGATGTCGGCGTGAAAAATGAACAACTGTATGTCCGTTTACACCCAACGCTCCATAAGAGAAAAACTGGGAGGATCCGATCAGGTCCGCCTGAAAAAAAATTAATAAAAAAAAAAAAAAACGGACAGATTGACTCGATCGGTCCCACTAGTGTAAATGGGACCTTAAGTGCAACTCCAACCAAAAGTTATTATTTATATTTTCATTTAAAAATAGCCTTAGCCCCCACCCCCCCGCTAGTTACCCTGAAAAAAGTAATTCTAAAGCTGTACTAAAGCGGTGTGCTTTGTGTATTTATTCCAGATATGTGAAGGAGCTTCCAGTAATAGACGGGTCATGGCTGTCCTGGTGTGGGGTGGCTGGTCTCCTTCCCCTCCTATAGTTTTCCTGCGGGCAGCCAGCAGTAGGTGGAGCCTGCTGGGCTCCCCACACAGTGATGAGGTCACTGCTACTTTTACAACATAATATCTGGTGCTGCAAAGGCATTTAGTACACACAAAGTATATTTATATTATTCGTAGCTATTGAGGAATTGAGAAATATACCGCTTTAAAAAAGGGACCCTTTTAATATTGAATTCAGGAGTAAAGGCAGCCTGTAAAAGGTGACCATTGCCTTTCTGGCAGCCCGTATATCAAAAATGCACTACGTTACAGATCTCCTTTGAACCCATATAATTATAGCAACACCAAGTTGGAACTCCAGTCAAAGGGTGTTTTTTTTTTTTTATACCTGCCTTTAAATAAAATAGAGGAAAAAAGGAGGGTTAGCACACCTGTCAAGTTTTTATTGCCATCTAAGTATCAAGTGAAGCGATTTACCCGCACTTCTGGAACAGGGGGGTCACCAGGTCAGAAGAAAAGGGCAGGTCTTCCCAAAGAGGAAAAAAACTAATAGAAATGAAATGAAACAGCTCTAAGCTGCCCCCAGCTTTAACCAAAAAAAAAAGTTTTGGCTGGAGTTCTACTTTTAAACTTTTACCTGCTGCCAGAATAATATTACAAAGAATCTGAGCCGCAGGAACAAAAACCTAAAAAAATAAAAAAATTTAAGTTAAAATTGTGAAAGTTCCTCCGTTAAAAAAGAAAACCATCTAAAATAACCACATAATAGGATTTAAAATATATCTGTGGAAATATCTTGGGGGAGAAATACTAAAACGCAGTTGGAAAAAAATAAATAAAAATATAAGGTCTAGAGAGACTGTCACTTATTGCTAAGAATTGGAGATCTTGATCAGAGAGCGGATTACACTGGTGGCAGCATGTCATGACCTAGCCACATATAGCAGGTATAGAAAACTGCAACAGAAAACCACCAACACAGATCCGTTTATAAAAGCTAGTCCAATAAAAAGTGATCAGAGATGGGTTATGAGTGACTGGGTACTACGATTCCTTGCACCATGCTGTGAAAGTTGACTCAAGTGTAAAACATAAAGCTATGTTACTAGTGTTGCCGAGGAGATAAATAAAACCTAAAAGATCCCACCTTTCCTGGAGAAAATGCTTCTCCAGTTTCCTCCAATAGGGCTCACAAATGTCTACATATAAAGGCCTTGTGATCTCCAGAGAAAGGTCAGATCACCTTGTCTAGCCTTATGCAGAGATCATTAAATGCCTAGGAGTTTGGTTATGCGGCTGGCACTGGAGCAGCATTTTCCAGGAAGAGTATTTCAGCTTTTTTTATCCACCTTAGCAAGCCGCTAGCATAGTTTTTAGTTAACATTTGACCATGGATCTGCTTTGAAGGGGAAAAAAAAGCTATACAAGAGCAACAAATACAGAAAGATTTTCCAAAGCTAAAAAGGCAAGCTTCCAGTGGCTTTGATCAAGCCTTTTTAGCTCCCTTCATCTGCAGTGTCTATAGAGATCTTGCTTGGAGTGCCAACTCAATTTAAATAAGCTGCTAGTAGGCTTTTGTACACTTGCAGCTGGTTGAAAGCTAGCTAGATGCCTCCCTAAATGGCCAAGTTCACCATTCCCTAAATTCAGTCAAGGGGCACCAGAACTCAAACCATTGGGACCCCCACTGCCAGCTTTTCAGGAATCAAAACCAATGGTTTTCACGTCCTAGCAACAAGGACTGACATGGGGATTGAAGACAGGGAGTTTTTCAGATGAGCTTCTGGGGAGACCAAATGGCCTACAGGTATGACAATAACATATTAGACATTTTATACAGCTGCACAGTTTTTTCCTACCCACTAGGGCCCCCTGACTGTATAGGATATTTTCTGGAAAAGGTGAAATGTAGATTTTCTGCAATTATAACTGATGGCAAGCCATTTAAAAAAAAAAAAAAAAAAAAAGAAGAAGGAACTGGACTGTGCTGTGACATTTCTCCCGACATCATATTGGGAAGGTTAACCATCTGTTTGCGTATGGCAAGTCCAAGGCAGTATACATGAATGGCACATGTCTGTAATAAAGTAAAAAAAAGTTTTTCCATGCAGAGCGCAGTGCTGCAAGCGCACTGTCTGTACGCAAAGACCATCAGCTGATGAGAAGATGATATGGCACAGGTTGTGGCCATGACCACACATGATTTCTATTTACACGTTCATTGGTTTTCAGTAAAAGCTGGTCAAAGTCCTGTAGTCTCTGTAGCTATGCATCCAGCTGTTTGCTGCTTTCAGACTTCTGGTCCAGGCGGCTTCGATTGTTCTTTACCATGTAGATAAAATAGGCCAGTGTTTCCTTCTCATTCACAGGAATGTTTCGGAAATGCCGGCTCACAGTCTGTATGGGGGGGGAAATAAAAAAGGAAGGTAAATAAAATATGTTTGAATAAACTTCCTAGCACTGAAAATGGAATATAGATTTACAAAATGCATATTATATTTTTTCACAGTTTAGTTAGCTAGACAGACACCATTGTTTTTTTTACCAAGAGTAACATTCAACCCCCTCTTCTCCTTTCCTCTTTCCTACTTCCTTTCCTTTCCCTGTCTTCCCCCCCCCCCCCCTTTTAGGGTGCTAGGGTTATAACACGATTACTCATGCTATCCACCTGTTCCTAATGAGCAATGCGAAACCTGATGATGTGCTACACTGTACATGCTCTGTATGTTCTATCTGCATACTTGAAACGTTGATACTCTGTTTTGTTCTCTCTTGACCAATGTATACGATCTGTCAATGCCTTGTATTTACTTGTTATTTTCGAAATAAAAAAAAAAAAAAAAAAAAACTTTTACTGTTAAAGAGTAACATTCAAGAAATTAGCAAATCTGCCCTTTACGGGTAGCATTTGGCAACAAGTGGTTACTACTATGGTAATAGGAATGTTCAAAATGTTCTGTTATCTGGGCAGCAGCTTGTTGTCTTTATACCCATATAGCCTCACGCTGTGACAGAACATGAAGAAAGGAATGCCGATAGCGGCAAGTTTGTTTACATGTGATCAGCTGTGATTGGACACAGCAGATCACATGGTAAACCGTCGCTGCGTTTGACCCTTTACTGCAATCTATGATCAGCTGTGTGCCAAGGACACAGCGATCACAGAGTGCCCTGGGGATGCATGCCCCCGGCATGGTTCTGGGAGGATGTACATGGGTGCCCTCCCAGAAATGGACAATTGTGCTGTAGCTGTCTTTTGGCTAATGTGTGGTCAGGAAGTGGTCAATTTTTAAACATCAGGTTCAAGGTCAAAGCAGTCAGACATTACTGGCTTCAAGGACCGCAAGTAATTGTGAATGCTTATGGATCGTAAACATATGCACTCAAACTGCCACTTGTATGAACAGTCATTTCAATCTCCTCAGGGCAGGAATGACAATTTGTACACTTTTCCACAAGTGTGTACCAGCAGTTGAAGCCTTTGCAACAGCTGAGACAAAGTAAGTAAAACAGATGGGACTTTGCATGGCTAGGTTTGTTAATGAAGTGTCCAACATATAATTCACACTATGCAATCCAGGGGCTGGTATAAAGAGTTGTACAGTTGCCCGGTGTATGAAAAGTCCTGGCACACAGTGTAAAAGGAACGGAAATTAGGTGCAGAGAATAGGTATATGTAGATTATCTATTAAAAGTCAAATCCCATGTAAATACCCAACTACACAGTCCAAATACATAAATGATTATGGTTTACTGTTGAATCTGGGATTATGAATGTGTATGGCCTGCACTGGGAGTCAGAAATGGACTAACAATGGGCAACCTCTCCAATCTCTAACTAGCCTTTGCAGTAGGGTGCACATGGAAGGACAACACACATCACAAAAACTCCTTGCACATTTACCAGCTAGCCTGCCAAAAAAAATATATAAAAACACCACAACCCCAAAATTGTCCCGGTCTAACAATTCAGGCTAAAACAGAGGGTTTAATTTGCTTGCTTGTGAAGTAAGAAATGTACCTCTGCCAGTTGTGCCTTGTTGAGCCCAGGACGAGTCTGTAGCTTGTAATGTCTCTTGTATCTGCGCAGTGTGTTCACTTGTAGCTGAAAAAGATCAACCTACAGAGAGAGAGAGAGAGAGAGAGAGATCGAGTCTAATTATCACTTTTATAAGAACAAAAAGAAAATCAAGCAACTCATTTGACATAAGAAGAAATGTCTGACCCTAGGCAGCAAAAGTAAAGCTATGGTTTGACAATATGAGCTTCAGAAAAGGCTCATATTCATAGGCTACGCAGCCACCTTCAGATTAATGGACATGGTATGGACAAAAAATAAAAAAACACACACACACACACACACACACACTAATGCCCAGTCATAATGCCTCCCAGCCCAGCTAAACCTTTGTTTTGAATGAGAAACACAAGTAAGATGAGATCTGTCTCATGTGATGTACTCCAAGAAATTTTGGATTACTTATAAAAATCCTTTTCTTAATTTTACATCACGGTACACAGAGGAGTTAAGATGCATGACTAATTAGGATGTGGTGAACCCAAGGGATGGGCAAACCAGCAACAAGGCCAAAATGCCCAAAACCAGAACCGGTGAAATAAGCATTCCATGTACTTTGCATGGCTAGGTTTGTTAATGAAGTGTCCAACATATATTCAGAAAGTATTCACAGCGATGAACCTTTTCCACATTTTGTTATGTTATATTACAGCCTTATTCCAAAATGGGTTAAAATTCATCATTTTCCTCAAAATTCTACAAAACAATGGGGTTTATTTACTAAAGGCAAACCCACTTTGCACTACAAGTGCACTTGGAAGCACAGTCGCTGTAGATCTGAGGTAGACATGCAAGGGAAATTAAAAAAATAAAAACTGCATTTTTGCTTGTACATGATTGGATGATAAAATCAGCAGAGCTTCCCCTCATTTCGATCTTCCCCTCAGACCAACAGCGACTGCACTTCCAGGCGCACTTGCAGTGCAAAGTGGATTTGCCTTTAGTAAATAACCCCCAATACCCGATAATGACAACCTGAAAAAAAAAAAAAACACCACACACACACACACCTCAATACTTTGTGGAAGCACGTTTGGCACCAATTACAGCCTCAAATCTTCTTGAGTATGATACTACAAGCTTAGCACACCTATTTTTGAGCAGTTTGTCATTCTTTGCAGGACCTCTCAAGCTCCATCAGGTTGGATGGGGGAGCGTCGGTGCACAGCCATTTTCAGATCTCTCCAGAGATGTTCAATCAGGTTCAAGTCTGGGTTCTGGCTGGGCCACTCAAGGACAATCACAGAGTTGTCCCATAGCCACTCCTTTGTTATCTTGGCTGTGTGCTTAAGGTTGATGTCCTGTTGGAAGAGGAACCTTCACCCCAGTCTGAGGTTCAGTGCGCTCCGGAGCAGTTTTTATCAAGGATGTCTGTACATTGCTGCATTCATCTTTTCCTCCACCCCGACTAGTCTCCCAGTTCCTGCCGGATGGCATTGGCCAGGTGACGAGTGGTGCCTGGTTTCCTCCAGACATGACGCTTGCCATTCAGGCCAAAGAGTTCAATCCTTGTTGCATCAGACCAGAGAATTTTGTTTCTCATGGTCTGAGAGTCCTTCAGGTGTCTTTCGGCAAACTCCAGGCAGGCTGTCATGTGCCTTTTACTGCGGAGTGGCTTCCGTCTGACCACTCTACCATACAGGCCTGACTGGTGGCGTGTTGCAGAGATGGTTGCCCTCCTGGAAAGTTCTCTTCTCTGCAGAGAGAAATGCTGGAACTCTGTCAGTGACCATCAGGTTCTTGGTCACGTCCATGACTATGGTTCTTCTCCCCCAATCACTCAGTTTAGCCAGACGGCCCACTCTAGGAAGAGTCCTGGTGGTTCCAAACTTCTTCCATTTACAGATGGAGGCCACTGTGCTCATTGGTACCCTCAATGCTGCAGAAAGGTTTCCTTACCCTTCCCCAGATCTGTGCCTCCATACAATCCTCTGAGGTCTACAGACAACTCCTTGGCTTGGTCTGTGCCCTGACATGCACTATTAACTGTGGGACCTTATATAGACCGGTGTGTGCCTTTCCAAATCATGTCCAATCAACTGAATTTATCACAGGTGGAATCCAATCAAGTTGTAGAAACATCTGAAGGATGCATCCGAGTCCAATTTTGAGTGTCATGGCAAAGGCTGTGAATACTTATGTACATGTGATTTTATTTATTTTTAAAATTGCAAAGATTTCCAAACAAACATCTTTCACGTCGTCATTATGGGGTATTGTTTGTAGAATTTTGAGGAAAATAATGAATTTTAATCCATTTAGGAATAAGGCTGTAACATAAAATGTAGAAAAAGTGAAGCGCTGTGAATACTTTCCGGATGCACTGTACAATTATACACTTTCCTGGAGGCCGATTTTCTAGCCTAATGCCGCGTACACACGGTCGGAATTTCCGATGGAAACAGTCCGATGGGAGCTTTTCATCGGATTATCTGACCGTGTGTATGCCCATCGTTTTTTTTCTGTCGGAATTTGGATTGAGAACCTGTTCTTAATTTTTCCGACGGAAAACCTTTCTATCGGATTTTCCGATCGTGTGTATGCAAAATTCCGACGCATGCTCGTAAACAATTTGACGCATGCTCAGAAGCATTAAACTTCCCTTTTATAGTGCAGTCGATCGTTTTTTTAAGGTGTGGTGTTATTGACCGTCGGAATTTGGTGTGACCGTGTGTGGGCAAGACAGTTTGAGCGAAATTCTGTCGGAATTCCGACGGGAAAACCATCAGAGCTTTTTCCGACGAGAATTCCGACCGTGTGTACGCGGCATTAGGGTCCTTTCATACAGGCATTCTGTTTGTCTGTTTTTAGATGGAAAATGGACAGTAATGAATTCCTATGGGGGTTGCAAATATAAACAGATCATCCGTTTACATCCATGTCTGTTCAGATCCTTTTTTTAAAATGGAACAGGGCTGCGTCCTTATACATTTAGACAGATCTGAACAGGTGTAAACTGATGCCGTCTGTTTACGTCCAGTTTTTGGAACAAGAAACAGGTTTTGTTTATACTTTTGTCACTTATGACTAGATTCTTCAACAAGAACAACTGAACTGCAAACTGACGTAACCTGAGGAAGCATGTACAAACTCATGTAACCTGAATCAGTAGTCGTTTTTTTCTGATCAAAAAACATGACTGGAGACGTTGGTGTGAAATTACCACAAAGATGGGTAGGGAATTAAAGAATCAAACTCTATCATTTAGGATTTGCTCTTTAACAGCCATCAAAGCCAGATACTTCGAAAAGGATGGAAGAACGGACCACGTGACAGAAAATCCGGAATAGGCAACAGCTTGTCTGCCAAGACATTTACGTCAGCTTTCCGAGTTATTTTTGTCCAAGCTGGTGCAATTACAATAACCAGAATGTCCTCCAGCTTTAGCCTCTCTAAAAAGGCATAGAACAAGATGCAGTGGAGGGAAGGCATAGATCAGGGAAAACAGGGAACACTGATCTGAAGGAGTCACTAGGACAGGGTTTCTATACCCGAAGTTCCCAGGGGGTCCGCCACAATCTACCCCACATAGCCGACACTCAATCTGCTCCTGCAGAGTGGTGTAGGAAAGCAATATACATCACTGTCCTGCGTCCTCCCCTCCTGTCCATCCCAGGTGCTTTTATGTGACATCACACAGGACGGACAAGAGAGGCATGGCAGGTATCAGCATGTCAGATACAATACAGCAGCTTCCCTGTGGTACTCAGCATAAGGAAACCGCTGCTGCACTACAATCTATGGACCACAGTATTGTACCCTCCACAAACCTATTAAGTTTACAGCTGAATCTGGGGAAACTAAATACAAAAGGCACTCACCAGTGCAGATGCAGGGCCTGCATAATCATGGTGGGCACGCACCAGAGCCTTTAGGGACTTGATGCCCAATTCAGGGAGATCACTGCCCTGGACCTATAAAGCACCATGCCAGCAAGGTCACCATGTATTCTATACACTAGAGATTGATGCCCGCAGGGTATAGTACCAACAGGCAGACATTACAAGCTGTCCCCACACCTAGATGCAGGGTACTGGTGCAGCCCCCTCTTGACCAACTATCAAGGGTAATGTCTGGGCACTGAAGTTGCCACACTTTAAGGCTTTAGAACCACTTTAAAAAAAAAGAGTCCTAAACTAAATGAATATTTTGACATGCTGACCTCTGGTACATCTGTTTCATGTTCCGGAGAGTCTCCTCCGTCATCACTGGTTTTCCTCTTCCTCTTATTCCGAACACTTTGAATAAAATTCTTATGGAAGTCACAGATGTAAAGATGTCGAACCTGAGATAGGAAAATATCATAATTACTTCAAATGTAAAATGAACAAGGGTGGCAGGATCTCTAAGAAAAAAAAACATCTAAATGGCTGATATTTTAAAAGTGAACAATCCTTTTTAAAATTATATTTGTATATTAAAATGGTTTCATGGTATTCCTCAAGAACCATTAACACTTTTACTACAAAAATAGCCTCTTCCCAATCAAAGTATCACCCCACCAATGTCACTAATAGGTGATGTTAAAGAATGGGTGGAAACTGACTTTGAGGGATGAATTCTTTTAGATTTTACACTACTGTGTATAGCAAGAGTCATACAAATACTTGGTTAATAGAAAATGGAAGCTGCGCACAAATAAAATATAAAAAACATACAATATCAAAAATGACTGTTGATATAAACTATGTGAACTAATACCACAAATGTATAATGCAATATTGCAATGTGCAATCATAAAAATGTTAAATAAAACCCAGCAAGTGACAAAAAACAAAATACTCATATGAATATTAGAAAATATTAAATAAAAGTCTAGTGATAAAAGTGACAAATCTCTATGGATGGATAATCTTCTGTGTGAAAAACACAACCACCAAATGAGTGAACCACCACCATGCAGCTTATGTGCTTACCAGAAGGCAAGCGATATGGAGCCTGTAGTATCAACAAGTCCTCAGATCACCTCTTGCAAATACACTGAGAGCAAACCAGGGAGTCCCAAATCGATAGGCAGTCCAAAGGCAGCAATCACGATCTCAGCAAGGAAAGAAAGCTCACCATAGTGTAACTCAATGTCAGGAAACAAATTTATTGTACAAAAAAGTAATGCACTTACATTTAAAATCTTTAAAAATGCTTGCGTGTGAAATTAATCCATGGTTTTCCCAAACATCCAGTCTCGAGACACTATTTAGAAGTTCATAACAAGAACCCGGCTAAGACCATTTTCCTCGGGATAGATATATCTCCCATGGACAGGAAGTTCTTTAGTTCGAGGTATCTCCAGACTTGAGATGGCCTGGATTTATAAATTAAAATGTTACAATCCTTTCGGGTTAAAACGTAGATATTAAAAAGGTCAATGCCTTTATTGACAATTCCTGATTTTTTACGTTTCTGATGTTTTTGTGAACTCAATGTGTGTCCTGAGTGGCCATATCAAAATAGTTTTTATATCCCATTAATACAAGGACCATTATATCGTTTGTGATATTTCTAAATACTATTTACCTCATAGAATATTGCTATATTTGTTTGGTATTAGTATTTGGTTAGTTTTTTCTAATACTTAATAGCAATCTCAAGGTTCATGTAGTTGTAGATAGATAGATATCTATCTATCTATCTATCTATCTTTTTTTTTATTTATCATCAATCTATTGATGGTGATAATACCCCTCTTCTCCCACTGTGTCACTGGTGGGTTTGTTTCCATTAGATTGATAGTGGTTTACATGGAGAACTATCCTTTCTGTTCACCCAGGAAGATTCTAGGTTTTCTTTGTCCGTTTTTATTTAATTTAATTTTATTTTGCTCTGTCCCTTCATTATTTAAAACATTTTTATGCACTGATAATATATTTTTTATTAATTGAAATTTCTAAGTTATTGATATATTTCACCCTCTGGGAATGCAGGTAATTTCGTTATTCTAGACTGATCTCTGCGGATTCGAGTGAGTGCCGAATCTGCCGTTTTCATCTGGCCATTTAAGACTCACAATGAGGCTTGATTATGTACATATCAAAACGAGGCTTGGTTGTCTCCTTATTCTATTCAGAGCGACGAATCAGTACGTCGCTCGTTCCCCATGACTAAGTCACTCTTTGACGAAACGGATGTTGGGAGGGAGGCGTGCTGACGTCATCACTGTCTAGGACGGGTGTCTACAAGCCAGCCGGCTTACTTCATTTCACACACAAGCGTTTTTAAAGATTTTAAATGTAAGTGCATTACTTTTTTGTACAATAAATTGTTTCCTGACATTGAGTTACACTATGGTGAGCTCTCTTTCCTTGCTGAGATCGTGATTGCTGCCTTTGGACTGCCTATCGATTTGGGACTCCCTGGTTTGCTCTCAGTGTTTTTGCAAGAGGTGATCTGAGGACTTGTTGATACTACAGGCTCCATATCGCTTGCCTTCTGGTAAGCGCATAAGCTGCATGGTGGTGGTTCACTTATTTGGTGGCATTTGTTTTTCACACAAAAGATTATCCATCCATAGAGATTTGTCACTGGGCTTTTAATATTTTCTAATATTCATTCATATGAGTATTTTGTTTTTTTGTCACTTGCTGGGTTTTATTGAACATGTTTATGATTGCACATTGCATTATAAACTTGTGGTATTGGTTCACATAGTTATATCAAGTCACTTTTGATATTATATGTTTATTTTATTTAATTTGTGCGCAGCTTCCATTTTCTATTAACCATTCTGTGATTGTGCAAATCTCGCAATTTCTAGCTGCAGCCATATTTTTTATTTTGTTTGTACACTTTTTAGGCAGCACGGTATATTCTTTTTTGCCAATACAAATACTTGTATGTAAATTTTGCTATCCTGCAACCATGGTAAAAGTACCATGTGCACAACACAATGCACTCAAAAAGCCTGTGTCCTACTTCTGGGGTTGATTCCCTCACCCCCTTCAACTGTCCTACATGTATACTTTAAGGTAAGCAAGGGGAGAGAAAACACACAAACACACACACACACACACACACACACACACACACACACAATTTTTTCATTTCAGCAAAAATGATGCGGAGTGGAGTGTAAAACTATAAGGCGTCTTTCAGTACAATTCTGTGTTTGTGCAGTTTTGTCTGCAATTACTTCAATGGGAATTCGAGAGAGAAAACACAAGCAAAAAATCAGTTTTGTCAGTGTATTTTAAATGACAGACAGAATATCAACCAGAAAAAAAAAAAAAAAAAACACATGATACAAAAATGGTATAAACTGAGTTGCAGTTCAGTGAGTAAAATAAGTATTTGATCCCCTACCATCCACAAAAGTCTGTCTCTCAGACTGGCTACAGTATGTGTTCATGTGTTACACCGATAAAGCCATTTATTTTTTTGAATTTTTGCTAAACAAAGATCGAAAATTTGGGGGAAAAAAATAAATAAAACACGGGGTCCCCCGGGTGACATCACTGAATGGCTACGCCCCATAGCTCTATAAGAATTGGCAGACAACAGAGCTGATACGATGAAGGGAAAGAGCATCGGAGGAAGAACGGGTTTCTTATTTTTAGCGTGTCGGCAGCAGCAAATCACATCACCACATTTTTTTTTATTTTGGCGTGGGGTTTCCCCTCATAATTCATACAAGACTGAATGGGCCGTTAAAAACAAAACAAAACATAAAAAAACGGCGTGGGGTTCCCTTTCAAGATCCTTAGAGCACAAGTCCCATGCCACAAGTCTGAGCAGTTAAGATGATTCGGCTTACATTCAAAATCAATGGGCTGAAATTGTGCCCAATTAGGACTAAAGTAGTGCAGGAACCGACACAAGTTAGACCAGTTAAGACGGTTCTCATAGGGAACCATTGATTTTGACATGGTCATGCCACTTCTGCTCTCGAAATCAGAGCGCATGTTGGACCAGTGTGACCCGGCGTTTACTCCAATACCCCTAACTAAAATCTAGTGGAACCAATTGCCCTCAGAAGTCACCCAATTAGTAAATAGAGTCCAACTGTCTAATGTAATCTCAGTTTAAATACAGCTGTTCTGTGAAGCCCTCTGAAGGTTTGTTAGTGAGCCTTTGTGAACAAACAGCATCATGAAGGCCAAGGAACACACCAGACAAGTCAGGGATAAAGTTGTGGAGAAGTTTAAAGCACTCTTCAATCCATCATTCGAAAATGGAAAGAGCATGGCACAACTGCAAACCTACCAAGACATGTCCGTTCACCTAAACTGCCAGGGTGGGCAAGGAGAGCATTAATCAGAGAAGCAGCCAAGAGGCTGATGGTAACTCTGAAGGAGCTGCAGAGATCCACAGCTCAGATGGGAGAATCTGTCCACAGGACAACTATTAGTCGCGCACTCCACAAATCTGGCCTTTATGGAAGATTGGCAAGAAGAAAGCCATTGTTGAAAGAAAGCTATAAGAAGACCCGTTTTCAGTTTGTGAGAAGCCATGTGGGGGACACAGCAAACATGGAAGAAGGTGCTCTTGTCAGGCGCGAACAAACATTTTTGGCCTAGAAGCAAAGTGCTATGTGTGACGGAAAACGAACACTGCACATCACCCTGAACACACCACCCCCACCATGACAGAGCTTGAGCTATTTTGCACAGAAGAATGGGCAAACATTTCACTCTAGATGTGCAAAGCTGGTAGAGATATCCCCAAAAAAGACTTGCTGCTGTAATTGCAGCGAAAGGAGGTTCTACAAAGTATTGACTCATGTGGGCTAAATACAAATGCACGCCACACTTTTCACATTTCTGCCTCGAGTGGAAGTTCTTCTCTTCCCCTTCCTTCCCGCAATATACTGGGACACGTCACAGGTCCCAGAAGATTGCCTGGGCCATTCAGGACGTGCAGTGCGACTCGCCGCAAGCTGTCACAGCCGGGTGCCCACACTATTAATGCCGGGGAGAGAACCAGATTTCGGGCAGCCGCATTGCTGGATTGTGGAACAGGCGAGTGTGTGTTTATTAAAAAGTAGGGAAGAAATGTGGTATATTAGGTGATAATACAAAATATTATGGGTAATTATACACGCCCACATGAAACCCAATGAGAGGTGTACAACAGAACAGTGTAGTATATAGTAGAACAGAGCAATGCGCAATAGTAGTGTAAAGTATTATGGGGCAGTATACAGTAGTACAGGGTATAGAGTCGTACAGTGCAGTATAGAGAGAAATGTAGACAGCACAGGGTATTCATTGCAGTATACAATATAAGGGGCAGAACATTGCAATTTACAGTAACAGGGCAGAACAGTGCAGTAATAATAGAAGGCATTATATGGTAACAGAGGAACGCAGTGTACAGTAATAAAGAGAAATCTAGAGAAGTATACAATAATAAGGGGCAGAACAGTGCTGTGCACAGCAATACAGGGCAGTGCAGTGATAGAAAGCAGGCCAATAAAGTGCAGGATAAAAGTAATACAGGGCAGTACTGTGCTGTGCACATTAGTCAACATATTCATGCACATTGGGGTGTTTAGATTTGTATTTATGTTCAGTGGCATAAAAAAAAATAAAAAAAAAAAAAAAAAAAAAAGAAAGGGAGGAATTTACTGCCATAATTTCTGCACATACTGTACATGCACGTATGGGCATAAATTCATTATTTTGGCTAGAATAAATATTCTAGCCAACAGAAGTAGTTTATGTATACAAGCCTCGAAATTTGTGCCTAAATGTGTGTAAATACATGCCAAAACAATCAATCTTATGCTGGATTTTTCTGCCAGCTCTTAGCAGCCTCTTTGCCAAGACATAAGTGTTGTCGCCTTGTTATATGAGCTTCACCTGTGACTAATAATGGATCAATTAGGTCTCAGGTGTGTATAAAAAGAACACCAGTACACTAGACCTTCTCAACTGCAACTAGACCTCTGCAAACATGCCCAAGATTCACCCGGAGACTAAAGTATTGATTATCAAGAGGCTGAAGACCAGATCCACTGCTGATGTGGCAGACACCTTCAATGTGTCTCAGCGTCAAGTTCAGAGGATAAAAAAAAAAAAAAAAGATTTGAAGAGACTGGAGACGTTTTGGACAAGGCCAGGTCAGACCGATCCCCCAAGACAGCTGCTCGAGAGGACCGTTTGTTGGCTCGATAATCCAAGGCCAGCCCATTTTCCACTGCAGCAGAGCTCCATGAGACCTGGTCACCTGAAGTCCCTGTGTCAACCAGAACAGCTTGTCGGATTCTGTCTCCAAATAGCCTCCATGGTTGAATCAGTGCCCATAAGCCAGCACTAAACAAAAGACAATTGAAAAACCGTGTGGCATTTGCCAAGGGCCACAGCCTGCTAAAAGGATGGACTCTGGAAAAGTGGCAGAAGGTGGATTTTTCAGATGAATGTTCTGTTGAATTACACCACAGTCGCCGCAGATATTGCAGGAGACCTACTGGAACCCGCATGGAGCTGAGATTTACCCAGAAAACAGTGAAGTTTGGTGGAGGCAAAAATCATGGTCTGGGGTTACATCCAGTATGGGGGTGTGCAAGGGATCTGCAGGGTGGAAGGCAACATCAATAGTCTAAGGCCACTTTCACACTGAGGCGCTTCTAAACTGCCAGTAAAAACACTGAGCGCTTTTGAAGAGCTTTCCATTCATTTCAATGGGGAGGGGAGTTTTTCACAGCCCTGCCAGTACACTGCCCCAGTGTGAAAGCATTCATTGATTTTAATGGAAATAAGTTTTCATGAGCTTTTTAGGAGCTGTTTTTAGCGTGGAAGCGCCTGAAAAGCGCCTCAGTGTGAAAGTGGTCTAAAATACCAAGAAATCTTAGCTACCTCTTATATTCCCAACCATAAAAAAAGGCCAAAATTTTGCAGCAGGATGGTGCTCCATCGCATACTTCCATCTCCACATCAAAGTTCCTTAAGGCAAAGAAGATGCTCCAGGATTGGCCAGCCCAGTCACCAGACATGAACATCATTGAGCATATGTGGTGTAGGATGAAAGATGAAGCATGGAAGACGAAACCAAAGAATATTGATGAACTCTGGGAGGCACGCAAGACTGTTTTCTTTGCTATTCCTGATGACTTCATCAATAAATTGTACGAATCCTTGCCAAACCGCATGGATGCTGTCCTTCAAGCTCATGGAAGTCATACAAGATATTAAATTTGGATCTCACAGCACCACTACTTAATTTGCTGACATATTTTTGGATTTTCAGTAAAGTTGTTCAATTTCTGTATAGGTGACAAAACTTTTGTCTTGCCAAAATTTGACCTGTCTGTCTTGATTAAATGATAAATCTTTTTTCAGTGAAACTAATTTATTTCAGTGCATTAAACATCAATTGGAAGGGCTTTAGCTTTTCATAAGAGCTATTTTTAACACCAATTGATTAATTAAAAGTCAGGTTAATAGCAGGAGTTTCTACAAAATAGAGAAGTGACAAGACTTTTGTCAGGGACTGTACACACACACACACACACACACACACACTGTATGTATGTATGTACACACATTTTATTTTTAAATTATATTTGACCAGATGAAGTCACGTGATGGGTGACGCAATTCGAAGGGTGGAGTTTGTAGCATATTACACTATTGGGCTATCCTTTCTGTCCTCACATGGTGTACGAGTACATCCCAGTATATGGACCACATGTTCTTAAAAAGGGACCACAACCCCATTACTGAGGGGGATGATACAAGTGGATAAGAGTACCCTGGTGGGAGGGAGGCCATACCACAGAGTACCCTGGGATCTTGGAATACCAGACTGACGAGAGAGAAAGGAAGCTGAATATTATTACAAATCCAAGTATACTATATTATTGAGGTGAGGGCACTGAGATGATTAGAGAGTCTTTAAAGTGGTTGTAAACCCTTACAAACCACTTTGACCTACAGGTAAGCCTAGATTAAGGTTTACCTGTAGGTCCAATAAATATCTCCTAAACCTACATGGTTTAGGAGATATTTAGAAAAGAAAAAGGCATTGCTGTCTACGGCGCATGCGCCACGGACAGCGGCGCGCAGGCGCACTGCGCATGCCGGGTTCACGCCGATATGCCGCTTTCCTGCGCGGGAGTGACGTCATCGCCGCTCCAGCGAATGACAGCGCTATGCATACTAGCTCATTATGCCTTTGCTTTGAGGAAATGCTGCTGGACAGCTCTCCTCACACTCTGTCAGTGTCAGAGGAATGCCAATAACCAGCATTTCCTTGTTTACATGTGATCATCTGCTCTTTACTGAGATCAGTGATGCGTCGTGTCCCAGGGACACAGCGCGATGACTATCGCCGCGTTGCATGCCCCTACAGCGCGAGTGGGACGATGTCCTATGCCCCCGCCCGTCATTTCATAATACGCGTTATCACTTCACTTGTATAATTACATATAAATAATTACATAAAAATAAAACAGTGTATGATGGTACCAAACAGTAATCTAGAAATGATGATAATAGTCCAATAGTGAAAACTATTTTATTACCGTACATAAATGTGACTTTTACTTTGGGAAGAGGCTTAAAGAGGAAGTAAAGCCTCTTAAAAAAAATAAATAAATAAAGAGGCTTTACTTCCTCTTTAAGCCTCTTCCCAAAGTAAAAGTCACATTTATGTACGGTAATAAAATAGTTTTCACTATTGGACTATTATCATCATTTCTAGATTACTGTTTGGTACCATCATACACTGTTATATTTTTATGTAATTATTCAAGTGAAGTGATAACGCGTATTATGAAATGACGGGCGGGGGCATAGTACATCGTCCCACTCGCGCTTTAGGGGCATGCAACGCGGCGATAGTCAGCGCGCTGTGTCCCTGGGACACGACGCATCACTGATCTCAGTAAAGAGCAGATGATCACATGTAAACAAGGAAATGCTGGTTATTGGCATTCCTCTGACACTGACAGAGTGTGAGGAGAGGAGAGCTGTCCAGCGGCATTTCCTCATAGGGGAGATCTGCACAGATAAACAGGGCACTGATCATCAGTGCAGCCCCAACAGTGCCCAGAAGTGATGCCAGACAATGCTGCATATTAGTGCCTCCTCATCAGCGAAGAAGAAAAATGTATGTATTTACAAGATTTTATAACAGAAACCGCCGGGCTCCCGCAATCGCTCGTGACAGAGCGAGAACCGGAAACTGTGTGTAAACACAGAGATCCCGGTTCTCTGAGGGGAGAAGAGAGATCGTCTGTTCATACGAAATATGAACAGCAATCAGTCATCTTGCCTAGACAGTCCCACCCCCCCAGGTAGAACACACTAGGGAACACATTTAACTACTTGCCTACCAGCCACGAACACCTCCTTACTGACCAAGCCATTTTTCAGCTTTCAGCGCTGTCGCATTTTGAATGACAAATGCGCGGTCATGCAACGCTGTACCCAAATAAAATTTTTATCATTTTTTCCCCACAGATAGAGCTTTATTTTGGTGGTATTTGATCACCTCTGCGGTTTTTATTTCTTGCGCTATAAACAAAAGAAGAGGGACAAGTTTGAAAAAACATAATATTTTTTACTATTTATTATAATAAATATCCAATTTTTTTTTTTTTTTTTAAACAAATTTTTTCCTCAGTTTAGGTCAATACGTATTCTTCTACATATTTTTGGTAAAAAAAATTGCAATAAGCGTATATTGATTGGTTTGCGCAAAAGTTATAGCGTCTACAAAATAGGGGATAGATTTTTAGCATTTTTATTATTATTTTTTTTTTTTACTAGTAATGGCGGCGATTTGCGATTTTTATCGTGACTGCGACATTGCGGCGGACACTTCGGACACTTTTGACTCATTTTTGGGACCATTCACATTTATACAGCGATCCGTGCTATAAAAATGCATTGATTACTGTATAAATGTGACTGGCAGGGAAGGGGTTAACGCTAGGGGGCGCTGCAGGGGTTAATGTGTACCCTATCTTGGTGATTCTTACTGTGGGGGGAGGGGACTGACTGGGGGAGGAGACCGATCGGTGTCCCTATGTACAAGGGACACACCATCGGTCTCCTCTCCTCTGACAGGACGTGGATCTGTGTGTTTACACACACCGATCCACGTCCTGCTCGATTACCGGGCAATCGCGGGTGCCTGGCGGTCATCGTGACCGCCGGGCACGCGCACCGAGGCCCCAGCTACGCGGCGGGCGCGCGCGCCCCCCCAGTGGCCAAATTGTAGACGACGTCATATGACGGCGTCCCGCCACAGTAGCTGAACCGTCCCGCCGTCATTTGACAGTGGGCGGTCAGCTAGTGGTTAAACCCTTCCCTGCCAGTGACATTTTTACACTAATCAATGCATTTTTATAGCACCGATCACTGTATAAAATGCCAATGGTCCCAAAAATGTGTCAAGTGTCCCCCATAATGTTGCAGTCACGGAAAAAAATAAATAAAAATAAAATATTTATAAAAATGCTATAAATATATCCCCTATTTTGTAGACACTATAACTTTTGCGCAAACTAATCACTATACACTTATTGCTATTTTTTTTACCAAAAATATGTAGAAGAATACATATCGCCCTAAACTGAGAAAAAAAAAAAAAAGGTGTTAAAAAAAAAAAAAAGGGGGATATTATAGCAAAAAATACAAAATATAGTTTTTCAAAATTAGCGCATTTTTTGTTTATAGCGCAAAAAAATAAAAACACGCAGAGATGATCAAATGCGACCAAAAGAAAGCTCTACTTGTGGGACAAAAAAAAAAAAAAAAAAGGACGTCAATTTTGTTTGGGTGCAACATCGCACGACCGCGCAATTGTCAATTAAAGTGACACAGTGCCGAATCGCAAAAAATAGGGCGGTCATTTAGCAGCCAAATCTTCCGGGGCAGAAGCGGTTAGGCAAGAAATAATATAAAAAAAAAATAAAAAAAAAAAAACACGTGATAATTAAATACCACTAAAAGAAAGCGCTATCCATCTCAAAAAAAAATTAATAATAATAATAATAATAACAATTTGGTTTGGGTACAGTGTTGCATGACCGTGCAATTGTCATTGCAATTGTAAAGCACTGAAAGCTGAAAATTGGTCTGGGCAGAAAGGGGGTGAAAGTGCCCAGTATTGAGGTAGTTAATAAGGGCTATATAGTGCAGTATATAGTAAAACGGGGCTGTACAGTTCAGTATACAGTAATAAGGAGACAAAGTGCAGTATACAGCAATAGAGGTCCACACAGTTCAGTATATTGTAATAGGGGCATAAAGTGCAGTATAAAGGAAAACGGGGCTGTACACTTCAGTACACAAATGGAGGAGAGTAAAGTGTAGTATACAGTTATAGGAGGTCCATACAGTTTAGTATACAGTAATACTAGTGAGCTGTGCAGTACACATTCATGGGGGGCTCACAATGCAATATACAGAGAAATGCATTGGGGTAAAACACTGTACACTAATAAACAGGTGTGCAGTATAGAGATATATATATATATATATATATATATATATATATATATATATATATATATATATATATATATATATATATATATATATATATATATATATATATATATATATATATATATTTTTTATATATATATATATTTTTTTTTTTTTTTTTTCCCCCTTCTCCATAAAACTGTGCTATACACTGTATATAAAATATACAGAAACCACACACACACACACACACACACACACACAGTTGTGCACACTGGCATACTACACACACACACACACACACACACACAGTTGTGCACACTGGCATACTACACACACACACACACACACACACACACACACACAGTTGTGCACACTGGCATACTACACACACACACACACACACACACACACACTGGCATACTACACACACACACAGTTGTGCACACTGCCACACACACACACACACAGTTGTGCACACTGGCATACCACACACACACACACACACACACACACACACAGGCATACCACACACACACACACACACACACACACACACACATACCACACACACAGGCATACCACACACACACACACACACACACAGTTGTGCACACTGGCATACTACACACACACACACACACACACACTGGCATACTACACACACACAGTTGTGCACACTGCCACACACACACACACACACACACACACACACACAGTTGTGCACACTGGCATACCACACACACACACACACACACACACACAGGCATACTACACACACACACACACACACACACACACACACACAGTTGTGCACACTGGCATACTACACACACACACACACACACACACACTGGCATACTACACACACTACACACACACACTGGCATACCACACACACACACACACACACACACACACACACACACACAGTTGTACACACTGGCATGCCACACACACACACACACACACACACACACTGGCATACCACACACAGTTGTACACACTGGCATACTACACACACAGTTGTACACACTGGCATACTACACACACAGTTGTACACACTGGCATACCACACACACAGTTGTACACACTGGCATACCACACACACAGTTGTGCACACTGGCATACCACACACACAGTTGTGCACACTGGCATACTACACACACAGTTGTACACACTGGCATACTACACACACAGTTGTACACACTGGCATACTACACACACAGTTGTACACACTGGCATACTACACACACAGTTGTACACACTGGCATACCACACACACAGTTGTGCACACTGGCATACCACACACAGTTGTACACACTGGCATACCACACACACAGTTGTACACACTGGCATACCACACACAGTTGTACACACTGGCATACTACACACACAGTTGTACACACTGGCATACCACACACAGTTGTACACACTGGCATACTACACACACAGTGATCCCGGACTCACGCTCTTATCGATGTCCAGTTTGAGTCTCTTCTGACTGATACTCTTCTGCACTCTCTTGCTAAAGGAAGCGTTCCCAGCCGGCCGGGCACAGCGCTCTCCTCCGTCTATCAGACAACATGTCTGACCGAAGAATGGAGCGGCCGGGGCCGGCGGCCCATCCCTGCTGTCCTCCTCCGTACTGAAGCCGTTCATCCCCGCTTGACTTTAACTACAGACTCTGTCCGAACATGCCGGGCCTCTCCCCGACACACTGCAGCGACAGAGTCGCCAGCACCCTAACAACGGAAGTCCCGCCTTCGGGTGAGAGCTGGCTGGACAGAACAGTCGGTGGGCGGGTTTTACTTGTGACACTCAGTGTCAAGATTGGCCGGAGCTATTGTCATTTGAGGAGGGAATGGTCACGCCTCTTCCGGGTACGGAGCCGACCAATACGGTGCTATGGCCCGGCTGTTCACTACTGTAAACAAGTGTGTGGTCCCGGCAACCTGTGGATGATGAGCGGCAATGTCTGCTCATAGTTCTCCCGTCCTTCCTCCCAGCCCCCGGTGTGTGTGTGTGTATACTAATAAAGCTTTACGTGCCGTGTACAGGATGTGTGACTGCAGACACCGAGTATGGAGGCGTTCAGATCATTGTTGCTGTGTGTGACCCGATCAGGGAGATGTCCTACCCCTGTGACAGTCTGCCCGTTGTAGGAAAGATGTGTAGCCCTTCCTATCTCCCCCCAAGTTCTTTGCATTTCTTTCTTTTAATTAAATATTTATGCATTTAACAAAACAGCGCCCCCACCAGGGGAAAAAAGTGGGCAGGTACACATTCCTTTATGGGGGAACCGACCCAAGTTTTTTTGTCTTTCTACCTTGGGGGGGGGGGGGGGGGGGGGGTCCCTCATTTCCTGGCCTGACATGAGGGGCTCCTTGTGGTGCCCTCTGAAGAGAGAGGCAACTTGGATCACAATTTAGAGTGCAATTAGCTGGTGGTGAGGATGCTTTATGTCACCCCCTTGCCCTAAACAACTGGCACCACAACCACATTTGATGCACACAGATGCAGAGAGGTTGCACCTCTTTATTCAGACTAATTGGTCGCATTCAGTGTGCACTATGGCAGAGGGGATCATTTGTGCTGTGCAAAGGCATGAGTATATCCCGTCCACTGCCTTTGCAGCTAAAGGGGGGGGGGGGGCAGCAAGACTGTGCCTCAACCCCTTATTTATATCACCCCCAACTACAGGTGTAACCAAGGCCAAAGTGATGGAATATTTCCCCAACAGGAATACAGATGGCAACCTGAAACAGGCGAAGGGCTCTTTCACACGGGGCGGATCAGTGCTGATCCGCCCCGTGGTTATCCGCTTGCTCAGCGGGGATCGCCAGAGCGATCTCCGCTGAGCAGGAAGATGACAGGTCCGTCTCTGCACTCTGTGCAGGGACGGACCTGTCAGAGCGCCGCTCTCCCCTATGGGAGATCGGGTGACAACGGACCGTAGAGTCCGTCGTCATCCGATCCGCAGATGGATGGAAAAATAGGGTTTTCCTCCGTCTGCAGAATCGGACTATAGCGGACACGGACGATATCTGGTTTCAGCGGATGCTCATCTGCTGACACCCGCTATCCCATATCCCAGCGGGGATCAGCAAAGCGGACATGGACCCGTCATCTGCCTGCTCAGCGGGGATCAGAAAAGTGAATACAGACCTGTCATCCCCCTGCTCAGCGGGGATCAGCAAAGTGGACATGGACACATCCTCTGTCTGTTCAGCAGGGATCAGTAAAGTGAACACAGACCTGTCATCCCCCTGCTCAGCCGGGATCAGCAAAGCAGACACGGACCTGTCATCCTCCTGCTCAGCCGGGATCAGCAAAGCAGACACAGACCTGTCATCCCCCTGCTCAGCCGGGATCAGCAAAGCAGACACGGACCTGTCATCCCCCTGCTCAGCCTGGATCAGCAAAGCAGACACGGACCTGTCATCCCCCTGCTCAGCTGGGATCAGCAAAGCAGACACAGACCTGTCATCCCCCTGCTCAGCCGGGATCAGCAAAGCAGACACGGACCTGTCACCCCCCTGCTCAGCTGGGATCAGCAAAGCAGACACGGACCTGTCATCCCCCTGCTCAGCTGGGATCAGCAAAGCCGACACGGACCTGTCACCCCCCTGCTCAGCTGGGATCAGCAAAGCAGACACAGACCTGTCATCCCCTGCTCAGCTGGGATCAGCAAAGCGGACACAGACCTGTCATCCCCCTGCTCAGCCGGGATCAGCAAAGTGGACATGGACCCGTCATCCCCCTGCTCAGCAAGGAACAGCACTAGATGTTGTGTCAGCCTCCCCTCAAAGCCTTCTGAGATACCCACATCACATATATCAGGAGGCAGAATTCACGCAGTATCTCCCTACTAGGGATGAGCCGAACACCCCCCGGTTTGGTTCGCAGCAGAACATGCGAACAGGCAAAAATATTTGTTCAAACAAGCGAATACTGTTAAAGTCTATGGGACACACGTGAAAGACGTGAAAAATCAAACGTGCTTATTGTAAAGGCTTATATGCAAGTTATTGTCATAAAAAGTGTTTGGGGACTCGGGTCCTGCCCCAGGAGACAAGTATCAATGCAAAAAAAAAGTCTTAAAAATGGAAGTTTTTTTGGGAGCAGTGATTTTAACCATTTCAGCCCCAAGAGGATTTGCCCCATTCCTGACCGGGCCATTTTTGCGATACGGCACTGCAACGTTTTAGACATTGCACCCAAACAAAATTTAAGTCCTTTTTTTCCCACAAATAGAGCTTTCTTCTGGTGGTATTTGATCATCTCTGCGCTTTTTATTTTTCACACGATATACAAAAAAAGAGTGACAAGTTTGAAAAAAAAAAACAACAATATTTTTTACTTTTTGCTATAATAAATATCCCAGCAGTATACAGTATCTCACAAAAGTGAGTACACCCCTCACATTTTTGTAAATATTTTATTATATCTTTTCATGTGACAACACTGAAGAAATTACACTTTGCTACAATGTAAAGTAATGAGTGTACAGCTTGTATAATAGTGTAAATTTGCTGTCCCCTCAAAATAACTCAACACACAGCCATTGATGTCTAAACCACTGGCAACAAAAGTGAGTACCCACCTAAGTGAAAATTTCCAAATTGGGCCCAAAGTGTCAATATTTTGTGTGGCCACCATTATATTCCAGCACTGCTTTAACCCTCTTGGGCATTCATGGTGAGGGGTGTACTCACTTTTGTGAGATAATGTATATACTATACGGCCTGCCCCATATACCCTGCAGAAGATTGGGCCTTAGGTGTTGGTGTTACCAGAACACTGTAAGCCCTCACAGTTACTCTTGGTGGGCGCAGGAACGGGCCCTGCTGTGAAATGTTATATCAAGAACTGTAATTACATGCCCCTGTTAAACAGGGGCAGAAAAATTTGGGCTTTGGGTGGTGGTGGTGCCACAACACTGTAACCCCTCACAGATACTCGTGTTGGGCACTGGAACTGCTGTGAAATATTATTTCAAAAGTTGTAATTACATGCCCCTGTTAAACAGGGGCAGAAAAATTGGGCCTTGGATGGTGGTGCCACAACACTGTAACCCCTCACAGATACTCTTGTTGGGCTCAGGAACGGGCCCTGCTGTGAAACATGACTGACAGTTTCTTGTCCTTCTGTGGCACTCCCTCTCTCTAGGCTCATGTTACTCCTTTCCTCAACCTGGGAACCAACATCAGAGCCTTCAAATCGCTGTGCATCCTCCAGCAGCATATAACCAACAATGTGGTTGAATAATTCTCGGGACTCCTCCGTGCATGATGGTGGGGCAACGGAAGGAGTGACTATGGACAAGGAGCCACTGTGGACAAGGAGCCGGGGGAATAGGCTGCTTTGGCAGCTGCATTGGAAGGCAAACTACTCTGAGCCTGGGTGACAGAGGATAAGAATGGCTTCTTTATCCATTCCACCAACTCTTCTGCATGTTGTAGCTCAAAAACACGGCCAGCAGCAGAAAAAAAAAAGTCCAAGCGTGTCCCATGGCCACCGGCAGAGAATGCACCATGTCCACTACCACCACTGTTGACTGTAGACACAGAGGCTGCTTGCCCTCTTTTAGTCGCCTGTGAGTGTCTGCCTCTCTTTGGCGGCCTTCCGGACATGATGTATTTTTTGTTTTGCAACACTACAGATACTGTGTACACCGCCTGAAGTGAAAGTGTACAACGGCTGCACTGTATTGTTAACTGTGTACACCACCAGAAGTGTAGTAGAAACTGTACACACTATATTAGATACTGTGTACACCACCTGCTGTGTATTAGCAACTGTACATCACGGAATGCACTGTAGATATAGGCTACACTGAATGCAGAGTATATATATATATATATATATATACACATACGTATATACACCACCTGAAGTCTATTGGAAACAGTACACCACGGAATGCACTGTAGATATAGGCTACACTGGATGCAGAGTATATATTATATTATATATATATATATATATATATATACACAAGACTGTATGTATGTATATATATATAAATATATATATATATATATATATATTTGTAGTCAGAGTCTTCAAGTGGGAAATGCGATATTCCTAAGAACCAAGGCCTGAGGTGTGCCATGGCCTAGCTGGTCAGTATGCCTGAAAAGAGGGCAAAAAGACACACATTTAGGTGAAGAAGGGAAGGTAATGATCCAACACGTATAATAGCGTGCGCCCGGATGGCAACAGTAAGTATCCACTGTGACAGGAGAAACCCACGACTCCTGACTTGGTGATGAGAAGGAACCCCCTATAGAACCTGCAAAGCTACCCAGAACCCAACTGAACGTCCCGTGAAAGATTGGATTGAGCCTGATGCCCGGGACAACCCAGACATGAGAATGAACTGCTTGTGAATGAGAGGATACGTGGGGGAAGGGAGCAAGGCCTGGCCCGAGGAACCTCTGCAAATGATGGCCAAGAAGATCGAAATACTATGGGTAAGTGAGAGGGTGAGTGCAAAAAAGACCACTGGCAGGAGTGCGAAATGCTGGATAGAGATGGCCTTGCGGTTCGCCCGGCGGTCGATTCGCAGCGCACTTTGCGCGTTCGCGATTCGCCAAACCGGCGGACTTATGGCGCTGTTCGCGGCGGTCATATTCATTTACATTGTGAAGAACTTTGACCCATGACACATCCATCATGGGGTACAGGACAGCCAATTGAGACATTTCAGCACATGGACATACCCCCTACCTTATAAATAGACCAGATCTGGCGGCCATTTTACATTCTGTCTTTTCTCAGTGTAGGGAAAGGACGCTGTGTGGAGCAGGGACAGTCGGTCTGTAATCACTAGCTATTACTATTAGGTCCACAAAAGTCCTTTTAAGGACTGGTATAGGTGTACAGTATATAGGCTTGTAATACATGTAATAATATACTTTCTTTCAAATATAGAAAGCATATTATAGTGCGCTGCAGTGCTGACCGATTCTGCAGCTCTTTTCTCAGTGTAGGGACAGTCTGTAATTCGCTAGCTACTATTAGGTCCACAAAAGTCCTTTTAAGGACTGGTATAGGTGTACAGTATATAGGTTTGTAATACACTTATAATATACTTTCTTTCAAATCTAGAAAGCATACTATATAGTGCACTGCAGTGCTGACCGATTCTGCAGCTCTTTTCTCAGTGTAGGGACAGTTTGGTGTTTGGAGCAGGGACCGTCTGTAATTCACTAGCTAGCTACTATCAGGTCCACAAAAGTCCTTTTAAGGACTGGTATAGGTGTACAGTATATAGGCTTGTAATACACTTATAATATACTGTCAAATATAGAAAGCTGTGCAGCATTGTGACTGCTGAGCGGTTCTGCAGCGATACTACAAAGAGTGACAAACCCAATTATAAAAAAGTATTATAACTGGTGTGATAGACCAGTGGCCTCCCAAAACGACAGATTGAAGCGGGGTGTTATATACCTTCTTCCACATATACTGCACTTCTCTATAGACTTCTGTCACAGGGTCATTTAAAAAATGACAGGTAGAGGAAGAGGCAGGCCCTTCCGCAGGGGTGGTAGGGGTAGGGCAGGAGCACCAGGCTTGAGGCAAAGTGGGAAGTTGCAGAGGGTGCGCTCGATTACATCAAAGGACGCACCAGACTTGGTTGAGTGGCTCACTCAGCCTTACTCTTCTGCACCCTCCTCATCCTCTCGATCTGCACCCTCTTCACTCTCTGCTGTGTGCACCCCCAAAGACACTACCACCAACACCACCACCACCATATACCCTCCGCTTGAGTCACAGGAATTATTTTCTGATCCATCATCACAAGACATTTCCGATGTGCAGCCATTCTTGGCATTGGATCAGGAAGAGGAGGTAGCAACCACCGCCACTCAGCAGTCTGATGACAGTACTCAGATCAGCCCAAGGAGGTTGGTCCCAGCTGTTGCTGCCTACTCCGAGATCTCTAATTATAGTGGTGGGGAAGGTGACATCGATGATGACGTGTCTAGGGACGTCACGTGGGTGCCCACAAGAGAGGAAGAGGAGGGGAGTTCAGAGGAAGAGATGGACCAGCAGATAGGGAGGAGAAGCAGGCGGAACTTACATTGCACAGGAGGGACAAACCAGACTGCTAATGTATCAGGAGCGAGGCATCAACCATGTACGGTCACATCTGGCGCTCCCAGGAGGCCGTCACATGGCTCCGCAGTGTGGGCTTTTTTTTAACGTGTCCGCTGCTGACAATAGTGTTGCCATCTGCAGCCTTTGCATGCAACGCATAAGTCGTGGTAAGCCCAACACTCACCTAGGGACGACCGCCTTAAGAAGGCACATGAGCTGCCATCACCGAGCCCAGTGGGAGGAGCAACGCTGTCAGAACCCACAAAGCTACACTCCAGGCTCTCATCGTCCAGCCTCTTCTACTTCTCCTCTCTCCTCAGAATTGTCCTCCACTCCACCTTCCATCATGCCGTCCTCACGTCTTTCTGGAAAAAGGCAGGCTTCCGTGGGCCAAATGTTCGAGCGTAAAAAAAAAAAAATGATGACGCCGGGTAGCCCCCTTGCCCAGCGGTTGACCGATGGCTTGTCAGAACTGATAGCCCGCCAACTACTGCCATATAAAGTGGTGGAAAATTTGTGGCCATTGGAACACCACAATGGAAGGTCCCAGGAAGGAAGTATTTCTCACAGAAGGGCATCCCAGAGCTATATGGCCATGTTCAGCGGCAAGTGAATGTATCTCTGGCACACAGTGTCGGTGCCAAGATACATCTGACCACAGACACGTGGTCTAGAAAACACGGGCAGGGAAGGTATATAACATTTACTGCCCACTGGGTCAACCTTCTGACGGCCGTCAAGCACCCATGGCACCCGTGTAGATTTGGTTTTACCGCCACGGATTGCATGCAGGCCTGCCTCTTCTTCTCCTCCTCCTACTCCATCCTCCCTCTCCTCCTTGGCTGACTCCTAATTTTCCGCTGCTAGTGTCTCTTCCGCTGCGCCGCCCAAGATCCCCAGAACCTATTCGACATTCCAGGTGAGACGTTGCCATGCTGTGCTGCATCTGTTGTGCCTGGAAGCCAAGAGCCACTCTGGCCCTGCACTCCTTTCAGCTTTGCGTTCACAGGCAGATCAGTGGCTAACACCGCTCAATTTGACAGTTGGTAAAGTGGTGTGCGACAACGGTGCCAATCTGCTTAGTGCGTTGAAACAGGGCAAAATTACACACTTGGTCGTGCATCGATTCGTTATCAAATACCCTTGGGTCCAGGACATTTGCGGCAGGCAAAGAAAATCTCGGCCCATTTCAGAAGATCTTACACGGCCATGGCTCGCCTTGCTGACATTCAGCGGTGACACAATCTGCCGGTCAGACGCCTTATTTGTGATTGTCCGACGCGATGGAACTCAACCTTCTATATGCTTGATAGGCTGCTCCAGCAGAAATGTGCAGTTAACGACTACTTGTACGAACTCTGAGGCAGAACAGGTTCTGGGGAGCTTGTTTTTTTTTCACTGCGCCAGTGGCTGCTCATGCGCGATGCATGCAGACTTCTGCGGCCATTTGATGAGATCAAACAGGTCAGTCGCAGCCATGGCGCCATCAGTGACATCGTACCTTACGCCTTCTTTATGGAGCATGCATTGCATCGTGTCATTGATCAAGCCGCCGAGGAGCAGGAGCAGGACGATGAGGAAGTCGCAATGCTGGATGAATTCCCAGGGGGGGCTACTCTATCTGAGACAAGTCAACAACAGGAGTCTGAAGAGGAGTCAGAGGAGGATGGTGCCGGGGCGGATGAGGAGGAGCAAGAAGAGCATGCTTTAAACCTTTCTGGGATCCCTGTTGTTGTCCATGGATGGGGGGAGGAGAACGAGGAGGACGACATTATCCCGGATGATGAGCAGGAGCCAGGCCACCACACCGCTTCCAGTTTAGTGCAAATGGGGGCCTTCATGCTCCAGTGTTTTAACAGGGACCCCTGTATAAAAAGCATAAAGGTCAAGGACCAGTACTGGGTGGCAACGTACTTAGACCCCCGGTACAAACACAAAATGGCGGAAATGTTACCACCATCACAGAGGGCTGTCAGAATGGAGCACTTACAGGCCATGCTTAGAGAAATGCTGCATTCCGCTTTTGCGTGGGCTGGCAGAGGAATTTCCACTCCCAGAGAAAGAGTTGCGGGTACCAATCCAACAGCGCCTGCAAGAAGAGGGCGGTTTGAAGATGTGTTGGTCACTTCTGATATGAGATCATTCTTTCAGCCGACCCATCGACAGGTGTCATCCGGATCCAGCATCAGGGAACACCTAGACCGACAGGTGTCCGATTACATCGGGTTAACGGCCGATGTGGACGCTCTGAGAAGTGATGAACCCCTGGACTACTGGGTGGGTAGGCTTGACCTCTGGCCAGAGCTTGCACAATTTGCAAGGCAACTGTTGGCTTGCCCCTCGTTCAGTGTCCTGTCCGAAAGGACGTTCAGCGCAGCAGGGGGGATCGTGACCGATAAGCGCACTCGCCTAGCTCACGACAGTGTTGACTACCTCACATTTATAAAAATGAATGAGGCATGGATCTCGGAGGAATTCAACACATGTGACCAGTAGACCATGTATATGCATAACTCTATAAATGATTTATATAATCTAGCACAGTGGGCATCAACCCTGTCCTCAGGGCCCACTAACAGGCCAGGTTTTATGTATTACCTTGGGGAGATGCAGACTAGAATACTGCAATCACTGAGCAGCAAATGATATCACCTGTGATGTATTTCAATCATCTTGCAAACCTGGCCTGTTGGTGGGCCCTGAGGACAGGGTTGATGACCATTGATCTAGCACATGGACCTTTTTTCTACCTTTGGCTCACTTGTAGAAAAAAAGCACACCGTACTATATGCCCGTACCCTCCTGTTTGAAGAGGTTGAGCGGTGTCATATTTTTGGGTCCCACAGCGACTTGCTGGTGTCAGTGCTCTCTATCTCGGTGCTGGTGTCAGTGCTCTCTATCACGGTGCTGGTGTCAGTGCTCTCTATCACGGTGCTGGTGTCAGTGCTCTCTATCTCGGTGCTGGTGTCAGTGCTCTCTATCTCGGTGCTGGTGTCAGTGCTCTCTATCTCGGTGCTGGTGTCAGTGCTCTCTATCTCGGTGCTGGTGTCAGTGCTCTCTATCTCGGTGCTGGTGTCAGTGAGGGAGATAGCAGCAGAGAAGCCAATCAGCAGGCAGTGCCAGCACCATGGCTGAGGATCAGCACTGGACTGGCACCTCCGGACCACCGTAGTGGAGCCCTGCATAGGTGGGGGTAAGGGCCGGGCAGAGGGAGGGGTCAGGGGCTCAGGCACAGGTTGGCACACTGGCACAGGACTGCGCTGCACTGACTGTGGCACTGATCATCTCCTGCACCCCCTTCATAGCCTGACCCGACCTTGCCTTTCCTCCATGGCCTTCAATTGACAAAATTTCACAGATAAAAAAAGAATGCTTGTCGTTGTCGATCCCAGATTCACTTAATACTTCTGGTATGTCAGTGTCCATGTTGTGGGACTATGTGTGCACAGCTAGTAAGTATTTTGTGGCTGAAAATATGACCTGGAGGTTTTTAAGGTTCGCCTGCCATTAAAGTCAATGGGGCCCGCCGCGAACCTGGGCACATTTGCGGATCTCGTTCGCAAAACGTCCTGTCGGAAGTTCGTCCATCACTAATGCTGGATACCTGATGGATGTGATGGAGTAAGTGGATAAGGGCCATGCGCCATGGCAATAAGCATCGTCAAACATGGAGAAACCATGCCAGACACAGAACACTGGTCCCACCTGATACGATCGGGTCGTGCTTCAGCCTGAGACCTAACAACCGAGTCTGAATCCTGAACCGAGAAAGGAGGGCCAGACTCCATCCTGGGGAAATGAGTCTCATGGCATGATACAGACATACCCAAAGTGACTGAAGCCCCCCCTACCTGGAACAGGCTGGGGATCAGAAAAGACGACTGGACTGACGTTCCTGAGCAGTACTCCAGGCAACATCCTAGACTAGATCAGAACTGAGAGTGGAATCCAGAATCATGACGTCTTTTGCCCAAACCTACCACCTAAGGACCGTCAAGGGGACGTGGCTTAGCACACACCCTGAGAGAGACTATAAATCCCTGGGCGGTAACCAGGGCCTCTATGCAACAGGACATCAACTAAAGAAAATTGACGACTGCTTCTGACCCAAGGGTGAGCCCAGTGGCAAAACAACATCTGCACCAGTCAACTAGCCCCAACAATGGGCAGGGCTGATGGAAGTGAGTGCAAGCATGGTTGATATCGGTATGGATGCCAAGACGGCCCAACCTGAGAACACAAACTAGAGAAATGACAGACAATCAGACATGAGAACAACAACTCCCCTCTGTGCCTACCTAAGAATGAGAACATGAGCAGAAATGTTGTCAAGACCACTGGGCGTAAATGAACCCTGTGAATGAACATGCATCATATGACGTATGGTATGTGGGCGAGAAGATTGTGGACAACAATCATTAACAAACAAAACCTCAGCCCGTATGGATCTGTAGACGTGACAAAGTCTGACGTGTGAGCCCTAGCTAACTGACCCAGGAACAAACATGAACACAGACACGATGAGACATGACAACCAACGAAGATGAAAACAGCTACCAGAGTATGCCATGAGTGCACAACCACGCCCCTCTGAGAAACTCTGAGGCTGAACACCGAGGCTGAAACTCTATGACAGAAATGCTGGGCAGAAACACAAGGACAGCAATGCTATGACAGAAATGTTGAAACTGAATGCTGAGGCAGAAACGTAATGACAGAAATCCTGGGGCAATAACGCCATCACAGAAAAAACGCCATGACAGAAACACTGAAAATTAATGCTGATGCAGAAACGTAGTGACAGAAATCTAGGGGCAGAAGCGCAATGACAGCAACACTGAGACTGAAACGCTGAGGCAAAAATGCAATAACAAAAATCCTGGGGCAGAAATGCAATGACAGGAATCCTGTGGCAGAAACACCATGACAGAAATCGCAGAAACGCTATGACAGAAACGCTGAGACTGAAATTCTGACAGCAATGCAACGCCAGAAATCCTGGGGCAGGAATGCTATGACAGAACGCTAAGGCCAAAATGCCATGACAGAAATCCTGGGCAGAAACGCAATGACAAACACACTGAGACTGAACGCTGAGGCAGAAATGTACTGACAGAAATCCTGGGGCAGAAACTCTGGGACAGAAATGCTGAGACTAAACGCCGAGCCAGAAATGCTGAGACTGAACGCCGAGCCAGAAAAAATGCTGGGGCAGAAACACTGACAGAAATGCTGGGGCAGGAAATGCTATGACAGAAACGCAGAGACTGTACGCCGAGACAGTGCCTGGGCAGAACGCAATGACAGGAATGCTGGGGCAGAACGCTATGACAGAAATGCTGGGGCAGAACGCTATGACAGAAATGCTGCAGAAGAACGATATGACAGAAATGCTGGGGCAGAACGCTATGACAGAAATTCTGGGGCAGAACGCTATGACAGAAATTCTGGGGCAGAACGCTATGACAGAAATGTTGGGGCAGAGACGCTATTACAGAAATTCTGGGGCAGAGATGCTATGACAGAAATCCTGGGGCAGAAACGCTATGACTTAAATCCTGGGGCAGAAACGATATGACAGAAATGCCATGGCAGAAACGCTAAGACAGAAATGCTGGGGCAGCAACGCTATGACAGAAATGCTGGGGCAAAACGCTATGACAAAAACGCAGAGACAAAAATAACAGGACTGAATGCTTATGACGGAAATGCTGGGGCAGAACGCTAAGACAGGAATGCTGAACGTTATGACAGAAAATGCTGAGGCAGAACGCTGACAGAAATGCTGGGGCAGAAACGCCAAGACAGAAATGCTGGGGCACAACTGCTGAGGCAGAAAACGATATTACAGGAGCGATACGACAGGAACGTTACGACAGAAAAACGCTGAAACTAACCGCCTAGACAGAAACGCTGTGACAGAAACCTGGGGCCAAACGCTATGACAGAAAAAACGCTGAGACTAACGCCTAGACAGAAACGCTATGACAGAAACCTGGGGCCGAAACGCTATGACAGAACTCCTGGGGCCGAAACGCCATGATGAAATACTTGTGACTGAATTGGTGGATGCCCGGGAGGCGGGCGGAGATCCCCCCCATGTGAGTACCGGGAGGTGAGCAGGCAGGTGAACGCCCCCCCATGAGAACCTGGAAGCATGCCGGGAGAAGCCCCCCCATCGCTGGCAGGAAACACAGGGATGAAAGGGAGAATGCGGGATTGAGCCTAGCGAAGGTGGGGGGTAGACAGACAAAACCCCCTGAACACCATGGGAAGCTGGCGGGCGGCAGCCTGGACAGATGGAGCCCTGGGGAAGTGGGTGAGAGGAGGTTGGAGATGCAGAGTATATATACTAGACTGACTGTGTATATATATATATATATATATATATATATATATATATATATATATATATCAAATATCACTGCCACTAACTGAATAACCTGCCTGCTTAATCTAACGTTATCTCTCTGTCCACACCAACAACACTACACACGGCCGCTCTGTAAGCAGCCTTATATAGTGTGGGGCGTGGACTTAGTCCCCCTGAGCAATGATTGGCAAAAGGCACCCTGCCTTTAGGTAGTTATGGCTCTCTCAGCAGAGCGCGCTGTGATTGGCCAAAGCATGCGGGTCAGGTGCATGTTTTGGCCAATCATCATACAGCAATGCACTGCGATCTCGCAGTGTATTATGGGGTGTTCAGCGGCACTCAAATTTTCCACAAACGCCCCATATATTCGGTTCATTTTAATAAAAACGAACACCCGTGGGCTCATCCCTACTCCTTACCACTAGCAAGAGAAAGGAGGAGACTGCGTTTGTGTAAGATCTTGCATTGTCTCACAAGAAGGCCGGCTGGAAGAATCTGGAAGAGACAGCTGGCTCCCTAAGACTGAAAAATGGTGGAGTGGAGCGAGAAGTGTCCTACGAGAATTGCAGCTTACAGCCATGGCCAAAACTTTTGAGAATTACACAAACATTCATTTTCACAAAGTCTGCTGCCTCAGTTTTTATGATGGCAATTTGCATATACTCCAGATATTTATGTAGATGATCGGATTAATTGCAAAAATTTGCAAAGTCCCTCTTTGCCATGAACATGAACTTAACCCTATAAAAAAACATTTCCACTGCATTTGTGAAGAAGGCTTCAGGGCGCCCAAGAAAGTCCAGCAAGCGCCAGGACCATCTCCTACAGTTGATTCAGCTGTTGGATCGGGGCACCACCAGTGCAGAGCTTGCTCAGGAATGGCAGCAGGCAGGTGTGAGTGCATCTGCACACACAGTGAGGAGAAGACTTTTGGAGGATGGCCTGGTGTCAAGAATGGCAGCAAAGAAGTCACTTCTCACTCCAGGAAAAACATCAGGGACAGACAGATATTATGCAATAGGTACAGAAATTGGACTCCTGAGGACTGGGGTAAAGTAATTTTCTCTGATCAATCCCCTTTCCGATTGTTTGGGGAATCTGGAGAAGAAAAGGTGAGCGCTGCCATCAGTCCTGTGTCATGCCAACATTAAAGTATCCTGAGACCATTCATGTCCCATGTGTAAAATAGGGGAAAATACTGCACTAAACCAATAATGTGTAAACAAAAGCTGCCAACACTCAAAGTCCAGGTAAATGTGTAAATAATTAGTATAGCGCTAGAAAGTGAGATGTCTATATAGATAAACGGTGATCTACAAGTGATAATAGAAGACCCACTGTGAATATGGGTACAAACAATACTGAAAACAGCAAACGGTGATAGTGTGCATAAAAACAAATGCCCTGAAATACATATGCAAAAATATTTCTCAATAAAAAAGCACATATGTTGCATATTGGGCTCCTGTTGAGACACTTCCATCCCTGAAGGTATCGTTTGGAGTGACTTACTTTTAACTCATTGATGCCATTCTGCCGCATGTTTGACCTCCCAGGATCCATCCCGTCCGGCCTCCTTTGGAGTGCTAGGAGTTCAGTGCTCAGAGCCCATTAGACTCACTGCCATATGGTCCAACGTCTCTGGTAAGAGTATTTCATATTTTTATTGCTTTTGAAGTTTCCAGTTCCTTTTGGGTCATACCATTTGAATCACAGTTATCCATTATCTTCCTAAGTGGACTTTTTATTATTGACCCTTTTTTTTTGGACTTTTATGTTTATGTTTTAGATGCACACACTCACGTGTTGTGCTGTTTTATTGTGAAATATTTTTGCATATGTATTTCAGTGCATTTGTTTTTATGCACACTATCACCGTTTGCTGTTTTCGGTATTGTTTGTACCCATATTCACAGTAGGTCTTCTGTTATTACTTGTAGATCACTGTTTATCTATAGAGATAGCTCACTTTCTACCGCTACACTAATCATTCATGTCCCGTGCCCAGCACCACCAGAGGGAGCGCCACGCTGTCCAGCACCACCAGAGAGAGCGCCACGCTGCCCAGCACCACCAGAGAGAGCGCCACGCTACTCAGCACCACCAGAGAGAGCGATACGCTGCCCAACATATCCAGAGAGCGCGCCACGCTGTCCAGCACCACCAGAGAGAGTGCCACGCTGCCCAGCACCACCAGAGAGCGCAACGCTGCCCAGCACCACCAGAGAGCGCCACGTTGCCCAACACCACCAAAGAGAGCGTTACGCTACCGAGCACCACCAGAAAGATCGTCATGCTGCCCAGCACCACCAGAGAGAGCGCATCACTGCCCAGCAACACCAGAGAGTGCCACGCTGCCCAGCACCACCAGAGAGCGCCACGCTGCCCAGCACCACCAGAGAGCGCCACGCTGCCCAACACAACCAAAGAGAACGGTACACTACCGAGCACCACCAGAAAGATCGTCATGCTGCCCAGCACCACCAGAGAGAGCGCCACACTGCCCAGCACCATCAGAGAGCGCCACACTGCCCAGCACCACCAGAAAGTGCCACACTGCTCAGCACCACTAGAGAGAGCCACGCTGCCTCCCACCACCACCAGAGAGAGCACCACACTGCCCAGCACCACCAGAGAGCGCTATGCTGCCCAAACCCACCAGAAAAAGCACCACGCTGCCCAGCGCCAGCAGAGAGAGCGTGAAGCTGCCCAGCACCCCCGGAGAGAGTGTCACCCTGCCCAGCACTGCCAGAGAGCACCACACTGCCCAGCACCACCATATAGAGTGCTACACAACAGGGTGTGTGAAAATCTAGCTAAAACATAGCTGGTTTGCTGGCCCATAAATTTGGGGGGGAGGGGGTGTGACACCATGTTTTACCGCGCCAGATGGCACCAACCCTAGTGACGCCACTGGGCACTGCTACTTCAGTGATCTCCACTTGCTTCTGGATCCCATGCTGAGTGGCCGTCCTGATGCATTGTGGTCATCTGCTCAGCACAGGCACCATTCAGAAAATGTTTTACATTTTCTAAATGAATGTAAAGTATTCTCTGATTGAACAAGGTGGAGAGGGTGACATAACCGCTCCACCTCGTCCAATTAGAGCCAAGTTGGGCCTCAAATAGCATTATTCTCATTCATCTTACCTGTTCTCTTAAGGGGTACTTGATGGTTTGGGAGAATTTTTTGGAGTCCTTTAATGCTAGGTCCTTTTTTCAGGAAGATTTTTTGGATGTAGATGCTCTGCAGTTTTTCACTGATGCAGCAGGGTCGTGAGGATTTGCTTCTATATGGGACACAAATTGGAGTTGTGGAGGGTGGCCGGAATCCTGGGTTTTCAAAAAGCTACCAGAAATATTGTCTTGCTAGAGCTCTTTCTGGGGGAAGTGGCGGTTGAATTGTGGGGTTCCGAGTTCGCAAACAAGTGTAAATTGCTCCATACAGATAACATAGCTGTGCTATATGCTGTGAATTCTTTGTCTTCAAAGTCGCTCTTTGTCATACAGTTTTTATGGCACTTAGTATTTTTGTGTTTGACATCTGGCTGAAAGCAAAGTTTGTCCCCGGTGAATTTAATATTCTCGCTGTCTCGATTGCAGATTTCTCGGTTTCGGTGGCTTCTTCCCAGTGCGGACCCAGTGGGTCAGGCCTGCACGGCACACTTATGGGCCCTGATTTGATGGAAGCTGTTCGGGCTATCAGGAATTCGGTCACCCTGCGTACTTGGGCGGATTGTGAGGCTGCATGGTGGAAATGGGTTGACTTTGTTTTCCAAAAAATGTTTTCTGGGCGCGCAAGAGAGCGGCTCAATGGAATTACTTGGAGAATCTATTGTTGCCTGGTTACAAATTCATGGTACTATGGAAAGGTGTGAGGTGCCTACAGTGGAGACAGTTATACTTACTGCTATCCAGATTGTTTCAGAGCTGGCCTTCCCCTTCCATTTTGATTATACACATGGGCGGGCATGATTTGGGAAGAATGAGAACGTTAGATCTTTTATTTGATATGAAAAATATAGTCTTCTCAGAGATGGTGCCATGCCTGTCTTGGCTTTGCTCTCCGCAATGCCCGGTCATGGAAAAATGAGGAAACGGATAAATAGGGCACTGGAGAAATATTTGCCTCTGTTGGGTGGATTTTCTTACCGTCACATTGATCTTGAAGGGGGTATTGCGGGATTGTATCGCCAGGACGGGGTGCATCTATCTGAGGTGGGACTTGACATCTTTAATCTGGGGCTACAGTCATGCATCAAAATGGTCAAGGTTTTGGGTTAAGCCAAACTTGTTCTTCGAACTAGTGTCGGCTGGTGGGCGTTTGTTTCTGGAAGTAAATTGCTTGAGTTTTGACAACTGAGCATAAGAGGTGGTAGTTGTAAATATTTTATTATATTTTTATTGACAATATTATGATTTTTTTATGCTTTTGGTAAATCAATAAATGGAGCCACGGCCATTTCATGCTATTATCTGTGTATCGGTCATTTATTTAGCCCCCGTTCACACCTATGCGAATTAGATGCGGCTTACAACGCTGCGAATTCGCAGGACATTTCAAAATACATTCATTTTAATGAGGCTGGTTTACATATCTGCGGTGCATTCGCACTGCGCATTGCACAAAAAACATGTGCGTTTTTGGGCAGAGCGGTGCGGCTCAGGCCCATTATCTTCTATGGGCACGCATCTGATTCGCAGCTGGCTTGCGGTGTGAACAAAAATTTGCAACTCTAATTAGACTTCAATCCGACTTCTAGGCAAATTGTACCCAATGGAAGTCGCCTCCAAGTCGGATCTTCATCTATATTAACGCGACAGTGTCGCCTTGAGGGGGAACTCCACGCCAAATTTTAAATAAAAAAACCGGCATGGGTTCCCCCTCCAGGAGCATACCAGGCCCTTAGGTCTGGTATGGATTTTAGGGGAATCCCCCTACGCCGAAAAAAACGGCGTGGGGGTTCCCCCAAAATCCATACCAGACCCTTATCCGAGCACGCAGCCTGGCAAGTCAGGAAAGGGGGTGGGGACGAGCGAGCGCCCTGCAGCCCCCCCACCCCAAAGCACCTTGTCCCCATGTTGATGAGGACAAGGGCCTCTTCCCGACAACCCTGGCCGTTGGTTGTCGGGGTCTGTGGGCGGGGGGCTTATCGGAATCTGGGAGCCCCCTTTAATCAGCCCCCAGATACCGGCCCCCCACCCTATGTGAATGAGTATTCACCTAAGGAAAAAAGTGTACATAAAAAAAAACACACAATTTTTTTAAATATTTTATTGCACAGCTCTGGGGGACTTCTTCAGTCTTGGGGGGTCTTCTCGCCGGACTCCTCCGCTATCTTCTGCTCTTTTACCTAGCTCTTTCACGAGCGGAGGAGCCCGGCTTTCTTCTTCGTCGCCGCCATCTGGGGGTCTTGTTTTGACGTCGGGGGTCTTCGGGGGCCTCTTCTGTTCTTCTTGCCGGGCCTCCACTTTCTTCTTCCAGCTCTTTTACGAGCGGTGGCCCGGGCTTGTGTTGTCGCCGCTGTCGCGGCACATGGACATTCCCCTTGCTATATTGAAGCTTAGGGCTCCGTTCCTGGCCAGCACTCATAGCATTCGGCTATTGACTTATACCTCTAGCCAGAGTGAAACCCACACCTTTACTATTTTTTACATATGTTATTATTTAATTTGGCTCTATTTGTCCCAGCAGCATGGAACTAAAGAAGTTTTTCCTCTTCAAAAAAAAATATCTGCACTTGGATGAGAAAATATGTTAGCAGCCAGCACCAATAGGCTGATTACACACCAAATAAAAAAAACATAATATAGAAAGGGTGCAGCTCAGTGACGACCGCTCATGTGGGGTGCAGGGGCGATGCCCTCCTAATCCATGTGCCTGATCCCTAATCTACATGCAGGGCACCGAGTGCATGGATTTCAATGTTTTTTTTTGGGCCCACCCCACCCAGTTGTGTGACAATTAATATTCGCTAATGTCTTCCTGTTTTTCCTCCCGGGAGTCCTAAGACCTGATTGGCCCCCGAATCCCAAGTCCTGAGTGGCCGGGAGGAGAAGCGACCGCTGAGACTTGGGAGGAGAAGCAGGGGGGTAAGCCGACGAAGCCGCGACTTGGATGGGGTAAGTGTATTGTTGGCAGGGGGGGGTATGGTGTGCGACAGGCGAGCGAAGCAGCAAATGAGGGGGGGGGGGGGTAAGCGGGTTAACTAATTGTTTGAAAAATCCCACTTCCAGCGATGTGTGCAAAAAAACCTCAGAAGGATGCAAATGACAACAATAGTGCAATACGTCTGGGGAAACTGGAAATCACTTAGTAATCAATCAGTGATTCAATAAAGTTGCACAAAGCAGTAAAAAACAGCAAAGCATGTCAAACAAATTTCAAAGATGGCCACAGCACGTGGCGCACTTATGTCCCGGCTTACGCGTTTCTTCATATTCTGACATCCTCAGTGGTGGCCGGACGCAAGCACGCTATAAATAACAAACAAGCTGCACTTACTGTACCACCAATGTAAAGGGGCACCTTTCCTATTTTTAACCAACGTAAAGGGTTTAATTTCCACACTGCCCACCAACATAAGGGGGTCCTTCTATTACTGATCATCAATGTAATAGGGTCCTTCTCCCACTGACTCACAATCTAAGAGGGCACCTATTCAACTCACCAATCATTCTCTATTGGCCACCAATAGGCTCTTCTCCACCTACCGCAAATACAAAGGATTTTCAATGTCTGCATTTCTTGCTTGCCCATTTTTTATTATTCTATTCCTTTTTGATTAATGCCGAAAAGAACTGTCATTTAGATTAGGGATTATTATCTACCTTGGGTATCAAACACCACTAGCACACCAAATCATTTAGTCTATCTACTTGTCCCATTCTGCCTATCAACTTATTGCTAATGCTAAGGTACCATGCACTGTAGATGTAAACAGTTTTAGCAGGTGTTCTCTGAAACTATTTTAAGAGTTCCTACCTGGTAATTAGACTTAAAAAGGCCGATTTAGATGCTTTTTTGGCCCAGGTAGCCATTGGTATATCAGAAAAAAAAGCAATCAGCACAAACACCTAACAAGTAATACAATTGTCAGCTGAACACTTATAAGGTGGTCACAGAACCTTAGATAACATAAGCAAAATAAAAAAGTGCAGAGCAAAGAAAGTGCATTCAAAGTTCCATAAAAAACTAAATTGAGACAGTCCAAATTGATGAACAACAAAGCCTAGACCATAGCCATAGAAATCCATGTGTTGAAAGAGTAGAGACCCGAGGTAACACAGTATACGCGAAACTCCTTCCACCACTGGGATGCCTGCTCTCTCATGCTTGCTCTCTCACCTTATTACATGGACTCCTGAGCTAGCACATGTCCCCTTAGGGAAAAATGCAGCCAGTACAGCAAACACTGATCTCCCCAGGATCCAGCAGGCACATGCAAATGAGCAAAGATCCAAGTGCTCTTTGTTTGGATAAAACAAGGCTTTATTAAAATGTCAAATTCCTACTTACATAAAAAATTATCAATACAGCTCTATATGCAATGTTAGATCCATCTCACAGGATGGCAGTGGATGACGTCACCCGCTGCCATCCTGTGAGACGGATCTCACATTGCATATAGAGCTGTATTGATCATTTTTTTATGTAAGTAGGAATTCGACATTTTAATAAAGCCTTGTTTTATACAGATGGAGAGCACTTAGATCTTTGTTCATTTGCATGTGCCTGCTGGATCCTGGGGAGATCGGTGTTTCAGTGTTTGCTGTACTGGCTGCATTTTTCCCAAAGGGGACATGCGCTATTGACTCCGTTAGCTCAGGAGTCCATGTAATAAGGTGAGAGAGCAAGCATCCCAGTGGTGGAAGGAGTGTCACATAAACCGCGTTACCTCGAATCTCTACACTTTCAACATGTGAATTTTGCTGGCTATGGTCTAGACATTGGTATACATTTTGGGCCAGTGTGTGAATTGGGAATAGGGAATTGCATCACACCTAACAGCAGAATCTCTTGAGATGGTTTTAGAAAGAAGTCTGGTAATGTTTGTCCAGATAATAGAAACCATTCTACTGGACCACCAAATATGCAATTCATTGCCATCTTCTTTTTTTAATGGGAGAATGGATTTAACAAAAATGTTGACCACAATTTTTGGCCAATAACGCAGTATAATAATAAGTGTACAGTTTACTAGAATGGTTTGAGAAAAAACTAGCAGCGCTGGGTCTAGGGGTGAACCTTAGTATGTACCTGATTTGATGATGATCGAGTTAACAATTAGTAGGTAAAAGGAACGAGAAAAGCCTAGGTCATTAGACTATAAAGCATATTTCAATTTAGGTGGAGCGTAAGATGTCAGTTAGGGGGTTGTTGGTTATAAGTTGGTCTGGTACCATTGGGTATATTGATAGAATTGTACTATGAATTAATGAGTATCTACTGGCGAGGTTTGTATAAAAGACTCCCAAGCCTCAAAATATTTTTGGATCTGTGATTCCCTGCATCATTGCCAACTTTTCATGGTTGAAGGAGTACGACTAAAGTATGGATAACCCATTAAGATGTAACGGGTTTTCCTTTTTTCAAGGATCCTTGTAAAACATGCAAAAGATTCAAATGATCTTGATAGCGGTAGATGAAATTGGGTAATTTGGGGTTTTGATTCTCAGAACAATATTACCGCTTTTGAACACATTTTTAACATAGCAGCAAGCTAATTATCAGCCTCCTAAAATCAGACCTGTCAATGGTTATATGTTTTCATACTAGGTGCATGCATACCAAGTAATGTCAGTATATCTACACCTCACTGGCAAAGACTGGTCTGAATTTACCACAACCTATAAAAGGTTCTGTAGTCTCTTCTAGAGACAGGATAATACAATTGAAAATATTCCACCAAACTCATCTTACTCCTTTCAGTCTGTGTAAAATGGGCTTATGCCATACATCTGATTGTTTAGAGAATGTGGGGGGGTTGCTGATTTCTTACATTGCTTCTGGTCCTGTCCTATAGTTCAAACGTTTTGGTCAGTGGTTAGTTCCTTTATATCTACTGTCTAAAGACTGTCCAAGATCCTGCACCCTAAGGACCCATTTACACCAGAAACTACACATAACTGCGTGTTTATGACTACACGTTTACATGCATTTGAAGCATGCTTGACATGTGCTTGAGTGCATTTTTCTATAGGTTTTTGAGCATGGATTTCTTGGTTTTAAGGGGCATGGTGCGGTGCGCATTTGTAGTGCATTCCCTGCATTTACGGTGCAGAAAAATGAAGCATGCTCTACTTTTTTTCTTTTAACTGCGCTGAACTGCACTGCAAATATGTGAACTATGCCCATAGGGTTTCCTTGATTTTGGGCTGTCTATGCAGTTGAAGTGTAGTTCAAATTGCATCCAACTCCATCAAACTGTGTTCGATGTGAAAGGGCACTAATAGCTGTTTTATTGGGTATTTTTGGTGATCTAACTGCATACAAATATGTAACATGTTCGATACATATTTTTTTTTGCTTAAAAAAAACCCCACTCTTATTCTGGAATGGAACGATAACGCCCTATATTGTCTACTTGGCCTAAATTGAATCCTTAGTACAAGCTTACTTTTGAAAGCAGCCTGCTCTTTTTTGATAAAATTTGGGGTAAATGGATGCTTAGCCCGCTTACAGTGGCATCTCTTACTCCAGGATATTAGTATTCACATAGTGAGATTTTATTCTACATTAAAGCACTATTATCTACCTGAAATACCCGCTTCTTTGTAGTTTCCACTTACTAGTGTGTTAATAAGACGTGGGAGGCATCTTGTATAAGTTTTTACATTTATTTTGTAGTTTATACTTTTCTTTTTTTGGGGGGGGGAAATTTCTCTATAAACTCAATAAAAACATATCATAATGTCAGTATATCAGTTTTTAATTCCCTCTCATAGTCCTCCGCCTGACAACACCTTCATCTGCTTTTCTCTATGGAAATATGGAGCCATCTTTGTTCAGAGATTATGCATGGTCAGCATCTACTTATTGGACTGAGTTCAAAGATGACACAGCCATGTAAATCCTGATGTCTGTTTAGTTCCTGGCAGCATTTACAGATTTCTAACATGGATCAGCTCCTGTTGTAGCCTACAAAGTTACAATGTATATTCTGATCACTGGGGAAAAAATATACTGTAGAAATGCTTCTCCTGTCTACAGCAGCCTGATATCACCTCAGCCTAGGCAGAATCACTGCCTGGAGCTTAAGGCCTGATTTTAAATACAGAAGGCAAAGCTTTTCTTAAAAAAAAAAAAATATATATATATATATATATAATACTGTTGGCATGTGAGTGACGAGCCAGGAATCAATTCATGCAGACTTGTGAAGTTATTGATAGGCTTAGGTAAAGTTGTGTATAGTAACTTGCTTGCATCCATCGCAGGGCTCTGTTTGTTTTGATGGGAGGAAATTTTCCAACCCTGGAAAGATGCACCACTTCACTACTCATATTAATATTATACAGGATTTATATAGCGCCAACAGTTTACGCAGCGCTTTACAATATAAAAGGGGGACAATACAGTTACAGTACAATAATATACAAGATGGCTAAGAGGGCCCTGCTCAGAAGAGCTTACAATCTAATAAAACCAATTTGTTAGTAGACATATATCCATAAACCCCTAGGAATGGTGGTGCCACCCTTATCCCTACCAAAGGAAAAAACAGTATTTATTGGCTGAATATTTCCAACGCCACCAATTAGGTCACCTGCACTGTCACCGAAGCAGCTCAACAGTTCAGCTGCAGTCTAAACTTCTCATTGACAAAATGTCACCTTGACAAGCACAACAATTTACAGACAGACTCATGACCACAGCACGCTTTAGGAAATCTTTGTAAAATTTATTTAATTTAAATACATTACAAAATAAGTCTTATTTCAGCCTTTAAAAACCTAGCAATGCATGTCAGAAAAGTCATCAAGGATTATCCAAGCCACTAAGGTTAAAGTGCTAAAATCACCCACCCTCACCGATCAGAAGGAAACTTTTCTAAAATTAGAGGAATTAGATAGGATTTAAGATTGTCTTTTGTAGAATTGTTAAGAAAAAAAAGATATTCCCTCTTCAAGAACCACAGCAGGCTCAGACAACTTATGACATAAAAATGGGATAAAGAGAACCTGTTACTTTGCAGAGACATAATGCTGTATAGGAGGATTAAACTGGAGGAGTAAACATTTTTTTCCAGTAAGGCCCCTTTCACACTGAAGCGTTTTTCAGGAGCTACAGCGCTAAAAATAGCGCCTGTATAGCTCCTGAAAAAAGCGGGTCCTTTAACTCCAGTGTGAAAGCCGGAGGGCTTTCACACTGGAGCGGTGCGCTAGCAGGACGGTAAAAAAAGTCCTGCTAGCAGCATATTTGGAGCGGTGAAGGAGCGGTGTATTCACCGCTCTTATACCGCTCCTACCCATTGAAATCAATGGGACACCGCGGGGATACCGCGGTAATACCGCCGGCAAAGCGCCTCTGCAGCTGCACTTTGCGGGGGGTTTTAACCCTTTTTCGGCCACTAGCTAGCTAAATATAGCGCTGCTTTACCACCGGCGCCCGCACCGCCCCAGTGTGAAACCGGCCTAAAAGCTTAACTACAGTATTCAAGAGTTTAATGAAAGCAGATCTACGGCTTAATTATTTTGTTAAATAATGTATCCCCCTAATCCTTTAATTTATTACCCCACCTTTTCTGGTTTTGCAATCTGTGCCAAAGGGTCTTTGGGGGAGGTGATATCCAAGCAGAGCTACCCAATCAGCAGCTTGGCTCCTCCTCCAACGCAATGAAAAAATAAAAAAAAGACAACATAAAACTGTAAATAATGATTTTGAGCAGAATTCTGCGTTACGCCTTCACCTATCCTATCTGATGTATATGTATTGCTAGAAGTTTTACAAACTGTGATTTGTTCTGGTTTGGTCTAAAAAGATTATTGGACTGAGCAAATGAAGACAGAATAGATGAAATAACTATGTGACTGCCTCCTTTGAAGCGTAACTATACTTTTAAATAAATGAATTCCAATTGACACCCTTATTGCTAACTATACCACCTTGTATTTACTATTGATCAGTGGGGGGGCTGGTCCAGGAGCCATAGCCTAAACTTCAATCCTCTTCTTAATAGTTGGTAGTTGCATGCGACTTTTCTCTATAAGACCTAATGGAATAGGTTTACAGAGAGGTGGCTATTCACTTAGGGCCTTTGGAGAACAGGCTGTGTAGTAACACATAGCTCCGCTGGCTGAGAAAGAGATTGACGCTCCACTCAACATCAGCTGCAGTTTGTAGACCATCTCACCAGCTGATCTAAGGCAAGTACAAAGAAGTATAGTTACCACTAGAAGGGGTTTATTTAGGATTCAAGCCCAATGGCAGCTAAAACCTTAGGGTTAAGCACTTCATTTTATTGCCATTTGTGTCACTAATTGAGAGATTGCCCTTGATTTCTGTCAAGATAGAAAGTGATGTGAAATCTCCCCAAACAGAAATCAAATTTTTAGTAAATCAAGGAAGGTGGTTATTATGAAACTTTACTTCCCATCCCAAAAACGAATGCACCCACCTATTTCTTTTATGGGCATCAGAGGGACAGGAAGTGAGGGTAGTATCTTGCCAATGGTGTCACAGATAGAATTCAAAACTTGACAGAAACTTTAACTGGAGTTAGGCTTTAAGCTATTTGAAAAATTACCCTTTAAGTATTACCTTTGTAGCCCTTATTTTTCTTTTAATAAGCTTCCCAGAAAAACATTACATTTAATCACACCCTTTGAAGCTGAACTTCAGGCAGACATAAAAGACACATTATAATGCAGCTCTGTATTCATTTAATTGATCTTTGGATGTATTTTTTTTAATGCAAGAAGTGTTTAGTACCTGAATTTGACTTGGTATCAGCCTTGCAGTCTCTGTACAGCACAGTTTAGACTGGGGGGGGGGGGGGGGGGGGGGGGGAAGCTGCACAATGGGCCTGTTAATTGTATTGCAAGGAACATGTCAATAGGAGGGGAAATCTGCTGCTTCTCCTTTGTCCAATCACAGGCTGGGTGGGTGCAAGACATGTAGGTGTTAGTAAACTAAAACAAGGTCCTGCCTTGCCAGACATTGCTAAGATGCTTAGCACTGCCAGGACTGGATGGACAGAAATACAAATCCTTTAGCAGGTAGAACCGCTCCTATATAACCAAGAATGAGGCGTCTCCTGAAATTGCCTTCATCCCTAAGCAATAAAACATACAAAGAGGTCGAACCAACTAAAGCAATTAGCTACAACTGTGTTGTAAACTTAAAAAACATTCTTTACTATACTAATATATATATATATATATATATATATATATATATATATATATATATATATATAAATAATAGAGCTGCATGATTCTGGCTAGAAAGAGATTCACAATTTTTTTGCTTAGAATAAAGATTGCAATTCTCTCACGATTCTTGCGGTGTACCATCTTTCACATCATACAAAAAAATTTAGCTAATTTTACGGTTTTGTTTTTTTAAAATTCATTAAAGTGTATTTTTTCAAAACAAAATTGCGTTTGAAAGACTGCTGCACAAATACAGTGCGACATCAAATATTGCAACAACCACCATTTCATTCTCTAGGATCTCTGCTAAAAAATATATATAATGTTTGGGGGTTCTAAGTAATTTTCTAGCAAAAAAATACTGATTTCAACTTGTAAGAAACAAGTGTCAAAAAAGGTTGTTAACCTAATTTACAGACCGAAGTTCATTCCTTTGATCTTAAAAAATGAAATGTTACAATGTTTTTTCTTTTTTTTACAGCTGTCAGCTTGAACAGAGAACTCTCTGCACTGAATCAGGAACTGCTTTTTTAATATCAGGATGGGGTAGAATCGCAATCTCGATTCTTTAACTATTAATTGTGCAGCTCTAATGTATAATAAAGGCGCCTTTTTATGTTTTATAACACAGTTGTAGCTAATTGCCTAACAGCTCCAATATATGTATTTGTTTATTTAGCCATTTCCCTGGAGTTTAGTCTATTCAAACAAGGGTGATTTCAGATGTGACTTGAGTCACACAGAATGGGCATAACAATGTCCATTCACATCCATGCAGCTCAGCATTGCACGATTTTGGAAAAGGTTCCTGTACTACTTTGCTGCAATTCCGGCATGATTATGGCCCCACAAAATATATAAATTACTTCAAAGTAGCATCCAGGTTGCACTACATAATCGCACTGAAAGTCACATCAAAACTGGACCACAGCAGTGTGAAACTAACCTAAACCAAAATGCCTAGAAACAGGCAAAAAATGGGAAGCAGAGCTTAAAGCGTAACTTCAGTCTCTCAACCAACATGACTTTTTTTTTTTTTATTCCTTATGCTGCTAGCATTAGTAAATAGATAGGAAAGTATATCATATTTACTGGTTTTAAAACTTTTTTTTTACATTTCTTCAGTTACTTCCTGGTTTTCAGGCCTAGGCAAATTTTGTCATAAATCCCAGGAGGAGAGGAGGGGTTTTAAGCACACCCTCCTGCCTGCATGCCTGAGTTAAAGGAGTTGTAAAGGCAGAAGGTTTTTTGTCTTAATGCAGTCTATGCATTAAGATAAAAAACCTTCTGTGTGAGGCAGCCCCCCTCCCAGCACCCCCCCAATTACCTACCTGAGCTCATTCTCTCTCCAGCGATGTCCACAATCTCTTCAGCCATCCAGTACACTCCTCCTGAGACTGGGCCAGGTCGGGGCTCAGTGTTTGAATGGATACACGGAGCTCTGACTCAGCTTAGGTGACCCCCTGTAGCAAGCTGCTGGCTGAGGGTCACTTAAAAGAGGGAGGGGCTAGGAGCAACAAAGAGGGACCAGAGAAGAGGAGGATCTGGGCTGCTCTGTGCAAAACCAACTGCACAGAATAGGTAAGTATAACATGTTTTTTTTTTTTTTAAACAAGCCTTTACAATCACTTTAAGGGGACATGGATTCCAGGAAGTAAATGCTACTGGAATCATGCTAGGGGGAGTGTTTTTTAAAGTGATTTCTTAGTAAAATAAAGCATAGAGACATGGATGGATGGGGGAGTTTGCCTTGAATATTAAAAATGAATTAAATAGTGTTTGTGGTGCTCAGATGCAGCGTAGTTCTGCTCTAATTTGAAAAGGGAAGAACTTTAAAAACACTAAAATTTTCACATTTATATTTAACAAGCAAAGTGTTCCTTCCTTACTATCTTCTCTACATTATTATGTCTGCTACAAGGTAACAGGTCTATTTTGAGTAGCACCGGATACATTAGCCAGGGCTACACATTTTTAGCTGCATTAAAGCGACCTCTATACGCTCTTTAAATAAAGTATTGAAAAAAAAAAAAGCGACCTCTATAAGGCTCACACATTTTCTATGGTACAGAAATACTTGTCATTTTCTCTTCCACTGGCAAGAAGTAAAAGGAAAACGTTGTCACGACATTATCAATACTGTACATGTGATTTTTGGCAATTTCATTTTCACATACCCGAAACAGAGTATAACACATTATTTAAAGTTGAGGCTTTGGAAAATAACATAGAGAATATGAAAACAGTAAATTCAAAGTTTAAATCAAGAAAATGATAGGGGACAGTTCAAGTGGGTGTGCCATTTCTGTTCTGTAGGTAATGAGAAGAGTCACCTACTGATGTTCATGTTCTTAGGGTTCCCTGGCTTGCAGATCTCTGCAGCTGGGTTTTTAAATCCCTACGCCCAGAAAAAGAAGTGGAGCCAGAGCAAAAGAATCTTTGTATGCTTTTTGAATACATTTTACATTACACAATGGAGTTATTAAAGTAAAACTGGCACAACACAATTGCTCTTGTTCAGCCCAACAGCTAAATGAGAAAAAAAGACATTCGATCCATAGATTCCCCATCTAAACTAGGCAGGATGGAAGAACGATTCTCCTGTTGCTGGCTACTGTATTCTCACAGTTAGCACCCGTGGCTGTTAGCATTCTGGAATAGTAACTGTAGCTGATTGAAGGAGCCGGACAGAAAAAGGGAGCCGAACAGTGACAGCAGCCAATTTCCCATCCTGAGCCAGGTGGTTCTCCTGATTCCCAGAAATCAAGTGAAATCTGATCTGCGTATGGCCAGCTTAAGACCTTACACCAGTAGGGATGAGCTTGGATATGTTTGGATTAGGATTCAAATTGACATGTGTGAGCCCACCAGGTAGGTGTCACGTGTACCGGCCAATTATCTGTAGTCCGGGCATTCCCCACCCCACAGCTGCACTTATACAAGGCGTGTGTATACAGTGGGGGAAATGCTTTGGCCAGAGATGATTGTCCCATACAGGTAACGGCTTCCTGGCAGGCTTGCATACATGGGTTTGACTCCTAGCCTGAAAATGCCCAAGTTATAACTATTCGCCAGCAGCAGGAGAAAAGCTTCTACCCAAACCTGGGTGGACAACATTAGTTTTGTTGGCTAAACATGGCCTACTTTTCAGCTGTTCCAATGAAGATATGTCACTTGCAAAAGTTTATACAGATACAAGTAGCAAAAGAATGTATGTGTAAGAAATGGAAATACGAAGTTTTGGAAATTATTCAGTTCAGAAATCTCGGATGCTGCAGATGCCAAATCTGTACAGGTAGAGGGTGCCGTTCTACTTACAGCCAGGTTGTGGACATGTAAAATAAGAAGGGAAGCCTTGACATCTCAAGATGAAAACTCTAACTGGAGGGATGCATGGGAAAGTAAAGCATGTGTTGCTTGCATCTACTAATCAGATTCTCTTTTGTTTTCTTTAACCTGAAAAAAGCTGAAATCTGATAGATTTGCAATGCGTAACAAAGTTGCAAATATATGAAAGGAATTGGTCTACCGGCACAGTTATTTCAAAGAGCCCACTCTGACACATTGCATACAGTGTCACATTCCATGTGTCACTCTGGCACATTAACAGAACATTTAACATGTTATATGACATTTCATAAACATACCAAACATACCAAATTCTGAGGCTTCACTCACTGTTTTTAGCCCACCCCTTTGTCTGATCTTTGTGTCTAGTCCAGGGCACTGCACCACCCAAATATACAAATGGAGAAAATGTAGGGTCCATGATTCCAGTCTCCTGAAGACAATTCATCCATATTCATCCAATTGCTCCACTGGCCTATTAGTGCTTTTTATACTCTGGCATTACAGAACAGACCCTCCTTTTTCTAAAAGTTTTTTTCTTTTTGATAAAGCAGGGAATAGTTAAAACTCATGTCATGTGTTTTTCAATCTATGTTTATTTGGGGAGATGTCCCTTCATTTCCTGTTGTGTTGCCACAACAGGAAGTGAAATAAAAGCTCTCCAAAGTGATGGCAATCTCCTCTCAGACAGCTGTCACCGCAACAAGTGTCCTCGGATGACTTTTTCCTCAATTCTTATTATAGTGGCAACATTTAGCATTTTCTCATCCTTTTTCCCCACTGATAAAAAGTGGAAAACAGGTTCCAATCCTTGCCTGCCCTATCCAAAACAAAAAAAGAGAGATATAAGTTACCTATGCAGGGCAAAGCAACAGTTTTAATTTAAAGCTTGCCCTCACCGCAGCTTATACTTGCCTTGCCATATGCTTACCTAGCCATGTGAAAGCGTCCTATTAAATTTATTCCAGGTTAGATTATAATTGGCTGTTCTTGGATGCTTGGGCTCTTTTGCAACCTGTGCAGTTTACAAATCAATATATTACCAGTTAAAGGACAGCAGTGTATATAAACTATGCATTGTGCTGCGGTCTCCGGGATTAAGAGGTAGGTAGAAGGTTATGTGGAAACACGGTTTCAGACCTCAACAGATAAGCATATTATGCAAGAATATAACTTAGGTAGCATATACTTGATATACTTAAGCAATATTACAAGCTATGCTGTAACTGTGCTTGCTCCTGTGTCCGTCTGTACCCATTCAGCTATGGATTAGGTTGGTAGAAATCTAGCTTTACAATGATCTTGTGGTCTTTTTGTAATTGCTCCACTGGCCCCAGAGTAATATAGAGGAATGGCTCAGTCAACAAACATGCAGAACTGTCAGTTAGGTGTCACCAAAAATTCTAAGTGTGTTACTTAAACTTAAAACTTTTCTAAAGCAAGACCTCATTCACATGGGCAATGAGAACCTTAGGCTGTGAATAGGACATTTTTATTGGGACTTCAGCCGCCATTTGCTGCGTCAGGCAGCTCATGTAAGTGCATGGGGAAGCAGCAACTTCACAGACACAGCCGCTTGTCCTAATTTGATATGGGTGCAGGTACGCAGCTCACCTGCACCCATACACCAAATTAAGAAGAGTGGCTGTGGACATACAGCTGCTCTGTTCCTATACACATACATGGGCTGCCTGCAAACCTCAGAGCTCGTGTGAATGGAGCTCAACAGATGTGCTGAAATGCAGACAACTGGTGTTAGCCTTCAAATCAGTCTCTTTGTATCCAGGCTGTACAGATGGTCTTGACTGTTAAAAGTCAGGATTAGCCCTGCCCCTTCTCTGCCCATGATTAGTTAAATGCCAGAGCCTCTACCGCTCACTGAAGCCCTGGAATTTGACAGCTTAACGACAGAGGTAAGGCTCCTTCCAAAAGGTGCTCCACAGAGACTGAAATGAAGACAAGTTGGCCATACACAAATATACATATATATATTTTTTTTCCCTAAACAGTCTTGGTGCACAAATCTCCACTGCAGTTATTATATTCTGATATATGGCACTGCCAGCTGTCAGAATCCTGAACAATTTCCCCCCCCCCCCAGCGCCTTTGATTTTTAAACTGAAGGGTGGCAGATTGGTGTTGACAGGGCCATTCACTGATCAGCATTTGACTGGTTCATCAGGAAGCGGATGAAATTAGACCAGTGTAAGGCCAGCTTAACATAGGCACCACAACGTACTGCATTTCAGCAATACTGCTGCCTTATTGCTTTGCTGCCTTGCTGTTTTAAGCCTAGTACAGTTTTATGTTAAATACTAGCTATAAGTCTCAGGGGATCTTCACAACCTAGATGACTATGTGGAAGCTGATACAAAACGGAAAAGATTGACTGACTGACCAGTAACCCCATAGAAAAAAGCACCAAACTAAACATGGTGATTCCTTTTGCCTCATATGGCCAAACGCTGCACAGCAAAGCTTAAAAAACATCAAGTATCCCAATCGTGCATGTTACTAGTGGCTCACATAAACTAACTCTTTGCTATTAAGCTTAGTAGTTCCTAAGCAACAAAGCATCCCTGTAAATGTTATCAGTATGGCAGCTCCAATATACATGTAAAGACAATATCTGAACTGATGAAAATACCAGCTCATCAGAGAGCATAAAAAGGTCTTCTTTCACCATCAACAACTTATTTGTAAGCTGCAATTCAATGCTAGGACAAGCAAATAAAAGCACTCATTCACGGGTTTGTAAAACTCAGTCATACAAATGGCTCCTGGTTATTGAGAGGTAAAGATGAAAAACAAATTGAACAGGCTCCACCCAACTCCCATGGTCCTCTTGTCCAGCAAGGCACTAGAAAATATTTCAAGTTTCGGCATTTGCTGTTTACTAATGCTTTGCAGGTTTGCTCATTTCAGTGATGCTGTGTTCAAACAGTTCCATTGGACCTGTTAGACCATGTTTTATTTGTTCCAGCAGAAACTCCAGTTTAGTGTAGGGAGACATTACCCTCTAATTCGTTGGGGTCACTGTTATAGTATATGAGCAGAACTTTGTGTCAACTTTGTCATCTGACCATCACACCCAAGTGTGCTTGTTGGACATCCCATTTCAGAATTTTGGCCATTAATGAATTAGCCCCTCCACTTTTCTGGGAAGGATTTTTGACATTGGAGGCTGTATGGAAAAATGTGTACATATTTAACCAAAAGACGATTTGTGAGGTCTGGAACTAATGTTGAATGAGAAGATCTGTCTCGCATTCAGCATTCCCATTTATCCCAAAAGTGCTCAGAAGGGTTTATGGCAAGGCTCTGCGAGGAGCACAGAGTTTCTCTATGGGAAACACAATCAACATCAAATCATGTCTTAATGGACCTGGCACAGTCATGCTGGAACAGAAAAGGGTCTTCTCCAAACTGTTTGCACAAGGTTGGAACCAAACAGCTGTCTAAAACTTATTTTTATTGTATGCTGTGGCTTTAGTAGCGCCCTTAATTGAAAACACAGAACTCAGTAATTAAAGAGGTGTCTACATACTTTAAGCTGCATAGTAGGTGTGATGGTCAGGTGTCTACAAGAGTTTGGCCATATACCATGCCTCTGGGGCAAGCATATCACTGATCAAGTAGCTGCACAATGTGCGCAACAAGCCAGAATTTTTCTGATCCTCAGAATAGGAAGAGGTCAGCCTCCAGCCCTGGACATGAGCTTCAGCTAAAGCCAGGTGTGAAGTGACTGGACAGATTCCCTATAAAGAAGAGCAACCGCCCCCCCCCCCCCCGTTTTGGTAAGGGATGAGTTATAGGAAACAAATGTGTAAGGGCCAATACAAAAAACATTTTTTGATCTGCCAGAAATCCAGTGACTCCAGTATCATGGAGTATCCATGTTTAGGGTGTAACATGTAACATTTTTCAGCAACCCCCCCATGATAGCAGGCAGGGGTACTTCTCTACCCCAGTTGCTCTCACAATCAAAATTGTCAGGGCTGTGCGTGTCTCTACCTGACAGCCATGTCAGTCATTCACAGAGATCTGTCCCAACTGCAACCATGAACTGGAGGGTACTGATGAGCTCCCTTGTAGTCCACTGACACTTTCTCCAGTTTTCTAACAAAAAGCCTGTATAGGGGTACAAGCAAGAAAAGGCTGGAGGAAGTGTCTGCAGGAGCCTGACATTGCACCTATGATCCACTGATCATGGGTGCAATACTTTGCAGGCCCCTGTAGGAAAATAAAATAAAAACATTTCTGCAAAAATATGTGCATTTATTATTTTTTCCTGAAAGGTGGACATAGCCTTTAAATGATTGAGCTGAGGAAAGGGGGAGCATTTCTGTGAGCCAGTAGAAGAGAACTTAGGCAGAGCTGATAGCATTACTTGGCATTCTGCTGCAGCAAAGGCAGCATTTTCAGTTCACTACAGGATAACAGGAGCTCATTGCATTTCTGGCAAAAGTATTTGCAGCATATCGCAGAGATGTACTGCGTATGTTTTTATTATGTCCAGACCTATAGTTTAAAGTCTCTTATACACAATGAGAATATTGGACAAGTGATCATCCGTTTTTTTGTATGCTAGTCTCATGTCGACAACCAATAAATTACTAGAGTTCCGAAAATTCTTGTAGGACATAATACAACTTCCTGCGATGATGTAATGTATTGTATTGTAATGTAATGTGTGGTCTTGGTCAACTTGATTTCATTCAGATGAATACTGTACTGATTACATTTTTCATACTTGTCCCTTCGGATAATTTCGCATGAATGTTGTGATTGGCTCTTTGACTGACTGTGTACTGACAATCAATTTCTCGGACGATCGATCCGAAAGTGGTATTTTTTGTCTGATTTTCTCATCGTATGTACTAGGCAAAAGTCCAACTGGTAGATATAGTGTCTCTGAAGAAAGGGTTAGCACACTTCACCCAGAGAGGCCGAGTAAGCAGACAGAAGGCAGCCTAGTGCCCCAGTTAAAAACTTATCACAAGTCCAAAATATTCAATAACTATCCCCGGAATAGATTCTTCCATTTAAGGTGGGCAGGGGGTTTGACCCTCTGCAGAATCACAGCAAACAAATCTCTCTGCAGCATGGCTGTGACAGGCCAAGCTTGGGGTTTATGCGTATGAGAACTATCATTTGTGACCTCTGTGTCAGTTTCCCAAGGGTAACGACGACACCTCCTATCCAGCAGGCCAAGCACCACATCTGAGGGTTTTTAATTATTTCCGGCTCTAAATCTGGTCTAAATATGTTCATTCACAGCATCACAGATAAATAGCACAACCTGCATTTCTGCATTCAGAATATCCCTTTTTTTGTTAATCCTACACACAAATGAAGAACGGAAAAAAAGAATTCTTGCCAAAAAGAACAAATCTCCCACCCATCAGTAAAAAATATAGATTTAAAATATATATTCCTATTTATATATGTATATCCTTTTCCATTCATTACAAGCCCCGATCTCCGTTGAAGATTTCTAAGATTGTGGAGTTGGTGTTTTCAAAAGTCCATTGCTGTGTCTGGGAGGATGGGTTACAAATGTTCATGAAGATCCTGCGGTCTGATTCGTTGCAGTCTAAACAGCTGTTACTGATGGGGTGATGGATGGTTTTATCCTGGGAGTAGAATAGATAGGATTAATATTTTCTTTAAAGTATACATTTGAAAACTTAGAGATAAGATAGACAGAAAGAGATGGCGGGGAGGGACATGCCTATGACCAGCTACTGAATACCAAACAGACAGCATGACATAGGAAGACAGACAAAGAGAGATCTGAGAAACACTAATGCCCGGTACACACGAGCGGATTTTCCATCGGAAAAAACTTGGATGGTTTTTCTGATGGAATTCCGCTCAAGCTTGTCTTGCATACACACGGTCACACAAAAGTTCTCTGAACTTTCGACCGTCGAGAACGCGGTGACGTACAACACTCCGACGAGCCGAGAAAATCAAGTTCAATGTTTCCGAGCATGCGTAGGAATTTTGCGCGTCAGAATTGGTACAGACGATCTGAACTTTTTTCCGACTGAAAAATTGAGAACCTGCTCTCAATCTTTTGCTGGCGGGAATTCCACCAGCAAAAGTCCAATGGAGCATACACATGGTTGGAATTTCCGACCAAAAGCCCCGTTCACACCTGAGCAATTTTCTGTTTGAAGCTTGTAGCTCTAAAACAAGCCAAATCCCATTTATTTTAATTGCCCCTGTTCACATATGAGCGTTCTGTCGCCTAAAGCAAAACGCCCGTCACTCAAAAAAGTACATGAGCTTCTTTTTGGCAGATTACAAGTGTCTTTGGTTCCATAGACATCAATATAATCGCCTGACTTAAACGGTTTACAAGCATTTTATGCTCAAATAGCAGCTCTCCACCCCTAATTTCCTCTCCCTCTTCTTCCCCTAGTGCTTTCTATTGGCTAAACAAAAATGCCTGAGGCTGTAAAACGCATGTAATACACTTCTAAAATGCTTTAAAAATGCTTGTAAAAATCTGAAAAAACGCTTCAAAAAAAATTCTGAAAAACTGCAGTAAATCACCACGCACAGGTGTGAATGGAGCCCAAGCCGACAGCCAGACACAGACTATATATATTATTCTATCAATAAGTTCACCTGTCCGTTCATGCATCAACTAGCACTTTTTCCTGACTACAAAGAATATGTTTAGACCTGCTGACCTTTGTGTATTTCCAAAGCTGGTTTCCTCTCATTCCATGGCAATCAAAGAGTGTGACAGGACTGGTGTGAGATATGGCATCAAAGCATACTTTCTTGGTGTGCAGTGGATCTCCAGGACGAATGTCTTCTCTCCATCCCAAGGTGAATACCTGTAAGAAAGCTTGTATTAGCTTTTTTCCTGTTGAGCTGTGATCTAAACAGAAAACTCAGGCATCCATCCTATCTACCTGCACACTGTTCCAGGCATCTACCTTACGCCCTTTGGTGCAGGTTTCCAGACGTATTTCAGAGCCCATAGAGGCATGCTTACTGTCTAAACAAAGGCCTGTCTTCTTGTTCCGGATCTGAAGAAGGAAGGGGAAAAAAAGATGACTAAACCAATATTCACGTGTTTTTTTTGCTCTTAACATTGAGTAAATGTTCAATAACAGTTTTTCATAATACATTTTAGATCAAAATCACTTGTGCACCTACTTCAATTCTGAATACATGTATCCTTACTGGAAGAACTTCTGCTCATCCATCAAGATACAAAACTGTAGCAAGTTTCAAACCGATTAGTAGATCTGCAGAAGTAACCCTAATGTTTGAAACGAACCTACAGTTTGAAATGAACCTACAGTTTGCCCATGTTGGCAATACATACATGGAGGTTGATTTACTAAAGGCAAATATACTGTGCACTGCAAGTGCTGTTGCTCTAGATTTGAAGGGAAGCTCTGAATGAAGGGGAGCTCTGCTGATTTCTTATCATCCAATCATGTACAAGATTAAATGCAGTTTACTTTCCTTGCATGTTCCCCTCAGATCTAGAGCAACTGCAGTGCACTTGAAGTGCACAGAATATTTACCTTTAGTAAATCAACCCCATATTGTCCTTTCAAACCAGCTGACACATGATATATGTAAATTGGTCTGATACTTAAAGGATAAGTTCACCTTTGGGAATATGTTACATGTTCCACCTGTTTTTAAAGGTGGAACATGCAATATGTTCCAACTATTGCAGCCGCTCACCGCCCCCCTCTCTCTCTTTGACAGCAGTACGGGGAGAGCTTTCAAGTACTAGCTGTCGCTTTTTGAAAAGAGCGCGGCTGTGTGGGGCTTCGTCCAGTTCTGTGAATTAACTACAAGTCCCACCATCCTTTGCGACTGTCGGTTTGTAGTTCTCAACAAACTACCACGGCACTCTTGAGTGCTGCGGTAGTTCATTGTCTCTTCCTATCAGTGTGAAACACTGCCTGGCCATAAGATGTACCGGGCAAACAGCTCACACTAAAAGTCTGCAGGATTTTTTCTTTTTAAAGGTGAACTTACACTTATGAAAGTATACCTTTTTTTTTGTATAAACCTTTACCCACTCTATCAATGGCAGTTTTTATTGCAACCTGTGTCCCACTGGATAGAGTTCCCTTCATTTCCAGTCCTGGAGACACAACAGGCAGTGGGAGAAAATCTTTCCACCTGAGGGAAATCCCTTCTAATGCCGCGTACACACGATCGGAATTCCGACCAGAAAAAGCTGAGAGCTGAGAGCTGTTCATCTGAAAATGCGACCGTGTGTAGGCTCCATCGGAATTTTGCTGGCCGAATTTCCGACAGCAAAAAATTGAGAGCATGTTCTCAATTTTTCAGACGGAAAAGGTTTCTATCGGAAATTCCGATCGTCTGTAGCAATTCTGACACGCAAAATTCCTGCGCATGCTCGGAAACAATTTGACGCATGCTCGGAAGCATTGAACTCGGCTCGTCGTAGTGTTGTACGTCACTGCGTTCTTGACGTTGGAATTTGGTGTGACCGTGTGTAGGAAAAACAGTTTGAGCGGAATTCCGTCGGGAAAACACTCAGAGCTTTTTCCGATCGTGTGTACGCGGCATTAGACAGTAATCACCAGAACCAGATCCACTGTTTTATAAATATACCCATACATTTTTTAAATATAAAAACTTAAATTAGGCTAAACCTACTCCTACCCCCATTCGAAGCCTATTGTACCTAGCCCCGTAAAGAAAATATTTATATACTTACCTATTCTAAAGACACTCCAGTCCAGTCACGTGATCTCACCAGCAGTAGCTCATGTGTAGATGAGAGCGGCTGCAAATGCCCATAAGATGACATCACCCATAGGCTTACTATGGGACATCCTTTGTCGGCTGCCTCTCCTCTACATTGAAGCTGCTGCTATCTGATCATGAGACCAGACTGGAGCGGCTTCAGAATAGGTACATATACTTTTACAGATCTTTTCTTTACAGGGTTAGCTAGAATAAGATTAGAATGGGGATGGGAGTAAGTTTAGCCTTACTTAGCTTTTGACCGAACTTCCACTCATTACATTGCTTTCTTCCCTATACCAAAATTAAATGTGAAAATGAAATGCCAAATCTTTTGCTTTCCCCACATCTATGGTTGTACTATTTGTACTCTGACCAAAGGGATATCCCATTGTAAGATTTTCTTAGAATAAAATGCATTAAGGTAAAACACCTTCTGCCTTTAGAACTTCTTTAATGTAACATCAGGCGTCTATGTGACTGCATATGCGTTTGTCTTCCACTGAAGCTAATGGAGCTTTTTCTCCAGGCCAAAGCAGCCAACGTGACGTAATGCTCATCACTTCTCATGTTCATTGAAGCTTGGGGAAAACAGCTATTATGGGTTCACTGGTCTCCCGCTCTCTTCTACCTAGTGACATCAGCCATTGGGGGGGGTCCTACTAGACCTGCAAATGTGATAGCAGAGCAAGGGAAACATGGCAAGTGGGTTGCACGGGTGATGGGCCTACTACCAGGGTTTTGTGGAAGCTTCCACCTGACAGTGAATTTTACGAATGTGTAAAATCCCCTGCTGCTGCCGCAAGACATGCATTGGTGGCAGTGAATGGGTTAATAGCAATAAAAAGTTGACAGAAGGTATAACCACTCACTACTCTTTCTTAAACTAAGTAAAACATTTTGGCTTTAGATATATTTTATAGGGTAAAAAGCCTGACGTTCTGAAACCATAAAAGCTGAACTTCAGCCAGATTATGAATACATCATTAAATGTATTTATTTCAATTTCACCTTGCATAAGTACCTGAATTTGACTTGCAACCTCCTGTAAAATAGCACTCAGCATGGAAGAGGGAATGGCAGTACTCAAGTACTGGGAGCCATGCTGAAAAGAGGAGACCGCAAAGGGATGACCTCATTAACCTACTGCTGATTTGTCAGCAGGGTAGGTGGGGGAAGGCCCCATTGTTTCCCTCCTACAATTAAAAAATGTAACACAGAAAGTGGTGTCATCTGCCAGACTGTGTAACAGTACTGTTTGATCTCAAGAAAAGATCAACAGAAATAGAAATTTGTCGGCAGTAAAAACTGCTTCCTTATATGTATTTCATATGTCTTTATATCTGTTTGCCTGGAGTCATAATATTTTTTTGCCACACAAAATGGTTGACTCATTCCCGGGTATGAGGGTCCTCTGAATATATATCTGGGCTCGACTTTCACTTACCTCTCCCCAAGCAGCGGCAGGAGGCTCAACAGGGGGGTAATACTTGGACAAGTCCCAAGCCACTTTGGTCATGAACCACTTGAAGGTCTGACAGTTTAACCTGCTGCGCAGCTCCTTCTGAGATGCCACATCGCCAGGAGACAGATGCCGGTAGTCGGGGCGTCGTTGGTAGATATATTCTGCATATTCATCCATCCACACTTCAGCTACTCTCTTTAGGTTCTGTAATGGGATGTAGACTTATCAGACAAAACGTCAAGTGCAAACTATTACTTCTGAATCCCCAACAACAAAGAAATGAACCGGAATTGCTGGTTAAAAGTATCGTCCAGATATAGAAAGGCGTTAGCAACATGACCACTAGATGGTGCTAAAAGCGTATTTTTGTGTTCAGTGGCTTGGAATCAATAGTACAGAAATAAATTGTGCTCCAGTAAGTACAGCTAAGTATATGTTTATGATATCTTTCTCTAATCATTTGTTCAGCCAGGCTCAAACTATCATAGACACTGGGAATTCTTAACGCAGTCTTGCATTATGATCAAGATATGAACATAAAAGGAGTACGTATTTTTTCTTAACCTGTTACTTACTTTACAATGCTGGAAAACTCTGCTATAAAGTCTTAGAGCAGAATAAAGTATGTAAGACAGGAGAGGATGCAGTGATTTAGAATATAAAATGTACTGTACAACATACAGAGTGGAGCACTCTGAAATGTGTATCGTACATCACAATATATAGAGTGTTTTTGTCCAGAGTATGTCATCTTTTAATCTTTTATACAGTGTAAAACATACTGCATCATTGAAAATATATCACAGCTCGCTCAGTGGAGCGTCCTACTAACATACAGAGCACAGCTTCAGTATATCATTTGCAGCACAATGTACAAAGTGGAGCTGTCTTCAGTATGTAACATACAGCACAGTGTATAAAGTTGAGTGGTCTGGATTATGTAATGTACATCACAGTGTACCGAGTGTTTTTCTGTATCTAATGTACAGTGCAATGTACAATGCGGAAAAGACTAGAATTAGTAACATACAGCACAGCAGGCCTAGAGCATGTACTGTACAGCATACTATACAGTGGTCTCCAAACTGCGGCCCTTTGCTTGCCTTTATCTGGCCCTTGAGACACTATTCTTCACATTGATACAAGACATTATTCTGCCATCTGACGCCAACAAAGGGGCATCATTTCTCCCACTGACACCAATAATGGGGCACTATTCTTCCTAATAATATCAGCGATATGACACTATTCCTCCCCTTAATACCAAATGTGATGCTTACTCCCACTGATGCCAGGAAAACTTCCACTTCCAGTCTGGCCCTCCTAAAGTCTGAAGAACAATGAAACCGGCCCTTGGTTCAGAAAGTTTGAAGACCCCTGGTGCAACAGATACGGAAAATAAAATGTACAGTGCAATGTACAAAGTGCAGCAGTCTGGGGTGTAACCATCTAGAGTATTAGGCATACAGCACAATGCACAGAGTACAGCTACCTGGAGTATGTAGTGTACAGCGGAGCTAACAGTGTGGAGCTGCACTAAAAAATCCTCTTTCTATTCTTTATCCCACTTGCAAAACTACATGGAAAACAAAGTTAGACAGCATCTTGTATCATCATATTTGAATCCAAAGTGTCCTTCATATACTAGAATAATCATGAAAATACTTTCTGTAACATGTCGGCGAAGAACAAATTACACACTGGCGGTGCCCAGCAGGCACTTTCAAAATTAATCAGTAACCCAATTTGCACACTTTGTAGTTAAAGGTAGGTATAAGATGTGCAAGGCAGAGGGAACTGAAGATAAAAATTTTAACTTAATTTCAACTACTGTCATGCTTGCAATTCTGGCATGATGTTATGGTGTAGAGCAGGGGTCTCCAAACTGTGGCCCTGGGGGGAATATGTTTGCTTGTTTTTATGCGGCCCTTGGGGGAATGTTTCATCCACTGATACTGACAATGGGACATAATAAATCCCCACTCCCCCCTCACACCAATGAAGGGACACAATTTCTCCCAATTACACCAAAGTTGGGGCACTATTCCCACCCAATGATACCAACGTGGGGGCACATTTTCTCCCAATGTGATACCAATAATGAGGCCCAATGACACCAATGATGGAACACAATTGCTTCCAATGACACCAACAACGGGGAACACTTTCTTCGAATGACACCAATGATAGCGGACAATTCCTCCAATGATTCCAACAATGGGGCACAATTTCTCCCAATGACACCAATGATGGGGCACAATTATTCCCACTGAAAAAATGGGGCATTTTTATTCTCTCAATGATGTCGGGACCATTTCTACTCCCAATGGTCACAGTTCGGCCCCCCAAAAACCTGAAGGGCAGTAAACCGGCCCTTTGTTTAGAAAGTTTGGAGACCCCTGCTGTAGAGGGAAGGCTTGATATCAGTAAGTGTCTCTCAGTGAGAAGTATGGTGCATGAATGGAAGATCCACTAATGACAGAACAACTACTATGTGTTAGAGATCCATAATGGAGGTGTGTTTGCAGCTGAATCATCTAGACAGGCTACAAGGGAGCCTGTGGAAGGGTTGAATGCCTACAGGCACAACCAGATGCATCATTTTTGTGGTTTATACTAACTATGGAATGTTCAGGGCGATTTAAAAAATCCTTGTCTGAATTACAAAATGTTTTGTTGCATATTGAAAAGCGATAGGCTAAAAAAATAATTGGAGACAATTGGTGAAAGCAAACAAAACCTCAGAAGGAAACTAGTTCAATACCTACAAGTATACAAAAAAAGCAGGTAGAGTGACAAAGAATGTTTTTCACAACAAATAGAACATATAAAGGTTAGGAATATTAAAGTAGAAGTTCAGCCAAAAATAGTCTAATGCTAAACCTACTTTCAGCCACATTCTAAACCTAATCTATCTAACCCTGTAAAGAAAGAATCTCTATACTTATCTTTTCTAAAGCCGTTCCGGTCCAGTCTCCAGCAGTGGATCCTGTGTACAGAGAAAAAGCCAACAACGTCTGTGAAATGCCTGGGAAGTGACATCACCCATTACTATGGGGCTTCCATTGTTGAATGCCTCTCCTGCACACTCCCACACACTGAAGCCGACACTGACAGCTCAGCGTGGGACTAGAGCGGCTGCAGAATAGGCAAGTATAGCGATTTCTTGTTTACAGGGCTAGAAAGATTGGGTTTAGAATGTGGCTAAGAGTAGGTTTAGCGTTATATAGGTTTTGGCTGAACTTCCACTTTAATGCAACAAATGCTCCCTCTCTCCTCAGACCAGAGGTTTGTGCTTGGTCTCATTTAACATTTATTATGAAAGAAAATACTAGATAACAAGCAGAATACAGCAAGTAATCTTAAAGACTCAGGGTCATGATTATTTTATTTTTTGCAATAGGGATCAGAACTTAATAACTTAATATTGTAAGTGAAATAAGTTTACCCTTGCCAGGCTGACACCAGCAGGCACCTTGTAGGGCACATATTTTCTGTAAATATGTCCCACGCGAGAACATGGAGCATCTTCCATCCGGCCTCCACACATCCACACCTATTAGTGACATACAAATATGACTGGTTAGCTAATGGGAAATCTGTGAATTTAACCTTCATGAAAACCATATTTATCTACAGTCATTTATCATCTTACTTTCATTTTTCATGGTGGAAAAAAGGTTAGATTGCCATTTGTGTCCAAAATTCCTTTAATTTCCTTTCCCTGCTGGTACCATTCTCTTGAAAAGAAGGATCTTAACTTTCCCCACTCTAGTTGGAGAAAATTACCCTTACTTTCTCTGTCTCTGGTGTTACCGGTCACCAAGAGAGTAGGCAAGGCTAAATCTACACAATGAGGTCTAAGATAAAACTTTTACAGAGGTTCTACCCATCCCAAACACTATCATCCCAAAATAAAAAAGGTGGGCTTGCTCCTCATTTCTAATAGCAAAGAACACTAACTATTTACAGTTTTGCCCCATTGATAAAACTGGAAAGGCAAATAAGCAGACGACTGAAACCCAACATTTGGTTTAAGTCATTGGAGCCATAGATATCGCCAAGGATTTCCTTGTAGAACTGGCTGACCGTAAAGCGGTTAGAATAAAGCACATCACTATGCTTAGCGTGCCCCATTCCGACATCCAGTACGGCTGCCATGTTCCCAAGGTTTCAGCATATGCCATGTCACTTGTTTTGGATAGAGTGGTAAAGGGGTGGAACTCCTTTCTGTTTTTATGACAGTCTATGTCCCTGCTTGAGTGATTTATCTTTAATATGTCCTGGTGACCACTTCATGGTGACAGAAAGTAATGAAACAGCCAACATTTTACAGTTGTCAGAAGGTGAGGAGAATTCTTCTAAGGAAGACCCCTATAGTGGAGACTGCTAAGAGAAGATTTGGACAGATTTCCTCTTATTTAAAAAAAAAAGAAAAGAAAAAGTAACCCAAGGTTTTAACCATTCCCTTCCCTATCCAAATCTAAAAAGGTTTGGCTATAAACATGCTGTTGTTCAAAACTTACATTTTTGTTAGACGCTGAAGAGTTAAGCCTCCTAATGATTTCTTACAACTTTGGAGATGATGAAATCTCTGCGTTTGCATTCCCAGGACTGTACACCTGCCAATGCAATTAACTAAGGGGTCCCAGATCTTTGGCTTATTTTATTTTATGGAGAATCCAGTTGGAGGAGCACCTCAAAACTCCCAAGTGATAGAGGTGGGCACTAAGAAGATTACACCATTGGTGTTCCCAAAATCTATAATTTCAGAGAGTGATTGAGCACACTACACTGTACGTATAACCAAAATATAACTTTTTCCTGAACTTTCCCTTTAATTCTGGCTAATCATCATATGCTGACCTAGGATTATTCTGAAATATGAGAAAATCTAAAATAATTTACTAAACTAACTAAAATGCTGTCTCTTGTCTCTCTTGCCAAGCACTGCATACTTTCTTTATATTTTAAGTGCGCCAAGTTCAAAACGAAGGGCTTGCTGAATGTCATCTGGATTTACATGACCGAAGCCCTATAATTTATGCATGCTCTGTGCCTCTTGGTAGCAAGATGGGAAAAAAAAAATGGGTCATTACAAGATAAATACATTCTGAACTAGCAAGTTTTAATTACACTTAAACAATCATTATGTAACACTTTACAACAAACTCCCTCCCATGAGACAGCATCAAGTAAAACAGCAGTTCCTCGCAGCGTGTGGCTGTTTTAATAAGTATCAAGGGTTTTCAGACGCGGACATTAAAAGGGCTTGTAAAACTAAGCTAAAAGTCATTCCATATAAAACAGCTTGTAATAAATTTCACAGATATAAGTGTAAAATTTCCTACACCAATTGGTATATATCATCTTGTATGGGGGTTTGGACATGCAAGAGTTCTCTAATAAAGTACCATGTTACTGAGGAGTCTGTCAATGTCCACATTAAAGGAGAGCTCCAGAATACAGAAGTGGAAAGGACAGTAGGGGGTTTGGGAAGTTTAATGTTACAATTATGCTTATTTCCACGCTTTGCTTTCTGAAGGTAGACAGCAGTATGGTTAGCACATTGCTTCCAGTGCATGCACGTTCTACATCTTGTCCCGCTATTTTCTACATGTAATTAGTTGCTGTAATAGGTGTCTATGGGGCAGCCATTTTCTGCTTCCCTTTAAAGCCCACCCTACCCACTTTATATTCACCTCTTTAGCACTAGCTCTGTTTCAGCCACCAAAATCCCTGTTGTTGGAGAGCAGGGTGAGCAGTGACTTCAACCCCTCCTTCATCCGAAGGTAAAAATGAAAAAGCTGCAAGTACCAACCTCAGCTAGGAAAAAATGAGAAATAGGTTGCGCCTTACCATTAGCCATCAACTATGATGAACGGTTGTACTGATCAATAGATAAACGTAAAAGGCAGGCCAATTAACCACATCAATACTGGGCACCTTTGCCCCCCTTCCTTCCCAGACCAATTTTCAGCTTTCAGCGCTCTCGCACTTTCAATGACAATTGCGCGGTCATGCTACACTGTACCCAAATGAAATTTTTTATCATTTTGTTCGCACAAATAGAGCTTTCTTTTAGTGGTATTTATTCACGACTCCGTTTTTTATTTTTTGCGATACAAGTGAAAACAGAGCAGAAATTTGGAAAAAAAAAACAATATTTTCTTTATTCTATTTGAAAAGAAATCCAATAAAATCGAATTTTGTCATTAATTTAAGCCAAAATGTATTCTGCTACATGTCTTTGGTAAAAAAAAATCCGTGCAATCCCGCTCCTTCTGAGGGATGTTCCTGAACGTCCACTTAGAAGGAGAGATAGCCCACCCGGCCGTTTATGTGCAGTGGTCGGGTGGGAAGTGGTTAAAGAATTTGTTACCCCAACACAATTCCTGATATGTGCCTGCTGTACCATGTACTTGTATGAGAAAGTATCCTATTCTCTTTGTATTACTTCCTTTATGTGAAATTCCTTGTGTTCCTGCTAGTCCCCTTGCTTTCCTATTAAAAACTGACCACACTAAGCAGGAGAACACACCATGGTCAGTTCTCTAGCTATGCTGGGAACTCAGCCTGCTCTCCTCCAATGATAAGACTTGTCCTGACACGCCCCCACTGCACAACCATTCACTGGGAAGCTCAGTGTGCTGCTGCTGCTTCTCCCCACAGCTCTTATGCAGCTGAGAACAGGGAATGTGATCACTTATAAAAAAAAAAAAGGGGAAAAAAGGTATTTTAAATGTTTTTTTTTTTTAATCTATACACAAATGTTTTGCCTTTCTTTTCTATTTTAAACTGAAAGTGTTGTTTTACAAGGTGAAGGTTTACAAACACTTTAATGACTTTAATACAATACAATATAAAAATCAATCAGAGCACAGGGCCACAGAGACTGAGAGGAGTCGGGGAGAAGAGTACTAATACAGCTCGCTGCTCTCCTAATTTAATGGCTCAAATAAAGTACAAAGTAAAAAAGCACTACCCATTTTTTTTTACTTTGCAATACAAAACAATAACCAGGTTGTGGGCCCTCAGGGGGCTCTGTAAGATAAGTGGAACTATGTGCAGGCATCTAGAGGTGTGGAGGTTAGTCGGGTAAATAAGAAACCTTGCCAAAGGGTTTTTCATATTCTCAAATCTAAGCAAAGGATGGAGATCTGGTCTTCTTTTCACACGTTTCAAATGCTATCCTTATGGGACTTGCTGTGAAAAGACCCCCACTTTTTTTTTTTTTTTTTTTTAGATGAATATTTTAAGCACCAACATATTGTGAATTAATCAGAGGATCCACTCCCCTTCTCTGCCTTTTAGGACAGCTCTGTATGAAGTTTCATTCAGACAGAAACAGATTTTTTTTTTTACATTTTCTCTTTGTAACAACGTCATAGGTACATTCTGCATCATATTTTACTTGTAAAATTAATTAAATTATTAGTCCAAAGATGGATAAACATAAACAAATTTACTTTGCCCATGGCCATTATAGCTTCTTTTCAATTGTCCAGATCATTAAGTACCATTATAGGCAGATATAAGACAAATTAATTAATCATCAAAAGAATTTTGAAATGCAGTTGGTGTAAGTATCAGAATTTGAAAGCCTCTTGCAATCCCCTGTAGAGGCACTCAAGACTAAGAGGAAGAAGAGCAGGACAGGGAACCAATCAGGTGTGCTGCATGCAAGGAACATGCTGATAGGAGAACAGAGAGATGACCTCATTAGTCTGTTGCTTCTTCACTGCCCAGTAAGCAGGCTGGGAACAGGGAGGTGACAACTTTGGATTTGTCAAAGCACCACTAAATACAAAATATGAATTACCTCTAAGAACTCCCACCCCTCTCTAAGCCATCCCGATAGGCTTTTTATTTTTATTTCCTGATAAAAATATATTTACCCCCCCATCTGGTTCTCTTGCCGCTGAGTGCTAACCAACTGCTGCAAATCTGCTTAAGACCACCGGTTTCCTACACATTCATCCGCTGACATCAGTCTTTTTCTGCATCCTAAGAGGACCGGGCCACTAGACAGCCTATTGGAAGTTTCCATGTCATCCAGGCAGTGACATGGACACCTAAAAGGACCCACCAGCAGTGAGGACTCTGGACCCAATTGTCACATGACAGCGGCTTTAAAGGAAAGAGGACTTTTGGAAAGGATCAGACATTCATTTTTTTTAGCCAGTGATCAGTTAGATAGGGGGGGGGGGGGGGAGTGGGTTACAATTTAATCCCCTCTCCAGAATAAAAGTAACAGAAAGTGGTGTCTTCCACCTGGCTATTCTGTGCAGCATGACTGTGTATACAGTGCATTTATAAAGTATTAAGACCTCTTCACTTTTTTCAATTTTGTGAAAACGGTGAAAACTGATTTTAGAAATGTTGGTGAAATTATTAAAAAGAAAAAACTAAAATATAACTTGTACTTAAAGCGGAGTTCCACCCAAAAAATGGAACCTCCGCTTTAAGTACTGGTGACCCCCTGGCATGCCACATTTGGGATGTAATTTTTTTGGGGGGGGGTGCGGGTACCCAGTTTTGACAGGCACCCAGCTCCCACTTCCTCCCCTGGTGCCGCAGCTCTGGAAGGAAGATCACCTCTCCCCCCTTCCTCCCTGCAATCTTCTGGGACGCGTCACAGGTACCAGAACCACACAGCACGGCTCACACCTGTGCAGTGCGCGCCCGGCTGTGAAGCCACAGCCAGGCGCCCACAGTTACAATGCCGGTGCCACGGAGAGGAGGGGTAGAGGAGCGAAGCATTGTGCGCCTGCATTGCTGGACCGTGGGACAGATGAGTGTCTATTAAAAGTCAGCAGCTACACTTTTTGTAGCTGCTGACTTTTAAATGGGTGGAATGCCGCTTTAAGTTCTCAGACCCATTACTCAGTACATTGTTGAAGCACCTTTGACAGCAATTACAGCCTCTAGTCTTTTTGGGTATGGTTTGGCAAGCTTTGCACACTTGGATTGGGGAATTTCTGCCATTCTTCTTTGCAAACCCTTTCAAGCTCAGTCAGGTTGAATGGTGACTGTTGGTGGACAGACATTTTCAGGTCTCTCCAGAGATGTTCAATAGGGTTCAAGTCATGGCTCTGGCTGTGCCACTCTAGGACATTCACAGAGTTATCGCTAAGCCACTCCTGTGTTGTCTTGGATGTGTGCTTAAGATTGTTGTCATGTTGGAAGGTGAACCTTTGGCCCAGCCAGGTCCTGAGCACTGTGGAACAGGTTTTCATTGAGGATATCTTTGTACTTTGATCCATTCAGCTTTTCCTCAACCCTGACCAGTCTTCCAGCATGAGCATGGTCTGATATCCTTCAAACATAATGTTTAGAATTTGGACCAAACAGTTGAATCTTGGTTTTACCAGACCAGAGAATCTTGTTCCTCACAATAAGTCCTTCCAAGTCCTTTTTTGCAAACTACAAGTGGGCTTTTATATGCTTTGCACTGAGAAAGGGGCTGGTGTGATGGTTATCCTTCTGGAACTTTACCCATCTACATAGAGGATCTCTAGAGCTCAGTCAGAGTGACCATCATGTTCTAGGTCACCTCTCTTACGAAGACCCTTCTCCCCTGATTGCTCAGTTTGGCCAGGCAACCAGCTCTTGGAAGAGTCCTGACTGTGCCAAAAAGAGAATTATGGAGGCCACTGTGCTCATGGGAGTCTTCAGTGCAGCAGAAATGTTTTGTAGCCTGCACCAGATCTGTGCCTTGCAATAATCCTGTCTGAGCTCTGCAGGCAGTTCCTTTGAACTCATGGCTTTTGCTCTGATACAGTTTGCATTGTCAGCTGTGAGGCCTTTTATAGAGAGGTCTGTGCCTTTCCAAATCATGTCCAATCAGTTTTAATTTACCACAGGTGGACTCCAATCAAGGTGTAGAAACATCTTAGGGGCTCTTTCACATGGACGGTCCGTATGTCTGTTTTTCATCCTTCCGTTTTAGGATGGAAAACGGACATACATGTATCCCTATGGGATAGCGGGTGTCAGCGGATCAACATCCGCTGACACCCGATTTCGTCCGTGCCCGCTATGGTCCGTTTCTGCTTACGGAGGAAAACCCTATTTTTCCATCCGTCTGCAGAGCGGATCGGATGACGACGGACTCTACCATAGGGGAGAGCGGCGCTCTGACAGGTCCTGTCATCTTCCTGCTCAGCGGAGATCGCTCCGGTGATCCCCACTGAGCAAGCGGATATCCACGGGGCGGATCTGCACTGATCCGCCCCGTGTGAAAGAGCCCTAAGGCCTGTACATACAATACGAATATCGTACGACAGATCGTACAACCTTTTTCGCTTAATAGTCGCAAGTATAAATTGAATAGGTAAATAAAGTCCCGAAAATTCTCGTACGACAGAAAAAAAAAATCGTAAGTGATGTCATGTGTTGTAATGTATTGTATTTTTGGACGACAACTATACTGATTAAACAAAAATCGTACGAGGAAAATGTTTGTGCTTGTCCGATCTAATAATATCGGATGAACTGTCGTGATCGGCTCTTGAAAGTAGTGTACACACGATCCAAAAATCGTACGATTTTTCCTCGGATGACAGTTTTCGTACAATATTCGGATCATGTGTACGGGCCATAAGCAGTGACCAAGAGAAATGGGAGGCACCTGAGCTAAATTTCAAGTGTATTTGCAAAGGGTCTGAATACTTATGCCAATGTGATATTTCAGTTTTTTCTTTTTAATACATTCACAGACATTTCTAAAATTCTGTTTTCACTTTGTCATTATGGGGTACTGAGTGTATATTAATGAGAAAAAAAACGAATTTAAACAACATAACATAATTGAAAAAAGTGAAGGGGTCTGAATACTTTATGAATGCACTGTAAATCTTAAGAATGGGTTGACAGAAATCCTTTGACAGGTATAACAACTTCCATATACAGTGGAACCTCGGATTACGGGCATAATCCGTTCTAGGAGTATGCTCGTAATCCAAAGTACTCGCATATCAAAGCGAGTTTTCCCATTGAAGTCAATGGAAACTAAAATAATTTGTTCCGCAAATTTGTTCCGCGCCGGAGAGCCTCAGAAACGTCCGAAAAGGCCCGAGCACACTTGGGCTGACCTCGGCAAACCTCGGAAAGACTACGTTCATGAGCCTTTCCGAGGTTTGCTGAGGTCAGCCGAACTGTCCTTGGGCCTTTCTGTGCATTTCCGAACGCCGACCCCCAACTCAGGCCAAAAGCGGTACTGCACACCGATTTTGGCCTGAATCACTTGCAAACCGAGTTAGAATTTTTAGAAATACAGTGCTCGTTTTGCGAAACGCTTGTTAACCGTGTTACTTGCAAACCAAGGTGCCACTGTATGTATTTTATTTGTGTACTTCGCTATTTGTGAGTTAAAGAAGAAGTTCAGCCAAAGCTTGTATGGCTGTACTTCTCCTATGGATCACAGGAGTGCAATTCGTTTTGCACTCCTGTGACCTGTTTTCAGCAGACAGCGGGCTGAAGTCCACTCTTTGCTGACGTCACAGGACAGGGCTAAGTCCAGGCACGCGTCATCCCGACAATAGGAGTCTAGATCTGCCAGGTGCCTGGATTGACACCAGGCTCAGCGAGCCACTGAGACGGCCGCTCCCCACCCCTCCACAGCTCATCGCTCCAGTGAGCGAGGAGGAGCAGAGCGGAGAGCTGCTGATTGACAGTCAGCAGCTCTCTGTTTGGGGAGCTGAGATAACCAAGCCATCGGTGGTGTTCGATCACTTGGTTCTCAGTGTAGAAGCGGCAGGGAACAGATGCAGCATCGGACTAATGCTGCATCAGCCTAGGTAAGTATGAAACTGAAAAAAAAAAATCCCTTACTTATCTTTAAATTTTTATGATTTTTTCCCTTTGGTCTAACACAGTTTAACTAGAGCCAAAAGCTGCACAGCAAATATCTGCATAATGGTACAGATCCAGGACTTTTATAGTGGCTTATTCGCAGCCCCTTTTGCAAGATACAGATAAAGTAATTGCTTTGTTTTATGGTAGAGTGAAAATTTAAGATGCTCATAGACATCATGGAAAAATGCAGTCCAGCAATCACAACAGTACCCTAAACCTGCTGCTCGTTATTTTAACCAAGCTGTACCATCAAGTAACATGGCAAAACATCTAAATGCTTGGCAGCTGCAGGTTTTCTTCCCTGTATATCACACATATCTCTATATATTCTCTGTTCTGCTCTGTGCAGCACTGTCAGCGCAGCATGAAAATAAATAAGCTTAGTTAGCCCCCATAGCCCAACCATCGCTCATTTCCCAGTTCCCATCCGCCCCCTCCTAACAGCCAGCCCTTCTGTGCGTGTGATTCCAGCACAGTTATTAATCTATCAGCTACAGATGACTGCACCACTTTATCTTAATTTCAGGACAATAAACGGAGCTGTTTCTGTGTGACTTGTACCCACCCTGTCAAAGGGGCTCATAGCGGGTGACTAATTACAAGGGGTGCAGTCAGTAACTCTATCTGGTAAATGGGACTGTGTTGCTAAAAGCCGATTTCATAGGTGTCAGAAGAATTTGGGAGCGTGGCTGTGAAGGGAACAATATGTATTTGTTGTGCTATTTCATGAATCCCTTCAGGATATGGAAATTATCTGTGACTTAAAGATCGTCATGTATGAATCTGCTGTGTCCTCCGACTGGGGCCAACAAACCACCAGGCTCACAAAGACATAGTGGCATAAAAGATGTGTTGCGCGTTCGGGCATTCATGTATCATTGCACAGCTCCAGCATAACAGCCTCTGACCGTCTCCCTGAGCGCAATGAAATATTGGATGAACTGGAGTTGGGTGGGTTCACATTTCTGCACTAATGCTACTTACACCTTGGCAAAGCTCTGCTCTTGTCAACTAGAGTTGAAAACAGTTTATACCAGTGCCAGACAAGCAGAGTTTTTATTTTGTTTAGTAAAACAAGGTTTACCTTACATACAGTACAAATGTCCAATAACATACACATTCCTATGAAGCAGATTTTCATTGGTTTTGGGAATGAGGACTCCTCCCACCCCCACATGACAGTGTTGGGCCAATTAAAACGTACTAGGGCTGAGTCACAGCTTACTTGATACCTAAAAGTACTGAGTATTTTCATTGCTTCTGTTAGCTGAACCAAGAGGTGGAGTGAAGGAAAGGTGGGCTTGTGATGTTGGAGAGGGGGCTATTAAAGGATAAGTTCATCTTTTGTAAAATGTTACATCCATATTCAGGGTGTAACATTTTACAAGTGACATGTCCGCTGACTTATGATCCGCTAAACTCAGATGGATGCGTCGCATCTGTCCCTGGCGGATCGGATCAGGTGAGATCTGATGAAAACGGACATGCTGTCAGTTTTCGTCCGATCTCTCCATAGTAACTAGCGGCGCTTGACAAGCCCCTCCCCGCTCAGTGAGCAGAGAGGGACCTGTCATCCGCCGGCTCAGCGGAGATCAATGGAGAGATCTCCCACTGAGCTGGTGGACAGAGGCGGACTCTGAGGCAGCGGATCCACCTCGTGAGAATGAAGCCTAACACAGCTTTAGGCCTGACCCCCCCCCCCAGCCTGACCACCAACATTCCCCAGGGCCTGCCCACGGGCCATCTCAACGAATCTGCATTCAGTCCCCTCACACCTGTACGCACTCAGTCCCCCCACACACCTGTACGCACTCAGCCCCCCCACACACACCTGTACGCACTCAGCCCCCCCACACACCTGTACGCACTCAGCCCCCCCACACACCTGTATGCACTCAGACCCCCCACATACCTGTACGCACTCAGCCCCCCCCACACACCTGTACGCACTCAGGCCCCCTAAATACCTGTACGCACTCAGTCCCCCCACACACCTGTACGCACTCAGCCCCCCCCACACACCTGTACGCACTCAGCCCCCCCACACACCTGTACGCACTCAGCCCCCCCACACACCTGTATGCACTCAGACCCCCCACATACCTGTACGCACTCAGACCCCCCACATACCTGTACGCACTCAGCCCCCCCCACACACCTGTACGCACTCAGGCCCCCTAAATACCTGTACGCACTCAGGCCCCCTAAATACCTGTACGCACTCAGCCCCCCCACCCCCCCACACACCTGTACGCACTCAGCCCCCCCACACACCTGTATGCACTCAGACCCCCCCCACACACCTGTACGCACTCAGGCCCCCTAAATACCTGTACGCACTCAGGCCCCCTAAATACCTGTACGCACTCAGCCCCCCCCCACACACCTGTACGCACTCAGCCCCCCTAAATACCTGTACGCACTCAGCCCCCCCCACATACCTGTACGCACTCAGCACCTCCCCGCACACCTGCTTATATGTCAGCCCCCGCTCACACCTGTACACACTCAGCACCCCCTTTTTGCATATATGTCAGCCCCCCTCACACCTGTATGCACTCAGCCCGCCTCCTCACACCTGTACGCACTCACTACCTCCCCTCAATCCTGTATATATTTCAGCCCTCCTCAGGCCTGTATATAGGTCAGCCCACCCCCACACCAGTATATATGTCAGCCCCCCACACCAGTATATATGTCAGCCCCCCACACCAGTATATACGTCAGCCCCCCCACACCAGTATATATGTCAGCCCCCCACTCACTCCTGTATATATGTCAGCCCCCACTCACTCCTGTATATATGTCAGCCCCCACTCACTCCTGTATATATGTCAGCCCCCACTCACTCCTGTATATATGTCAGCCCCCACTCACTCCTGTATATATGTCAGCCCCCACTCACTCCTGTATATATGTCGGGCCACTTACAATTGTATTTGCTGTCCCCCACTAATGGCGGCCCTGTCTGAGATACTTGGTTCACAAGCCTAAATTAATTCTTAATATATTTTAATGAACAATCAAATAGATGGTGCCTGTTATGGTACTGCTGCGTCCTGGTGGATTTTTCCAAAAGTACAAAAGGAGATCTCACAGTAGATGGTGAAAAAGGCGGTTTGGCTGAAAAGGGGATGCATTGCTGTATAGGAGAACTCTAAATCAAATTCTGCCTCACTCCGCTCAAAATAGAAAAATACTTTTTTGGGTATGGATGCCCTTTTAAAAAACTGCATTCTTCTCTATGGAGAAATAAAACCGTTCAATGATTACAAAAATGCGCATTTTTTTAAAAAACTATTACCACAGGAAAAGTTGAATTATATTGCATCACTTATGAAAATCTCAGTGTACAGGCACACTTTGGGCTGCAGAGTATTCCCAAGGAAGTTTAGCAGAAAAAAGAAATACAATAAACCAAAGTAATGTGGATACTGACCTTGAATGAGATCTCATACTGCTCGCCTCCCCAGATCTCCAACCCAGGATCGTACCCTCCAAGTTCCCAGAACCATTTTCTGTCTACAGCGAATAATCCACCGGCCATAACTGGAGACCTGCAATGAAAGGAAATGTAAACAAGAGTTTGCACACAATTCACATTCTTGTCCTCATCACCTGCCTGCTATGCTAGCAATGTAACACAATATTTCCAGTGTACTGCAGCAACAACATGAAGGGATTTCTCTGATTCTGCATGGCTTTTTTGGCAATTAATCCAGCTGCTGCAAGTAAAGCTTATAACAGATTGTGGAGCTATGGCTTGTGGAGCCTGAAGGCCACAAATGGCATACGGTTTCTTCACAGAAAATATTTTGGTGCTGAGCATGATATAACTGCAGCTGTTCAGCTATAATAGAAAACAACTTTAAGTGTATGTAAACCCTAACAAAACTCTCTTATTTTCTCCTTTTTGGTACTTTAACCCCTTCATGCCTAAGCCTTTTTTGTGACATTTGTTGCTTACAAGTTAAAATCCGTATTTTTTGTTAGAAAATTACTTAGAACCCTAAACATTATATATATATATATATACATATATATATATATATATATATATATGTATATTTTTTTTGTTTTTTTTAGCAGAGACCCTAGAGAATAAAATGGCGGTCGTTGCAATATTAAATGTCATACTGTATTTGCACAGCGGTCTTTCAAATGCAATTTTTTGGAAGAAATACACTTTCATGAATAAAAAAAAACAAAAAACAATAAAGTTAGCCCAATTTTCTTGTATAATGTGGAAAGATGATGTTACACCAAGTAAATAGACACCTAACATGTCGTGCTTTAAAATTGCGCACACTCGTGGAATGGGGACAAACTACGGTAGGTAAAAACCTCCATAGGCGACGCTTTAAAAATGTCTACAGGTTACCAGTTTAGAGTTACAGAGGGGATCTTGTGCTAGAATTATTGCTCTCGCTCTAACGATCACGGTGATACCTCACATGTGTGATTTGAACACTGTTTACATTTGCAGGCGCGACTTACGGTTGTGTCTGCGCGCGAGCACGGAGAGATGGGGCGCTTTAAAATTATTTCTTCTTTTTTTTATTTTTACACTGTCCCTTTAAAAAAAATAATTCTGATCACTTTTATTGCTGTTACAAGGAATGTAAACATCCCTTGTGACTGTAATAGGCAGTGACAGGTGCTCTTTATGGAGGGATCTGGAGTCTATAAGACCTGAAATCCCTCCTTTGCACTTAAGAGAAGTATGTTTTTTTTTTTCCTATTCATACTTACCTAGGTGGGTGGAGCATCAGACCGATGCTGCAGCTGTCCCCCGGCGTCTCTGGACTGAGAACCGAACACCGCCGATGGCTCGGATCCCACTTCTCCCTGAGAGGAGAGCTGCTGACTAAGTCAACAGCTCTCCTCTCTGCTCCTCCACGCTCACTGGAGCGCTGAGCTGCGGAGGGGCGGGTAGCGGCCGTCTCAGCGGCTCGCTGAGACTACCATCAGTCAAGGCAGCTGGTGGATCCAGACTTCAAAAGTCGGGATGATGCGGTGCCTGGACTGATTGCAGTGACGTCAGTGGAGAGCGGACTTCAGACTCATAGGAGAAGCCCAGCCTAAAAAGATCAGACTGGACTACTTCTTTAAAAGCATTTATAATGCCAAGTTTGGCAGTTTTGAATACTGACATTTTGAGATGAGAATTACTTATTACTGAGATGTCATGATGGTCACCGTATCTCTGCTCTGACCCCCCCCTCAACCCCCTCCCTGTATATTGGAGTGCTGGCTGGGCTGCGAAGGGGGCGGGAGTGGCTGGCTCAGGCATCTGGGTGGATCCCAACCATACGGTCGCTCTGTGATGTCATCCGACAACAGGTTTCAGCCCGCTGTCAGATGCACACGGGTCACAGGACTGCAGAACAAGCTGCACTCCTGTGATCCACAGGGGAAGTGCAGCCAAACAAGCTTCAATCATGAAGCATCAATCATGAAGTCTCAGCATCGCATTTGGCTCTTACCTAGAGGAAGCCTGCTTAAGGCCCCTTTCACACTTGTACAACTTCAAAGTCGCGCGATTTTGCCGTGATTAGCGGCCACGATTATATTGCGATTTTGCCGCAATTTCAAGGAATGCCTGTGTAAGTGGCATCAAAATCGGACCAAAGTAGTGTGACTTGAAGTCGTACTAATATGAATGGCAAAATGTGAACAAGAAAAACCGCGCTAACCAAATAGAGGAGGGGAGGGGGGAGGGGAAGGGGGAGAAACAAAATCAAATGTGGATACAGAAAAAACGATAAAATAATAATAATGATGGAAATAAAAATAATATCTAACCCGGCTGCAGAATAGTGGGATAAACACAATGCAATATAGAAGAAAAGAAACTGCGCCAGGTAATAAACTAAAATGTCTATACCATAATCAAAAACAATCCTATTGAGAACTGCTGACACATGACTAGTGGGTAAATAGTAATAAAACAGTATAGAAACACACAGATTCTAATGTGAACAGTAATATCTGAGGGTAATGGTAATAGATAACTGAGTGGTTATAAATAGCAACATGTGACAAGAGAGTCCTGTGTTCTATCACACACTAGCCCATGTGTGAATCAACCTGTGGGGATAGAAAATAGTTCAAAAAGTTTGAGTGCCGTCCTAGGATATGGCTTCCTATTCTTAGGGACCAGGCACTCCAGGTTAAACTTCTTTTCACACCGCTGTGCTCCACACCACACAAAAGTGCTGCCACCAGTATATAATCTCCTTACCAGATGGTAGGCAAAATCAAGCCATTCAAAATGAACCCATACGGAAATCCTGACTTCCAAAAGGTGAGGGGACGGACGTCAAGATAAACGATCTCCCAGCGTATGCTACTCACACCGGACACAAGACCTCAGACCAGACCCAGTAGAAAATCAGATCCAGAGAATAGCACTCGGCGGTGCATCAAATATGGCCAGGAGAGAAAGAAGGCAGACCATAGTATAATAACGTTTAAAACATATAATGAGTATTTTATTGGTCAAAAGTACTCACATTTAAAAAGAATAGAAAGCGCATAAGAAGACTCCAAATGGAGTGACACAGAACGCCGGCCGGAATACAATAAAAACGAACCCTTCCTCCTTCCAGAGACGCTGAACGCGATGACGTCACTGCACGCCTTCCCAACCATTGGGAAGGCGTGCAGTGACGTCATCGCGTTCAGCGTCTCTGGAAGGAGGAAGGGTTCGTTTTTATTGTATTCCGGCCGGCGTTCTGTGTCACTCCATTTGGAGTCTTCTTATGCGCTTTCTATTCTTTTTAAATGTGAGTACTTTTGACCAATAAAATACTCATTATATGTTTTAAACGTTATTATACTATGGTCTGCCTTCTTTCTCTCCTGGCCATATTTGATGCACCGCCGAGTGCTATTCTCTGGATCTGATTTTCTACTGGGTCTGGTCTGAGGTCTTGTGTCCGGTGTGAGTAGCATACGCTGGGAGATCGTTTATCTTGACGTCCGTCCCCTCACCTTTTGGAAGTCAGGATTTCCGTATGGGTTCATTTTGAATGGCTTGATTTTGCCTACCATCTGGTAAGGAGATTATATACTGGTGGCGGCACTTTTGTGTGGTGTGGAGCACAGCGGTGTGAAAAGAAGTTTAACCTGGAGTGCCTGGTCCCTAAGAATAGGAAGCCATATCCTAGGACGGCACTCAAACTTTTTGAACTATTTTCTATCCCCACAGGTTGATTCACACATGGGCTAGTGTGTGATAGAACACAGGACTCTCTTGTCACATGTTGCTATTTATAACCACTCAGTTATCTATTACCATTACCCTCAGATATTACTGTTCACATTAGAATCTGTGTGTTTCTATACTGTTTTATTACTATTTACCCACTAGTCATGTGTCAGCAGTTCTCAATAGGATTGTTTTTGATTATGGTATAGACATTTTAGTTTATTACCTGGCGCAGTTTCTTTTCTTCTAATATGAATGGCTGTCATTGGAAATCATGGGGAACGACTTGTCATGCTACTTTGCAGTCCCAAATCGTGGGATAAGTCGTATAAGTGTGAAAGGGGCCTAAGAATGCCCACTCCTCCAAAACAAAAACTGTGTATATATGGCTTGAAAATCACCTGATTCAGCAGGGACTTGTCAAATTTTGATCCATCTATGGCTGTTTCCATTCCAGAAAAGAATCTAATGATTGTCTTCTCTTAAACCGGCTTAATTGAAAATTTATCTTCAATCAGCGTTGCAACTAACTGCCTAAATTGGCTGCAGCGGAGGAGTCCTCTCTGTCAGAATACAATAACACAGCAGGGAGAATTCTTCCATCCACCTCACTCCATCCATTCAGTTTCTATCAGTCAGCCTGCTGGCTAATCGAAAAAAACGGATCCATGTATGGTCAGCCTTACGACCATCCATCAGAGAATTCTGATAATTGCATAACTACTACCAAGGCAAATAAAAGGAAATAAAACTTCAGCTTTTCACATGGTCAAAATTCAATGCCCCATGTACAGCATGGGACTAGAATCCAGGATGCTTCAGAGGGACACAAGGATCGATCTGAAGACTAAAGCAGCCCATACACAATTATTTTTAATTTTATTCAACCAGCAAGTTAAACAAAACAAAAAAAAAATGACTCGATCCCCCCATCCACACACTATGTGGATGGGGGAGTCACTCCCACTGAGGTATTGTACTCTGACAGCGGGGAGACTTCCCCCACCGGCAGAATTCACAGATCAGCACTGCCAGCTATAGTCAGTGGTGCTGATCCTGCAAACATTTTCCAACAGGCTGGTTAGGTAGATTGGTACATTGACTTCTGTACAACCAGCCTACACATACATTGATCTAAATTTGTCTAGTGCCTGCTGAACCAGCCTAATTTTGATCTATGTATGGCCTACTTAACACAGGTACTTTCCGGCACCAGGATGCCAGCATTGTTGTTTTTGAAATGTAAAAACTGCTCTGGTCCACATAGGGTAAATGGGTTAGAGAGAGATTTTGTGGACTAAAGTACAACTAAAGGCAATTTTCTTTTTTTTCAGGTTTGGATAATTAGAGAGGAGAATCACCTTCTCTACAGTATTTGTCCTGTTTACCGTTATCATTGAAAGTAAAAGAAAACCCCAAATTCTGTGTTTTCCCCAGAAAAGTAATAGAGGGGAAGTCTTCCAATGGAGACACCAATTATGATGGCCCCAAAGGGATTCCCTTAATTTGCAGGGATTTCCTCTCACTTCCTGTTTGGCTATGGGATAGGAAGTGAAGAAAAATCTCCCCAATGGGACAGTTCTACTTTAAAGCCGATTGTTTTTTCCTGAGCCTACAGGTGCTCATTAAACATTTCTTAGCCATACAATAAAGAAAGCAAGCTCACGGTAGTAACTTGGTAACAGCACATGAATGATGCCTGTGACCAATTCTGATTAAAGAGTTCGGCATCCTTTATAACAGCAGCCTTGGAAGTACATTTACTAGGCATTGAGGCACTATTATACAAAATACATTATTTTACCCGAGTGAGCCAATGAAACAACTTTGGAAGAGGTTTAGCAAAGTGAAAACCCATTTACGCATTGTGCTAGCAGAACAATATATAGAAAATGCCCTTCCAGGCACTGGATTCCGATAATGCAAGTAGACATAATAAATGGGTGTTCTGAAATGCCATTAACATGAGATTAAAAAATCAACACGGCATTAAAGTTTACGGCTGCGGAGAATGTTAAACTATTGGCTATTATAAATGTGTAGGATCTGATTGCTAATGTATTAATCCGCCTACTAAATTTAGATTAGTTAATTACTGGATTTCAGAGGGGAAAAGGTAATGCCGGATTTTGTCCTTCAACTATAAAAGGAAACCTTTCCTGAGAGACATATCATTGCTGCTGTTTCTTGGCTGTCATGCTTACCCCCTCTTGCTAGTTTGATTTACAAACCTGGTAGAAGGTCGACCATAAGACAGAAATGGATAAAAGGGTATCTAAACCCAATAACAAAATGTAATATATTACAGTTTACCAGTCCTTAGATGTGGTGGCTGCATTAGTTTTTGTTTATCTCTTTTTCCTTTATGCCTCGGCACACTATAAAACCTAAAAACACCAGAAATGAAAGATTTAAGAAGCTTGAGCTAAAAAACGCATGTTTCTATTGTGCGTTAGCGTATATAAGCACTTGTTTTCACCCTCAGCTAATTTTTTTACTGCCAAATGAGCTGTAAAAGTGTGTTATACATATGTATGTATACATACATACATACATACATACATATATATATATATATATATATATATATATATATATATCCCAAGGCTTACTGGAAGGTCTCTGACCACTATATATGGAAATAACCTAAAAATGCGAAATGTTCAATTATTTTTGAGCGTCGTGCATTTCTTCAGCTCAAAAGCTGCTCTCCTGAATGCGATTTTGAAGAATTTTTTTCCTGTCTGTAAACTCCTCTACCTGTTAACACCTGAAAAACCTATAGTGTGCCTGTACACATTGGATAACATGGAGGGGAGTTAACAGGCAGAGAAAAATAAAACTGTGAAAACATGTACAAGTGGGCACAAACATCTAGTGCAAAATCATAAAACAGTAATATACTCACAAAAGCAGAATAAAATCAAACTAGACAATAGCAGCAAGAGCTATCTGAGGAAGGGGGTCTGTCCACCAAAACGTGTAAGCTTCTCCATTGTGTGGCGTTGGTGGGGATGCCCATCTCACTTGCTGGATTGCTGCTATTGTCTGGCTTGATTTTATTCTGCTTTTGTGAGTATATTACCATTTTATGATTTTACAATAAACAATATTGGAGGTAATGCACTAGGCGTTTGCACCCTCTTGTACGTTTTCAGTTTTATGAAGATTGCCCAATTTTAGGAGGGCTGCATCGCTAAAATCATTGCGTGCCACAGTCCCTGGGTGAAGTTCCTTGGTGTGAGTGCTGGATGGTCTTTTTACTTTTTGTCTACAGAAAAATAAAAGCTCAAACCAGCTCAAATGCTCAAAGAAGCAGCTTCTTTGAGCTCCAGTGGGCACAAGGCCTTGTCACCTGGTAATCCTGCCACATTTCCTGTCCTGAGGCAACAAAATGTACTCACCCTACTGTATGGAGAAGAAGCGTTGTCACCCTAGATCACAAAGTGTTCTAGGCCTACAGAACACCCCCTCCTTATCTATCACCATGTAGCCTACATAGGTCAATTTCACAGAGCTGAGAATACTGCTAAAAAAGGGTATAAAAGCAGAAGATTCCAACAAGGAAGACGCCGCTCCAGGTGAGCAATCACTACAGTTCGGATGCACTGGGTGCAAGCCACGGCTCACCACCGATGATCAATAAGAAAAGAACGTCTGCATCCTGATTTGTGTGTGCGTGTCACACTGACCTCAGTGCTTTTTCAAACCTTCTAAGAAGCACTGAGGTCAGTGTGAAACACACACGTCACCTCCTGGGTTAGGACACTCGGTCTTTGTTGGCTGTAGTTGCTATTTTTGGAATAAAATCGTTGGAACGTTCCTGTGGTGTGCAGCCGTTCTTTTCTTCCTCCTGGGTATCAAGGAAAACAGATCTTTTACCTTAATGCATTCTCTGTATTAAGGTAAGAAAAAAAAAAAAAAAGCCCTTTCCAAAGTTGCTCCCTCCAGTCCCCCTTTAACCACTTGCTGTCCAGCCGCCGCAGTTTTACCCCTTGCAGTTCTCGGTGTGTCACAAGGGATTGCGGGAGCCCGGGGGTCATTGAGACCGCCGGCACTTGCATCGCATGATAGTGGTATCAGGGCGAATCGACGTTACATAACGTTGTTTCGCCCTGATACCACTATCATGCGATGCGAGTCCCCGGCGATCTCAATGACCCCCGGGCTCCCGCAATCCCTTGTGACACACCGAGAACTGCAAGGGATAATTTTTTAACTAACCCATATTCTTATGTTTCAAAAATAATCCACATACATTCATGACTGTATGGCCCTATAATCTATTTTTCAAGAAATTGTTTCTTATTGTGTTTTTTGCCTCTTTATAACATCCTCCATGAGCTCCCAAACCTCTCCATTTCCCTCTGACTTATGTTTGTTTGGAACCAACGGTGTACATTAGCTGGGGTCATATGCACACTACAAATCCCTATTACCGTATATACTTGAGTATATAAGCCGAGTTTTTCAGCACTTTTTTTGGGCTGAAAGTGCCCCCTTTAGCTTATACTGGAGTCAAGTACTTTTCTGCAGCAGAGAATGACATTTTCCGACCCGACTTTGGGGCCCCGTATCTCAGGGCCACTTGGTGCTAGGAACCCCAAATTTGGTGTGCAAACCCAGGGGAACTAGCACTACAACATATCCAAAGGGTATAATTATATATATATATATATAGGGGTTCCTAGCACCAAGTGGCCCCGAGATATAGGGCCCCAAAGTCGGTCAACTGTGTCCATCTGCAGCAATGTCATTTCGGGACCCTTTGGGTCAGATAGGGGGCATCTAGGAACCCTCAACTACCAAGTTTGAAGTTCAGGGGACCTATGGCTGCAAATGGGCACAGTGAGGTTGCAAATGGGCATTGTTGACCCTCTTTTACAGTTACAGTAGCTGCACATTTCTCACCCTAGGCTTATACTCGAGTCAATACGTTTTCCCAGTTTTTTGTGGTAAAATTAGGTGCCTCGGCTTATATTCGGGTTGGCTTATACTCGAGTATATATAGTACATTATTAGTATTATTATTAAATATAGTACTATAATATTATATATATATATATATATATATATATACATATATAGTTAGTCTGGTTGAAAAAAGACACAAGTACATCTAGTTCAACACATAGTCCCTAGTCCATCTCAGGTGTGAGAAACAGGGGTGGCTACTCTTCTACATACAGTGGGACTATGCAGAACAAATGTAGCCACCCTCTAAGGCCCTTTTCACACTGGGGCGGGAGCCGCGGTGATGGTAAAGCAGCAATATATTTAGCGCTGCTTTACCGCCGTTTTGCCCGCGGGATTCGGCCGCTCGCGGTGCGGTTTTACCCCCCGCGAGCGGCCGAAAAAGGGTGAAAATCCCCCGCAGAGCGCCGCCGTAGCGGCGCTTTGCGGCGGTATTGCCGCGGTATCCCATTTAAATCAATGGGAAGGAGCGGTATAGGAGCGATGAATACACCGCTCCTATCCCGCTCCAAAGATGCTGCTAGCAGGACTTTTTTTGCCGTCCTGCTAGCGCACCACTCCAGTGTGAAAGCCCGCCGGCTTTCACACTGGAGTGAATGGGGCCGTTTTTTTCAGGCGGTGTACAGGTGCTATTTTTAGCGCTGTACCGCCTGAAAACCGCCCCAGTGTGAAGGGGCTTAACAGAAAGTCAGATTAGAGCAGCAAACATTTTTTTTTTTTTTTAATTTGGGTATTTGCAGGAGGCTAAGAGCAATAGAAAGTACTTTTCTGAGTTAAGAATTCATGCTTGAGTATAATATATTTTTTGAACCAGAGTTTAGTTTCACTTTAACATCATTTAGTCTAGAGATTTAACCTAATAGATCAGAGCAGACCTATGAACCTAAGACCAGAGAAAGCGATCAAGCACTGTTATATTGTGTAGCATTACTAAGCAGGAAGCAGAGGCTACATATGTAATTAGCAAAAATTAAAGCCCCCTCATGTACTACACTAACGGTTCATGCATACATCTGCCTGTTGGAAAGTTTGGGTGTATTTTCCTACCTGAGAGACATGTGCTGTGTTACATCTGCCCCATAGACAAGCATGGCTGTATGTGGGTATATGCCTATACTTGCGTAAACCTTGGCATGCATACAGATGTAAAACTCAACACAACCAATAGGATTCAAGGCCATCAAAGCTAGTGCAAGGTTTTTTTGACACCTTAGGCAAAACCACCTTTTGCCACCCCCATTGGCTCCGCCCCTGACTCCATCCCCTTGCCCTAATACAAGTTAAACATTTATCTCATCAATGTGTACCGTATGTGTTGATACTTCATGTGACAGCCAGAGTTACCTGGCCAAGGTATTTTGGTGGTGTTAGCAGAGGCAACACTCTGCTCAGCACTCAGTAGTGAACAGGCAAACCAGAATACTCAGCAGCTCCTAAGGGGTTAGCGCTACAACTTTTTAAATTCATTTTATTTTAATAGAGAGCCAATAAAGGAAGTTTGTGTGCAACCACCAGTAGAAAGGCCCATCTAAACACTTGCATATTAAGAGAACCTAAAATGTCAAGCAAAGTAATATTTATTACCAAGCACAATAGGTCACTGTTGGAAGGGTACCTGCTCCATGGAGGCTAGCTATTTCCTCTCCTCTTATCTACCGCTAAAGCCATTTTTAAATGGTTTTGGTGAGCTGTGTTAAAATAGCGCTGTCATGATGCATCTCTTCCAAAGCCCTTTCTGGCCATTAAGGCTCTTCACTGCAAACAAATCACTACAGAGCTAATCGCTTTTCCCCAGTTCTCTCCCCTGTGGCTTCACATCAGATCTCCCTCCTTAGGAAACAATAGACATCTACTGTTATTATGTGGCTCTCTTTTGTGGTAAATCACCAGACGCTATCATGAGGCATACAGAATCCGGCAGATAACAATTCATTAACTGTGGCACAAAAGGTAGAATATCAGTCTCCATTTTACTGCTGTCTGTGTCCTCACTGAGGAGATTTGCAGGTCCTGTCTTGGTGGTCAGTATAAGGCTGGACAAGAATTAAGAAGAAATCTACCCAACACAGATGGCTATAAAAAGCACTTCTTTAGAAGAGTAAACAATGTTTATAACCTTTATAAGGGTTTTCTACTTTTCTGTGTAACTATTAGGGCTTGTGTTGATGGAATGAATTTGACATCAGTTTGGAATGCTTCTGGGATTGAGAATTCATTGAAGGGTGCATTTAACCTGCAGTTTAATTCCTTCTGACCTGTCTGTCAACTACTATGTTGTTCATAAATACATATACGTTTTTTATGACATGATTTTATATTTATCTAATGAATAAATAAAATTGTTCTTCATTTACTTTATCGTTGTATGCACATCCAAAGTCCACCACTAGGGGTCCCCTTCTTTACTAGTGCTTCAAGCAGGTTTTGCATTCCCATAGACCTGTCAGTCATTCTTGAAATGTTCTGTGCTGATAACAGGTGTTATGCCGTGTACACACGAGCGGATTTTCCGTCGTAAAAATCTTGGATGTTTTTTCCGATGGAATTCCGCTCAAGCTTGTCTTGCATACACATGGTCACACAAAAGTTCGCTGAACTTTCGACCGTCAAGAGCGTGGTGAGGTACAACACTACGACGAGCCGAGAGAATTAAGTTCAATGCTTCCGAGCATGCGTCAAATTGTTTCCGAGCATGCGTAGGAATTTTGGGCTTCGGAATTGGTACAGACGATCGGAATTCACCTTTTTCCAACTGAAAAATTGAAAACCTGCTCTCAATCTTTTGCTAAAGGGAATTCGGCCAGCAAAAGTCCGATGGAGCATACACACGGTCGCATTTTGCGACCAAAAGCTCTTATCAGACTTTTGCTGGTGGAATTTCCGATCTAGTGTACGGGGCATTAGACTGGGCAGGAAACAAGAAATCTATACAACAGGGCCAGAGACATGGACAAAATCAGAGGTTGTAACCTTCCTATGCTCTGCCCAGAACTGAACAAAAATAAATAAAAAATTGGCAAGGTTGCACATTAAAGGACAAGCTATTTCAATCGACTTAAAGTGGAAGTAAATCAATATGTTTAACAGTTTCAAAAAACAGTTACATTTCCAGCATGCCAGGTATGCTAACTGTGACATTGGTTGTGCTCTCAACCAAACTGTCAAACCATCCAATGGCTGGAGTCATAACTGATCACATGTGCAGCATCATGACAGTTGAAGATGAAACAGAGGCCAAGATGGCAGCTACCATGGCTGAAAATGAAAGGATGGTTTACTTCCACTCTAAATTGCAACCGTTACACCTATACTGCAATCTCCAACCCCCTACCAGTCTTAAACTCATCTAGCGGTCTAGCAAGATACCATACTGCTAACAAAGCCACACACATCTTTTCAAATCTTCCTGGCTGGGACTGTGCATGTGTTCTACACGCCAATTCATTCCTCTGGAGAGTTAGCCGGGAGTATGCAGCTTATACTTGGATACCCCAATAAACTGGAGTGCAGTGCACATGCATTAGTATGCATGGAAAGACAAAACAAGGGACTTGACAGTCTCTTTGGATAAATAAAGAATAAAAAATGCATGCCCCCTGACAGTGACAGTTCAGAGTAAAGGGGATGCTCTCACATGAAACAGCTGAGGGGAGAGCTGGTGCTGCATTTGGTAGGTTGATGGGGAAGATCTGTACTGAGGGAAGGTCTATGCTTGTAGGCTGGGAGGGGGTCTGTATTGAGAGGATGGCCTGGGAGTGAAAATTTAGGGCTGTTGGGGGAGATATGTACCGTGGGGGTTAAAGACTGGGGGGTAATTGTACTAGGAGGGAAGCATAATTTTTGGTCGCATTTTGTAGTGTGTATCATGCACTCCTGAAACCCTGCACTTAAAAGGTACACACTCATGAGCCATGCACTCTGTGGTGCACTGTCCTGAGCCCTGTACTCTGCACATTATATACTCCTGACCCCTGCACTATAGAGAGTATGTTGTACATTTCATTTTCCGGACCATTGCACTCTATGGTGGGCTTTATATGACACACTTCTGACCCCTGTACGCCAAGTACATTATATACACCTGAAAGTTATTTTAAAGGAAAACTGTGTGCAGAAAAGCAAATGTAATAGTAGAGTTTTAACAAGCCCTAATTGATCTCTTTAGCAGAGACATGGTAGGGCAATTCATCCCAGCAAAAGCACTAGATTTGTTTAAGCCCTTCTTTCAACAATGTGGCTCCCTTTCATCCCTCCCAGCAGATTTAGCAGCTCAACTCATCCTGCTACCCCCTCCATGCAGTGACTCCGCAGCTCAGTCTAATGTAAACAAAGAGAAGGAGCCCTGGGACAGGGGTGCAGTGGGAGCTAGAGAAATTTTGTTGCAAGTTTGTACATAGCCTTGCAACATGTTCACTTTTAAGCCTCGTACACACGATCAGACTGTTGGTCAACAGAGCGTCAGACTTTTGTCCAAAAGGCGTGTGCCAGGAACTTGTCTTGCATACAGCACACAATTGTTGGCCAACAAACACAAATGTAGGGATGTACTACGTGGAATTTCAGCTCTTGAACGCCACCCTTTGGGCACCTTCTGCTAATATCGTGTTTAGTGAGCATTGATGCCGATGGACTTGTATGCACACGATCCGAAAATCTGACAACAGACCGTTGTCTGACGAAAATTTACTAGCCTGCCATCTATCACACAATTCCCTGCCAAAAATTCGATTGTGTGTACGAGGCTTAAGTCTCTAAAGACAAGCAGTATTCAATGGTAGAGTGGATGTAAACATCTAAAAGGAAAAATGAACAGAACATATCCCTCTATAGTGTGTACTAGCCTCAATCTAAAGTCCCAAGTGTGATGTCTGTATCTTCTCCCCTCCCTCAGCTATTTGCATTTATCACCTGACAGGTTATCTTGTTACCACAGAATCTCTGTAAGTGGCCCATCTGCCCTCCAGCACACAAAAGATGATTGACAGCCGCAGCTGTGATTGTTTTGCTATGTGACTGTAGGGGGGGTGTGTCCTTCCCCTCCATTCAGGTGTAAGATTACACTTCCTATACTGTGCAGTGTGAGACAGGCTAGCCTTTCCCCCTGCCTGCTAGAGCTGATGAAATAGCCTTTCATCTGTGTGTTTTAGAACGCTGTAGAGAAGAGAAGGCTGCAGATAAATAGGTACAACTTATTTAGGGCTAATAGAGATACAACTTTTTCATGAAAGGGAGTTTAATAAGACACATGGCCACTCATTTAAATAGAAGAAAATAGGTTTAACCTTAAACTGCGTAGAGGGTTGTTTACTGTAAGAGCGGTAAGGGTGTGGAATTCCCTTCCACAGGCGGTGGTTTCAGCGGGGAGCATCGATAGTTTAGAAAAAAATATTAGATAAGCACCTGAACGACCACAACATACAGGGATATACAATGTAATACTGCCATATGATCACACACATAGGTTGGATTTGATGTATTTGTGTCTTTTTTCAACCTCACTATGTAACCATATCTCCATTTTATTTTTCTTTTTTTTTTCTTATAGGATAACTATAAAGCTAAACTGTAGACCGGTATAGACACAAATTAACCTTCTTATGAAAGACGGCTACAGGGCACATTGCCAGGAGGGCGTCTATGGATGTCTTCCCGTGATCGCACTTCTCGCGCACCCCTGCAGGGCGCATCAGCAGGGATCTGTGTTCTTAGACCCCTTACCCACTGTGTCGCCACCGGCGTCAGCGGTAAAGCGGCGCTTTTTTAGCGGTGCCCATTAGTGTCACATATCAGCACAGCCTCATCATTATCCATCAGTGCAGCCTATCAGTGCACATCAGTAAAGGAGAAAAAATACTTATTTACACAATTTTATAATAGAAACTAAGAGCAAAAAAATAAAAAGCCCAGTGGTGAATAAATACCATCAAAAGAAAACCCTGTCTCAAAAAAATATAAAAATGTAACTTGGGTACAGTGTTGCATGACCGTGCAATTGTCATACTCTGCAACAGCACTGAAAGCTGAAAATTGGCCTGGGCAGGAAGGGGGTGAAAGTGCCCAGTAGGCAAGTGGTCATTACAACCCTGTAATCATTATTACATTATTAAATGTATTTTCTAATACGAGCAGCATAGGTCTCTTTCAGTGTCTGTAGAGTTGGAGTGTGATAGAAAGAAGCAGTACAGTTACCGGCTGGGACAACCTGGGCTCAGAGTAAAGAGTTTGAGTGATGCCAACCATCAGACTGAGGACATCTAGCAGAAGAAAACAAGTACCGTGAAGGATATCTTTGGATTGAAGCTGAATACTGCAGCAAAACCAGTTTTTTTTCCATTTTACCTTTTAATGAGCTATTTATTTTATCTTGTTATTTTCGAATCTGAGCTCTACTTTAACATACAAATTATTTCTCACAAAAATTCTATACAATTATTGGTACTGTAATTTCCTTGGACTTTCTCAGTCCCACCAAAACTAAACTAATCATCTACGCCTCCTTCTTCTATTAAATGTCTAGCTATATTGCTATTGATTTTGTTACTTTATAATATTATTTAAATTCTTTCTTATTTGTTCCTTCAATACACACCTGGTTCTGCCAACATACTAGCTACCTCATTTATATTTTAATAAATAGACCACATTCTTAGGAGAAGAATAAAAGAATCAATCATATTCTTTTGTAGCTACTGTAGAATAAAATATGTTCGGTTTTCTGACTAAGCCGCAGCACTTTTATATTGCAAAGCTACAACAAAGCATCCTTTTTATGTTCATCTTTGTTAACATTTATTTTAGTGTCCCTCTGACCTTGCTATAGACATTTTTTTTGTAATTTATATTGGTTTATTGCAATTCTTACAGGTCAGAGAGCACACGTTTTTCATCCCTGCCTTCTGATTTGTCATAACATAAAATATAATAGGTCTTCCTAAATTAAAACTTCTGTATGATAATATTTAAACCTGAACTCCAGGCACAAAAACTTTCATTAAAATATATTCAATAGCCACATAGGATTTAAATCCACTTTGTGTGCACCAAATGCCTTTGCAAACCTAAAAATTACCTTAAAAGTAGCAATGACATCATCACTGTAATATATGTAGCGCCCTGGGGTTAGTCAGGGAGCTCCTCACCAAATTCCTTGTCAGGAGTAGCTACTGTAGTTAATTACTAGGGATCCATTGACTTCTCCCCAAGTTTGGCCTGGTTTTACTTTCCTCTTCTACCACCAGGTGGTTGGGCACTTGGAGGTATTAGATTGAGAAGGACAACTCAAGGTCAGGTTATGGGCATATGGATTATCTCAGCCAATGGGCAGGGATTTTGTTAAATCCCTTGGCCTGCTGTGAGAGCCTATATATTTCGGGTGAGGTCAGGTGATTCAGGTTCTTGTGTGCCACCCAGGCAGCCGCCTGGGTGGACGTGTGTCGTACACCCCAGGCTGCTAGGCTGGAGATTGGGCCTATGCCAGGGGCATCTGGCTGCCAGGCTGTCTGAGGGCCTATCCAGAAGTAAGAGGGCAGTGCAGAGTTGGGACTGCGGCTTGCAGTCCAACCAAAAGTGATGGTTCTGCCGGCTGAAGAACTTGTCAGTGGTCGGAGGTAGAAGGGAAACTTTCACCATGTAGGGACCAATCGCCTTTACCAGGGACCACAGTGAGTAACCCAAGTGACGGTGCTAACCACAGCACAGTGAGGAGGAAAGGGCTGACAGCCCCCTACCTGAGCCTGACCATTAGCGGGATTTGAACGTGCAAACACCTACTGGGTACATGTGAGTTGTATAGCTGTAGGCAACCCCCTAAAGATCTTCTTTGTTTGATGGTTGAATAGAGCGCTGCGCAATGGTTTTTTGTTTGTGTCTTTTTCTCTCTTATGTCATACCAGAGCAAGACATCAGGAGGAACCAAAAGGAAAAAAGCCCCACATTCCCAGCATAAAGGGAAGTTTCTCTTTCTCTTTTTTTCAGTTCTTGCATTTCTAATTGTGTCCCGGATATCATTAGTTGATGTGAAGAGTTATTTCATTAATTATCTAACTCATTTAATGGACTGTTATCACCTATGGAATTAATATAATATTTAATTGGCGGCCGTTTACCTATTAATTTATCAATTAATTGGCTAATCCATCAGGTCAAGCCTGTATTGACTTTTGGAATTTACATATCCCCATATGCATCATTGGCATAAACTGGATATTTCCTTTTTTTGATACATTATAACACATACTTGTTTTTACTCACATTTTGAAGCACTTTATTTATTTAAAACACATTGTATCTACTTTTAACACATTGTGTATTTATTTATCTATTAAATTGGTTACAACCTCATTGTAACTTGAAGTTTATATATATATATATATTTTTGTGCACTTGGGATTGTCACGCAAGCACTTATATATTTTACTATACCACAACATTTGTCTTTTAACCTCACCTGCTGATCTAAATAGACTAAGGTTGATATTGCGCACTATTTATACTCTAGTATTTAAGTGGAAATATTGTGCCTTATCTTTGGTGTCAGTGGAAGTATTGTGCCTTATCTTTGGTGTCATTGGGCCCCCTAGTTGGTGTCATTGAGAGGAATTGTGCCCCGCCATTGGTGTCAGTGGGGAGCAATTATGCCCTATTGTTGGCATCAGTAGATAGAATAGTGCCCCAAGGGCAAAATAAAAGCAAGCAAAGGGCCACAGTTTGGAGACCACTGATTTAAACCTTATTTGTTTATCCCGGTATTCAGCATAAATCAGGCTCTGTATGACACAGAGCTGATGCTGGGTTTTCTAAGAAAATATACATAAATATAAATATATTGGAACCTACCCATCTACAGTATCCTGTTTTAGCCATTTTTTGGCAGATCAGATGATGATCTCATGTCTGTGGGTGGTTTATCCAAACAGTGGCAGTTTGGCGGAGTACATACACAGATATGAGCTTATCATCTAATTGCCTAGGAATTGGGCAGATAATAAAAGCTGACTTGATTGTTACTAATCATCCGCTGATGAGCTAGCATCATTCGAAGGCAAACTGTGGAAAGGAAAAATGCAATAAACCAATACTTACCTTGTACTTACAGTGCCTTGAAAAAGTATTCATATTCTTCAAATTTTCCACATTTTGCAAAAACATAAATGTATTTTATTGGGATTTTATGTGATAGACCAACACAAAGTGGCACATAATTGCGAAGTGAAAGGAAAATGATAAATGGTTTTCAATTTTTTTTACTAATAAATATCTGAAAAGTCTGTCTTGCGTATGTATTCAGCCCCCTTTACTCTGATACCCCTAACTAAAATCTAGTGGAACTAATTGACTTCAGAAGTCACCTAATTAGTAAATAGAGTCCACCTGTGTGTAATTTAATCTCAGTATAAATACAGCCATTTTGTGAAGCCCTCAGAGATTTGTTAGAGAACCTTAGTGAACAAACAGCATCACGAAGGCCAAGGAACACATCAGACAGGTCAGGGATAAGGTTGTGGAGAAGTTTAAAGCAGGGTTAGGTTATAAAAAAATATCTCAAGCTTTGAACATCTCACGGAGCACTGTTCAATCCATCATCTGAAAATGGAAAGAGGTATGGCACAACTGCAAACTTACCAAACATGACCGTATACCTAAATTGACAGGCCAAGCAAGGAAAGGATTAATCAGAGAAGCAGCCAAGAGGCCCATGGTAACTCTGGAGGAGCTGCAAAGATCCACAGCTCAGGTGGGACGACCTGTCCACAGGACAACTATTAGTCGTTCACTCCACAAATCTGGCCTTTATGGAAGAGTGGCAAGAAGAAAGCCATTGTTAAAAGAAAGCCATAAGAAGTCCCTTTTGCAGTTTGCGAGAATCCATGTGGGGGACACAGCAAACATGTGGAAGAAGATGCTCTGGTCAGATGAGACCAAAATTTTACTTTTTGGCCTAAAAGCAAAACGCTATGTGTGGCGGAAAACTAACACTGCACATCATCCTGAACACACCATCCTCACCATGAAACATGATGAACACAGCATCATGTGTTGTGGGGATGCTTTTCTTCAGCAGGGACAGTGAAGCTGGTCAGAGTTGATGGGAAGATGGATGAAGTCAAATACAGGGCAATCTTAGAAGAAAATCTGTTAGAGTCTGCAAAAGACTTGAGATTGGGGTGGAGGTTCACCTTCCAGCAGGACAACGACCCTAAACATACATCCAGAGCTATAATGGAATGGTTTAGATCAAAGCATATTCATGTGTTAGAATGGCAAAGTTCAGACCTGAATCCAATTGAGAATCTGTGGCAAGACTTGAAAATTGCTGTTCACAGACGCTCTCCATCCAATCTGACAGAGCTTAAGCTATTTTGCAAAGAAGCATGGGCAAAAAATTTTACTCTCTGGATGTGCAAAGAATGTAGACATACCCAAAAAGGCTGTAATTGCAGCAAAAGGTGGTTCTACAAATTGTTGACAGATATTGAATACAAATGCACGCCACGTTTTTCAGATATTTGTAAACAATTTTAAAAATAATTTATCAGTTTCTGTCCCCTTCACAATTATGTGCCACTTTGTGTTGATCTATCACATAAAATACCAATAAAATACATTTACGTTTTTGGTTGTAACATGACAAAATGTGGAAAATATAAAGGGGTATGAATACTTTTTCAAGGCACTGTAAGTTGCTTGCAACCTCAGGATTGTTCTTCTCAAGCAACCAAGGATCCCTAAAAGGTGAGATTGCTTCCCCTATACATACAACTTGTGGCTCCACACTTCCGCCTCATTACTGGCCTATTACTGTGATGAGTAGCACCACAAAAAGTGACCACAGACTCTGATTGCTATTTACAGAGAATAGTGCCCCACTGTTTAGGAAACTGGGGTGCTCAGAGTAGTAAAAAACCTTGGTATGCTGGCATTACCAGGTATCGTCTTTTCTTTCTCCACATGCAAAAATTTAAGCAGACTATAGACTTTAGAGGAAGGTCAGATGTTCATATACATTTTAAAAACAAACCTATGGCTATTTTATCTTAAAGTGGTTGTAAAGGCTCAAGGTTTTTTACTATCATGCATTCTATGCATGAAGGTAAAAAACCTTCTGTGTGCAGCAGTGCCCCCAGCCGCCCCATGATTACTTACCTGATCCCCATCTCGATCCAGCGATGTGCACGAGAGCCTCGGCTCCCTGGTCTCTCCCTCCTCATTGGCTGAGATAGCCATTGGCTCCCGATACTGTCAATCACAGCCAATGAGGAGAGAGTGGGGGCGGGGTCGAGTTACGCTCAGTGTAAATGGACACACGGAGCAGTGGCTCGGGAGCTAGCCTGCTCGGGTGCCCTCATAGCAAGCTGCTTGCTATGGGAGCACTAGGCAGGGAGGGGCTTGGAGCGCTTACACAGAGAAGGTAAGTATAACATGTTTGTTATTTTAAAAAGAGACAAACCTTTAATATCACTTTAAGTTAGTCATACACTAGTAGAATTTTGTTCAAAAATGTTTGTTTTCAAAACATTCATTCGATTTTCTAATAGAATGAACAGGATTAAATTGACAAATTGATGGAGCAGGATAAAAAAATTCCTCAAACAAAATTCTAGCAGTGAATGTGGTTGTCGTTTAGGAAAATCCATTCATTGCAAAATCGATTGTTAAAAGTGAACAAAATTTTACAGAACTTTCAAACGACATTTGTCAAGTCTCTGATAGCATTATTAAATGTACTGAGATTATTATACGAATATTAATACAAAAAAATCTAACAGAGTATGGACAGCTTTTGTTGACATAACATTGAACGGGAACGAGTTTGGCAGCAGTACTGCTTGCAGAACACGACGGGAGTAATTTTGTCAAAGTGCAACGTAAAGCGGTGTAAACACCTTGAGTGTACAGGGCTGCCAGGTCACCATTAAACTATGTGACAGGTGCGGCAGTGGGTGGTAGGAGGGCTTTAAAAAAACGCCCCTCAACCGTTCTTTCAACACAGGTGCACGTTAGAAAATAAAATGGTTTACTTTTCTCTTTAGACAAAAGTATTTCTTATTTAGACCTTTGTTAAAGGATATGTAAACGTTTTTTTTTTTTTTTTTTTTTTTAACAAACATGTTATACTTACCTCCTCTGTGCATTTGGTTTTGCAGAGTGGCCCCGATCCTCCTCTTCTGGGGTCCCTCAGCGGCGCTCCTGGCTCCTCCTAATCACGAGTGCCCCGTCGGAGAAGCGATCTCCCTCGTGGGAACCTGTGCGGGTGCGCTCCCGTGTCCTTCTGCTGCGTCCATTGACACAGACAGCAGGACTCGGCTCTGCCCCCTGACTCCCATGTCATTGGATTTAATTGACAGCAGCGGAAGCCAATGTCTGTGCTGCTATCAATCTATCCAATCAGGTCTGAGACGCCGGCTAGAGCAGGTGTGTTCGTCCCAGGTGCAGGAACGATTGGGTAAGTAAAAGGTGGGCTCTGGGGGGCTGGTGAGCTACAAGAGGTTTTTCAAACTGCAAGGGTTTACAACCCGTTTAACTGTTTTATTGCAGCATAAATATTTAAACATTTTTAATTTTAACAAAGGCGAGAATATGCTTGTAAATAATGTTGACATTTTTTGTATTAAAAACATTATTTTTGTGTCAGCATAAACAGGACAAATTAAAGAATTAGCACTTTATAGTAACAAATGTTTTCAAATGATTAATGGTCAAAAAAAATGACAAAGCATTTCTCCTATTCCTTTTTTTTTTACTTGTTTTGCCTTTAAATATACAGAAATTGTATACAAATTTGAAGACAAGTCAAGAAAAATAAAAAATAAAAGAAGTAAAAAATACATTGCTGAATTAATAGAGGCCATCGCTGAAAAGTGAAAATAGCTATGGGGCTTAACAGGGTAACTTCATATACTGCATGTTTTAATATGGATTTAACATATACATTAAAAATGATACATAAGCCTTTTTGTAATTTTGTTCTAATAAAAATGTCCTTTCCATTTCAATTTGCAACCAGTTCTAAACTGGCAAAAAAATGGAATTATACGATTGGCTTTTCCAAAAGTTTTGCAGTCTTAGTACAACATAATTGATGTGGGGGTGGCATTTCCGGATACTGGGGGTGTACTCTTGAGTGCCACAGAGCTGGCTCTCCCTCCTCCCTGCAAGGCTAGACTGACATGCCTAAACAGAAGCAAGCGTGGGATCACCATTGGGACAGCTCAGAACTGGCCATCCACTGATATTTTGCTTCTCAGCCCTCAGACTCCCCAACCAAGATGGTGCCTGCCTGCTCCATCTCCACTCTAGACTCTAAATCAGAAGGTATGCCTTCTCCATACCCCTACGAGCCAGATGACAGCTCCTTCTGGGACTTCCCTGCAATTTCAGCTGAGCATTTAGAGCAGAATCCCACACTGGCCAACTAACACCTGCCCTGCAGTCAGGAGACAGTTGGCCACTGTCCTCACAGAACAAAGGGAGCTGCTGCGCTTCATCCTAACTAAGGCCCCTTTCACACTTGTGCGACTTCAAAGATTTTATTGCGACTTTGCCGCGATTCGCGACCACGATTTTTGCCGCGATTTCAAGGAAGGCCTGTGTAAGTGGCATCAAAATCAGACCAAAGTAGTGCAGGGACTACTTGAAGTCGGAATGACTTGAAGTCGTACTAATATGAATGGCTGTCATTGGAAATCATGGGGAACGACTTGTCATGCTACTTTGCAGTCCCAAATCGTGGGACAAGTCGTATAAGTGAGAAAGGGGCCTAAGGCTGATTTTGATTCCTTTGCCTGCACCTAGAGAAATCTTTCAGGAATGATATATCCTCCCTGCAACAATCTACCACAGTTTTTTCTACTAGGCTGATGGCTGTCGAGGAAATCAATGCGGCAACAAAATCCAGAATGCAGACACTAAAATCTTAACATTACTGTGCTTCCTAAACTATCTTATCTCTAACTTCAGGTAGAGGTTCTGAAGTATAGTAGCCGCCGCAATAATGTTTGTATACAGGGTCTACCTGAAGCGACAGCTCCAGCCAACTTGGAAGGACACTGTCCAAAAAATCTTCTGGCGGTTCCTTACTGAAGCTTCCCCAAATGCCAATCTTATTGACAGGGTACATAGGGCGCATGGGCCCCCCTTGATGGACCTAGATTGCCCCAGAGACACACTGTACTCTGTCTCTAACACTATTACTACATGAAGGAGAATAATATCTAAGCGGCTAGGCAAAAAGGTGCCACAATACAAATCCTAGCTGACCTCTCTAGGAACACCTTGCGCAGTAGCGCCATCTTAAAGCCCCTCATTGACCAGCATCGACAAGTGAATGCGTCTTACAGATTTGGCTATCTCCTGCACCTAATTATCCGGAAAGATGACAACTCATACCTTCTTTGTACTCCAGCTGACACCCCATCGCTTCTGCAAAACCTAGGCAATTATTCCATCCAGATAGGCCACTGGTTGGAGGCCTTTCAAGACATGCTGCCACTGCAACCTCAAAAAGACAGGACACATGGCTCAAGGCTGGCCTACTCCAGTCTCAAAAGCCATGACAGCAACACCTCTGACTGGAACTAACTCTAAGCTTGTAACAGGACTGATTTCAACATTACTATTCAGTTTAGACAAGTGACTGAGTTTCTCATGTTCTGCATTTTTAACTACGGTAATACCTTATGCTAGTCAATGAAGGCAAATTCTTGTTAGAATCTGGAATAAGTGTTGTGCATTATCATATAGCCCCTGGATGTGCTTGTGTTGGCGGACACAACCATGAACCATACCTACCATGCTTCCTCTGGCAGCTCATTCGTTTCACAATCTCCAACAGTCCAATTTTTGTCTATGCAAAAGTGACATTAAATCAAGACTAAACAACAAAAGATTCCTCTTAATCCAGTGCTGGGGGGTAATGGCTTCAAACCACTTGAGGCATACCTCAGAAAAGTCATAAACATGTCTATGCCACGGTTTGTGATGAAAAGATTTATTGTAAAATCAAATCAAAGAATTCACAGAATAGAAAGGGTTAAAATATGGCTGACAATGTTAAACATTATGCTTGAATATGAACCTCTCTCACCCAAACCTCGGCAGGCTGTCTCGGGCATATCAAGGCTGGTGCTGGGGGTGACCAAAATGTGCCTAGGTGCCAGATGTCGCATGGGCATCCATCCCACGGAAGGTATGACAGAACTACTTGATGTCCGGGCCAATTCTGATATTTCTCACATACATGTAAAAATTAGCATTTTTTGCTAGAAAATTATATAGACGCCATAAACTATATATATTTTTTGAAAACAGAGACCCTGAAGAATAAAATTGTGTTTTTACAATGTTTTATGTTGCACAATATTTGCGCAGCTATTTTTAAAACACAAATTTCCAGAAAAAAATATACTTTAATGAATTCTCAGTGCAGAGGTGGCGGGGGACAGATTCAGCATCCAACCGATGCAGCATCCACCTAGGCATGTATGATTATGAGTATTTTTTCCCCCCATACTTCTCTTTTAATTGTTCCTTTAGAAGTTTGTATTTGTTAGGGGCGGATTACCTTCCACCGTTCTATATCTCCGTTCTGTACTGCATTTACTAGATCACCCTTCCTGTCATGCATACTTGGGAAGGTATGGGCCCTTTTTGCCCTCCATACACCTTAAGAACCTGTTAATACATGTTTAACTGATGCTATAGGTGTCAAGCACATTTTTATTTGGTGCACTGTAAACCTATCATTTTTGTTTTCTAAAAGACTTGTATTCTGATAGTGGGAGGTTTCCCAACTGTGAGAATACAATGATTACTGCCGGCAGATATAGCCACCAGCAGTGATAAAAGACTGCATCCTTATAGTCGTGACAGTTTCCCGGACTACCATAGTGGTTATCAGGACAAATAAGGACAATGCCTTTTTATCAACGGTCAACTGCACTTGAAAACTGTAACTTTAGCCACAGTTTATGCCTCAGATCAAAACCAAATCTCTTTCCTTGAATTTGCCTTAGAGGCACTAGTGGGCTTTGCAGAAGGGGTCACCATATTGGGTGGAGCCTTTAATTTAGTCTTTAAGTTGTCTGTTGACACTTCCAGTTCCACCTCCCATTTCTTTGCACAGACACATTTGTAAGGCCCTACAGTTACATAATTTTTTAGATGTCTGGCAGGTACAACATTCCACAACCAAAGAGTTTACATTTTATTCACCTGTGCACATCTGCTTCTGGTCAGATATTGCCACCTCCCCATGATTTTGCACATGGATATTGGGAATATTACCATTTCTGATCATGTGCCAGTCACTCTTACGCTACTCTTAGGCCTGGAACCACTCCGTCTTCCAATTAGATGCTTAATGAGTTCCTACTACAAGTCTCTTTAGTTAAAGCAAATCTGGAACGCAAATTATTCTTGCACTTTGAAATCAACCAGTACCCAGAAACCTCCCCACATGGGAGGCTCACAAGGCCTATATATGAGGAGTGATGATTAAACATAGCTCATGCCTAAAGAAACAAAGAAGCTGTCAAATCACTAATCTACTTACACAAATACACAGTCTGGAAACATTACATTTATGTAATCAAACCCTAGACGTTCTAGCTGATCTGGCACGCTGTAGACTCCAATTAAGATCCCTATGCAAGGAGAACGCAAAGGCAAAGTTGACCAGATGTAAGAGATCCTTTTAGGAGTATGGAAACCACTGTAGCAAACTAGCTAGGGCTCTACGTCAATGCCTAAAGGCACTAAAGCTACAATGCCATTGGACACAGATATGGCATTCAGAGACTACTACATCAGTCTTTATAACCTACACCCAAAGAGATCTGGTACCCCCACTGAGGCACATCTCCACAAAATTAAAAACGCACCTTAGAGACTCTGGTCTTGCATCCCTATGGGCACAGGATGACTTTTGGAAAAACCTGCCTGACTACCCACTTTCTGGCAGCATTTAATTCTCTTGGCCAGGGGTCGATATGCCCATATGCCTAGTCTAACCCTACACATACGTTTTTACTTTCCACAACACAATTGATTATGCAACAACAGCAGGAAGACCCACCTGTTTAGCACGTAAGAAGTGGGAGGTGGATGCAAGTAGTAAAGCTGGCCAAAGACAGCTCAAATCATGTATGGGCAGACTGATTGTATCCAAGTTGATCGATCGATCAACTTGGGTATAACAAGCCTGTAGGATTTTTCATGCAAGAACTGCCAGTCTATAGCAGCTAGCAAAAATCACCACGTGTTCTCCCAGCTGGGATGCCGCCCCCACGAGAGAACACTCCGTGGGAGAGATAGCTCAGTGGGAGAGATTCTGACTGTATTGATGGGGGAATCGTGGCAGGAAAGAAAGTTTGCTGAGAATCCTTACAATGTATGAAACTGACCAGGGGCATAGTTTTTTTATATTCTTAGCAGAAGACATTATTTAAGATAACCTACACCACACCATCAGTCTTAACAGCGAAAATATTAGAAACCCAGAAGAAGAGCAGCAGCAAGAAGTGTGGAGTACCTGTGGGGGAAGTTGGGTTTTACTTCGTGAAAGAATACTAATGTTTTATGTTTTTATGATTGGAAGAAAAAAAAAAATGAAATAAAAGGTAAACTTACTCAAAAGGCTCGCTGGGATCACCGTTTTGCATCAAGGGAGGGATAGGGATTCGCTTGTAAAACATCTCCCAGTCAAAGGCCCCCCGCATGGCATCTCCAGCTTGTGTCTCATATCCAAAGTGGTCATGGTCGATGACATCAATCATGGGACACACAATCGTCTTGCGATTCTGAGCTATACGGTCTGCCAAAGAAAAGACAAATAATTTTTGAACAAGTCCAAATCTACTAGGAAGCTAATGTGGACGAGCAGTCATTTCTTTAGCAAGCATGAGGAAACTATAATTACAGTGAGTGCTGAAAACAATGCAATGAGCTGTTTGTACATAATCTCCCTTGTAGCAGGGAATTTAGGTCAGACATTCAGCCAAAAGAAGCAAGGAAGTGACAAATGCCAGCTCTCTGCTGCTCATCCTCACAGAAACTATACTTCAGAGATAGACAAAGAAAACTCTAAAAGGCAAAGAATAAGAAAATCTGTGTAAGTCATGCCAGTGTTAAAGGGAAATCACAAAAGCATTTTCAATGAGAACATACTTTATCATTATTTTGATCACATGTGAGTGTGGGCATTTATAAAAACCCAGCTATTCCAAGTATATATGCAGTACATAAACATACTTAAAGTGTTACTAAACCCAGGGCCATGCATTTATTATATCTGGTCTCCCACGGTATACAGAACATGGAAATGCAATTATTTTAGTAAATCTCAACTGTCAAAGATCTTTTCTCATTATATAGCAGTCATGCGACTTCTATCAGTGTCTGGTTAAAGCGTGTAGGAGGAGTTTTCATTTTCCTCGACTGTCCTATGAGGCTGCATGACCCCTGATCCTGTGTCTTGACAATGCCGATCACATGCACCCTCCCATGAAAAAAAAAACTCTCTGGCAATACACATCAAACTGAGCATGTGCAGAGTACCCCCAAGGCTCTGTTTTATCAGGAGATAGATTAGAGCAGAGAAGATAGGATCAAATAGCCTTTTTACACAATGTGAACGATTAACCCCTTAGGTCCCACGGTGAGTATAGCATGCATGCTTTACTGCATATACCAGGCATGTCCAAAGTCCGGCCCGTGTTACGGTTTCATACGGCCCCACTAGTAATTTGGATATATACATCTTTTGTGGTCCCCAACGAATCCCCGAGCGAGGCTCTGGGATTCGTTTGGGGGCCACAAAAGATATATATGGTATTTATTGTTCCTAGGAGGGAGCGGTTTACAGATTACATAAGGAGAATCTCCTGTTTACTCGGCAGCCTCTGTACTGTAATAGGAAGTCCCGTCTCCTGGGCTTGCATTGAACAACTGTTCTGTCTCTCATAGGAGGTGGGACTTTGTATTAAAGAGGCCGCCGAGTAAACAGAAGATTCTCCTGTATGTAATCTGTTGGCGCTCGTCCCGCCACCCTCCGAGGCTGTAGATGGGCATGGATCAGGCTGCAACGATGGCAATGGTGAGGCTGCATTTCTGGCAATGGTGAGGCTGCTTTCATGCAATGGTGAGGCTGCTTTCATGGCAATGGTGAGGCTGCTTTCATGGCAATGGTGAGGCTGCTTTCATGGCAATGGTGAGGCTGCTTTCATGGCAATGGTGAGGCTGCTTTCATGGCAATGGTGAGGCTGCTTTCATGGCAATGGTGAGGCTGCTTTCATGGCAATGGTGAGGCTGCTTTCATGGCAATGGTGAGGCTGCTTTCATGGCAATCATGGCAATGGTGAGGCTGCTTTCATGGCAATGGTGAGGCTGCTTTCATGGCAATGGTGAGGCTGCTTTCATGGCAATGGTGAGGCTGCTTTCATGGCAATGGTGAGGCTGCTTTCATGGCAATGGTGAGGCTGCTTTCATGGCAATGGTGAGGCTGCTTTCATGGCAATCATGGCAATGGTGAGGCTGCTTTCATGGCAATGGTGAGGCTGCTTTCATGGCAATGGTGAGGCTGCTTTCATGGCAATGGTGAGGCTGCTTTCATGGCAATGGTGAGGCTGCTTTCATGGCAATGGTGAGGCTGCATTCAGAGGCTGCATTCATGGTAATGGTAAGGCTGCATTCATTGCAATGGCGAGGCTGTAGATGGGCACTGATTAGGCTGCATTGATGGGCACTGACCCTTATTTCTTTTCACAGTTCTTTACATTTTTTTCCTGAAACTTCCCTCTTAACCACCTGCCGACCGCGCTATAGTCGAAAGACGTCTACATCGCGGTCGGGTTTCCCTGAGTGGATGTCCTACGGACGTCCTCCCAGAAACTTGCTCCCGCGCGCCCCCTGGGATCACGGTAAACAGCCGCTGATAGCGGCCGTTTACCACGTGATCGCTCCGTCAAATGACGGAGCGATCACATGTACACAAACCGGCGTCACGTCATGACGCCGGTTCCTCCCTCCCCTCTCTCTACCGATCGGTACAGAGAGGAGAGAAGCGGAGAGGGGGAGAGACGAGACCAGCGCTGTGGGCTGGATGTGTAGTGCCCACAGCGCTGGTCAATACACTGCCACCGCTGTGCAATGCTCTGCAACCAACCACTGTGCAATGCTCTGCAACCAACCAATGTGCAATGCTCTGCAACCAACCAATGTGCAATGCTCTGCCACCGCTGTGCAATGCTCTGCCACCAGTGTGCAATGCTCTGCCACCAGTGTGCAATGCTCTGCCACCAACCACTGTGCAATGCTCTGCCACCAACCACTGTGCAATGCTCTGCCACCAACCACTGTGCAATGCTCTGCCACCAACCACTGTGCAATGCTCTGCAACCAACCACTGTGCAATGCTCTGCAACCAACCACTGTGCAATGCTCTGCAACCAACCACTGTGCAATGCTCTGCAACCAACCACTGTGCAATGCTCTGCCACCAACCACTGTGCAATGCTCTGCCACCAACCACTGTGCAATGCTCTGCCACCAACCACTGTGCAATGCTCTGCCACCAACCACTGTGCAATGCTCTGCAACCACTGTGCAACCACTGTAATACTCTGCCAATACTCTGCCAATACTCTGCCAATACTCTGCCAATACTCTGCCAATACTCTGCCAATACTCTGCCAATACTCTGCCAATACTCTGCCAATACTCTGCCAATACTCTGCCAATACTCGCCAATAATTTTTAATAGAAACAAAGAATTTTTTTTTTTTTTTTTTCTTACCGAATTTTCAGTATTTTTTGATTTATAGCGCAAAAAATAAAAAACCCAGCGGTGATTAAATACCACCAAAAGAAAGCTCTGTTTGTGTGAAAAAAAGGACACAAAATTCATTTGGGTTCAGTGTTGCATGACGGAGTAATTGTCATTCAAAGTGTGAGAGCACCGAAAGCTGAAAATTGGTCTGGTTAGGAAGGGGGTTTAACTGCCCAGTGGTCAAGTGGTTAAAGTGAAGGTGTGCGTTATATGTCTGTGTGTGTTATACGCCGATAAATACGGTATATCCAAATAACATGCCCAAGCTCATCCTTAGTCCTAAGTGGCGCTCAGGGATTCGTCTGGGCCACTTGTTGGAAAGTGTATTAGCTAATTTGCATTTAATTGCAATGTTTCAAAGAATGTCAGGCAAAATGGCCGGCCCTCATGCAAATCTGGCCCTCTTTGAAAAAAGTTTACACACCCCTGGCATATACAGGCTGATTTTACTGTTGTGGGTTTAGTCTGTTACTGTCGTGGGTAGTCTATATTCAAGCAGGGTATGTATCTGAGATTACTTGGTATCAGCCTTTTGTAGTCTTTGTACAACAAAGCTCAGACTGGGTGAGGGAGAAGAAACATGGGGAAACAATTAGATGTACAGTAGTGTGAGGTGCATGCTGAGAGGATGAGTATTGAGAATGAGACAGTAGAGTTAGAGAGATGAGTGCTGTCCACATTGCCAGAGTGCTCCTACAGGAAACTGTATGTTTGAGAGAAGTGATGCAAGGCACCTCTTTGATCCCTCTTCCCCACTAAGTTAACCAAAAGAATGCTGTAGCCCCTGTTATTACCTCAAAAGGCTATGGAGAGGGTTTCCAGCATCCCTATAGATGGACTTTAAATGTATTTTGAAATAGTACCTCAATCTATCTTTGCTGTAGCCTCCTATAACCCTGTACATAGGAATTTATATTGGAAGAGGAACCAGACAACCAGCCAACCAGGCTTTGCTGCATTGCAGAGTGCTGGAAAACGAACAAACTGAGTTTGCTGATCGGAGGAGAGCATAGAGATGGCCACATTAGTGAGCCGCTGCTCCTTTACTATCCATACACAGCCTTGACCAAGATGTGTTGCTTTTGGTACAATGGAGTAGAATTCAATATTTTCTTCCAATTCTATTTCCTGACTACTAATCTGATACTTTCTGCTGCTAATTTAATCAACTAATAGTTGCATTTATTTCTGCGTGGTACAGTGAGAGGAAAAAAGTATTTGATCCCCTGCTAATTTTTGTATGTTTGCCCACTGACAAAGAAATGATTAGTCTATAATTTTATTAGTAAGTTTATTTTAACAGTGAGAGACAGAATAGCAACAAAAATATCCAGAAAAAACGCATTTCAAAAAAGTTATAAATTGATTTGCATTTTAATGAGAGAAATAAATATTTGATCCCCTATCAGCAAGATTTCTGGCTCCCAGGTGTTTTCTATACAGGTAACATTCTGAGATTAGGAGCACTCTCTTAAAAGGGAGTGCTCCTAATCTCAGCTTGTTACCTGTATAAAAGATACCTGTCCACAGAAGCAATCAATCAGATTCCAATCTCTCCACCATGGCCAAGACCAAAGAGCTGTCCAATGATGTCAGGGACAAGATTGTAGACCTACACAAGGTTCAAATGGGCTAAAAGACCATCGCCAAGCAGCTTGGTGGCAACAGTTGGTGCAATTATTCGCAAATGGAAGAAACACAAAATAGCGATCAATCTCCCTCGGTCTGGAGCTCCATGCAAGATCTCACCTCATGGAGTTTCAATGATCAAGAGATCGGTGAGGAATCAGCCCAGAACTACACAGGAGAAACTTGTCAATGATCTCAAGGCAGCTGGGACCCAACATTACGCCGTGAAGGACTGAAATCCTGCAGCGCCCGCAAGGTCCCCCAGCTCAAGAAAGCATATGTACAGGCCCGTCTGAAGTTTGCTAATGAACATCTGAATGATTCAGAGAAGAACTGGGTAAAAGTGTTGTGGTCAGATGAGACCAAAATCAAGCTCTTTGGCATCAACTCAACTCACCGTGTTTGGGGGAGGAGGAACGCTGCTTATGACCCCAAGAACACCATCCCCACCGTCAAACATGGAGGTGGAAACATTATGCTTTGGGGGTGTTTTTCTGCTAAGGGAACAGGACAAATTCACTGCATCAAAGGTACAATGGACGGGGCCAAATCTTGGATAAGAACCTCCTTCCCTCAGCCAGGGCATTGAAAATGAGTCATGGATGGGTATTCCATCATGACTATGACCCAAAGCACATGGCCAAGGCAACAAAGAAGTGGCTCAAAAAGAAGCACATTAAGGTCCTGGAGTGGCCTAGCCAGTCCCCAGACATTAATTCCATAGAAAATGTGAAGGGAGCTGAAGGTTCGAGTTACCAAACGTCAGCCTTGAAACCTTAATGACTTGGAGAGAATCTGCAAAGAGGAGTGGAACAAAATCCCTCCTGAGATGTGTGCAAACCTGGTGGCCAACTACAAGAAACGTCTGACCTCTGATCGCCAGCAAGGATTTTGCCACCAAGTCATGTTTTGTGTGTGTTTTTGTGTGAGTTTTTCTGTATTTTTTTGTTATTCTGTCTCTGTTAATAAAAAAAACTACCATTAAAATTATAGACTGATCATTTCTTTATCAGTGGGCAAATGTGCAAAATCAGCAGGAGATCAAATACTTTTTTCCCTCACTGTATATGAGTTGATGCAGTAGATTAGGCTGCACTGGGAGTGTGACAGTACGTGGGTGTATCATGGATGGAGTGCATGATGTCCACACACACATGGGAAATGCCCTGGAGCATACATGACACCATACAACTGTATCAAATGGGCAGGGCTTAAACCATAAGGCCCCTTTTAGATGGGTAGACTCGGGCAGTGGATCCCCCTGGTCAGAGGGGAATCTGTCTGCTGAACCCTGCGAAGCAGGCGGATGAGAGGTCAGTGTCCACTTGGTATATGCAGAGCGGACACAGACACAACCCACCAGGGCCGTCTTTAATACGGACTGGACCCTGGGAAAACATTTTCTTGGGCCCCCTCTTGCATGCAATTTCGCTCTCCACATGCTTTGAGACATACAATTAATAGCAGCTATACCCAAAATCTGTTTAATTAAATCAGATCAGGGAGCGATTGCGGTTGGTTGCCAGAGGTTACAGTGTATCATTACCGCTGCTAGAGGTTACAGCGCACATTATGGCTCACTGTTTATTTTCTAGAGGTTACAGCACATGACTTCTGCTTGTTGATTGGTTGCTAGAGATCACTGTACATCAATACTGCTCCCTGATTGATTGCTAAAGGTTACTGGACATCTATACCACTCACTAATTGGTTGCACATTATTACTGCTCACTGATTGGTTTCTAGAGGTTACTGCATACCCTTACCGCTCAACGATTTCTTGCAAGAGGCTAGTGCACAGCATTACTGCTCACTGATTGGTTACTAAAGGTTACAGCACATCATCTCCTCACTGTCTGCACATCATGGACTGGGGAGGTGAGTGGACCCATCAATAGACAGAAAACTCCCAGGATTCCTGGGATCAGCAGCAATGCTGGGGGGTTGATGGGATCAGTAACAGTGGTGAGGGGATGGGATTAGTTAGGAGGCAGTACACTGCGGCAAATTCTGAATCACGTAGAGCAAAGATGGAAATCTTTGGCAAGTATATAGTGGGGGATTCTATCAATGTAATGGGAATTTACAATGACCACCATGGAACGGGGGATTTTATGCTACCCACCAATAGAAAAGAGGTATTTCTACACTGACACCAATGTAATTAGAGCATTTACACCAACCACCAGTGCAAGGGGGGGTATATAATGACCTCCATGTAAGGGGCAATTTGCACTGACAACCATTGTCAAGGAGATTTGTACTAGCCACCAATTTAAGGTGACACCTCTACACCGACTAAAACCAATGTTTGGGGGAATTGCACTGAACACCAATGTAAAGGGGTATTTACAGTGCCCACCAGTGTAAGGGCAATTCTGTACTTACCACCAATGTAAAGGAAAATGCACACTGATCACCAATGTTATGGGGGATTTTACGTCAACAGCCAATAAAGGGGGATTTCTACACGGGCCACCAATTTAAAAGGGGCTTCTACATGGACCACCAATGTAAGGGAGGATTCGAGACTGACCACAAATGCAAGTTTGGATTTTTTTTTTAATGATTACCAATATAAAAGATGTATAAGTCAATGTACAAGTGAATGTGAGAGATGACATCACTAAGGGAGCAAGGGTGGAGGTGGAATCCTTATAGGTGTAGCTACAAAAGGGAGGAAACTAAGCATAAAGTAATACTGGGAGTATGCTATAGGATATAGAGGGAGGAGGCGGAGGCGGACCTCCTATCACAATTTGGATTAGCGGCAAGAATGGAAAGTGTCATAATGGGGGATTTTAATTATCCAGACATAGACTGGGTGGAAGGAACGGCGCATTCATCTAAGGCTCGCAAGTTCCTAAAGGTCTTGCAGGACAATTTCATGGGTCAGATGGTAAATGCACAAACTAAAAACAAAGCGTTACTAGACCTACTGATTACCAACAATACAGACCTGATCACAGATGTAAAAATACAGGGCAATTTAGGAAACAGCGATCACAGGTCTATTTGTTTTAGTATAAATCACACAAATAGAAAACATAAGGGGAATACAAAGACACTGAATTTCAAAAGAGCCAACTTCCCTAAACTACGATCCTTGCTAGAAGAAAATAATTGGGATAAAATCTTAGGAACAAAGAATATAGAGGAAAAATGGGTATGCTTTAAGAGCATATTAAATAAGGGCATTAGCCAGTGCATCCCAATGGCAAATACATTTAAACAAGCTAATAAAAGTGCTGGGTGGCTTAACTCCAACGTACAAATGCAAATGCATAAAAGCATAATGCATAAAAGAAAAGGAGAAGGCCTTCAAAAAATACAAGGCTGAGGGATCATCATCATCATTCCAACTTTACAAAGAATTCAAAAGAAATGTAAGGGTGCAATCAGGGCGGCTAAGATATAAACACAAAAGGCACATAGCGGAGGAGAGAAAAAAAAATCTCAAGAAGAAAGAAAGAAAGTCAGATCATATTGGTCCCATAAAGAATGATGAAGGGACTCTGGTTACGAAGGATGGAGAGAAGGTATTAAATGTATTCTTCTCCTCAGTCTTCACGAGGGAATTGGGGGTCTTCAGTAACCAAAACTGCAATGTTTATCCTCATGACATGTCACAGGAAGCACCCTCATGGCTAACAGAGGATAGAATTAGAAATAGATTTAAAAACGTATCATTAATAAGTCACCAGGACAAGATGGCTTGCACCCGAGGGTCCTTAAGGAACTCAGTCAAGTAATTACCAAACCATTGTTCCTAATTTTTGCAAACAGTCTACTGACTGGAATGGTACCAGCTGTATGGAGAAAAGCCAATGTAGCACCAATATTTAAAAAAGGTCCAAGATACATCCCTGGGAATTACAGACCAGTTAGCCTAACATCAATTGTATGCAAGCTCTTGGAGGGGATCATAAGGGACTATATACAAGATTTTAGTAATGAGAACGGTATCATTAGCAGTAATCAGCATGGATCCATGAAGAATCATTCTTGCCAAACCAATCTATTAACCTTCTATGAGGAGGTGAGCTGCCATCTAGATAAAGGATGGCCGTAGATGTGGTGTATCTGGACTTTGCAAAAGCATAAAAACATTTGATACAGTTCCCCACAAACGCTTACTGTACAAAGTAAGGTCCGTTGGCATAGACCATAGGGTAAGTACATGGATTGAAAACTGGCTACAGGAACGAGTTCAGAGGGTAGTGATAAATGGGGAGTACTTTGGATGGTCCGTGGTAGAAAGAGGGGTCCCCCAGGGTTCTGTCCTGGGACCAATCCTATTTAAATTTATTTATAAACGACCTGGAGGATGGGATAAGCAGCTCAATCTCTGTATTTGCGGACGATACTAAGCTAAGCAGGGCAATAACTTCTCTGCAGGATGTGGAAACTTTGCAAGATCTGAACAAATTAATGAGGTGGGCAACTACACGGCAAATGAGGTTCAATGTATAAAAATTTAAAATACTGCATTTGGATAGCAAAAATCTACCCACTAGGAGGAGATCCTCTGGGGGAATCTAAGATGGAAAAGGACCTGGGGGTCCTAGTAGATGAAAGCAAAGCAAACAGAATATTGGCATGCAAAAAAAAAGGGGATTAACTCCAGAGATAAAACAATAATTCTCCCACTCTACAAGACGCTGGTCTGGCCGCACCTGGAGTATACTGTCCAGTTCTGGGCACCAGTCCTCAGGAAGGATGTGCTGGAACTGGAAAGAGTCCAGAGAAGGGTAACAAAACTAATAAAGGGACTGGAGGACCTTAGTTATGAGGAAAGGTTATGAGCACTGCACTTATTCTCTCTGGAGAAGAGATGCTTGAGAGGGGATATGATTTCAATGTACAAATACTGTACTGGTGACCCCACAATAGGGATAAAGCTTTTACGCAAAAGGGAATTTAAAAAGACATGTGGCCATTCACTAAAATTAGAAGACAAGGGGTTTAACCTTAAACTGCGTAGAAGGTTCTTTACTGTAAGAGCAGTTAGGATGTGGAATTAGTTTCCACAGGCAGGGAGCATTGTTAATTTAAAAAAACTATTAGATAGGCACCTGAATGACTACAACATACAGGGAGATATACAATGTAATACTGACATAAAATCACACACATAGGTTGGACTTGTGTCTTTTTTCATCCTTGCCTACTATGCAACTATGTAAAGAGGAGCTTCTACACTGGCCACCAATGAAATGGGGATTTACACTGACCACTAATGTAATAGGAGCATTCACAGTAACCACCAATGTAAAGAGGGATTTACACTGATCGCCAATGTAAGCGGGACCTTCACACTGGTCACTAGTGTGAATGAAAGGATTGTACACCAAGCCCCAATGTAATGAGAGGATTTACACTGACCACCAATGTAATTGAGACATTTAGCCTGCGTTCACATTTGTGTGTGTCAGGAATACATGCAAAATCGCTTTCCTGACACCACAGAAACATGCTGCCCTTTAGCAGATACACAGCAGTGCCATTAATTGTTAATGACACCCTCATGCATCAGCTGAGATGTGCGTATTCACATGCACCAAAATTCAGGGTGCTGTTTGCTTACCTTTGCAGAACAGGCTTATGTTAGGTTTAAAAGGTTTAATACATTCACACATATGAATGCCGCCTCTATTTACATATTAACTGCTTGCCGACCGCCTTCTGTCAATTGACGGCCAGGCGGCGCAGCTCTCGTTGCGGGAGGGCCACCAGGGGGCGCGCGTCTGCCGTTTCACCGGGGACTCCGTGCGCTTGTCCGGCGGCCTCGATGTCCGCCGGGCACCCGCGATTGCCCGGTAACACAGCAGGACCGTGGATCTGTGTATGTAAACACACAGATCCATGGTCCTGTCAGAGGAGAGGAGACCGATGGTGTGTTCTCAGTACAAAGAAACACTGATCGGTCTCCTCCCCTTGTGAATCCCCTCCCCCCTACAGTTAGAATCACTCCCAGGGAACATATTAACCCCTTGATCACCCCCTAGTGTTAACCCCTTCCCTGCCAGTCACATTTATACAGTAATCAATGCATTTTTATAGCACGGATCGCTGTATAAATGTGAATGGTCCCAAAAATGTGTCAAAAGTGTCCGATATGTCCACCGCAATATCGCAATCACGATAAAAATTGCAAGATTTGCCGCCATTAGTAAAAAAAAATAATAATAAAAATGCTATAAATCTATCCCCTATTTTGTAGACGCTATAACTATTGCACAAACAAAATTAATATACGCTTACTCCGATTTTTTTTACCAAAAATATGTAGAAGAATACATATCGGTTTAAACTGAGGAAAAATTTTGTTTTAAAAAAAAAAAAAAAAAATTGATATTTATTATAGAGAAAAGTAAAAAATATATATTTTTTTTTCAAACTTGTCCCTCTTCTTCTGTTTATAGAAAAAAACGCAGAGGTGATCAATTACCACCAAAAGAAAGCTCTATTTATGGGGACAAAATTATAACAATTTCATCTGGGTACAATTGTCATTCAAAGTGTGACAGCGCTGAAAGCTGAAAAATGGCTTGGGCAGGAAGGAGGTGAAAATGCACTGTATTGAGATGGTTAATGCTGCGGTCCGCGACTATTTACATATCAATGCAGGTTATTTACATGTAAACACAGGGTCTGCATGCGAGTCATCTGTACATGGCAAAAGGGCAGAGCTGGGCAGCAGCAACAGATATAGGGACACAGCACAGGACTAAAACTTCAAGGGATAAGGGAATTTAAACTGGGATAGTTGGCAAATATGAGGCAGATGCTTTGGGCCCCACAACAATGATGGGGCCCAGGGCAGCTGCCCCTTTTGCCCTGCCTTAAAAATGATCCTGCAACCCGCTTTCCTCTATGGGTGGTCAGATGGAAATTGACCGCCTTTCTGTTTCCATCCAACTGTCATCCGCCAGACGGATGGGGTACGGATTCCTCTCTGGTTTTAGCAGACAGGATTGGATGTCAGCGGGTGTCAATGGACATCTGTTGACATCCGCCGCTCCGTAGAGAGCAATAGATGTATCTGAAAAATTGACATTGTGGTGGTGGGAGGGATGGGTTTCAAATATTATTTATTTGGTTCACTTTGCATAATGCTAAACTTTCCAAGCAGACATTCCTTTCTTACCAAGCAGAGGTGGAAGCCAGTTTACATTGGCTTCACAGTGTGAGTCGAGGAAAGTGATGACTTCTCCAATGGCAGCAGAGGCTCCCAACATACGGGTTCGAATTAGACCTTCTCTCTTCTTGGTGCGGAGTATTCTTACTTTTGGGAAATTTACCATGTAACTTTCAAGACGTTTTTTGAGATGTTCTGAAAGAGAAAAAAAAAAACAAAGCTTTAGATCTCAGCTAAGTGACTAAAATTAATACTTAATTTTGACTTTCAAAAACATGTCACATCTCTTTTGCTAGTGAACCCCAATAGTTGAAGATGGAACCTATACACTGTAGCCTAAGTTAAAGCTTCTAAAATGTGCCAGTAAGAAATTATGAGAATACAGAACCCTCCCAAAGCAGAGAACCAATGAAAAATGACTTCCATTGTGTATTTGCACACCAATTTCTATATGGTAACTGGAAACGATTGGAGTAAACAGAGAAGTTAGGACCATTTGCATTAAAAAGGTCCATCAACCCATTACCAATATTTGATTTTTGTTTAGTAGATGCTAACCTTCACCAGCTGCTGATTGTTACTCGGTACTGCAGCTCTGGTCTCTTCTCTTGCCGGATGCTTGTTTGGTATTTAGAACTTCCACCTAGAGCCTCATCAACAACTTTGTATTCATGCCCTGGATAATTCCATCTCTGACTTATGTCTGACTGCCCATTCCTGGAATTTTGTATGAACAGATTTGAATGCATGTGCACTCCACTTACATTTTTATATCTTGATCAATGGCTTGTTACCTCTGCTATTGGCAGTCTTTGCTCTGTCTGCCGGTTTTAAAAACTTTGCCTGACCTGGGCATCAGCCTGTTAACGCTGCTACCAGTGTTAATTTTGGCATCAAATTTCAATTTAGTTTTAGTCATAGTTATCGGAATTGTTTTAGTAGGATTTATTCAACTAAAATGTGCAGTATGTTTTAGTTGACTAAAATCTAATGGGTTTAGTTAAATCGTAATGCATTATTTAAGCATTTCTCTAGATTTGACAAATTCATTCTATATACCTGGGGCATAAAAAATCTAATATTTCATTATTTATGGTATTTGGGTTTGAACAAACTACACACTCTAGATCAGTAGTTCTCAACTCCTGTCCTCAGGACTCACTAACAGGCCAGATATTAAGTATTACCTTGGGGAGATGCAGCCTAGAATACTGCAATCACTGAGCAGCAGATTATATCACCTGTGATGTATGTCAGTTATCTTGCAAACCTGGCTTGTTAGTGGGTCCTGAGGACAGGAGTTGAGAACCACTGCTCTAGATGATCTGAGGAGGCCTATAATGCACAGTGAGTGCTCTGGACAGTCTGCGGAGGCCTTTAATGCACACAGTGCTCCGGACGGTGATTTGAGGAGGCCTGTAATGCACACAGTGCTCTGGACGGTGATGTGAGGAGGCCTGTAATGCACACAGTGCTCTGAATGGTCAGGAGAACTGTAAATGCTGCACAGTGCTCTGAATGGTCACCTGAGGAGGTCTGTAATGCTGCACAGTGCTAAACACCCCACACCACTAAGCACGCTAAAGTCACTACCTTGCTTGCTGGGAGGGGAAACACTCACGGGCCGCAGTAACAGAGCACTAAGTAAACCAGAAGTTTACGTGGGTAAATGGCCCTCCCTCACATTTTCATTTGTTGATGAAAATGGGTATTGGATTTTTGTCACAGGTTTCATCAACTGCCGAAAATGTGGGGTGATTTTCGTTTAGTTTTCGTCACTGGAAACATGCCACTGACAAAAGTTATGATGAAAAGGTTTTAGTTGACGAAATTAACATTGGCTGCTACTGTCTGCTATTGCTGTGATGATCTTTAAGACGACTTAAAGCATCTGCCCTGGCAACATAGAAGGTCTAATAAACTACATGTTCCCAGACTTGCTGATACAGCAATTACATGAGATTCCTATTCCCTGTGCTGTATTCTTCTGGAAAGAAACAGAGGCAGGAATTTTATAAGGTTAGCCTAGTGGCTGAAATCTCCAAGAGTTACAAAATCAATGTAGGACTCAGCCCACTAATAATGGTATATAAAAATTGTAAAGCCTTTTTAAAACTTTAAAGCCCAATTGAAGTCTTACACATTTTTTTTTATAATCCTGTGCCCCAATATGTTATGAATTATGACAGATTCTGCTAGGAAATGCCCTAAAATAGCCCTGACAGTAAAAACACTGCTGTTTGCTGGCAAAGCTATGCAACAGCTACACCTCTCAACACAACTATACTTCAAAGAATTGTATTTATTATATATTCTAGGTATTTAGATAGCGGCAACAATTTATGCAGCGCTTTACACACTGTGCATGCACATCAGATCTGCGCTCAAAAAGATTACAATCTAAGGTCCCTATCTCACATTCATACATATACATACAAGGGACAGTTTAAAGGGGAGCCATTTATCCTACCAACATGTCTTTGGCGTGTGGGAAAAAACACATGCAAGCACACTATGGTGCCACTTATTCACCAAGGCCGGTCATAGATGGAGAGCAAATTACTTTTTTGCAATCATGTGTTGATATCCGTCCCGCTGAGCCATTGTGTTCTCCCACTAGGAGAACACAGTGATTACTGCTAGCGACTATAACAGGTGCTTGCAATAATCGCATGTAGAATCCAGCAGGCTGGTTGTATCCAAGTTGATTGATACATGGTCGAATCTTGGCTGGTTCCTGCTGAACCAGCCAAGATTCAAAAAGGTCTATGGCCAGCTTTAGGAACCTAAGGGTATGTCACAACAGCTCTCTTATGTTACTAGGTCTAACTCTTGGACTGCACACCTTCCTCAGCTTCCGTACCAGGAAAGTGGAGCTAAGACTATAATTCTTTTTGGGACATCTAGCAAAAGGCTTCTATATTTAATGTCTGAAATGCCTAAACTAATACTTCTCAATGCAGAAGAGCAAAGATCTACGTGGTCCTTTCCACCACTTGCAAACTTGTTGAGTATTAAAACATAACAATAGGGAAGCATAGGAATACGCATAATTAGTAAGGCATACGCTCCACTGCTACTAACTGCCCACAAAAATTCAACCATTGATGAAGTCCTTTATTTTGTCTACACTTCTTCACGGCAGACAATGCATCTCCAAAAAGCCTATAGTCTGAGGGTGTACCATTGCCTCATATTTAATTATAAATCCAAAATTGGCACAAATGACTTCATAAAATATCCAAGATTTTATTAAGTTTCATTAGTCTTTTTTATCATGAGTTCCTTTGTGCCTTTGCACTTTTGGATTTATAATTGGATTTTACTTTCCTGTGTGCCTGGAGGATTGGCGTTGTAGCACTGGGCACACTTCAATGTGGTTTGCGGTCTACATCAGCGTAATATGCTTCAGATTTATAAACTCTGATTCTCATTTCTGATGCTTCAATCTCCGCAGCGAATCAGGAATGAGCTGCACTACACAACTAAACGCAGCTAAAAGGGCAGTAGTGATAAATGGAAAATTTTAGGAGCAGAAAGCAACCCACACAAAAACTGTCCTGCACAATGGAAAATCCACTTGACCAACTACTTAATTATTCCCTACCAGAAGAGAACATTTCCACAGAAAGCAAGAATAAGAGTCCCAAGGTAGCTAAATTGAATGGCTTCCAGGATTCCTTGTCCCTATGCAGCAAAAGGAAGGGACCCCCCAGGAAGACACAGGGGAACCAAGGCAGAACCTATGGCTGCCAGGGGTAACAGAGAGTAGAAGCAGAGGCACTTTCAAGGGAGATAGTGGCAGGACTATTGCAGACCAGGCAGAAACCTATCTGCTGTAGTAGACACTGTGACAGGTCTACAGGAGACCACCTAGGAGCCTAGCTACTACAGGATTGTGAATAGATGTTTTATGGTCATGATGGGGCATATATCCTTAAGTGTACAAGGGTCCCATGTAGGATTTTGAAAAGTCCCTGTTATTCTCCCTAAAAGGGAAGAGAATTACAACTGCTTTAGACTGTAAGCTGCAAGAAGGTGTAGGCAAATTGTCTGCTTTTGTGAAGCAGCAAGTGAGAATAAGTAGTAGAAAGGGACAGAGAATACAGCAATAGAGACTCTTCTAAAACGGAGTGAGATAAAGTCAGTGATGTTTCTGTTCCAAGACCCCTTTTACACTGAGGTAGTTTTCAGGCATTTTTGCGCTAGAAATAGCGCATGTGAAGCGCCTGAAAACATTTCAGTGTGACTTTTCACACTGGGCGGTGCGCTTGCAGGACGTTAGGAAAAGTCCTGTAAGCAGAATCTTTGGAGCAGTTTGGGAGCGCTGTATTTAGCGCTGTGCATTGAAATGAATGGGCAGCATTTCCAAAGTGCCTGAAAAGCGATTCGGAAGCGCCACAACACGGGTGCCTTTAACCCCTTCTTTGGTGTTAAAAGTGCCCCGCTAGCGGCCGAAAAGTGCCGCTTAAAAAGCGCTACAGTGCCACTAAAATGAGTGTCACTTTAGCACCAACGCGGCCCCAGTGTAAAAGGGGTCTAAGTGAGGGGAAATATCAGTAGACACCCCCTTCTTCACCCCCCGGGGGTGGAGGTGGTTCTTCACTGAGAAGAAGGCTTCTGAGTAGGTTGAGTATGTTTAGAGGTGGAGGGTCTGCCATGAAAGGAAGGACCTGCAGTAGATGACGATGCCTAGAGGGGGCAAAAAGATCGTACAAGTAAAGTGGAAGAGACATATAATAGAGAAGCAAGATTACAAAAAGTGGATAATGAACCTCTTCCCTTAGTAGACACAACAATGTTTTCCTCAAGGGAATTCCCAAAGAGAAGCTTGCTTTCGAAGGGCATGCACAAAAGGTACCTCTCCCAAACATGGTCTGTGGGGTGGACCAAGCCTTAAAGTGATACTAAACAGAGAAGTGTTAATTGCCATAATTTATGCACATAAGTCATATATTGTATATCATGGCACTTTATTTTATTTTTTTTAATCCTCATTTCTGCAGCACTGTTGTGTGGTCACATGATCTGTGTTCTTTGGCATCTGCATAGAAAGATCCTTGGGAGGGGCTTCTATTACTCTACTGAGTATGCTCTCTACAGTGCGAGTCTGTGTCTAGCCACACAGAAGAGCAATTCAAATTGGATTATAAATGAAATACCAAATAACTGTTTTACAGCTCCCTATAAATCTTTATTGAACATAAAATATGTATTTTTTTGTGTGCATTAAGATAGCGTAGGTGGAGTCAAAGATGACTGACAACTAGCTTCAGTGGCGCTTTGCTGGCGGTTCAGCAGCACTGCCCATTCATTTCAATGGGACGGGGCGGTTAAGGAGCGGTGTATACACCGCTCCTTCACTGTTCCAAAGATGCTGCTTGCAGGAGCCAGCATGTGGCAAGAAGCTGAAGAAGTAACGAAATTCTGGTGGTGAAAAAAAATCATCAGCAGCCTCTGTTAAAATGTCAGCATCCCCTTGCTTTCTGCTACTGGAAGTGCATTGGGTAGTTTAGGTTTTTGTAACGCATGAAAGTAGTCAGAGGGAGGAAAGGCAGGAGAGCGTTTACAGCTATTAGCAACCAATGATTCTAAGGCCCCTTTCACACGGGCGGATAGAATTCAGCGAATAGATCAAGTTATCTACCACAGCTAAACTCACACAGTGCTTTTCTATTGCCCCATTCACACACTGCATTTAGCAATGGTTTCATTACATGGGGTTTGGTGCGGATAGAAAAAATAAATTTGACTGCGTCCAGGAACGATTTATTGCAGCTATCTGCACATAACTGCAGGTAATCGCAGTGTACTATTTCTCCTGCGAATAGCAGCAGCAACAAGGAAAGAAAAACAACAAGAAGCACATCAGAAATGGCAGGAATATTCCAACGCAGCTAAATGCAGCCACATGTAAACGCAGCTAAATGCAATGTACAACTGCAATGAATGATGTGCCAGGATTCTCTGAATTTCAAAATAACAAAACACACTTAACAGTGGCAGAACAGCCGCCCGAGTGAAAGGGGCCCAAAAGTGGGGAAAGCTTCTGCAGTAGCTCAGACATAGGGGGTTATTTACTAAAGGAAAATCCACTTCGCACTGCAAGTGCACTTGAAAGTAAAGTCGCTGAAGATCCGAGGGGGACATGCAAGGAAAATAAAAAACAGCATTTTAGCTTGCACATGATTGGATGATAAAATCAGCAGAGCTTCCACTCATTTCAGATCTACCCCTTAGATTGAGAGCGACTGCACTTCCAAGTGCACTTGCCTTTCGTAAATAACCCCCATAGTTGCAGAGAATGCTGCTTTAGTCTCACAGACCACTGTTGCATGCCTGTGAAACAAAATAACTAACTGAACCTTAATCAGCTCAAAAAGTGTAAAATAAAATATAAATGAGAAGTTTCTAAAAATAATATAAAAAAAATAAAAATCCCAGTGAAGAGCAAATATACACTCGAGCTGCAGTCCAGCACTAAAAAAGTGTTCTTACTCACCTTATTGAAATAAAATAGACATATAGTGCAGCGCAACCAGTGACAGTTAAACAAATGCTAAAGTGAATATAAAAATACAATATGTCACATAAAATCTTCAAAAACACAAAATAACTATACACAAGTGGAATGTCAGTGAAATTGAGTCAAAACAAAACAATGTTTCATCTCATTTTACTTTTATTTTATTCTTATCTTTATTATTTTTGTTAAAGAAATAAATATTTTATTTTTTAATTATTTTCATAGTTCATTTTAGGTTTTATTATATTATTTTTTTTAGAGGTTTTTTGTTTTGTGAAGAGCATGTCGCATCTTTGACGTATTAATGTGAAATAGTTAATATTTGAATACTATTTGTCTATTTTGTATTCTGAGGCTGTAATTAGTATGTCAGGGAATTTTATCTATGATATGTGACCCTTGTTGCTTCTAGCACTGGGATGGTGGAGCTATTTGTATACACTGTGGGTTTAGGCAGTTTTTTCCTCGGTGGTTGCAGTGTTTAATGGTGTCCCCGGCTATATGTGGTGCTGGTGACAATGAATGGGAGATTCGGTTTCTCCCATTTCTGACAGCAGCTGTGACCGGTTAAGTGAGGATTGATGTTAGCTTATTTAAATAGTTGATAGAAGGTGAGGCACCACCCACTGATGAAGTCCATGTCCAGGACGATATGTTTCTGGGAATTAGGAGCCAAACCTGAAGCTACCATCTCACGGCCACCGCTATCCCTGCTGAAGCATATTGGGAATATGCTATTTGTCTGACACCCTGGCATACTCACGTATGTGAGTGTGTTACCTTTCTTACTTTGATAATAAAACGGTTACAGAGAGCACTAGATCTCCTTTGTTTATTTCAATAAATTCCTGGATGGCATTATGCGGCACTGAAAGGTGGTGCAGGAGCGGAGGGCAAGCACTTATCTGAACTTCATCCCCACTTGAGAATCACTTACTTGGACCCACTGGTAAAATGGGGGTCTGAGTTTAAGGCCCCTTTCACACATGTGCGACTTGTCCTGCGACTTTGGACTGCAAAGTGGCATGACATGTCATTCCCCATGATTGCCAATGATAACCATTCATATATGTGCAACTTCAAAGTAGTCTCTGCACTACTTTGGTCGGACTTTCAGAGTTGAGGTCCATATACCTCAAGTTTACAGACATTCCCTGAAATCGCGTCAAAGTCGCGGTAGTGTGAAAGGGGCCTTAGGTGAGTGGCCATCCATTTATTAGTGATGGATATTTAGGAACACTGCTGCATTATTGATCACTGAGGTTGAGGATCACAATACTTTCTTATTAACCCACGAATCACAAAATTATCACTTGGTTAAGGATTGTAGCACTGGAGGATCGCAGCATTTAGTTTTTTTTGCTTTTTTTGGTTTCCGATATGTATTGATAAAACATTATTTGTTTGTTTTGTTTTGACTCAATTTAACCGACATTCCACTTGTGTATAGTTATTTTGTGTTTTTTAAAGATTTTATGACACATTATATTTTTATATTCACTTTAGCATTTGTTTATCTGTCACTGGTTGCGCTGCACTATATGTATATTTTATTGCCTGTGACACAGCCCGAATCAGGGGAATGGAGCGCTGTCATTGTAAGCCCTTGTTCCGGAGCAAGGGAACTGCTTCCAACCTGAGAGGTATTCAGAGCTTCCTGCAGCAGAATCCCTGCTGTTTGCCCCAAGTGCCTGTCGTTCGCCATAGCCATGTGAGTATATTTCCCTGCAGAGTACTTCTAGAATTGATATGGCCTGGGGTGTTTCAACATGTCCAGTATGAAGGAAACACAATAACCCAGGCACTAACCAAGTTCTTGTGACTGTGTCTCTGAGGTATAAGGCAACAGGTGAAACAGCAAGTGGCCAGCTTGCATTGGCGGTGGAAAATGGCAGCCAAAAGTGTTCAGTTAGGAGTCTAATAGGCATTATATCACTAGCCAAAAATGAACTTCTGGTATTGAGGTGCAAGAAAAATCATGAACTTTAAATAGGTAAACTTTATGATAACTTCACCTATAAGGCCAAATGAAGTGGGGCAATAACAGCCAGGGTAAATACACTCAAAGTGTAGATTACCCCTTAGTATGTGCCTTCAAATCTGCTTGTGTGCTTAGCACTGTGGTGTGTCTTGCAGAATAAAGGATATGATGACATGTGTACTACTGATCCAACAAGACTTGTATAGCCAGGAACCGGTCTGCAAAGGCACAGGGAAATCCTGTCTTACCCTGTTCATGTCACTGGTGTGTGTCACGGTCGGCATACCCCTGAAGGGGTCTTCAAGGTCTTGGTGTTATAGAAATGGACCATGGCCCAGAACCTGAATAGTACCCTGTGGCTAACTCACTCATTGTACCACGTACAAACATGAGCACGGAACACAGAATCCAGAGCCTGAAGCAAACATTAAAGGCTGGCCCTGTTGCTGGTCTAGTTACAGTTCTCAAGATGCACACCGAAGCCAACATATCTGGAAACTGAAAGTAAGCTATAAGGCAATAGGCAGTCAGATCCTAATAGAAGATCAAACAAGTCAAAAAAGGAAAAGAAAAATCAGTACAAAAATAGAAAAGATTATTCTACAATGGGTAAAGGGGTCCATCACCTAAGGACACTGGGGAAAAACTGAAGCCTCATGGATTAGGCAGGGTTATATGCACACACTGGGAGGGGCAGCAACGCTTCTGCCAGTATACAATCACCTCAGGGTAGTGTTATATACTCCATGATCTAGTAATCAGTTCCTGCATCTAGTACTGTACAGATACGATAAAAAGTTTTGCCTTTACATACACTTGAACGGCTATAAATTTCCTTCCTCTGCCTAGCAACAGGGAACTTTACACCCATAATGCTCACACCATATTAAATGTGCTATATCTATTTATTTTGCTAAAGTGAATTGCAAAAAATCTAACTTCTTTCACTGCTGCACAGTTTGCTTACCCACCTCTGCTGATCAATATTTCTCTCCTCTAATGTTTTTAAAAAAAAAAAATAGGGGAAAAAAACCCCCCAAGAACAACTGTATAAAACTTTTTGCCGACAGTCCTCTGGGACCCTGTGGCAGACATTAAAGCTTTACGGCTTTAATAATTTAGGAGATGTGTTTGGCTTTCAAGGAATAGATATGGCAAGAGTGGCCTCAGTGGGGAACAGAGTGATCAAATGGATGTGTTTTACCAGACCTCCTAACAGATACAGTGAAACAAGTAGCAGTGTAGAAAAATAATGAGGCGTGCTCCATACAATATGTCAACACATAATGCCGGAGTTCAGAGTCCAGGCATATTCTTTCAGACTGCTTTTGATGAAAAATGTGGTGCGACTCTCTGGCTATATTTGGAATGAAAAAAAATATATAAAGTTGTGATCACGATGTACTATGGCTACCAATAGTGGCCATGGTTGTTTGTGAAGGGATGCAGAATAAAAAGTTGTGTGAATCTTCATTAAAGAGGAAGTAAACTTCCTCTGTAGACATTTAGCTATAGGTAAGCATATTATAAGTCTTACCTATAGGTAGTGTAAATATCTCCCAAAAGTGTACCTTTTAGGAGATATTTACATTACATGCAGCCAGTGACATCACTGGCGCATGCACTCTGAAGGAACGCCCACGGGTGCCGTTCCTTCCGAGGCCTGTGCAGTGAACGTCGGGTCCCGTGCGCATGCACAGGAGTGATGTCATTGCGGCTCTGGCCACTCATAGCGCCGGAGCCCAGGAAAATGTCAGCCATCTCAGCGTGTGCCGCTGGAAGGATTTGTTCGAAGTTAAGTATTTCATAATAAGCCAGTATGTGATGTATACTAGCTCATTATGCCTTTGTCTTGCAGGTTTTTTTCTTTTTTTTTATTAAGCATTTACAACCTCTTTAAGGTCTATAAATTATCTACTGCTTGACAATTACAAAAGTGTCAGTGTAAGCTGCTGCATCAACAACTGTTCAAGGATGTGTGGTCATAATTAAACAGTCCTATTATATACTACAAAATGGTGTTGTCAAATTAATAAAGAGATGACAAAGTTATCACACAGACTGTCATGCTACTGGAAGATGCCTAAGAAATTCCCTTCTTCTTAGGATCTGGGATCACCAATATGATGCTTGCTTGTTCCCATTCTCAACTCAAAATAATTAAAGACACAAAATCAGTAAACTAGCATTTTCATCCAGAAGTCAACAGTCGCAGCCCCCTACATCTCTTGTGACAGCTCTACATTAAGCAGAGAAGATGCCATTTTTCCAGAATGGCATTTTATGAGAAAGATCAACATGTTATCAGAAGGCTGGGATATCGGAAAGATGAGATATTAAAGATATTGTAAAGTTATTGGTTGAAAAGTGTTGCAATGGAGAAACTATATTTTATACCTCTAGGTTACCTGAAAGAGACTATTGTGTTGTGTTACTGGAGATAAACTGCCACATTATCAGAAAGAATGACTTGTTATGAGAGGCTGTGGTGTTACAGACTCCTTTAAATATATGCATTTATGCATATTATGTAGTGTACAGTATATCTATTTTTTTACGTGTGTCAGCACTTAAAGCACAACACATCACCCCCCCCCCCCCCCGCCTTCTTCCCCTGCAATATATTTATTACAGGTATTCATACTCCTTGAAATTTTCCACATTTTGTCATGTTACAACCAAAAGCGTAAAATGTATTTTATTGATATTTTGTATGATAGACCAACACAAACTGGCACATAATGTGGAAGCGGAAGGAAAATGAAAAATTGTTTCAAAAATGTTTACAAATAAATATCTGTAGTGTGGCGTGCATTTGTATTCAGCCCCCCTGAGCCAATACTCTGAACCACCTTTCAATGCAATTACAGCTGCAAGTCTTCTTGGGGATGTCGCTACCAACTTTGCACATCTAGAGAGTGACATTTTTGCCCATTCTTCGTTGCCAAATAGTTCAAGCTCTGTCAGATTGTATGGAGAGCATCTGTGAATAGCAATTTTCAAGTCTTGCCACAGATTCTCAATTAGATTTAGGTCTGGACTTTGACTGGGCCATTCTAACACATGAATATGCTTTGATCTAAACCATTTTATTGTAGCTCTGGCTGTATGTTTTGGGTCCTTGTCCTGCTGGAAGGTGAACCTCGACTCCAGTCTTAAGTCTTTTGCAGACTCTAACAGGTATTCTTCCACGATTGCCCTGTATTTGGCTCCATCCATCTTCCCATCAACTCTGACCAGCTTTACTGTCCCTGCTGAAGAAAAGCATCCCCACATGTTTCATGGTGGGAATGGTGTGTTCAGGGTGATGTGCAGTTTTAGTTTTTCGACACACATAGTGGTTTGCTTTTAGGCCAAAAAGTAAAATTTTGGTCTCTTCTGACCAGAGCACCTTCTTCTACATGTTTGCTGTGTCCCCCACATGGCTTCTCACTAACTGCATACGGGACTTCTTATGGCTTTCTTTCAACAATGGCTTTCTTATTGCCACTCTTCCATAAAGGCCAGATTTGTGGAGTGCACGACTAATAGTTGTCCTGTGGATTGATTCTCCCACCTGAACTGTGGATCTCTGCAGCTCCTCCAGTTACCATGGGCCTCTTGGCTGCTTCTCTGATGAATGCTCTCCTTGCCCGGCCTGTCAGTTTAGGTGGACGGTCATGTCTTGGAAGGTTTGCAGTTGTGCCATACTCTTTCCATTTTCGGATGATGGATTGAACAGTGCTCTGTGAGGTGTTCAAAGCTTGGGATATTTTTTTTTTTATAACTTAACCCGGCTTTAAACTTCTCCACAACGTTACCCATGACCTGTCTGGTGTGTTCCTTGGCCTTCATGATGCTTTTTGTTCACTAAGGTTCTCTAACAAACCTCTGAGGGTTTCACAAAACATCTGTATTTATACTGAGATTACATTACACACAGGTAGACTCTATTTACTAATTAGGTAAATTCTGAAGGCAATTGATTAGACTATATTTTAGTTAGGGGTATCAGAGTAAATAGGGGTGAAGAGTGAAGACAAATGCACGCCGCACTATTTATTTGTAAAAAAAATTGAAAACCACTTATTTTCCTTCCACTTAACAATTATGTACCACTTTGTGTTGGTCTATCACATAAAATCCCAATAGAATACATTTATGTTTTTGGTTGTAACATGACAAAATGTGGAAAATTTCAAGGGGTATGAAAACTTTTTAAGGCACTGTATATTGTACATTCACATCAGTCCCTGCCCTCAAGGAGCTTTCATTCTAAGGTACCCAACTAACATTTATATATACACATACTAGGGCAAATTTAGATAAGAGCCAAATATCTACTAGCATGTCTTTGGAGTGTGGAAGGAACCAGAATACCCAGAGGAAACCAACGCAGGTATAGGGAGAACATGCAAATTCCAGACAAATAGTACCGTGGTTAGGATTCGAACCAACGACCCTAGTGCTGCTAGGCGGAAGTGCAAACCATGGTTAAATGCTCATTAATTCTAGGAGACAGAGGAATACGCTATATTACTTATCATATTCTTTGCTCAAGCAGGCTCCGGCACTCCCTTTTTCCTGCCACTTCGGGCTGCGGGTGGTCCCTTTGCGCCATACCATTCAGTTATGGACTATTAGTCCTGCAATGTATATGAAGAGGGGTTTCAGACATGGGGGGGAGTGCCTTGGAAAAAAGGCTTGGGCAACAGGTGTCACACACATCTAGGGAGCCTGCCAAAGCATGGAATAAGGTAAGTATTGCACCTTATTCTTATATCCCTAGTTTAACCCCTGCATTTTGGGGGGTAGGCACCACAAAGGTTTTCCTTATGGTGCCTAGAGTCGGGCATTAAGAAAGTGGATTCTATTATCAACTGATAATAATGAACAATCATTTGCACATAAATCCTTATTGGACTGCCTTTTTGGTGCTCCCTTTCTTCACCTCATTTTCCAGAGCCCCTCATGGAGGAAAAGTTGCATGTTACATTGTCATGTTACCAAAGAGACTGCCATGTTCTAATGAAAGTGGTATAGTGTGCGTTTTAACTCTTGCCTCTTTTTTATACATCTGCAGTGCTGTACAGGGAGGCTTATCCCTGGCCTGGCATTCACAAACCTCTGCGGTTCTGGAAACATTACAGGTTACATAAGAGGCCCAAAAAAAGCTTGAGAATGTCGGGCAGAAGAAAAGATAACCTGTGGTGGTATGGTTGATCCCAGTCAGTGGTAACTCAGATAGAGACGGAGTCCATCATAGCCAAGGGTCTAGTAAAGGAGGTTTAAACATTATAAACCTGTCCTCCCACATACTTTCGAAAGAGGAGCAGGAAGTACTATCCTTAGGGTTATCCTTTTGTCCCAATAAAAGCTCAGATGTCTTTGAGGTAATCAAAGACATCCATCTCTTTGCTCGAAATTTGTTCTATAAAAGTCTTTACAAAAAACAAATCAAAAAGGAAGGTGATTTACCACCTAATTTGAAAGCAGCAGACTTTAAGGCATTGAGGGACCTCAACCTCCTTTTTTTAGAAAGTGGGGCTTGGGATGAACAAGAGGATGATCATCTCGACAGTGAGGGGAGTGAGGAGGAGGAAGAGGAGGTAGTTACATATGAATCTAAAAAGTTTAAACGCAGATCACATGTTTTCCCACAACTCAACCAGAATCCAGCTTTGGCATTATTTGTTAAACAAATGGCCAAAGATTTGGAAAGATTAAGAGAAGACTCAGGACAACAAAATCTTACTGTGGGCCAAAGGAAAGCACTTCAATCCCTTAAAAATAATTTCGATATTACAATCAAGAGTTCCGACAAGGGAGGAAACATCGTAGTCATGAATAATTCTGACTATGAGAACATGGTCCTCAAAATACTGAATGACCAGAATTGTTACAAACCTATTGCCCCCTCGTTGGTGGACAAATACAACCAGGACTTTTATGTACTGGTTGATGAGTCCTTCAACGTGGGGACAATTACTCGTGAAATTTGGGATTTCATTAGAACCAGATACCCCAGGTTACCCACTCTATATGCCCTACCCAAAGTGCACAAGAGCCTCCAAAATCCACCGGGAAGGCCCATTGTGTCGGGGAACGGATCCATCACGGAGGGAATTAGTCAGGTCATTGATGACCACCTGAGACCCCACGTTATGGACCTACCGTCCTACACTAAGGATACCATCCACCTCTTACAGATTATTGAAGAGCTAACTATCCCAGAGACAGCGATCCTAGTGACCATTGATGTGGAATCACTATATAACAGCATTCCACATGATCTAGGAATCATGGCAGTAGATAGGGTTTTAAAACAAAGAACTACAACTGATTGGAAATTCAATTCCTTTATTGTCCAGATGTTGGAATTCATCCTCCGACACAATGTTTTTGTCTTCAAGAATTCCCACTACCTCCAGGTACAGGGAGTAGCTATGGGGACGTGTTGTGCGCCCTCATATGCGAATCTGTACCTGGGGGAGTGGGAAAAAGACTTTTTGGCCAGTGAACATGCTTCGATGTACACCTGCCACATTTTAATGTGGCAGAGGTACATCGACGATGTTTTTATCATTTGGGATGGCTCCGAGAAACAACTAATGGAATGTCTTGAGCTCATGAATAATAATACCTACAACTTGTTTTTCACTATGAGTTTTGACCACAACGAAACGCACTTTTTGGATATCCGTATTAAAAAAGCCCCCAATGGAAATCTAACTAGCAGGTTGTTCCAGAAGGAAACGGCCGGTAACACCCTGCTCCATGCAGACAGTTTTCACCCACTTCCACTTAAACGATCCATCCCCTTTAGTCAATTCCTCCGGATCAGAAGGAACTGTACGGAGGAAGAGGACTTCCAGAGAGAAAGTGATGGGCTAACCCTAAGACTACTAGATAGAGGCTACACTAAAACTTGCCTCAAAAAAGCATTTAATAGGGTTAAAGCTCTCACTAGGAAAGATCTTCTATTTAAAAAGAAGAAAAAGAATGTGGATGATAACACTCGCATTATTTTGCGGTTCTCAAATGAACATGAGAGGATACGCAAAATTATCAACAAGAATTGGTCTATCCTTACAGATGACCCAGTTGTAGGTACTTTGGTTTCACCCCATCCTTTGATCACCTATAGAAAGACGGTTTCAATTGGCAACCTAGTTACACAAAGTGAATATAAGGGAATTTCGAGAAAGGACCCATGCAGGAACTTTGGAACTTTTCCATGTGGAAATTGTGCCCAATGCTCAGTCATTGGGCAAAGGACCACACTGACACTGCCAAATGGGGTAAACTTCTCCCTGAGACACTATGCCTCTTGTCAGACTCAGGGGGTGGTATACCTCATGCAGTGTCAGTGTGGTTCCTTTTATGTAGGTAAAACTAGACAGAAACTATATAAGAGAGTTGAAAAACATATGCATGATATGAGGATCTGCAATCTGTACTTACCTCTGGGGCGGCATATAGCCAAGAAACATAACTACAGATTGCCGAAAGTGAATTTCACTGTTCTTGACAGATTGCACATTCCAATCAGAGGAGGAGATTGGAACAAGGTTCTTCTCCAGCGGGAGATGCGCTGGATTAGAACCTTGAAAGCAACCACTCCACCAGGCTTAAACGAGGTGGAGAGCTTTAGACCATTTTTGGATGGCTATAGCTCGGGAAAAACTGATTGAAATACTTGTTTAAGATGGCCTTTGAGCTCCTTTAATTCTAACAATCTAAAACAACAAGTACTACTTATATGACCCCTTCTCTATTTTCATTCCTTTATCTACAGGTCCCTCAATCTAGGGGGGTTTCCCCTTTTTATACTTTTTGTCTCCATCTTTGGAACTTACTGGGTTGGGTGAATGGTTCGGTTACGGGGTTTTATATACCTGTTCATGTTGGACAACTTTTGTATATGTATGTTTTGATTTCACAACTGTAAATGGTATTGCCTCTGGGGAAGTATCACTCACCGAATTATAGAAAGACTGATGTTTCAATTTTTTGTCTGACAGGAGTTTCCGAGAGTCCTTCCCTCACTCTCTACCTGGCAGCTTAACCCCAAATAGACCCATAGTCTCCCTATCCCGCAATAATGGGTATTGCGGGATTTTCTATCTTTAGGGGGGCAGTTCCTCCAATTTCCATCGTTGATGGTTTGGAGGTTACCCAGGGTCCTTTGGGGTAGGGGTTACTCTGGGGTTCAGGAACCTTTCCGGTTCCCCAGATATATTTTTTCCCCGCACTTGTTCTGCCAGTAGTTTTAGTCCTTCATGTTGTTTTGCCTTGGGGGATGTGGGGTCCTCACCTACCAATACGCCTCGGCCCCCAATAGGCGATAGCGCCTTGGATGGTGGGCATTCCCGCCTTTTTACCCCCATGCCAACATTAACTCCCTCCTAGCATTAGTCCTCCATCCCCATATCGATTCGGAAATATTTCCGATCCATTTGGGGATTTGGGGGACTATTCTCCCAGTTGTCTCCTTCTTCATGTGGTGGGTTGGGGTTATCTGTGCGGCTGCCGGCGCCCTGGGTAGCTTACGACTCTTTTCCATGCTGAGCACCCTGCGCAGGCGCATTGGGTCCAACAGGCGCCGGCGCCACAGACGGATCATCTCTGGCTGGGCCTCTTGTATCGCGCATGCACACATTGCGAGGCGTGGTACTGCTGGTAGAGATAGGGACGTCTTTTGACGCCTCACACGCGGCGCTCCCTGGGTTGCGGTTGGCGGCGCATGCGCGCACTCGCCCACACTGTCCATTTCATCTGGACCTTTTTCCCCTTCTCTAGGGATAGGACGCAGCCCAATAGGCGGGTTGATACATGATGACGCCGGACGCCTGTGCGTCTGACGTCATCTGGACACACCCACTGGGGCGGGACAGAGGCTCCTTCCACCTACAAAAGGACGCTTGAGATGGTATATGGCGTCATTCCGCTCCACAGCATTGTGCTGTGCGAACTGCTCTCCACCTCTGGGACACTTTGGGAGTTTTTCTCCTGGAACTTCTCCACCTCGGACTCTCTCCTCGTAGAATACATGGTGAGTTATATATTAGGACAAATGCGTTATACCCTGGGGGGTTTTTCTTCCCAAGATTATCACGCTTTTTTCAACTAAGTCCTATCCAGGTCTCTTACATACTCCCTTTTCTCTCCATTGGTGGTTTCTAGGTCTTTTTGCCATTAGATATATGGAAAAGATTCTTTTCAATCGTACCGTCTTGTAGAGGTTTTGGGAATGTGATCTTGGTTCCTTGCCAGCATTTGGACACCAGTCTTTCTCGGAATGTGAATGGGAGGCAATATTATACATGTGATATTATATCTGACTATGTAAGTGTATCTTCCATGGCACTATATTTATACATATTGAGTATTTGTGTATACTCTTATGCAATATATGTTTCTCTACTCTACATGCAAAATGGGGTATGGAAATTTTAAATTGACATGTTTTGATGTTCTATAGATGGTGACTATAATTCCCTGAGGAAAATAGGCATACTTTCAGCCTTTTGGAAACGCGTCGGAGTTCTTCATCATCACCCTCTTCAGATATGCATATCATCTGTACCATTTGTCATATTGTTTTTAAAGAACTTTTTCTTATAATGTTTGTATGCTTTTCAACTTTGTAAAATAAATTTATAAAATCATTTATGTAGCTTATATGGTTTATCGAGTTGCCGGTATAGTCCCACCTTTAGAGGTTTTTTCCTATATATATACACATACTAGGGCAAATTTAGATAAGAGCCAAATATCTACTAGCATGTCTTTGGAGTGTGGAAGGAACCAGAATACCCAGAGGAAACCAATGCAGGTATAGGGAGAACATGCAAATTCCAGACAAATAGTACCGTGGTTAGGATTCGAACCAACGACCCTAGTGCTGCTAGGCGGAAGTGCAAACCATGGTTAAATGCTCATTAATTCTAGGAGACAGAGGAATACGCTATATTACTTATCATATTCTTTGCTCAAGCAGGCTCCGGCACTCCCTTTTTCCTGCCACTTCGGGCTGCGGGTGGTCCCTTTGCGCCATACCATTCAGTTATGGACTATTAGTCCTGCAATGTATATGAAGAGGGGTTTCAGACATGGGGGGGGAGTGCCTTGGAAAAAAGGCTTGGGCAACAGGTGTCACACACATCTAGGGAGCCTGCCAAAGCATGGAATAAGGTAAGTATTGCACCTTATTCTTATATCCCTAGTTTAACCCCTGCATTTTGGGGGGTAGGCACCACAAAGGTTTTCCTTATGGTGCCTAGAGTCGGGCATTAAGAAAGTGGATTCTATTATCAACTGATAATAATGAACAATCATTTGCGCATAAATCCTTATTGGACTGCCTTTTTGGTGCTCCCTTTCTTCACCTCATTTTCCAGAGCCCCTCATGGAGGAAAAGTTGCATGTTACATTGTCATGTTACCAAAGAGACTGCCATGTTCTAATGAAAGTGGTATAGTGTGCGTTTTAACTCTTGCCTCTTTTTTATACATCTGCAGTGCTGTACAGGGAGGCTTATCCCTGGCCTGGCATTCACAAACCTCTGCGGTTCTGGAAACATTACAGGTTACATAAGAGGCCCAAAAAAAGCTTGAGAATGTCGGGCAGAAGAAAAGATAACCTGTGGTGGTATGGTTGATCATCTCAGGATTACCCCAGACCGGTAATGTTATTGTATTAACAGAGCTGCAAAGGGAGGGAAAAATGCCAATGCTCTTGTATGGTAATTTATTATCAAAGCATGAGTATGCCATCCAATCCAGTATTAATTCCATGTCCGCCTTAGTGATACTAATATGAGGAAAGCAACAAAGAAAACTAGAGGAGCTGCCAAAATGTAAGTGTGTGTCAAGCCAAAATCTTTTTTTCTAGTTTTGGAGTGGGGAAGGATTACAGCTCCTGTCAGGCTTTTACTGCTATTAGGAATTCAGTGCCATTTACAATGCTTCACTTCCTGTTCTGCCGACAACCGTTTCACTAGACAGGAATTAAGGGTTAAACACTAAGCATGACAGGATGTGAGAGGAATTTTATATAAACGGAGCCTCGAATAGTAATAAAACCCCAAAAATGATTTCACCAGACAGGAAGTGAGGGAAAATCTACAACATTCAGATCGAAGAATTAAAAGGCCTACAAGGGTTCTAGCCTTCCCCCTAAACTTTTTTTCTCTGTATGTGTCTGTATATAATATTTTCTCTCAATTCCAGTCATTTGGAACAGTTGTTACCATGACAGCAGGACAAAATCTCTCTAAGTGCACCCTGGATAGCAGTAAAAGTCTGACGGGGTTTCATTCTTTCTCAATCTATCCAAGACTATAAAACAAATGTTTGTTGGACACATACTTTAACGTTTATTTATAAAATAATGTCTATGCGTCAATCATTTTTAAAGCAAATAAAACCTGCATTAATACGTTTTTAAGCATTCAAAGAATGTATTTTAATCAAATTGCTCAAAAATCATTATACTGTTATTTTTACCTGCTTAAAGACTGCCTACCACAGATATACTGCGGCAGGGCGGCTCTATTGCACGGAACGACATACCTGTACGTCATTTCATGCAATAGACAGCGGGGCCGCGTGCATGCTGATTGACCAGAGGGGGAGCCAATCAGACCCACCAATCGTTCCCCAGAGAGGCAGAATGGCGATATGCCTATGTAAACAACACAGATCGCCATTATGACAGGGAAGAACACAGTGATCTTGTGTTTCTGCTAAGCAGGAACAAGGATCTCTGTGTTCCCCCAGTCAGACCATCCCCCACACAGTTAGCAAGCACCTCCTAGGGACACACTTAACCCTTTGATCACCCCTGATGTTAACCCCTTCCCTGCCAGCATCATTAGTACAGTAACAGTAGACATTTTTAGCACTAATCACTGTAATAATTTCACTGATTCCCAAAAAAGTGTCAAAAGTATCAGTTAGGTGTCCCATCTGTCTTCCACAATGTTGCAGTCCTGCTAAAAATCGCTGACCGCCGCCATTACTAGTAAAATAAATAAATACGCTATAAAAATATACCAAATTTCGGAGACGTGATAACTTTTACGCAAACCAATCAATATTATTATTGGGATTTTTTTTACCAAAAATATGTAGCAGTCACAATTTTCATACTTTTGGCTCTGTATGCCACCAGAAGAAAATTAAAACAAAACAATCCAAACTAATTTGAAGTGCAGACTTTCAGATTTAATTCAAGGTGATGAACATGGAACTGTAACCATTTTTACACACTCCCCATTTTCAGGGGCTCAAATGTAATTGGACAAATGAATATAATCATAAATAAAATGTTAATTTTTAATATTTTGTTGGGGATCCTTTACTGGCAATGACTGTCTGAAGTCTGGAACCCATGGACATTACCAAAGACTGAGTGTACTCCTTTCTGATGCTTTGCCAGGCTCTAACTGCAGCTGTCTTAAGTTGTTCTTTGTTTCTGCCTTTAGTTTTGCCTTCAGCAAGTAAAATGCATGTTCAATTGGATTGAGATCAGGTGATTGACTCCTATATTGCTTTTGCAGTGTGTTTTGGATCAGTGTCCATTTGTATGGTAAAGTGCTGTCCAATCAACTTGGTTGCATTTGGCTGAATCGGGGCGGACTGTATATCTCTAAACACTACAGAATTCATCCGGCGGTTTCTGTCTTCTGTCACATCATCAATACACCAACACCCAGTGCCACTGGAAGCCATGCATGCCAATGCCATCACACTGCCTCCACCATGTTTTACAGATGACGTTGTGTGCTTTGGATCATGAACTGTTCCAAGCCTTCTCCACACTTTTTTCTTCCCATCATTCTGGTAAAGAATAATCTTTGTTTCATCCATCCAAAGAATGCTTTTGCAGAACTGGTCTGGCTTTTGTAGATGTTTTTTTGGCACAGTCTAATCTGGCTTTTCTATTCTTCGGGCCTATGAATGGTTTGCACCTTGTGAACCCTCTGTATTTGGTCTTGTGAAGTCTTCTCTTGATTGTAGACTTTGTCAATGATACACCCACCTCCTGGAGAGTGTCCTTCACTTGTCTGGATGTTGTGAATGGGTTTTCCTTTACCATAGAGGATGAGGAGTGGATCCTGTGATCATCCACCACTAATGTCTTCCGTGGACGTCCAGGCCTGTTGCTGAGCTCAACGGTGCGTTGTTCTTTCCTCAGAATGTACCAAACTGCTGATTTGGCAACTCATAATGTTGCTGCTATCTCTCTGATGGATTTGTTTAGTTTTTGAAGCCTTACAATGGCCTGTTTTACTTGCATGGACTGCTCCTTTGAATGCATGATGTAGGTTCACAGCAATAGATTCCAAATGCAAATACCACACTAAGAATCAACTCCAGACCTTTTACCTGCTTAAGTGATGAAGAAATAATGAAGGAGTAGCCCAAACCTGGCCATGAAACAGCTTTTGATTCAATTGTTAAATTACTTTTGGTCCCTTGAAAAAGGGAGTTGCTATTCTTAAGAACTGTAATTCCTAAACCCTTCCTCTGATTTGGATGTACATAGCCTCAAATTAAACCAGAGTGTGCATTTTCAGCCCACATCCATTACATAACTATAGCTTGAATATGTTTTGCTAAATACCTGAAAAAAATAAAATCGTGCCCGTTTCCAAAAATATGTGGACCTAACTGTATAATTATTATATATATATATATATATATATATATATATATATATATATATATATATATATATATATATATATACATACATACATACATACACACACACACAGTACTGTGCAAATGTTTTAGGCAGGTGTGAAGAAATGCTGTAACTTAAGAATGCTTTCAAAAAAATATATATATATTTTTTTTTTATTCTTTATTTTTATCAATTTACAAAATGCAAAGTGAGCTAATAGAAGAAAAATCTAAATCAAACCAATATTTGGTGTGACCATCCACCGTTTTTAAAGTAACTCAGCAGTTAGGTTGTTCCACACATCTTGGAGAACTAACCTCAGATCTTCTGTGGATGTAGGCTGCCTCAAATCCTTCTATCTCTTAATGTAATCCCAGGCAGACTCAATGACCTTGAGATCAGGGCTCTGTGGGGGCCAAACTATCACTTCCAGGACTCCTTGCTCTTCTTTATGCTGAAGATAGTTTCTAATGACATTGGCTATATGTATGAGGTTGTTGTTCTACTGCAGAATAGATTTGGGGCCAATCACACACCACCCAGATGGTATGGCATGATGGATAAATATCTGGCTATATTTCTCAGCATTGAGGACACCATTGATCAGACAAAGTTAAGGACTATAGAATCAGTGGTTGGCAAAGTTAACTTAATACAGCAGATGAAAGACACATTGTGCTTACCGTATTTATTGGCGTATAACACGCACCGGCGTATAACACACACCCCAAGTTTAGGAGGGAATTTTAAGGAAGAAAAGTTTTAGGAGAGAAGTTTAGTGGAAAAAAAACGTACATTTAAGCGTCATTTGCAGCTTGCCCAGCGTCATTTGCAGCCTTGCCCAGCGTCTTTGCAGCCTTGCCCAGCGTCATTTGCAGCCTTGCCCAGCGTCATTTGCAGCCTTGCCCAGTGTCACTTGAAGCTTGCCCAGTGTCACTTGAAGCTTGCCCAGTGTCACTTGAAGCTTGCCCATTGTCATTTGCAGCTTGCCAGCGTCATTTGTAGTTTGCCCAGTGTGATTTGCAGCATTGCCAGCGTCATTTGCCTTGCCCACGTTTAAATTTCCCGCCGCGAGACAAACCGTGCATGCGCCGCCAAAAAAGACCGAAGCGCGGCCGAAAAAGGCCGAGCTGACTGTTCGGCTCTGCTCGGAGTCCCGCCTCCCTGCTGTTTTGGGAGCGAGCGCAGGGAGGCGGGACTACGAGCGGAGCTGAACAGTCGGCTTCGGCCTTTTTCGGCCGCGGTTCGGTCTTTTTCGCCCGCAGTCGCCATTTTTCGGCGCCCCATCGCTTTTTTGTCATTTTTTTGGGGGGAAAAAAGTGCGTGTTATACGCTGATAAATACGGTACTTCCCTTTGATATTTAGCAGTGCCATCAGCACAGAACTGGCAGAAACCAGTGGAACCCAGGTACACCCATCTACAGTCTGAAGAAGTCTTGCCAGAAGTGGTCTTCATGGAAGAATTGTAGCCAAAAAGCCATACCTCTGACTTGGAAACAAGGCTAAGTGACTCAACTATGCATGAAAACACAGTAACTGGGGTGCAGAAAATGGCAGCAGGTGCTCTGGACTAATTTGTCAAAATCTGAAATATTTGGCTGTAGCAGGAGGCAGTATGTTTTCCAAAGGGCTGCAGAGCAGTACAATGAGTGTCTGAAGACAACAGTGAAGCATGGTGGAGCATGAGGCAAGTGTACTTGCTTTGAAGACAAAAGGTGGTCACACCAAATACTAAAACTTTTCCACAGTAGTGTGTATGTATATATACATAGATATCTATACACACACACACACACACACACACACACACACACACACACACACACACACACATATATTTATTTATTATGAACCTCTGGATCACACAGAGATGCTTCTTTTTTTTTTAAAAAAAGTTGGTTTTCTTTGACCACTTGTTTACTGCAGCCTTTTAAATACATCTCATCTGTAAAGTTTAATAGAATATTTATGCCATATACAGTAATTCTGCAGAGTGCGCTTAAGATCTCCGCAATTCCCCGAATTAGATAACTAAGCCCAGCTTTATTGCCTTTAAGTGTGATCTATGAGGTGTTTATGGGTCCAACAGGTTGCAATTATAACCTAAGCACCGATCGTCCCCATTAAGATTCTAATCAGAGCTGAAGGGCAACGTGCAACAAAAGGGCAAGCGAGTGGAGCTGATACAGCGCTGCCATCCTGCGATCTTCAGGGAAGGAACAGACGGGAGGTCTGTGGAAAAATAAAGAGGCTCTAAGGGAGGCAATTAGGGTTCTGGCAGACAGAGCACAGCTAAATAATTTACGCTGATTGCCGAAAAAAAAAAAAAAAGAACAGCTGTTCAAATTTAGTATGAAGATTCGTACAATGACAAAGCTGCCAAGGCTGGTGAAATTATTTATCAAGAAAGATGGAATAAATAGGAGTTTTGATAGCTGGATTGTCATGGCTACTGTAGGGCTACGAAGAAGACGACTGCACGCAGGAAAAGAAATATATAATTTTCCCACTCTGCCAACAGTAAATCATTGTTCTTGGAAATTAAAAAATTTGCAGCATTGTGGCGAAAATTGATCAAATGATAGATGGATGACACAAGGGTCAGTTTTGAAAATGACTGCAAAGGAAAGAGGGGCTGTGTTTAGTACTCAGGAGGGATGAGTTACAAAGGGCTGAAATTGATTTATTATTCTTAAGGAAAAATATTGCGTTTGCTCAGGTCCCTGTAGAGATAATTCATCTCTATGCTGATATCAAGTCTTATGCCCCGTACACGCAAGCGGAAATTCCGCCAGCAAAAGTCTGATGTGAGCTTTTGGTCGGAAATTCCGACTGTGTATGCTCCATCGGAATTCTGCTGGTGGATTTCCCGCCAGCAAAAGATTGAGAGCAGGTTCTCCATTTTTCGGTCGGAAAAAGTTCAGATCGGAAATTCCAATCATCTGTACCAATTCCAATGCGCAAAATTCCTACGCATGCTCAGAAGCATTGAACTTAATTTTCTCGGCTCGTCGTAGTGTTGTACGGCACCGCGTTCTTGACGGTCGAGTGTTCAGAGAACTTTTGTGTGACCATGTGTATGCAAGCCAAGCTTGAGCGGAATTCCATCGGAAAAACCATCCAAGATTTTTCAGATGGAAATGCCTCTCGTGTGTACAGGACATAAGGCGTACTGCAGTATTTAAAGGGTAAAAAATGGCACAGGGTTAATTGTACTTGGTGTTTTATAGCATTATTTTTAAGGTTTGTGCACATTTTATCTTTTACAAATAATGGTTATTAAAGTTATACTAAAATCTCGTTTTTTTTTTCTATAGAAATAACAAACATGTTATACTTATCTGCTCTGTGCAGGGGTTTTGCACAAGGCAGGCCAGATCCTCCTCTTCTTGGGTCCCTCTTCGGTGCTCCTGGCCCCTCCCTCCTGTTGGGTGCCTCCACAGCAAGCAGCTTGCTATGGGTGCACCCGAGACATGCCACAGCTCCTTGTGTCCATTCAGAAATGGGGCTGTAGTTTGGCGCCACCCGCTCTTTCCCCTCATTGGCTACCTGACTTTGATTGACAGCAGCGAAAGCCAATAGTGCTGCTGCTGTGTCTCAGCCAATCAGGAGTGACGGCCAAGACACTCGTGGACATGGCTGGATAGAGATTGGCTCAGGTAAGTATTAGGGGGGCTGCTGCACACAGAATTATTTTTAGAATGCATTAAGATAAAAAAAAACTTCTGCCTTTACAATCACTTTAACCGCTTCCCGACCGGCCACTGCATATATACGTCAGCAGAATGGCACGGGCAGGCAAAATCACGTATATATACGTGATCGTGCATGTGCCTGCCTGTGTGACCCCGGCCGCGGGACCAGCGGACCCGATCGCCGCTGGTATCCCGCGATCGGGTTACGGAGCTGAAGAACGGGGAGAGGTCCATGTAAACAAACCTCTCCCCGCGCTTCCTACACTGACTGTCAGTGATCGGCGGTTCCCTGTCATCGGGAACGCCGATCAATGACGTCAGACGTACAGCCACGCCCCCCTACTGTAAAAAAAAACACAACACGTCACACTGACTCCTCCCCGCCCCCTAGTGGTTAACCCCCTAACTACAACTGTCATTTACATAGGAATCAGTGCTATTTAAATAGCAGTGATTGCTGTATAAATGACAAATGTCCCAAAAATGTGTCAAAAATGTCCGATGTGTCCGCCAAAATGTCGCAGTCACAATAAAAATCGCTGATCGCCGCCATTACTAATAAAAAAAAAAATATTAATAAAAATGCTATAAAACTATCCCCTATTTTGTAAACGCTATAACTTTTGCGCAAACTAATCAATAATCGCTAATTGCGATTTTTTTTACCAAAAATATGTAGAAGAATACGTATCGGCCTAAACTGAGGAAAAAAAATGTTTTTTTTTATATTTTTTTGGGGATATTTATTATAGCAAAAAGTAAAAAATATTGCATTTTTTTTCAAAATTGTCGCTCTATTTTTGTTTATAGCGCAAAAAATAAAAACCGCAGGGGCGATCAAATACCACCAAAAGAAAGCTCTATTTGTGGGAAAAAAAAGGACGCCAATTTTGTTTTGGAGCCACGTCGCATGACCGCGCAATTGTTAGTTAAATCGACGCAGTGCCGAATTGCAAAAAGGGGCCTGGTCCTTTGGCTGCCAATTGGTCCGGGGCTGAAGTGGTTAAAGAGTTGCAGTCTGATCACATAATTTGTAATAAAAACATCTTTGCCATTATAAAGCTTCTCTCCAATCACTTTGCATATTATTTTATATATACTGTGATTCTGTACTTGCCAAATATGTGGCAGAAATTTCCCTCCACTAAGTCTGGCTGCATCCATTTTAACTGTGGACAGCTGAAGCTGCTGCCTGTTCACTTCCTGGATTTACACAGACACACAGAGGTACACCTCCAGCTCTGCAGCTCTCATTGGCCCTCTTATGACTCACCCCCTCACTTCCTGGCAAACTCTCATGAGAAAGAGACAGAGCTGTGCATGATGTTATAAGCCTAGGCTAATGACCAGACAAGAAAGAGGAAGTGGGCTGTATAAGGCATTTACTGGCATAAAAAAAAAAAATGTTTTACTATCCAAAGTTAAAACAACAAGGGCAGAAGATTTAATAGATGGAAAGATGAAAAAAATTACTGAAGTTCTGCTTTAAGGGTACACCCATGACAATTGATTTGTAAACTATGCTGGGATTTCTATTAAAAAAATATTCTCTGCCTGACTTCTGGAAATAGGGGCCGGAGAAAGGACCGATAGAGATCAGCCGTGAACAGGTATCTAACCATACCCACAAATGTCCTGGATGCATTTAGGTCAGTGTTACTAATGATGGGTAAGTATTACCCTCTTCCTCTGCAGGCATGGCTTTGATTTTAATTTTAGGATGCTAGGACAACTTAATATTTTATTCCAGCAGATCTCTGCAACATATGACATAATATTCTGAACTCCAAGGTCTCTTTCAGACAGCCAATAAGCTTACCGCCCTCTGAAAAGTGTTTCAAGGTGGATCAGTTTCAGAGGGCAGTATAGTGGCGGCTGACAGGCATGCAGGAAGCGCTACTGCCACCTCCTGATCCCTGTTTTTTTTTTTTTATTATTGCCGAACTGCAATTTTTCATTTTGTGACTTTGAGCCAAGTGTTTAGCTTGCAGTTGGAGCGCTGCCCCATTAAACTCAATGGGCGAGTTTAATGGGGCAAATTAAAAATGCCGCACCCATAAAGAAAAGCATCACTGCTGTGGTATGTGTGCAGCCTTGTTAGGCTGTAATGTTATAAATGTTTACTTGGTATTGCAGGGACAAGGCCCCCCCTCCCAGGTGGACTGGGTGCAGTACATATATGCACACTGCAAATTACCGGTATATCACGGTCTAAACATTGATTGAAATGGACTGAATGCTATACTATTGAATATCCCTTACACAGTCTATTGGTTTCGAGCAAAACTACGCTGTCCCTACATTTTTCAAGGTAAGAGAGCAATGGGCCCAATGCTCTGACTAGGGAGATTTACGTGTATTTCTTATTGACTGGTAGTGGCCAATTATTGTGCTATATTACATTGCCCATATATGTTGTGTACTGGTAATTTATTGGTCCCCATCCTCTCTCTATAGGAATCCTTGTTATGTATGAAACTACTTGACTGCATCCTCTTTTGTTCCCGGTTTTAAGATGCCATCTGAATTTGTGTAAGCAAGCTCTATTACTAGGATACTATGCCTATGACACACTTTCAATAGTTATTTTTTGTACCAACCCTCGCTGTCACCCCTAGGTATGCCCCCACATCCAAATTTGGGAACTGAGGGGTCTTCGCTTGTCATCCTCCCCGCCACTGGCCTCATTAGTACACTGTATATCATTCTATGAGTACAGTCATTCCCATTGGCAATTGTGTATGATATTTGGTTAATATGTTGGTTTATGATACTTATTGCATTATTTTAATTTTTACCTAGAATTTTTTTTTTTTTTTTTTTTTTAATCCTTAAGCTCCTAAAGAAGCGCGGTGGCACGAATCATGTCGAGTGGGATCATCAACTAGACATCATCACCCCACACATCAGTTACCCCTGGATATTAGGAGATTAGGGCTACCCCTCTTATGACCCCTAGCATTGTGTATTACCTTGGGAAGTGTTGAGGGTTTGGTTAAAATATAGGCACTCCCTGCTGACACCACCAACTGAAGGGAGTCTACATCCTTACCAACATCTTTAACAGTACAGAACCCCTTACCCAGTTTAGGCCTCATGCACACTGGACATTATAAAAATACCAGTAGCGTTTTTCAGTGTTTCTTTAGCAAAACTATACTCCCACAAAAGCTTATGGCTCAGAAATGCTGATAAACACTGAATAGCTGCGTTTTTCAGTGTTTTTAAGCTTTTATCAAAGCTAGAGCATTTTTACAGCTGAAAAACTCCTTCTTAAAACACACTAGCTCTGGGTTTTTTTCCAGCCAGAAAATACCCCTGCCAAAAAAACGCTGATAACAGCCTATGTGTGCATGGACACAAAAAATAACATGCAGGGAGTTTACTGGCTGCAGAAAAAATACACCTGAAGCCAAAAATAGCAGCTGTAAAAACGCCCAGTGTGCATGAGGCCTTGAGATTAACCAATTCTCGTCCAAATTCATTGAGTGACCATGTATCATCTCAAGAGACCTACGACCAAAGAGTTTTCTCCCTATGCTAATTTTGCCATTTAGATATTTGTATAATGGGCTGTGATTAAAGGGATCTGCTGGATTAAAGCATTTAGAAACATGATAGGGTCGTTTTAGCATACACATAGGCTTAAATTAAATAACCCTAAATGGCAGCATGAATAAATGGACGCTATACATGGATCCTGAGGAGCATGCAGGTACCCTTACACAGCTTCCCAAGCAACCTTGAAACCCTAAAACTCAGGGTCTCCTATTACACAACTCTTGACTTTAGTAATGGAAGCTGAGGCCTTATATTACATGGAAGGATGCAAGCTGCATTAAGGAATCAAGCTGCACTAAGCCACAATGTCCAGGCATTGCAGCAGCAAAACAGACCAGAACAAAACACTAGCTAAACTTTTTTTACTAAATGATGGCAGTCTTCTTTGAATTGACTGGAAAGGATAAAAAGCATACTCTACCGTTTACACATGGATGTTTCTATTATATATTTGTTACATGGAATGAATGCATTACCAAGAGAAAACTGTAAGGCCCCTTCACACCGGGGCGGTGAGCCGCGGTGACGGTAAAGCAGCGCTATATTTAGCGCTGCTTTACCGTCGTTTTCACCGCGGTTTTCGGCCGCTCGCGGTGCGGTTTTACCCCCCGCGAGCGGCCGAAAAAGGGTTAAACACCCCCCGCAGAGCGCCGCCGTAGCCGCGGTATTGCCGCGGTAACCGCGGTCTCCCATTGTAATCAATGGGAAGGAGCGGTGAACACACCGCTCCTATCCCGCTCCAAAGATGCTGCTAGCAGGACTTTTTTTGTCATCCTGCTAGCGCACCGCTCCAGTGTGAAAGCCCGCCGGCTTTCACACTGGAGTTAAAGGGGCCGGATTTTTTCATGCGGTGAACAGGCGCTATTTTTAGCGCTGCACCGCATGAAAAACGCCCCGGTGTGAAAGGGGCCTAACAGATGTTATGCAAGGTAATACTTCTTACCTTTAACCACTTGCCTACTGGGCACTTTTACCCCCTTCCAGCTGAAGCCACTTTTCAGCTTTCAGTGCTGTCACACTTTGAATGACAATTGCTCAGTCATGCAACATTGTACCCATATAAAAAAAGTTGTTATTATTTGAGACAGATGGAGCTTTCTTTTGGTGGTATTTAATCACCACTGGGGTTTTTATTTTTTACTAAACTAAAAAAAGACCAAATATTTAAAAAAAATAAGTTTTTGTCTTCTTTGTTATAACATTTTGCAAACAAGCTATTTTTCTGCTTCACTGATGAGGCTGCACTGCTGGGCATTGATAGGCTGCACTGATGGCATAAGAAAGTATTACAACTCCAACTCCTGTCTAAATGTTTCTGGTATCTGAGGCACAGAGATTTCCCCTCACTTCCTGTACTGCTGACAACAGTATAACCAGATAGAAATTGAGGAAAAATCTGCAACAGGGACAGAAACTGAAATCTAATAGGGGTTTTAGCTTTTCCATACTTTTCTAAGAAAGCTTTTCTTTTGTCTGCATTGTTGATAAATTCTCTCATTTCCCATCTTGTAAACTGTTGTCAACAGAACAGGAAGCAAGAACAAATCTCTTTATTAAGACCCCCAAACAGCAGTAAAACCTGACAGAGGATTCAACTCTTCCTCACTCTATGCAAAACTTAGACATATGTTTTGGCTGGACATACACTTTAAAAAGGTAACCGCAGTTTTGAATCCCTATATTCTGCCCTTGTTACAACCCTGATTAAAAGTGGTTCTAAAGTCAAAATGTTTTTTTTTTTACCTTAACCAATTGCCTACTTGGCACTTTTACGGTGCGATCATGCAACACTGTACCCAAACTACATTAAAAAAAAAAAAATTCACATAAATAGAGCTTTCCTTTGGTGGTATTTAATCACCACTGGGTTTTTTATTTTTTGCTAAAGAAATGAATAAAGACCGAAAAAAAAAGACGAAACCTTTTTCATAGTTTCTTATAAACATTTTCAAACAGGTAATTTTTCTCTTTCACTGATGTGTGCTAATGAGGCTGCACTGATGGGTACTAACAGGCTGCACTGATAGGCTGCACTGGTGGGCACTGATTAGGAGGCACTGATGAGGAGACACTGGTGGGCACTAATTAGGAGGCACTGATGAGAAGGCACTGGTGGGCACTAATTAGGAGGCACTGATGAGCACTGATAGGTGACACTGAATGGCACAGATTGGCAGCACTGGTGGGACTGCACTGATAACCGGTACACTGATATTCAGGGCACTGATTATCAGCTCTATTCACCCTTCCTCACGCTGCCAGCGTGAGGAAAGTAGTGCCAATAACCGGCTTCTGTTTACAACAACAGTTAACAGAGCAAGTAGAGCATACGTGATGAGAACCTAACACATTAAGACTACTTGGTTTTAGCTTTAGATACATTTTAAAGTGGAATTCCAGTTCAACACTTTCTTAAAAATGTTACCCACCCCTCCCTCCTACTTATTCTGCCTACCTACCTAGTGTAAAAAAGATCTGTATATGGGAAGCTCCAGTGTCCCCTGAGGACATCTGTGTAGATAAAACGCGTAGGGAAGTTCCTTAACGGTGATGTCATCACGCCCGCTGGTCGGATTGATGCAGTGTTTACGTGCCTATGTCTTATGTACACCTTGCGAGTAGCTTTCTTTTATACTAGTAAATTACTTTAGAAATGACTGTTCTATGGATTTCTTGTTTGTCTTCCTCCTGCTATGTTGGGTGGTATGTGTATAACTGGAGGCTAGTGTTTCTAAACACATTGATTTCATTTTGTTTTAAAGGGACAGCACAACACCTATTTTTTTGCATGTATAAATGCAGTTACATTTCATTAATTTAATGAATGCATATTTTAAATGCAACTAGTACAGTATAAATAACAATACAAAAAGTGCTCCCAAGGGCTTTTAAGAAGCAAAAAAGATCAAACAAATAAATCTGTTGATGTGTAAAAAAAAACTTTTTTTATTGATACAAAAATTATATTTAAAATTCAACATGACTTTTTTAAAACATGACCTCTGGTATGCATAACCTCAACAGCAAAAGATGTCCTTGTTATACTGGCAGATAGCAATTTATACATATACATTTTCAACTTGGTATACTGCGAAAAGGACCCCAAAGTGTTTAGATTGGGATAGTTCAAATCTTCCTCAGGGGGATAAGAACATCTTTAGTGAGGAGCTTAAATTGGCCAGAGCACTAATCTAATGGTTTTAACATAAGTATTAACTTTGGTCATTTGATTAATGACAAATGTTCTTAAATCTGCGAATTCTTATTGTAATAAAATAATTTTTTTCAAATCAACTTGTGTTGATATGCTTACCTCTTGACAGATACATGCATCTTTCAAAGTCCCAATCATTCTCTAGGGACAGGGATGTGAATGCAATACTCTGTCATTAGACACTGTCCACAACTATTTCTATTAAATATACTATATTAAATCTCTCTGTAATTTCCTGGAAAAAGTCCCAGACTGGATCCACACTTGCCCTTTGTGCCCCTCCTGTCCTGCAGGTGTTGTCCCTTGTAGGCTGGAGTGGGCTCTTTGCACTTTCTGGTCAGGTGACCAACTAGAAACAACTCTGTTGATGTTTTTAAATATTGCTCTGGCCAATTTAACCTCTTTATTAAAGATGTCCTCATCTTCCTGAAGAAGATTTGGACTATCACAATCGAAACACGTTGGGGTCCTTTGGGGAATATACCAAGTTGAAAATGTCTAAGTATAAATTACTATCTGGCAGTATAACAAGGACATCTCTTGCTGTTGAGGTTATGCATACCAAAGCTCATGGTTTAACAAAGTCGTGTTTAATTTTAAAAATATTTTTTGTACAAATAAAAAACTTTTTTCTACACATTAATCAATGTATTAGTTTGATCTCTTTTGCTGCCTAAAAGCCCTTGGGAGCACTTTCTGTCTTACAAATATTTTGGGGCAAGCAGCACCTCTTTTCACCCATAAGTGTGGGTATCGTTCTCATCTTGCTTTCAGCTTCTTGTAATGCCCAGTACAGCAACACACATACCGGGTGTGGGAAGAGCAGCACATATGCTGACAGAAGGAGAGCGCAGAGGGATGACCACATCAGACCTCATTAGTCTGTTCCTTCGATGTCCAATCACAGGCTGGGGCGAGGGAGGTGACAGAGCTGCACTGCTCTAGCTGCAGCAGAGAAAAGGTAGGTCAGCAGGCTGACTGCGCTGAGAGGTAGGGCTGTTTAACTCTAAAGACTGGATGGATAGATAAACCTATAATTTGGTGGCATTTAGTCCAGCCTGAGAAGGAAATCAGATACATCATCTCTGAAAGTTCTGCTGGAACAGAAAGAAAAAAGTAATTTCCAGAGGAATTTTGTAAGGCACAACCCACTCTTTTTTATGTATGTCAGTGTTGCCAAGTGCTGGGGATTTTCAAGTTCAGGCACGTACTGACGCACACTCCACTGCCTGAAGCAAAATGTGTTGATAACAACGAAAAGCAGGGCATTTCTCACAAGACCTGCAGGTAAATCTCATTAAAGTGTACCTATAACCAAAACTTTTATTTATAATTTGGTATAGACTGGAAAAAGGTTAAAATTCTGTCAGGATTTACTGCTATCTGGGGCACTGGTAATGAGATTATGGGGCGGTGGGCTTTTTATCTGGGGGGGGGGGGGGCGAAAAAACAACCACCAGCACTACCCCCCCCCCCCCAATAAGATCACCTGGCGCGTTGGCCAATCGAGAAACAGGCCTGATTAGCGGGGAGTAACTGTAGCGTGAAAAAAGCGAAAATTTATTTGCTATGGTCACACAATTGGGAGGGATCAGGGCGCAATCTCTGCGCCCCAAGCCCACCCTATTTTGAAGCCTATTAGAGCCTCTGGCTCTAATCAGGTGCTTCAAAAAACACACCCCTGCCCACCCCCGCCAAAGGAATTCATGTGCCCAGCTTTCTGAAAGGGGCCGGGCACATGGATAGGGAGAGCGGCGGAGGTGTTAGGGCGGGCAGCACGGGCCGCCACTGGATTTCCTCTCACTTTCTACCAAACAGAAAGGGACAGAAACTTAACAGAAGTTTTGGCTGTATATACATTTTAACTAATTGAGTCCCCATTGCATTGTAATCCGGCGCAGGCATAACAACTGTAAGGCTGGCCATACATTATATAATTTTATTGTACAACTTTAGATTTACCATATAATATGAGGTCAAACCTAAACACTTTCAACTTGCATGCAATCAGGCCGGTCCTATTACGTAGTGGAAGGTAAATCTAAAGGAAATTGAACAAGAAAATTGTATAATGTATGGCCAGCTTTAGGCTCCGTTCACATTGCCCTGACTTGGTATCCAACTTGTGAGACCCCAAGTCGCGTGACATGTGAAATCCCATGTTAGTCAATGAGAGCTGTCTTAATTAGTACTACTGAAGTCGCTCTGACTTTAGAAAAGGTTCCTGTACTACTTCAAGGCCACTGAAAAACATTTTACTTAACATTCTGTTTACATCAGGAGTGTACTGACGTTACAAGAGGTGTCACCACACTTCTTGTCAATAGAGAGGCTCTGTTCAGCCTCACCCTATAGCATTAGACCAATGCTGTACTGATCTATTGGATGATTATAGCCAGCAATAGATTACTATTAGAAGTGCAGCTGCATCAGGGATCTGGTCTCCACTGATCAGATTTGGATTTCCCATGAAGACAAATTTTTTTTAAAAAAAATTGAGAAATAATTGGTTAAAAGGTGAAATTAAAAAAAAAGTTGTAAAAAACAAAAACATACGTATAAAAAGAAAAAAATAATAATATATTTTTTTCACTTGCATGCCTTGCATCCCTAGTGTAGCATCAAAAGAGGAATAAAGCTCCAAAGTAAAATGCATACCATCCCACTACGTTACAAAAAAATGGGGTATCATTTTAATCATCAGATTTTGCTGATTTTATTTTGTGATAAATATATGGTGGTGTGCAAATTAAGTGGCATTGGTAAAAAAAAAATAAAAAATTTTTCAAATTTTTTTTTACTATTTATTCCCCATATAAGCCAAAGAAGTAAACGTATATGTATCCAAATTTGCTACCAAATATGTATAATATATTAGAAGTAAACTAAAAAAGGTTAAATTGTATATTTGTGGAACTGAGACACGAAAAATGCGCTCTGGGACCCAAGAGGATTTGGAGAAGAAGGCCCGGGGACTCGAGTGGTTAACCACTGTTTATGGGTACACATTTAGCTCTAAAAGCTTTGAGCATCTAGAAAATGATGAAGATGTATCCTTGCAGAGAAGAAAATAAAATAAATAAAAAAAGAAAAAGAAAAAGAGATGTGGTTGAAAGGACGCTAAACACTGCCCTCCAGTAGGCAATTAAAGGCTCTTTCTACTGATTGAAGACCTGAAGGAAGAGATGGCTTTTTCTGGCTGTATGGGCTTGTGGGATGAGAGAGTGGTTCAATGTCTTATTCACTTCACATAAAAGTGCTTAAACTGCCTCTACGATTGCCTCCTTCTCACAGCAGCCAGCAAACAACGTGGCAAAACAAGCTGATCGATAATTCTGCTATCTGACAAAGTGCTTTATATTGCTACTATCCTCATTTTCCATCATGAAGATGTTTTAGCGCTATACTCACGGCCACCTTAAGAAGTTCCCTTTTTAACAAGAAGGCTTCATTCTATTCAGCTGGCTTTAAACAAATTCACTGCATGACTGATAGTAAAGGAAGAATATTACCTTTGTATTTAGGAGTAAAGCTGGCTATACATGGATCGAATTTAGGTCGATTACTGCTGAATTAGCCAAAACTCATTCTGTGAGTGGCGTTAATGGCACCACCCAGCAATAAAGGACCCTGGTGGGAAATTCTCATCTGAACATTGCCTGCATCCAGTCAGAGCCCATCGCAGTTCATGTATTCTGACGGTGGTACTGTAGATTTGTCTATCCACACTGTTTAGCATGGATAGGGGAATCTAGTGATTTTCTTGTTCAGCCCACGGGCTGAGCAATAGAAATCATAACATGTATGGTCACCATTAGCATAGCCAAACTGCAGATAAAGGGAACCAAGGTAAAGTAGATGTACATCTAACCTCAAGAAATATACATAATCTTTATTTACAGTATAATATTGTTATTAAAATATTGTTTCAATTATAAATCTGCAGCTTTCATTAAAATAATAGCTGATGATCCGACCATGACAGCCCTTGTTCAGGCACTTTCTATTATAAAGGTGATCCAATTGTTTTCCTGCAAGAATTCCAGCGTAGACCACAGGAGACCATTTCAACACACATTATGCAGAATTGGTCCATTGTTGTCAACATTCAGAAACCCACCCGAGGAATTCCATGCAGATGTATGCAGACAAACTATCTACAGAAGAATACTGAGATGCAACAAAGAAAAGAAAACAGGTGAAAAAAACAGGTGAAAACAAGGACATTATTAGAAACAAATGGTAAAATAAAATAAAGCTGGCCAAAGATGGATCAAAATTCAGCTGGTTCAGCAGGGACTGGCCTAATTTTGATCCATTTATTTCCGTTTCCACTCAAAAGTCAATTTAATGATGGAGTCCCGTCGAACGGACTGCTGGACATATTTCATTCGGTCAGCATCTGCAGCGCTGATCAGTGCATTCTGACAGTGAAAAAGTAGCACAGTGGGTAGTATTCCTTCATCAAAAAAAGAAAGTAGGGTAATCAAAGTTAAACCTGCAGTGGCTTCAAAGTGTGTTCAAACCCCTGTAGGCCGAGCTGAAGATTTGAATGAGCGGTGAGCAGCCCTCATGACCAAGTCTAATGATGCCCTAACAAAGGACAAAGGTCCGAAGCCTGTAAGCATAAGTAGGACATGTGCCACTGTTATATCCCATAAGCGGGAAGCTGAGGATTTGATCAGCTCAAATGGCCGAGTTGAGTCAGATACAAAGAAGGCAAAGCCTATGATCTCCAGGAGACACATGTGGATTGATTTACTTAAGGTGGGGTCCCTAAAGAGGAAATAGATGGGATTCCTACAGCAGCATTGCTAAAGAAGTGGAAGCAAGTGGTTGGGAATAGTAGATTCAGTCACATTAAGTGTTTCCGTTGCCATAAAATGGGACACTTTGCAAAAATGTGCCATGCTGTGAAGACTGGACAACAGCAGGTCTGTGTTCTTCCCAGGACAGCATGGAGAGACATGCAAGTTTATTTGTTACGTTGGAAGTCTATGTCTTTCCGTGAAAGTGTTTCAAGGCAACAGTGGGCAGCCTACAATCCTTTTGCAGTTAGAAATGGGCAGATAGAGAAATCTGAGCAGTGGAGCTATGTTTTTGGCACAGTTGGAAGGAACATATAATCTGCTTTGTCACTTACTCTTTTCAGGTACTGAGCATCGAGAGGTGGAGTAGGCAGAGCAGATGGTCATGCTAGATGGGAGGAGGCAGACCAGAAGAGAGCCTGTGGCTGAAGTGGTTAGAGGGTGAAAAAGATTAATCCAAAGATAGTAGGGGGTTACCATTATCGAGTTAAGCACTAAATACACCAAAGGAGAATGTATCTGAGCCCCCAATTTCCCAGCCCACAAGATGTTGAAGTTGGGCTTCCAGGAAACAGATCCAAGAATTTGGAGCCGACTGCCCTCCTTGAGCATTAGAGCATTAGAGTATTGTAAATATTCATAGTTCATTCTAGCAGGTTTGTTCTTCCATTTTAGGCTACGAAAGATTGTGACAAATCTCTTGAAATATTTCTGCGGAATCCAGCAAGGCGAGTTGTGTGTTGTTAAATGTTATGGTGTTAAGTAAAAAACACAACAACTGTGGAATCCATATAATTTCCAAGAGATTAATATGACGTGCCACAGAGTGGCAGCCTGCACCAAACTTCATTTTGAGATCTAAATTTCTGAAGTAATGGTAACAGGTTTTGGGGAATATATTCCTTAGGATGTGTGGAGATAGTTACCTCGAGGTATTTAATCTTTGCATCCACCTTAAGTTGTGATACTACAGGGAGCAGAGAGTCCCATAAAACTAACTTATTCTAGTTAATCCTATAACAGGAAAAGGTGCCAAATTTCTCTATAGCAGACATTGCGTCAACCAGTGATGCTTGAGTATCAGCTAAATACAGCAAGATGTCATCTGCATACAGAGCTCATATTTACCTCTGCGAAAACCTCTCCTCCCGCTGTTTGCCTAAGCATAGCTGCAAGGGGTTCTATCACTAACACAAACAAGAGGGGTGATAGTGGACTGGACACCCTTGTCTAGTGCCTCAGGAAAGAGAAAAGGAGTCTGACAGGCTCCCATTAACTCTTACCCAATTGCAAAAAGTATCGCCAAAGCCAAAACGTTTAAGCACTTCCCATGATGTAGCAGCATTCTATGCTATCAAACGCCTTGATGGCATCTAATGATAGCAAGGCTCTGCTAGTTGAATTATCGAATTTGTATATTTAAAAAAGTGCATCTTACATTTACAGCAGTTGAGGAGTTAGGCATAAAACCTGTTTGGTCTGGATGAATAATCGATTTGATAACTTTATTTAACCTATTGGCCAAAACTTTAGCTACGAGGGGGTGCTGATAAGTACTGAGCCTTACCCAGAAAAAATTGAGCGAGGAAGTTGTAAATTGCAGGGTGTACTGGCCAATTTGTCTATATTCAATGGTGCAAAAATCAAATTAAATTAAATTATCTTTCTTTTTCAGGTCCAACGTGAACATGGCAGCAGATCCAGAAAAATTCAATGCGGAAGAGCATAGGACCATAATTAAGTTCCCATTTCTCCAAGGGATAGGTGCGAAGCAGATCCATGATGAAATATCACAAACTTTAGGTGCAACAGTTAAATGTTGGTTTGCCAAGTTTAAAACGGCCCATTTCAGTGTTGAAAGTGAGAAACCCAGTGGAAGGCCTGTTCCTGTCTCTGTGCCTGCAAATGTGAAAGCCACCAATGACATGATCAACAACTTGGAAATGAGAAAGCTTACAGCAAAGTGGATCCCAAAACTTTTGCAGGCACAGTTCCCAGGATTATGATCCTGAACATATGCAGGCTCGGCCGCAATCATCCGCCCATTTACCATGTTTACCGCCTGTCTACTTTTTGTTTTGGCCAAACTAATTTCTTTAATAAGAAGGCCACTGAGATAGGCCTTCATGGTGTCCCAAACAATCAGGGAGGGGCAGTATTCAAGTTGATTTCTAAGAAAAAGTGTAGGGCCCTTTGAACAGGAGTAGAGAGTATCTAAAGCCAAAGTGGATTAAGTTTCCATATAGATCGTTTTACTCCAATAACATTGCCCTCAAAAGTGGCAAGCAAGTGGAATGGTCTGACATGCCTCTGGGCAGAATATCAATAATTGTGATATATCTAAATACCTCATAAGATCCCAGCATCAAATCGATGTGGGATAAAGTTTTATGAGTCTTTAAATAGCAAGTATATTGCACTTTTGCACAATGTAACTTTCCCCAAGTTCCCCACATAGGTTGCCCAGTGGGGTTAGGTGTTCTGCATTAGCATTGCTAAGGCAGGGAAATCTGTCCTGTTTGATATTAAAGACATTATTAAAAACCCCCATCAATAGAACTGGGAGCAGAAGCATATCGTCCAAAAACTTTATAAAGCTGTAATACCTCACATGAATACGGAGGTGGAATATAAACATTAGCCATCATCAAAAAGTCTGCAACATAGAAAAACATATGTCCCCTACTTCCACATCCGCCCGTTCAGGAGAAGCCGCCATGCCCATACACCAGAATGGACACACCCCTAGCATAAGAAGAATATGTAGAATGATAAGCCGTCTTTATACCACAGCGTGTCAGAAACTGGACTGTTTCTGGAGTGGCCTGCGCGAGATGTCATCTTTAGAGTTGCTTGGCTATTTAGTGACCCAGATCAAGTCAGTGAAGTAACCAATTCTTTTCACTATAGTAAACCAAGGATTGTAGTTGTGAAGCCAGCTGTAGCAACTAAATTTAATAAAGTGTATGTTTTTGGCAAATTAAAAAATGTATATTTCACACCCCTCTGAAATACATGAAAAATTGTGCAATGTTTTATCCCTTTAAAAACCTTGCAAGTATAGAAAAATACATGTAAAGCTGTCTTTTTTGCTCTAAAATCCCAATCAAAGTTCTGGCCTGCCAGTTGGACAACACAACTCTGCCTGTCCAGCCCCTCTCCATGTGTACACACTTAGACCCCTTTCACACTGAGGCAGTTTTCAGGCATTTTAGGGCTAGAAACAGCACCTGTAAAGCACCTGAAAACTGCCTCCCATGCCCCCCGAATGTGAAAGCACTGGGGTGGTGCGCTTGCGGGACGTTAGAAAAAGTCCTGCAAGCAATATCTTTGGGGCAATGAATAGGCAGTTCTTCGGAAGTGCTGCAACATGGGTGTTAATAACCCCTTCTTCGGCCGCTAGCAGGGGTTAAAAAGCGCCCCGTTAGCTAACTGTGAGAGGGCTCTTAATTCTTTCCCAGCAATGCTGCTGAATTGATTCCCAAGAGCCTGCCCACACTATGTGTAGAGAAATCGCTCCTGGGATATGATATAGAGAGGGAATGGGAGGTTTGAGTTTAAATTTGGATAATGCCTGGACATACTCTTTAATAGCGTGGAACATTATAGGGTATGTGATCCATTAACCTAAACAGGACAGGCACTCATAATCTTTAAACCAATTTGTATTTTTAATCCTTAATTTACTTTCAAGCTAAAAAAATACAAAGCATAGTGGGCATCTGATTAGGGTAGAACAAACAAGAAGTGAAAAATAAATTGTTACTGAGACACGGTAATTTATCATCCTTACAACCTAAATTACTCTCCAGGAGAAGTCTTCTGGGTATTGCATATGCAGTCATATTAAATGAATGCGGAAATTCAAGTCAATAGTACAACTAGGTGACAAATTCTGCAGGCACATTTAAATTAAGCCACAAGGAAAAGTAAATACTGTCCAGATCTTTAAGAGGTACCAATGAGGCCTTACAGATAAAGATATCTAGAATCTATTTGCATCTGTTGTGTTATCTTTGTTATTACGCTTATCTATATGTTCTAACAAAAAAGATTAAGTATGTGTTTGATAATAGGGAGCTAGCTACCAAAATCTGGCAAAGAAAATTCAAGTGGTTCTAAAAGTTCAAGGTTTTTTATCTTCATGCCTGAAGGTAAAAAAAACGTCTCTGTGCAGCAGCCGGCCCATCGCGATTCAGCGATGTGTGTTGCAGCCTCGGCTCTCCCTCCTCATTGGCTGAGCCCATGGCTCCCACTGCTGTCAATCACAGCCAGTGAGCCAATGAGAAGAGAGAGAGGGAAGGCCCGAACCGCGGATCTGTCTGAATGGACAAGCAGAGCTGCGGCTCTGCTCGGGTGCCCCCACAGCAAGCTGTTTGCTCTGGAGGGAGGGGCCGGGAGTGACGGTGTGGGACCGAGAAAAACACTGCACAGAGCAGGTAAGCATAACATGTTTGTTATTTTTTTTTAAAGAAAAAAAACTTGCCTTTAAAGGAGAAGTACAGCCAAAGCTCCATCCTTTGGCTGTACTTCTCCTGTGGATCACAGGAGTGCAGTTCGTTTTGCACTCCTGTGACCCATTTTCAGCAGAGAGCGGGTTGAAGTCTGCTCTCTGCTGACGTCACAGAGTCAGTCCAAGCTCAGCTTCATCACGACCATAGATGCTGCATCCACCTAGGTATGATACTAAAAGAAAAAAAAGAAAAAAACCCATACATTTCTTTTAATATCACTTTAATCCCTCGTTCACATTGAACACAGCTTTGAAATTGTGTGACTTCAACTGAAGCCGCACGATTTCAATGCCGCATGTCCGTAACTTGAAAGACATCTGTGTGGCTTCATGCAGAGATGTCTATTGAAGTCGCACCCGAAATCGCAATAGACCTGTCAAATCGCATGACAGATTGCTTCAATGTGAACAAGGGCTTATTGTAGCTCAACCAAGCAATTTAGAATCTCTTCCTATCAAAATCATAGCTGCAAGGGTCCTAAATGACTGTTATATTTTAGGTGAACTTGTTGCAAACTTCTAGAGCATAAATTACCTTCAGTTAAAAACGATTAGACGTAGCTACCCTCTGGAAGAAGTTGTCAGACTGACAAAATGTATTAGGGCAGTGCCAGCACAACCGATTGTGGATCAAGTTCCACATGCTTATTGCTCCGACAGTGAAAAATCCTCTACGCAGTTTAAGGTTAAACTGCTTCTCCTCCAATTTCATTTAGTGGCCACGTGTCTTCTTATACTCCCCGAGACTGAATAGTTTATTCCCTATGCTAGAATCACCATTGAGGTATTTGTATGTCACTATCATATCTCCTCTCAAGTGTTTCCTCTCCAGGGAGAATAAGTGTAATGTTTGTAGTACTTCCTCTTAACTGTGGTTCTCCAGTCCCCTTATTAATTTTGTAGCGCTTCTCTGGACTCTCTCCAGTTTCAGCACATCCTTTCTGAGGATTGGTGACCAGAACTGCACGGCATACTACAGATGTGGCCAAACCAGTGTTTTATAAAGTGGCAGGATTATAGTTTTTTTTTGGAGTAAATACCATTTTTATGCATGCTAAAATTCTGATAGCTTTGCTTGCTGCTGCTTGGCATTGCACGCCGTTGCTGAGTCGCCATCTACTAGTTCCCCCAGAGGTTGTCCCCCTAGTGAGTAACTTGTATATTTTTAGCCCCCAAGTGCATTACTTTACTTTTTTTTTTTTAACATTTAACCTCATTTGCCATGTAGCTGCCCACCCCTTTATTTCATTGAGATCCTCTTGTAAAGTTTCTATTTCCTTCTGTGAAGTTATTGCCCTGCTTAGCTTTGTATAATCAGCACACACTAATATTGAGCTATTTATCCCATCCTCTATATCATTTATGAATACATTAAACAGAATTGGTTCCAGGACAGAGCCTTGGAGTACTCCACTGACCATTCCAGATCAAACCATTCTACACACTATTTATCACCACCCTTTGGATGTGCTCCTGTAACCAATTTTCATCCTTATGGTCTATGCCTACACACCTCAGTTAGTAAATTAAGCGTTTAAGTGGGACTGTATCAAATGCTTTTGTAATATTCCAGGCGCACCACATCCACAGGCCTTCCCTTATCTAGATCACTTCCTCAAAGAATGTTAACAGGTTGTCCTCATAGAATGTTAACAGGTTGGTTTGGCAAGAACAACCTTTCATAAAGCCAAGCTGATTACTACTAATGATACTGTATTAATCATCAGAATCTTGAATATATTCCCTTACAATCCCCTCCAATAGTTTACATACTATCGATGTTAGACTTACTGGCCTGTAGTTTCCTGGCATATACTGTATCTCTGCCCTTTTAAATATTAATACATTGGCCCTTCGCCAGTCTGCTGGCTGCATTCCTGTCAGTATGCTGTCAATAAAAATTTGGAATAGCGGCCTGGCTATAACCTGAGTTCTTTGAGGACTCTCAGGTGTAAGCCATCTAGTCCCGGTGATTTATTTGCGTTAAGCTTTTTAAGTCTTTTTTTGGACACAGTTGCCCTCTCCTTGTCATTTGTAACCAACCTACCTTCATCACCCTTTATGGGGCCAGTGTGCTCTGACACATCCCATTTTTACTAATAATATATTTAAAGAATTTTTTTTTTTTTTACTCTCCTCTGCTATGCGTCTCTCGTGGGATATCATAGCCGCCCTGATTGCGTTCTTACACTTCTTATTGCATTCCTTGTAGTGTTGAAATGCCAACAATGTTCCCTCTGACTTATATTTTTGTCTTTTTACATTAAAGTTTAGCCACCCAGGTTTAACCTTAGCTCTTTTATATTTGTTGCCTATTGGAATGCACTGGCCAATACCTCTATTTAACCACTTTCAGACTGGACCATTTTGCTGGCCAAAGACCAGACCACTTTTTGCGATTCGGCACTGCGTTGCTTTAACTGACAATTTCGCGGTCGTGCGACGTGGCTCCCAAACAAAATTGATGTCTTTTTTCCCCCACAAAGAGAGCTTTCTTTTGGTGGTATTTGATCACCCCTGCGGTTTTTATTTTTTGTGCTATAAACAAAAAAAGAGCTTCAATTTTGAATAAAACGCATTATTTTTTACTTTTTGCTATAATAAATATCCCCCAAAAATGTATAAAAACTAAAAGAATTTTCCCTCAGTTTAGGCCGATACGTATTCTACAGATTTTTGGTAAAAAAATAAAAATCGCAATAAGCGATTATTGATTGGTTTGTGCAAAAGCTATAGCGTTTACAAAATAGGGGATAGTTTTATGGCATTTTTATAAAAAAACATTTTTTTTACTAGTAATGGTGGCGATCAGCGATTTTTATTGTGACTGTGACATTATGGCGGAAACATCGGACATTTTTGACACATTTTTGGGACCATTGTCATTTATACAGCAATCAGTGCTATACAAATGCACTGATTCCTGTGTAAATGACATGGGTAGTGAAGGGGTTAACCAGGAGGTGGCAAACTTATAGGACTTATCCCACAATTTGGGACTGCAAAGTAGCATGACAAGTCGTTCCCCATGATTTCCAATGACAGCCATTCATATTAGTACGACTTCAAAGTAGTCCCTGCACTACTTTGGTCCGATTTTGATGCCACTTACACAGGCATTCCTTGAAATCGCGGAAAAATCCCGGCAAAATCACGGTAAAAATCGTGGCCGCGAATCTCAGTTAAAATCGTGCGACTTTAAAGTCGCATAAGTGTGAAAGGGGCCTCAACTGTGTACTAGGGGCGTGTTTCTAACTGTGGGGGCGTGGCTGTGTTTTACACATCACTGGTCTCTGCTCCAATCACAGAGAGCAGAGATCAGTGACACTGTTGCTAGGCAGAACGGGGAGATGGTTGTTTACTTTAGCATCTCCCCGTTCTTCCTCCCAGTGAGACGATTGCGGGTATCCCCACAGCGATTGAGTCTGCGGGACCCGCGATCGGACTCACGGAGGTCCCGACCGGCGTGCACGCGATGGCACAGTGGCAAATTTAAAAGGGACGTACCTGTACGCCCATTTGCCTGTCCGTGACATTCTGCCGACGTACATCTGTGTGCGCCAGTCGGGAACTGGTTAAAATGTTCTTAAAGTACTCCCATTTGTTCTGAGTGTTCGTTGTTTCTAGGATTCGGTCCCATTTAACCTCTTGTATCTTGTAAGCATGTGAATCACACAGCCACCTACTGTACATCCTACACAGCCTAAGCAGGAATTTGAGTGGTCTAAGTATTCTTGTTTATGGTGAAACTTGACTAAAAAGCTTGTGCATCCAGTGTTCCTAAAGGTCACGACCACCTATTTAGTATTGGTGCTAAACTGTAAGAAAATAAATGCCCTAAGAACAAATCATCAGGGATCAGAGAATTTTTATAAACCTGAGTGGCAATGAAACACAAAAGCCTTGGGCAGGCAGGTTACATCCTTGATCTTTTCAAAAGCCGTTATTAATACTGGACACACACCTTTATCACTGAAGTCATCGACGAGCACAATCTCTGCGATCAGCTCAGGGGGAGATCGGTTGAGGACGCTGTGCACTGTACGCAGGAGGGACGACCAGCCCTCGTTGTGGAAGGGGATGATCACGCTGGTGTTTGGCAGCTTGGCCGAGTACAGCTTGCTCTTGCAGCTAGAAAAATCAGAGAGGACATAAAAGGGACAGATGTCAGCTTCACATGCAGAACATGCCCTGAGCTCATGTCAAATGAGGACAGCACAGTAATGTCTGGGAAAACACCAGTTGAGAGGTGCGAAAACACAGATGGGTTTGACAATTGGTTATTTGTACAGCTCCATGTGATGATATGAACGAGGAAGTAAGAATGCAGAAGAGGTCTCATTGGAGAGATTCCATCGAGAGAAAGCAATTTATCATCCTTACAGCCTCAATCACACTCAGCACTAAATCTCCAGCGTAATTCTGATCATGTTCAGATAAATGAAGATTGCAGCAATGCTTTTTGGAGCTCTGACTAGCACACTAATGATACATGCTGACATAAAGCATTAATATAAATCGTCCACTCTCATTAAAGGCAAATTACAGCTAAAACAGAATTTCTGCTGCTAGCAGGAACAGACAGCTTGATTCAACTTCTGCTTCTTAGATCTCTTTGAGTCTCCTAGTTTTAAATTTCCCTCTGGTACCTTGTGCATCTTCCCCTCCCTATAACTCCAGGAAGAGAGAGCTAAAGATATATATCCTGTCCCATCATTCATTTACTATACATTATAGAGCAGTGTAAAATCTACATACAAACAGCATGCAATGATTTGCAAATCTCATAAATATATAGAAGCAAGTCATCCACTAAAAAGGTGACTTTAATCGTTTTATGGCCTATTCTTATACCCTAAAATGTGGGTTGAGATTCTAGAAGACGCAGAAGAGGTTCCAGTGCTAGGTTAAAAGGAATAGGAGAAAGGGGGATTATTTTTTCTTAAAATGGTACACTTTCTCAGTTTAAACATTTTATATATTTTAAATATGGACAATAAAATATGGGTTTATGAGATTTGCAAATCATTGCATTCTGTAACTTTATGTAGACTTTACACAGCGTCCAACTTTTTTGGAATTGGGGTTGTATTAATGTTTGACCCTATAATGCAGCTTCCAGCCACACATAATAAAAATGCCAAATGGCCAAACTGCTTACTAGATAATGGGGCACAGAGCAGCCTCGATCTTCCTCTTCTCAGGCCCCCCAGCAGCTCACCTGGCTCCTCCCCCTGCAGAATGCCCCCAGAGCAAGAGCTTGGTCTGGGGGCACTCGTGCAAGCTCTCTCCTGAGCTGGCTCCATAAGACACACAATGTACTGCTCCCTCCTAACTGCCTGTGATTGACAGCAGTTGGACCCAATGGCTCCCGCTGCTGTGTCTGAGCCAGTGAGAGGGAAAGGGCCTTTGCATCGCTAGATCGGGATCAGGTAAGTATTTGGGAGGAGCTGGACAAAGAAGGTTTTTTTACTGTAACCACTTCAATGCAGGGCAGTTAAACACCTTCCTGCCTAGACCAATTTTCAGCTTTCAGCGCTGTCACACTTTGAATGACAATTGCGCGGTCATACTACACTGTACCCAAACTATCGTTTTATCATTTTTTTTCCCACAAATAGAGCTTTCTTTTGGTGGTATTTGATCACCTCTGGGATTTTTATTTTTTGCTAAACAAATAAAAAAAAAATTGAAAAAAAATTGTTACAGTTTCAAAACTTTGGAAATAAGTAAGTTTTCTCCTTCACAGAGGGGCACAAATGGGGCTGCACTGACGGGCACCAATGAGGTGGCACTAATGAAGTGGCACTGATGAGGTGGCATTGATAGGCGCTGATAGGTGGTACGGATGGGCACTGATAGATGGCGCGGATGGGCACTGATAGACGGCATGGATGGGCACCGATAGGCGGCGCGGATGGGCACCGATAGGCGGCGCGGATGGGCACCGATAGGCGGCGCAGATGGGCACCGATAGGCGGCGCAGATGGGCACTGATAGGCGGCATTGTAGTGTAATGTATTGTACTGATGGATGCCAATCAGTGCCAAACAATAATGCATGCCAATCAGTGATGCCCATTGTGGGCACTGATTGGCATCCATTGTGTGCACTGATTGGCATCCATTGTGGGCACTGACTGGCATCCCTGGTGGCATACCTGGTGCTGGGCATCCCTGGTGGTCTGGTGGCGTCCCTGGTGGTCCAGTGTGGGCATCCTCGGGGGGGGGGGGGGGGGGGGGCGCGGAGAGAGGGGGGGGGGGGGGCGGGGGGGGGGGGCGCGGGGGGGGGCTGCGCTGATAATCGATCAGGACAGAGCCCCCCTGTCAGAGGAGCAGCCGATCGGCTCTCCTCTACTCGCGTCTGACAGACGCAAGTGAGGAAAAGCCGATCAACTGCTCTTCCTATTTACACTGTGATCAGCCGTGATTGGACACGGGTGATCACGTGGTAAAGAGTCTCCGTCGGAGACGTTACCGAGATCGTAGTTGCGGGGTGTCAGACTGACACCCTGCGACAACAGTCGCCGCGATGCGCGGCCCCGGGGGCGCGCAGCGGCTCAATATGCTGATCATGTCATATGATGTCCGGTCAGGATATTGAAACCACTTTGCCGCCGTCACTCTGCTATATGGCGGGTGGAAAGTGGTAAGGTAAAAAAAACTTTAGGCTTCAAGTGGAAAGGGCTTTAACAAATATGTAAAAGCAATCAGTATAGTCTTATGTATGTCTTAACATGTTAAAAGTTGTAAAGTGTTGTACTGTGCTAGCCATGGGTAATAGTAGGTAAGGGAAAATGTAGGCAATACCGTTATGTGTACTAACTGAATATATTTTGAGGTGCAAGATTTTAAAAACACTTTCTGCATTTATAAAAAAAAATTCCTATAGCAACTTGCATGCGCATTCGTTTTGTGAGAGTGGGGCAAAAGCAAATGTTATTAGGCTATTGCCTTTGCTGGTTAAACGTTTTTCAATTATTGAAAACACTGCATTTGGCTTCTAGTTGACACTAAATATATATATAAACTATGATACAGTGCATCCGGAAAGTATTCACAGCACTTCACTTTTTCCACATTTTGTTATGTTACAGCCTTATTCCAAAATGGATTAAATTCATTATTTTCCTCAAAATTCTACAAACAATACCCCATAATGACAACGTGAAAAGTTTGTTTGAAATCTTTGCAAATTTATTAACAAAAAAAAAAAAAAACACATATACATAAGTATTCACAGCCTTTGCCATGACACTCCAAATTGAGCTCAGGTACATCCTGTTTCCACAGATCATCCTTGAGATGTTTCTACAACTTGATTGGAGTCCACCTGTGGTACATTCAGTTGATTGGACACGATTTGGAAAGGCACACACCTGTCTATATAAGCTCCCACAGTTAACAGAGAATGTCAGAGCACAAACTAAGCCATGGAGTCCAAGGAATTGCCTGTAGACCTCCGACACAGGATTGTATTGAGGCACAGATCTGGAGAAGGGTACAGAAAAATGTCTGCAGCATTGAAGGTCCCATTGAGCACAGTGGCCTCCATCATCCACAAATGGAAGAAGTTGGGAACCACCAGGACTCTTTCTAGAGCGGGCCGCCTGGCCAAACTGCGCAATCAGGGGAGAAGGGCCTTAGTCAGTTTTTCATTGCATAGTTTGCTGGGAAGGGTGTAGCAGTGTGCAGAGCTCTATTGTTTCTCTGTGGAAAGAGGAGAAACTTCCAGAAGAACAACCATCTCTGCAGCACTCCACCAATCAGGCTTGCAAGGTAGAGTGGCCAGACGGAAGCCACTCCTCAGTAAAAGGCACATGACAGCCCATCTGGAGTTTGCCAAAAGGCACCTGAAGGACCTGATAAGATTGAACTCTTTGGCCTGAACAGCAAGCGTCATGTCTGGAGGAAACCAGGCACTGCTCATTACCTGGCCAATACCATCCCTACAGTGAAGCATGGTGGTTGCAGCATCATGCTATGGGGATGTTTTTCAGCAGCAGGAACTGTAAGACTAGTCAGGATTGAGGGAAAGATGAATGCAACAGTGTACAGAGACATCCTTGATGAAAACCTGCTCCAGAGCCCTCTGGACCTCAGACTGGGGTGAAGGTTCCTCTTCCAACAGGACAATGACCCTAAGCACACAGCTAAGATAACAAAGGAGTGGCTATGGGACAACTCTGTGAATTTCCTTGAGTGGCCCAGCCAGAGCCCAGACTTGAACCCGATTGAACATCTCTGGAGGGACCTAAAAATGGCTGTGCCCCGACGCTCCCCATCCAACCTGATGGAGCATGAGAGGTCCTGCAAAGAAGAATGGCTGAAACTGCCCAAAAATAGGTGCGCCAAGCTTGTTGCATCATATTCAGAAAGACTTGAGGCTGTAATTGGTGCCAAAGGCGCTTCAACAAAGTATTGAGCAAAGGCTGTGAATACTTATGTACTGTACATGTGATTTTTTTTCGTTTTTTTGTAATAAATTTGCAAAAATTTAAAACAAACTTCTTTCACATTGTCCTTATGGGGTATAGTTTGTAGAACTTTGAGGAAGATAATAAATTTAGTCCATTTTGGAATAGAGCTGTAACAGAACAAAATGTGGAAAAATTGAAGTGCTGTGAATACTTTCCGGATGCAGTCTACTTAGCAACTTCTAGTTGCCAAATGCGGTATTTTCTGATTTAAATCAATGAATAACACTCATCCAGCACAGGAAATAGCCTAAATTTGATCCATTCCCATAGAACAAATGTAATACAGTAACACTCCTCACTTAACCCATGGGATATAGTGGAAGAGTGAAAGAGAGAGGATAACCACCACAGGCACCCAGACACACTGCCCCTTACCCTCCTCTTTGGACTCTTATTACAGGGGTCAGATGAGTATTGAATGGGAAAGGAACCCTTACTCTCGATCAACCACGATCAATCAGTTATTAGCAGGTATAACAGGATGGATACAGATATACAAATCTCCACACTCAATCCCCGTATTCAGAACTTTGATTTCACAAATATCATTAGCATATTTAACCTCTTCCCGCCCAAGTACATCATATGACATCCTTGACTTTGAGCGGGTATATCTGAATGATGCCTGCAGCTACAGGCATCATTCAGATAACGTCTTTTTCAGCCGGTGATTCTCTACACCATAAGAATGATCATAGTTCTTACGGGCAGCGAGAGGGGACGCCACGCCCCTCCCCTCCCGCCACCCTCCGCTGCTTTTACCAACTCCCCGCTTCCATCAGTGAGTGGGAGAACGGATCCGCTGACCCAGGATGTTTACCATAGAGTCTCTATGATCGTTCGGAGACCGGGCGCGATGTTATGACGTCACGCCCGGCCTCTGCATTCAAACAAATGGCGCCGCCTCAGCTGGGAAGCCGAGATTGTTTATTTATTCTTTTTTTATTTCAGGCTGCCCAGCCTAGATGTGAGATGTGGGGTCTTATTGACCCCATATCTCACTGTAAAGAGGACCGATCATGCCATATTCCTATTACAAGGGATGTTTATAAAAGGGATCAGCATTTATTTATTTTTTTAAAGTGTCAAACAAAAAAAGAAAAGTAAAAATAACAATACATTATTTTTTTTTAAAGCGCCCCTGTCCCTGTGTGCTCACACACAGAAGCGAACGCATACGAATTGTCAATTTACGCAGCGCTTTACATATACATTGTACATTCACATCGGTCCCTACCCTCAAGGTGCTTACAATCTAAGGTCCCTAACTCACATTCATATACTAGGGCCAATTTTAGACAGAAGCCGGAGTACCCGGAGGAAACCCACGCACAGGGAGAACATGCAAACGAACATACGCATACAAACACATATGAAAACGGTATTCAAACCACACATGTGAGGTATCGTTGCGAGCGTTAGAGCCAGAGCAATAATTCTAGCCCTAGACCTTCTCTGTAATGCAAAACATGTAACCAATAAAAAAAAAGGAAAGCGTCGCCTATGGGGAATTTTAAGTACTGAAGTTTGGCGCCATTCCACGACTGTGTGCAATTTTGAAGTGTGGCATGTTAGGTATCTATTTACTCGGCGTAACTTCATCTTTCACATTATGCAAAAAAATTGGGCTAACTTTAAACTTTTTTTTTTTTTTTTTAAAAGCATGAAACTGTTTTTTTCCCCAAAACGTGTTCAAAACATTGCTGCGCAAATAACGTGCAAGATAAAAAGTTGCAACAACCGCCATTGTATTCTCTAGGGTCTTTGCTAAAAAAATATATATAATGTTTGGGGGTTCTATGTAATTTTCTAGCAAAAAAAAAATATGAATTTTACATGTAGGAGAGAAATGTCAGAATTGGTTAAGCTAATAATTACCCATTGACGGTGCTGGAAATGCCCTTTTTGGGCATCAGCAGGCTGTTTCTGTGAACAGGGGCTACACAAAAACAGCCTGCTGATGCCCAGAAGGGGCGTGTTCAGCAACGTCAATGGGTAATCTATCATCTTAAATATGCTAATGATATTTGTGGAATCAACCATCTGAATACAGGGGATCGAGTGTGGAGATTTGCATATCTGTATCTATCCTGTTATACCTGCTAATAACTGATTGATCGTGGTTGATCGAGAGTAAGGGTTCCTTTCCCATTCAATACTCATCTGACCCCTGTAATAAGGGTCCAAAAAAGGAGGGTAAGTGGCAGTGTCTGGGTGCCTGTGGTGGTTATCCTCTCTCTTTCACTCTTCCACTATATCCCATGGCAAGCCCTGCTATATGCAGGGTAAACATAGGAGAGCATGAGGGGAACACTGTGCTGTAATCCACAGGTTGCTATTGGAGGATACAACAGGCTAGCAACAGCGCCTGGTTGGTGGACAGCGGCGGGCGAGCTGAAAGCCCGCAAATTCGGGGACATTTAAGGAGGAACAGTCCGGCCGTTTACCTTATCCTGGAAGCAAGACCGGGACCCCTGCAAGAACCGACATGATGGAACAGGAGACATCAAGGGAGCGCGAATCCCTGCTACGCCGCCTTATTGAAAAAGCAGAAGGCTTAGGAGGAGAGGATTGGCTGCTGAAATGCCTGGAGGCCGGCCCGACCATTACCCCGCCCGATCCACCCCCCGTAGTGGCCAGCATCGTCCCGAGGCAAAAATGGAGGAGCCCATAGCCGCCATGCGCAGTCCGCGCCAGCCCAGAGGTTAAAAGAAGGCTAAATCCTCTGCTTCCCCTGTCCCTCGGAAGAAGGAGAGAGCCAGCAGAATCCATCCCACTGATGCCGTCTCAAGCCAGGAGAAGTGCGGTCTGTCTGCAGCTTCCAGCAGCCTGAAGGAGGGGAGTTCGCCTAGTGGTGAGACTTGCTATAGCGTCCCTGTTGATAATCTGCATTTGTTAATGTCATCATTGTCCAGCCTTGTGAATGAACTTAAAGGGGTACACACGGGTGGTACTGGTGTAAAAAATGTATATGCTAGTAATTTACAGGGTTTGCACACAGCTGATGCTGGTATGGATATTAATACAGGTGCACATATGTCTGGTGCTTTTTCTGAGATTGACAATAAGTTTAAAGGGGCACAGCGGTCTGGTGCTATTTTACAGAACTCCACGTTTGGTGGTTTTAAAAATAGTAATGACGCACAGTATCATGGTGCTTTTCAGGACAAAAATGATAACGGTGTTTCCGAGAGGGCACACTTATGTGGTGCTATTCAGCCAGCCAGTGATGGCGTGCATGTGGATGTGGTTAGCCCAGTATGGCGGCAATTGTCAGCCGCACAAGCAGAGGCTGCAAAAGTGGCAGCTAGTGGTGGGGTGCTGCCTCATGCAGGCAGGCACATACATCAGACGGTGGTTTCTCCGCGGGCAGCAGAGTCATCTTTTAGGTTACCTATGCCTTGTGACATTTCACCGCTGGGTTTTCATTTATCAGATGCTATCAAAGAAAGGATTTGGAAAGGGGAATTTATTGATTTAATGTCATTATTGCCTGCTTCCAAAGAGTTTTTTGCTAAAGTGGATAAGCGTTCAGAGGAAAGATCTGAGGAGGAGCGCAAAAAATCTGTTCCAAAAACTTTTCAAAATTGGTTGCAGGCCTTTTGCATTTATGCGGCCGTGCTGGGGGAGCGTTCTCCTGAAAAGTGTTCAGGGCTTTTTCAGCATGTAGATATAATCGCTGAAGCTTTTCGCCACTTTGGGGGTATAGTGTGGTTCACGTACGACGAAAATTTTAGGCAGAAATTAGCGGTCCACCCAGCATTGCAGTGGGGTTGCAAGGATGTGGGTCTGTGGCTAAACCTAATGCTACCACAGAAACCGCAGTTTGCACCTAGGGCAATGCCCCCGCAGAATAATTTTCGCAAAGGATGCTGTTTCGCCTTCAATGAAGGGCAATGTAAATTTTTTGCAAATTGCAGGTTTAGGCACGAGTGCTCTTACTGAAATGGTGCACATCCAGCAAATAGATGTTTTCGGAGGTCAGCAGCATCTACCTCGGCAGCAGTTTCTAGGGAATCAGGAGAAAAGGGCCAAGACGCCAGTGGTTCTAGCAAACATGCACCCCTGGCTAGAACGATACCCAGACCGCATTATGGCCAGGCTGCTAACTGAGGGTTTTTCTGAAGGTTTTATGGTCCCTTCCTTTACAGGTTCTGGGTGCATCCTGGTGAAGAATCTACGCTCTGCCAGGCTGCACCCTGACATTGTGCAAGAGAAAATTGATAAAGAAGTCGCCGAAGGCAGGGTAGCAGGCCCTTTTGAGCTACCGCCTTTTAAGAATCTTCGCCTCTCCCCCTTGGGTATTGTTCCCAAGAAGGAGCAGGGGAGTTTCCGACTCATACACCATTTATCTTACCCGACAGATGGTTCACTGAATGATGAAGTAGCAGGGGTTCTGGCCCCTGTGTCTTATGCATCATTTGATGAGGCATTGTTGCTGTTGCGTAAATTTGGGCAAGGGGCTTTATTGGCAAAAGCAGATATCAAGTCCGCTTTCCGGTTGCTCCCCGTTCATCCGCAGGGTTTTAATTCCCTGGGTTTTCATTTTCAGGACCAGTTTTATTTTGATAAATGCATGCCTACGGGTTTTTCTTTGTCCTGTTTTTATTTTGAAGCTTTTTCTACTTTCTTACATTGGGTAGTAGCGCAGTCCATACCAGAAGGGGGCCTGTTGCACTACCTGGATGATTTTTTGTTCGTAGGTCCAGTAGACTCACAGTTATGTGCCAGGTCACTAAATACCTTTTTTCTGGCATGCGACTCTTTTGGTATTCCTATCGCCCATGAGAAAACGGTGCTCCCGTCTTCTACCATTGATTTCTTGGGCATCACGATTGACTCAGAGCGAATGGAGTTCAGACTACCGGAAGGGAAGTTGAGCCGCATGAGATTGTTGATCTCTATCTTTTTATCTAAACGTAAAGTATTGTTGAAGGAAGCTCAATCCCTATTGGGGCTGTTTGCTTTCGCAGCCAGGGTGATTCCAATTGCCAGGATTTTTTCAAGGCGTTTTGCCTTGGCCACTAGTAGATTAAAGTCTCCTTATTCGCATGTTCACTTGTCATCGAATATAAAGGAGGACTTAAGGGTTTGGGATTCCTTTCTATCCAATTTCAATGGTGCCACAGTGTGGCAGAAATCTCTTACGGACAATTTTCAATTGAATTTCTTTACAGATGCAGCTGGGTCATCAGGTTTTGGGGCCTTTTTGAACGGCAGTTGGTGTGCTTCAAAATGGCACTCCAGCTGGCGCCAGGAAGAAGTGCTGAGGAATATAGTCCTCCTGGAACTATTTCCTGTAGTGGTCTCCATTGTAGTATGGAAAGATTTTTTCCAGAACCGAAGGGTTCTAGTGCATACTGATAGCAAAGGTGTTCTTTTTGCTATAAATATGCTGTCATCTAAGTCAGAAATGGTGGTTAAACTTCTGCGGTTTGCCGTATTACATTGTTTTCGTTTTAATATCTGGCTGAAGGCAAGTTACTTACCTGGCCTAGAAAATAATATAGCTGACGCCTTATCTCGTTCTCAGTTCCAGCGTTTTCGGGAATTGGCACCTGCGGCGGGTATGGCGGGCACCCAATGCCCAGATTTCCTCTGGGGCTTGATATGGGACTGATGTCTGATCACCTTCGGAATTCACTGGCGCCGAAAACTTGGCAGGAGTATGGTTTGGCGTGGTCCAGATGGTGTTCTTTCTGCTCCCGGCAAGGTGTCGAGGTACTGGAGGTGAATGGTATTGTCGCATTAGCCTTCGTGTCTTCCATGATAGAGGCCGGCATGAGTCCTGGCTCGGTCAGCAAGATAGTAGCTGGAGTTTCCTTCTTTTTAAAATTTTCCGACAAACCACCACTTACTTCATTTTTTCAGGTTAAGCAAATTCTTAAAGGATTCCGTAAATCAGTCCCTTCTAAGGACGGTCGCCGGCCTATTTCGGTAGATTTATTGCTTAGACTGTTATCCGTTCTTGAGGTGGTTTGTACTTCCGAGTTCGAAGTGTGGCTTTTTAGGGCAGCATTCTCTGTAACTTTCTTGGGTGCTTTAAGGATCGGCGAGTGTACGGCTCGTAATAGGTCATCATCTTCTTTTCTGTTATTTAAACATATAGTCATGGGTCCCGACAGCCTTCGGGTATTTATATGCAGATCAAAGACTTTTGGCCTGGGTAACGGCCAATGGGTGCCACTAGAGAGATCACCAGATCAGAGAATTTGTCCAGTTACGCTCGTATCAAAATTCTTGAGGGTACGCCCCTCATATGAGGGTTCCTTTTTTATCCACCAGGACCTGTCCCCATTAACCAGATTTCAGTTCTCAGCTGTCCTCGCTTCATGCCTTAGGAAGCTCAACCTTGCAGGGTTTAAATTTTCATCCCATTCATTTAGGGTTGGGGCCGCCACAGCGGCCAATCTGTTGGGTTTCCCTCCGGAAAGTCAGAAAAGGGTGGGTAGATGGTCTAGTGATAGGTATAAAATTTATGTTCGCCCAGAATTATTAATGGTATGATTTTATTTCAGATCCAGCTACTGAGGCAATTTGGATCGTAGGCCACTCCTACATTTTCTGGGCTGGTAAGCAGGCTTCTTCTAGGATTTACTCCAGTAATTTAGGATTGGACGATAAATTTACAGTTTTTTGGTCAGGCATTCGGGGTCTAAGATGGCGTAATCTTAGAGGACATCTGATCTATTTGGCTTCTATCTGGCCGCCTCCTAAGATTCTGGTTATTCATTTGGGGGCTAACGATGTGGGCAAGGTCAGAACCTGGGAACTACTGTGCGAGATCAAAAAGGATATACACGACTTTAAGCTTCTGTTCCCGGGTGCTACCTTGGCTTTTTCAGAAATGATCCCACGGCTTCTGTGGTCCCCGTGTGGTAACCTATTCTACATGGATAAAATCAGGAGACGGCTGAATAGAACCATAACTAATTTAATAATTTCTTTAGGTGGTGTGTCATTTCGCCATTTTGAGCTGGAAGGGTTTTTTCCGGGGCTTTTTAGGCAGGACCAGGTCCATTTGTCTTCTATAGGTCTGGATATTTTTAACATGGGCCTGCAGGCCTTGATTGAGAGTGCCATGGTGGTGGGGGGACCTCAACCAGGAGCGTCGCCCCCGTTTTCGGTCAGTGGGGAGTAGTCGTCCAGCTTTGGCTGGATGGACAGCGTCTAAGTAAAAGAATTGAATTTATTGAGTTATAGCCGAGTTGGCTAAAATGAGATTTAATTTAAAGGTTACCCCTTGAGCGACACCAGGGCCATAAAAAATCCAACAATAAAGTTGTGGTTATAAAATATTGAGTTGTGCTTGTGTTTTATATGGTTAATGACTCCGGAATGTTAGCCCATGGCAAGCCCTGCTATATGCAGGGCAAACATGGGAGAGCATGAGGGGAACACTGTGCTGTAATCCACAGGTTGCTATTGGAGGATACAACAGGCTAGCAACAGCGCCTGGTTGGTGGACAGCGGCGGGCGAGCTGAAAGCCCGCGAATTCGGGGACATTTAAGGAGGAACAGTCCGGCCGTTTACCTTATCCTGGAAGCAAGACCGGGACCCCCGCCCACCCTCCCATTGTTTTATTATTATTTATTTTCAAATTATTTAAAAGTCATGGTGTTGGTTAGTGGGGGAGTAGTCGTCCAGCTTTGGCTGGATGGACAGCGTGTAAGTAAAAGAATTTAATTTATTGAGTTATAGCCGAGTTGGCTAAAATGAGATTTAATTTAAAGGTTACCCCTTGACCGACACCAGGGCCATAAAAAATCCAACAATAAAGTTGTGGTTATAAAATATTGAGTTGTGCTTGTGTTTTATATGGTTAATGACTCCGGAATGTTAGCCCATGGGTTAAGTGAGGAGTACCTGTATTACATTTGTTCTATGGGAATGGAGCAAATTTAGGCTATTTCCAGTGCTGGATGAGTGTTATTCATTGATTTAAAACAGAAAATACCGCATTTGGCAACTAGAAGTTGCTAAGTACACTGCATCCGCAAAGTATTCACAGCACTTCACTTTTTTCACATTTTGTTCTGTTACAGCTCTATTCCAAAATGGACTAAATTTATTATCTTCCTCAGGGTTCCTTTCCCATTCAATGGTCATCTGACCCCTGTAATAAGGGTCCAAGGAGGAGGGTAAAAGGCAGTGTGTCTGGATGCCGATGGTGGTTATCCTCTCTCCTTCACTCTTCCACTATATCCTATGGGCTGTGTGACTACAACCAACATTTGAGGATCGGAGGGTCTATGAACATTTTTCAAGCGCTGCACCTATTTTTTTATATTGTTTTATTGCTGTTCACCAACATTGTGCTGGCTGCTTGAATGTTTATAATTTATATGCAATTAAGGTTTATCTAGCGCAGCAGACACTTATTACTCCTCACTTAACGACCAGGTTCCATTCCAACGGCCAGGTCGTTAAACGAATTGGTTGTTAAACGGGGAGCCACAAGTAATCAATATTTTAAGCATTCTTAAATAATGTACTGTACTGTATTGTGAAAAAAAGGTCTAAACACAAAACTTCTGCTCAATAATGTTGTTTTAATTTGCATAAGTACAGAACACAAACGAAAATTGTGTACTGTTCAATACAATGATGTATAGCGCGTTGTTTAAGTGGGGAGAGCTGGTCGTAAGTCAGAGTGGTCATTAAACAGGCAAGTCGTTAAATGAGGCGTATCTGTATGTGTAGGGTGCACATTGCGGAATGTCGCAAGAGGAAAAGGTAAGGGATCCTGCAATCAGGGAAACATCATGATCATTTTTTGGAGTGATAGTTTTGCTTTAAAGTTCCAGAAGCAATCTGCAGAAGGTTGCAGTGAAATTGTGAGTAGACGCATGCCACCCTAACGCTTTGCAATTCTTTTCGACACTAAACCACAGTCAGCAGAAGGATTACATTGAAAATTAAATTACATTTTGACTAAAGGTCAATTTGGTTCACTTGAAGTCCTTAATAATGAAAACGTTTTGCCTGCTGCGTGCACTTCTATGATTGTGACTGGCCAAGCTGCCAAGAAGAAAGATGAAAATAGGCCAGGCAGACGGAAACCACACAGGCGCCGTGCCAGAGATATGCAATGCTATTCGATTGTGCTAGTCACCTACACATAGCTAAATCCATGATGCTGCAAACCAGATTCCAATCGAAAAGTAGGATTTTGTTTAAAATAATGAGATACTGATACAACTCTCTATGGGTTGTGAACAAGGACACCTACTTTTTTGCAATGAGAAAGCAGCTACTGAGCAGTCTAGTCCAGCCCTGAAAAATTTTATACGAGTGGTTTTCAAAAGGTTTTCGCAATTTTATATTTTTGTTGGAACCAGTGAGAGTGGGAGGAGTAGTAAGTAATTAGTTGTGTCTAAGAATGTCATGTGACTAGTCAGGCTGGCAATCTGGGTAACCTTGCAGTTTAGTACAAGAGTTGTCACGCTGTAGTGAAGATGGCTGCGAAACATATCGAACTTTGAAGAACCCTTGCATATCCTACCACCCCTTCTGACACATGTAGCCTATTTAAAATGGACTATATGCAGACATCATATAGTTTGTTCTAGTTAGAGCGGGCATCCTACTCCGATCAGGTATATTATGACCACCCATAACCCACTGAAGCCTGGACTCCACTAGACCTCTGAAGGTATGCTGTGACACTAAGCCACCAGTAGCAGATTCTTTAAGTCATGTAAGTTGCAAGGTAGGCCTCTATAGATCAAACTTGTTTTTCCAGCACATCCCACAGATGCTCGATTGGATTGAGATTTAGAGAATTTGGAGGCCAAGTTAACACCTCAAGCCCATTGTGTTCCTGAAAACCATTCCTGAATTTATCAGACCAGGCCACCTTCCTCCATTGCTCCATGGTCCAGTCCTGACACTCATGTACCCATTGTAGGCACTTTTGGCTGTGGACACGGGTCACCATGGGCACCCTGACCAGTTTATTGCTACACAGCCCCATGCACAACAAACTGTAATGTGCTTTGTGCTCTGACGCTTTGGAGGAGATTTATTAAAACTGGTGCACGCTCCGGAGGGCGCTGGAAAACAATCCCAGACCTTATGAACCCAGCAGGACAATACTGTTTAGACTTCTTTAGGGCCAGACAATTGAATCACTTCCTAAATACCCTACCACCTCCCAATGACACAACTCAATCACACACGACCCTAGAGGACATTTGCTCGGACTCAGGTCCAATCCTACACACACTCTCCCTCACGTACAAGATGCTCATAACCCCCCCGATAGACTACCACATTCCCAGCTTTGACAAATGGGAAAGAGACCTGAACTGTTCTTTTACTGATCACCAGAAACAAAAGATACTGACATTCACACACAAATCGTCCATATGCCTAAAAATTCAAGAGACAGGCTACAAAATACTCACGCGCTGGTACAGGACCCCGACCATACTACACAAAATCTTTCCGACAACGTCAGACCTTTGCTGGCGCTGCCAAAGAGAAAAAGGCACACTCCTACATATCTTCTGGGACTGCCCTCGGCTCCAGAACTTCTGGGGAGAGGTTCGCAGAATAACCCAACAATTCACAGATAGGATAATCCCAAACGACCCGGCTTTTTTCCTCCTTCATCAAAATGACATCCCTATCCGCTCATACAAAAAGTCCATAATACGCCATTTAGTAGACGCAGCCAAATCTTGCATTCCCCTGTACTGGAAATCAACGACCCCGCCGACGATACAACTCTGGCTTAAGAAAATAGATGACATTAATAAGAGACACTTACTCTACAGATGCAAACCACACCACAAGAAACCATCCACATGCTGCTATGCTACAGACCACCAGGACCAAAGACAAGTCTACCGATACCACTCACGGAATTCATCTCGGCACACACCCTGAAAAACAAGGTTCTGGTACTCGGAGATTTCAACCTCTGGGCGAACTCCACCGAAGACCCCATCGCCACCACCTGCATCAATCAACTGGAAGACCTAGGGCTTCAACAACTAGTAAAGGCTCCCACACATGGGTCGGGTCACATCCTGGACCTCATCTTCAATCAAAATACGGACATCAGCATTCGAGACAACATAGCGCTACCATGGTCAGACCACCACGCTATCAAATTTGAGATCGCCACCAACATCTCCCTGCAAAAACCAAACCCGGCGGCAACAACACACTGGATTAGATCGCAGAAGAAACTACATTCGGAAATCTTCGAAACCACACTAACATACAAAATGGCTACACTAAATCAAAACCACTCAACAGAACGAACACTCAGCTTCATAAACAAGGCACTTCTACAAACAGCAGACGCAGTCGCCCCGAAACATCGAGCACCTATCCGCAAGAAAAATTCTGGATGGTTTAATGGCACGCTTACTCTACTGAAACGGGAACAGAGAAGAGCAGAAAGAGCCTGGAGAAGAAACACCACAAAGGAAAATCACACAAATTACAGAATACTCACCAAGAGATATCATAAAGCAATTTTCACAGCAAAAAAAGAACATGTCTCAAACACCCTCTCAAAAGCCTTAAACCGACCACGGGAACTTTTCAAACTAGTCGCCCAGACTATGAACCCCACCTGCCTTGAGCCCCTAGGAAACGAAACTCAAGAATACTGCAACAAATTATCCGATTTTTTCATCAACAAAATAGACAACATTCAGAAAATAATTCAACAAAAAAAAACAACAACCAACTCTACTCAACTCAACCCAGGTAAGGAATTTTACATCCACAGCGCACAAGCACCACATTTTTCACTTACCCCGATCACAACGGATGAAACCAAAAATGTCATCAAGAGCCTCCGAGACAGCACCTCACCAAACGACATCATCCCCACAAAACTCTTGAAAGAATGCTCCGACATTCTGGCCCCCGCTATCACACACCTAGTAAATCAGTCGTTCAAAGAAGGATTGGTTTCCGAATTCCCTCAAGCAAGGCATCATCAAACCATTACTAAAGAAACCCAACCTCGACCCCAAGGATCCGAACAATCGCAGACCGGTAACAAGCCTGAACACCATTTCCAAGATCATGGAGAAAGCAGTAGTACAACAGCTTCAACTTCATCTGGACACACACAAGCTCTTGGACCCGCTACAATCAGGCTTCCGCCCAGGCCATGGCACAGAAACGGCACTTCTGAAAATATGGGATGACGCCCTAGAAGCAGCGGATGATGGAGAATCGTGTCTTCTGGTATTGCTGGATCTTAGTGCGGCGTTCGACACAGTGGACCACAACACGCTTCTCAGCCGCCTCAAGGAAGTGGCAGGAGTTACAGATGTAGATCTTCCATGGTTCGCTTCCTTCTTAGGAAACCGGTCACAAACAGTGAAACTAGGAGCCTTCACTTCGGAAACCCGGGCAATCACTTATGGAGTCCCTCAAGGATCACCATTGTCACCAGTACTGTTCAACATTTACATCCGGCCACTCTTTAAAATTATTAGCAAATTGGATCTGTGCTTCCACTCATACGCGGACGACACTCAACTGTATTTCCGGATCACCGGACAAAAAGACCAGTACCAGGAACTAGGAAAATATGTCTCACATTGATAGATGACTGGATGACCACTAGCTCCCTCAAACTAAATGGATCAAAAACAGAATTACTGCTCCTCGACGCAAACTCAAGGAAAAAGACGAAGACCCCTTGGACACCACCAACCATCTTGGGACAGACCATCCTTCCAAGCAACAAAGCCAAAAGCCTCGGAGTAATCTTTGATTCAGAGATGACAATGGAGGCACAAATAGGATCCGTAATCAGCGGATCCCACCATCTCCTTCGCATGCTACGCAGACTCATCCCCTTCATCCCAGAAAAGGAAAAATCGGTAGTAGTAGGAACGATCATCAATTCGCGTCTCGACTATGCAAACTCCCTCTACATAGGATTACCGGATTACCAGATTGCGCGCCTTCAAATTGTCCAAAACACAGCAGCGAGATTAGTCACCGGAAAGAAACCCTGGGAATCCATCTCCCCATCCCTAAGGATCCTCCATTGGCTCAAGGTAAAAGAGAGGATCACATTCAAGCCTAATTAAAAAAAAATTTTTTGGAGCTGGTTCCACAGGAGTATGACAACCTAACATATCGGGAACAGCCACGAAACATATCCATAAATGTAAACAATTGTACCATTTTTCATGTATGTTATTGTTTTTGTTGTTGATACATTAATACTATGTAGTGATATTGTTGTGGTCCATGTGGGCCCATGCTCTGTTATAAATAAAAAAATTTAAAAAAAGGTGCACGCGGAATCTAGTGCAGCTATACATAGTAACCAATCAGTTTCTAACTTCAGCTTGTACAGTTAGGTTTCGACAATTCTAGAAGCTGATTGGTTACTATGCACAGCTGCAGCCGGTTTAGCAACTCTTCCCCTTTTTGTCAGAAGCAGCATAAACTTTTTCAGCAATTTGAGCTATAGCTCTTCGATTCGATCAGACTACACGGTTCAGCCTTCGCTCCCCATACCCTTTAGTGAGACTTGCCCCGTCACTGCTTTCCTTCCTTGGACTACTTTTGGTAGAACCCGACCACTGCAGACCAGAAACATCCCACAAGGACAGTTTTGAAGTTGCTCTGACCCAGTTGTCTACTCATTACAACTTGGCCTTTGTCAAAGTTACTCAAATCCTTATGCTTGCCAATTTTTTCTGCTTTCAACACATCAACTTCAGCCTCAGTTCACATATATGCGATGCAGGAAACGCAGCAAATCCTGTACATTTCCCACACCGCATTGAAATCACATGGCGTTCATTCAATCTGCTGCAGGTGTCAATGTTAAATTAATGACACCCCAAAACAGCTCGCAAAATGTAGTGCGACTGCCTGAATTAGATTGTATGGGTGTGAATACCCACGTGATCCGATTCTGGAACGGCAAGAAAAAAAAGAGTCATGCAGCAATTTGGTGCCAATGTGGTGAGGTTTGAGCCATACAAAATGAATGGCTCAAATCGCACCACACAGATATCGCATGCGATTTGCACAGCAAGGCCCAAATCTGTCCAAGTAAACACCTGCCACACTGAACATCTGTCCGTGATCATCTGCCCACATCTGTCTGTGATCATCTGCCCACATCTGTCCGTGATCATATGTCCACATCTATCCGTGATCATATGCGCAACTCTGTCTGTGATCATCTGCCACATCCAATTTCATTGTCCTGGTGCTCCAAGGCCTTCAAAAATGAGATAGGGACTCAAGAAAGGAAATTAAGTGAGACATTTATGCCTGACGGTGCTCCCTGCATGTTGGGCCTCTGTATGTGGCTAGGCTGTGTTAAAGTCTCACACATGTGGTATCACCATATTCAGGAGGAGTAGCAGAATGTATTTTGGGGCATCATTTTTGCCATGTGCATGCTATGTGTTAGAAACATCAGGGGTGATTAAATACCACAATTTGTGTGAACAAAATTATTAACCACTTCAGCACCAGGCCATTTTACACCCTTCCTTACCAGAGCACTTTTTGCGATTCGGCACTGCGTCGCTTTAACTAACAATTTTGCAGTCGTGCGACGTTACACCCAAACAAAATTGACGTCCTTTTTTTCCCACAAATAGAGCTTTCTTTTGGTGGCATTTGATCACCTCTGCGGTTTTAATTTTTTGCGCTATAAACAAAAAAATTTTGAAAAAAAAAACAATATTTTTTACTTTTTGCTATAATAAATATCCCATTTTTTAAAAAAAAAAAACTATTTTTTCCTCAGTTTAGGCCGATACGTATTCTTCTACATATTTTTGGTAAAAAAAAAAAATCGCAATAAGCGTATATAGATCGGTTTGCGCAAAAGTTATAGCGTCTACAAAATAGGGGATAGATTTAGTGCATTTTTTTTTTTTTTTTTACTAGTAATGGCGGCGATCTGCGATTTTTTTTTTCGTGACTACGACATTGCGGTGGACACTTCGGACACTTTTGACACATTTTTGGGACCATTCACATTTACACAGCGATCGTTGCTATAAAATTGCAGTGATTACTGTGTAAATGTGACTGGCAGGGAAGGGGTTAACACTAGGGGGCGCTGCAGGGGTTAATGTGTTCCCTAAGGTAGTGATTCTAACTGTGGGGGGAGGGGACTGACAAGGGGAGGAGACCGATCGGTGTTCCTCCGTACTGGGATCACATGATCGGTCTCCTCTCCACTGACAGGACGTGGAGCTGTGTGTTTACACACACAGCTCCATGGTCCCACACGGTCCCGTTGTTTTAACGGGCAATCGCGGGTGCCTGGCGGACATCGCGGCCGCCGGGCACTCGCACCGGGTCCCGAGCGACGCCGCGGGCGCGCGCGCGCCCCCTAGGCGGGCGGGAATGGGAGGACGTCATATGACGCCCACCCAGGATGGGAGATCCACCTTGTGGGCGTCATATGACAGTGGGCGGTAGGGAAGTGGTTAAAAATGTAATTTGGGTACAGTGTAGCATGACTGAGTAATTGTCACTGAAAGTGCGAGAGCACTGAAAGCTGAAAATTGGTCTGGGAAGGAAGGGTGTGAAAGTGCCCAGTATTGGAGGTGGTTAAAGGCCTCATTTCCTTTACTGAAAACTGTAGAATGATGGGCTTTACCAAAAAGCTGTAATTTTGTTTCGTCTGTCCACAGCACATTCTCCCAAAAGGATTTTGGCTTCCTGAGGTAAGTTTTGGCCAACTTCAATCTGTCTTTTTTTTGTTTCCACGTATAGCGTGAGCTGACACAGTTCTACCCTGTGCCTGAAGGTCAGCTTGAATTTGTCTGGAAGTTGATTGAGGTTCTTTATCCTCCATTCGAACAATCCTTTGCTGCAATCTTTGATAAATTTTTTTCTTTCGTCCACGGAGATTAGCTACAGTGCCATGGGCTGTAAACTTCTTGACAATGTTGCGCACAGGGGACACAGGAACCTTAAGATCTCTGAAGAAGGATTTGTAACCTTTAGATTCTCAATGCTTTTCTACAATTTTTGTTCTCAAATCCTTAGACAATTCTTTGCTGCTCTCTCGTCTCCATGTTCCGTGTGGCACACAAAGACACAACAGTAAGGTTGAGTAAAATTTTCACCATTTTAGTCGATTGCCGGTGTGATTTCTATATTATCAGCACCTGTTAATTGATACAGGTGAATAGAATTACAAATTACAGGAGCATCACAAACTTGGAATGCTATTATTTCTTACAATTTTGGGAAAGTGCCAATAATTTTGTCCAGTCTATTTTGCAGTTTTGCATGGAATGTGTCAGTTTTGGCTTTTTGTTTCTCCGCATTTTTGTGTCATACCAATACAAACAAAAGGAATAAACATGCAAATGCCTAAACATTCGTAATTGCAACACCTTTCTGGGCAAAGTGGTGCATTATCTGACAGAAATGCAGGGGTGCCAATATTTTTGGCCATGACTGTAGTTTATCCTACAAGGAGCAGGAACCATACATTTTCTCCTACAAAGTGCGGGCACTATATAGCTTTCCCTACTAAAAGCAGGCAACATATAGTTTCTCCAACAAATTGCAGGCACCACATCATTTCTCCAAGACCAGGCACACAATAGTTCCTCCTACTTTAACCGCTTCCCGACCGGTGCACGTCGATATACATCAGCAGAATGGCACGGACAGGCATAAGGGCGTATATATACGTCCCCTTTAAGATGCCGCCGTGGCATCGGGCGCGCGCCGCGAGCGGCACGCGCTCGCGTCGGTCGGGACCCCCATGAGGCCGGTCGCGGGTCCCACGGACTCGATCGCCGCGGGGACACCCGCGATTGTCTCACGGGAAGGCTGAACAGGGAGATGCGGAAATAAACAGCATCTCCCCGTTCTGCCTAGCAACTAGTGACGCCAATCTCTGCTCCCTGTGATTGGAGCAGAGATCAGCATTCACTAGCTGACAGCCACGCCGCCCCACAGTAAGAAACACACCCCTAGGCATACTTAACCTCTACACTGCCACCTAGTGGTTAACCCCTTCACTGCCAGTGTCATTTATACAGGAATCAATGCATTTAAATAGCATTGATTGCTGTATAAATGACAATGGTCCCAAAAATGTGTCAAAAATGTCCGATGTGTCCGCCATAATGTCGCAGTCACAATAAAAATCGCTGATCGCCGTCATTACTAATAAACAAAAATTATTAATAAAAATGCTATAAAAACTATCCCCTATCTTGTAAATGCTATAACTTCTGCGCAAACCAATCAATAATCGCTTATTGCAGAAGAATACGTATCGGCCTGAACTGAGGAAAAAAAAATTTTTTTTATATATTTTTGGGGGATATTTATTATAGCAAAAAATAAAAAAAGAATGCGTTTTTTTTCAAAATTGACGCTCTTTTTTGTTTATAGCGCAAAAAATAAAAACCGCAGGGGCGATCAAATACCACCAAAAGAAAGCTCTATTTGTGGGAAAAAAAGGACATCAATTTTGTTTGGGAGCCACGCCGCACGACCAGTCAATTGTCAGTTAAAGCAACGCAGTGCCGAATCGCAAAAAAGGGCCTGGTCCTTTGGCTGCAAATTGGTCCGGTCTGAAAGTGGTTAAGCAGGCATCGTATGTTTTCTCCTACTTGCTTACTTTTTTTTTTCCATTCATTTTCTGTGCTGCTTACTTCCTGTGGCTTTTTTCAGCCACCTCCTGTCTACATGCACTCCCCTTGGTGCCACTCTGAACCTGCTTCTTAAAAGTAGCAAAGGGTGACAATGCAGAAGCACAACTGGGAAACAGCTGTAAAGCTTTAGGGCAAAAAACACACTCCAGATCCATTCCAAACGTGTTTCTGCATGGACGTCTTTAACACGCTTTTGACGCGGTGCATTTTTGATGAGTTTCCAGATACATGCCATGTGCTTTTTTTCTTATTTTTTCCTGTTTTTTAGGGTCCAGTGCAATTTTGATGCATTTTACTGTGTTCCATTACAGTCCAGTGCAGGAAAAATTATGTTAAATCGCATGCCAAATCAGCCTGATGTGAACGTAGGCTGACTGTCGAATCAGAGCCTGAGGGTGGGACAAAATCTGTAAGTGTAACTGCATCAGAGAAAAATCATGTTCCCTGCTCTGTCAGGCAGGGCTGTGCTAGGTAGCAGAGTTGTGTAAATCCCAGGACTTGATGGACAGAAATAAAAATCATATATGAAAGCAAGTATAATTACTCTCATATATGTATTTAATCTGTTTAATTAGCAGTTTGCCTGGAGTTAACTGCAGAAAAATGACTAACTGCTGTGAGATACTGTGCATGTATGGTCCAGTCTGACAGCCAAGTCAAGAGGCTGGAACTGAGTCTCTTGTTCTCATTATAATTAACATGCATATAGATTTAATTCTTAAACTTGGTCTACATAAAAGCACATTTGCTACTCAAGGATATAATTATTTGATTCATTACATAGCATGTGCACATTTGTCCCTTTCCATAGCAGAGAATGTGGCAGAGTGTGCCCTGGTGTGACCTGTGCTGAGCGCTATACACTCACAGGAATCCTCTCTTTTAGGAAATAACCCTCATTAGTCCAGCGGATGCATAAAGACAGTGTGCTAGAAACACGTACTAAGAATTAAGATTGAGTTACACTTTTGTCAGACACCAAGTGAAACTGGAAGACAGAAAGAATACAAAACAGTAAAAGCAGGCGTACTGTGATAGTTATTAAAGCTGAACTGCAGGCAAAAAGCTATACACACATATAGTCTAAGGCAGGGGTAGGCAACCTTTTGAGCACAGTGTGCCAAAAAATGTTTTCAAAGAAATTGAGCGTGCCGATTTTATAACAAAAAATTTTTTTTTAACTTCACACTCTCAATCACAAAAAGGATTTTTTACAAAGTAAATGGTGTAAACGACCTGAGTAATAGTGACTAATTAACATCCTGCACTCTCATGCCTCAGATCAGCCCCAATTTATACACCTTCACACCTCAGATCACTGTACCCCCTGCACATCTGCCCCACCACTGTACTACCCTGCTCTTCTGCCCCAGCTCTGTACCACCCTGCTCTTCTGCCCCAGCTCTGTACCACCCTGCTCTTCTGCCCCAGCTCTGTACCACCCTGCTCTTCTGCCCCAGCTCTGTACCACCCTGCTCTTCTGCCCCAGCTCTGTACCACCCTGCTCTTCTGTCTCACCACTGTAACACCCCTGCTCATCTGCCCCAACAATGTACCCCCTTTCTCATCTGCCCCACCACTGTACCCCCATGCTCTTCTGTCTCACCACTGAACCACCTTCTCACCTGTCCTAACACTGAACCCATCTGCTCATCTGTCCCACCAATGTACCTCCTTTCTCCTCTTTCCCGCCACTGTACCCCCCTTGCTCTTCTGCCCCACCTCTGTACCCCCCTTGCTCTTCTGCCCCACCTCTGTACCCCCCTGCTCTTCTGCCCCCACCTCTGTACCCCCCTGCTCTTCTGTCCCACCTCTGTACCCCCCTGCTCTTCTGCCCCACCTCTGTACCCCTCTGCTCTTCTGCCCCACCTCTGTACCCCCCTGCTCTTCTGCCCCACCTCTGTACCCCCCCCTGCTCTTCTGCCCCACCTCTGTACCCCCCTGCTCTTCTGCCCCACCTCTGTACCCCCCTGCTCTTCTGCCCCACCTCTGTACCCCCCTGCTCTTCTGCCCCACCTCTGTACCCCCCTGCTCTTCTGCCCCACCTCTGTACCCCCCTGCTCTTCTGCCCCACCTCTGTACCCCCCTGCTCTTCTGCCCCACCTCTGTACCCCCCTGCTCTTCTGCCCCACCTCTGTACACCCCCTGCTCTTCTGCCCCACCTCTGTACACCCCTGCTCTTATGCCCCACCTCTGTACACCCCTGCTCTTCTGCCCCACCTCTGTACACCCCTGCTCTTCTGCCCCACCTCTGTACACCCCTGCTCTTCTGCCCCACCTCTGTACACCCCTGCTCTTCTGCCCCACCTCTGTACACCCCTGCTCTTCTGCCCCACCTCTGTACCCCCCTGCTCTTCTGCCCCACCTCTGTACCCCCCTGCTCTTCTGCCCCACCTCTGTACCCCCCTGCTCTTCTGCCCCACCTCTGTACCCCCCTGCGCTTCTGCCCAACCTCTGTAGCCCCCTGCGCTTCTGCCCAACCAGTGTAACCCTCTGCTCATCTGTACCACCACTATACCCCCCTTCTCATCTGGCCCATCACTGAAACCCTCCTGCTCCTCTGTCCTACCACTGTAACCCCCTTCTCATCTGGCACAACACTGAACCCCCCCTGCTCATCTGCCCCATCACTGTAACCCACTTGCTCTTCTGTCCCACCGCTGAACCCCCTTCTCATTTCTTCCACCACTGTACCCCCTGCACATTTGCCCCACCATTGTACCCTCCTGCTCTTCTGTCCCACCGCTTAAACCACCCCCCTTCTCATCTGCTCCACTGCTGTACCCTCTTCTCATCTATGATATGCGTGATATGCAGAGTGTTGCAAGGAAGCAGAGATGAGACACATCTATCTGTCCTGGCACACTCATCCCCGCTGATCCACCTCTTGCATCTAGCCCACGTGCTTTTATGTTATGTCACATACAAGCATCTGGAATGGATGCGCAATGATGAGCTCAGGTCAGGGGCATTTTCTGAAAGCAGTAGGCCTGTATACAAGATCGAGCCCCCGCAGCTGATAAAAAGTGCGGTGCCGCAGCAAAATTGGGTGATTTTTATTGCGCTGAATACTGGCTGTGGCTTAAAGTGACGCAAAGTTCGGGGGTCAGGTGTAAGTGACGCAGAGTTCAGAGGTTGGGAGTAAGTGATGTAAAGGTTGGTAGTAGTGGATGATGCAAAGCTGAGGGGTCAGTAGTAAGTGACACATACACACAAACTATATATATATATATATATATATATATATATATATATATATATTTTTTTTTTTTTTCATCAAAGTTCCCAGAAGCTCAACACTAATTCCACAAACTGTCACCTGATTGTGGTTTTCTCAACCACAGTGAAATCCCTCCTTTCTGAGATTGGTAGTGGCAACCAAGCGAGTCATCTTCCTCCAGATGGTGGACAGGGCTAGAAGTCCTCCTCCTGGAAACAGGGACCGCCCCCCTAGCAGAACTGAACCCGATCTCTTCCCCATCACAAGAGCTGACGATCGCAGCTACAGCAAAGTTAGAGAACCAATCAATGTTTCCCATCTTTTACAACGTGTGGGGGCACAGTGTCTCCCCCTCAGTGCAGGTGCGGCGTGGGTAATTGTGAGACTGGAATGCATTAGCGTCTCACTGACACTTCCCTGCGCTGCTCTGCTGTTGGTGTGGGAGTCGGGTGCCAGCAAAAGAGGCTTTGCATGCCGCTTGTGGCATCAGTGCTGGGGGTTGCCTACCCCTGGTCTAAGGAATTAAATACACACAAGTCCAAGGGAGCTTAAACAGCTCTGCCATCACAGCACAGCTAAATAGATGACACCAGGGATACACTGGTGTCTTGTTTCCATCACCCAGTTTGCTGACTGGACAGGTGAAAGAGCAGCAGCTTACTGATGAGGTCATCCCTCTGCTCTTTTCTTCTATCAGGATGTTACTGGACAGCACATTTGTATGCAGCACACCTGATAGGCTCCTAGTGTTCCCTCTCCCAGGCTGGGTTCTGGTATATAGATAATTATAAGAGCTTGATACCATGTCAAATTCAGATACTCACACTAGTTTCATTTAATGAATACAGAGCTGTATCCATTTGTGTATTTTAGGTCTACTGTATCTGGAGTTCACGGCATACTAGCTCATTATGAAATACTAACCTAAGATCGAAGCCCCCGAAGCGGTCGCGGCAAACCGCTGTGGCCGGCGACATGTCTCCGGGTATAGTGGGCTCTGGGGCGGTGATTGGCCGGAGCCACGATGACATCACACCCGCGCATGTGCGCGGGAGACGCTGGTAACGGCACAGCAGCTGAAGTGCGCATGTGCCGATGACGACGGCACATGCTGATATAGTGAATATCTCCTAAAAGCTGCATGTTTAGGAGATATTCACGGTACCTACGGGTAAGCCTTATCATAGGCTTACCTGTAGGTAAAAGTGGCGTGTAAGGGTTTACAACCACTTTAAACACAAAACATAACCTAGTAAAACAAGTATAGCCACTTATTGACTGTCTAACTGGGAAAATACATAATTACATTACAGTTTAATACCGGGGTTATGGCTGCAGCTGGATGCCAAAACCTCTGTATTAAAATTTTCCCCTGGCACTGTTCTTTCTGCTAAAAGTGATCAAAACGGCTGGTTAGACGCTCGGATCACTTTTAAATGCGGTGGGAGGGGTCGTCAGTTTCCGGTGGTTCCGGACTTACCCGGGAAGAGCGGTGGCGGCAGCTGGCCATGGAGATTATGAGAGGAAAGATAGCCTCCACTCATCTCTATGACCTAGGAGGACCGGTCATTTCCGATACACGCCAATGTAAACAAGGACTTTTTTATTTTGGAAAGCATTAGATCAATTTTGCTTTCCATTGTAAGGAGAGATGTGGGGTCTTATTGAACGCACATCTCTCCATAAAAAGGATCTGTCATGCTGTATTGTTGTCACAAGAGATGTTTACAATTCTTGTGACAGCAATAAAAGTGATAATTTTTTTTTTAAAGGGACAGTGTAAAAATAAAAAAGAAAGTAATAAAATAATAATAAATTATTTTTTTTAAAGCACACCTGTCCCCCCATGCTTGCGCGCAGTGGTGAACGCATACGTAGGTCACGTCCACATATGTAAACCGTGTTCGCACCACACGTGGGGGTTTCGCCACAAAACGTTATAGCGAGAGCAACATTTCTAGCAATAGACGTCCTCATGAACTCTAAACTAGTATACTGTAAAATGTTTTAAATCGTCGCCTATGGAGATTTTTACCTTAGTTTGGCACCATTCCACAAGTGTGTGCAATTTTTAAGCATGACATGTTAGGTCTATTTAGTCAGCGTAACATCTTTCATATTTTACAAACATTTTTTTATATATTATATTTTTTTCTAAATTCATTAAAGTGTATTTAATTGCGTTTGAAAAACCGCTGCACAAATACATAAAAAATTGCAGTGACTGCTATTTTATTTTTTGGGGCCCCTGCTAAAAAAAATATATACTTAATGTTTGGGGGGGTCCATGTCATTTTAATTTTCTAGCAAAAAACAAATCAAAAACATTTTAAACTTGTAAACAAAAAAAAAGTCAGAATAGGCCTTAAAGTGTGAGTAAACTCCCACGGTTGGTTTTTACCTATAGGTAAGCTACAGCTGCACGATTCTTTGCTTAGAATAAAGATCACAATTCTCGGCGTAACATCTTTCACATTATACAAAAAAATTGGGCCAACTTTGCCGTTTATTTTTTTTTTTATTAAAGTGTATTTTTGCCCAAAAAAAATTGCGTTCGACTGACCACTGCGCAAATACAGTGTGACAAAAAATATTGCAACGTCCCCCACCAGTTTATTCTCTAGGGTCTCGAAAAAAAAAAAAAAACGTTATAATATATATATATATATATATATATATATATATATATATATATATATATATATATATATATATATATCTATATCATTTTTGGGGTTTCTAAGTAATTTTCTAGCAAAAAAAATGATTTTAACTTGTAAGCAACAAGTGTCAGAAAAAGGCCTGCTCTTTAAGTGGTTAAACTGACCTTGTTTGCGACCGAAGGTCAGGGAAAACACCCTCCCACCCCCAGTGATTATCGCTAGTGGTTATAGTAGCTGCTAGTGATAATCACAAGAGAATCCTGCAGGCTGGTTGTGCCCAAGTTGATCAATCAACTTGGTCCATTCAGCCTACCGATTAACAGTTCGAAACTCGGTCGGTGCCACACAGTGTTGATGGGGGAATTCCTCCCATAGACCTATTGTGTTCTCCCTGCAAGGGGTGGGATGAGCTGTCCTGGCTGGGAGAACACACTGTGATTATTGCCAGCGGCTATAGCCACCATCAATAATCGCATTTAAAATCCGACAGGCTGGGTGTACCCAAGCCAATCGATCAACTTGGGTACAATAAGCCTTCTCATACACGGTTCGAATCTTGGCCGGTCCCTGCTGGACCGGCTGAGATTCGAATCGTCCATGGCCGGCTTAACTCTATTCGAAACAACAAAAACATTTTGGATGGAATTAAACTTGAAATAGTAATTTATTTGTATAGCTAACTTTGCAAGAACAAAAAACGAAAGACACCAATGCAACTCCATAACATCCCCATGAGCACAGGCTCTTACAAGAGGATACAGTACATCTTTATTTGACTAAACACATTTTCAGACTGTCGTACTCACTTATTGTGCCGGATATCTGGAAGTGATCTGTTGAGGGAAATTTTATCACTGACATATATGTTGAATCCATTCTCTCGATAGGCCTGGTCTACACGATCGCCATCTGTCATCTGGAAAGGTTTTCCCTGCTCCCCATTTCCTAGGGAGAATTTCAAACTATAATTAATCAACGGTTTCAATTTAGTGCTGACATTATGGCACACAAAATAAACTACATATTAATCAGGAACATTATAGATTTTTTTTTTTAGAAGGTTTCCACACTGTAAGCTAGCCATGCCAATATTCTTTGTACCGAGTACAAACACAAAATGAAAAATGTACAGGAATCATTAAGTGGACCTAGTATTTGGTGTATTTTTCTTGTTAAGTGCATGTATAATAAGGAACGTGTAGGTGTAACACTTCTCACAGAGATCCCAGTACTCCCCATTAGCAATTCCCTTATATGATTTTCTTTCCAGGACGGAACCCTTTTTTATTCAGGCATCATTCAAACCCTTTACATATCAGAATAAACACTGGATATGGTATTTCTGAAAACTTAGTAAGATCAGTGCCATCTCAGTGGAGATTAGGGGTGTAGAATATAATCGCAGCATCGGTGCATTGCAATTCGGATGTTCACGATGCTGCGAGTCGGCTGAATCGATTTTTGATGACATCATTCATCGTTCTGTGCAGTGCTCTGCCTCTCCGGGAGAAACAGGCAGAGCCTACATGGTGGATAAAGCCCCCTCCCATTCACTGAAGCAGGAAGTCAGCTGATGAGCTGACAGCCAGTACAGTGCAGGGGGAGGAGCTGAAGGAGACCCAACATGAGCAGAGGAATCCCTGGAGGCACCAGAAGGGGGAAGACACACTGAGCAGCATGGAGGATGAGGAATCAACTGACACTAACACCAGGTAGGTGCCAGTGTCACTGGTCCCATCCCTCTACCACCATCACCCCTCTGTCTCATCCCACCATGCCAGTCTAATCCCACCATGCCTCTGATCTAGGGTTGCCACCACATCCCTTTAAACCTGAACACATAATTACACAGGTTCTGTGGCTGATTAAGGTGTTAATTAAACTCACTTAGTGCCTTATCTGCATTAAATTAGCCCTAGAACCGGTGTAATTAATATACGTGTTCGGGTTTAAAGGGATGAAGTGGCAACTCTACTTTGATCCCACCATCCCAGTCTGATCTCACCATGCCTCTGATCCCACCATGCCTCTGCCACTGGAGAAAAAAATTGTTTTTCTGACTGCTTGAATTTTTGAATTTAAAACATTTTTAACCATGCATCGCCGAATCGAATCATGGACAAGATAATTGTAATCAAATCGAATTGTGAGACCAGTGAAGATGCGCACCCCTAGTGAAGATGCTGTCACCATTACTATCAGCTGGAGAACATATATGAATTCATAAGTCATTGACCAAGGAACTATTTCATTGGGCTCATTGTTTATCCTAGAATTGTTACAGCTTACATTTTTTTTAATACTCTGCATAGGATATCATCCACATGTTTACACTGGTATTTTAAAGTGGGGGTAGGACTAGGTGGGTAATTTAGCATATAAAAGACGTTGTTGGATAAAAGTTTCCCTTTGTATTATATATCTTGTATTATGAAAAATAAATTGTGGAGGAGTTAGTAGATTGTTGTTGTATGGTCACCTTATTATATTACCATTTTCTCTTTTTTGATACATTGAGATTATTCTGAGTATAAACTTGCAATATATAGGGGTTGATTTACTAAAGACAAAAATACTGTGAACTGCAAGAGCACTTGCTCCAAAGCTTAGTAAATGAGGTAAAGCTTCAGTTTGAAAGAATACTTAAAGAAGAACTACAACTTTTCCTCCCCAAAACAACAGGTGCATGTAAATGGATCACAACCCCAGTGTCAGGCTCCATGCACACTGGGCTTACAAAATGCCAGTTCCTAGGCAGAAAAAATAAATTATAGAACATTTTTTACAGAGTTTAGACGAGGAAAGCTTTGCGTTTTTTTCTGCCAAAAAGCTGCAATCAGAAAACCCAAACCAGAAGGTTTTTTTTTCCTGCCTCCAATGTTGAGCTTAAAATTTGCCTGTAATCGTCCTAATGTGCATGGACACATAGGATAACATTGAGCTGCTTCCACAGGCTGAATACAATACTCCTGTAGTAGCAGCAAATTTTAAGCCCAGCGTGCATGGAGCCTCAGTGTTGTGCTTGGTGGGCACTATCGCCTGCCAGACACAACCAGTTCTAGTAAATGGAGTCGCACTGCAATTGCACACAATGTGCATGTTTGCAGTGCAGTACTGCAGCATTTAGGGGGTTAAAATAGGTCATGAGGAGACGCTACAACTCCTTATCACCACCTGTGCAGACTATACAAGCTGTCACATGGTACGAAGCCTCAACTAAACCCAGAATATCAGAGGATTGGCACACAACAGAGCAACATGGTACGGAGGTATATATGCTGAGATTGATCATTCCATTCAGTTCTAGTGAAAAGAGAGTAGGAGTTCAACTTTAAAGCAGAGTTCCGCTTAAAAAAAAAAATATTTAAAAGTCAGCAGCTACAAATACTACAGCTGCTGACTTTTAATAATCGGACACTTACCTGTCCCAGGGTCCATTGATGCGGGTGAACGAAGCCCCACTCGTCTCCCCCTCCTCTCTGCGGGGCCGGCATTGTCGCTGTGGGCGCCCGGCTGTGGCTTCACAGCTGGGTGCACACTGCGCATGCGCAAGCCGCACTGCGACTGGCCGGGCAATCATCTGGGACCTGTGACGTGTCCCAGATGAACGTCGAGAGGTGATCTTCCTTCCGGTGCAGCGTGTGCGCCAGTAGAAGTGGGAGCTGGAACCCTCTAAAAAGAGGCCCCCCCCCCCCCCCCCAAAAAAATTACATGCCAAACGTGGCATGTCAGGGGGTCACCTTCCCTTAAAGCAGAAGTTCCATTTTTGGGTGGAACTCCGTTTTAAAGAGGTTGTAAAGGCTAAAGGTTTTTTTTTTTACCTTCAGGTAAAAAACCTTCAGTGTGCAGCTCCCCCCAGCCTCCCTAATACTTACCTAAGCCCGATCTCGATTCAGCGATGTGCACGAGACCCAAGGCTCTCCCGGGTCTCTCCCTCCTGATTGGCTGAGATGCAGCAGCCATTTGCTCCGGCTGCTGTCAATCACAGCCAGTGAGGCGGGAGTGGGGGCAGGACTGAGCCGTGCTCTCTGTGTCTTATGGAGACAGAGAGCCGGTGTTCTGCCGATATGGTTCCCCTCGGCGGATTGGTGTAGATCCGTACTGCGCATGCGCGGCGAAATTCCGAAAACTACCGAAGCTAAAGAGATGCGAGGGAAGTGTACACCGCGCACGCGCAGTCGGCGTACAAGATGATGCCGCACGCTACCGATGCTGGCGCTACTCTGCAAGAGGAGTCTCAGTGTAAGGGGCGGGTCTATTAGTGTAAGCAAGGGGCAAGGGCAAAATAAAAATAAATAGTTTAGCTGTGGATATAGAAGAGAGTAATAGAAAACGTGTTTTTAGAGCGCTATCTGTGGGGTTTTCCCTTTCAATTAGGAGTGTATTTTTTTAAACTTTTTTTTTTTTTTTTTTTTTTTAACAAACAAGATCAGCTGTGAGGTGTCCACTTCACTCGCATCTGTTTCGGTTTGGCAATTTCCGGAAGATGTCTAGCCATTCGTACTGCGCATGCGCAGTACAGAGAGGAACCGATCCGCCAGGGGAACTAACTCGGCAAGACACCGGCTCAGCAGCGAGTAGGCACAAATGCCCCCACAGCAAGCGGCGTGCTATGGGGGTACACGGCAAGAGGAAGGGGACCTGAGCGCCAGTGGGGGACCAGAGAAGGAGGATTGAGGCTGCTCTGTGCAAAACCACTGCACAGAACATGCGAGTATAACATGTTTGTAAAGGAAACTTTTAAAAAGTACTTTAATCACGTGCAAAAAAAAAAAAATAGCATGTTTGCTTGCACGATTGGATGATAATAATCAGCAGAGCTTCCCCTCGGATCTAGAGCAACTGCACTTGCAATTCACAGCATATTTTCCTTTAGCAAATCCACCTCATAGCCTGCAATACAGGTTTTTGAGGGGGTGGAATTATTGCTCATTACTGATAGACTATGTATCCTTGGAGAGGTTTTGGTTGTAATTAATAACAGTGCAGCAGAGGCAGAGTGTACATGAACATGCACGTTCCCTGGATTTCTAGCAGGATCATCAGGTATTTTTTTGCACTTATCCAACGAATATAATAAAATGTTTACATTAATATACCTAATAAAAGAGGTTTGTTGTTAGGCTTTACCAGATATTAACTAACTCATTCATAAGCAGTTGTATGCAACACTAACAAGAGAAGTGTCAATGATTTTATAGAATGACCTTGTGAAGCAGTTTTATTAATTCAGCTGTGAATTTTCCGTCTTCTTTTTCATTAACAGGCTGAAAGTCTGCACAGCAGATGTCTTCAATGTGTGACATGTCCCTTTAGTTGGGTACTATATACATTTTTCATCAGTGATCAAATCCGCAGACAACTGACTTAAGCAAATAGCTTTTGTGAGGTCTTGAGAATTAAAACATTGACAGCCTCAGAAAGCCTGTCAGCATTTCAGCATTACCTGTTCGATCGTGGTCTTGTCTAATTTGCTCATGGTCATGCCAGTCCTTCCTTTCGGATCCTTTGTCATTGACATAGTCATCCTTCTGTCTTATTAGCGGAACCTGGAAAGGAGAAGGAGATGAGAGGTGTTAAAAAGATTTTCTGCAATGCATCCCGAGGTAAACTGAAAATGCCAATTAAGCGTCAGTCGCCAAATCCTCTTATATATTAAACCCAACAGCAAACATATATTATATTGCAGCTTACTAAGTCTTAGATGTGATGGCTGCATTATTTTTCTTTTTTAGGCTTTCTTTCCTTTATTTTCACTTGGTGATCCTGACAGCAAGTCTGTTGTTTTTCAACAGAACGAGCTCTCCTGTAGATGTAGCAGTGTTGAGACAAACCATTTACCACTGACAGGGGGGTGCTTACAACGATCACATTTTATTTATGGATGTAAAACCTTTATCCCAAAAAGGACAAAAACTGTTGCGGTTACAGCAGTGTGAGCTGAAGTTTAGCTTCAATTTGTTAGTATATCTAAATCTGATAGTGATAGTACATATAGCATCCCCCCCCCCCCCCCCCCCCCCCCCCCAGACTGACAATATATATAGGAGATGTGTTACTGACCAGGTGAAAGGGAGAAAGACAAAAAAAGGAAAACGAATGCTACCACCACATCTAATAAGCTGCAATATATTATATTTCTGGTTTTGGGTTAAAAAACTATTTACATTTCATTATGGAAAAGACAACCTGAGCAATGCATACGAACACAAAGCTTCTCATAACATTGTCCTATATCCACATTAATTACCATGAAAGCATAACAAACATAAAAGAGGAAATGAGGACTTTCAAATTTGATTAAAGCTGAACTCCAGGCAGATAAAATAGACACAAATTAATGCTGCTCTGTATTCATTATTAAATCATTAAAGGTATCTTTAAATACAACTAGTGAGAGCACCAAAATGTAACAAATCAGCCTCTTGCAATCCCCATCTCATACAGAAGCACATAGACTGCGAGTGGGGTGGGAAGGACAGTGCTACATGCAAATATGCTGACAAGTAACATGCAGATAGGTGGTGAGAACACAGTGAGCAGGGGGATTCCCTCAGCAGTCTTCTGAGAGAGGTTGAAGAGAGGACACTACAGTACGAATAAACAGAGAAAAAGCACTCGCATTGCCTCATCCGCGAATATTGGGAACAAAAAGAAAAAAAGGAATTCAAAGAAAACCTGTGGTCGGATTTTAACCACTTTTTACCCGGTCAATAGTAAATTGACGTCCAGGAAGTGGTTCTGTTATCCTGACTGGGCGTCATATGATGTCCTTTAGGATAACATGCCGCCTCGCGCCCTCGGGGGTGAGCATTGTGGCGATCGGTGGAGCGGTGTGTCAGTCCGGCGGAGGCTCTTTACCACGTAATCAACCGTGTCCAATCACAGCTGATCACGATGTAAACAGGAAAAGCCGGTGATCAGCTTTTCCTCACTCGCGTCTGAGAGACGCGAGTGGAGGAGAGCCGATCGGCGGCTCTCCTGACAAGTGGGGTCTGCGCTGATTGTTTATCAGCGCAGCCTCCCCTCAGATGCCCACACTAGACCACCAGGGAAGCCGCCTGGACCACCAGGGAAGTGGGCAACATGTGGATGGCCAGGTATGTACCCCATGGAAATTCACATGTGCAAATGATGCCCAATCTGTGCCAGTCAGTGCCCACAAATGGGCACTGACTGGCACCATCATGTACCAAAAAAAAAATCAGTAATGCCAAGCAGTGCCATCCATCAGTGTCCAGCAGTGCCACCTATCAGTGCCCATCCGTGCCCACCTATCAGTGCCGCCCATGAGTGCCCATCAGTGCCGCCCATGAGTGCCCAACAGTGCCGCCCATGAGTGCCGCCCATCAGTGCCACCCATCAGTGCCACCCATCAGTGCCACCCATCAGTGCCACCCATCAGTGCCACCCATCAGTGCCCATCATCAGTGGCCGTCAGTACCACCTCATTGGTGCCCATCAGTGCCGCCTTATCAGTGCCCGTCAGTGATGCCATATCAGTGCCCATCATTGAAGAAGAAGAAAACTTACTTATTTACAAAAAATTTTAACAGCAACAAAGCAAAACTATTTTTTTGTCTATATTTTCAGTCTTTTCTTATTTGTTGCGCAAAAAATAAAAATCACAGAGGTGATCAAATACCACAAAAAGAAAGCTCTATTTGTGGGAACAAAATCATAAAAAATTTGTTTGAGTACAGCATAGTATGACCGCGCAATTGTCATTCAAATTGCTACAGCGCTGAAAGCTGAAAATTGGCCTGGGCAGGAAGGTGTCTAAGTGCCTGGTATTGAAGTGGTTAAAGGCACAACAAACACTGGGAGTATAAAAAATTGTTTTAACATTCATTGAAAAATACATATAGTATAAAGACCAGAGACATGAAAGAAATAATAAAAATCGCATATAGATATATAGATAAGAATCGATACATGATGTGAGCCCTAATGCATCTACGCGTTTCGTTGTACACTTCTTCAGGACACATTTGGGGTTCAGTAGTTGCAAAGAAGAGAAGGATCTCACTATCTAAAGATAAAGACACTACAGTACATTATCCCATCTGCAGTCCATAACTGTAATAAGGAAAGTGGTGTCATCTGACTGGCTGGACAAAAGCACAAAGCCTTTGGCAGTTAAAACAGCTCTCCTTTATGCATCCCATCTGTGTATTAAGCAGTGACAGGAACTCAGATTTAAAGTGGTGATAAAGGCTCAAGGTTTTTTACCTCCATGCATTCTTTGCATGAAAGTAAAAAAAAACATTATGTGTGCAGCACAGAGTTCCCATCTCGATCCAGCAATGTGCATGAGAGCAGCGGCTCTCTTCCTACTTACTGTCTGCTACTGTCATCACAGCCAGCGAGCCAATGAGGAGAAAGCAGAGGCGCAGCAGAATGGAGCAGGGGCAGTGAATAGACACACAGAGCAGTGGCTTGCAGCAGCGCTGCCCCCAAAGAAAGCCGATTGCTATGGGGGCACTCAGCAGGAGGGAGGGGCCAGGAGTGCCAGTGATGGACCTGAGAAGATGAGGATCTGGGCTGCTGTGTACAAAACTGAGGATGAGCTCAGGCGTGTTCGCATGGTCCACGTGCAGAGCCCGCCAGGAAGTAGGAGCACTGCGCTAATCACAGGCATTGAGACATTGTCCCGATGCGCATCTGCAGAGTAGGGAAGTATAACATGTTTGTTATTTTTAAAAAACTGCCTTTAAAGCGGAGTTCCACCAATTTTTTTTTTTTTTAAAGTCAGCAGCTACAAATACTGCAGCTGTTGACTTTTAAAATATAAATAGTTGCCTGTGCGGGGCACCCGCGATGTTGGCCCCTGAAGCCGATCTGTCCCTCGGCTCTTGGGTGGAGGTTTCCTACTGCGCAAGCACGAGTCGCGGAGCCGCGAACCCAGTGCTGTCTTCTGGGACCTGTGTGTCTCCTGGAAGACAGCGGGGGGGACGGAGGAGGCGCCGGACATGGCGTGAATATCCGCGGATACTGTAGATCAGTTATCTATGCCTGGAAGTGGGAGCAAATACCTGGATTAGACAGGTATCTGCTTCCCCCTCCCCCCTGAAAGGTGCCAAATGCGACACCGGAGGGGGGGAGGATTCCGAAAAGCGGAAGTTCCATTTTTGGGTGGAACTCCGCTTTAAAGCTAAACTCTGGGGAATGAGACATAATGTATCCTTGCAGTGACACCCCACCCCACAGGGGTCTAGGGGAATGGCCCCATGTAGTGTCCTCTCTAAGTAGCTTCAAGTTGCAGGCCCACCTCCTCATTGTGCATAACGACGCAGGGGGACCACCCCCACAGCCTGGGGCTTGAGGACAGTGTTATCATAGCCAGGAATAAGGTGAGTAATACAGCTTATCCCTTCACCCCTAGCCTAAACAGATAGTTAAATAGATGGATCTTCATCAAAAAGTAACTTCAAGGTTATTTAAGATGGGTTTGTCTGGTCTACGTAGAGATTATATATACTGACCATAAATACACACATGCAGCAGCAGCCAATAGTTAGATTTAGTTTCTTCCCTTCAAACATTTTTCTGGAGCAGGTTAATAATGAAAGTGAAAATTGTCCTCTCCTCCACAGGCTATACATGAGGTCTAGTACATATCTACGTATAAGAAAATTATTCAGCTCAAGGCTTAGAGCAGCAAGACTTCTCGCCAGAGAGCTCCAGAGCTGTTTACATCAATTAATTAAATAGTGGTAGAGAGCAGTCTTTCGAAGCTACACTGCAGAACTAATTAAGTTAATAAGTAAAATGTTAATAAAGTTGCGTGAGAAAATGCATAAAAATCTTCAACATCATTAAAGAAACTACTATATTTTAAATAATACTTGACAACAACTACGATTCCTTGTCTGTGGCCTGCAGTAATTAAAATTAAAGGTTTGTTTACTAAAGCAAAGAAACAGAAAATATTATAAAAACCATATAAAGAGGGCAGTCAGGGTAAGACCCAGGAGTCTCAGTGGACCAGGCCTCGGAAGAACAGTGGTCAGAGGTCTAATTAGTGCTGGATTCCACAATCCTAAAATCAATGGTCCCTGCTGGCATGTTTATTTACATATGGGCTAGATTGGCACTTTCATTACTGACCTGAGGGAGAGGGCAGAGACACAAGGTGGCAGGGATATGTGGGGTCCCCAAAGACCCGCAAGTTCATGGCCTTGACAGACACAATCTACTGCACATATTTTGCGGAGGATGGAGCTCCCATCGCATTTAGATGGCGTTGGTTTATTACAGCTCAACCTAAGCCAACACATTTTTATTTAGTTTAGAACTAAAGGACTTCCGTCAGGCTTCTATGTGTCAATGACAGCAAATGATGGGAAATCACTCCGGCAAGGTCACATACTACAACACATACTTATGTCAGGTTCCGTGGGACCCTTCTGTCGACAACAGTGTGGGACGGGATGCTGCCTTTTGGATGTGCTGGGCTTCAGGCACAGAAGATAAGAAGAGGTTCATTCTTCAGTAGCAAATCGTCCAGGTACCCCCCAACTTTAACCCCTTGAAAGCAGAGTCAACACTGGAGCAAGCAAAACTCAAGGGGTTGTAGACAACTCAAAAATAAAAGGCAATAAAATGCTAGTCCAGGTCGCCCACAGCAAAACACAGATATCGTTGGTGCTGCAGAAAAATGGAGATGTGCAGGTGGTCTATGGAGGACATAAAAATCCCCTAGAAGTGAGGCAATGGCTGACCTCACATTCTCCATTCTGCATCCATTAGAAAAAGCTGACAACTTTAAAGTCCAGAACTGTTCTGACTTGGGGACCATCAAGATGTTCAAACAAAACCCTTGGGATTGCTCTGCTGCCGGAACTAGGACAACAACCCCCAGAGACAGAAACAGTTACACAGCAGTCATTAGATCCACCTGTCGAGGTGGGGAAAGGAGTATATTTGGGAGCATGGGAAAGGTGAAATTCCAACTTGTGGCCCTGGGAAACACCACTCTGCACCCACAGGTCCAAGATATGTTGGGTCCAGAAATGGGGGAAATTTAACAGGCTTCCCCCCCACCCTGAGGGGTGCCATGTCACTGGGAAGGGGGCTTGGCAACTGACTTGGCTGATTTGGAAGGCCATCTCTTACAAAAAAAAATGTTCCAGTGTTGGACTTGGTGCTGGAAGCATCTGGAGTGGAAGGCCTACTGGTAGAGACGCAAGCCATATTATTCTAGGGGAGGGAAGTACTCTTACCCCCTGTGATATCCTTTGTGTACTTATCCAAGGAGGTACCAAACAATCGTTCTCCTTCAAAAGGCAGCCTCTCGAGACACTTCTTACAGGGAACTTCAGCTGATCAACATTGGAAATTTGTTGAGAATCAGCCCAGACATTGTAAGGCTGTAGGTAACCATTCAAATTGACTGTAGGCAGAGGCACCCGCAAGGATGAAACCAGGGTCACGAGTAGAGCTGCACAATTAATCGTTAAAAAATCGTGATCTCGATTCAACCCCTCTGACTATCTATATTGCAGAGTTTGCTGATTCTTTCATATAACAACAAGTGGAGAGACTTCTCTGCTCACTCAGCTGTCAAAAGAAAACATCTGGGCAGTCTGCCAAGTTTAACATGAAACATTGTAACTAACTCTTCTTTCTTAGATCAAAGGGAGAAACTTCTGTGTGAAAAAAAAATCCAGGCAGTCTGCCAAGCTTTTAAACAATGTGTAAATGCAGGACGATTAACCACTTAAAAGTCTAAATCTTTTTCCTGACACTTGTTTCTGAAGTTAAAATCAATATTTTTTGCTAGAAAATTACTTGGAACCCCCAAACATCATATATATTTTTAGCAGAGACCCTAGGGAATAAAATGTCAATTGCTGCAATATTTTATGTCACACTGTATTTGGCCAGCGGTCTTTCAAACGCAATTTTTTGGGGAAAAAATACACTTCATTGAATAAAAAAAAAAAAAAAACGAAAAAAGTAAAGTTAGCCCAATTTTTTTTGTTTTAATGTGAAAGATGATGTTACGCTGTGAGAATCATGATCTATCTTCTAAGCAAAAAAATTGTGATTCTCATTTTAGCCAGAATGGTGCAGCTCTAGTCACGAGCAATACCTTTTTTTCCAGACCCCAGTGGACTGACAAAGGGAAGAAAGTGCAGGCTGCATGGCGAGATCAGCCAAGGGAAAATGGCTTTAAAGAGGAACTATAACCTTTTATCTACTGGATCTTTTACCGTTGGATTTTATCCTGCGGGGGAGCCAAGAGAGTCTTATTAAGGTAGGAAATTGCAGGATCTACCACTGAAAGTGGCCATTTATACAAAAAGATTTCCTCAATAGGATACGGTTTAGCAAGCTGCTTGGGGAGAGAGTACACCTTCTCAGATGAAGTCCCCAATATCCCAATCATGATTGTTGGCAGTCAGTGTAGTACTAGAGTTTTCCTTCTTATGTATGTGGCACATGTCTCCCCCACATGCTTGCTTCTCCTCACCATCTGTCACACCACATCCACCTCTCCTATGTGCAGATGAGCTCCGTGCTGTCCGTCCCGCCTCACATCCTACTCCAGTGCTGCTTTTAGGTCAGTCCCTCAACTTCCCTCTTACATCTTAACTTTAAGGCTGTATCTGAGACATTTCAAGCCTGTGCACTGCCATCCTCCAGTTTCACACTTAATTTCTTAATGCAAGATAGAGGTTTATAACTGGCTAAAAACAATTAAAGTAATTATATGTTAGCAATTTCCAGCTGAAAAATATGATAGTTGCTATTTAGTCTATTACCCACATATGCCACTTTATAACTCGAACCTTCATAGAGTGGCATTTGGTAAATACTCTATAATGAAATTAAGACAAGTAATATAAATATACACTACCATCCAGGTACCCAACAATATAATTGCCAAGTACACCATGCAAATTTAAAATACACCTATGTGTACATGGCGTGCCTGCTCAGCTCATCGCCTATTAAATTTCTACTTAATAACATGTGTATGTTGAGGCAGGGATAACACACAGCATCCCGTAGAATTTTCCTTTTTTTTTTTCTCCTTTTTTTCCCTTCCCCTCCACCCAAAAAAAGTTTTTCTTCCATATAAAATAAAAATTTTGAACACAAGGATTAGGGGAAAAAATGCCTTATATTTCACCGTTGAGGTGAACTATAACCACCAACTCCAGGTTTTACAAAAACAAGCTTCCTGTGTTTTCACCAATGCTGTAAGCTGCTTCTCCACATCTTTTACTGCTCTAATCCAGTGTCCCACCGCTGGAGAGGACTTCCAATGTGCCGGTGTCCTGTCAGAATACCGCTACCCATCAGAAAATGTAACAGAAGGGACGTTCCCAGCAAACATGGCCGCTATGCGTTCCAATAGGTTTCCTAATTTGAAAGAACACAAAGGCAGCAGTGGACATCTTCTTACACCTAGACAAGTCTTCAACTTCACACTTATTTTAGCAGTAAACTCACCTTATATACTCAAAATACAGTATTTTTCAATCTGTGACACTGTTTTGATGTTGCATTTGAAAAGCAGCAACAAGCCTGCAGGCAGGTGGTGGCAGCCATCTTGGTACACCTTGCATTGCTCAGCGCCAAACTGATTATATAGTGAAATAGATTATTTCACTGCGACCAAGTGAAATAGTCTATTTCAGTATACAAGATGAGTTAACTGATAAAATAAGTGTGGAATGCAAGACTTGCCTGGGTGTAACAAGATGGCCGCTGCCGCCTTCATGGTCTGTCAGATTAAAAAACCTATTGAAACGCATAGCGGCCATGTTGGAACGCATAGAGCATGCGCAATAAGCATTGCTGTTCGCGGCGTCACTTCCGTTGCATTTTCTGATGGGTAGTGGTATTTTGATAGAACACCGATAAACAGGCCATCACTGCATTAAAGAGGAACTGCAGTCTGCTCACATAATTTGTAATAAAAACATCTTTGCCATTCTAAAGCTTTGCATATTATTTTATATATACTGTGATTCTGTACTTGCCAAATATGTTGCAGAAATCTCCCTCCACTGAGGCTGGCTGCATCCATTTTAACCGTGGGCAGCTGAAGATGCTGCCTGTTCACTTCCTGGATTTACACAGATACACCTCCAGCTCTGCGGCTCTCATTGGCCCTCTTATGACGCCCCCCTCCCTTCCTGGCAAACTCTCACAAGAGTGAGAGAGAGAGAGCTGTGCGTGATATTATAAGCCTAAGCTTTTTTACCAAACAAGAAACAGGAAGTGGGCTGTATACGTTTTTAACGGCATAAAAAAAAGTTTTACTATCCAAAGTTAAAACAAGGGGAGAGGATTTAATAGATGTAAAGTTGAAAAAAAATGACTGAAGTTCCGTGCTTTACCATTGATTTGTGATTTCTACCCCTTGTGAGAGCAGGTTGAGATGTAACAAACATGCTGCTGGGTCCAGATCAAGGGAAAGACCAGAGATATCTTTAAGTAAAGCGCACACCTCTTGCCAATAGGGGCGAATTCTGGCACATGTCTAGTCAAAAGCTTGTACCCTGCTTCCTGCAGTCTCAAAGAGATAGACGTTTTATGAAATAATAGATACAATCTCTTTGATCGGCCGAAATCTTATATTCAAATCTTTTTCCCATGCAGACATAAAAAAAGGGAACATTGATAGCACCCTCTGGTTCCCATCAATGTATGTACATGCCTTAGAAAGTTCCCGCTGTCCTGGCCGGCCCTCTATACATAAATCGCTCGAAACTAGGAAATTGCGTATATTTTACACCACTTCGTTAACCTAGAACCTTAGCACATGTGTTTGATTAATTTGGTGCATGTAATCAGAAACTGTTAAACAATTTGGCACAGCAGGTGCCAACTCGTCTTTTGGTATGACTTGGTGCAATATCACAAAGAACTTGTCTTAAGCATTACCTCCTTGGCACAGAAAAATCCCACCACTATTTACACCACAAAACTGACGCATTTCCCTTTGCCGAATACTTTAGTGTAGTCAATTTCTAAACTCTGCAGCAAGACTCTGATCGGAGGCAGGCCGGAATCTTCCAAAGACGTTCTAGAAAGTCTACATAGAGATGAGGCCCTGAGTGGGCAGATATGGCGATGATAAATGCCCTCACCTGTTCATACAGCTGCACATAACAAGCTCCTCATTCTAAGTACAATTTGAAATGCATGACGCCTTCTGTCTCTGCTCCCTGCGGTAACCATGGAGTCTGCTGTGGTATTGTGTCTTACACACTGCTACAGTGTTCGGCTCTGACTGCAGAAGGCCCCCAGACCATGACAGAAATCCTGCTCTCACGATCATCGCAATTCAAACATCTATATTTAGCATAGATAGCCTTTCCTATAATCCCCAATTAAAATGAACAACAAAAGGCAATGATATTAAAACCAGTTTACAAGAAGTCTAACATGATCGCAATCTGCATTCGAAGCATACATCTATGCGTGAGTAGGTGCTTTACACAACAAGCAGCGCATACTGCACACAGCCGCATCCAATAATTCATCTCAATGGGCAGCAGCAGGTCCCCAGAAAGTAGTTGTGGGGCCTTCTACCAAAAAATGTACTTCCTCACATCCTGCTTCCTCCCTCTTAGACAAGTCAACATGGTCCATTAATATTTGTAAAAGTAAAACCCTTTTTCTTTTTTCAGTAGTGCAGCCCATCACGTTGCCTAGGCAAGGATGATGTAGTGATAACCCCCTCCCTACCTGGGATGTCCAGGAGGCAGGTTTCAGTGAAGGACAACGTTTTGGACACCCAAACCATGGGAGATAAATAGAGTTCAAAGGCAAAGTGCAGTTCATTGGCACAAAAAAGGCCGGTACACTGCGCTGCAGACACGCGGCAGAAGCAGCACACCGGATCAATGTGAAAGGGGTCTGTATTGACGTTTTTTCTTTTGTATAGAGTAGGGAAGGGTTAACACCCCTGTAAATTTTCCTTTTATTTCTGCATCGAGCTGGGAGGATTTCTCTTCACTTCCTGTCCTGGAGATGGAGCAGAAAGTGAGATTTCACATCATTTTTTGTTTTGGTCACAGTGCAGCCATTTGTTTTATGAATGGCCAACAGTGATATGACCACAGCGCTATCATGCATGCAGAACTTAAATTAGGAGGGGGGATGGGATTTTGTTATAAGTACAGCAGGAGCGATTTTATACAGCAACACTATATAGCAGGGGTGTCCAACCTGCAGCCCAAGATGGCTATGAATGTCACATAACACAAAATTGCTTAAAAATTCGGTTTTATTAGGGGAAATTTTTTGTAAAAGTGCGTTTCCAAAAAAATAAAATAATAATAATGAAGTTTTATTACTCAAAAATGTATACTTGAGTATAAGCCAACCCGAATATAAGCCGAGGCACCTAATTTTACCACAAATAACTGGGAAAATGTATTGACTCGAGTATAAGCCTAGGGTGAGAAATGCGCAGCTACTGTAAGTGGAAAAGAGGGTCAACAATGCCCATTTTCAGCCTCACTGTGCCTATTTGCATGCCTCACTGTGCCCATTTGTAGCCATAGGTCCCCTGAACTTCAAACTTGGTAGTTAAGGGTTCCTAGATGCCCCCTAGCTGCAGCCAAAATTTGGGGTCTCTGGACCCAAAGAGTCCCGAAATGACATTGCTGCAGATGGACACAGTTGACCGACTTTGGGGCCCTGTATCTCGGGGCCACTTGGTGCTAGGAACCCCATTTGGATATGGTGTAGTGTTGGTTCCACTGGGCTTGCACGCCAAATTTGGGGTTCCTAGCACCAAGTGGCCCCGAGATACGAGGCCCCAAAGTCGGGTCGGAAAAAGTCAAGCACTTTTCTGCAGCAGAGAATGGCATTTTCCGAACTGACTTTGGGGCCCCGTATCTCGGGGCCACTTGGTGCTAGGAACCCCAAATTTGGATATGTTGTAGTGTTGGTTCCACTGGGTTTGCACAATTTGGGGTTCCTAGCACCAAGTGGCCCCGAGATACGGGCCGCAAAGTCGGGTCGGAAAATTTAATTTTTTGCTGCAGAAAAGTGCTTGACTCGAGTATAAGCCGAGGGGGGCACTTTCAGCACAAAAAAAATGGGCTGAAAAACTCGGCTTATACTCGAGTAAATACGGTAATTTATATCAGTGTTCATTACCTTACGATCTGCCCGACTTTTTCTGCTCATTAGCTATCCTTATTGTTACTGTATTTTATTCCTCTTCTTCCAGTGCATTCATAGCCGTCTTGGGCCGCAGGTTGGGCACCCCTGTTCTATATTGTTACTAAACCCACAACCTTAAAATCAGTTTGTATGCAGTAAAGCATGCTTATTATACTCACTGTGGAACCTAAGGGGTTAATCCTCTGTACTGTGTAAAAAGGCTGTTTGATCCTGTGTTCCTCCCCTTCTTCCACAGTCCCCAAGCTACCTCCTGATAGAACAGAGCCTTGGTGACAAGCTGCACATGCTCAGTTTGGGGTGTATTGCTAGGTTGAGGTTTTATTTTTTCTTGGGAGAGTGCATGTGATCAGCACAAGGCCAATCAACACCTCCCAGACAGAGGGTCAGGGGTCCTGCAGTCTCATAGGACAGTCAGAGTAAAATGAAAACTCCTCCTACAAGTTTTAACAAGTCGCTGACTGAAGTCACAGGACTGATCTAACTGCTGATGAAAAAAAGATATTTAGTAGTATATATTTACTAAAACAATTGCATTTGCATGTTCTGTGTACTGCTGGAGACCAGATATAGTGAATGCATGGTCCTGGGTTTAGTAACACTTTAACTGTCTTTGTATTCAGGTTGTCTGAACTTATGCTGATCATCAGCCTATTGCACATGCTCTAATCAGCCATTGCTCTGGTTACATCCCACCCTTTTCCACCGCTGCGGCTTGTGAGGAGTCAGCCAGAAGCATAATCCAGCTATTCAGTAACAACCGACACATTATATAACCTGGTCTAAAGAGAATAATGGAAATTTGGATCATACGCTGAAGATCCATCATTTTCTATAAGTGTGGATTGGATCTGTTCAATGTAAGTGATAGCAAAGTGTGTTTTTAAAAAGCCTGCTTCCGCATATAATGTAAATTGGGAGCCATATTTGCTCATTACCCAGCATAATAAAATAAACACACTGCGAGCACTCAAAGTTCTTTATCCACACAATAATAACTTGGAACCAACACAATCAGCGATATACGCCAGCGGTATGAGTCACCTAGCTCTTACTTCTCTATAGAAAAAGAGTAGCAGTATTCCGCAGTTTGCAGATAAGGAGGCGGGCCCGGGTCTCAAATATCCAAATGCTTTATTAAAGTAATACTGCATTTTACAGAACACAAATACTGTATATACCTCTCTATGCAGGCTATAAAAAGGTGTGATTGGTTACCTTTACTGAAGATAAATTCTGTGTCCAGCAGTAATGCCTAGTCCTATATTTGCATCCATCTTTGTTGTAAGCAAGCTGTACCTGGCCTCCATCAGACAGCACTCTATAGATAGGTGGGCGCTGCATTGTGCTGAATAAGCAATGTGTCTCCCAGGAGCAGCTTTTTCAGAGCCAGGAGGCGGCATGGGGTATTTATGGCAACAGGACTTCTACGTGTACATATGGGCTTCGATATGAGAATAAGCAATTTTTATAGAAAGCATTTACAAAGTACGTACAAAGCTTTTATTACACTTTGCTGAAGACTTTAACCCCTTGTCTATCAAGGTACGTTTAAAAAGGTCCATAGTATTGAGGGAGTAAAAAGCAAACGCATACCTGAAGCTGTGAGCTCGTTATTAATTGCGAAGGGATTTCATGTAAAAATGATCTGAGCTGTCTGATCACTTTTTACAGGGTTCAGAAGGTGCGTCCACAACACCCCCTCCTCCCCCACTGTTGACAGCACATTTTTTTTGTTTTTTGTATTAAACCATTACGTCTACCACAAGTGGATATTAAACCATTACGTCTACCACAAGTGGATACCAGTAATCCACCGCTGTGGTCTGTTCCCATTGTAGCGCTATCACCGAAGGAGCTGCCCAATGTAGACTTCAAAATAACACAAACAACTTAAATGACTCTAAAATGGCCTATGCTCTCAGGCATAAAGGGGAACAGATCTGTCTTAAACACGGTCAGTCCGTTTCCCTCAAATCCTGTATACAGCGCACCCAAACCACCCCAAAGATGCTGCTTGCAGGACTTTTTTTTCCCTTCGTGCAAGCGCACCACTCCAGTATGAAAGCACTTGGGCTTTCACACTCGGGATGCATGGGAAGCGCTTTACAGGTGCTATTTCTAGCACTAAAACGCCTGAAAACTGCCTTCAGTGTGAAAGGGTACTAACAATTAACGTGAGAGTTCCCCTTTAATGGTAAATAGTGGAATCACTAAACTACTGGTACTAAAAGAGCAACAGAAAGGGTCCTCACAATGGAGATATCCAGGATCTTCAGCTAGCCTGGCGTTGGTGCACTTGGTGTCCTGTTGAGCAGGATAAGCAAAGTTTACTCAAAAGTATCCTGGTAAGGCAAAGTGGAACGTAGGGTGCTAGCAGCATTTCGGTACGCCAGATAAAATGTAGTGACTGTTTAGCAGGGTGTAGGCGTTCCTGCAAATGTGGGCACTGGTAAGGCAATGTTGCCTGAATACAGTGTCGTTGGAATTAAATGAGCTTGTATCTGGTGGAACTACAAATACCAAAGATGTAAACAAAGACAATGGTGTCTGTATGCAGTGTCCGGTGGTACTACAAATACCAGAGATGTGAACAAAGGCAATGGTGTCTGTATACAGTGTCTATATGATTAAATGGGCAGGTGTCCGCTCACCCAATACTGCAACAGATGAAGCTGGTGGTGATGAAAGTGAATTTACAGGCTCTCCCTTTGGTTCCTGGCTCAGGGAACAACACAAAATTTGATTTTTTTTTTTACTGTTAACCACTTGCCGACCGGGCCATAGCCGAAAGACGGCTACAGCAAGGTCAGGTTTTTCTGGGAGGGCGTCCATGGATTTCCAACAGGGACACATGTTCAGTTGACATTAGAAAGATTTTCTCTCATTTCTATTTGTGTCTTCAGTACAGAACGTGAAGGAAAAGCTCCTGAAGTGGACAAGCGGAGCAGGTACAGTATTTCCGCTTAAAAACTGAAGGCATTTTATTTTACCAGCACAAACCTTTCTGACATGAGAAATCAAGTTGAGTACTCCTTCCCCAGTGTTCACAGATCTTAGATGCTCTTGTACTCTGCCTTCTTAGATGTGAGCACTCCTCCCCTCCAGCTAAAATAACCAGAATTGATGGTGACTGGAGTTCCCGCTGTGCTTTTGAAAAAGTATATAGTTGAAACCGTTGTTAGTGTAAGTTTTATCCTTAGTACCTTAAGTCTATTCTGGCTTTAATAAAACATTTGTATAGTGGAGCCCGGTGCTAGGGTAGGGCTATTTGTACTGATCTTGAATATTGATTTTTAGCCATCAATTGCATTAATAATGCTCCCAGTCCATTTACTTACAGTAAAGTCCTAGAAACATTAATCTCTGGTGTGGTTCTTTTCTCTGTATATTCAATAAAAATGTCGCCAGTCTCAATGGATTTACAAATAGAAAAGAAGTATATTGTATAGATCAATATGGCAAAAAGAATGAGAAACCAAATCAGAATATCCCCAAGTAAACATTTGACTAGGCCTCAATCTATTCTAGATCTCACGTAAAAGTCCCTCTGAAAGACTGTTGGGTACCTTCAAAATCACTAACAATGCTGTCTGGGCTAGAGTTTAGGCTCCTTGGCAACTGAGGTTTAAGTGGTATATCAACGTTCACTTCTAAAAAAGCACATATGTGAGGGACAGTTGCAGCTTGCTTCCCCTAGGCCTTAAACTCTCTTCCTTCAGCAGCCAACATCTTAATGGGTTCCTCCCCAGAAGGTAGATCCCTTCAGCCTTCTACATGCTGGGCCACAGCCTAGGAGAGTCTGACCTCTAAGCAGACATCTTTACAAGGCAAAAAGAAAAACAGGGAAAGAAAAGGAAAGAGGCAAAAAAAAAAAAGTGGCTCAGATATTTAATCCCTCCCAGCATGTCTAAGCGGGTTACCCAGGTAAACTGACTGGCCATTGTATCCATAAGCCTAGGTTCACACTAGCACAGTTTTCCTGTGGCTGCGTTGGAATGGCCTGCTGTACCCAAGGAAAATGCAGAGAAAAGTCCTGCATCTTAACCATAATCGTAGCCTCAGGGAAACTGAATAATGCTATATTTCCAGCATAGGAAAACGTGCTGCAGTTACCAGTTGCCATTAAGAATTAATGGCAACACTGCGCATCTGCTAAGAGCGGCGCATTTTTGATGTGAGAAAGCTTGCAAATTCACACAGTCCCGCAGCTGCATATAGCGTGAACCTAGCCTAACACAGAATATACAGTAAGGCTGCATTCACACCTGAGCGTAGCTTTTCAGGCAGAAAATCGCGCGAATTGCGGCGTTTTTTTGCGGTGTTTTTTACCGCGATTCGCTGCGTTTTTTACCACGATTTGCCGCGAATTTTGTGCAGAGCAAAAGGTCACCAATGTAAAAAGATTAAAAACGCCCAAATCTGCCCGATTCCCGCAACAAAAAAGGGTCCGGAACTTGTTTGAGCTTCAGGCGTAGGGCTTCAGGCGTTTTGGAGTGGAGATGTGAACCATCTCCATAGAGAATAATTATTTTTTCCCCTCTAGCGTTTTGTAGCTTCAGGCTTCAAGCTACAAAACGCTCAGGTGTGAATGCAGCCTTCGTACAAACATTCATATGAAAATTCTTTGTACAGGTGATACTCGAAAAATTAGATTATCGTGCACAAGTTCATTTATTTCACTAATGCAACTTAAAAGGTGAAACTAATATATGAGATAGTTCAAGCCGTGATTTGTCATAATTGTGATGATTATGGCTTACAGCTCATGAAAACCCCAAATCCACAAACTCAGAAAATTTGAATATTGTGAAAAGGTGCAATATTCTAGGCTCAAAGTGTCCCACTCTAATTAAGCCATAACACCTGCAAAGGGTTCCTGAGCCTTTAAATGTTTTTTCAGTCTGGTTGAGTAGGAATCACAATCATGGGAAAGACTGCTGACCTGACAGTTGTGCAGAAAACCATCATTGACACCCTCCATTAGGAGGGAAAGCCTCAAAAGGTAATTGCAAAAGAAGTTGGATGTTGCCAAAGTGCTGTATCAAAGCACATTAATAAAAAGTTATGTGGAAGGGAAAAGTGTGGACGAAAAAGGTGCACAAGCAGCAGGGATGACCGCAGCCTGGAGAGGATTGTTAGGAAAAGGCCAATCAAAAGTGTTGGGGACTTTCACAAGGAGAGAACTGAGGCTGGAGTCAGTGCATCAAGAGCCACCACACAGACGGATCCTGGACATGGGCTTCAAATGTCGTATTCTTCTTGTCAAGCCACCCCTGAACAACAAATGTCAGAAGCGTCTTACCTGGGCTAAAGAAAAACAGACCTGGTCTGTTGCTCTGTGGTCCAAAGTCCTCTTTTCTGATGAGAGCAAATTGTGCATCTCATATGGAAACTGTGGTTTTCTGGGACACACACATGTCCCAAAAGACAATGGGGCAGCTCGCCGAAGAGGAGGAAGTGAAGGAGCAGCGCCACGGAATAGGAAGAGGCAGATTAGGAAGACTAGCAACAGGCATTTCTGGCAAGTAAAAAAAAATAAAAAATAAATGATTTTAACATTTTTTTTTTACATTTTTTTTGTAGAATGTTAATGTAATTTTTATTTTAGGGTGGACCTCCGCTTTAAATAGGCCATATGGTTCAGTGCCAGTAACCGTGGCTTGCTCAGTGTTTATGTTATTAGGACCCCTGCTTCCCATCAGTAGTTGACCGTGAGCTGTGACTGATAGCTCAGTCACAGCTCTGGAGTGTAGATTTAGCAAAGGAAAACATACATAGCACTAGCTAGTTAATAGAGATAACGCCACACAATTTCTAATATTCATGTCTAAAACCAGAATATAAATATCCTTGATTGACAAGTAAGGCATTTTTCACTATTCAGTAGCTTGTATTTAAGCTATAATTTTCCGTCAGCTCCTACTCCCCAAATCAGGAAAAATATATATTTAGCTGCAGATAAATGCATTGCCCGTGTCTGCAAATCAGTTTCACACTGATAAAGAGAAAAAGTTTTACACTAAAAAAAGGAGAAATACAAGTTTTACCACTGATTAACAGCCCTAATTATTATTCCATTGCACATTAAAGGAAAGCTGTAGTGTATTTTCAGTGTCGTCTCTCCATAATTTCCCTTCTTTCTACTCATTTCACCCAATCACATGTAGAATTTATTTTTGGATACCCCTTTTTTTTTATTTTTTAAACCTGCCCTATATTTACGAGTTTCTCTCCTAGACGAGAATGAGGTCCAACAGACGCCCGCAGCCTCCTGAGATATTCACAACACTTCTGGAGGCTTCAGGGCAAGCTGCAGCCCATCATCTGGGGGCCAGTGTCTCTTTCTGGTTCTTGTAGCTGGCCCCTTGATGAAGAGATGTGAAGCATGCATGTCAACAGGGGGCAGCTGCAAGAACTAAGAGGAGACAATCGATTGCCAGATAACGTAAGGGTAGACGATAACCGCACCGGACAAAGACAACAGCAAGCAGAAAAATGGCAAGCACCAAAGATCAACACTCAATTGGCTAGGCATGTAAGCATGTATAGGATTAGAGATACAGCAAAACAGGTATGGGAGCCAAATACCTATTTTTTTGCTATATACAGCTAAGACACGCATACCAAACACAGTATAAACATGTAAGGGTTTCGTTCCCAGTGTCTGCCCTTGAATCCATGCTAAGGGAGGATGATCTTCAAAAGCCCCTATCTACAAGTTCCTTTCCCCTGAGACTACTCGGCTCATAAGTGTGTGTCGAGCTAAGTGGAAGTTGGTGGTCCCTAAATTGGACACAGAGGATTGGGAGGATGTCTGGGATGCACCCTTTACCAGACTAATCTCGGCCCGTGACCAACTGATCCATTACAAATGTCAGCATCGTATATACATGACCCCAGCGAAGATAGCTAGAATTTCTGGTTCAGTCACCTCTGCCTGCTGGCGATGTTCTGCTTACTGTATGCATATCTTCTGGGATTGTCCTGGTATACAGATGGAAATTTTGATGTGTATACAGAGGTGAAAGATTGATCAAACAGGTATGTAAACCTTGTCCAGTTGCTGTTTGCCCTGTAATAAGCCAGACCCGTGTTCCATATTTCTCTCTCACATTCAGTTCACAATCCTGCCCTCTCAAAGGAAACCCATGCAGTACAATCCAACAGGTTGACTTTAATGGCAGACCCAGCAGCAGTACATATTAAAGTGTATATAAACCCCAACAATGAACTTCTATTATTTCAGCCCTTTTGTTCTGGTAAATATACTGGAAGAATTTTGTCTTATCTGCTTGTAAGTGCAAAAGATACCTCTTAAATTTGTCTACAATTAAAAAGCTGCCTTATGTCCTCTGAAAACTTCATGTGTTACGGTATCACAAAGAGCCCATTTAGACCTCCTGATCCTCATAGCCTAAAGAATTAGCCTTTAGGTTGAGAGCAGGGGTCTCCAAACTTTCTAAACTATGGGTCAGTTTACTGTCCTTCAGTCTTTATGGGGGTTGGACTGTGCCCAGTGGTAGTAAATAATGCCATATCTTTAGTGGGAGGCATAGTGCCCCATCGGTGTCAGTGAGAGGAATAGTAACCCATCATTATTGTTAGTGGAAGGAATAGTTCCCCATTGTTGGTGTCAGTGACAGGACTGATGCCCCTATTGGTATTGTCAGTTGGAGGAATAGTGCCTCATCGTTGGTATAACTGGAACAGTGCCCCATCGTTGGTGCATCAGCAAGAATTATGCCCCATTGTTGGTATCAGTAGGAGGAATATTGCCCCAAGGGCCGAATAAAGGCAAGCAAAGGGCTGCATCTGGCCCCCCCCCCCCAGGCCACAGTTTGGAGACTACTGGTCTAGACATCTGAAAGTGGTTGAGTAGTGTAGCAAAAAGACAATGGGGAGAGCTGACTACAGGCCCAGAAAAATGCTGTGTTGTCAGCCTACAACAGGACATAGGAGCCGAGTGCATTTCTAGCAGGTCAACGGGTATTCTCTGTACTCGTAGCTATGACCAAGCACTATTGAGAGTGTGAAACGCGTCAGTTACTATCCTGTACCCTGCTGTTTGAACTTTTGTTATTTTATAAAATAGATGTTTATATTGAAGTGCAGCTGTCCAGATCCCCCATCCTCATTGCTGTTCTCTGTACTTGCAGGATATTTAATAATGATCAGTTTTCATTTTTTTTTAGTACTTTGTCCTATCTTGATTGGTGCCCTGTGAAGCTACCTGCAATGCAGAACAGGGCACGCCCACCTCCTCCCTACTCCTCTCACTTCTTTGAACCTTTTAACTCACTGCTGAATGAAAACAGATTCACTGCAGTAATGATTGGTTGGTAGCCAGAGACCATGTGACCCAGGCTGCCAAGCAGGAAGCTGGGGAAGCAGGTTTTTTTTCATTATTTTTAATGGTATAAAAAAGGTATTTTACCATATAATTTTTTTTATATATTAACATGTTTTTTCTTCACATGATGTGTGAATTCCAAAGATTGAGCTTCCAGCTTAAATCAACTAAATATATCCCCTAGTGTGAAAAAATATGTGCAACATCTTACAGTTTATTTTTATCAGAATCCATCCACATCCTACAAAAGCGTATCCACTGTGAGCTTCACGTAAAGCTAGGCTCTTCCTTTCTGTGTGGAAGCAGTGGTGTCTCTGTAGATGGCCAACTCTGCCCCTTAGTCAGACCTGTAGCCCCACATGCTTTCTGCTGAAGTGCTACAGCTCTGACTCAGCAATGGGTTGTTCCATACCCCGAAGAGAGACCACTACTTCCACTAAGGTCTTTCACGCAGCAGGCTGGCAGGGGAAGGCTAGTACACACTACAAGTTATTTTTCGTTCAACCCAGCAGGCTGAGCGAAAAAAAACCTGACAGCTCAGGTCGGAGCCGCTGCACTAATAATTTGATGTTAGTACAGCAATCTCCCCTACTGTTCTATTGTGTTCTGACAGTGGGGTGGCCTCCCTGCCAGAACACTCTGGCCGATGGCTGAGAGCGCTGACCGGGAGTCGATTGGAAGACCTTTTCCGGTCATGCCCCTTCGACAGAAGGCTTCGGTTGGACCAGCTGCAGTACACATGGCGCCCGGCATTCGGCCAGGGTGTACTAGGCTTTAGGCTGTAGTTGCTTTCTAAAGAAAATGGAACAAAAGACTGCACACTTTATTTTGATGTATCAAGAATATATTTAGCTAAATTAACCTCTTTACGACTGCCCCATAGCAAATTTACTGCTACAGGGCGGCCACTCTGTGGAGAATCGCATATATATATATATATATATACAGTGGTGTGAAAAAGTTTTGCCCCCTTCCTCATTTCCTGTTCCTTTGCATGTTTGTCACACTTAAGTGTTTCGGAACATCAAACCAATTTAAACAATAGTCAAGGACAACACAAGTAAACACAAAATGCAATTTGTAAATGAAGGTGTTTATTATTAAAGGTGAAAAAAAATCCAAACCATCATGGCCCTGTGTGAAAAAGTGATTGCCCCCTAAACCTAATAACTGGTTGGGCCACCCTTAGCAGCAACAACTGCAACCAAGCGTTTGCGATAACGTGCAATGAGGCTTTTACAGCGTCCTGGAGGAATTTTGGCCCACTCATCTTTGCAGAATTGTCCTAATTCAGTTACATTAGAGGGTTTTCGAGCATGAACGGCCTTTTTAAGGTCATACCACAACATCTCAATAGGATTCAGGTCAGGACTTTGGCTAGGCCACTCCAAAGTCTTCATTTTGTTTTTCTTCAGCCATTCGGTGGTGGACTTGCTGGTGTGTTTAGGATCATTGTCCTGCTGCAGAACCCAAGTTCGTTTCAGCTTGAGTACACGAACAGATGGTCGGACATTCTCCTTCAGGATCTCTTGGTAGACAGCAGAATTCATAGTTCCTTTTATCACGGCAAGTCTTCCAGGTCCTGAAGCAGCAAAACAGCCCCAGACCATCACACTACCACCACCATATTTTACTGTTGGTATAATGTTCTTTTTCTGAAATGCAGTGTTCCTTCTACGCCAGATATACTTGGACACACACCTTCCAAAGAGTTCCACTTTTGTCTCATCAGTCCACAGAATGTTGTCCCAAAAGTCTTGGGGATCATCAAGATGTGTTGTGGAGAAATTGAGACGAGCTTTGATGTTCTTTTTGCTCAGCAGTGGTTTTCTCCTTGGAACTCTGCCATGCAGGCCATTTTTGCCCAGTCTTTTCCTGATGGTGGAGGCATGAACGCTGACCTTAACTGAGGCAAGTGAGGCCTGCAGTTCCTTGGACGTTGTTGTGGGGTCTTTTGTGACCTCTTGGATGAGTCGTCGCTGCGCTCTTGGGGTAATTTTGGGCGGCCGGCCACTCCTGGGAAGGTTCACCACTGTTCCATGTCTTCGCCATTTGTGGATAATGGCTCTCACTGTGGTTCGCTGGATTCCCAAAGCTTTGGAAATGGCTTTATAACCCTTTCCAGACTGATAGATCTCAATTACTTTCTTTCTCAATTGTTCCTGAATTTCTTTGGGTCTCGGCATGATGTGTAGCTTTTAAGGATCTTCTGGTGGACCTTACTGTGTCAAGCAGCTCCTATTTAAGTGATGCCTTGATTGTGAACAGGTGTGGCAATAATCAGGCCTGGGTGTGGCTAGAGAAATTGAACTCAGGTGTGGACAACCACAGTTATAGTATGTTTTAACAAGGGGGGCAATCACTTTTTCACACAGGGCCATGATGGTTTGGATTTTTTTTCACCTTTAATAATAAACACCTTCATTTACAAATTGCATTTTGTGTTTACTTGTGTTGTCCTTGACTATTGTTTAAATTGGTTTGATGTTCCGAAACACTTAAGTGTGACAAACATGCAAAGGAACAGGAAATGAGGAAGGGGGCAAACACTTTTTCACACCACTGTATATATATATATACACACACACACACACATACACACATATATATATATATATATATATATATATATATATATATATACACATATACATATACATATACACACACATACATACATACATATATACACACACACATACATACATACATATATACACACACACACACATACATACACACACACACACACACATACATGTATACAACCACACACACACACACACGTACATGATTCTGCATTTGCGGGTATTGGGCGCGAGCTGATCAGCGGGTCCCGGAAAATTGTTTTGATACCCTGACAAAATGACGGTCTGCCTATGTAAACAAGGCAGACTGTCATTCCGTAAATACAGAAGACATGATTCTGTGTTCCTTTTTTTTTTTTTCTAAATTGTTGGTCGTTCTTTGTTTCTAGCGCAAAAAATTCAAAACAGCAGAGGTGACCAAATACCACCAAAAAAAAAAGCTCTATTTGTGGAAAAAAATAACCCATAAATTGTATTTGAGTACAACGTCGCACGACCGCGCAATTGTAAGTTAAAGCAACGCAGTGCCGTATTGCAAAAAATGGCCCGGTCATGAAGGGGAGTAAACCTTCCGGAGCTGAAGTGGTTAAACTGAAAGTCCTCTGTTGGTCTTTAATGGCAGCTTGTTGTATTTCAGTGAAAGTCATGAAGGAAAGGATTTTCTAGAAAAATAAGTCTTACTCTTTACCAAATAAAGTAAAACCTTTTTCCCCACATATAATCTATCAGCACAGGCATTAGCTGTCCCCAGTGAACATAAAGAAAAGAATTGACTCCAGTTTCCCAGCCCATAGAGTCCCCTATACTTGTTCTCATAATACATGTACATTATGCGCTAGGAGAAAGTTTAGTAATTGGTCACAGGAGGCAATGCGGGAACTAGTAGAGTCTTACTTACATGCCAATCCTCTAAACAATGCTTTCCTAGTCTCACCTTGGTCCAGAGCCAGCGATCCAATCACGTGTAAATAATGTGCATTCACCTGTGTAATAGTGCAAGTATTGTCTGTAAAATTTGCTGTGGTTTGGCATCCCCCAAGGAGAGATTTGAGAAGTGCTGCTCTAAAAGCTTTGTGCCTGGTTACCTGTGACCTCATTTGCAATTCTATTGTGCGGAAAGGCAAACTACATGTTCACTTTCAAGAATAGAGAGGGGAAGACGCGGGAGGGCATAGAAATGAAAAGCAGCAAAACAGGTTGCAGTTTTAATAAATCACAACTATGAAATGCTTTCAAATATAACCAAATAACAGCAGAGCTTTTTTTCCTCTTGTTTAAGATGAGCTTTCATAAGAAAAACTGTAAAATATATATATATATTAATAATGTGAGCACTAAAGCTGCATAAAAAGGAATTATTGAATGAAAACGCTAATCCAGTCTGTATATTCTACTGATTGCTGGACAGTCTTCAAAGTAACCACAGGGGTTGGAACGAGTACAACTGATTTAGTCTAGTGCGGGTGATGCGGCTCGCGTCTGCCCGGGCACAGCAGCCCATTCGTTTGAATAGACTGCTGTACCTACATTTCCCGCTAAGAAAAAGTCCCTGACCCTTTTCTTAAAACGCGGAACCACATTCTGCTTTGGCACTATGCGGTTTCACATGACCAAAAAACACCCAGCGTTTTCCTATGCGTGGGAGTGCCATTAAGAATTAATTGTACCCCTGTGCATCTGCAAAAGAGACCAGACATTTGATAGCTTGACAGCGGCTGAAAGCACAAGCAAAATATGACAGTTATCATTCCTGGCATACTTTGGATGTAACGGTTTTGGGAAACATTAAAGTGATTGTGAATGCTCAATTTTTTAAATTAAAATAACAAGCATGTTGTACTTACCTGCTCTGTGCAATGGTTTTGCACAAAGAAGCCCTGATCCTCCTCTTCTGGGGTCTACCACCAGCCCTCCTGTCTCCTCCCCCTGCTGAGTACTCCCATAGCAAGCCACTTCTTCTGGGGGAATTTGCCCCATGACTAAGCTCCGGGGGGGGCGGAGTGAAACGTGTTGGGGGCATGGCCTGGTCAGAGTCCAGGCTGAGGTTATCACTCCATTCACCCCTCTAGAACACCTTAGATGTGCGACTTCAAGGGGCTACCCCTTTTTCTCTTTACTCTGGGGGCACTCGTGCATGATCACTCCCAAGCTGGCTCTATGGGGTAAAGCTGACCTTCACCCTCTTTCGCTACTTCCCTCCACGTCTCTCATTCCATCCTCGTATGTAATGCACTGTTAGTTTGTTACTTTTTTTTTTTTTTTCGGTAAAAATGTTCAGCCCCGTCTCCCCATGCTACTCAGTCGGCTTAGGCAAATGACCTGCACACTGCCCACTGTGCCTCCTTAGAAATGCATGTCACATATCCCAGGAGGCATAGCCTTCCATTCAGAAAAGGAGGAGGGGCGGGCCTATCAGGGCATCATAAGGAGGCCCTCCCACCGAACCAGGAAGAGGCGGCGTACCTCTCAATGGGGTCAGAAAGAGCATGGCGGCATGGGACAGAGCTGTGTCCGGGCATGAGTGGATCTCAGCATGACATCGCTAGAGCCGTTGGTGAAAGGGCAATTGCTCATCCTTTGCTACTAAATCTGAACACGGTGTACAGACACCTTTACCTTGGGAACACTTTATTGCATTACTGTTTGGAACACTGTACATAGACACCTTTACTTAAGACCACTTCAAGGAGTATAACTAGTTTGTTTAAGCCCCTTGGTTATTACCGCACCACTGTGCCTTATCGGATACAATCTAATGAGCTCCAACTGCCGGTGAAGACTTTCAGGCCTGCATCTTGGACACTGCTGTTATTACCATACAAAGGGCCCTACTCTATTCCCCCATTTTGTCTGACCTCTTATTAGGATATAAAGGTTGGATAGGCCGGCCTGGGGTTCCCCTTTAGTGTGGGACTGCCTGTTCTAGATAGCTAACCTTTTACTGCCTTTACAGGTTATGCTTTAAGTGGTAATTCATTGTTCATATATGTAAATTGTGCTGTTATCCAGCACTCCAGTTTTGGCTGCTATCCAGCACTCGGCGGACCAATTCCCCTTTTTCTGTGTATGAATACCACCTCACTTACTCCAGTAAAAGAGTATATACCATAAACATATTTGACTTGTGTGACGTGTCATTTAAAGGTGTTGTGGGAGATGTCTGAACCCAGAGTGTCAGGTGGGTTGGAATGTTCACAGGGTCATGGCGATGCAAAAGAACAGGTAAATCCGTACAGTTCCCAAGGGGGCCGTGCTACATATACAACAACTAATATAAAAATTTGACCCAAAACCATTTTAATTTCTTACGAATGCTGTTTAATGCAGTGCTCGACGAATACCAGGCGCCAGGTCGCATTGGCGACTAGAATTAGCGACCTGGCGCCTGGGGCAGCACAGCTGGGGGTATCCTGTCTCCAAAATCCCCCCCCCCCCGCCGCGCGCGCGATCGCGATGGGCCGCGCCGGCCGGTAATTGAGGCCCCGGCTTTGCGGCCTTGTGCAGTCCTATGGTACCTTCTAGAATCTGGCGCCCTCTTGTGGTGGCCGTTGGTATGACACCCAGCAATGCTAATCGAGCCGTTTTGTTTTCACTGTCTGCCTATCTCCTTCACTTAGAACCCCCAAACATTATATATATTTATTTTTCTAACACCCTAGAGAATAAAATGGCGGTCGTTGCAATACTTTCTGTCACACCGTATTTGCGCAGCGGACTTACAAGCGCACTTTTTTGGGAAAAAATACTTTTTTTAAATAAAAAAATAACACAACAGTAAAGTTTGCCCAATTTTTTTTTTATATTGTGAAAGATAATGTTACGGCGAGTATATTGAGACCAAACATGTCTCGCTTCAAAATTTTGCCCGCTCGTGGAATGGCGACAAACTTTTACCCTTTAAAATATCCATAGGTGACGTTTAAAAAAATTCTACAGGTTGCATGTTTTGAGTTACAGAGGAGGTCTAGGGCTAGAATTATTGCTCTCGCTCTACCGATCACGGCAATACCTCACATGTGTGGTTTGAACACCGCTTTCATATGCGGACGCTACTCTTCTGCAAACAAGCTTGGCGGGACGGGCGCGTTTAAAATTATTTTTTATTTATTTTAACTTTTAATTTTTTCACTGTTCTTTTGAAAAAAAAATTGTGTAACTTTTATTCCTATTACAAGGAATGTAAACATCCCTTGTAATAGGAATAGGGCATGACAGGACCTCTTAAATATGAGATCTGGGGTCAAAAAGACCTCGGATCTCATATTTACACTAAAATGCAAAAAAAAAAAAATTGCCATTTGAAAAAAAAAAAAAAAATTTCCCTTTTTAAGAGCTATGGGCAGAAGTGACGATTTAAAGTCGCTTCTGCCCTGCAATGACCTGGAGACAGGCGGGGGCCATCTTCCCCTCACTCGTCTCCATGTCGTTAAAAAAAAAAAACCTGGCTCCTAACTTTTTTTAGCTGGCTCCTAGATTCCAAGCAAATTTGTCAAGCCCTGGTTTAATGACTAGAAAATTGCAAGAGTTGCTGTTTAATATTTGCCTTGGCTTCAGTTTTAATTCAACTATTGTTACTATGGCTACAAAGTACAAATTTTATCTTGTGGATTGTCCCATTTATCACAACAAAAAATGATGTTGCTGGTACATTGCGCAGTAAAGACATTTACAGCGGAAATAAAAGTATTTTGTTAAATTCTTTTTTTTTTCATTCTTCGAACACACTATAAAATGGCTGCAAACAAATTGTTTCCATAATAATGGTAAAAACAGACAGGAAAACAGGGAGAAAACTAGCAAATGTACCGATAGGGAGAAAGAGCTTAATTAGGAAATAATTAGAATTATTAGGGGTCAAACAGTAACCAATCTTTCTTGAATAAATCACTTTTTTGCTTTAAAGATTTGCTGCAGGCACAATTAGGATTAAATCACAGAACATACGTGTGATCTGTAGTAATGTAACTTTGTGATCTGCAGCAATATAACTTTGTAACAATTTATCAAAGTTCTGCAGAAAGATTGCTGTAAGGCCCCCCTTCACACTGTTGTGACTTGAAATTCGCGCAATTAGATTTTGCCGCAATTTCAGGGAATGCCTGTGTAAAATTGAGGTCTATGGACCTCAACTCTCATCAAAGAAATGGGTATTCTTCAAAAAGACTGTTTGTGAACTCACTGCAAAGTATATTCCTATGGGCAATAAATTTAAAAGGCTAAAAATAAAACCTATGTGGCTCACGGCCAAAGTTAAAAAAGCTATAAACTATAAGAAAAGAGCTTTTAAAAAATATAAAAATGAAGGATCACTAGTGTCATTTAAATGTTACAAAGAACATAACAGAATATGTAAAAAGGAAATCAAGGATGCAAAAATTCAAAACGAAAGACAGATTGCAAAAGATAGTAGGACAAACCCCAAAAAATTCTTCAAATATATTAATAGTAAAAAGGTCAAGTCTGAGCATGTAGGCCCTTTACAAAATAATCTAGAGTGGGTGACAGGGGACAAAGAGAAGGCTAATTTATTAAATACTTTCTTCAGCTCTGTGTATACAAAGGAGCATGGGGGAGCTCATGTCAACAATGGGGGTGGTAGTGACACAGCCCCAAATCCACAATGGCTCAAAAGTGATATGGTCCAGAAATATTTAGACAGAATAAAGGTGGATAAAGCACCTGGACCTGATGGCATCCACCCACTGATCCTAAAAGAATTGAGCTCTGTAATTTCAAAGCCATTGTATCTAATTTTTAGGGACTCATTAACGACAGGAATAGTACCACTGGATTGGCGCAGGGCGAACGTGGTGCCTATATTTAAAAAGGGAACAAAGTCTTTACCAAGTAACTATAGACCTGTTAGTTTAACTTCTATAGTTGGGAAGATACTGGAGAGATTAATAAAAGACCACATAGACGAGTTCTTGCAGGAAAAAAATATTTTAAGCAACAGACAGCATGGGTTCATGAAAGACAGAAGTTGTCAGACAAACCTCATTTCTTTTTATGAGGTGGTAAGTAAAACCGTGGACAGAGGCGTGGCTGTGGATGTGGTATACTTGGATTTTGCAAAAGCGTTCGATACAGTTCCCCACACACGGCTCATGTGGAAGGTAAGGTCTACAGGCTTGGAAATATCGGTTTGTAAATGGATACAAAACTGGCTAAAAGACAGAATTCAGAGAGTCGTGGTTAATGATTCTTACTCTGAATGGTCTAAGGTTATCAGTGGTGTACCCCAAGGTTCAGTGCTGGGACCCTTACTTTTTAATATCTTTATAAATGATATTGGGTTTGGGATCAAAAGTAACATTTCTGTCTTTGCAGATGACACCAAGCTATGCAGTGGAATAACGTCCTTACAGGAGGTCTCCAATTTACAAGCCGACATCAATGCTCTGTCTAATTGGGCGACTATGTGGCAGATGAGGTTTAATGTTGATAATGTAAAGTTATGCACTTGGGGGCTAAGAATATGCATGCATCATACATGCTAGGGGGAGTACAACTGGGGGAATCCGTAGTGGAGAAGGATCTGGGGGTTTTGGTAGATCATAAGCTCAATAATAGCATGCAATGCCAAGCTGCGGTTTCCAAAGCAAGCAAAGTCCTTTCTTGTATTGAGAGGTATAGACTCCAGAGAGAGAGATATCATTATGCCCCTGTTCAAATCATTAGTAAGACCTCATCTGGAATATGCAGTTCAGTTTTGGGCACCAGTTCTCAAAAAGGATATCGGGGAACTGGAGAAAGTGCAGAGAAGGGCAACCAAACTGATAAGAGGCATGGAGGAGCTCAGCTATGAGGAAAGATTAGAGGAACTGAATGTATTCACCCTTGATAAGAGAAGATTAAGGGGGGATATGATCAACATGTATAAATATATAAGGGGTCCATATAGTGAACTTGGTGTTGAGTTATTCACTTTGCGGTCAACACAGAGGACAAGGGGGCACTAGGAGGAAAAGAGATTTCATCTCCAAATACGGAAAGGTTTCTTCCCAGTAAGAGCTGTGAAAATGTGGAATAGACTCCCTGCAGAGGTGGTTCTGGCCAGCTCAGTAGATTGCTTTAAGAAAGGCCTGGATACTTTCCTAAATGTACATAATATAACTGGGTACTGACATTTTATAGGTAAAGTTGATCCGGGGAAAATCCGATTGCCTCTCGGGGATCAGGAAGGAATTTTTTCCCCTGCTTTAGCAAATTGGAGCATGCTCTGCTGGTTTTTTTTGCCTTCCTCTGGATCAATGGATCAACTGTGGGTATAGAATGGGGTATATGGGATTGTATGATATATATATATTTTTTTTTTTGTGGTTGAACTGGATGGACTTGTGTCTTTTTTCAACCTAACTAACTATGTAAAGTCGGACCAAAGTAGTACAGGGACTACTTTGAAGTCGCACAGCTATGAATGGTACTCAATGGAAATCATGGGGTACGACTTGTCATGCAACTTTGCAGTCCCAAGTCGCAGGACAAGTCGCACAAGTGTGAAAGGGTGGCAGTTTGAAGTGATGAAGCTGCTGTAACTGGCTCCTTCCCGCAAAATGAGACTTTAGATTTGAGTTTTCATGGGGGGAGAATGCAGTCGGGAGCAAGTGGTTAGTCAGCAACAGAAAAAAAGGCGAAACTCTACTTTCTGAAGAGAACATTTTCACATCATCTCAGCCTTGGCTATGCCACTTCACTGAAGCATAAGAATAACTGTTGTTTTTTGTTTTTGTTTTTTTTTTTAAAGAGGACATAAACTATGGAAGCTGTGCCAATAAAAAGACAGGTAGGGGGGCAAAGGACGACCGTGTTTCCCCAAAAATAAGACCAAGCGTTATTTTCCAGGAAGGCTGCAATATAAGCCCTACCTTCAAAATAAGCCCTAGTTTAAAAAAGCTTGTAAAATCCTATAATCCAATCTATTACAGTAGTATATAATGTACAATGTGTGTGTTTCTTTAATATAATTGCGGGGAATATAGTAATAGAGTGGATTATAGGATTTTTAGGGAGAGGGGGGGGGGGGGAGAAGACCGCACATTACATGGTAAGACCTACCCCGAAAATAAGCCCTACTGTGTCTTTTGTTGCCAAAATTAATATAAGACCCGGGCTTATTTTCTGGGAAACAGCATAGTACCCAGTACTGCCTGTAATTTCACTGTAGCTGATCTTTTTCCTGTTAAAGACTTACTGTGCCTAATTATTTTTAAAGGGTAAGTTCACTTAAAAATAAATGCACATTTTTCTTTTGCATTTTTTTTTTTTTGGTGGGGTCAATGCTTTAGTAACAGGTTACACCCTGTATTCAGGTATAACACGCTGTCTGTGTTAATGGGGAAATCGGGTGATTTTCTTTGCTGCAACCCTTAGTTGCAGGAGGAAAAAAAATCGCTCCGTCTATGGCCTGCCTAAAGGTGAATTTATCCTTTAACTGTGTCTCTGTGTGTATGTAACTGTCTTGGTAAAGAAGCAGGGCTTTGCTTTTTGATTTCAACTGCATCCCTGATAACTGGCGTGCTAACATTCTGGAAGAAACAGAAGAGGAACAGAAAGTACAGATCTACAGAATGAATGAAGCACAACCAGGGAGATCCTTAAAGCTATGTTCACACCAGCCACTGCATCAATCTAACCGCATCACACAGTTTTAATTTTTTGTAAACAAACTTTATCGAAATGTCAGACAAATTGGCCACCACGTGGTGCAAGGCAGTGGATTACCACTGGGCTGTGAAATTAGATTGCTTGCATCACCACAGGGTGGAACTGTGGATATGGCTATGATAGAAAGTGCCACTTCCTAACTATAATGGGAGATCGGATAGGCACAAAGACCTGGACTTTTTAGGCACAGATACACAAATTTTCATAAAACATAATCAGTTTATTACGAAAAAAATAAATCATAAAATAGCCATGCTTATGAGATGTGAATGTTTTTATGATTTATTTTTGTAATAAACTGATTATGTTTTATCAAAATTTGTGTACTTGTGCCTAAAAAGTCCAGGTTTTTGTCCCTATCCAATCTGCCACTGGGCTGTGTTGAAAACAAAATGCAGTGGTGTGAACCGGACAGATAAAGACAACCTTTGCCTTATCATGCCATGCTGGAATAATCGCCCAATGCAGTCACACTGCATCAGGTGTGAATGTACCTTAAAAAGTGGAGCTCCGTCTAAAAAACAAAAAAGAAGAAAAGTCAGCTGCTACAAATACTGTAGCTGCTGACTTTTATTATAAGGACACTTACCTGTCCAGGGATCCTGTGATGTCGGCACCCGAAGCCAATTAGTTTATCGGCTTTGGGTGCAGGCGCCAGCACTGCAAGTAAGGGAAAGCGCTTTCTGAATGGCCCCGCCGTCTTCTGGGACACACCCGTCCCAGAAGGCAGCGGGGGTAAGGGGGAGCAGCCACATATGTTGTAGATAGCCATGCGGTGAGCTTACCTGGAAGTGGGAGCGGGTACTTGTCAAACCCCCCCCCCCCCCCCCCCGACAGGCTTGTTGTACACAAGTCGATCAACAGATCTGTGTGAAACCAGTCTGCCCATACATGGATCAAAATTCGATGGTCACTGCTGAACCGGCCTTATTTACGATTAATGTATGGCCAGCTTTAGATGATCTTACACATATAATACAGCTAATAATAGCGGTTTGTGTTCTGGCCAATATAATAAGGCTTACCTATAGGTACTGGAGATATTTACCATATACACTTGTGCCAACGTCATTGGCGCATGTGCGATTGTGCCATTTCTAACCGGATAAATAGTGATGATAAATGATAAATAGTGCTTTGCTGCATATGGTGGCATCTCAGAATATTAATTATGTGGAATGGTACAGTAGTGGAAAAGTCAACTTTCATTTCAAATGGCAAACATTTCATTTTTATTTGTGGTGTAATTGCCATCCATAAGTCATGGACCACACGGAAGCGGTATGCAATTAATAGGTAATACAGACCAGTCTCTTACAATGCCATTAACTGTTACTTATTACTTTAATCTGCTTCCAGACTGACCTGTAGTGCCTGTTTATAACTCAGTATTTCTCTAAAACCTCCATTATTATCTGTAATTACACAAAAGTTCAATTTTCTCGTCCCTGCTCCATAGCAACCAGTACAGTCTGTTGTCAAGATTTCCCAGAATGCTCACCCCACGCACCAGAACTGGTCTACTTACTCGATCACAGAACTAAGTACAGATCCCTGGGGTCAAGTTACCTGCTGCCTGCGAAATGAAATATGTCCTCTCCTCCTTGTTTTCAAATGTGAACCTAAACGCTCTGCTACAGTCAAAGGTTCTAATGAACAAAGCAGTCTAACGTGAATTCTATTTAGGTCAGCTGTATGAGGTTATATGCAATAAAAAGGTTTAAAATAACTGTAATAAGATAACTGAACAGCTCTTCAGCCCAGTAACTGCACTGTTTTGGCCCAACCAGGTAGCAATGTACAAAGAAGTCCACTAAAATACTGCTGTCAAGGGACAAGATCTTGTACTTTGCCCAGAAGTCATCCATAGCCACTAGAGTCCAAGAGACCTGCTATAAAATTATGTCTCGATGGTACAGAGTGCCTACCACTCTGCATCGCTTCTTCCCGCAGGTCTCTAGCGTTTGCTGGCACTGTGGTTTGGAGGAGGGAACGATGCTCCACATTTTCTGGGACTGTCCCAAAATCAAACCCTACTAGCGAGAGGTGACCAGCACGATCGAGCACCTGACTGGTGCCGTCCTAGAGGGGGATCCCGGGGCCTGCCTGCTGCACCTCTCTAAGCGACCCATTAAGAAGTACAAAGCCTCCCTTACCATTCAGCTCTTAAATGCTGCCAAGGCCTGCATCCCCTTGTGCTGGAGATCGGAGAATCCACCATCAAAATCTATGTGGTATGCTAAGGTTAATGAACTGAGGAACATGGAAGACCTCACTGCCACCCTACATGGAAGAGAGGAGGCCTTTTCGGAGACATGGCGACCATGGATTCATTACATCTATACTGAAGCATACAGTGCGGTTGCAGATCCTGATTAATCCATGCAGCTCGAGCTTCCGCATGACCAGGGGGGGCACCACCATCTCCATCCCCACCCTTCTTCACTTCCCCCTTTCCACCCCTCCCCCCCCCCATCCTTCATATATTTTTTCCCTTTTTCTTTTTTTTCTTTTAAGTTTTCCCCAGCCATGGGCCGGTTTAGTCAGATAATATGCATATCTTTTATACATTACTCACCTTTGGCGCCACATGGCTGGACCCGGCTATCTGGGGGATAATTCCCCCAGCCAGCCGGAGTAGTTTCTCCTAGTGTGGCCGTGGCAGCCGCACCAGACAGATGGGTTATTCAGGAAACAGTATGGAAGCTCCTCCCTGGTGTTGCACATGGGCAGTTTGGCTCACACACGCAACCGCACCTGCAAACCATAAAGTGCAAAACCGGGGGAAGCGCTACACGGCGAAGCTAGTACAACTAACCCTATTTGTTACATGTTACTGTTTTTTTACTATAAGCAATGTCATTATTATTTTGTGATTGTAATGCTGTACCATTTTGAAAATAAATAAAGGAATTACAAAAAAATAAAATACTGCTGTCACCCTATAACAAGAAGTACTTCAACAAGGACCTTAAGGACAGGATCATCAGGTATTTAAACAAAAGTTACTTCCAATATTACATTAACATGTTATATTTCTGTAAGATTTTAGTGTTTGGTTTCACATTTGCTGTAATGTTGCCACACCCCTGAGGAACAAGCTACTAAAAACTTCTTCCTGATAGGTACCGGGGCCTGCAACACATTTGGCCATCTACAAGGCAGGTGCCAACCTCCTGAACTGTTAGACATGTGCAATTTGTTTCCTTACAAATTCGTTAAACTAATTTCGACAAATTAGTTAATTTGTAAATATCCGAGTTAATGAAAACTGGTGTAACAATTTTTTCCGAATATTCAAAAATTCCTAAATTCAAATATTCGAAAAACCAAAAATTCGGAAATTTAAAAATTTGTAAACCCGAAAATCTGAACTAATAATAAATAATAACTTGACTACTACTAACTATTACATTATAGGTAGAGCTGCACGATTCTGGGCAAAATAAGAATCACAATTTTTTTGCTTCGAAATAAAGATCACGATTCTCGCAAACATCTTTCACATTATACAAAAAAATTGGGCTAACTCTACTGTTTATTTTATTTTTTTAATTCAATAAAGTGTATTTTTTTTCCCAAAAAATTGCATTTGAAAGACTGCTGCGCAAATACATTGTGACATAAAATATTGCAACAACTACCATTTTATTTCTTAGGGTCTCTGCTAAAAGAAAAATACAATGCTTGGGGGTTCTAAGTAATTTTCTAGAAAATAATAATGATTTTAACTTGAAACCGGCAAATGTAAAAAAAAAAGTTTAGTGTTTTAGTGGTTAAACTTCCCTCACTTACTCACCGAAGTGTATTCCTTTGATCTAAAGGACAAATCGTTACAATGTTTATACTTAGGTTGAAAAAAGTTGCGATACTTTGCAGACTGCCCGTTTTTTTTTTTACTATTTTATTTTGACAGCTGTGGCTTCAGCAGAGCAGAGAATTCTCTGCATAGAAAAAAATAAAAAACGGGAAAATACTTTGTCAAGATCGCAAGGAGGAAAAAAAAAATCACGATGTTTATTCTTAACGATTAATCGTGCAGCTTTAATTATAGGTACGGGAATTTCCTTTTAAATTTGGCTGTTAGTGAATGTAACGAATACGAATTATCTGAAATAACGAATGCCGTATCTAAACGAATGGAACGTAACAAATTAATAATAATAAATAACAATAATAAAAACTTTTTATTTTTATTAATCATTAATTTAATTTGTTCCATTACATTTGTTTAGATACGGCATTCGTTATTTCGGATAATTCGTAACTTCGGATAAATTCGAATTCGTTACGTTCGCCAACAGCCAAATTTGAAAGGAAATTCCAATACTATAATTTAATATAGTTATTATTAGTTAGTTATTCTTTCGAATTTTTGGATATTCTTTCGAATTTACGAATTGCAATCAGAACGAATGACCCGAAAAACTAAAAGAAAAAAAACTAATAAAACTAAAACAAACACATTTTTCGGCAGTGCACATGAACTCACTGTTCAGAAATGGTTCTGTTTTTCATGGCACCTTTTATGCCTCTTAAATCACTGCATCTTCAACTGCACAAGACCAATATTGGAACAGGTAACTTAATGCCAGAAAAGTCTTGGTCGCCACTACAAAATGCAGTTAAAAAGACAGATAAAAATGGAAGCCTCATGCACCCAGGTGCTGATACCCATACAACGAGGCCAATGGGCAACCCCACAGATAATGCGAATATGGGGCCATGCATCAAACCCCCCCCCCCCCCCCCCCATATGCACGCCTATTAGGTTTCCCTATAGCAGATGCATCTTTCTTCACTGACATAGGCTGCCTGCACACAGCTTTAGACGTGTAAACAAATTCTTCATTCACATTGTATGGACCTCTGTGAATGAGGCCTTCAGTCTCGGTTCACACAATGTGGAACTGCATGTGATTTTGAACAGGAATCGCATGGCATTCCTGTTCAAATCACATGTGAATCTTCAGCAGTGCGATTTAAATCATTATTCTCTATGGCTCAAACAGCACCAAATTCACACCAATAATGTGCAGGACCCCTTTTTTGGCCACACCAGAATCGGATCGCATAGGTGTTCACACTCATGCAATCCGATTCTTCAACTGATTTCGGGGGCGTCGGTAACATACACATCCGCATCTATTCGCATGAACAGGGTGCGATTTGCATGTGGTGCGGAATCTGCACAGAACTCGCTGCAAATTCACAGCACACAAGTGTGAACCGGGGCTCAATGCACCTTCTCTGTGAATAATACGTATGATTATGGCACCTGTGGCAATACAAAAGATGTCCTTTCCATTTAAAAAATAATGCCATCCTAGATTAGCTCCCTACTGCCACTACCAAGTGATAGAAAGACAGAATCCCCTCCTTAAATAAGCCCCAGTTCACACTATAACCCGCGTGTGATTCACACAGTTACTGCACTGCATTCCTGTGCAATTCACATGGGCTTCAGTGCAGTGCAATTTAAGCTCATTCACTTAGAAAGGGCTCAAATCGCACCAAAGTGCAGGCACCTTTTTTTGGAGCCGCACTGCAACCACATGGTCGTTTTGTACAATGTGATCCGGTGTGGGCAACCGCGCTTGTGATCCTTTTGGGGCGCTTTCTGTATTAACACCTGCAGCGAATGGCAAACACAGCCCCCACACCACATATGTGTGAATTTAGAATAATGGAGATAAAATTATAAACATATAGTGTAGCGCTAAAATGGAAAAATGCACCAAGTTAAAGTCCTTTAGGACGAAACGCGTCGGTCCTGCTACGCTAGCTCCTGACATTGCTTTTTATACTTTTATATTTTTCATACTTGTGATGACCAGTACTTGTACTCATTTATTTTTTTAAGTATTGTAGATTTTAAATAAATACCTTTCCAGGTTTTTTTTTTACCTTTACCATATGGAGTCCTTCCATTTTTTCTTATTTTTATCCCGGTTCGATTGAGTCCATTTTTTTACAACAACAACCACCTCCAGACGGCTCCCCCATAAGGTGCAAGTTGCACATCGTGTTGGAGAGTCACAAGGATCCAGGAACTTCGGCTGGACCACGGATGAGGAGTGGAACCATCCTTCGTTTTCCTGTCAATCCTAACCCTGTGGCACTTGGTCCACATAAGCTCGATTGAACCGCTACCGTTTGGCAAGTGGGTCCACCACATCCGGTAAGAGAACCCATCTTTATTCCTTTTGACAGAGGATTTTTTCACATCCACAACTGCACAGCTAGTTTTATATTGTTTGTGTTTTCCTTGTTCAATTGAGGATTTGTCATTGTGCATGAGATGGACATAATTTTTTGAATTTTCATTAATTATTTAACCTACCCTCAGTGAATATTGGACTTTAGCAGTTCACTTATTTTGTTTTAATGCCATATATATTGGATATCACAGTTCATTGTTTTTTTTTTTCCATTTTAGCACTAAACTACTATATGTTTATATTTTGTCTAGACTTTGAGTGTTAGCTACTTTGTTTTTGACACTATTGTGGTTTAGCGCAGTAAATTTCCCCAATTTCCTTGCACATAATGGAGATAAATAACTTGACTTTATCCACACAAATGGATTTTGCACCATCAAGAAAAACAAAGAAAGCCTCTAGAAGAGAAAATCTCTTGGATTCTCTACAATGTGGACTCATTACTGTAAATCGTCAGTAATATCTCAAAGTCCTTTTACTATTTGACCCTGCATAGATGCCCCAAGCCATTCACAGCAGACGCTGGTGCTGAAGGTCTTGGCTTCAGTTTAACATTCTCAGATCTATCTCAAAGCAACAGAAAGCTTCTGATATTTAATAGATTAATGTACTAGCTAAACAAAGAAAAAGTCTGCTTGTAAATGTATTACGCAACCTTGTGTGTGAATGTGCTATAAGCGATGTGCTCTCTGTTTGATGATAAATAACAAGGTCTTTATATCAGAACACTAGACCTGCGTTTGGAAAGATAAAGAAGTTGTTACTACTATAAGACAGATGGGAGTAAACATTAGCACTGGACAGGTTGGGTAATGAGCACTGGACAGGTTGGGTAATGAGCACTGGACAGGTTGGGTAATGAGCACTGGACAGGTTGGGTAATGAGCACTGGACAGGTTGGGTAATGAGCACTGGACAGGTTGGGTAATGAGACCTCAGGGACTATACAACAGTGGCCACATGCATGAGAAATTAGTGACCAGCAGACTTTCAAAACCCATTTCTGTGGAGTTGCCTCTGGCTAAACTACAGAATTGTTCACACTGTTAAAACTGAACTGCAAGCACATATTTAAAAAAAAAACACCATTTAATCCAGTTATACATTTAACATTTCCTTAAAGCAAAAGTATGTTTAAAAAGGTCATACACTATAGTGTCAAAAGTAATGGGACGCCTGTCTTTACACGCACATGAACTTTAATGGCATCCCGGTCTTAGTCTGAAGTTGCTCCCAAGTAGTGCAGGAACCTTTTCCTAAGTCAGAGTGACTCGAGTTGAATTAGAACGGTTCCATTGCACTAAATGTAGCGCAACTTCTCAGGGGACTAAGTCGCCTAAAAGGACGTGCCAGTGTGAACCGAGCCTAACACGGTACGATTGTTGGCCAACCAAGCATCTGATTTTTGTCTTAAGGGCATGTGCCAGGATCTTGCCTTGCATACTAATGTTACACAATTGTCATGCCACAAACAGGAACGTAGTGACATACTACGAGGAATTTCAGCTCTTGAGCGCCACCCTTTGGACCCCTTCTGCTAATTTCATGTTTGGTGAGCATTGATTCAGAGCATGCGTGTTTGTCCTTTTGTGTTACGGATTTGTGTACTGACCATACGAAAACCTGATGTCAAACCGTTGTCCGCCAAAAATTTACTAGCCTGTCATCCAACATTTGTTCGCCGAAAGTTGGACAATTGTCAAAAGTAGTTTACAAAAGGTAAGATTTTAGGACAACAGTCAGTCAACAGTGTGTGTACGAGGCTTTAGAGTTGCCTTCACTGGGACTAAGGGGCCAAGCCCAACCCCTGAAAAACAACCCAACACCATAATCCCCCCTCCACCAAATGATTAGGACCAGTGCACAAAGCAAGGGGCGGTCGATCTGGAGGAAGACCATTGGTCCCGATATCTGAAGGAGTGTACCCCTATCAGCGCCTGAGCGACCTCGCAGAGGGTTATGGTCAAGGCTTATTAGACCTCTCTAGAGATAGAGGGTAAACTTTAGCAGGTAAGCGCTCTTAATACTAGAGGTGGAGGTTTTTGCACAAGAAGGCTTCACGTTGCCGTTGGATTTTATTATTATATGTTCTTCCTTTTTGTCACTGTGATTTACTGTCAGCTAGCGCAGCTCTGATATATATATATATATATATACACACACACACACACACATATACATACATACATACATACATACAACACACACACACACACACACACACACACACACACACACACACACACACACTTGTATGCACTGTATGTATGTTAAAAACAGATGTTTGAGTTGTTGCTTTGCATAATAATTTTTCATTGATTTATTTTTGGTATTAGCGCAGTTTTCGCACATTTACTATGCTTGGTATCACCTACCTACCTGCAGCCTGCTGACTGGACATCTCATGGGAACAGCAACAACCCTTTGCCCTCTCTTTTAAATTCATGGACAGCACATATGTTTGTAGCAGCTGACTGGCTCTTTGTATATCTTGAGATTTTAGCCTAGCATCCGAATGTAATCTTTTATCCAATACGGTACAGTTGTGATAATTAGGCTTATATGAGGAACTGCAGTCTCTTATCTTGTACTACCTCTAACTTCTACTTCTCTGTGTGTGGTCAGAGCTGCACAGGGCTCAGAAAGCGAGAAGCGCGTAAAACCAGGAAACACGCGGCCTGCATTTCTGCACGTCCAGATTCGGGGACTTTTGGCAGATAAAGACATTGGCAACTCCTGGGATTTACCTTAACAGGCAGCCAGCTGCACAAGACGCATGCTAATACGAGTGTCCTGTGTCAGATTAAATGCTAAATGTTTAGACATATCCACAGTGTACCTTTACACTTCTCAAGTAGATAATGGAAGCTACTTTACTAATGCGGATTCAGATGGCTTGACAAAGCCGGGTCACTCAATTGAGCAGAAACCTGATCTCTAGTCTGACATACATTTCCTTCTGCAGCAATCTAACATTCCTCTTTCAGCAGCCAACAAACATGGCTTATTTAACAGAAAGCTATATCACTGTCCTAACACAATGAGACTCTGTCACTGGAGGAATGGGGGCAAAATGCTGCAGGTATGAAGTGCAGGAACCTAGATGTTCAGCAGCGTCCTAACCCTTCCCATCACGGCAGCTTTAGGAGGTTTAAGGGCCTTTTCACACCGATGCGTTTTTCCGGCATTTTTATCTTGCAAGAAAAACTCAAGAAAAATGTTTCCCATTAAATCCTATGGGACTCTTCACACCACTGTGCTGCAGGTGTGGTGCGTTTTTGAGTCACATGTAAATTTTCACAGGTGCAAGCAACCAAAAACACACAAACACATAAAAAGCAGCAAAAACATATACGCGTTTTTACTGCGATTTTGCTACAGAGCAGTGTGAAAGCAACCCAACAGGCAAAGCTTTGGCAACTCCTAATAATATCAAAGCTTTTGCCGTCTGCCTCCTGAACATTTCTAATGACAAGTAAAGCTGGTAGCAGTATAGTGATGGGCCAAGGGCTACCAAACTCCCTGGTGCTGGGTAGTGTTGAAACGCTAAAAGTGAGCAGTGATTTGGCACCTTTGATCATGAAAACGTGCTCAGAGCGAGTGATTGGCTGCTACACCTAGGGGGTCAGAGAGGGACATTTGCAAAGACACTATCAATTTGTTCAGAATGGTGACCTCTTAAATACTTTCACCGCCACTTATGTAAGGGATATAGGGAAACAGTACCGCTTGCAGTTGGGTAGCTCAGCAACTCTTACATCAGCTGCATTCCCTAACTTGCTATAAGCTCAAAGTTGCTTCAACAACCAAGAACTCATAGTAGAATGGTCCCCCTGGTGGTGCGGATTATAGCTAGGTTCACATCGTGCAAAGTGGCTGACAGCAGGGGTCCGGTATGTCCCTGTTCTCCATTTCAGGAAGGAACCAGGGACAAATTTTTGCCTGAATTCGGCCCTGAAGCGGAGCCAAAGATGCACAAGCCGCTCCGCCACGAAGATGTGTGAACTGGCTCCATTGAGAGCTGGTCACAATCTCATGACATGCGAATTGCATGCAGGAAAACCTGCATCCAATTTGCACTAATGTGAACCCAGCCTAAATGAATAGCTATGATTATCTATGCAGTGAAGGAGGGCTGCCTTCCAATTCAATCCAATCCCACAAGGGATCATTGGATCTTTTCTTTAATCTTATTTCAAAATATATAAATTTTTTATCGCTTTGCATGTTGATGCACTGTGACTCATTGCCAAACGTTGTAATAAAATGTATGCCTGGATTATTCTATCACACCATCGCAGTGCACACATGGCACTGCGGATCAGGGATTATTGCAAGGCATAGGTGTAAAGCCAACCTCCAGGTTTTAACGCAAGTTACTCACTTAGAGTTTTGTGTACTTTAGCTTTTCACCATTTTTTAAAAAGCTCCAGGCTGCCCCCCCCTCCCAAAAAAAAAAAAAAAAAAAAAGTCAGCAGCTACAAATACTGCAGCTGACGACTTTTACTATAAGGGCATTTACCTGTCCAGGGATCCAGTGATCCAGCGATGTCCTCACCTGAGCCGATTCTTCAACCGCCTTGGGTGCAGGCGCCGGCATCTTAGGTAAGGGAAACTGGCAGGAAGCCTTGCAGCTTCACAGACGGTTTCCTACTGCGCATGTGCGAGCCACACTGCCTTGTGAATGGTTCCCATAGACTTCTGGGACCTATGATGAGTCCCAGAAGACTGCCGTTGAAGGAGGGGGGGGGGGGGTGGGCTGGTTTCAGCCCAGATCCCTACGGCGCATCTGACAGAAGGTGGGAGCGGGTAACTGTCAAAACCAGGTACCTGCTCCCCCCAAAAAGTGCCAAATGTGGAAGTGGAGGGGGGAAAAGATGAAAACAAGCAGAACTTCCCCTTTTGGGTGACATTCCGCTTTAACGCAATACAGTTGTATCTTTTATGTTTTGTAGAACTTTTGTAAGCTGTGTTGTGCTTGCAGTAATAATGCTTTTAATGTATTATTAAAAATATCAATTTGATAACCACCAAATTCCAAAGCCAGTAGCTAAACTTTTATTCTACCAGTCCTGTCCTTTCAGAAAATATATTTGGGAGCTGTCTTATACAAACTTTGAAAGCTGTAAATGAAAAATTATAACAAAAGGTGAAAATTTCAAAAATGGTGTGGCCTCCTGAAGTCAAAAGTAGAGTGTAGGACCTGGCTGCATTTATTCTGTTTGCCTCTTTGCACTGACCTAAACAAACCCATCTTCTCGTCCACAGATGCTTAGTTACCTAGATCTGATGGCCAGGGCCTCCAGTGATTATGTAGACTTGTGTGTTCCCAGACCAAAGACAGATAGATAGAAGTCTATAGGGCTGTAACTTGCAGGTGCGGTCAGGGTGTAAAAAAACACCAGAGGCCCCGGCCATCAGATCCAGGTAAGTACATATCTGAGGGGGTGGATTACTTTAGGTCAGTGCAAAGGTGAAAACATCATAAGGGCATTTTCTCTTAAAGTTTACTTCAAAACACTTTTGCTACCTTATATTTTTAGCTAAAGTATTTACATATGTGGAAAAAGGTACTATTGCTCAGTGTTTTCAGTTCAGTTCGTATACCTGTTCATTAACCCTTTACGACTTCCCAACACATACATGCAACGTCAAAGGGTGGGTTTTAAGTAACGCACAGGTGTTGCTGGGTGGCTGACATTTATGTGCTGCGAGTGTGCTCACTGAGCGAGCTGTCAAAGACAGCTCTCAGGGGTTGATTTACTAAAACTGGAGAGTGCAAAATCTGGTGCAGCTGTGCCAATCAGCTTCTAACTTCTGCTTGTTTATTCAGCTTTGGCAATAAAACCTGCAAGCTGATTGGATTCTGTGCAGAGCTGCACCAGATTTTGCACTCTCCAGTTTTAAAATCAACAACTCAGTCCAGGCTAAAGATTGGTAGCTGTAGGGAACAGCTTCTAACCATGTGACCATTGTAACAGTGATCACATGATCACCAATCCTTCCGGGCCCTGGGCATGCTGAATTATTTCCTGCCAGGGTGTGCGGGAGGGGGTTAATGGAATTAATTCCACAATAAATCAAATACAGTATTTGCCATTCAATGCAATACCTGAAGGCAAGGTCAAGAATTTCACGTTTGACCAATTACTGAAATACAAAAAAAAAAAATCATGATCCAAGGGACTTTGCACGATTCTTAGTGCCAGATGATGGTTGTGGCGTCTCAGAAAATGCTGAGGTCCTGCGATTTTCCTGCACTAGGGTCTCTAAGCTTTACAACGATGGCGTAAAAGACCAAAATAAACTATTGCTCGTCAGTTCTGTGAACAAATATATCTTGTTATTCAGAGAGAGCAGACTTGTCCAAGCTTGTAGAAGTCCACAACTGTCCAAACACCTACTTTTTAGAACAATGGGGAGCAGCAGGGCCTCTCAGAACACACAACCAATTTAAAAAGGTAAATAGAACAAGCTTCAACACCAGAAGCCATCCTCAATATCACTCCTGTCAACAATATGAAACTTCAGTGGGTATGGGATCATCAAAACTACATAACAGAAGGCCAGGAAATGTTGCCTAGACAACAAACATTTTCTGTTGTGACACACGTGGTAGGGTCAGAATTTGAAGTACACAGCATGAATCCTTTAGGATGAGGTGGAAGGAGAGGCTCTCAGCATGAGGGTTTGGCAGCCAAATCTGCGTGATGCTACTGCACAGACTGTGATCCCTACGGAACACTTCTAGTACTTGTTCAATCAATGCCGCAAAGTATTCAGGGCTCTCTAAAGGGAAAAGCACCCAACCCGATGCTACACAGAAGTACCTACAAAATGATTATTGATCCATTGTGATTGACCAGTGTGTTCCTTCCCAATCATCAATCATCCATTCTCTGATAAAAAGATATCCATTTCTCTTTTTAAAATCTGGAGATTACACATTTTACATTTATAACAAAAGTATAGTGTATACTTTTTCACTAAACTTGCATTTTTCAAAATTTAAATTTTATTCTGACCTAGCATTTGAATATAATTTCATGTCAAGTGCATTCATGATAAGTAACTTGTAAAGTGTAACACTTGAATAAAATCAAAGACCTCTCATGGAGATCACAGTACTACCCCTGACAATGCCTTTAGCTTTTCTTCTCTCCAGTACGACAGAGACATCTTTGGTCAAGCATCCTCCTATGCCTATCCATGAACACCTTGTGCCTATCCATGAACATCTTGTGCCTATCCATGAACACCTTGTGCCTATCCATGAACACCTTGTGCCTATCCATGAACACCTTGTGCCTATCCATGAACACCTTGTGCCTACATCTTGTGCCTATCCATGAACACCTTGTGCCTATCCATGAACACCTTGTGCCTATCCATGAACACCTTGTGCCTATCCATGTACATCTTGTGCCTATCCATGAACACCTTGTGCCTATCCATGTACATCTTGTGCCTATCCATGTACATCTTGTGCCTATCCATGTACATCTTGTGCCTATCCATGTACATCTTGTGCCTATCCATGTACATCTTGTGCCTATCCATGTACATCTTGTGCCTATCCATGTACATCTTGTGCCTATCCATGAACACCTTGTGCCTATCCATGTACATCTTGTGCCTATCCATGTACATCTTGTGCCTATCCATGAACACCTTGTGCCTATCCATATTACAATGTTCACAGGTGTGAAGGCTTCAAATTTATTTTTAATACACTATATATAGTTTCCAATAGCCACTCTATCGATGAGCCATGAAAAGGGGGTACTGGGAATGTGTTGTCCCATATTATGAGACACAATCTCAAACCCTGTTCTCCAGAGTCCCCAATATATTCCTTATCTATGGTTCAACAGTGATTTCACTTCACCATCGTGTCAGGTGCTTTATTACCCCAGGGATGTTATGTTGACATATGTATGTGTGTGGATTTTTACGACGCAGCTGCATCTTGATCAGATTTGATATTTTTGTGTAATAAAGTTCCCTTAGCTGCATGGTCCCCAGTAATTACTTCAGGTGAGGCTCTCTTTTTACCTTTTCCTTTTGAGCTTGCACTGGGATTGGTGGATTCCCCTCTCAGTGGTACTTAAGAAACAATGTCCGGCTGTAGATCACGCCCTCAGAGGAAGTCCGATAACGACGAAATGTCAGGGCGGTGATCTACAGACCGGAAGTGACGTGTGCGCCTCGGATGTGCGCTCCAGGACAAACAAACAGGATATCGAGCTGCTGTTCTATACAGCAGGGAGGATCAGTTCCGGAGGCTATCGCACAGAGACAGGCACAGTGACACACACTATTTTTAATGCAGATGATTATCTAATTGTTGGTACGCATTCTGTATTAGGGGGGGAGTTTTTTTTTGCATCTAATAAAAAGTTTTTAAAACAATATCACGCTATTGCAATACCCCTTTGTTTTTGCGAGGAATAATGTGTGCATGATCCAGCCGATTACTGCAGAGGAGATAGAACATGGGAGGAACGCGAATGCATAAGTGATTTATTGAAAGGCTTTTTTTGACCTTTGGTCTGGTGAGTGTATCCCTAAAGGGGAGTTTTATTCCGCACGTGGTGAAGAATTGATTGAAATATACGGTGGAAGCTGTCACTATTTTTATCTGAAGAAGCACTACGTGGGAAATAACTCTTTAAAACTAGACTGTGTTCTTTACCATATGGTCCTGGGTGATAATAAGGACATGAGCGCTGCTGCAATAGTATACGGACTGAGCCAATAGCATCGCTTGCTCATAATATATAATATTGCCATATTTTACATGATTACGGTTTTTAAGCAGCTGCCAAAACATCAGTGGTGAACTGAACTCATATATGTAAACGTCATCTATTTTTATATATTTATATATTTACATATTTATATATTTAAATTTTTATGCTTGTATTCATATATATTTTATTTTGATCCATGGTTTAAGAGGTTTTATCCAGTAAGCGCGGAGGGGTGAACCAGAAGGGCGGTTGATTTTTTGGCTACACTCAATTTTACATACATTCCTTTTGTATGCTTGGCTGATTACCAGGATCACACCTTAGGCTGCTTTCACACTGGGGCGGTTTGCAGGCGCTATTGCGCTAAATATAGCGCCTGCAAACCGACTCGAAACAGCTGCTGCTGTGTCTCCAGTGTGAAAGCCCTGGAGGACGGTAAAAAAAAGTCCTGCTAGCAGCATCTTTGGAGCGGTGAAGAAGCGGTGTAGTCACCGCTCCTATACCGCTCCTACCCATTGAAATCAATGGGACACCGCGGGGATACCGCCGGCAAAGCAGCACTTTGCGGAGGGTTTTAACCCTTTTTCGGCCGCTAGCGGGGGTTAAAAGCACCCCGCTAGCGGCCGCATACCGCGGGTAAAACGCTGGTAAAGCAGCGCTAAATATAGCGCTGCTTTACCACCGCTGCCGCCCCCACTGCTCCGATGTGAAAGCAGCCTTATTGAGGTGAGTCAGCTATCTGAGGGACGCTGTGTTTGCTCTCATACAGAGCCTTGCCAGCCCATACACCCCAAGTGAGCTACTGGCTATCCCATGGTTTTCTTTCCCTCAACTTCCTTCAACCCTATTGAATACCGTATTTATTGGCATATAACACTCACAGGCGTATAACACGCACCCCAATTTAAGAAGGAAGTTTCAGGAAAAAAACTTTTAAATAAGCCACTTTGAAGCAAAATAATGGTCAGTGAGCATCAATGCAGCCTGATCTGCGCCCATCTGCAGCCTGATCTGTGCCCATCTCCCCCATCAATGCAACTGCCTGATTAAGCCTCACCATCTCTCAATGCAGGAAATCACAGAGCCATCATCTCCTGTTTACTCGACTCTCAGTCAGCAGTCACATACACAGTCCCGCCTCCATCATCGGCATTGGACCAGCTCCTGTGATAGACAGAACACTGGTCCAATGTTGGTGGCGGAGGCGGGACTGTGTGCGTGACGTGAGAGCTGAGTGAGAGCCGAGTGGAGAGGAGATAGCGGCTCGTGAATTCCGGCATCGCTTGTCCCCATCCTTCCCCTCCAAGGTACATAACACGCACCCCTGATTTTCCCTCTATTTTCAGGGGGAAAAAGTGTGTGTTATAAGCCGATAAATACAGTACTTTGAATTTTGTGGATCTGCTCTCTCCAGATGTTGGTCATATTACTTCAATGCTTTTACGATCAGTGTTCACATCCATACTAGATATGATACACTTGTGGAAATCTAAAAAATGGATAATGCATGTTAACATCTGAACCAATGGTGTTGATATAGTGCAGGGATCTCCAAACTACAGCTTACCAGAATTACACGTCCCATGAGGCATTGTAAAACTCTCACATTCACAGACATCACAAGGCATGATGGGAAATGTAGTTCCTGAACAACTGGAGGGCCGTAGTTTGGAGACCCCTGACATAGTGTTTTATCATTTCAGAGCTTCTGTTACTTTATATCTTCCTGAAGTTGCGGGTTCTGAACTATGAAACACTTGGAGAAAGTAACAAGCTACCAATGGCATAATTTATAACATCAATGTACAATTACTACTTGAGGATTGTATAAAACAGTAGATGCAATTTTGTACTAAATAAATACAATTTTTTTTATATATATGTGGAATTGTGGTACTGTTAAAGTCCTATAATTATTTCTGGCTAGGGTTGGTTTATTCATATCTTCTTCCTGGGCTCAGAGATGGCACAATTATGTAAATATATGGGCAGTGCTTGGCTGTGTTCACAAATGACAAAGATCAGATCCTTCTGAAGCCTCACCTTATGACTTACATTATTGTAATCTAAACACATGGGGAGAAGAGACTGAGGAAATGCTTCCTTCTGCCAGCAGCAGACTGATGACATCATCTGAGGTTGGGCAAAGTCAACAAAGACTTTACTAAATAAGTTTTACTACAAAATTATTTTTGACACGTCAGGTAAATATTCACACACACCTGTATAGTAACCAAAAGGTCTGCTTAAGGTTTGATAAAGAATTTTAATTCACGTTTATTATAAGGAAAAAGTATTTTTCTCCAGAAGCTTTGTGTAGATAGGATAGGATTCTGTACCAGAACAATAACTGGAATCATTTCAGTCAGGATCTCAGAAATCCAATACCACCCAGTAATAGTTCTAGAAAACTGTTTTTTTTTCTAGGCTGGGTTCACACTATAGCGATGTCAGACACGGCATGTGATTCCCACCGCATTGCCGTACAGATCACATGCTATGTCTTTGCGATGCAAATTCATCCATACAGTTTGTATGGCTGAACTCAAAATCACATTCGGACCAAAATGGTGCAGGATCCTTTTCTTGGTCTGCACTGGAATCGGATCGCAACTGATTCCTGTCTGAATTCACAGTTCACACTGCGATCTGCGGACCAATCTGGGGGTGTCATTAACTTTGTATTGACACCCGCAGCAGTTTACAGAGGGCAGTGTGAATCGCTGGCGATTCAGGTGCGATGCGGGAACCTGCCCTGGATTCACAGGGTTTCCCCGCATCACAACAACTGTGAACCGAGTTTTAGACTTTGTAAACTTATTGTGAGAGAAAAATATAGGATGCTGTTCCCGATCTCCCTCTGAAAATGTGAGTAGAAGGAGCCTACGCCCCACAGGGATTTTTAAAAGTCCATGCCGTGCTAGGCGCACATTGTAACGCATTGCCATGTGTTTTAATAGAATGCAATACACACCAGTCCCTGGCAGTCATTTTCTGCACCACTAGTGCCTCGTTTCCACTGAGCGGATTGGTTCGGGTCGGTACAGTTTGCAAGGGTTAGAATGGTCCGGCCTATTCAGGTTAGCGTTTCCACTGCAAGTCGGACCACCAGGGTCCATACAGGGTTTAGAAAAAATGCCTAGCGTGGCCTCACACTGATTGGCAGACGTTTTTCTGTATCGTAGCTCCGCCCTAACCGAACCGTTCCATTTTCTATGGCCCCACATCTGAAGCAGGACCCTAAATGGTGCGGTATGGTTCGGTTGTATGGGCCGCTTTCATAATGGAAACGCTGATAATAGCGTACCGTACCGAACCGTACCGTACCGAACCGATCCACTCAGTGGACATGAGGCATAGATGTCCTCAGTATTTCAGGTTGAATGATAACCTGCATCTTTCAAACCCACTTCCTCTGAGCCCAGGCTGTCATAGACCTCCCAGCCTGAAAAGACAATGAGAAAGAATTGTCACAGTGAGAGGTGATCACTTTCTCATAGATTTCTCTTCCTATGAGCACGATTCATGAACTGAATGGCTCCTTGTACTGCAATCCAGGATCAAAAAATAGGTACTTACACTGCTTGCATTAAACAAATACATTTCATGGTGTATTAATGAATATAGAGCTGCATTAATTTGTGATTTTTTAGATCTACCTAAAGTTTAAGCTGGAGGCTGTAGCTCTGCGGTGGTCCTCTGGCCTGCCATAATGTACAGGCTTCTATATATAACAGACCACATCCTACTCTAAAGTGTTCAGAAGTAATCCAACCTGCATTCAAATCACATGGGCTTCAATGTTTATTTCTCACAAGTCTTTGACCTGCAATTCCTGCAGAGAAGAGCTTAGAAAAAGCCTGGGGCTCTGTGTGATTAAATCCACCTCAATGAGAATAGAAGATGCACAGCTAAGATATCGGTGCAAGGACTTCAATAATCTCACAAAGCACAAATATAAACACAGGATTCAGCAATATTCTGCACACATACACCGCCGCTGGAATCTTATGACAGACAAAGTCCTTGTGGAAGGAAATACAAAAAGAAGTGGTTCTTGGAAAATGGACCCCCTGCGTGAGGCCCCTCCGGTCACCTACTCCTGGACACTAGAATCTGAGCTCTGTCTGGCTTTGTATTCAGTCAATAGAAGAATGCAGCTTCTATGTCTGCTCAAGTTAAACTATAGGGAAATCCTAACAATCAACTTCCTTTATTTGCTGTCTTTTGGTCTGTTTAAAGTGGTTGTAAAGGCACAGGGTTTTACTTTCATGTGGAGGAGCTCACCTAATACTTACCTGAGCCCCTTCTCGATCCAGCAATGTACACGAGAGCCTTGTTTTTCCTGGGGACTCGCACTCCTGATTGGCTTTCGGCAGCAGCGGGAGCCACTGGCACACGCTTCTCTCAATCACAGCCAGTAAGCTAAATCAGGAGAGAGGGGGCAGGGCCGAGTCATGCTCAGTGTGTGAGCCGTGGGTCAGGAGCACGCCTGCTTGGGTGCCCCCACAGCAAGCTGCTTGCTGTGGGGGCACCCGGCAAAAGGGAGGGGCCAGAAGCATCAGTGTGGGGCCCTAAATGAGGAGGATCTGGGCTGCTCTGTGCAAAACCATTACATAGAGCAGGTAAGTATAACATGTTTGTCATTTTAAAGAAGAGAAAAAAAAACAAGACTTTATTATGCCTTTAAAATACCACTGAAAGCATTTTGTTATATATGATCAATACATGCAAAAAATACCCTTTAGCCTGGCCAGAAATCCAGCGTTGTGCCCTGTACACTAAAAGCTGTACAAATTACCTCTCAACTACAGAACACCTCCCCCCAGTGTTATGAAGATGAGAAGAGGGGGAAAAGATGAGGAGAGGGGGGAAAAGATGAGGAGAGGGGAAAAAGATGAGGAGAGGGGAAAAAGATGAGGAGAGGGGAAAAAGATGAGGAAAGGGGAAAAGAGATGAGGAGAGGGGAAAAGAGATGAGGAGAGGGGGAAAGAGATGAGGAGAGGGGGAAAGAGATGAGGAGAGGGGGAAAAGATGAGGAGAGGGGGAAAAGATGAGGAGAGGGGGAAAGAGATGAGGAGAGGGGGAAAGAGAGATGAGGAGAGGGGGAGAGGGGGAAAGAGATGAGGAGAGGGGGAAAGAGATGAGGAGAGGGGAAAAAAGATGAGGAGAGGGGAAAAAAGAGGAGAGGGGGGAGAGGGGAAAAAAGATGAGGAGAGGGGAAAAAAGATGAGGAGAGGGGAAAAAAGATGAGGAGAGGGGAAAAGATGAGGAGAGGGGACAGATGAGGAGAGGGGAAAAGATGAGGAGAGGGGGAAAAGATGAGGAGAGGGGGAAAAGATGAGGAGAGGGGGAAAAGAATGAGGAGAGGGGGAAAAGATGAGGAGAGGGGGAAAAGATGAGGAGAGGGGGAAAGATGAAGAGAGGGAAAGATGAGGAGAGGGAAAGATGAGGAGAGGGAAAGATGTTCTGTGGTCCTAAAGTAACTGTTCCAACAGGAGAGAACTAAGCAGGACCAAAACACTGAAGCAGTGCTGTCACAGCTCACTACAGAAAATTAAAGGGATTGTAAACATTCACCTTGTAAAACAACCCATTTAGAAAGTCAAACATTTGTGTATAGATATTAAAAAAAAAAAATTATAAAATACTTTTTTTTTTTTATAAATGATCCCATTCCCTCTGTTCTCAGCTACATAAGAGCTGGGGGAGAAGAGGCAGCAGCACACTGAGCTTCTCAGTGAAAGGCTGTGCAGGGGGTAAGAGGCGTATCAGGACAAGTCTTATTAACCACTAGCCGACCGCCCACTGTCAAATGACGGCGGAGAGGTGCGGCTCTTGTGGCGGGACGCTGTCATATGACGTCGTCTACATTTTGGCCACTGGGGGGCGCGTGCCCGCCGCGGTAGGCGCGCGCGTGCCCGCCGCGTAGCTGGGGAGCCAATGCGCGTGCCCGGCGGCCGCGATTGCCCGGTAATCGAGCAGGACGTGGATCTGGACTGGAGAGGAGACCGATGGTGTGTCCCTTGTACATAGGAACACCGATCGGTCCCCTCCCCCCACAGTTAGAATCACTAACATAGGGAACACATGAACCCCTGCAGCGCCCCTAGTGTTAACCCCTTCCCTGCCAGTCACATTTATACAGTAATCAATGCATTTTTATAGCACGGATCGCTGTATAAATGTGAATGGTCCCAAAAATGTGTCAAAAGTGTCCGATATGTCCGCCGCAATGTCGCAGTCATGATAAAAATCGCAGATCGCCGCCATTACTAGTAAAAAAAAAATAATAATAAAAATGCTATAAATCTATCCCCTATTTTGTAGACGCTATAACTTTTGCGCAAACCAATCAATATACGCTTATGCGATTTTTTTTTACCAAAAATATGTAGAAGAATACGTATTTGTCTAAATTGAGGAAAAAATTTGTTTAAAAAAAAAATTAAAAAAAATTGGATATTTATTATAATAAAAAGTAAAAAATATTATGTTTTTTCAAACTTGTTGCTCTTCTTTTGTTTATAGCGCAAGAAATAAAAACTGCAGAGGTGATCAAATACCACCAAAATAAAGCTCTATCTGTGGGGAAAAAAATGATAAAAATTTTATTTGGGTACAGCTTTGCATGACCGCGCAATTGTCATTCAAAATGCGACAGCGCTGAAAGCTGAAAAATGGCCTGGTCAGGAAGGAGGTGTTCGTGCCTGGTAGGCAAGTAGTTAATAGAGGAGCACAGCTCCAGAACAGGAGTTTCCAGCAAAGTTAGAGAACTGACCACGGTGTGCTCTCATGCCTAGTGTGGTCTGTTTTTATTAAGAAAGCAGAAGGACTGGCAGAAACACCTGAAATTTCACATAAAGGAAGCAATACAAAGAGAACAGGATACTTTCTCATACAAGTGCATGGTACATGCCACATATCAAGAATATGAAATGTTGAGTTTACAAACACTTTAGGAGCTCACTGAATTTTTGGCATGATCAACATATTTTCCTGTACTTGCAGCGTTTAGGCCTTAAACGGGCACCTACACCCATAGTCTGTGAATGGGCCATGTCTATAAGCAGCTAGAGCTGTCCAGGTGTTGCGTATAGGCAGCCCATTTAGTTCGATTGATAAGCATTACCCGCATGGATACAGCCACACATCCTAATCTGACAGCTGTGAAGTTGAGCGACCCCGAATGCACTGTCTGCATTTGGAGCCACTTACCTGCACAGCTGTCAGAATAGGACGAGCAGCTATATCCATGCATGCAATGCGTTCCCATAGACCTGAATGGGGCACCTGCTGCTTATAGACATGGCCCATTCACAGACTATAGACGGTTCAAGTCTCTGATGGTTCAGCATGGTCCGGCCAAGATTCGAACCATCTATGGAAAGGCTGAATTTACCCAAGTTGATCAATCAACTTTGGTACAACCAGTCTGTCTGATTTTGCATGTGATTATTGCTAGCGGCTATTATAGCCACTAGCAGTAATCACTGTGTTCTCCCAGGGTGGACTGTTTCCCCCTATTGGGAGAACACAATGGCTCCGCAGGAGGGATTCCCCCATTAACACAGTCAGCGTTGATGGGGGAAACCGAGCGATTTTCTAAAACCGTTCAGTCTATGGCCAGCATAAGGTTGTAAGTGTCTGTGTGAATAAGATCTTGGAAAACATGGGGCAATGTACACGTGTTGCAGATATGAATATGATTTTTTTCTTTATTGGGTCCAGACATACACTTTAATAGGTGTATTGTGTGGCATTCAACTAAAAGTTCGTTTTTGGGTTTACAAACCTAATAAAAGGGGAAATTCTGCAAAAAAATTAAAAATGATAGCGAAATGGGTAGCAATTAAAGACAATGTTCTAAATAAATGTGGAGGAACCTTTATGATGAAGCAGAGAAATAAACCCCGGCTGGCCACTTGTCAGAATAAAATAATGGCTACGGATGGGACTGTACGAGCCGAGCGGCTGCTCGTCCCACTGGGATGCAGACTTGTCTAGAATCATTCTAGGATGTTCTGTCATAAGGAAGAATGACAGTGGACGGCTCCTCTCCCCAGCAGGCTCTGCAGTAACCGAGTGTGTTACTTGGCTGCGATGTGTAATGCATCCTGATTGAACGCATGAAGCTGCTCTCCTCTGTCTCGAAAATTAGTTTTCCAGACAAGTCTCATAAGAAAAGCCTTTCAAACAGATTGAATGTAAAATAAACTGAATACACACACACACACACACACACACACACACTAGAATAATGACAAATATTAATAGGTCTATTTTTCTGTAAAATATACGGCTTTCCATACACATTACTATCTGATTTTATAATCTCTGTTCAATGTCCTTTAAATTTACCAGAATGATGTAAAATGAGAACAAATCTAAACACACCGTTCAGTCTGTATCCATTGTGCAGACTCTTCTATTACATAGTTGGTGGTAGATTGAAAGGGGATTGTACAACCAGACTGTACAGTGTATGGTCAGTTTAAAGCAGAACTTAACTGTATCTGAGCACCACAAACTGAAAACACTTTCACTCATATTCAAAGCAGGCTCATCCATCCATGTCTCCATGCTTTATTTTGCTGAAAAATTACTGTATTTATCGGCGTATAACATGCACTGTTATACGCCGATACCCCCCAAAAAAAGTGACGCCGAAAAAAAGACCGAATCGCAGCCCGAAAAAAACCGAAGCGGCGCCGGAAAAGACAGAGCCGACTGTTCGGCTCCGCTCATAGTCCCGCCTCCCTGCGCTCGCCCTGGAAACAGCAGGGAGGCGAGACCGCGAGCGGAGCCGAACAGTCGGCTCGGTCTTTTCCGGTGGGGGGGCTTCGGTCTTTTTCGGCGGCGCACGCGACAGAGCGTCTCGGCGGCGGGAAATTTAAACCCGGACAAGACTGCAAATGACGCTGGCAAGCTACAATGACACTGGGCAAGGCTGCAATGACACTGGGCAAGGCTGCAATGACACTGGGCAAGGCTGCAATGACACTGGGCAAGGCTGCAATGACACTGGGCAAGGCTGCAAATGACGCTGGGCTAGGATGCAAATGACGCTGGGCAAGGCTGCAAATGACGCTGGGCAAGGCTGCAAATGACGCTGGGCAAGCTGCAAATGATGCTTAAATGTAAGTTTTTTTTTTTTCCCTAAACTTCCCTCCTAAAACTTTTTTTCCTTAAAATGCCCTCCTAAACTTGGGGTGCATGTTATACGCCGATAAATACGGTACTTTAAAAACCACAATGAGGATATTTGCCAGCACACCACGGATCATCAAGTAAAGTCCAAAAAAAAGTAGTGCAGCGTTTCAGAGTCACGTAGTCACCAGGCATGTGACCAGACAAAAGGGGTCCTGCGTGACTTTGAAACCTTTTTTTGCGATGTGATCATGCTTCAATAAAAAACGTTTGGACTCTACTTGAGGATTCGTGGTGTGCTGGTAAATGTCCTCATTGTGTCTTTCTGATCCAGTCCCCAGCTGGTGGTTGCTGCAGCATCCAAAAGTCTAGAGCTTTCTCCAGGAACGCATGCAAAGGAAATATGGAGTATCACTTTAAAAAAAATTAAAAATAGCATTTCATGCAACAGCCATCTTGAGTAAGGTCATGTGATTCATTTAGCATTTACTTCTGCCCTTAGCTCAGGCATGCAGACAGGAAGTTGTGCTCAACTAAGAAAGCTCCTCCTCCCCTCCTTCAGATGCAAGAAAAAAAATAATGCCCATGAAATCTCCTAGGACATCATCTTGGCCTAGGCCTGAAACCAGGAAGCAGCTGAAAAAATGTACACAGGAGTTTAAAACAAGTAAATTTAATATACCTTCCTAAATATTTACTACGGCTAGCAGCAGAAGGATTAAAAATAATGAATATGGATTTTGAGAATAAGGCTGCTTTCAGGCTGATGCGGTTTTTGCTGTGTTTTTACGCAAGAAAAAGGACTCTTCACACCTATGCGCAGCAGGTGCGGTGCATTTTGAAAACTCATGCTGCATCTTCTGGCAGAGTTCTGCGAATGGAAAAACTACAATTACCATCAGCCTTTGCGGCTGTTGGCTTGTAGTTCTCAATGAACTACAAGGGTGCTGCCTGCGTCTATAGATCTATAGACAAAGACAGCGTGGCTCAGCCCTGCCCCCCTCGACACAGGATTTCATTGAAAGTTGCAGGAGCCAATGGCTCCCACTGCTATCAAGCTGCCCTGTGAGAAAGGAGAGAGCAGAGAACACAGCGCTGGATCGAGATCGGGCTCAGGCAAGTATATGTGGGGGCTGGAGGGGATCCTGCAACATCCTGCATAGAGTGCATTAAGATAAAAAGTCTTAAAAGTGGTTGTAAAGGCAGAAGGTTTTTTTTCATCTTAATGCAGTATATGCATTAAGATAAAAAACCTTCTTTGTGCAGCAGCCCCCCCCCCCCCCCATTACATTACATACCTGAGCCCCATCTCAATCTAGCGATATTGCACGAGAGACTCAGCTGTCCGGGGCTCTACCTCCTCGTTGGCTGAGACAGCAGTGAAGCCCCATTGGCTCCTGCTGCTGTCAATCAGTTAGTGAGCCAATGATCAGAGAGAGGGAGCGGGGCCAGGCCCTGGTTCCGTGTCTGAATGGATAAAGGAAGCTGTGGCTCAGCTCAGGTGCCCCCATAGCAAGCTGCTTGCCATGGGGGGGGGGGGGCACTCAACACACAAAAAACACAAGAAGTTAGTATCACTTTAAGGCTTTAGAACCACTTTAATGTGTCAGAAATATAGTGTGCTCCTCCCTTCTTTTCTGATGTCACAATTTAGTGTGGTTTTGACTTGTGGCTATCCCCGGCTCCACCCACAAAGCTGCATCATCCATTCACAGAGATCACTGAATGGAAAGACCACAAGTCCCATCTGGCACTGCGGCAGAGGGACTCATAGATCTCAGTGGAGTAGAAGTGCAGTGATGTCACCACACTTGTAGTCTGTAGTTGACTTCCTACAGCCCCATAAATGTAGTTATATTTGTGGTGCTGCAAGAGCCTGAGCATTGCACCTGCCATGAATTGATCATGGTCGCAATGCTCTTCAGGCTCCAAAACAAACATTTAATGAACACACATTTTTTTTATCAATGTAAATGCATTTATTACATGTTTGTAATAGATGAAATTTGCCTTAAAAAAACAAAGCATAAAATATCACTAGGGAGGACCAAAAGCGGAGGAGGCCTTTGCAGGCGGAGAACCCGGAGTCGATTATACAAAGTCTAGTTATCCTTTAAATACTCGCTCTTCTCCAGGGGAGGGGGATTTACTGTCTTAATATGACACGTCTTTATTCTTGTTCATGTTGAGCGACTTGCGACCGATTTTGAGCATATGCATTTTCAATGTAACACAAGCTGTTGTTTTAAATATTTATTTTATTTAAACACAAAAAAAGGACAGACAAGAAGATGAACAGTTGGTGCAATTCCCCTCGCTCACGCGTGTCTCTTTTGCTAATTGTGCTGCCTTGTGATCCAGGTGACCTTACTAATCACCTCCCCGGGAGCACATTTTCCTACAGAAGTAGCTATCTGGTGAGCAATTATTTGCCGCTGTACAGAAATGTTAATTTCATGCTTTGTAAACACATTTCTTTGTGAAAGATAGCCTTCCCTGGAATGACTGCGTGCAACTTTACTAGCAGCAATCATTTCAGGAAACCAAGACCAAGCTCCACTTTAACCCCGTGTGCTGGGAGATCAGTACTGGTCCCACAAGAGTGGGATGGGTGGGAGACTTTACATTTAGAGACAGGTCAGTTAAAGAAAAAAAAAAGAAAGAAAGAGAGAAAGCTTTGGTTTATATCATTTTCCAGTAATCCCTGCAGCAAAGGGAAAGCTCTGACACTTGCAGGTAGGGTCAGAGCTTGCCACTTCTTCCAGTCCCTCACACACTCCTATTGGCTCATCACTATGAAGGACTGCCTCACTGACCAATAAGAATACACCACAGGCAGAAAGGGGCAATGGTGCATGCATTTTAGTGAGTATTATCACAACGCACAAATGTGAATTGGCCCTAAAGCTAACCTCCGGTCAGGTCACTAAATACACAGCCAAAATATATATCGGTTTTAGTTAACAAAAGAGTTGCAAATTTAGCTCAACTCAATACCGATTGGTTACCTTTCCTGTCCCCAGACTGACAAGACAACGCATAAACAACGGCAGATTAACATGGCATTAACCTCTTCCTGCTGGACGTATGCATATATGGAATCTAAATGTAATATTTCTGGTGGGGATTGGAAAGCCCCTGATGCTTACTTACGATCGGACGCTTTCCGATCATGTGACCGCTGTGACAATGGTCACAAGACCCAAAAGCCTGCCTTCACCTCCCGGCATCTAGGAGCTCCTAAAGGGTCAGGAGGCAGTGGTGGAAAGAGGTTAACCACTTGACGAGCAGCCGCCGTCATTATACAATGGCAGGTTGGCACGTTCTCGTAGGAGTATGTCAGCTCCTTTTTCGGCGGGGGACACAATACGCGTGGCCGGCGGCCGCGATGTCCACAGAAATGAGAGGAAGAACGGGGATCTGTCGATGTAAACAGACAGATCCCCGTTCTGACAGGGGAGTTAGAGAGAGATCCGCTGTTCCTAGTGATTGGGAACAGCGATCTCTCTTCTCTTCCAGTCAGCCCAGCCCCCATACAGTTAGAAACACTCCCAGGGAACACACTTAACCCCTTGCTCGCCCCCTAGTGTTAACCCCTTCCCTGCCAGTAACATTTATACAGTAAACAGTGGCTATTTTTAGCTCTGATTGCTGTATAAAGGTCAATGGTCCCAAAAAAGTGCCAAAAGTGTCCAATCTGCCACCGCAATCCCAATAAAAAAAAAATAAAAATCGCTGATCACAGCCATTACTAGTAAAAAAAAATGTAAAACAATAGTAAAAATGCCATAAATATATCCCTATTTTATAGATGCTATAACTTTTGCAAAAACCAATATAAGCTTATTGCGATAAAAATATGTAGAAGAATACATATTGGCTTAAACTGATAAAGAAATTATTTTTTAGTTTTTTTAATTTTTGGGATATTTATTATAGCAAAAAGTAAAAAAAATATTTTTTTTTTTTTTTTAAAATTGACGGTCTTTTTTTGTTTATAGAAGAAAAAAGGAGTTTTCCCCTTGGTTTGTGGACTTTTAAGGCACTGCCAATCTTTCCCAAAGTAACACAATATATGAAGTAGTAACAAAATTTATTTTAAACCAGTTATATACAACATTGATTAGCATAGATCATTTTGAACAGAGTTGAAAGGATAAAAAATGCATCGATATATTATATAATATGACATCAGACCCGGCGCGTTTCGGAGTTTATACAAAAGTTTCCTCCTCCTCCTTTCCTCCTCCTTTTGTATAAACTCTGAAACGCATCGGGTCTGATGTCATATTATATAATGATGCATTTTTTATCCTTTCAACTCTGTTTAAAATGATCTATGCTAATCAATGTTGTATATAACTTGTTTAAAATAAATTTTGTTACCACTTCATATATTGTGTTACTTTGGGAAAGATTGGCAGTGCCTTAAAAGTCCACAAACCAAGGGGAAAACTCCTTTTTTCTTCTATTATTACTGGATGCGGCACGCACATTTCTAATCTCCCTATTTAGTGCAAACCAGCTGACCAAACCAACCCTTCTCTTTTTTTGTTTATAGCGCAAAAAATAAAAAAACGGCAGAGGTGATCAAATACCACCAAAAGAAAGCTCTATTTGTAGGAAAAAAAGGACATCAATTTTTGTTTGGGTACAGCATCACATGACCGCGCAACTGTCAGTTAAAGCAACGCAGTGCCGTATCGCAAAAAATGGCCAGGTCCTTAAGGGGAAAAATCTTTTGGTCTGTATGTGGTTAAACCCCAAACCAAACATTTTATATATTGCAGCTTACCAAGCTAATTCTTTATAAACAGTTAAAGCAAATCATTTTCTTTTCCTATTAGGATAAAGGTTTTACATAAATAAATAAAAACTGACCATTGTAAGCATTCCCGTCAGTGGAAAATGGTTTATCTAGATACATCTGCAGAACAGCTTGTTCTTTTGAAAAACAGACTTACAGGCTGGATCACCAAAAGAAAATATAAGAAAGTCTAGAATTAGTAAGCTGTAATATAATAAATATATATATATATATATATATATATATATATATATATACACACACACTAATATTATATATATATATATATATTTATATATATAATATATATATATATATATATATATATATATAGTATGTGTGTATATATTAGTACACACACAAAAGTAGTGTAATTGTGTTCAACTTATTTTAGTGCTTTAAGTGCCACAAACCCACGCGACTGCATTTTCCACATTCTCCAGTTTGAAAGGCTGTCATAAACAGGCATATGCTCATTTTGTCTTAATTTCTGGTCCTGTAACGCAATCAATTTTGGTTTTATCTCAAGATAGATAACGAATATGCTGACATTTCCTGCACTTGACAATAATGATGACAAAATGTAACACACTCATTTAATAGAGCTTTAATAGCAAACACTAGCTCAAAGTAATAGGACAGGCTAATAAAGCACAGAGCAGCACAAACACAATAAAAAGTACTAAAAGGGAAAGTATAGTATGTTTCATTTGAGTGCATATTCTGAGTTAAAGTGTACATACAATGCCTTGAAAAAGTATTCATACCCCTTGAAATTTTCCACATTTTGTCATGTTACAACAAAAGAACTTAAATGTATTTTATTGGGATTTTATGTGACATACCAACACAAAGTGGCACATAATTGCAAAGTGGAAGGAAAATTATAAATGGTTTTCAATTTTTTTTTTACAAATAAATATGTGAAAAGTGTGGTGTGCATTTGTATTCAGCCCCCCTAAGTCAATACTTTGTAGAACCACCTTTCGTTGCAATTACAGCTGCAAGTCTTTTTGGGGATGTCTCTACCAGCTTTACACATCTAGAGAGTGAAATATTTACCTATTCTTCTTTGGAAATTAGCTCAAGCTCTGTCAGATTGGATGGAGAGCTTTTGTAAACAGCAATTTTCAAGTCTTGCCACACATTTTCAAAACGGATTTAGGTCTGGACTTTGACTGGGCCATTCTAACACATGAATATGCTTTTATCTAAACCATTCCATTGTAGCTCTGGCTGTATGTTTAGTGTGATTGTCCTGCTGGAAGGTGAACCTCCGCCCCAAGTCTCAAGTCTTTTGCAGAAAGCAAAAACAAGTTTCCTTCTAAGATTGCCCTGTATTTTGCTCCACCCATCTTCCCATCAACTCTGACCAGCTTCCCTGTCCCTGCTGAAAAAAAACATCCCCACAACATGATGCTGCCACCACCATGTTTCACAGTGGGGATGGTGTGTACAGGGTAATGTGCAGTGTTAGTTTTCCGCCACACATAGTATTTTGCTTTTAGGCCAAAAGTTAAATTTTGGTCTCATCTGACCAGAGCACCTTCTTCCACATGTTTGCTGTGTCCCCCACATGGCTTCTCGCAAACTGCAAACGGGACTTCTTATGGTTTTCTTTCAACAACGGCTTTCTTCTTGCCACTCTTCCATAAAGTCCAGATTTGTGGAGTGCACGACTGATGGTTGTCCTGTGGACAGATACTCTCACCTGAGCTGTGGATCTCTGCAGCTCCTCCAGAGTTACCATGGGCCTCTTGGCTGCTTCTCTGATGAATGCTCTTCTTGCCCGGCCTGTCAGTTTAGGTGGACGGCCATGTCTTGGAAGAATTGCAGTTGTGCCATACTCTTTCCATTTTCGAATGATGGATTGAACAATGCTCTGTGAGATGTTCAAAGCTTGGGATATTTTTCTATAACCTCACCCTGCTTTAAAACTTCTCCACAACTTTATCCCTGACCTGTCTGGTGTGTTCCTTGACCTTCATGATGCTGTTTGTTCACCAAGGTTCTATAACAAACCTATGAGGGCTTCACAGAACAGCTTTATGTATCCCTGACATGTCTGGTGAGTTTTTTCCCCACAAATAGAGCTTTCTTTTGGTGGTATTTGATCACCACTGCGTTTTTTTTATTTTTTTGCACTATAAACAAAAAAAGAGCAACAATTTGGAAAAAAAAAAAAGGCATTATTTTTTACTTTTTGCTATAATAAATATCCCCCAAAAATATATAAAAAAAATAATTGTTTTTCCTCAGCTTAGGCCAATATGTATTCTTGCTAAAAAAAAGAAAAGAAAAAAAAGTATATTGATTGGTTTGTCAAAAGTTATCGCGTCTACAAAATAGGGGATAGTTTTATGGCATTTTTATTATTAATTTTTAATTTTTATTTAATAAATTTTTAATAATGGCAGTGATCTGCGATTTTTATCGTGACTGCGACATTATAGCGGACACATCGGACACTTTTGACACTAGTTTGGGACCATTGTCATTTATACAGCGATCCGTGTTATAAAAATGCACTGATTATGTGTAAATGACACTGGCAGGGAAGAGGGTTAAACAGTAGGGGCGATCAAGGGGTTAAGTGTGTCCTAGGGAGTGATTCTAACTGTGGGGGGGGGTGGACTATCACTCACATGACAGAGAGCAGTGATCTCTGTCACGTCACTAGGCAGAACGGGGAACTGCCTTGTTTGCATCTCTCCGTTCTGCTGCTCCCTGACGCGATCGCAGGGATACCGGCGGACATAGAGTCTGCGGGTCCCGCAGGCACGGTCAAGCTGTACGCAGCGGGCGCACGCCCGCTAGTTAAAGGGGATGTACAGGTACGCCCATTTGCCCACCACTGCCATTGTGCCGACGTATATCGGTGTGCAGTGGTCGGCAAGTGGGTAATATCACTTTAAATATTTACCTGGTTCCTCTTTCAATCCAGCACTGTGGCTGTCTGCAGCAGTGCTGCTCTCTATTTTTGTTTTCACTGGACACAGAGGCACAGCGGGAGCCATTGGCTCCGGCCAATCAAATCCTGTGAGGAGGGAAGAGGCCTGAGCAGCACTGTGTGTGTCTATGGACACAAACAGCTTGGCTCGGGCACCACCTGAACAAGTGCCCCCCATAGCAAGCAGCCTGCAATGGGGGCACTCAAAAACAGAAGAAGAGCACGCCGGCAGTGTAAACACCTAAAATTTGACTTGGTATCAACCTCTTGCAGTCCCTGTACTTCAGAGCTCTGACTGAAAGGCCCGGTACACACTAACAGTAACCCAGTGGGTTGCACGGACCTGACAGCTCTGGTCGCAGACGCTGTACTATCCATGCGAGGTTAGTTCAGCAATCTCCCGGCTGAGCTGTTGTGTTCCCACAGGCCATTGGCTGAGAGCACTGATTTGAAGCTGGCCGGCTGCTAGGCACGCACGTCCAACAGACACACAGGCAGAATGTCGGCCTTTTTTCTTTAACCAGCAAATGTCTCCCGACATTCTGCCTGTGTGTATGGGGCTTAAAGAGAAAGTAAACCTTCCTCAAAAAAAACGGAACCTGCAAGGAAAAGGCATAATGAGCTAGTATGCATAGCATACTAGCTCATTATGAATCACTTACCTGAGAACGAAGCCCCCGAAGCAGTCCTCATCCACGACCTTCTCCGTCGCCATCATTCCCGGGGTGACTTCCGGGTCTCGCCGCTCCAGCACTGTCATTCGCAGTAGCAGGGATGACATCACTCCCACGCATGCGCACGAAGGCGGCATATCGCCATGATCTCGGCATGCGCAGTGCCCCTGCGCGCCGCTGTCTACGGCGCATGCGCCGTACACAGCGGTGCCTGTTTTTTTCTAAATATCTCCTAAACCATGTAGGTTTAGGAGATATTTCTTGGACCTACAGGTAAGCCTTAATCTAGGCTTACCTGTAGGTCAAAGTGGTTTGTAAGGGTTTACAACCACTTTAAGGCCCCTTTCACACTGGGGCGGTGAGCCGCGGTGACGGTATATTTAGCGCTGCTTTACCGTCGTTTTCACCGCGGTTTTCGGCCGCTCGCGGTGCGGTTTTACCCCCCGCGAGCGGCCGAAAAAGGGTTAAACACCCCCCGCAGAGCGCCGCCGTAGCTATATTTAGCGCTGCTTTACCGTCGTTTTCACCGCGGTTTTCGGCCGCTCGCGGTGCGGTTTTACCCCCCACGAGCGGCCGAAAAAGGGTTAAACACCCCCCGCAGAGCGCCACCGTAGCCGCGGTATTGCCGCGGTTTTACCGCGGTCTCCCATTGTAATCAATGGGAAGGAGCGGTATAGGAGCGGTGAACACACCGCTCCTATCCCGCTCCAAAGATGCTGCTAGCAGGACTTTTTTTTGCCGTCCTGCTAGCGCACCGCTCCAGTGTGAAAGCCCGCTGGCTTTCACACTGGAGTTAAAGGGGCCGGATTTTTTCATGCGGTGAACAGGCGCTATTTTTAGCGCTGCACCGCATGAAAAACGCCCCGGTGTGAAAGGGGCCTAAGAGGGAGCAGCATCACAAGGAGCCAATCAGTTGTGCTGGAGTGATCAGGTACTAACAAAGAACACAGAGAGAGCAGAGCAAGAGAGGGATGAACTCATCCGTTTTCTATTCTGCCAGAGTTGAGACATAATTAGAATTTATACATAGAAAGTTTTTAAAATATTAACACACGTTGAAAAATAGTTTACAAACTGATCTTTTATATGTGTTTAAAAAAACTGTGAAAAAACTGCACATTCCTACTAAAAGAATGAATCATTTACTAATATAACAAGGCTGCTTTTTTTTTTTTCAGGACCGCGCAATTTACAGCGCCAACTGCAATGGCTCTGACTGTGTCATGTCTTCACTCCTAACTTTATTGCTTATTCATGTATGCCAGTTAATAATTGATACCATTGAGGACAGATTTGCAGCGAATGCATTAGAAGACGTATGCAAAGGATCACCCATAATTTATGAGCTTCAGATATATTGCACTGTTCAGTATAGACTGGATAGGTTTCCACAGTCAGAAGATCGGTAATGAGAAAAGAACGGCTTCTTTTAAGGATTGTTAAGATAAGTGCGAACAAAAATTGAAGCGCAATGTTCTGTTCTGTAAAGATACGCGTCGTAATTTCATGTACATTGCAGATCTAAATTTGAAGCAGACGTCAACAAAATTGCACATATAGAATTTTATTTTTATATGTCGGGGGGGTTGCAATACACACAGAACTGAGCAGGAAAACACAAAGTTTACTGCTAGTGGTTATAACAGCCTCTAGCAATAATCAAATGTAAAATCCGACAGGCTGGTTGTACCAAAGTTGATCAATCCACTTGGGTACATTCAGCCTTTCCATACACGGTTGGAATCTCAGCCGATCCCTGCTGAACGATCGGGATTCAATACAGCTTCCGGCTAATAAAAAAGGTGGAAATGGATAGACTGCTCAGTCATTCTAATGGGATTTCACTCATCTGTTGTAATAGTGGATTTTATTTTTTTTTCTGTATTTTTTTCTGTTTTAAATTGCACAACTAAAAATGTTATTGGATAATTGATAATGAAGCCTCAGCTGCTGTCCTTTAAAACCTTTTAAGTATTTCATACTATATTTAAAAAACTCATGTTCTGCTCCTAGAAGCTAAATAGTGTTCTCCTGTGTCCATGCACACTACTTTAGGCTATTAGCATTTTTTGAGCTCCAGCGTTTAGAAGCAGAAAAAAAAAATATTTTTTGTAGAGTTTCTTGAAGCGTTTTTCCAGTAGAAAAAAAAGCTGAATGCTCCTAACTGCTTCTAAATGCTACTAACAGGAATTTCCGGCCAGAAAAAGACCGATGAGAGCTTTTTATCGGAAAATGCGACCGTGTGTAGGCTCCATCGGAATTTTGCTGGCCGAATTTCCGACAGCAAAGAATTGAGAGCAGGTTCTCAATTTTTCAGACGGAAAAGGTTTCTATCAGAAATTCTGATCGTCTGTAGCAATTCTGACGCGCAAAATTCCTACGCATGCTCGAAAACAATTCGACACATGCTCGGAAGCATTGAACTCGGCTTGTTGTAGTGTTCTTGACAGTCGGAATTTGGTGTGACCGTGTGTAGGCAAGACAGTTTGAGCGGAATTCCATCGGAAATTTCGCCGGGAAAACCATCAGAGCTTTTTCCGACGAGAATTTCGATCGTGTGTACGCGGCATAAGGCTTAATATACAAAGGATGTTTTACAACCTCTCCTGAACAATTTAACTTGACAGATAGCAATCAACGTTTTTAAAGCGTTCGTTTTGTCGCATTTACATGCCACGTTTAGCTGCGTGGTTTTTGTCAAATAATAAAGAATTAAAAACACCTGTAAACAAAATGTGGTTAAACGCAAGTTACCGTGTTTACAAGCTGTTACAGGCATTTGGTGTTTCAAATGCCTCTGAACATCCGTCCTGAACGCATTATTTTGCTTTCCAAAAAAATGCTTCTAAACTCAACTGCCTAGAAACGACTGTAAATGACCCTGTAGGGAAGGAAAGATATCGCCGCTCCAGGAGAACAAACAAGTAGAAGCCACAGGTGCTGGCAACTGCTAGTAGCATTAAATAGGAAATGGTTCCGGACAGCAGTCATAGCTATGAGTAAGCACTACTGTTAGTGTGAAACGCGTCAGTCCCGTCTGCTGTGGCATGTATTTTTGATTTTGATTAGATTTTTTGAATGAAGGGGCAATTTCTTTGGAGTGCGACTGTCCAGAACCATTTCCTATTTAATGTAAATGACCCTGTGTACATGGACTGATAAGATAACAGAGGAGAGTTTCGGGGCAGCTGGAAAAAAAACGCCCAACTGCTCTTAAAAGTCAGTTTACCAGCAGCCGTGTACATGAAGCCTAAAACCTACTAAAATTCTACTAGAAGCTGGCACAAAAATGCTATTATTGGCATTTTTCATCCAGCATTTTTAGCTTATGAAAAATGCTAGTGTGCATGGAGCCTTAATTGTCTACAGTTTTCCAAGGGGGTATAGCTCTTCCAAACCCCTGAACATAACATCTCTCTGCTCAAGGTCAGCATATCATAGGTCTACATGAAGAAGGTAATGTACTGAGGGGACCTTCTGTGCAAATTGTTTGCCTTTACACACACTGGCCCAATCTATAAAACAATTCTAGAGGCCACTATAGACTGGCTCACCACTCATTTCTTTTGGAACTTCCACTTCACACTCTTTTTAAGTGCAATCAGCTGTGGACTGGGTCACTCCCCACCCAGCAGCACACTTAAGGCCCCTTTCATACATGCGGACAGTATGTCCGTTTTTCATCCAACCGTTTTTGGATGAAAAACGGACATACATGCATGTCTATGGGATAGCGGGTGTCAGCAGACGGTCCGTGTTCATCGGATCCCCCATAGAGGAGTGCGGAGAACTGACAGGGCGGTCCCTGCACAGTGTGCAGGGACCGCCCTGTCATCAGCCGGCTCAGCGGAGATCAGCTGTGCGATCCCCACTGAGCAGCGGATCTTCACGGGGCGGATCAATACGGATCCGCCCCGTGTGAAAGGGGCCTAAAAGGTTTTACTAAACCCACAACAGTAAAATCAGTCTGTATATGCAGTAAGAGCCCTTTCATACTGAAAAGCGCCCGGGTGTTGGCGGTAAAGTACTTTTAAGTATTTTAAGCGGCGCATTACCGTCGTTTTAGCAGTGCTATTCGGCCGCTGGCGGGGTGGTTTTAACCCCCGCTAGCGGCTGAAAAAGGGTTAAAACCACCCGCAAAACCCTGCTGCAGCATCGCTTTGCCGGCGGCGCTGCCCATTGATTTCAATGGGCAGGGGTGCTTTTGGTGGGGTGTATTCACCGCTCCTACAGCGCTGCAAAGAAGCTGCACTCGGGCTTTCACACTGGGATTGCAGCTATGGCTTTTTTCAGGCACTTTACAGGTGCTATTTTTAGCGCTAAAGCGCCTGAAAAAACGCCTCCAGTGTGAAAGGGATCTAAAGCATGCTTGTTATACCCACTGTGGAACGGAAGGGGTTACTCCTCCGCTTTGTGTAAAAAGGCTGTTTGCTGTCTTCTCTGATCCTCACTTTCTTCCACAGTCCCCAATCCACCTACTGATAAGACAGCACATGCTCAGATTGGTGTGTATTGCTAGAGTTTGTTCTTTTCTTGGGAGGGTGCATGTGATCCGCACAGCACTGTCCAGACAGAGAGTCAGGGGTCATGCAGCCTCATAGGACAGTCAGAGGAGAATAAAAACTCCTCCTACAAGCTTTAACCAGTGCTCGGCCAGACACTGATAGAAGTCACAAGACGGCTATATACTGCTGATGAGAAAAGGTATTTAGCAGTTTATATTTACTAACATAATTGCATCTCCATGTTCTGTGTGAGACCCCTAATAGTGAATGCAGAGTCCTGGGTTTAGTAACACTTTACATAACGGGCGGGATGCCGGTAGGGTTAGTGCACTTATATGCGCACCTTTTGTTCTATGAAGGCTTTACTATGCAATGCACCAATCGGAGGGTTTTCTGATTCTTTTAGTTTCTTCTCACCTTAAAGCGGTTCTGCACACATTTCATTTAGTAAATCTCTTTGCCTTCCAAATCAGGCAACTAAATGAAATGTGTTTTTTTTTTCACTTACCTTGTAATCGATGACTTCCGGTCCTCTGTCTCTGCGGGGGTGGGCGGGGTCTGTGCGGGGATCCTCGTCACGACGCACTGTCTCCTGGGATCTGGTGTCATTGATCCCAGGAGTCTGTGCGGACATCTTCCGAAATCTCGCGAGATTTCGGAGAACGTGAGCTGCACTTTGCCGTTACTGCGCACGCGCGAGCTCGGCGCAGTAACGGCGGTGCATGCTGGGCCATCTAAAGTGCCTGTGGGGTTTCACATGCCCACAGGCAAGATGGCCCCCAGCAGACAAGCAGAATAAAAAGAACTTCATCGGACGAAAACCGGCAGCGATCACGAATGAAGATGGAACAGGTGAGTCCCCCAATTTTCCTATTACCCCTTAGCATATTCCCCAAAAAATAAAAATACCCCAGTGCAGAACCGCTTTAAAGGTTGTTCTATCTATGTACTCTGGAAAGCGCTAACATGTTGGTGCTATATGAATACAGGAAATTAAAAAAAAACTCAATGTGAGTACCAAGTCTGCATGCAAATAAGCAGATGACAGAGCTGCTCTGTGTGTAGACTCTCAGTCTGCATATATTACAGAAGATCAATAGAAGAAAATTACAAGAAATTCATGTTTTTATTCCTGAAAAGGATATATTGTACCTTTACAAAAGCGCAACCTGTAACATCTTTCAGAAACAGCACCAAGAACATGATCAGCAGTATGAAAGAACGTGCTTCAAAACGGAGCCCCGTCTATCCCAACTTCAGATCATGAAAGGTAATTGTGGCATTTGCAACAGTTGGTGCTATTAAATCATCAAACAATTCTTCAAACGTATCTTTCGGCCAATGAAAGTTACAAGGTTAATTAAGTGTGTGAAGCACCAATAAAGTGAGATTTAATGGATCTATAAATTGTACCCGATTAGTGCATCTGAGAGCTGCAACGGTGTTACACGCTGAGGACAAATGGCAGAGATGTAATCCTTTTTTTTTTCCAGCGCTGAAAGATGTTTGGATCATGCTGGCAGCCCTTGAGATCACAGCAAGGAATTAACAAATCTCTTCCAGAATCCCCAAATCGGTCATTGCATTATTGTGAATAGACGTGTTTGTCTAATTGTTTATGGCAGGGGTATGCAATTAGTGGACCTCCAGCTGTTGCAAAACTACAAGTCCCATCATGCCTCTGGGTGTCATGCTTGGGGCTGTCAGAGTCCTGCTATGCATCATGGGACTTGTAGTTCTACACAGCTGGAGGTCCGCTAATTGCATATCCCTGGTTTATGGTATTGGTATTATTGTTCTACTACTTTGCTCTAAAGAGGTCCTCAGACAGAAGCCTTATGTTGGCCACGCACGGCTCAAATTGTTTGCAGATCTCTGCCGAATCAGCCAAAATCCAAGCCATGCTTTGCCCTGTTGGCATCCCAAACTTCAATTCGAAAATTGAGGAGCTATCTGGAAAATTCTTGGCCAAACAGCGACCGCTGCCAATTAGATGTACTGTTCAGGCATTCTGACAGCCACAGAAGCAGCAGCTGTCAGAGTACAATAGCCGTCAGGGTGAGATTCCTCCATCCACAATGTTTAGCCTGGATGGAGGGGAATCCAATATTTCTCTTTTCCAGCCTGAGAAATCTTGATGTGTATGACTATCCAGGTCTCTTTTTCCTGGGTTGACATCTGAGGCCCATTAGCTACTTGCTTACAACTTCAGTTGTGGCTCATCAAGGTAAAAAATCAGTTGGACAGATTAGAAGATCTTGTTTGATCACTATGTTTTCAACCTGGAGGACTGGCCCAGAAATGCTTGCAGCCATTTTTACAGAATTTACTTCCTTCAGTTTTTTCTTTAAATAGATTCTAGTACGGTATCAACAAGTTTCCTCATCCAAAGCTATGAGTAAGCACTGATCTCAGTGTGAAACGCGTCAGTTCTTTGTAACCCTTTTTGCTGTGAATTATTTGATGTGATCTTCGTTTTGGAATAAAAAATAATTTGTATCGGTGTGCGGCTATCCAGAGTTTTTTCCGCTATTTTCTATCCTCGTCCAAAGTACTAGTGATAAAACTCTGATTTGTCTGCAACGACGGTCTTCATCTTCCCAAGACTATCAAATCTTTTTCTAACATGTCAGGACAGAAATCTGGTAGCTGCTATTGCTGAGTTTTTAAAGGTGCATTCTCTGTGGCAGTCATCCTTATCCACTCTTTACTACATAGTGTATCCCTGATCAGAAATAAATATTCAACCAGTAAAGTAGGAGTTTCTGGCCTGCAATGCAATGATCAAATGGCAAAGCAAAGATAAAACTGATAGATCTGCAGTGTGCCAGCAAACAAGTGCTACAGGTATAACATGAAGGCAATGCATAAAAATAAATAGTTTTTAGGTGTCCTGTTCATACTACACTGCTGCATTGACCTGTGTTGCGCTAAAATGCAACATGTATGCGTCGATGTGTATTTTTACCACATTTGTAAAATGCAGATCAATGGAAGTCAATGTACATTAAAATGCATATAAAATGGATGGAAATATACATACCGCGTTTCCTCGAAAATAAGCCTGGATCTTATATTCATTTTGGCAACAAAAGACACAGTAGGGTTTATTTTTGGGGTAGGTCTTACCATGTAATGTGCTGTCTTCTCTCCCCCTTTCTCTCCCTGCCCGACAGGAATCCCCAGTATGAACCGAGTTAAAATGTAAATCCTATAATCCACTCTTTTACAGTAGTATATAATGTACAAGGTGTGTGTTTCTGTAATATTATTGTGCCAAATACCTTCGTTATAGCGTCGTTCTGCTCTTCTGTGACCCACCGGAGCTCTTTTCCCCACAATTATATTACAGAAACACACACATTGTACATTATATACTACTGTAATAGGGTGGATTATAGGATTTCACATTTTAAACTAGGGCTTATTTTCGGGGTAGGGCTTATATTGCAGCCCTCCTGGAAAATAACGCTAGGTCTTACTTTCGGGGTAGGTCTTATTTTTGGGGAAACACAGTACATTTTCCTGCAAGTCAGTGTGAATTCAGCCGGACTCCCAGGCTATATTGGCAATGGCACAGCACTTTCTGATGTTGGCTTCATGCACATGGACAGAAAAAAATGCCACTTTAAGGCCCCTTGCTTACAGGCGTCTTAATTTACTGATGTTTACTCAGGAACTTTTTGACAGAAAGTTCATGCATAAAGAAAACTGCGAGTATAGGCCTGAGTAATGTTGAGTATAGGCGAGTAAAAAGGAGGGAGATGCAGTAAAAACATGGCTCAACTACCTGCTTTTATCAAATCCCAGCCGCATATGTAAACTAGACCTTAGGACTGGTTCACAGCACTAATGCGATTTCAGATGTAAATTTAATTTGCACAGAATGGCATGACAATGGAATTCACATGGTTTCAATGATGCCCGTTCACTACTTTGGTATGATTCCAGTGCAATTTTGGCCCCATAGAATATGCAAACCACATCCAACAAAGTCACACTACATAATTGCACTGAAAATTGGATCAAAATTGGATTTTAGCAGTGTGAACCGAGCCTTTGAGGTCTATTTATAAAGGTTGTCATACAACTTTCCTCAAGGTTTCCCACATTTTTGCAACTGAATCCAATTAGAAAAGTGAAAGAAATGTGTGGGAATATTATGTGAAAGCCTTTATTAATAGACCCCTTAGGCTTCATGTACACGGGGATGTTTTACAACCTCTCCTGAACGATTTAACTTGACAGATAGTAACCAACGTTTAAAAATGTCAGTTTTGCCGCATTTTCATTCCGCGTTTGTGTTTTTTTAATAGTAAAAAATTTAAAACGCCTGTAAACAAAACGCGGCTAAACATGAGTTACTGCGTTTACAAGCTGTTACAGGTGTTTCAAATGCCTCTGAACATCCATCCTGAACGCATTTTTTTTGCTTTCCAAAAAATGCTTCTAAATTCAACTGCCTAGAAACTACGATAAATGACCCTGTGTACATGTACTGATTAGATAACAGAGGAGAGTTCAGGGGCAGCCGAAAAAAAAATGCCCAACTGCTCCTAAACGTCCATTTACCAGCAGCAGTGTACATGAAGCCTAAATGTGGAAAAGGTTGCTGACCTACAACCTAGAACATTAGTTGTAGATGTCTTCTAGTGCAGTGGTTGCCAACCTTTCAGACCATTAAACTCACAATTTTGAATCCCGTGGACCACATAGATTCAATATTAGATCCCGCCTCCTTATCCAGCCATGTGCTTTAGCTACGTGCTCCCTCTCAGTCTGTGATCGGCATTGCTACTGGAAGTTCCCTCCTTCACCACCACCACCCTTTGCACTGGTATCGGAGCCTCCCTCTAAATTCACAGGAGCTGGGACTACAAACGAGTGGTATTGACTGCCAGCGTATATTGAGAAAACACTGGAAACAACACTGGGTGGTATATACATCTGCCACAATGATTTGTGGCAGAACCCCTGAGGACCACTGATGGTCCACAGACCACTGGTTGGGGACCGCTGTTCTAGTGTACTGTAATGCCGCGTACACACGGTTGGAATTCTCGTCGGAAAAAGCTCTGATGGTTTTCCCGTTGGAATTCCGACGGAATTTCGCTCAAACTGTGTTGCCTACACACGGTCACACCAAATTCCAACGGTCAATAACACCACGACATACAACACGTTCGACTGCACTATAAAAAGGGAAGTTTAATGCTTCTGAGCATGCGTCGAACTGTTTCCGAGCATGCGTCGGAATTTTGCGTGTCGGAATTGCATACACACGATCGGAAAATCCGATAGAAAGGTTTTCCGTCGGAAAAATTAAGAACAGGTTCTCAATTCAAAGTCCGTCGGAAATTCCGACAGAAAAAGACCGATGGGCATACACACGGTTGGAAAATCTGATGAAAGGCTCCCATCGGACTGTTTCCATCCGAAATTCCGACCGTGTGTACGCGGCATTAGTTTCCTGTCACTGGAATGTACAATGTTTGGAATCCTAGTTTCCAGCTGGGAAAAGGATGCAATAATTTTCTTTTATTTTGTACTAAAAAAGATGGCCTCAAGCACATGGGCATATGAATATATGCACCAGATATGCTGCCATGAGTTGGCAGAAAAATTGCACATTTGTGAGTGTTTACAGGAATATGGCATTTAGAAGCACATGAGCATAAACTCACGTTGGCTAGAATACATCACTATCACTACATCAAAAAAACATGTTATGCCTCTAAATGATGCTCTTAAAATACAGATCTAAACGCTAATGTGCATGGCACTGAAGGGAGTTTAGAGGCATAAAAAAAAAAAGAAAATGATATGCTGGACGCCAGTAAAAGCTGTGTTTTTTACTCATGTGTGCATATTGTCTGGTGTTGGGTTTTATGAAGAAGTCATTACTGGCATGGCCAGCGTTATCGACCTGAATATTTGCCTGTGATTGAGCAGAATCAGCCAGTCTTGTAGTATCTGGGAAGCCTCCACACAGAGAATTCTTTCGGAGCTGCTTCTGAAGTGTACAAGGATACCGCTGCTGTGATTCAGGTTATGCAGTTAGCTGGAAGAAGGGTGCCGCAATCAGAGTGACCCGACACAGTGTGCCAACTTCAAACAATGCATATTGTTGAAGTTTGTGATTCATCGCTTGCTCGTGTATTCCTGGGAGTACAATATCTATGCCGCTCACCGGAGATAAGCAGGTTACATATTTTATTGGAGCAGCTAAGGCCTTGGTTTTATACAGAGTCATGAGGGGTCTGGTTTGCATATTATATCAAGTGGAGAAAACCTACCAGGCTTGTCACGATTAACTAAAAAAAAGGGCATGCTGAATGAGTGTCAGGGAGTTCATTCAATTTTGTTACTGCATCTTGGAGATGTGCTCAGAGGAGCTGCTACAGGACATGCAGAGGATGAAACCATACCCTGGTCCATGAGGTCATCTAGCCACCAACAACGTTCTTCCTCCCACTTATTTACCACTCGTGTGCTCATGTCACACAAAATACATGTATACAGTATGCATGGGTGTATATGCCCCAGGTTTCACTACCTCGGGGTCTCCACAAAAAATGAGGGATGGATGATGCTGGGTGTTATCAAGACATAAAATATAGTAGGCTCTATCTGAATTGCCATAGCCACTAATGCATGGTGTGAGAAGCTCACAGTGTGCAGCGGAATAAGAGTAAGCTATTTTTAGTACAAGAGAGGAGCCTGTAAAACAACCCAAGATAAGGCTTGAGTGGAGTCCTTAAAGTGGCACAAAAGAAAAAAGGTAAACAGGTTGGTTTTTACATGCAGAAGAGACATACTATGGGGCTTATTTACTAAAGCTCTGGAGAGTGCAACATTAGGCTCACGTCTGCAATCATGCAAACCAATCAGCTACCAGGTTTTATTGCTGAAGCTTAATTGAACAAGCTGAGGTTAGAAGCCGATTGGTTTCTATGCAGAAGTGACCCTAATGTTGCACTCTCCAGCGTTAGTAAATAAACCCCTATGTCTCACCTGCATTAAAGTTTCTTAACCCGCCCATCCAAATTTCAGCATCTGCTGAAATTAATGAACTCCCACACATGTCGTCATTTTGGCCCAGCCAATGATAATGGCTGAAGATGGGTATCCGGAAGAAGACCGGCTAAAGATGGGTATCCGGAAGAGGACCGGCTAAAGATGGGGATCCGGAAGAAGACCGGCTAAAGATGGGTATCCGGAAGAAGACCGGCTAAAGATGGGTATCCGGAAGAAGACCGGCTAAAGATGGGTATCCGGAAGAAGACCGGCTAAAGATGGGTATCCGGAAGAGGACCGGCTAAAGATGGGTATCCGGAAGAAGACCGGCTAAAGATGGGTACCCGGAAGAAGACCGGCTAAAGATGGGTACCCGGAAGAGGACCGGCTAAAGATGGGTACCCGGAAGAAGACCGGCTAAAGATGGGTACCCGGAAGAAGACCGGCTAAAGATGGGTACCCGGAAGAAGACCGGCTAAAGATGGGTACCCGGAAGAAGACCGGCTAAAGATGGGTACCCGGAAGAAGACCGGCTAAAGATGGGTACCCGGAAGAAGACCGGCTAAAGATGGGTACCCGGAAGAAGACCGGCTAAAGATGGGTACGCGGAAGAAGACCGGCTAAAGATGGGTACGCGGAAGAAGACCGGCTAAAGATGGGTACCCAGAAGAAGACCGACTAAAGATGGGTACCCGGAAGAGGTCCGGCTAAAGATGGGGACAGAAGACGACAGAACCAAGACATTAAAAGTAAAGGTAAGGGAGCTCCAGGACACTACAGCACTGGAGAGGAAAGAGTAAAGCAGACTGGAGTCACAAAAGATTCTACTGCTCTGGGTATACTGGCACAGGATATATGATATGATCCCCCCCCACTGGATCTTTGAAAAAGAAGTTTAGAGATTTTTTAAACAGAATATCTGAGGAGTGACTGTGTCTAACTGGATGCAGTCAGTTAAATATTAAATCTGTGGCATACTGATCACATATCCATACTTCTGGATATGCGACCTGGTGGACCTGTGCTATATAACATTCTTGAAAAGGTGGTATTTTAGCCCAGTCAATGACCTTGTGTCCTGTGATAATGACCGTTCATCGCTGCATGCCTTCTAAAGGTAAAGCGACCAGTCATCTCTGCCGATGTCATCACTGCAATAGGTGGAGACCAGGAGGGGGTGCTGATGCAGAGTGGAGAGGCTCTCACCCAACTTCAGACACAAGAAACCCTCCAGTGTAAGGGTTAAATGCTTGTTAAATCTAGGTGTAGAAGAAGAAGCTGTATTAGAACGATTCCTCACTGCAGCAGGCTCTGGCGCTCTCCACTTCTCCAAGGTCTCGTTTTTACACTTGTCTCAAAATGTGGCAGTAGAGTCAAGGGGGGGGGGGGGGTTTGAGCGTGGATGTGGGTATTTGGGAATGTTTAACTGATTGGGCATAATGTACTACTGAGCTGGCAAAATTCTGCGCGGGGAACTACTAAACCGTGGTCCTGCATTGTACTTGAGACAAGGCTTTAGGGCACCGATTATACAGATGGGAGCATGCCGTACTGAAGAATAAGGTAAGCAGTCCACCCTATTCCTCCACCCTAAAGCCCTGTACACACGTGCCGAATGTTGGGTGGCATCAGCCGGTTCAATAGAAACCTGCCAACATTAGGCCTGTGTGTACTTCAACCAGTCCGACAGAAGCCGGCCAGAAGGGGCATGAGCGCAAAAGGTCCGCCGACCGACTCCCGATCAGCGCTCTCAGCCATTGGCTGTTCTGGTGGGGCTGCCCCCCTATAAGAACACAATAGAGCAGCAAGGGACACTCTGATGTTAGTACAGCAGCTCCGACCTAAGCTGTCAGTTTTTTTTTTCATTCAGCCCACTGGGTTTAACGAAAAAAAAAAAAAAAAATATGTGTACTAGGCTTTAGACTTAACAAGCATTCAACCCTTGCAATGTGGGGTTTCCCTCTAAGCCTAGGTTCGCACTGTAGTGATGCGGGAACCAGCGTGATTCCAACGCCAGTTCCCACATTGCATCTCTCCCGCAGGCCCTCTGAACCGCTGCGGGTGTCAATACAATGGTAATGATACCCCCAGATTGGTTCACAGATTGCAGTGTGAATTGTGAACTCGAACAGGAATCAGATTGCATGGGTGAGAACACCCATTCGATCCGATTCCAGTGCAGGGAAAAAAAATTCCCTGCACTATTTTCCTGCGAATCCAATGCGAGTTCAGCCATGGCATGCGATCGGTACCGCAGAGCGGGTGCAAATCACATGTGATGTCTGTGTTCACACAAGTGTGAACCCAGGCTGAAAGGGTAAGTGTTTCCTTTGATTTCATTTTAGGTGCTGCCTGCAGACTTATTTTTGTGTACAATTCTTGCTTTTCTCTGCTTGGCAAAACACAGGTTCAATGCAATGATTATGCAATAATTATGCAATGAAGTGTGAAACGCATCTGCTGACCCTCCAAGGGTTGAGTGTGTGTGGCATGTCTTTCATCTCTACGATTTTTCAATAAAGAAGCCGCTTTTTTTTTCTTCTGGAAGTGCTGCCATCTTCTCCTTTTTATAAACACAGGTTCACTAACCAATAAATGCATAAGGAACGCTAATCCACATCTGATCGGTAATAATCCCTCGCTACAATTCTCTGCCATCATATAAAAATAGATTACAAACACTAAGCGATGTGTGAACGCTATGAAAACAGACTAACCATCCAGCATCTATTTCACAAGAGGACAGGGCAGGCATTCAATTAATAGAAAGCAGCAAGATTTATCTCTGGACATTTACAAGCACTAACAGATTCCATGTCTGTGGCGTACACCATTGAGCGAGGGCCATACAGGAAACGGCTTCATTCACAATGAAAGTTCAGAGCCTTCCCATGGAATTTTTTTTTTTTTTATTACTTAACTCTTGTTAGTAGTACTAAAACCTCTTTTTTTTCTAATTTTGAACACCAACACATCAGTAATGATTACTTTTGCAAATAGTTCATAAAAACGTACTCTATTTACATTACACCAGGGGTCTCAAAACGTTTTAAATAAAGGGCCCGTTTATTGTCCTTCAGATTTTAGGAGGGCCGGATTGTGGCCAGCAGGAGTAGTAACTGTCCTGGCATCAGTTGGAGTAAACACCGTCACATTTTGGTATTGGGGGGGGAGGAATGGTGCCCCATTATTGGTATCCTAGGGAAGCTTAGTGCCCCCAATTATTGGTGTCAGTGGCAGAAATGGTGCCCTGTTTTTGGTGTCAGGTGGCAGAATAGTGTCTCATATCAGTGGGAGGAATAGTGCTCCAAGGGCCGGATAAAGGCAAGCAAAGGGCCACAGCTGGCCCCCAGGCAGTTTGGAGAACACTGCATTACACATCTGCCCAGTGCTTCCTCCACCTTCCTTTGAGCCAGTTCCTCACATTTTCTGTTGGGGAGTAGACACTCGTAGCATCAGCACTATTCATCAGAATAAATTCATCTGGACTACATGTGCCATCATACATAATGCCAGTGCATATGCATGCCCAGTCTGTGACATGTATATATGATGTGAGGATGCTGCTTTTGTTTACGCGCCCAATAGTCCTCCCCGGAAGCGTGCACATAACAGGGCTGGGGCATGACCCCTGAACAGAGATCCACGTAGACCAGCATAATCTTGATGAAAATAAAATACAAGAACAAGCAGCATACTGTACACAAGTCTAGGGCTACAACTAACGATTATTTTCATAATTGATTAGTTGGGTGATTATTGTTTATAATAATCGGTTAATAACCTTAAAAAGAGTGGTGTATAATTTAGTTAATATGTAAAGTTTAAAAAAAAAAGTCAATTCATTCTTAAATATCTCTATGCAGTGGTAAATATAAATAACCAACTATATGGTTAGGGAGCAAAATTTCTAATCCAATCTGAGAACGACAGACAGAAGAGATATACTGTATATACTATTAGAAGAGATATACAGTATATACTATTAGAAGAGATATACAGTATATACTATTAGAAGAGATATACAGTATATACTATTAGAAGAGGTATACTGTATAAACTATTAGAGGAGGGATATACTGTATCAACTATTAGAGGATGAATCTGGTAAATATCAGATTCAGAGATCAATTTTTTTTATTTCAAGAAAAAAAAAAAGTTAGACTGTTTTGCATATTTTCAAACAGAACTGTAATATATTATATGCTGGCCATACAAAAACAATGTCTTCCTTCAAAAAAAAAAAAAAAAATTTAATTTTAAGACCGTTAGTTCGATTTTCTAATCATTAGTTGGGTCAAATCGACGTTTGTTTTCAACCACAGTGACGGGAAAATTTAGAAATAATTGAAAACTTCTTGGTCAAAGGAATTTTCAGACAGTATGTGGTTTTCGTTCACAAATTACATTCATTTTAAAAAAGAATGTGTACTCTGTACACATCTATGCAGTTTGCTTTTGATCTGTTTCTGCAGTGCATTTTGATTTTTGCGCACGTGATTTTGCTGCGATTCACGTTTTTGCTTTTTTTTTTTGGCCAATTTGTTGTTGGGCAGATTAAAAAACACAAATTTCTGCAAAAACACATTACATGCTTTTCTTCATCTTCTCCAAAAACGCAACAGCTGAAAAAAGCATAGATGTGAACGTGTCCCATAGGAAACCATGTTAAATAAACTGTAGTGGGTTTCTGCAAAAAGCACCAAAAAACACATAGGCCTAAGAGGTTTAGTAACATAATCGGGGTAAAAAAAATAAAATTAGGCCTTTAAAGTACAAAAAGAGCAAATAATCGCTACTGTAAGGGGTTCCTTTTTTTTTTACTGTGGAACAGTGAAAGTAATATTTGCAGTAGCAATTATTTGCTCTTTTTGTACTATAAAGGGCTCATTTTTCGTTTCTTTTAACCCCATTATGTTACTGCCCGATTAATTGATTATGAAAATAGTAATCAAATAATTTCATAATCAATTAGTTGTCGATTAATCGATTAGTTGTTTCGGCCCTACACAAGTCTATATCTGCAGTAGAAAATGCCAACAAAAAGATTAGGCTTTATTATCACATTATATTCAGAGAACGTAGCTTCTACAAGGAGAACAAAACAAACTGACTGCTACTTCTGGCAGAACAAATTTGAATGACAGAATATATATGAGTGAATCCTAGGAATTCTAACCAGCTGAATACTATATGACACCATCCACCAAAATGCTTGAACTGACGTGACCTGTAATCCATTCCAGATCCTCACATTACTCCTGGTTATGACTAACGTTCGAACAACAAACATGTATTCTGAAAACAACAGAAGCTTAGTGGATTTCTACCTACTAAATAAAAGATTAGTACAAGTCAGGGGCATCGTAAAGGGAACCTATAGACATTTTAACGTTTTTAAATGTACTAAATGTCATCCTATCAATTGGTTTTAAAAATGGCCCACTCAGATCAGGGAATGTACTTACCTTTCCAGTGGCCATGTCTTAAACATGCTCCTTCATTGCTCTCCAGCCACTGCAACTATTCCGCATGTCAGGGTGTGTGAAGTACCTGCCCCCTGCTGCACACTTTGGTCTCTCTCGCTGGTTCATAAGTCCCTACAGCGCGTATGAGACGGCGGTAGCAACCACTGCATGTGGCAGGGGAAACCAGGTTTTCTTCCCATCAGACTGCTCTATTAACTACAGTGGCTCGGGAGCAGCGACACAGCAGAATTTTTCATGGGCCACTGGCAGTGGCATCACTAGGGTTGGTGTCACCTGGTACGGTAAAACCTAGTGTCACCCTCCTCCACCAAGTATAGTCTCCCTTCAGTACAGATCCCCCACTCCACTAAGAATAGACCCCCCTCCATCAGTACAGACCCCCTCTATCCACTTAATCTATACTCCCCTGTCCCTTAGTCCAGACCCCCCCCTCCACTAAGTATAGACTGCCTGTCCCTCAGTCCAGACCCCCCTTCCACCAGTCCAGATCCCCCTCCACTAAGGACAGACCCTTCTCACTCATTGTAGACACCCCCCCAGGTCGAGACCCCCCGTCTCCACTTAGTATAGACCGCCTGTCCCTCAGTCCAGACACCCCCTCCACCAGTCCAGATCCCCCTCCACTAAGTACAGACCCTTCTCACTCAGTAAACAACACCCCACCCCCCAGTACAGACCCCCCTCACTAAGTATAGACCCCCCTCAGTACCGACCCCTCTCCACTAACTATAGACCCCCGTCCCTCAGTCCAGACTGCCCCTTCCACTAAGTACAGACCCTCCTCCAACAGTACACACACCCCTCTCCACTAGTAGGGAGGTAAAGGGTCTGTTATGTGATGGGGGGGGGGGCATTTTAGGAGAGGAGAGAACTTGTGCTAGCAGGGAGGTGGGGGTCAGGTATGTGCTGGGGGGTGCTTTGGGAGGCGAGGGGGCTTATGCTCAAATCCAACCCCCACTTTTAGCATAGGTCCTTTCCCCTCCCAAAGTGCCCCCCAGCACATATCCTCTTAACCCCTCATAATCACTCCTCCATCTTTTTTAACTTGCCCCCCCCCCTTTCCAGGTCACTGTCCCCCTCCTGTGTCCATCTACAATATAAGAAACTCAGTACAGACATTAGCTCAGTGTGAGACAGCGGGGACAGCCCAATAAGCCCGCAAGTAAAGCAGATCTGTGCCACTAGTGCAGAAGCGGTGCCCCTGCTAAAGGGTGTCCCCTGGGTGCAGTCCGCACCCCCTGCACCCCCCTAGCAATGCCACTGGAAAAGTATTTTCCCCCTTCTTTTGGAAGGTATAGTGTTGGATGAAGTGACCCTGTGCTAGATTTACAAATCTTGTAAGTTTGTGTGCTCTCAGCCTGTGCTGTCCCTGTGAACTATAATACACTTTTGCCCTATCTTGTGAATAAGAGGAGAGTGAAGGTATTCTATAGGCCCGTTTAAGGGTGACAACTCAGCTTCTACATAAATGCGGTACAGCGATAGAACTTTGTCACCCTATGACAGAAGTGTTCTACTGCTTCCTGCATGCTGTCAGAATCAAAAAGAAATGTAATGCAGCTGACCACATGCAAGAACCGGTAAGCTGTAATTGGTTACATTTTGTGGCTTGGATAAGTTACAATTTTGGGGGCTTGGACAATTGTTAAAGTAGAATTAAAGGAACAACTTTTTTTCTTCATTTTGGATAAAGTAAGGGAGGGTTACAACCACTGTAAGATTTATGTTCACCATCTGTGTCCCATTGGGGAGACTTTCCTTCACTTCCTGTCCCATAGCCAAACAGGAAGTGAGAGGAAATCACTCTAAAGTGAGGGAATACCTGATTGTCACCAGGGTCACCAAAACTAGTTTCCCCATTGGAAGAAGAAAATTCCAAATTGTGGGTGTCCCCAGGCTAGGAATAGTGGGGATACCCACAATTTGGAATTTTCTTTTACTTTCCTTGATACAAGTAAACAGGGCTGATAAAGAGGGCAATAACATAGGCATACACAGCAATAGAAACCTGACAGGTGTTCTAATCCTTCGCAGTCTGTCCAAAACTGAAAAAGCTTTGCCTTTAGTTCTACTTTAAGTGAACACATATTTTAAGGTGCCCAAAGAAATAAGGAGGTCAGATCTGAGGGCACAATCCACACTAGGTAGATAAATTTACCACCTTCATAGTCCTGTTATATGGCACTGTGTCTGGAGGCCCATAAACAGTCTCAATAAAAGCAAGTGATGCCCCATGATTCAGTGCAGTGCTTGGGAAAACCGAGTCACTTCTCTTATTAAATCAATGAGTCCCATGGAGAGTAGAAAAGACTCACCGCACAGAGAGATTATCCAGCTCGTTGGAAACCTGCGAGCGGATCCGATCTTTCACTCTATGAAAAGTGGAGGATCAGAAATACCACACATTCCCTGTCAGCATAAGAATAACAATCGCAGTGGGTTTCAGTGTCAGAAGGAGACACTTAAAGACAGGCTAATAACTTCCTGCCCGTTGTTCTCAGGGAGATACCTCAATGTCTCAGGCCTACTTCAAAAATAAAATCTTAGATTCAGAATTATCCACAGATACCGAAGGCTGAAATATAAAACAGAACCCGCTACCATATTGACCATACCATCTAAATATTACTGCACATGCATGAAACAGGTTTGTTGCGCCACAGCCTAAAAGGGATCCCGTGGGTGCAGACACTTGTGTGTGGCCACTGGACATCTCTACTCATTCTGCTATTTTCTGACTGGGGGCACTATGGTGGGCATTGTACCGGGCCCCTTGGCACCCTTTCTGACTGGTACCTCTTCTTCCTTACTAACACTTAACAAAATCCCCCTCACCACTGGAAGAACAGTACCCTAAGCACCACAGCTGACGCGTAAAATTCCTGGTGCTTTCCTACACCTGGGAAACTACAGGTGCCACCTATAGCTGCCAAACGCTGATGTCCTACTCCTGTAAACATCAATTGATTCCGCAACAGCAGTTACCCGCATGCGTATATAGCGTACTTTCCCAAATGGACCACTTTTGTGTTTAGGAAAATATGCTGTACTCACATGTGCAGATAAACTTCAATGCAGAAGCGATCGGCGCTCTGAGGTAGTCATTTTGGTTGCCCCTTCCTCCAATCTTCTGTTGATGCTGGTGGCCCTGGCCACACAGCATCAACAGTTGCAAGGATACAGGCAGCTGGCTGCCTGCACCATAACAACCAATGATGCCGTGTGGCCTGAGGGCTGAACATACACAGAGCTCAACATGTAACACTCTAGCCTCATTGCCACTCCCTCACAGTGCTTCCATGAGTGCCAGAAAACAATGAGAGGGTGCTCTATAGCAAAGGATGTATTAATAAAAGTGAATTGTTACACTCACAAATGCCATTATACAAAAAGCTCATCAACAACTTTCAGATCCAGAGACGTGAAACCCAACGCACATTTTCATGGGAATAATAAACTCTGGTCACATATGGCTGACACGTTTTAAGGGTAGTCCCCTCTTCTTCAGAGATAACTAGTGTACTGACTAAAGTAAGACATATACCTACCTGTTCCAATGAGTTTGGAGTTCAGCTTTGATCACTAGTGATTCATATTATGCCCATCCTCATTTTCACTTTTTGTTTTTAAGTCCAATTAAAAGGCAAAACTTTTTTTTTCAGTTTTAGATAGATTGGAGAGGGACATCTGTCAGTTTTTATTATGGTCCGTGACCCCCCCCCCGTTAGGGAGATTCACCCTCTGTATTTTTCCTGATTACCATTATCATCGAAAGTGAAAAAAGAAAATACCACATTTTGGGTTGAGACCAGAACAGAATAGAGGGAAAGTTTTGGTGACATACTGAGATTCCTTGATTTTGGAGGGATTTCCTTTTACTTCCTGTTTTGGCTATAGAGACATGAAGGAAGTGAAGGGAAATCTCCCTAGTGCGTCACAAATGGCCCCTTACTCTATGCAAAATGAAAAAAAAAATGTTTTGCCTTTAGTTACTGACTTAGTTTAGGTTCTTAAAGTGACTAGTTGAAATCGCTGGCATCCCCTCTGTTGTAGGCAGATATAGAGCACTGTGTGTCAATTTTTTAAAGATTCGTTTCCTAAATACTTTTTCCCACAACTCCCCTGTGTGGTCACGTAATCCCCCTCGTCTCCTTCCCCAATCTAAGGAGAGCAGCGGGTGTAGCTGAGATTCGCCTCTGATGTCAGCCAGCTAGCAAAGTGTATTTAGGAATATAATTTAAAAAAATTGACACACAGTGCTTTATATCTGCCTAAAAACAGAGATTTGAATACTTTACTAATACATTACAGGAATAGCCTCAGGAGGGCAGAGGCGGGTAGGAGATTGGCTCTCATACAGACTACTGAGCTGACAGACAGGCAGGGAGGGGAGACTCACAGCAGAGAGCGGGATGATGGAGGCAAGTAAACTGACCAGGGTATCATGGATCAGCAGCCATGATTACCGTGGTCAGCACACAAGAACAGGCAGGATCAACCAGGTATTTTACATCATACAATGGAAAAAATTACACAGCACAAGCACGATGCTATAGATCCTGTGTCGCCAACCTGTCGATCGCAGGAAACCGACAGGTAGATCACAATCAGGGTTGTGTGTCAATGCTTCCCCCAGGCTCTGCCGATGTTACTCATCCTTCACTGTGCTGGATGGAGAGCGGGAACCGGGAGCTGCTTTAGTTATCTTTGCAAGTTAACTAGCAGGTGATTGGTTGCTAGGGTAGCAACCAATCATCAGCTTGTTAACATAAAAAGTTGACTAAAGGAGTTCCTGGTCTCGCCATTCAGCACTGTGCTGCCTCTGTGATGTAAAAGCGCTGTAAGGTAGGAGAGAGCTACCTACGGCTCTGAGTTGGGAGCAACAGGCGAAACAGCTATAGAGAGGCAGAAAACACTACGGGGGGATGGGGGCAAAGAAGCATAGGATAGTGCTATGCAGGGGTGGCAGGGGAGTGGACACTACTGTGGGGGGGAGGGGGGGCATTGCAGAGGACACTGCTATGGGGGGGGGGGGGGGGGGGGTAGAGGACACTACTGTGAGTGGGGGGGAGGGGTCAGAGCACTGTTATGGGAGACAGAGGGCACTACAGTGGAGGGATATGGCAGAGGACACTTCTATGGGGGGTAGAGGACACTACCGGGGGGTTTGGTGCAGAGGACACTGCTATTTGGGGGGGGAGGCAGAGGACACTGTTATGGGGGGAGGGGGTTGCAGAAAATACGACTATGAAGGGGGGGGGGCAAAGGACACTACTGTGAGTGAGGGGGGGGGGGTCAGAGCACTGCTATGGGAGGCAGAGGGCACTACAGTGGAGTGGGATGGCAGAGGACACTTCTATGGGGGGCAGAGGACACTGCTTGGGGGGGGGGGGGGTCAGAAGACACTACTGTGTGTGTGGGGGGGGGGGGGGGACAGAGGACACTATCATGTGTGTGTGGGGAGGGGTGCACCGGACACTACAGTGGGGGGGGATAGTATGTTACAGGGGAGGGAGGGATTTGAAGTGGAGCAGAAGACACTACTGCAACACACTATAATAGGTTATTTTTTTTTGTAAAGGGCGACAACGCACTACATGTTGTCCAGATAGAACACAACCTCTCCAAAGGTTTCCTACCCCTGATATAGATCATGTTTTAAAGGAACGGGAGCATTTTTTTTCTTTTTTAGGGTTACAACCACTTTAATACCTCATAATTCTTAACTTCCCAGAGAACATCACTGAAGATAATTAACTGATAAGAGTGGACAATGTTATAAAAGCCACCTCTGGACCAAATATAGATAGAAGACATCCCATAACAAAATTATCCCTTGCATATATAACGAAAAAACATTATAAAAGGATCCAAGCACAATTTCTATCAGAACATCCCCCTTCCCGTCACAGAAATTGGATATTTTTCTCTTGTGGTTTTGAACTTGGCCGCATTCTTTCCACTCGCTCAGTAGGCCCCGTCCGGGTACATTCAGCGGTTTGCAAATTCTGCTGATTTCTCAGCTAGTTTTACCAACATACAAGATTGCAGCAGAATAATACAAAAACAAGGAGGAAGAAAGAGTAGTTTATTACAGTCTGCCTGACTAAATTTTGAGTCACAAAGTAGGACATCGGGAAAAATAAAGCTTGTGAGCAGGCGGGTAAAAGAATCCAGTGTTTGTGAACACAATGAAAGCTTTACCACGGATTGTTAAGCGAATAATTTTCTGTCTGATGAAATCTGAAGGGAACAATCACCTCCAGTCCCAAATGATTCAGCCTGAGACCGTACAAAGCACGGCTAAAAATATGATCGCTCCTTTCTTTGATATACAAGATGTGTGATTAAAGAAATATTCCACATAAAAGCACATCTCATACTGGATGATTATATAGAGTGGGGACCCAGAGTGAGGGCTGAATCAATATAGCTTATTTAAACTGTTTTCTATAAAAGCACCGTAAAAAGCACAGCAAAACGAAAACCTCTCCAAAAATTCGGAATCATTCAAGGCCTCTTCTTTAAAAGGATTTACAACTGGAGAACCTGCTTGTAGCAGTAATCATTTACCAGGCAAGTAAAATGTTACTGACGGCTAGTTCATACGAGAGTCAGTTTGCAAATTAGGGATATACCGACACGGGATTAAGACCAAGTACGAGTACCGACACTTTTTCCAAAGTACTCGCCCATACCAGTTACGATACCCAATTTTAGTGTCAGTAGTTGTTCACATATGTGCAGGGCCGGTTTGCAGCACGATTTCAAGCCCCGTGCGGTGCGACTTTGTTCAGCGGTTCAGGTATGAATTGTTCAAGTGCCATTTCCAATGTCATACACTTTAACTGGCCTGAAAATTGCACCGGACTCTTTTTGAAATCCGGCCTGCACAGATGTGAACCGGCTCCACAGAAATACCTTTTGGTTCACATGTCATGCGAATCAGATGCAGTTCAAAACACATTTAATTTGCATATATATCGGTTTTAGTATCGGAGCATTTGCACAAGTACACGTACTTGTGCAAATGCTTAGTATCGGCACCAATCCTGTTATCGGTACAATACTATTGCAACTGATAGTCTAATGAGCACCATGTACAGCAATCAAAGAATTTGCAAAGCTGAAGCCTTACCTTCAGTCTTGAACAGTTGTACAGGCTTACCTGTAATGAAAGTGCTTGCTCGGATTTTACTGCACACTAGGGAGGTTCTCACAGTGTGCATTAGAAGATCCAGCAAGTCAGATAAAGCCCACCTTATTACCTGGCTGGAAAATAACCACCATCATCTAGGCCAGTCATTTTTAACCAGGGTTCTGTGGAACCCTAAGGTTCCTCCAGAGGCTGCTAGGAGTTTGAGCTGTGGCTGATTGGCCTACTTGGGTCATTTGATGTACTGCATAGTTCCTGAGCCAAGGTCACTTGGCAAAGCGAGCAGCATAACCCAAATTACCTTTTTACCTATCTGTAAGGAGTCATTCTGACCACCACTATAAGGGTTTCATTCTTCCTACTGATCACAACTGTAATGCCCCGTACACACGGTCGGATATTCCGATGGAGAAAGTCAGATCGGATTATGTTGTCGGAAAATCCGATCGTGTGTGGGCTCTAGCGGACTTTTTCCATCGGAAAAATTGGAGAGCAAGATCTAAAATTTTCCGACAACAAAATCTGATCAGAATTTTTCCGATCGTGTGTACAGAATTCCGACGCACAAAGTGCCACGCATGCTCAGAAGAAATTTTGGAGACGAAAGCTATTGGCTACTGGCCTCTACGTAGTCCCGTCGTACGTGTTGTACGTCACCTCGTTCGGAAAGATCGGATTTTCCAACAACTTTGTGCGAACGTGTGTGTGCAAGACAAGTTTCGGCCAAAATCCTGAGTAAGGGTGCTCTGATGTTTTTTTAGGAAGCTATGTTGAGCACCCTGTCGGTTCCCTCCACCAGTCATGATCTGCCTGCATTACATGGGTCAAAAATAAAATTATGCGATGGAAACGGAAAGGTTTTAAGTATTTCATTGGACAAGGGGAGGGGGGCTCCTGCATCTGCCAACACGCTGCAATGCATGACAAGGGAAACCAAATGATTCTCTATGGTGCCTGTTCAAATTATTGCAACATGGTGCAGTAGGATTTTTTTTTTTAAAAGGTGCAGGTGCTTCTTATGGTTCTGCACAGTGTTCTTACGTTGACGACATTTGTCTTCAATGTAAGCGCATGAAAAACGCACATAAAAGCATGCTACAAAAACACACAATTATGCAGTGGCACTAGTGTGAACGTGGGCTTAAACAGCCCCCTATATGCATTTTATCTGTGTTTTAGCTGTTTGCCCGAAGTTCAGCTTTAACATATTGTTAAGATTTGAACTATGTTAAGATGTGAATTTACTTTCGAGACAAACTGAACATTGTCCCTTTAATCAAGAAATACTGGAATGGATATGACAAGTCGCAATACTTTTTCAGCACTGCCATTTTTTGTTCTTTTTTTGCTACAATAAACTAATTGGAATCGCAAGGTTTTGTGCAGACTCCCAAGAAAGCTAGCTGCCAAAAGAGAAACCATCTCGCAATGAAGTTCTTATAAAAATAATGCCAGCGGGAAAATAAATTTGCGAAAAGCAAAACACAAACATACGCTAAAAATTGTGACTGGGAAAGACAAGTCTGGGGACATTTTCAGAAATTGGAGGGTGGATAAATAAGCCAGGCAAAGCAAACGTATACATTAATGCCAGGGAAAAAGAAATTATATCTAGGCTGCGATGTCACAAGGGTCTCCGAGCTGCCAAAGCTATAAACAAAGCCTCCAATCATATTATTAAGCCTCACAGTCATTATTTTGCTCTCATATGTCCTGTTTACCCAGGACAGTCTTCAGATTTGCAGCATCCTCATAAAACCTGCTGGCAGGGGGTACTTTTTCTATTCCTGATTACAGTTTCGACAGAATTCAATGAAACGCTAGTTAGGGGAATTCGTAGGATAAATATAAAAGCGTATTGCTAAAAATCACTATCAGGAATAATGATGCCAGTGTCTGGAAAGTTACAGCTCACACCAAACTTCTTAGATCCATTTCTATCCCGGTCAGTGATGAAATGTTCCTTACTCAACCAGACAATGTTCACATTAAATTAGGGCCCTTACGGATTAAAATTTTCGTTACTAATCGATTAATTATTAAACTAATTTCGATTGATTATAACGCACATACAGATCCAACTACTTTTATCTGATCTCCTTGCATTGCAACTTGCATTAGTCAGTGGAAAATGTGGTATACACTATATACAATCACCCAACACTAGTTAGTTTCCACAATCCATGACTTAACTTCACAGTTCACACAAATACATTTTAAATTCAAACTGTAGCACTGACGTAAGTAATTTTTTTTCCACAGTAGCGTGACAATCCCTTCACCTCCGGTCTAACTTATCACTCCCACCTTATATGCAAGCGGGTATCAAAAGGGTTAACACGGACCATAAACTTCTCTCACGTCTCCTTTGATCTCAGCAAGGACGCCAGGTCATAGGTAGAAAGAAAAGATCTAAGTGTTCACTGCTTAAGTATAAGATTAAATTTTTGTGTTCAAAACACAAACTACTCACATAAAGATGATAAAAACACAGCATGTAAAGCTGACAATCGTGTTAGTTCTGTAGGGCAGCAGTGGGTGACGTCATGCGTAGCTCCTCCCCCATACGCGTTACGTTCAATCAGAACTTTGAATTCAGCGGACTCCTCCCCCCTTCCCTTTGTTAGCACTTGGGGAAGGGGGGAGGAGTCCGGTGACGTTGATGTCCGTGACGTCACTGGATCTCCGTCGGAACTCCCTGAAGACCCGGAAGTCGGCGGAGAGGCGAGTACCGATCAAAAGAATTTTGATTGATCAAAAAATTTAACGATTAATCGTTAATTTCCGCAGCCCTACATTAAATAGAAAGTATTCCATGTTATGACTACATATTTGAAGTTATTATTGCCAGGTATGGATATTTTTATTTGGATCAGTGTAACTATGCATATACACCAATCAGCCTTAACCTTATGACCACCCATCTAATATCGAGTAGGTCCCCCCTTTTGTCTCCAAAATAGCCCTGACCCATCGAGGAATAGACACCACTAGACCTCTGAAGGTATGCTCTGGTATCTGGCACCAAGCCGTCGGTAGCAGATCCTTAAAACTTTTCTCTGCCAGAGCCGTTTTTGCACACATTTAAAAAATCATTTTCATCCTGAAGATTACACAAAACCCCCAAACATTGAATATTGTCTGAAAGCAGACACCCTAGAGCAGTGATGGCAAACCTTGGCACCCCAAAATGTTTTGGAACGACATTTCCCATGATGCTCAACTACACTGCAAAGTGCATAATCATGGGAGAATGTAGTTCCAAAACCTCTGGGGTGCCAAGGTTCGCCAGCACTGCCCTAGAGAATAATATAGTGGTAGTTAAAAAATTTTATGTTGCATATTATTGCCGCAAAGGTCTAGGGAACGCAAAATTTCAGTAAAAAAAACACACCTAAGTGAATTTTAGGGCAAACAAGCGCAATAAACTACCCAAATTTTTGATAAAATATAAAAGAGGAGGTTGCACCGAGTAAATGGCCAACCTTAAATTTGTGTGCGTGTGAAATGGCGACAAACTTCAGTACCCTATATGTTCTATAATTGACACTTCAAAAGCCACCTATAGTCATCAGTTTAGTGTTACGGAGGAGGTCTTGTGGTAGACTTTTTGCTATACCTCTGGCATGTGCAGCGATATGCAACATGTGTGTTCTTGCAATAGACGTTTTCACGCGTAGGCACCCCCGACTTCACTTAATTTCTTTTTTCATTGCATAGGAGACAAAAAGTCCCCCTATGTGATGTTTTTTTAGGTGATAGTTTCTCTTTAATGAGACATGCAGGGTCTAAAAAACCAATGCAGATCGCATCGCAAAACATCTTTTCCTGGCTAAACTAGCTGGGGACATTGAGAGCTTGACCCGGAAGTGATGTCAGAGACATCGCTTTCCGGGTCACAAAAAGAAGGGGAGGAGAGCGGACATGTGTCCGTTCTACTCCTTCCCCTCCAGCAGCCGGCACCCGTCATCTTACTCCCGGGCTCGTAGATGGGCAAGCGGTGCCTGGAGCTGGGCAGGGTGTGGCGGCGCCAATACCGGGGGTGTGTGTGAGCAATCGGACGGCAGGGCTGCTTTCACCTGACAGGCAGCAGTTTGCCTGTCAGTTTCACGTACAATCCTGGCGGCTGCAGCCACTGTATTGTGGATCCAGATCCACTGGATTGTGCACTAAACCCCCCGCTGTCACGTCCATAAGACCTGGCAGCAAAAGGGTTAAGTCCCGTAAGTTGCGAGGTGGGACCTCCATGGATCGGAATACTTTTTCCAGCACATCGCACAGATGCCTGATTGGATTGGGATCTGGAGAATTTGGAGGACAATTTAACACCTCAAACTTGTAGTTGTGTTCATTAAACCATTATTTAGCCATTTTCAGTGTGGCATGGCAGAGTATCCTGCTGAAAGAGGCCACTGCCATCAGGGAATACCGTTTCCATGCCGTAGACTTTAATTAAACCGTTCTCACCAAACTTAAAAACCGTAGGTGCATGCAGCCCTACGAGCTGATAAAAAACACAATTAATCTAAATAAATATATATATTAATGAATTTGCAATTTAATTTATTAAACTTCTGGATTTTCTTAGCACTGGCTGTCCCCTGGGAAGGCTACATGACACTGCCATGTGTAAAATGTGAGCTCTCATGAGATTTAATAAAATCTTGTGGGGTGTCAGCTGCATTATTTTGTGCAGTTTGTATCTGTCTGCAGTTCAGCTTTTTGACCATAGGTTTCTTCCTTTGCTCAAAAGTACTATTAGGCCTATGTCATGGTTAGGTTGTTGAGTTCTAATGCCCCGAACACACGATCGGAAATTCCACCAGCAAAAGTCCAATGAGAGCTTTTGGTCGGAAATTCCGACCGTGTGTATGCTCCATCGGACTTTTGCTGGCGGAATTCCCACCAGAAAAAGATTGAGAGCAGTTCTCTATTTTTCGGTCGGAAAAAGTTCCAAACCGAAATTCCGATGCGCAAAATTCCTACGCATGCTCGGAAACAATACAACGCATGCTCGGAAACAATACAACGCATGCTCGGAAGCATTGAACTTCATTTTCTTGGCTCGTCCTAGTGTTTTATGTCACTGCGTTCTTGGCGGTCGAAAGTTGAGCGAACTTTTGTGTGACAGTGTGTATGCAAGCCAAACTTGAGAGGAATTCCGTCGGAAAAACCATCCAAGATTTTTCAGACGGAAAATCCTCGCGTGTGTACGCGGCATTACAGTTTTATCACCCATGAGGCGCAATTACATAGCAACCTATGAAAATCTTAAGTAGAGCTTCTAAAGAGCTCAAATTTTGTTGAGAAAAAAATATATTTTCCTACCTTCTGCTGTGCTGAGGAAATAGCGGTTTGCATGTCCTTTACAGACTGATTCTGAATTGGGTGGGAGACCAACTTGTTCATGGTAATAACCTGGTGCAATCTCAGTGATCCAGTTAGAAAAGCTGCAGAATGCAGAGCTGCATGCATCCCATGCATCTATTTGGAGAGTATCTCACCAAAACCGAAAACCAAACCTGACTTGTATCTAAGTGCAGACTTCTGGGGAAATCAGTGAGCCAATCACAAGGGCAGGAAACTACATTTCTAGGGATGGAACGCCTACAGGTTGCCATACTGCATTGGATTTTACAGAAAATTAAAGCACCTGCAGATTGTAACATAAAGGTCATTTTTAAAATAACATAACATTAGAACACAGCTTGTGTAGCACATGTACTGTATATGCTATATTTTTTATTTGCTATATTTTTTCCATGAAAATCGAGTTACCCTTTAAACCTACTTTCCATGTAATCACACTCATCAGTGGGGTCAGCTGCACAACGCAGAACAACATTTGGCGGTTCTTTGGGACAGAATTTGTTCTGAAGTTGACAGCTTTCATTACTCTCATGTTCTGCCACCTCTACCATTCTAGACATTTCCTCACCCTATACCAACTTCAGATGCTGAGCCAGAAACAGTGTAATATTTCCTGAATAAACATCCCTCCGATCACCTCCCATTCCTTCTTATCATTTATTATGCAAGAACATGAACATGGAAATTCTACCTCCTCTTGTGGCACACACTGCTTTGCCTGTCCTGATCCTGGAAGAATTTGCAGACTGACCCAAAATTCTAACAAACATAAGAAGCCGAGTAATTAATGAATGAGAAAACAGAAGAAATCTCTAAGCGAGCATAATTCATTAAAACCATCTTTCCCACTGCTGCTCTATACCAGGATTTTTACTATTTGTAGACGTTACAGCATTCGACACAATCTCATGGGATGACATCCAGTAAATCCTCAACAAATGAGGCTTTGGGGATATCATCTTAGTATCAATTTCATCAATGTATCACTACACCTCAGTCTCAGCCCAGTTTCCAAAACATCAGTTACTGTAAATTCACCTTCTACAGAGATCTGAGACAAGGCTACCCACTCTCTCCTTTGTCCTATTCATTTAAAGTGTCACTAAACTCACATCATAAAAAACTATCAATAAATTCTGTATTACATGCTGCTCATACTCAGTCGCTATGAGATTCGTTTTCTGTATTCTGCAAAAAACCTGGTTGATCCTGCTGCTCTCTATCTCCCCCTTCTGTCCCCAAATCAGCTAGGGATTTTGCAGAGCAGTGTTGGCAGCTCTGCACATGCTCAGTTTTCAGTGAGTTTCCATGCTGAGCATTTCCTCCTTATCACATCTGAGCAGCCCATGTGACTAAAGAGTCACACATGTGGGCGTATACACAGTGGTAGATGACAGCCCACTCCATCCCTCCTCCTCCATGCCCACTAACCAGCTTAACACAATGGGGGTGGGATATCATGGAGATTAATGGGGGCTTCACCTCCCTGTTATTCTAATACACAGGCTGGAGGGGTGTGACACAGCCTGTGACTGGCAGAAATCCACCCACACCATGTTATTGCCAAAAATTAATAAAGATTTGATTATACACAGAGAGAGAGAGATAGAGAGAGAGAGAGATAGAGAGAGATATCTAGAGAGAGAGAGAGAGAGATCTATCTCTATATCTATCTATACTTTTATTTTTTTTTGTATGACAATTTAAAACAGTTTATCGATATTATTTATTTTTACTCTGTAATCCAAAAGCTCCTTCTGCTTAGGTTTCCCTGCAGACAGGCTGGGAAAGATCTGGGTCATGTGACAACTGTATATCGGTTGGGAAAAAGGTACTTGGCTGTTTTTTGATTTTATTTAAATAATTACAGCGCTATCATCCACATACAGAAACAGAAGGGACAATGTCAATTGATCAGTGTGTGTTTCGTATTACTTTAGGCGCTGAGACCATGGCTATTGAAATTTGCAAGAACCCATAGCATGCCTTCTCTACCATAAAATAAAGGGGTCTGACTAAGAAAAAGAAAAACATCTTCCTGTTCTGGGACTGCCAAGCAGACCATGGTCAAAGCTTGAAAGGTTAGACCCGATGTTCAAACTTAAATGCAAAGGTTCTTTATCACCTAAAAGTTAAGCAGCAAATAACAATATTAAACCAAATTTCTTAAAGTCTTTGGATCCTTAGCCCAGGTTCACACTGCTCTGACATCTAAGTCACCCAACTTCCAATTCGATTTTGCCCTGCAACTTCAGTCTGACTTTGATCCGACTTAATGTGACTTTTTACACTCTATGGCATTGAAGTCGTATCAAAGTCGTACCAAAGTAGCGCAGGAACCTTTTCTAAATTCATTTATTCAGTTTTGAACCTCCACTTTTTTCATTTATATATAGGATGTGGCATGCTATGCAAAATTCCCCTCTCTATTCATATGTGTCCAGTGCTAGGCCTATAACTCTCTTTCTAAATTCAGAGCGACTTGTGTCAAATCAGTTAAGATAGCTCTCATAGGGAAACATTGAATTTGACATATCATGTGACTTTTGCTCTCACAAGTTGGATCCCAGGTCGTACCAGTGTGAGCCAGGCCTTCGCTGTGTTCTATCTAACCATCCCTGAGTCCAGCATGCCTTATGCTGTAACAGATTACAAAACAAAGCAACACATGTAACATGCATTTCAATTATCTTGAAGGTAATTATTCAAGGTTAATCAACCTGCAGCACCGCTGTCAGATAACATGCAGAAGCTGCCGGGACTTCTCTCCCAGCGTAATCACAGCAACATGCCTCCTTGCTGGAACACTTTGCATGCCATCACCGCACTTGCATTCCCTCTGTTGGGTGAAGTGATCTTCTGCACAACATTTAAATTACAGTTCCAACAGAGTGGCATCATGGGAGCAGGTACTAAGGCGGGTGAAAACAACGAAAAAACAATCCTGCACCGAGACCAGTCCTGGAGGTATTTTGTGCTACTGACAGACATCAACTCTTCTTTTTTTTTTGCTGCACTAACACCAATCCCAGGGGTATTTTGTTTCGCCGGCATCAATCCTGGGGGCATTTTGGGGCACTTACACCAACCTTTGTTTTTTGCTGCACTAACACCAACTTTGTGGGTATTTTACTGCACAATCTTTTTTTTTTTTTGTACCAATACCGTTTTTTTTTTTGCTGCACTGACACCAACACTGAGTACTGTACTGCATTGACACCAACCCTGTGGGTATTTCACTGGACTGACCACAACCCTGTGGGTATTTCACTGGACTGACCACAACCCTGTGGGTATTTCACTGCACTGACACCAACCCTGTGGGTATTTCACTGCACTGACACCAACCCTGTGGGTATTTCACTGCACTGACACCAACCCTGTGGGTATTTCACTGCACTGACACCAACCCTGTGGGTATTTCACTGCACTGACACCAACCCTGTGGGTATTTCACTGCACTGACACCAACCCTGTGGGTATTTCACTGCATTGACACCAATCCTGTGGGTATTTCACTGCACTGACACCAATCCTGTGGGTATTTCACTGCATTGACACCAATCCCATGGATATTTAACTGCACTGACACCAATCCCGTGGATATTTAACGCATTGACACCCATCCTGTGTGTATTTCACTGCATTGACACCAATCCGTGGATATTTCACTGCATTGACACCAATCCTGTGGGTATTTCACTGCATTGACACCAATCCCGTGGGCATTTCACTGCACTGACACCAATCCTGGGGGTATTTTACTACACTGGCACCAGCTTTGTTTTTCTTTTGCTGTATTGACACCAATCCTGGATTGTTTTGCTGCACTTACACCAATCTGGGTCTCTCAAGTCTTCAGCTCACTAGCCTCAAAATGTTGCCTACCCCTAGTATCATCATATAGGAGTTTTGAATATAAACTTTTCTTTCTAGTTTTTGCACAAATTTTTGCAACAATGGAGATCATATAAAATATACCTTTAAATCCTGGCCATCCCATCACACCTTAGCTACTTATTAATAACTAGGGGAGGGGAAGGCGGGGGGGGGCTTCAGTTTTTTTCCCTAGGCACCTTTTATCATGACTAATTATTAAAATTATATGACCAGACTTCACTAGCATATAATTAGAACCAGCAGCATTCTCACAGTCATCCCAAATTCACATTTGCTAACGCAACCCTGCCGAGTGGAATGTGTTGGTTTCACGTAACATCCCCTACAAGGGGTATTCTTATACTATTATTTGTTGTACATTCATAACACTTTATTAGAAATATTAAACCCAAAAACTAAACAGCATGTACATTTTCAATCACTTAAAATCGGATGTTTTTCTCAAATGATTTTCTGTAGAGAAATGCTCCAATCTCTGCGGCAAAAAATAATGAGAAAAATCTCCAAATGAGAGTTCTAAAATAGTACAAATCCTGACCTTTCACTAACAGTAAGACAAAATTATGTACATGTATTAGGACAGGAGAGCGAGATGTCAATTTATGAAAAATACTTTTGTGAAGCCCATTGCAGCAGACAGGAGCTTGGACCGTCGTACAATTTGTGCTGGCAGACGGGAAGCAAAGCAAATGCTGATTAGTTTCATCAATGCGAAGCTGTGACAGCTTAGATGGAGAATTTTAGGCGACAGATCTAAAGGAAGAAATGCCAGTTATTTTGTGGATTAAACAAACCTGAATTATGTCAAAAAGCGGTTGGCAATCTAAGCGCTGTGGATATTTGGCTAGGAGGGATTTGTCGGCGGGCGCACCATAAATTGATGATCCTTCCAGGGGGACAACAAATAGAAAGATCTATGCTACATTTCTAAACTAAAATGCATGCTTTACAACTCCGCCAGTTCCTCTGAAGCTGGGATAGGTTACTATAAAGTGCTGCTCATTGTTGCTGCGCAGTAATCAAACATATTTAAAAGCCTAAAATCGCTCTCACATTTCTTCTGGTCCACCACATATTCGATGTTGTTTATCAGACCGTTTCACACAGTTTAGTTTCCAGCTCTGGGCAAGCATGACCAGCTCGGTATACCGCACTAAAAGCCAGAGATGTTTCATAAAGCAGAAATCCAACCCGATAAAAATGAATTTGCCAATTAAAAGCTAAAAATTTAAAACAAACAGTCTTTGCTGCATTTTCTTTGTCCCCCTGCAACTAGATGTTCTTAAAGTGGAGCTTCACCCAAAAGCGGAAGCTGCGCTTGTTTGCTTCCTCCCCTGCCACATTTGGCACCTTGTCGGGGGGAGCCGGTACCTGTTTTTGACAAGTACCCATCCCCATTTCGGGGAGCAGCGGGGAGAACGCCTGGAAGTTTGGACCCCATCCTCCTTCCACCGCTGCCGGGCCATTCAGAAAGCGCAACGTGCTCCATGCATGCACAGTACAGAACAGGCTGTAAGGCTTTACTGACGGTTTCCCTTAGAAGAAATGACAATGGCAGCATCTGAGAGCCAATTGAAAAATCGGCTGGGGTGCTGACATTGCTGGAACCCTGGACAGGCAAGTGTCCTAATATTAAGTCAACAGCTACAGTATTTGCATCTGCTGACTTTTCACTTTTGGAGGGCATGACAGGAGCTCCGCTTTAATCTGATGGCCAGCTTTAGTCAACCTAATTCCTCTGAGCCCAAGTCATCTTGAACCTGCCCCAGCCTGGACTGGACGGTGAAAAAGCACAGTGACGAGTTCAGAGTTTTTCCTCGCCATGCTCCTTGTACTGCTTCTTTCTCTTACACTTGAGCCCTGCTGTACAAGGACTCCAAGAGATTCAGGTCAATTCCAAGGACTAATAAAATGTATTAAATAATGTATTAAATAATGTATTAAAAAGTGCAGAGCTACATCAATTTGAGTTTTACATACCTAAAGTTTAGCTTTAAAAGGTCCCTTTCTGGCTCGGGAATCAGATGCACAGGAGGGCATAGAATGAGGATGTGGCATAACAAGAGCAAGGCTAGAATAAAAAGGACGTTAAAGCCCTACTCCGCATAATGTAAAAATTATCCCTTGTAGTGGGGGCCACCGCCTGCACTGAAAGGGGTAACTGCTATTTTTGAAGCAAACGTTCGATAATCTGATCGTTAGTGCACAGCTTTCGAGAGCAGTTTAGCACAGTTCATCTGAAATTATCTGAAGGGACAAACATGAAAATTTCTCTCATACAATACCAGATCGTATGATTTTCGTTTAATCAGTACACTTTTTGTCCAAAAATACAATACAAATATACTACATTGCATCACTTCCAAAGTTGTATTCTGTTGTACGAGATGTTGAGTAACCTCTTCATTTTCATTAGCATGCAAAAAAACAACAAAAACAGACGATCATTCATCCAATATTCTTAGCGTGCGTGACCCTTTAGTCTAGGGCAGTGGTCTTCAAACTGTGGCCCTTTGCTTGCCTCTATCCAGCCCTTGGGGCACTATTGGATCCACAATTGACATTAATGATGGGGCACCATTCCTCCCACAGACACCAATCATGGGGTGCTATTCCTTCCACTGATATCAAGAATTGGGCACCAATGATGGTGCACAGATGTTGGAGCATTTTCTACTCCCACTGGGCACAGTCCGGCCCCCCTAAAGTATGAAGGATAGTAAACTGGCTCTTTGTTTCGGAAGTTTGGAGACCCCTGGTCTAAGGGAAAGTACTTTTACTTACCTGATCCTCAGACAGAGGACTATCCCTCAGTGTCAACATGTCCAATGCAATGCTGTGGAACCTTTATTAGTCTTGATGATGTCAGGACCTTAGACCACTGCAGCATAAGGGAGAAGATGCTGTGGGCACCAGTCTAGCAGCACAAAGGAGCGGAGAATTGAGTAAGTAAATCTACTTCAACAAGTTTCCTAGACCTAAACGAGCAATGTACCCTTGCAATGCAGGCGCATCCCCACTGCATGTTATAACTTTTAAGTTTTCCAGAGTTGGGCTTTAGGCCCCAATCACATCTAGGAATTTGGGATCGTGGACAAAATCGCTGCAATTCTGCCTGTGATTCCTAATTGCACTGCAATGCTGGCAAAACACAGCATACGCGTTTGTGTGACATTCGTTTTTAATGGCACCTAAAAACGTGGTGTGGTTTTTCCGCAATAGTCTCGGAGGAGCTACTTTTGGGTGACAAGCTTCACGCAATGTGGTTTGCCACAACAATCGTGGCAAAACTGCACCACGGTTTAGGTGCCATTGAAAATGAATGGCACAAACGCGCTTGCTGCGTTTTTCAGTTATCAGAACTGGCCGTGAACCAGACGGTCCTAAGCCATCACTATGGTCCTGAGAGGTCGGAAGCGATGTCATGACATCACTTCTGGGGGGTGGGTGACACAAAACTGCTGGACCTGTGTTTAAGTGCAGCAGTGCTTCAATGCGGCACAAGGTATTTACCCTTTTTGCAGCAAAAAAATAAAAGGAGTGCCATATTTATGACTGTATATGCTGCCTTGAGGGGGCATAATACCTTTTTTTGTTTAAACCCCCATTCATACATTCAAGATGGTTGGGAGAATCACCCCCGCTGCAATATTGTGTTCTCATGGTGGGAAGCTTTCCTCACTGTCAGAACACAATGATCAGTGCTTTTGGCTATAGCCGACGGCACTGATCATTCAAGAAAAAGAACGACAGGGTGGTTCAATCGATAGATCCATTTCTGTACAACCAGCCTGCCCACACATGGATTGAAATTTGGCCGGTCCCTGCTGAACCAGTTAAAGTAATAAATATAGAATTCAATTTAAGGACTTATGTGTGATTAGCACCGCTAGACAGACTGTTGGTAGATGTGGTGCTAAAAATACCTATTCAGCTTTGAGTCACTATGGTAGCTGCTCCCTAACAACCTGATTCAACACAGCAGGTTGCTGTTGAAGTGCGCCTAACTCTACTATGCCTACATGTACTTATCAACGGTATTCTGAGGACTCCAGAGAACCACAATAGCAGCATTTCCAAAATGCAAAGGAAACCAAAAGGGGGTCCAACTTCTCCAGCAACTCCTTACTAATTACTGAAGCCACTACTTATGTTAAAGATTCAGCGGACCAGCCCTGAACTTTAGCAGCTAAAGGCCAGATTTGTATATTGGTGTTCTTCAGGTTTGAAGGCTCCCAGAGTGATGAAAACACTGTGTATACATCATACATGCCTGTTTTTAATTTATGAGGCGGGTTTAGAGTGTATATAGATTATACTGTATAGTGCCAATTGTTTATGCAGCACTTTACAAAATAAAGGGAAACAGTACGATTACGATACTTTTCAATGCAAGTGGGTTAAGAAGGCCTTGCCTGTAAAAGCTTACAAACCAAAATGGAATGGTAAGCGATACAAAAAGGTAATAACTGTATGGTTTCATTTTTAGGTGGAGGGGAAATAGGCTTCCCCAAAAAGATGAATATTCAGGGATCACCTAAAGTTGGACTGAGTAGGAGAGAATGTGTTAGGGAGTTCCAGAGGATGGGAGAAGCTCTGGAGAAGTCCTGGAGGCGAGTATTGGGGGGAGCTAGAGAGTAGGAAGACTTGGGAGAAGCAAAGAGAATGATATTTTGAGATGAAATTGGTAATGTAGCATGGGGCAGGGATGTGGATGGTATTTTGTTAATATTTTATACGTTGGGCTAGCAGAAGCCAGTGGTGGCATTGGCAGAGAGGGGCAGCAGACACAGAGTGAGTAATAAGGTGAATGGGTCTGGCAGCCGCATGCATGAAACTTATGGGGAAACCTGTGGAATGGAAGATTAATGAGCAGGAAGTTGCAATAGTTAAAATAAAACAAAACCTTTAAAAGGCCAGAGAGCACAAACCATCAGTCCACCATGTTTAATCCTACCTGGAAATTTAGATTCGATTTTATTAAATTAGATAAAATTTGATAAAATTCAGTTTACTTCCACTTCCCGTGTAAATGCACTCGCCCCAGTCAGCACATCTTTGTTTTGGCTTCCTGACCATGACAATCATGCACCAGGCACTTGTGGTCACCACTGGGAGAACAATTTGGAGACAGGTGACACCCCATAACAGGAAGTGACTGATCAAGGACCTTAATGCAAGCGTCACAAAGTATTTGAAAAATAGATTTAAAAAGATTGAAAACAGCTGCTGAAATTACATTAACCACTTCCTGCTGGGTGGATGTCCATGGATGTCCTTGGCTTTCCGTGGTTATACCAGGATAATGCCGCCAGCTACAGGTATCATCTTGGTACCTTTTTTTCAGCCAGCAATTCCCTCTAATGCAGGGATATGCAATTAGCGGACCTCCAGCTGTTGCAGAACTACAAGTCCCATGAGGCATAGCAAGACTCTGACAGCCACAAGCATGACACCCAGAGGCAGAAATATGATGGGACTTGTAGTTTTGCAACAGCTGGAGGTCCGCTAATTGCATATCCCTGCTCTAATGAATAAGCCATCCTAGTGGCTAATTAGCCTCTGGATTGCTTTCACAGGTGGTGGGAGGGGGCTTCCCCTTCCCCCTCCCACCACCTCTCCAGGCTCTCCTGTGCATTCGGGGAGCCCAGGATCCAATCCAGGGGTGCTGCCAGGTTATCAGAACTGGCCGTGAGCCAGACGGTCCCCAGCCATCTCTTTGGTCCTGAGTAGCCGGAAGTGATGTCATGACATCACTTCTGGCTCTGGCAGATATAAACACTGCCATTTTTTGTTCTGGGAAGCATGAGATCAACGTTTTTGTTTTTTTATTCCATGCTTTGCAGGATAGAGGAGAGATCTGGGGTCTTCTAGACCCCAGTGGTCTCCATAAAGAGGACTTTTCATACCTTACTTCTATCACAAGGGATATTTACATTTCTTGTGATAGGGATAAAAGTGATCAAAAAAATGAATTGCAAGGACAGTATAAAATTAATAATAATAGTTAAAAAAAAGTAAAAAAGAGCCCCCAACCCTCGCGCATACATAGGTCATGCACATAAATGTAAACGGTGTTCCCACCACACATGTGAGGGATCTCTGCAAACATTATCACCCAAAAATTTTTTTAGTGCTAGAACTCCTGTGTAACTCTAAACTAGTAACCTGTAAGAAAAATTTAAAGCGTTACCTATGGAGATTTTTAAAGCGTTGTTAACCCAACACTTCATTTTCCTGATATGTGTCTGCTGTACCATGTACTTGTATAAGAAAGTATCCTGTTCTCTTTGTATTGCTTCCTTTGTGTGAACCTTGGTGTTCTTGCCAGTCCCTTTGCTTTCCTATTAAAAACTGACCTCACTAAGCAGGAGAGCACACCGTGGTCAGTTCACTAGCTATGCTGGGAACTCAGTGTACTCTCCAATGATCAGACTTGTCCTGACATGCCACTCTGTTTCACAGCCATTCACTGGGAAGCTCAGTGTGCTGTTGCTTCTCCTCCCCCCAGCTCTTATGCAGCTGAGAACAGAAAGAATCTGATAAAAAAAAAGAAAAAAAAAAAAGGAAAGAGTATTTATCATTTTTTTTTTTTATCTATACAAAAATGCTTTGCTTTTCATTTCTATTTTTAAGTGAATGGGTTGTTTTACAAGGTGATCGTTTACAATCACTAAGTATTATAGTTTGTTGCCATTCCACAATCATTTGTAAATTTTAAAGCGTGACATGTTAGGTATCCATTTGCTCGCCATAACATCATCTTTTACACTTTATAAAAAATTGGGTAATATTTAGTTTTTTTGCAATAAAATTCATTAAAGTATTTTTTTTTTTTTTATTGCGTTTGAAAAAAATTGCTGCGCAAATACAGTGCGACATAAAAAATTGCAACACCCACCATTTTATTCTCTAGGGCCCCTGCTTAAAAATATATCTAATGTTTGGGGGTTCTGAGTAATTTTCTAGCAAAAAAATGTCAGAATTTATCTAAAACCACACAAATCAATCTCCTGCGCGGTGGAATATGCCTCCATACAGTTGTGAGCTCTTTGCTTTGACACTTAGAAATAGATAATGCACTCCTAGCTGCCCACCACAGGTGAATCCAAAACACTGGAACATAAAATAAAAACAGAAAGCACGTGGGCCAATCCTATTATCAACAACGTTTTTCATTAATGTACGAAGGTAGGTATCAATTATACTCACAAAAAAAAAAACTTGAATAAAAGCATGTCTTATTGATCCTCCACAAGAGTCCATAAAACTGTCCACATCGCATGGGACTGTCCCTGTAGAGGCATAGGCTAATGCGTTTCGAGAAGTTCCTCTTCCTCAGAGGCTAATGTTTTTCAAGAAGTTCCTCTTCCTCAGAGGCTAATGTTTTTCAAGAAGTTCCTCTTCCTCAGAGGCTAATGTTTTTTGAGAAGTTCCTCTTCCTCAGAGGATAATGTTTTTTGAGAAGTTCCTCTTCCTCAGAGGATAATGTTTTTTGAGAAGTTTCTCTTCCTCAGAGGCGAATGTTTGAGAAGTTCCTCTTCCTCAGAGGCTAATGTTTTTTGAGAAGTTCCTCTTCCTCAGAGGCGAATGTTTGAGAAGTTCCTCTTCCTCAGAGGCGAATGTTTGAGAAGTTCCTCTTCCTCAGAGGCTAATGTTTTTTGAGAAGTTCCTCTTCCTCAGAGGCTAATGTTTTTTGAGAAGTTCCTCTTCCTCAGAGGCTAATGTTTTTCAAGAAGTTCCTCTTCCTCAGAGGCTAATGTTTTTTGAGAAGTTCCTCTTCCTCAGAGGCTAATGTTTTTTGAGAAGTTCCTCTTCCTCAGAGGCTAATATTTTTTGAGAAGTTCCTATTCCTCAGAGGATAATGTTTTTCGAGAAGTTCCTCTTCCTCAGAGGCTCTGAAGAAGAGTAACTTCACGAAAGGCGTTTGCATGGGAATGTCCCAGTAGAGGCATAGGCTAACGCCTTTCGTGAAGTTACTCTTCTTCAGAGTCTCTGAGGAAGAGGAACTTCTTGAAAAACATTAGCCTCTGAGAAAGAGGAACTTCTCAAAACACGTTAGCCTATGCCTCTACAGGGACAGTTCCAGGCGATGTGGACAGTTTTACGGACTCTTGTGGAGGAACAATAAGACATGCTTTTAGTCAAGTTTTTTTGGTGAGTTTCACACATTTCACATTTTTTAATTTCACACATTAATAAAAAAAGTTGTTTGAGGATAATGTGCTAGGCCCACGCGCCCTCCGTTTTTTTTTTTTTTTTTTCATGTTTAAAAGTCAGAATCGGCCTGGAACTGAAGTAGTAGAAATTTTAGTGATTAATTTTCATCGCCTTTAAACTTGATTGGTAATGCAGACTGCAGAGAGAGAGAGAGAGAGTTACATAGCACAAATTACAGTAAGCACACAATTACTAAGTCAATTAGATGGACTGTGGAAATCTTGTTGCACTAAAGTCTCTGAATTTAGAAAGCATCAGTAGATCTCTAATTACTTTCAAGTATTCCCTGTGATCCCTCTCTTAGAATACTACTAACCATCTGCAAATCTGACAATTTCTACTACAATGTATCGTTTTCCAACACCTGGAAAACTGTGGCATGCCTTTTCCTGAATTTTGTACCGCATAATCCAAAAGAGGAAAAAAAAAAAAAAAAAGAAGCAAAAGAAACATGAAAAGGACAGCTGTACTATCAAAGGGAAAATAAAGACATGAAAAGGACACTGTTTTCAGCCATCATTATCATGAACCTGAATTTGGCAAGCCATCAAAGATCGAACTAAGCGCATGAATAGTTGTGTAATAGTTTTCATCACTTTTGACTACTCAGGCTCCCTCCTCTTCACTTTTAAGTCCAAATATAAAAGACTTGCAACAGGTCGCAAGAGCATCTCTGCATTAATTTCCCCGTGTTCCAAGTTTTAATGAGACCATTTCTCAGTCACTGCACATGGCTGCACAGACACATCTGTACTAACAATGCAGTGGGCTGGTTAGTTAATGAACAAGTGGGAAGGGGGGTGGGTGGGGGGGGTGACAATCATCAAACGCAGAGCCTCTTGTTAATCAATATTATAACAGAAGCCAAAGAAGCAAGACTTCTGCAACCTCTTGTCAAATCAAAGCGATCGCCTTGCATAACAACCCCTTTCTGTCACTTCCCATGTTCAGGTTCTCATCATCAAAGTCTACGATGCAAATGGCTAGAGAGGTGTTGTGCTGGTAAGCTAATTATTTTCTCCGCTACACAAAGTGGCAAAAGGTGAGCCGTGCATACTAAAAACAGCGACGCCTTTTCTGCTTAGATCCATGCGACTCTCCTGATTAAAGTAGGGGAAAATAAATTATGAAAACTAAGGCAGCCCATAGAGTCTTTTTTTTTTCATTCAACCAGGCGGTTGAATGAAAAAAAAAAACTGACCGGACCCCCCCCCCCCCCCCCCCCCCCATTCACACACTCAATGTGGATGAGGGAATGCTCCCCGCTGAACTATTGTATTCTTCTCCATCAGAATACACTGATCAAGCAAGAAAATCCAACAGGGAGGTTCTATGATCGACTTTTATACAACCTCCCTGCCAGCTGAATTTTGATCCATGTATTGACGGCTTAAAGCAGAGCTCCACCCAAAAGGGGTTCTGCTTTAAGGACTCGTTCACCGCTCCTCTTGAACAATTGGCATTTTTTGAGGCGTGGGGGGGGAGGGAGCAGGAATGCGATTTTGACAGGTACCCACTTCCCAATTCCGTTCCTCCCTCCCCCCTGCAGTCTTCTGGGTCACCCAGGAGACTGCATCCACCATTCACGATGTGCAGACTCACGCATGTGCAGTGGGCACCCATCTTTGAAGCCGCAAGCTGTCACAGCCGGGTGCCCATAATGAAGATGGCAACACCGGGGACCGAAGGTGAGACCGACTGGGGTGAGCACACGGCTGGATCGTGGGACAGGAGAGTGGATGATTTTTTTAAAGTCAGCAGTTACAGACTTATTTTTTCCACAGGAGACTGGAACTCTGCTTTAAGCATATTAAAGGACATGTACATCTTTTTTAATATGTTAGATGTTCCACCTGTATTTAGGGTGGAACATGTAACATGTTCCAGCAGCTGCAGCCTCTTCCCCTATTCCTGCGACAGCGAGTAGGGATCGTCTCTCCAGGTCTGCTGTCACTATTTGAAAAAACTGCGGCCATGCGGATCTCTGCCCACGCGGCTGCGTCATTGATCCCCACTTTCCTGTGAATGAACAAACTACAACTACCATCAGCCATTGCAGCTGATGGCTTGTAGTTCTGAATGAACTGCGAGGTCACTGATGAGCGGCATTCATTCATTCATTCAGTTCATTCACAAGCCCTGCAGCTTGTAAACAGTCAGCCCGTATGGAGGTAAGGGCTGAAAGCTTCAGGGCTTGTCTACAGGAGCCTGGCATTGTACCCTGATCCACTGATCACGGTTGAAATGCTTTCCAGACCCCTTAGGGAAAAAATAATAAATGCATTTTTTTCCTGCAAAAAAGAAAATGTGCATTTATTATTTTTTCCCAAAAGGTGAACTTCTCCTTTAAGAAGATTTCCTTTTACTTCCTGTCCTGGTGACATCTGGCTGTAATTGGCTCAGGAAATGAGAGGAAATCTCCCCAGTGTGGATTCAAAAAAACAGGAAAAAAATAAAACTGACAGAGGCTCCTTTACCTCTCTATCCAGAATTAATCAAAAAGATTTGGTCTGGGGATAGGCAGATGCAGAGGATTGCAGACTGCAATAAAAACCCATTTTCTGTTCCAATAGTTCTCCAATCCTTCCAAAACAAAACGTTTCCTGTCAAGCGTCAGTGTTCCCTGCAGAGAATTCAAAGGCTTCTGGTTTTAGTTGCTGCTCATTAAATAGGTTCTGTAGTTCAACAAAGTATTGTAAAGAGGACCCTATTAGTTCTAAATATATAACACACATGAAGACTCCCCTCCCTTCCCAAGGTGTTAGCTGCTGTCTCAAAGGAGGTGACCCACCAGGAACACCGGGGCAGCTTCAATCTGGGGCTATTTACACTGCAAGAAGCCTCATAGTACCAGCATAGGCATATGACCAGTGACTGCACAACATCACTTTACCCTGCAGGATGCTAGCACAGGAATGCTTCTTCAGAGCACATTTTGTAAAGTGAACCAGTGCAAAGGCATTTAGGTTTTCTCTTTACAAGCAGACACAGAGTTATATAACAAATCCTGAGTGATCACTGTAGCTGCATCGGATGTAGAGAAATGAAATCGATTTTAAATGACCACCTTGTAAAACAACCCGTTCAGTTTAAAATAGAAATAAAAAGGCAAAACATGCTTGTATAGATATACAAAAAAAAAGAAAGAAGAAAAACATTAAACATAACTTTTTCCCCTTTTTATAAATGATAACATTCCCTCTGTTCTCAGCTGCATAAGAGCTGGGGAAGGAGAAGCAGCAGTACACTGAGCTTCCCAGTGAATGGCTGTGCAGCAGGGGCGTGCTAGGTAAGTCTGGACATTAGCACATTGAGTTCCCAGCATAGCTAGAGAACTGATCTCCTGCTTAGTGTGGTCAGTCTTTAATAGGAAAGCAGAGAGATTGGCAGGAACACCAGGAATTTCACACAAAGGAATCAATACAAAGAGAACAGGATACTTTCTCATACAAGTACATGCTACAGAAGCCACATCAGGAATATCAAGCATCGGGGTAACAAACGCTTTAATACTCACATTTCACAACAGGAGTATTAAAGTCATTTTTTTGCATAGTTACATTGGTCCATACAGATACCATACATGTGGGATCCCTCTAGAAGATGGAAATCACTGTAATGGACACCGCTATTATATATTATTATATATCTGGGTTGCATGCAGAGCAGCTGCCCTACTGCACTGTGAACATGGGAGGTTGGCTCCTCAGCACAGAGAGGTGGAAAGGAGAGGCAGTGATGTCATGTTCTCCAACTCATCAAATTAGAGAACGCTTTGCATTCATTGAGAGGGTGCAAAAAACTCTCTGAAAGGCATCTGTGCTAAGCGGCCAGCCTATCGTGTTCACAATGCAGAAGGGCAGTCACTCAACGCAGGACCCGATTGCTAGTCGTGATGATCCCAAAGGTATGGTATATGCGTAGCTACATTGGCCCAAACTGGACCAATGTAACCATGTAAAAAATTGCCATACCCGAACTTCTTTAACAGCGATGTTCCCCCTCCTTCACTGTCCAAGCAATGACTCAAAAGCCCTCTAACTTCTTTCATAATAGGTGCTCTGGAAGGGAGGCCAAGGTGAGCTGTTGAGAGAAAAACTTGTACAAGCAAGTTCATTGGTTCTGCTGTGAACCTTGAGGATGGATTGCTTTACAGTGCATTCAGCCACAGAGGTCAATGAGCGTTTGTTTTTTTAAAGTTTATTTTCTGCTCGTTCCAAATGGTAAATAAAACCCTGTTCATAAATTGCGTAGTTCCCACTCGAGATTTAAAAAAAGCGCGATTCACACGTGTTTCATTTGAATGGGCTGTCCAATGCACATTTGTCCCACCAAAGAAGCTCAGGTACCAAACTTTAGCCCTCAGGCTAGCCACGCGGCAAAATCGCACTGCGTTTGTGGTTCCATTCAGGATACATGGCACCCAAATGCATATTTTGCATGACACTCAAACACACATTTTGATTTGGAAATGCAGGCAGAATCGTATCGATTCTGTGAATGGGGTCTAATTGAATGTCCATAGTTTAGTCCAACCATAAAAGTTACTCCACCTGTAAAGACCGAGGAAACTGCTAAAGCTTGTTCACACTAGCCCATACATTACATGTGCAGGCCAGCATTTGCTCTTCTAGATTGTTCGGCTGCAATTTTAATTTTAGTTTGCGGTTTCCACATAGACCCGTATATATTTGGGTCTTCTTATTTTCTATTCTCACAAATGGGTACTAATTTCCCACTTTACTGAAGTAGCAGGAAACAGACAGCTCATTAGAGCTAATAGTTGGTCGGGCGTTCCCAGGTGCAATTCTAGATCAGTGCTTTGTTATCCTTTATTAGAAGAAAAATTCCCCTTAAGACTACAGGCAGGAATAAGCTCATTACCAGTTGTGGTTCTTACAGACCCCGACTCACTCAAAGTTCTGTATTTTTGTAGCTATGGCCAGTGACCCCCCCCCCCCCCCCCCCCCCCAGAATTAGGCTTTCAAATCTTTCTACTTCAAGACATTATTGGCTCCCATATTATGAAAAGGCGTGCATTACCATGTTAAATACCCGCTCTACAGTGGGACACCAAAGTTGTATTACTGCATGTGAATATAGTGATATTTCCCGTTTGTCTTTACTGACATTTTTTTTTTCTGAAAAATAACCACTTTGAGATAGCTTTGTCATGTTCAGTGAATTACAACAAGCCTGATCATCCCACAGGCATGCAGTAAGAAAACAGGAAGAATTAAGTACCACAATGCTGAACAACGAAACCGTAAGCCCAGTATTTGTGTATTACAAGTCAATATGGCTGCCACATACTGTACAATACAAGTACTTGTACATACAATTACAAATTGTATGTAGAAAGTGTTTAAACTATTAACACATTGATAACATTAGTATAAATTTCCTTGTACTCACCAGCAATGTTCCAAACCACTTACATCAAACAGGCAACGCAAGGTGCCTGTGGGTATGTATACACGTTCCAAAATGCAGAAAAAGCTCCTAAACCTTTACATTTTTCCACCAGTCTTGGCTTTCAGGAGAAATGGATACCTAGATCAACTTTTTTTCATGTCTTTCATTGGGCTCATCACTGCGATTGGCCACTGATTTACAAAAGTCACAGGAGTGGGCAGGCAAAGCTCTGAGTACATCTAGGAAGTCCAGACACCAGATGTGTTAGGCTGTGCTGGGCAGCCTTTCCCAGTACAGTCCCAAAACATAGACATGGCTATTTGCTTTCTTTATAAGACCACTTTCACACTGAGGCGCTTTTCAGGCGCTTTCACGCTAAAAACAGCGCCTAAAAAGCTCACGAAAACTTATTTCCATTAAAATCAATGAATGCTTTCACACTGGGGCAGTGTGCTGGCAGGGCTGTGAAAAACTCCCCTCCCCATTGAAATGAATGGAAAGCTCTTCAAAAGCGCCTGAAAAGCTCTTCAAAAGCGATCAGTGTTTTACTGGCAGTTTAGAAGCGCTTCAGTGTGAAACTGGCCTAAGTGAACAGTTTACATCACTGTGCTAAATTATCATCTCAGCCTGAAAAAAAAGTAAAGAATGCCTTTTTTTTTAACCGCAGTATGTTGTAACGAGGTACACTGCATTGTAATGCTGCTGCAAACAGAATTGAACAAAAATGTCACTTTTTGATATCTTAATAAAGTTTGAAAAAAAAAAAAAAAAAAGTTAGTGTGATGTGCCATTTTCAGCATATCGACATCACTCCCGTTTCAGCAAATGCCAGCAGCTGCTTTCTAACACAACTCCAGGTGTGAATGAGCCCTTGGATGCTGCCAGGGTGCGAATGTATATGCACATGGAGAGTGGCAGTTTGGAACACTGTTGGTAAATACAGATTTGCTTAAAGAGTAACTCCACAGTTTTAATAGTAGGCCATAATGTGCATAAGGTAAAGGCCAATACCCCTGGGGGATGCTTGGAGTAAAGATAGACACTTTAAAACGATGTATGCATGTGAGAAGGTAAACGTTTATTCAAAAATGTACACAGTGAACAAGGGAATGCTCAGAAGGCATGGTATGTTTGCAATTGAGGATACAATCAGTTGATACAGTTTATAACATGTCAAAAGAGCAGAAACATACAAAGCATTATGACAGAGGTATAAACTTGCTTGGTGCATAAGGTAAGGAAGATGCCAACATGTTTCGGACTGTGGTCCTTTGTCAAGGCAATTTGTATCCTTAGAAACTCATCTGAATAGATGAAAGGTCATATAATTAGTCTCAGTATATCAATACATTATATTTGCACTGGAGAAAATCTATATTGCTGGAGGAGATTTATCTCAAAAAGAGGAAAAAACACAATGAGGTACTCACATGTCCTGCCAAAGCTCAATTGTTTATCATATGGAAAAGCCACTGAGCGTGGGATCCAGGGAATCAAGGGTGTATGCAGTAAAAACAGAGTGTACCTATACACTGGGGTATAGGAAACCTGCTGAGAACCCCCTCAGAATACAAGGTCCAACATACAGGGTTTAGGGCTAAAAGCCCAAGTCCTGTATAAAACACAGTGGGTCAGCGAGTGTGTCACTGTAAAAATAAAGTAAAATGGGAATAATCAGAAGCTAGAAAGACAAAGTAAGAGTATCTGGCTACAAGGGAGTAGACCTAGTATTTACCTGAGTATAGTTTGTGAGTAGAGGATGGGAGGTCAACTCTGGTCAGTCAGCAGCATGAGACTGAAGCCAGAGTGTGGAGGGTTTATATGTGGTCAGATAATGGACAACAGCTGTGGGTAGGTGTGTAACAACTAACCTAAGGCCGCAGTGCTGATTGGCTGCTGTGTTGTTGGGAGGCGGGCGCCAGAGAGCGCTGTGGTAACCTCCCAGTGTGGACCTCTGACGGGGCGGTGCCGGGCGCGGCCGCGTCATGACGGCGCGGCCGCGTCCGGCGTCGTGACGTCACCGACGCGGGACAGACGGTCGCCAACTTCCTGGTGCGCTCCACGATGGAGCGCAAACAGGAAGTAGACCAGAAAGCTGGTCTAGATGGAAGGCGAGGGGGTGGTGCGTGCGCAGTGAAGCAGATGCGCACGCGCACCTGGTCTTACCCGCGCCGGGTATTCAAAATAGAGGGGGAAAAGAAAAATGCAGGTGAAATGTTTGTAGGTTGGTCCATAAAGGACGGATGATCACAAATGAGCGATGGGGGACATGCAGGTTTAGTACAATAGACAACCTAGTAATGTATATGGCCTGTAAACCATTGGAGGGAAGGGGAAAGGAACATGTAACAATTTAATGCACAGTATATAATGCATAAATGGAAGAACATGTGTCAATAATACATACAGAAGAGCATATATCAATACATATACAGTATGAGGTACATGAACATATATTCCTATATGCTGTAAGGAAACATCCAATCCACAGAGTAAGAGATATAATAATAATACAAGCAGTGTGTGTTGGGGTGTGGGTGCTTAAACGTGGGAGACCATAAGTTAAAGGTCTAGTTCACAAACTCCGGTCTCGAAGCCCTCAAGGTAAGGTTTAAAGTTGAAGGCCTCGTTTAGGCCGGGAGGTATGGTGGCATTGAGGTGGAAAATCCAACGAAGTTCGCTCTGAAGGAGCGCTTTGTTGTAATCACCCCCTCGGTTTGGGGGGGGGATATGGTCTAGAGCTCTGAATGAGATCTTGGGAATAGTATCAGAGTGGACAATAGAGGTGTGTCGTCCCAAAGGTAAATCGGGATCTCTTTGGTTTATACTGGTAACGTGTCCATAAATTCGTTTCCAGAATGGTAATTTCGTCTTGCCCACGTAGAAGCACCCACATTCACATTCTAAAAGGTAAACAATACCAACAGAACGACAATTTACATAATGCTTAGGAAAGAGGCGTTGACCATTGGGTAGAAGGTTATGTAGATTGGATTTGGGTAGGTATTTGCAATAGTTGCAATTGCCACATGGATAAGTGCCCTTAAGCTGTCTCTGGGATTTATTACTACTCTTGTATTCACTAGTAATGAGTTTATCACGAAGAGACGGAGCACGTCGATAGGTGATCAAAGGTTTGGGCGGAACAAAGGGGGAAAGGGCTCTGTCTGTAGAGATGATATGCCAGTGTTTAAGTAGTATTTGAGTAATTTCATTGTATTGTTGGCAGTAATTCGTTATGATTCTAAGGGGTGGTTGTGTGGAGGGCCCAGATGGTTTAGGGATCAAACCGGCGGACAAGGGTGGAAACATTGTTGTTCTTAACAAACTAGATTATCTTGACATGTGTCTTAACATACTACGCAACCGCGAATGGTATGCCATAATTCCCAGTACATCAATCAGGTTGTTCCAACAGGAATTATATATTCTCGTTGATGATGCCCTTAGACAACACATTATTGACAAATCTACTGCCGACTATGTCAGAACCAAATTTCCGAGAGAAGCCACCTTTTACGCCTTACCTAAGGTACACAAAAACCTTCCCAGACCACCAGGTAGACCTATTGTCTCCGGACGTGGATGCCTTACTGACAACCTGAGCCGTTATATAGACAAATTACTCCAACCCCTAGTACAGGCACTACCTTCATATATACGTGATACCACACACTTACTCCAAGATCTCTCGGACCTCCACGTTGATGCCAACACTGTCCTGGTTGCCATCGACGTTGAGGCCCTTTACAGCTCTATCCCTCACACCTTAGGACTTACTGCTATTCAACACACCTTGTCTAATGCCAACCTTTATTCCCATGAGTTATCGCTCTTTATTATCAGAGCACTCAAATTCATCTTGACTCATAACTTTTTCTCCTTCAATGGTTCCCACTACCTCCAGGTACAGGGCGTCGCCATGGGCACTTGCTGTGCACCGGCGTACGCCAATCTGTACCTGGGGGAGTGGGAACGAAACCTATTTATCACTGATGCTGCGAGCATCTACACCAAACATATAGCGTCTTTCCGCCGCTATATAGATGACATCTTGATTCTGTGGCAGGGCCCCATAGATACCCTACACCATTTTCTCATATACCTCAATACTTCCAATTCTCTCAATCTTAAATTTACAATGTCATATAGCTACAGTTCCATCTCTTTCCTTGATCTTACCCTTAGCAAGGACAGACATGGCCAACTACAAAGCCAACTTTTTCGCAAACCGACTGCAGGTAATACCATCCTTGCAGCCTCCAGTTTTCACCCCCAACCCTTACTTAAATCCATTCCCTTTGCTCAATATCTACGTGCCCGACGCAATTGTTCCACGGATACCTCCTTTGAACACGAGGCCTCCGTATTGAGGGACAGACTTCGCGCACGTGGTTACAAAAATAGCGTTTTAAAAAACGCTTACAAAAAAGCGAAATCTAAATCACGCTCCGCTTTACTCATCCCTAAACCATCTGGGCCCTCCACACAACCACCCCTTAGAATCATAACGAATTACTGCCAACAATACAATGAAATTACTCAAATACTACTTAAACACTGGCATATCATCTCTACAGACAGAGCCCTTTCCCCCTTTGTTCCGCCCAAACCTTTGATCACCTATCGACGTGCTCCGTCTCTTCGTGATAAACTCATTACTAGTGAATACAAGAGTAGTAATAAATCCCAGAGACAGCTTAAGGGCACTTATCCATGTGGCAATTGCAACTATTGCAAATACCTACCCAAATCCAATCTACATAACCTTCTACCCAATGGTCAACGCCTCTTTCCTAAGCATTATGTAAATTGTCGTTCTGTTGGTATTGTTTACCTTTTAGAATGTGAATGTGGGTGCTTCTACGTGGGCAAGACGAAATTACCATTCTGGAAACGAATTTATGGACACGTTACCAGTATAAACCAAAGAGATCCCGATTTACCTTTGGGACGACACACCTCTATTGTCCACTCTGATACTATTCCCAAGATCTCATTCAGAGCTCTAGACCATATCCCCCCCCCAAACCGAGGGGGTGATTACAACAAAGCGCTCCTTCAGAGCGAACTTCGTTGGATTTTCCACCTCAATGCCACCATACCTCCCGGCCTAAACGAGGCCTTCAACTTTAAACCTTACCTTGAGGGCTTCGAGACCGGAGTTTGTGAACTAGACCTTTAACTTATGGTCTCCCACGTTTAAGCACCCACACCCCAACACACACTGCTTGTATTATTATTATATCTCTTACTCTGTGGATTGGATGTTTCCTTACAGCATATAGGAATATATGTTCATGTACCTCATACTGTATATGTATTGATATATGCTCTTCTGTATGTATTATTGACACATGTTCTTCCATTTATGCATTATATACTGTGCATTAAATTGTTACATGTTCCTTTCCCCTTCCCTCCAATGGTTTACAGGCCATATACATTACTAGGTTGTCTATTGTACTAAACCTGCATGTCCCCCATCGCTCATTTGTGATCATCCGTCCTTTATGGACCAACCTACAAACATTTCACCTGCATTTTTCTTTTCCCCCTCTATTTTGAATACCCGGCGCGGGTAAGACCAGGTGCGCGTGCGCATCTGCTTCACTGCGCACGCACCACCCCCTCGCCTTCCATCTAGACCAGCTTTCTGGTCTACTTCCTGTTTGCGCTCCATCGTGGAGCGCACCAGGAAGTTGGCGACCGTCTGTCCCGCGTCGGTGACGTCACGACGCCGGACGCGGCCGCGCCCGGCACCGCCCCGTCAGAGGTCCACACTGGGAGGTTACCACAGCGCTCTCTGGCGCCCGCCTCCCAACAACACAGCAGCCAATCAGCACTGCGGCCTTAGGTTAGTTGTTACACACCTACCCACAGCTGTTGTCCATTATCTGACCACATATAAACCCTCCACACTCTGGCTTCAGTCTCATGCTGCTGACTGACCAGAGTTGACCTCCCATCCTCTACTCACAAACTATACTCAGGTAAATACTAGGTCTACTCCCTTGTAGCCAGATACTCTTACTTTGTCTTTCTAGCTTCTGATTATTCCCATTTTACTTTATTTTTACAGTGACACACTCGCTGACCCACTGTGTTTTATACAGGACTTGGGCTTTTAGCCCTAAACCCTGTATGTTGGACCTTGTATTCTGAGGGGGTTCTCAGCAGGTTTCCTATACCCCAGTGTATAGGTACACTCTGTTTTTACTGCATACACCCTTGATTCCCTGGATCCCACGCTCAGTGGCTTTTCCATATGATAAACAATTGAGCTTTGGCAGGACATGTGAGTACCTCATTGTGTTTTTTCCTCTTTTTGAGATAAATCTCCTCCAGCAATATAGATTTTCTCCAGTGCAAATATAATGTATTGATATACTGAGACTAATTATATGACCTTTCATCTATTCAGATGAGTTTCTAAGGATACAAATTGCCTTGACAAAGGACCACAGTCCGAAACATGTTGGCATCTTCCTTACCTTATGCACCAAGCAAGTTTATACCTCTGTCATAATGCTTTGTATGTTTCTGCTCTTTTGACATGTTATAAACTGTATCAACTGATTGTATCCTCAATTGCAAACATACCATGCCTTCTGAGCATTCCCTTGTTCACTGTGTACATTTTTGAATAAACGTTTACCTTCTCACATGCATACATCGTTTTAAAGTGTCTATCTTTACTCCAAGCATCCCCCAGGGGTATTGGCCTTTACCTTATGCACATTATGGCCTACTATTAAAACTGTTATACAATTCTGGGATGCGATAGACCATTTGTTGTCCCACCTACTTGCCCACCAAAACAATTTAAGAGTAACTCCACTTGTGTTAAAAAAAAAAAAAAGAGAAACATTCCCGTCTGGGTAATCCATGTACATTGCACGGATTTTAACACATTTTGTTGCCGATTCCTACCTTGTGTTATTCTGAAGAAATGGCCGTTTGTGTCCATGTGAAAAATGAATCTGTATGGGAGTGGTTTTAGCATTATCAAATCAGCTGCTGCACCTGCAGGGCTCCAATGAGGAAATTGAGAAAAAAAATGTATTTTTGTTGCAGGGGGGTGACAAAAACCTGACTTGTATCTTAGTGCAGATTTCTGGGAAAATCAGTAAGCCAATCACAGGAAATTATATTCCTGGGGGGTGTTCTGTATACCATCTGTGTAATAGAACGCCTCCAGGTTGCAATATTGCATTGCATTTTACAGAAAATGACAGTGCTGCAGATTGAAAAGGAAAGGTCGTTTCTATTAACAATTACAATATGACTTGAGTGGCAATTACATACAGTATTATATATATATATACACATATACATATATATATATATATATATATATATATATATATATATATATATATATATATATATATATAGACAGATATATCTCTGTCTGTTATATATATATTTATATTTATATATATACACATATATACATTTTTTTTTTCTCCACAAAAGTGGAGTTACCCTTTAAAGGAAAAACTACACTAATTACTGGAGCTGGTGAACTCTTCTTTAGAAAATTCAGTCACTGTCCAGAGAAAGTTCTGACATCGCTGGCTGCATACTTGATCTGGCTCACTGACCTGGAAAGTATTGAAGACAAACATTTGTAGAAGAAAAGTCAGCATTGTTGGCTTCCATATTTCTTGAAAGCTCAAATCCAGGAAATGTAAAAATAATCCCTTGCAGATCATAAAAGGAAATGCACTGTATTTGCTTACAGATTTATCAACCACATTCTGCACAGATTAGTTCACGTGTCCCAAGCGTTTAATTTAAAAATAAGAATATATTTTTTATTTTTTTCAGTATAAAAACAAGCAAAGACTTAAATTGCGACGTGAGAGTGGCAATGGCTGACTGCAGCAGAAGACAGGTTACAGTACGTAAAATTAGGCAGTTAACATAACCTACACATAAAAGAAATTGAAGGAGACTGGAACAATGTTGTCCTTTAATGTATCAACATTTATTTTGTGGCACTGAAGTTCTCTGCTGCCAAAGTGGCATCCAATCTAACCTGTCAGCAACTTGGCAAGCCTTAGCGAAGTCTCTAAATTTTATACGAGCTACATTGTGATTACTATGCAACGCTTTGGTCTCCAGGACTCTGTGCAGGGGACTGGATTGTGAGATGACTGCACAAAAGATCAGTATAATCAGGTCTGCAGACTTTGTACAATTCTTTTCAGAAAGTTCAGAACTTCTATGTAACATTATGATTGCTTTGGTGTCCAGGTACTGTATAATGGCACTGGAAGGTTGGAGAGGTAGAGGTGTTCTTCCAGTAATGAAGAATTAATGTACCATATATACTCGAGTATAAGCCGAGTTTTTCAGCACATTTTTTTGTGCTGAAAGTGCCCCCCTCGGCTTATACTCGAGTCAAGCAGTTTTCTGCAGCAGAGAATTACATTTTCCGAACCGACTTTGGGGCCCCGTATCTCGGGACCACTTGGTGCTAGGAAATTTGGTGTGCAAACCCAGTGGACCTAGCACTACAACATATCCAAAGATGGGGTTCCTAGCACCAAGTGGCCCCGAGATACAGGGCCCCAAAAGCGGTTCGGAAAATGTAATTCTCTGGTGCAGAAAAGTGCTTGACATTTTCCGAACTGACTTTGGGGCCCCGTATCTCGGGCCACTTGGTGCTAGGAACCCCATTGGATATGTTGTGCTAGTTCCCCTGGGTTTGCACACCAACTTTGGGGCTCCTAGCACCAAGTGGCCCGAGATACGGGGCCCCAAATTGGTCAACTGTGTCCATCTGCAGGAATGTCATTTTGGGACCCTTTGGGTTCAGAGACCCCACATTTTGGCTGCAGCTAGGGGGCATCTAGGAACCCTTAACTACAGAGTTTGAAGTTCAGGGGGCCTATGGCTGCAAGTGGGCACAGTGAGGCTGCAAATGGGCATTGTTGACCCTCTTTTCCACTTAAAGTAGCTGCGCATTTCTCACCCTAAGCTTATACTTGAGTCAATAAGTTTTCCCAGTTTTTTGTGGTAAAATTAGGTTCGGTTCGGCTTATACTCGAGTATATATGGTATATTGTGTCATGTTCATTGCATAGTGTGACCCTGTGTGATTAGAACCATGGCAAAGCTAGGAGGTCAGGCTGTGGAAGAGTTAGCAGAGCCATTATTTTAGGGACAATACAGGAAAGATAAAACTAGAACGATGATGAGAAACTTTAAACACTGTCAAGACTTTTCACTTGTTTCAGCCCTGGTTCTTCCTCTCATTCTTTCAGCATTATAAAGTAAAGATTCAGTTGACACCTAATTATCTCCTACCTAACAGTTATAGTAACATTCATTTTTGATATGATTTTTGCTTTAAAAATTAAAGGGGACCAGGAACTCCAAGAGAGTGAAGTTATTTCCTCATAGGAAACAGCTACAAAAGCTAATGGTGCTTAAAGCGGAGGTTCACACAATAATTTAACCTCCCCCTCCGGTGTCACATTTGGCACCTTTCAGGGGGGGGGGGGGGGGTGCAGATACCTGTCTAAGACAGGTATTTGCACCCACTTCCGGGCATAGACTCCCGGGAGTCTACACCTCTTCCCATCCCCCCGTGCTGTCTGCCGGGACTCGCGCATGCGCAGTAGGAAATCGGGAAGTGACGCCGCAACGCTTCACTTCCTGATTCCCTCACTGAGAATGGCGGCGGCAGCTGCTGAGAGATCGATCGGCCGCTGACAACACTGGACCCTGGGACAGGTAAGTGTCCATTTATTAAAAGTCAGCAGCTGCAGTATTTGTAGCTGCTGGCTTTTAACCACATGCCGACCGGGCCATAGCTGAAAAGACGGCTACAGCGCAGTCGGCTTATTCTGGGTGGACATCCATGGAACGTCCTCCCAGAATCTTGCTCCCGCACGCCCCCTGGGGCACGCACTCGGGGAACATCCTCTGGACCCGGTTCATCACAGATCACGGTAAACGGCCGCTGAATGACGGAGCGATCACATGTAAACAAACTGGCGTCACGTCATGACACCGGTTCCTCCCTCCCCTCTCTGTACCGATCGGTACAGTGAGAGGGGAGAAGTGGAGAGGGGGAGAGATGACAGCAGCGCTGTGGGCTGGATGTGTAGTGCCCACAGCGCTGCTCAGTGACAGTACTCTGCCAATAAATTTTAATAGAAACAAAGACTTATTTTATTACCAAATTTTCAGTCTTTTTTGATTTATAGCGCAAAAAATAAAAAACCCAACTGTGATTAAATACCACCAAAAGAAAGCTCTATTTGTGTGAAAAAAAGGACAAAAAATTCATATGGGTACAGTGTTGCATGACTGAGTAATTGTCATTCAAAATGTGAGAGAACAGGAAGCTGAAAATTGGTCTGGTTAGGTAGGGGGTTTAAGTGCCCAGTGGTTAATATTTTTTTTTTTTAGGTGGACCCTCTCTCTAAGTACTACCCTTAGGCACAAAAAAAATAGGCTGAAAAAAAATAGGCTGAAAAAAAGTGCAGTTTCTGTTCCTAGGCACTCTTATTCTATAGCTTCATAGCTTAAAAGTGGATATAAAAAGTCTTCACTCCCTTCTAAAAAAGAATTTTTCCACATTTAAATATAATCCGTGCAATTCACATAACAACACATTGAAATCTTCAAAGAGGGAAAGCATAAAAGAAATTTACAATAATGTGGTTGCATATAGTGGGGAAAATTATTTGATCCCCTGCAGATTTTGTAAGTTTGCCCACTTACAAAGAAATTACAGGTCTATAACTGTTATCATACTGTAGGTGTATTATAAAATGATGGACAATAACCAAAAATCCAGAAAAGAAAAACATCATAAAAATGGTATAAATTGAGTTGCAGTTCAGTGAGTAAAATAAGTATTTGATCGCATACCAACCAACAATAATTCTGGCTCGGACAGACCAGCTACAGTATGTGCTCATGTGGTACACAGATTAATCCTGTCAATTTAAGAAAGAGCTCCTAACAACAATTTGTTATGTGTATAAAAGAAACCTGTCCACAGAATCTCTTTCTTCCATTCAAATCTCACTATCATGGACAAGACCTGGGCAAGACCAAAGGGACAAGATTGTAGACCTGCACAAGGCTGGAATGGGCTACAAGACAACTGCTGGAGCGATTATTCGCAAATTGACAAAATAACCATCAATCACCCACGTGATAGAGCTCCATTGAATATTTCGAGGAATCAACACAGAACTACACAGGAGAAGCTTGTGAATCATCTCAAGGCAGTTGGGACCAGTGTCACCAAACAAACCATTGGTAACACAATATGCCGCCATGAATGCTCTTTGGCATTAACTCGACTCACCGTGTTTGGAGGAAGAAAAATGTTGACTATGACCCTAAGAACACCATCCCTACAGTCAAGCACAGAGGTGGAAACATTATGCTTTGGGGCTGTTGCTTTGCTAAAGGTACAAACCGACTGACACATTACGGGGCCATGTATTGTAAAATCTTGGATAAGAACCTTCTTCCTTCTGCCAGAACACTGAAGATGGGTTGTGGATGGGTCTTCCAGCATGACCATGACCCAAAACATACCGCCAAGGCAACAAAGGAGTGGCTCAAGAAGAAGCATATTAAGGTCACGGAGTGGCCTGGCCAATCTCCAGACCTTAATCCTATAACAAATTTATTGAGGGAGCTGAAACTTAGAGTTGCCAAGCGACAGCAAAGAAACCTTTAGAATTCTTTAGGATTTAGAGAAGATCTGAAAAGAGTGGACCAAAATCCCTCCTGAGATGTGTGTAAACCTGGTAACCAACTACAAGAATCGTATTCCCTATGTGCTTGCCAACAAGGGCTTCTCCAACAAGTACCAAGTTATATTTTGCTTGGGGATCAAATAATTATTTTACTCACTGAACTGCATCTCAATTTATAATATTTGTATCATGCATGTGTGTTTTTTTTAAGATTTTTGGTTGAAAATTATAGACCCTTAATTTCTTTGTAAGTGGGCAAACATACAAAGTCTGCAGGGGACTATATATATATATATATATATATATATATATATATATACCAACCGTTCAGTGTCTGCCAACCCTCTCCTCCAATCCCTACACTGGCTCCCAATCGCCCAGCGAATTAAATTCAAAATACTAACCACAACTTACAAAGCCATCCACAGCTCTGCCCCGAGCTACATCACCAATCTTGTCTCCAAACATATCCCAAACCGTCCTCTCCGCTCTTCTCAAGATCTCCTCCTGTCAAGCTCTCTTGTTTCCTCCTCCCATGCTCGTCTCCAGGATTTCTCCAGAGCCTCTCCCATCCTCTGGAACTCGCTACCTCATCCTGTCCGGCTATCCCCTACTCTAGCTACCTTCAGGCGATCCCTGAAAACTCATCTCTTCAGGGAAGCCTATCATGTCTCCAACTAATCTTTTACCACTTCCATCAGCTCATTCCCCACAGTTCCCCACAGTTACAACCTTTTGTATCACCTCCCCCACCCTATTAGATTGTAAGCTCTTCTGAGCAGGGCCCCCTTAATCCTCTTGTATTTTATTGTATTATAACTGTATTGTCTCCCTTTTAATATTGTAAAGCGCTGCGTAAACTGTTGGCGCTATATAAATCCTGTAATAAATAAATAAAAAATAAAAATATATCCCCACTGTATATATTCACACACTTAAATGAATACTTTGTTGAATCACCTATGACAGCATTCAGTCTTTTGGGGTAGGAGCCTTTCAATATTGCACACTTTGCCTTAAAAATTTTCGCCCACTCTTCTTTGCAAAAGCGCTCCAAATATCTTAGGCCCCCATTCACACCTGAGCGTTTTGTAGCTTGAAGCTACAAAACGCTAGAGGGGAAAAAATGTATTATTCTCTATGGAGATGGTTCACATCTCCACTCCAAAACGCTTGAAGCCAGAAGCTCCAAAACGCCTGAAGCTCAAACAAGTTCTGGAACTTTTTTTTAGGCAGATTACAGGCGTTTTTTTTTCTGCTTTTTACATTGATGATCTTTTGACCTGTACAAAATCGCGACAAAAATGCTGCAAAAATCATGCAACTTTCTTCCTGAAAACGCTACGCTCAGGTGTGAATGGGGCCTTAGATTGCAAGGGCATTCCTTGTGCACAGTCCTCTTCAGGTCACCCCACTGATTTTCAATTGGCTTCAGATCCGGGCTCTGGTTTGGCAATACCAAAACATTGAGCTTCTGATAAAGCCATTCTTTTGTTGATTTGGAGGCATGCTTTGGGTCATTGCCGTACTGAAGGGTGAAATTCTTCTTCAGCTTCAGCTTTTTGGCAGCGGCCTGAAGGTTTTGTGCCAAAATTGACTGATATTTGGAACTGTTCATAGGTCCCCCCACCTTCACTAAAGCCCCAGTTCCAGCTGAAGAAAAATGGCCCGAAAGCATAATGCTGCCCCCATCATGCTTCACTGTGGGTATGGTGTTTTTTAGTGATACACAGTGTAGGTTTTGCGCCAAACGTACTTTTTGGAATTATGGATAAAAAATGAAATCTTAGTCTTATCAGACCAGAACACTACTTGCTATATGTTTTTGGCAGACTTGATGTAGGTTTTTCAAAATGTAGCAAGGCTTGGATATTTTTTTTAAGTAAGAAAAGACTTTTGTCTTGCCACACTACCCCACAGCCCAGACATATGCAGAATACTGGAGATTGTTGTCACATGTAGTACACAACCAGTACTTGCCAGAAATTCCTGCAGTACCTTTTATGTTGCTGTGGGCCTCTTGACAGCCTCCTGGACCAGTTTTTTTTTATCAATTTTGGGGGAACATACAGTTCTTGGTAAAGTCACTGTTGTGCCATATTTTCTCCACAGTGTTCCATGGTGTATCTAATGCCTTGGATATTTTTTGTACCCTTCCCTGACTGATACCTTTCAAGAATGAGATCCCTTTGATGCTTTGTAAGCGCTTCGGGGACCACGGATTTTGCTGCAAGAGGCAACTGAGTAATTGTCAGAAAAAATCCTATTAGAACAACTTAACTTTATATGAGCTTAATCAGAGTCATTTTCATTGATGGCAAGGTGTGTACGGACTATAATTTAACATCAGTTTGAATGTGTGTGGTTAATTCTGAACACAACCACATCCGTAATTGTAAGAGGGTGTGTACACCCCCCCCCCCCCCCCCCCAAACAACCAATTCAGTTAGTTTTTTTTAATTGAATTGCACAGATTATAGGTTAAATTAAAGGTTGAAAAAATTATGAAACGATTTATCGCGGTCTGATTTTTTTTTTGCATTTCGAAACCCTGGTATTTTTACAGGAGTGTATAGACTTTTTTTTATATCTACTGTATATCTTCAGTCTGGAGATCATTTAAGGCAGTAGTTCTCCGCCTGGCCACAGCCTTCGTCCAGCCGCACCCTGGTTTCCTGTTCTCGCGGACATCTAGACTTTCGCTGTTGGAGCAACTGGGAGCCACAGCTCAGCAGGAGTGCACTTTCATGCAGAGGTTCTTCTGGCCAACTCTGGCTGCCTGACAGTCCCAACAAAGTGATGCACACCTGGCTCCAGCTTCACACTAGTATGGAGTAGCAGCCAGAGCTGGCAGGAGGAAGCCTCGCAGCTTTGCTTTAGTTCTGGGGGCAGCAGGAGTACACGGCAGCAGATCTCAGCATATATGCTTCCGATACCTGCTTGTACAAGCCCAAGTCTGTGACACTGCAGTGGAGCCCCAGTTACCGGCATTAGTCCCTTCTAGTGCTGCAGGGGGGGGGGGAAAGAGGAGCTTATTGATCAGCACACAACCACTGCAAAAAAAAAAAAAAAAAACACAGATTCCTTTTGTGGCCACCAGGTTCAGCTGAACTACAGCGCACATGGTAGGTTGACAGGGAAGTGTGCAATCCACTGCTGGGGTGTTTTGTGTGTGCGGGTGTATAGATCAGCAGAGTGGCCAGTTTGGAGTATGCACTCATTTTCACATTCTCCTCCATTGCTGGAGCTGCACACTGCCATCATTCTGAAAACTTTGCGGTCTTCCAGGCTCAGTGCTTGCTTGTTGCAAGGCTGTATCCATTCTGATTGGTGTGTACATTCATGTGATAAGTCACTGTACAAAAATGTCTGCTCAAGGGACTTAACATTTATTTTTTGAAAAACATTAAGCAAGCATTTGATCAGTTGCTGTGGGATAAAGCTGCAATTGTGTGCTATTTTTCTTCTCTTCCATTTTAAGGGATCAGCCCTATAGCTTCTTTTGATAAGTTATAGATTTAAAATGTATCCATAGCACAAAGTTTTTTTTTTGTTCATTCTGGATAGATCAGGGAAGGTTCAAAATGTGGGCTGGGAACAGGCCAATCATAAACTACCGTATTTATCGGTGTATAACGCGCCGGTGTACAACACTCACCCCAAGTTTAGAAGGGAAGTTTAAGGAAAAAAACTTTAAATGCCCATCATTGCAGCCTTGCCCAGTGCCATTGCAGCCTTGCCCAAAATTGCAGCATGATTTGTATTTAAATTTTAGCGCTGCCGAGATACACAGAGCCGGATGTCCTGTGTACTCGACTCCTCTAGGCTCTCGCAGTCGAATGGCGGGACTGGGCGGGGAACAGGAGTGAATGATGTAGAAAAAACAAAAATCTATCTTAAATCAGATTTAAGAATACAAGGGGGCATTTTTAAGACTATAGACAGGCTGCCCCCGTAACAAGCTGCTTGCTGGGGGGGGGGGGCACTCAGCAGGAAGAAGGGGCCAGGAGCGCTGGCAGAGGACCCAAGAAGAAGAGGATCTGGGCTGCTCTGTGCAAAACCACTGCACAGAGCAGGTAGGTATAACATGTTTGTTATTTTTAAATAAATAAAAAAAAAACAAGACTTTAGCATCACTTTAAGCTTAGAGGAATTGTCAAAGAAAAGCAAACAGATACCCAGCTAAAGGCAGAAATACTCAGCTTTCCTCCAACGGTCCCCATCCCTCAGCGGTACTGGTATCTTTTTTGTGTGACAGTTTTTAGCCATCTTCATTGGCTGGCGCTGGATGATGTCACTTCTGCGCATGCACAGGAACTAGGCACAGGGGGACCGTGCTGGTGATGTAAGCTGAACTGTGCATGGGCAGCTTTGTTTACATGCTGAGGTACAAAAAAATATGGCTTTCAAAGTGATCGTATGATAATATGATGGCTATTACACAGCTTTTAAGAGCCGATCACGACAATTCATGCAAAATTATTCGATGGGACAAGCACGAGATTTCTCGTATGATACCAGATTGTGCGATTTTCGTTTAATCAGTACAGTTGTCCAAAAATACAATACACCCTGCAAATTTTTATTCTGTCGTACGAGAATTTTTTAAACTTTCATAACAGCTTTTATTTTCGATATGAGACTAGCATGCAAAAAAAAAAAAAAAATAAAACAGACAGACAATCATTAGTTCGATAATGTCATGTGTACCAGGCATGAGATCGGGCAGGTAGGTGTGTCTTATCACAGGTCTACTCTGCAATAAAAATGCCTGCTTGCAGTGAATAACAGTGAAACTTTAAATCTGCTTTACCAGGCAGTGCCTATAAAAGTCTAGAGGTGACCTCCTCCCACAAGCTGAATTGTCAGACAAGGCAAACAAATCTAAAAAATAAAAAATAAATCTTTTACAAGTAAAATAAAATATGCTATAAGGATACTAAACATGTGGGAGGCATTTCAAGATCTGATCCCTAAAGAACCTCACTCTTGACAACATGGCGGACAGAAGGGATAGAGTTAATGAAACAGTAAAGCCACCAGTAGCGGGACAGTTGCAATTCTAGACAGGCCTGGTCAGGCACGCAGATGTAATCCTTAATTACTTCCACTGCAATATAAAGCATATGTTCAGGGTTTGTCTGGAATGTGCTAGACAGAAATGCAGTCCTGCTAACATCTCCTCTTCCATATTGCACAACACCAACTCTGCTAAATACGTGATACATTTTTAGTTAAACCGGTTTATGTTTCAGGAGGTACATGCCAGAGATGGATTCCTTCAAGCAATTAAAAATAAGGATCCATATTAATTATTTACAAAAACTATTTGCAGTATGCCACAAAACATCTTTGTTTTAAAAACAGACGTTTTCTTTACCAGAAGAACCTTTGATATCATTTGCCTCAGGGCACCCTGCTAAAAAGTAATATATGTACTGCTCATGGTACATTACCCAGATCAGCGACTTGTAGATATAATAATAATAAATAAAATAGATGATAGGTGTACCTAGCATATCTGACATTCAGAGCAGATCTTTTTTAAAACCTCCTCTTCAATAGGACAAAACTATTTTCAGTAATAATCATGAAAAAAGTAAATTAAAATAATGGTCAGAAATGAGGCATAATATTTATTGCAGAGCCCCCTTTACAGATCAGTGTAATGCCACTTTACTTTGATGGTTATTAAAGACATGCCCCCCAAGTACCACATTAGTGTTCAGCAATGTAAAGTGGCATTATAGTGAACACTAATGTGGTACTTAGGGGGCATGTCTTCAATAACCAGCAATGTAAAGTGGCATTATAGTGGTTATTGAAGACATGCCCCCTAAGTACCACATTAGTGTTCACTATAATGCCACTTTACATTGATGGTTATTGAAGACATGCCCCCCCAAGTATCACATTAGTGTTCACTATAATACCACTTTACATTGATGGTCAGTGTAAAGGTGCTCTCTAAAATAGCTGGTCAGTGAAAAAGTGCTCCACTAAATCAGTGGTCAGTGAAGTACTTAGTAATCACAGTAAAATACTACTTTACATTGGTGGACTGTGAAGACATGTCCTCTTGGAGCCACATTAGTGACCAGTAAAATACTACTCTACATTGGTGGTTGTGAAGATGAAGACGCGCCCTCTTATAGCCACATTAGTGACCAGCAAATACAACTTTACATTGGTGGTCATGAAGACATGCCCTCTTATAGCCACATTAGTGACCAGCAAATACAACTTTACATTGGTGGTCATGAAAACATGCCCTCTTATAGCCACATTAGTGACCAGCAAATACTACTTTACATTGGTGGTCGGGAAGACATGCCCTCTTGGAGCCACATTAGTGACCAGTAAAATACTACTTTACATTGGTGGTCGGTGAAGACATGCTCTCTTGGAGCCACATTAGTGACCAGTAAAATACTACTTTACTTTGGTGGTCATGAAGACATGCCCTCTTATAGTCACATTAGTGACCAGCAAATACTACTTTATATTGGTGATCGGTGAAGACATACCCTCTTAGTGCTACATTAGTGATCAGTAAAATACTACTTTACAATTGCGGTCAGTGAAGACATGCCCCCTTCATGTCACATTAATGATAAGTATAATACTACTTTACATTGGCGGTCGGTAAAGACATGCGCTCTTAGTGCTACATTAGTGATCAGTATAATGCTAATTTACATTGGTGGTTAATGAAGACATGTCCCCTTAGTGCCACATTTGTTTTTACTATAATACTACTTTACATAAGTGGTCAGTGGAAGTGCCCCCCTAAATCAGTGTTCAGTGTAGAAGTAATTCTTACATCAGTGAAGTAAGTAAAGACATGCCCCCTTATATTGGTGGTCAGTGGAAAGGTGCCTCTTACATCAGAGGAGAAATGCCTCATTACATTAGTGGGCAGGGTGTTCCCCTTACATTTGTGGTCAATGTAAAAAGGCCTCCCTCTACAGTGGGGGTCTTTGAGAAGAATGCTCTAATAACCTAAAGCTTAAAAGATCATTGGTGTCAGTAGGTACTTACTTGTCACTGTTGAGTGACATAGATGCTGGAACTATGCAGGCACCATCAGATGGAAATTCAAGCCACCACTGCTCACCTTCAAGAAAACCCCGGCTGACAAAGGCCGGCTTAAGAGCACATCCAAATAAAAAGAAAGCTGGTCTAGATAAGAAATACCATGAGCTACAGAGGGCTGCCAGCATTATAAGGCAAGTTGCCAGCTGGTGTGCAATTATCTGATCACTGCTGAATGCGGAAAAGGGATAATACAAATGCAAGTCAATAGTTCCGTAGATCCAAACACCATTACGTACTCATAATCTCAGAACCTGCATAACACAAAAGGCATGTGGCAAATCCAAAACAATCTGAAAATGCCCAGTGAATTTTTGCTTGCTTAGATTCTGTCCCGTTTTTATACACTTTCGGGGTATATGCATACGGCCATATGAAGATACGGCAGCTAGTCTGCAGGTTCGCTGTACATAGGTACAAAGATACGGCAGCTAGTCTGCAGGTTCGCTGTACATAGTGTAGCAGAGCGTCCCAGAGAGAGCCAGGAGAAGTCTTGTTCGGGGTTTATACATCTCCCAGGCTCCTCTCATACACATTCAGAGGTCTCTGATACAAGATCCAGTTCGGATCTTAGTCCTCCTCTCCAGGCTAATTTAAGCTCACCTGAGCAAACAGCCTTTGCTCTCTGCCTGGGACACACAAACAGGGATGGTTTGTGAGGAGCCAAAAGGTTGGTAAAACCCTTTAAATCTCTTTACAGAAACTGACAAGCGGTAGGCTTGCTCAGCTTGATAGTTAGAGACGGTGTATGGTATAGTTAGAGCCGAGACACGGCTAGGACTTTTGTTTTGTTATTTCTGTTTTGATATGTTTTCTGGAAGACTGTGCAGCACCTGTGTATGGACTTGTATTTAAAACCAATAAACCCAGCACTGTTTTCACTACCTCAAGTGGATTTGGTATCTGTGCCTAAATAAACAGCTCATCCCAGGGAGCTTTGTACCTGCTACCTGTCCCCCAGGTTACATATGGTGGATTTCAGCGGGCAGCTGTAGTAAGTTACTACTTAAAAGGCCAGTACCTAGAGTGACTAAACATGGAGGAAATCCTAAAACAGTTGATGATATCCAACGCTGCGCAACAGCAAACAAACGCTGCACTGCAGAAAACAAACGCTGCACTCCACGCTGCACAACAGCAAGCAAACGCTGCACAACAGCAAGCAACCGCTGAACAGCAGAAAACAAATGCTGCACTACAGCAAGCAAATGCTGCACAGCAGAAAACAATTGCTGCACTCCATGCGGCACAACAGCAAGCTAATGCTATCGCACAGGAGCAATCGCAGAGGCTGTTTGAACAGCTAGCCACTGATGCAAAAGCAGATAGGAAAACCTTGTCTGAGGTTGTGGAGACAATAGCACAGTGGTCACCTGCTAACATTGATAATATTGGAGACAAGCCCTCAGCCATCCATGTGGCTCGCTTTTTGTCCAAGATGACTACAGATGATGATCCAGAGGCCTTTCTGCTAACGTTTGAACGGACCGCTGAGAGGGAAGGTTGGCCTAAAACCCAGTGGGCAGGACTGGTCGCCCCGTTGCTTACTGGGGAATCGCAGAAGGCCTACTATGATTTGGAGTCAGCAGAAGCAGCAGACTATGAAAAGGTCAAACAGGAAATACTGGCACGACTTGGTGTCACTTTGGCAGTTCGAGCACAGCGGGTCCACAGCTGGTACTTCCAAGACGAGAAGCCCCCAAGATCGCAGATGTTCGACCTAATTCACCTGGTGAGGAAATGGCTACAGCCGGAGTCCCTGTCTGGGCCACAAATAGTGGAACGTGTGGTCATGGACCAGTTTCTGAGGTCACTACCCATTCCCCTGCAGGAGTGGGTGAGTCAAGGAGACCCCAATTCGGCAAACCACCTGGTGGAACTTGTTGAAAGGTATTTTGCTGCAAAGAACCTGGTCACCACCCCTACAGCCGCACGGACTTTCCGCCCAAAGCCACGGTCTCCCCAGGCAACCGGTAAGACTGTTCCAGGGGAAGTGGGTGGTAAGCATGGCAAGGAAATAGGGGGAGGATTTTTGGTGCCAGGACTGAAGCTTGGCCTCCCAAACAAGGGAAGCCGGTGCCTGTCAGCAAACCAAACTGGGGAAACGGCAGGTGTTTTCGTTGCCAAGAAATGGGACATGTTGCGGCAAATTGTCCATTGACAGATGAACCAATGCAGTGTGATTTATCTATTAGAAGGCAGTCTATGTTTGCAGCGGTTTCATGCACTGCAACGCTAAATATGAGAAAACCAATGTGCCAAATGACTGTGAATGATAAGCCTATTACAGCCTTGCTGGACTCTGGAAGTCTAGTGACTTTGGTTACAGCTGAAATTATTGAACCTGTGAATTATCATGCTAAAAATGTTGCTGTGATCTGTATACATGGGAATACCCGGGAGTATCCTGTAACCACTGTTCAGTTTAAAACTGGTTTAGGTACAGTGACCCATCCGGTTGGACTTGTTCCCCACTTGGTGCATGAGGCCATCATTGGTAGGGACTTCCCTAAGTTCTGGGAACTGTGGGATCATCCCAACCCGGTCGCAGTACCCAACTCAGTCGCAGAGCCAGAATTCCTGGCCACTACTGACAAGGTGGGTTCAGGGGACTCTTCTCAGGGCTCCCCGGGTTTTCCTCTATCGGTTATGGCAGGAGAGCTGGAGGACCCTGAGGAAGTCCCTACTACCAGTAGAGCCGGACAGCCGTCTGCTGACCCCGAGCCTATGTTAGAGTTTGATGACCTTAATGTGCATAAGGAAAATTTTGGTACTGAGCAGAGAAAAGACCATACCCTTTCCAGGGCCTGGGAAAATGTAATAGTGATTAATGATGTACCTGTCGAACCCGGGGACAGGCCCTGTTTTCCTTATTTCAGCAGCAATGAGGATTTACTGTATCGTGTATGTAAAATGAATGATGAAGTGGTTGAACAGTTGGTGGTCCCTAAGCCATACAGACGGCTGGTGTTAGAACTTGCCCATGGGCACTTGCTAGGAGGCCATTTAGGGGTTGAAAAAACTACTGAAAGGGTGTTGCGCAGGTTTTACTGGCCCGGGATACAGAAAGATGTTAAGAATTATTGTCAATCCTGTCCTGTGTGTCAGATGTCAGCCCCACTATCCCACTTCCGAAGTCCTTTAGTACCTTTGCCTATCATTGAAGTGCCCTTTGAGAGGATTGCCATGGACCTTGTGGGCCCACTTCCCAAGTCTGCCAGGGGTCATCAGCATATCCTCGTAATCATGGATTATGCTACCCGCTACCCTGAAGCAGTTCCCTTACGCGCCACGTCTGCTAAAAACATTGCCAAAGAACTGTTTATGGTGTTCAGTCGGGTTGGCATCCCGAAAGAAATCCTTACAGACCAGGGCACCCCGTTTATGTCGCGAATAACTAGGGAGCTCTGCAAGTTATTTAAGGTGACGCAGCTGCGAACCTCAGTGTATCATCCTCAAACGGATGGCTTAGTGGAACGCTTCAATAAGACGTTAAAGAGCATGTTAAAAAAGGTTGTGGACAAGGATGGGAAAAACTGGGACTTCCTGATACCATACTTGATGTTTGCCATCAGGGAGGTTCCCCAGTCCTCTACGGGGTACTCCCCATTTGAGTTGCTTTATGGGAGACACCCTCGGGGACTCTTAGACATAGCCAAAGAAACTTGGGAGGGAGAACAGACACCCCATAAAAGTGTCATTGAGCATATTGCCCAAATGCAGGAGAGGATTGCAGCGATCATGCCAGTGGTAAAAGAACACTTACTGCAGGCCCAGGCAGCCCAACAGAGAATATATAACAGGGGGGCACAACTCCGTGTTTTCTCACCTGGTGACAGGGTCCTGGTGTTAGTTCCCACTGTTGAGAGCAAGTTCCTGGCTAAGTGGCAGGGTCCCTTTGAAGTAATTGAGAGAGTTGGGGAGGTCAATTACAAGGTTTATCAACCAGGAAAAAGGAAGCCCGAACAGGTTTACCATATAAACCTGTTAAAACCCTGGAAGGATAGAATGGCGTTAACTGCGAGGCCTCTCCCAGTAACGTCTACGGGTACTGAGTCCCCTCTCATCCCTGAGGTCACGATTCCAGACACCCTCTCATATTCCCAAAAACAGGACACTAGAGAATTCCTGATAAGGAATAGAGAGAAGTTTTCAGAGTTACCTGGCACGACTTCAGCAGTTCAGCATGATATTGTTACTGAACCTGGGGTACGTGTCAAGCTCAAACCTTACCGAATTCCTGAAGCGAGGAGAAAGGACATCAGCAAGGAAGTTAAAAAAATGTTGGAGCTAGATGTCATTGAGGAATCCAATAGTGACTGGTCTAGCCCCATCGTGTTAGTCCCAAAACCGGATGGCACGTGGAGGTTCTGTAACGACTTCAGGAAGCTTAATGCGGTGACAAAGTTTGACACATACCCAATGCCCAGAGTAGACGAACTTATAGACCGACTTGGCAAGGCTCGCTATCTTACCACTTTGGACTTGACAAAGGGGTATTGGCAAATACCCCTAACTGGTAGCGCCAAAGAGAAGACTGCGTTTGTGACCCCAGACGGTTCCTTCCAATATAAAAAAATGCCTTTTGGGTTGCAAAATGCCCCCGCAACATTTCAGAGGGCCATGGACAGGACCCTAAAACTCCACCGACGATATGCAGCAGCCTATCTAGATGACATAGTGGTACATAGTATTGACTGGGAGTCTCACTTGCCTCGTGTCCAGGCTGTTCTTGATTCCCTCTTCAAAGAAGGTTTTACGGCAAATCCAAAAAAAATGTGCCATTGGTCTAGAGGAAGCCAAGTATTTGGGCTATACTATTGGCCGTGGTGTCATAAAACCTCAAGTGAGTAAAATAGCAGCCATCCAGGAATGGCCACGCCCTGCAAACAAGAAGCAGGTCAGGGCCTTTCTTGGTATTGCGGGGTATTATAGAAGATTTATCCCAAATTTTGCAACTATAGCTGCCCCTCTGACAGACCTTACGAAAGGGAAAGATTCTGTAATGGTGAAATGGTCCCCAGTAGCAGAGGAGTCTTTCCAGGTCCTGAAGAAGGCTCTGTGTGCACAGCCAGTACTGTACTCTCCCGATTTCTCCAGAGAGTTTTTGGTTCAGACGGATGCGTCTGATGTTGGTATCGGGGCAGTACTATCACAGGTATACAATGGGGAAGAACACCCTGTCGTGTACCTAAGCAGAAAGCTCAATGACCATGAGAAAAAGTATGCAGTCATTGAAAAGGAATGTTTAGCCATAAAATGGGCCGTGGACGCACTCAGGTACTATTTGTTAGGGCGTCAGTTTGACTTAATAACTGACCATGCTCCCCTGAAATGGATGGCCCAAAAGAAGGAGACTAATAGACGGGTGAACCGGTGGTTTTTGGCTCTACAGGATTACTCCTTTACCGTAAAACACAGGCCAGGTGTGGAGATGGGAAATGTAGATGCCCTGTCCCGTGTTCACTCCTGTTGGGCCACAGGTGTTCCAACCCTGGGGTTGAAACAAGGGGGGAGGATATGTAGCAGAGCGTCCCAGAGAGAGCCAGGAGAAGTCTTGTTCGGGGTTTATACATCTCCCAGGCTCCTCTCATACACATTCAGAGGTCTCTGATACAAGATCCAGTTCGGATCTTAGTCCTCCTCTCCAGGCTAATTTAAGCTCACCTGAGCAAACAGCCTTTGCTCTCTGCCTGGGACACACAAACAGGGATGGTTTGTGAGGAGCCAAAAGGTTGGTAAAACCCTTTAAATCTCTTTACAGAAACTGACAAGCGGTAGGCTTGCTCAGCTTGATAGTTAGAGACGGTGTATGGTATAGTTAGAGCCGAGACACGGCTAGGACTTTTGTTTTGTTATTTCTGTTTTGATATGTTTTCTGGAAGACTGTGCAGCACCTGTGTATGGACTTGTATTTAAAACCAATAAACCCAGCACTGTTTTCACTACCTCAAGTGGATTTGGTATCTGTGCCTAAATAAACAGCTCATCCCAGGGAGCTTTGTACCTGCTACCTGTCCCCCAGGTTACAATAGGTACAAAGATACGGCAGCTAGTCTGCAGGTTCGCTGTACATAGGTACAAGGTTTGAGCAACATTTAAATGCGTATAGTTACAGCATAAATGGCCTTGTTGCTAGAACGCAGGCAGCTATTGTTCTCCAAAATTCAGTACTTATTCCCTGTAGGCTGTATGCATGTAAACGTTCGCACAAATGCTTACATGCACACAGTGTAAAATACAGTCCAGGCACTTTTTTTCTTTTTTTTTTTTATTCTTTATAATGGATTGCAAGTTTTCTAATCTTTATGCAGCTGTGCCCATTGAAAAAAATATACCTTTGTTTTGATACATAAAAAAAAGAAAAAACACGTTTTATTGAGAGTGCACAAGTGTCACCTGAATAGCATTAGCAATTCACAGATTTTACCGGTTAGCAGGAGATGCTGATAAATGAATAAAGAATCTCCATTCTGCCTTTTGTCTAAGGATGCGATTATTAATTGTCTATAGCATGGTTGTGTGTGTGGTCCACACTCTGATTTCCCACACTTCCCTGACAATTAAAAAATATACTTTTATACCATTTTTCACTTGGGTACCCCTTGTCATCTCATTTGCATGAATTCACCCCTTAATTCAGGTGATACAGAGGGCGGAGTAAGCAGGTATGGCCCAATTGCCCTTACAGCAGGAGAGGATTAAAAAGTGGGCACAAAAAATGCCATTGTGTTAGTAGTAGGAAAAAATGCCAGTGGGATGAAAAGGGAAGCTATGAGGCTGGGGTGGGGGGGGGGGGGGTGTTCTTGGGGTGTATTGTATTGAAATGGTGTGTCCACTATTAGCTTTGGGCCTGTTTGGGGTGTGGCCTGTGACACTGGATTCTTCTGATCTGGGCTCCCTTGGGGTTTTGGGACCTCTGTGGTTTGGAGGGCTAGGTGTCGCTTTGTGACGGGTGTCTGGGACATGGCAGGATTAGCTGAAGCAAACGTACAGTTTGGTGGGTCACCTGTTGGAATTCAGGGAAGGGAGCAGCAGTTCTGTGATGAGAGTTTAGTGGAGGGAATTGATGCTGCAGAATGATGGAGGCGCCTCAATGAACTGGCAGACTGCTACACTAAGGAGAGGTGGGTCGGGCTTATTCCGATGCGGCTCAGAACTCAGATTCTCTGCTACGCCTCTTACTCTCCGCATCGGATTGCAGAAGGCAGCATCTGCTCCTAGGAGAGGTGGAGGGAATATCACACGCTGACTGAATAAGGTGCCAGCAGCCAAATCAAAAAAATGAGTGTCGGAAAATGAAGCCAAGGGATTACTCTGCCCAAACTTTCCCCTGCCACAGCCTTTTTACGCCAGGAATCAAACTAGCAGAATTAAGTCCCCAATTCCCCACTGTCACAGCTTTTTTCCACTATTACAAAAAGAATTTTCAAGTACCTCTTAATGTACTGCCAAATACTCCTGTTGGGACTCAGACCTCAGGATAGGAACCACTGATTTAAAGAATATGTATGAATTTGTATGTGAGAAACTGCCACTTACTGGGACTTTAGGTCACCTTTACACAAGCTTGGGAACTTATCATTTCTTTAATTGAAAATCAGAGTGCACATTTCTTACCGACATGATAATCATTGCATGAAGTGCTTCTCTAGGAAAAGTCCTTTCGTCTCACAGAATAAGAGCTTCTGCAATCAATTCCCAAACTAAGATGATGCAGCGATCTTTAGCTAAGTAAATTTGAATGCAGCAATTTACAACATAAAAGGGATTTTTTTATAAAATTTATATATATATATATATATATATATATATATAACTCACACAGCCATTAACGTCTAACCCGCTGGTAACAAAAGTGAGTACACCCCTAAGTGAAAATGTGTAAATTGGGCCCAATTAGCCATTTTCCCTCCCAAGTATCATGTGACTCGTTAGTGTTACAAGGTCTCATGTGTGAATGACTGTCGTCCCAGAAGGAAGCCTCTTCTAAAGATGATGCACAAGAAAGCCCACAAACAGTTTGCTGAAGACAAGCAGAGTAAGGACCTGGATTACTGGAACCATGTCCTGTGGTCTGATGAGACCAAAATAAACTTATTTGATTAAGATGGCATCAAGCCTGTGTGGCGGCAACCAGGTGAGGAGTATAAAGACAAGTGTGTCTTGCCTACAGTCAAGCATGGTGATGGGGGTGTCATGGTCTGGGGCTGCATGAGTGCTGCCGACACTGGGGAGCCATGAATGCCAACATGTACTGTGACATACTGAAGCAGAGCATGATCCCCTCCCTTCGGAGACTGGGCCGCAGGGCAGTATTCCAACATGATAACGACCCCAAAGACACCTCCAAGATGACCTCTGCCTTGCTAAAGAAGCTGGGGGTAAAGGTGATGGACTGGCCAAGCATGTCTCCAGACCTAAACCCTATTGAGCATCTGTGGGGCATCCTCAAACGGAAGGTGGAGGAGCGCAAAGTCTCTAACATCCACCAGCTCCGTGATGTCATCATGGAGGAGTGGAAGAGGACTCCAGTGGCAACCTGTGAAGCTCTGGTGAACTCCATGCCCAAGAGGTTTGAGGCAGTGCTGGAAAATAATGGTGGCCACACAAAATATTGACACTTTGGGCACAATTTGGACATTTTCACTTAGGGGTGTACCCACTTTTGTTGCCAGCGGTTTAGGCATGAATGGCTGTGTGTTGAGTAATTTTGAGGGGACAGCAAATGTACACTGTTATACAAGCTGTACACTCACTACTTTACATTGTAGCAAAATGTAAATTCTTCAGTGTTGTCACATGAAAAGATATAATAAAATATTTACAAAAATGTGAGGGGTGTACTCACTTTTGTGAGAATAAATATATGTGTGTGTGTGTGTGTGTGTGTGTGTGTGTGTGTGTGTGTGTGTGTGTGTGTGTGTGTGTGTGTGTGTGTGTGTGTGTGTGTGTGTGTATGTATGTAGTAAGGAAGTAAGTAACCAATTTGTGTTAATGTGTATGTAACCCCTAATAATGAACCTCTATAATTTTGTCCCCTTTTAGTTTTTCAAATATACCATTAAAAGTGTTATGTTATTTCTGGTCAAAAAGTGCAAAAATACCTGCTGATCCTGCCAGAAATCTTGGCAGCTAATAACTTCTTGTACTCCCTGCCGGTAATCTTATAAGTTACATTGTTCCCAGGTATCTCTGAAGACTACAGAACCCATCCTCTCGGTCTTATGGAAAAAAGGAAATGGTGAGATTTCTGTAGTCCTGTCCTTGGGTGATAATGCTAATTTTCCAAATATACAGAATGGTTAATGCGGTCACTCCAGGACAGAAGTTTTTTACTAGCAGAATAGCCAGGTGAAAGTAAGAAGGAAAAGCCAGAAAGAAGAAAGCCAATATAGTAATCATATGTAATAAATGGTAAAACTGCAATATATAAAATTTTTGTTACTGGGTTTAGATTAAATGATTAAAAAGCTGGTTCATAGGCAAGAACATACAGTATACCAAGGAACCCATCTGTATAAAACCGAAGTGAACTACAGATTGGATGGGCTGAAGAGAATAGAGCCTGTCTAGGCGAAAGACACCACAGGCGAGGTGGATGTAAACCTGCAATTTTTCTATACTGACTGTGCTTCCTAAAACTCATCCTCTTCAGAAGGTCCAGACATTAAAGCAGAGTTCCACCCAAAAGTGGAACTTCCGCTTTTCTGTCTCTCCCCCCTCCCCCCTTCGGTGCCTTCCTCCTCCTTCTCCTGCTGCTGGGCCAGTAAAAGAAAGCAGAGCGCTTCATGCATGCGCAGTAAGGACCCGGCCGCAAAGCTTCACTGCTGGGTTCCCTTACGGGCAATAGTGGTAGCAGCACCTGACAGCCGATGGAAACATTAGTTGCAGTGCCAACATCGCTGGATCCCAGGACAGGCAAGTGTCCTAATATTAAAATTCAGCAGCTACAGTATGTGTAGCTGCTGACTTTTAATTTTTGGAGGGGGAGGCTGGAACACCGCTTTAAATTTTCAGAAAGCTGGCTCCATTAAATGTTTGACACAGTATTGAATGTGTGTCACTGCATACAAGTAAAGGGGGGGAATTTTTCAAAAAGTACATTTTCAAACGTCAAGATCATTCAGATTAATAAGAGTAGGCTAGAGATAATTGATACACAAAATGGAAATGAATATATAATTTTAAAGTTGTATCATAGATACAATTTAAATTGTCGCCATATATGATTTAGAGTGTTACCAAACCCAGGACCCTGCATTCACTATATGTGGTCTCCCACAGTATATGGAAATGCAATTATTTTAGTAAATATAAACTACTAAATACCGTCTTGTGACTTCTATCAGTGTCTAGTTAAAGCTTGTAGGAGGAGTTTTCATTCTACTCCGATTGTCCTACGAGGCTGCAGGACCCCTGACCCTCTGTCTGGACAGTGCTGATTGGCTCTGTGCTGATCACATGCACTTTCCAAAAAAAGAAAAACTCTAGCAATACACACAAAACTGAGCATGTGCAGAGTGACTCCAAAGGCTCTGTCTTATCAGGAGATGGATTGGAGACAGTGGAAGAAGGGGAGGATCAGAGAAGACAGGATCAAACAGCCTTTTTACACAATGCAGACGATTAACCCCTTAGGTTCCACAGGGAGTATAACTAGCATGATTCACTGCATATATACTGACCAATTTTGCTGTTGTGGGTTTAGTAACACTTTAAGTGCCGTTATCTTAAAGCACACCTATCATGACAGATATACAGTAGGAATACTACCATCATTGATTTTATACATCATTATTGGAACCCTTTTGTTACTTTTAACCTGTGGATCTCCATTTAGAGAGAGAGTCACTGGTAGGGGTGGAACGGATCCGTGATCCGAACTGGTCACCCTGTTTGGATCAGCACACGCCGCGATCCGCGGCCTCGGCCTTAGGAAAGGCCGCGGCTTCGGCCTAGCTCCGGAGCAGGGGCCATCTTGGTGCACCCGCCGGCCGTTTACAAAGTGATCGCTCCGTCAAATTACGGAGCGACCACTTGTAAACAAACCAGCATCAAGATGACGTTGGTTCCTCTCTCCCCTCTGTGTACAGATCTGTACAGTGGAGGGGAGAGATTGGATGGCAGCAGCGCTGTGGGCTGGATCTGTAGTGCCCACAGCGCTGCTCTGTGACAATTGCAGTCACAGCCTTCCCTCCATACCTTCCAATACTCTGCCAATACTCGGCGATACCCAGCCATGCTCAGCCAATATTACAGTGGGGGAGATGTATATTACAGTCGGGGGATTTGTGGATATTACAGTGGGGACTATATGGTGGTGGAATGTTCACAGGTTTTTGCAAATTCAATTATTATTTGCTGATCCAAATAATGATCTGATCCGAGGATTGTTCCGATCCGTGAGTTTTTTGATCCGTTGCACCCCTAGTCGCTGGCACTGAAAAGACAACACAACCACTTAGGTCAGACTTCCTAAGCTCCATACTTATATTGGATCAGTGATTTAACTAGTAAAGCCACAAAGTAAGCTTGGAAGCAAGGGAAGTCTTAGACAGGAATTTGCTCCATTCATAGTTCCACATTACCCACTTTTAAATGAACCTTCTTAGAAGTTCAAGAGTAGCCCATGGGCCCCAAATACCAGTTGGTTTTGATATGCAAATAGGAACCATTCCAATGGTCACCAGCCCTTTCCCCATTTGATGCCTAACTACTAGGCCACAGCTGTGAAGGGCAGGTTCAATAACCTATAGCAAGGCAGGATGGGGTGAGCAGGGCTGGTTATTATGAAAGCTGGTTGCATATCAGAGCACCCTCATACTCAGGGCTCATAAGATGCTCTACAAGACAACAGAAAAGACCCACAGGCAGCAAAAGGCATCTTCTCTACGCTTTTTTTTTTCTAATGGCAGATCTCTGTTATGTTTCCACATTTTCCCCCCACTTTAACATTGCTGTTGGAGTCCACCACAATGCACACTAGGAGGAAGTGTATGAAATGTATGCCCATGGGAAGGAGGAAGGAAGGACAGTCCATATGTGTGTCAGGGTATGCCTATGTATATATACACAACCAGTCCAATACTTTCTTTATTCTGGGGGAAAAATAACACTTGTATAAGGAACATTTTCCAAGAACAAAAGCCACAGAGAAATCTTTCTTGCATAAAAATCAAGAGAAATGATTTTAGTGTCTCTCAGACATCAGCACAGCATGATACAAGACAGCAGCTCTGCCTTCTTTTGCCGACCTTTAAAGTAGATCTAACAAGGAGTAGACTGGAGAAGTTTAGTGAAGAACTACAGACAACCTCCTGCGGAGAAACTGAATCCGCCGCTTACGGCAAACGTACAAATGATGCTGAATGGTTAGTCAGTGAGTGGTGACTAGGCCAATTCGAACTATCAAGCCTTGCAGACCAATGCTGGTCACATGTTAAAACATATGTCAAGGCAGAATAATTAAAAAAAAAAAAAAACACACATTTCCCTTTAAACAGAGCAAAATCAGCGAAAAAACTGTTGATGTACCAGAAATTTTGTGTATTCTGCATTCGTTCCTGAATGCATAAGGCCCAAAACAAGTTGGTACCACTTGGTCCCATTCAGTTGCAGAATATTTCAGAATGCCATGGACTTTACAGGCTGCATGCAGCAGGGCTGGACACTGCACCTATGCCTCCCAGGCGCACTAAAATGGCAGGACTGCACACACAGGAGCTTGACTCCCCGTATAGAAGAGACCTGAAGAGGAACTGTCCAGGACCTTATTATAAGAAAGGCTGCTAGATCAGGGCAAAGACTAATTACCAACCCACGTAGGCTGCACTCAGGGAGTGGGGGGGATGTATTAAAGGATAACTTTGATTATGTTCACCCTAATCTATGAACTGATAGGAACAAATTCCCTCAATTTGGTTCAAACATTTTTATTAAGGCTACTTTCACACTCAGACCGCCCGAGTGTTAGTGGCAAAGCGCCGCTAGTTTTAGCGACGCTTTACCAGCGATGTGCGAGCGAGAGTGGGCCACTTTTAACCCCAAGGAAGGGGTACCAAGGGGTTAAAAATCGCTCGAAAAGCGATCCTGCCGAAGCGCTTTGGCAGCGCTACCTATTGAGTTCAATGACAGGGGCGCTGCACTGCCCCAAAGATTCGGCTTGCAAGAGTGCACCACCCCAATGTGAAAGCACTCAGGCTTTCACACTGGGGAGGCTTTTCAGGCTCTTTACATGTGCTATTTTTAGCACTAAAATGCCTGAAAAGCGACTTCGGCGTGAAAGGGGTCTAATGAATTCAGAATTCCAGACCACCATAGGCAAAAAAATGTTTTGGGATTTCCAGCTATATACTGTACATCCTCTATTTTCCGAAGATATAATCATACAATGGCACCTGTTGCTGGTTCAGGGCTCCTTGTACAGGGTGGTAAATGTCCCTCTGCTGGTTTTAAAATGGAACTTCACTCTCTCAACCAACATTGACTATTTTGAATCCTTGTGCTGCGAACATTAGTAAATAGATAGGAAAGTACATCATATTTACTTGTTTAAACCATTTTTTACATTTCTTTAGTCACTTCCTAGTTTACATGCCTTTGCAAATTATGCTATACATCCCTTCAGGAGGGGGGGGGGGGTTCTAAGCACACCCTCCTGCTTGTATGCCTGAAGTAAGGGCATATGGATTCCAGGAAGTAATTGCTATATGAATCATCTGCCCTTACTCAAGATGGCCACAACCAGAAATGCTAGGGGGTGTTTTTTTTTGTGATTTCTCAGGAAAAGAAAGCACAGATACAGATGAATGGGTGAGCTTCCTTTGAATATTAAAAATTAATTAAAATATTGCTTTTGGTTTGTGGCTCTTAGATACAGTGTAGTTACGCTTTAAGCACACTAATAAAATGGTTTCAGTAGATATTATTTTTTTTTAATAAGACTGGTCTAAACAACAGGAGAGATGTTCTAAATCATATTAGTTTCTGCGTCATCTGAATGCCTTTATTTAGAACAGATATTTATTTTCATTACTTGTACAGTTATCGTGTAACTGTTCATCATGATGGATATTAATTGTTTGCTTCTTAACAGACTGTGCCAGATCCCAATCACCCCTGCCCACACCAGAAGACCAAAATCATGGCCAAGAGCTTCAATTACTATAACAAGCTTGGCCAAGGAGCCTTTATAAATGGAAGTAATTCATCTGCATATTAGTTGCTCAGTGTCTACTAAATGACTCTCTACTATGGAAACATAGAATAATTAGAATAAGGCACTGATAAATGAGGCTACACCTAGGGTGCTTCTGCCTTTGGGTCTCACTGTGACATAGAACTGCCCAAAGATCTGATCTCTCAGCCATCACAAGTAACATCAATTCCAGTTTTTTGACTCCGAAGGACGTACAGGTTTTAGAAATGGGCAAGCAGCTTTTGTCTTTTTTTTTTTTTTTTTTAAAGGGACATTCTCTTTAAAATTAACCCCTAAACTTGAGTCAACCATTTTTGACTTTACTTTATCCCCCATAAGGAACCTCCAGAGCAGCAGCACCTTCTCTTCACCCAGAGCAACCAGGAGAATCAGAACACAAGCAGATACCTCCTAGCCCAGTGATGGCAAACCTTGGCACTCCAGATGTTTTGGAACTACATATCCCATGATGCTCAACTACACTGCAGAGTGCATGAGCATCATGGTAAATGTAGTTCCAAAACATCTGGTTCGATATCACTGTCCTAGCCCATCATCCTCCAAAAGATATACAGTATGCTCATTCATGGTCATCCATTTCTGGGCTTTTCCTAAGTATAACACTGAAAGAAGATGTTCCCAGCTCTTGCCTGCTGGCTGTTCTATAGGACTGAATGGCCCCTGAATTCTAAATTAATGTATCCACTCCTGATGCTTTGTCCTTGAAAATGATATTGTTCCCTATAATGATGAGCCAACACTTATGATAATGAATAGAATAGCTGGACTAGAAAGAAAATTGATAAGTAAGCCAGACGAGTTTATTTACTCTTGTTCTGTTTTAATAATACAATAAAAGGTGACATTAGGTCTATTGTTGTTTTAGGTAAGCAGTTAAACACTGTTTGGAATCAATGACAGTTCAATACAGAACTGCTGCACAAAGGCAACCCCTCATCAAAAACACAACGGGAAAGTAGAAGACTTTAGAGGAATATTGAAGCTGGCCATGGGCAGCATGCTGGACATTTCTGGCCAGATTAGGTGACATTACACATTGGCTGTTCTCAAAGAGAAAGGCTGGATAAAAAGATTTAAAGACCTGGTTTTGGTATTCTTTCTCCTGAACAAAACAATGACGAAAGGGGTCTTTTCTACTTCATAACTTAAAAAATGCATTTCCAATCGAACAGATTCAATCGATTTAAAGCACACTTAATTGATTTGGACTCTGCTGCTTTGCCCATGGAGTTGTGTCGATCATCTGTGATCTCACAAATAAAGATCTGTGCCTGTGCTGTTGGAATACAGCTCAATTGGCCGCGATTGTATTTTTGACCAATATTTTCTGTCAAATATATGGAACAGTGTTTGTTGCATCTCACCATGTTTTATTCTATGCTGAATCGCTAGTATGCAATTATTCATACCATGATCAATATTAAATCAATACAAATATGCTCACCATAAGATTCCTGCTTAGGAGCTTGTCTGTAGATATTAGACAAAAAACTGGGAAAAGGTTGGAGCATATTGTAAAATAATTCTCAACTTTTCAAACTCACATTCAAATATCCTCCTGGTATACAGATTTTTAATCAAAGCAAATCGATTTTTACTCTTTGGCACCAAATCATTTTCATAGCTGGATGCAACCAGACCCAAATGTACATTGAGTAAAGGGAAGTGCAGGCGGCCCACAAGATTGGCAGCGGTTTTGATCTCCTAAAGGTTTCTGCAGGAGTTGGATGGAATAAAACTACATTTTAGAATATGAAATTAAAGTTGACCCAAAATTGATATTTCAATTATAACTAAAGGTTGATCCCATTTTATATCACCCAGGTAATCCAAAGCCTGCTCGTCTTCTGCTGCATTATCTGTAATGTAAAAAATAAATTATATGTCGAATGGATGAGTGGGGCCCATTATGAAGGTTGTGGCAGATGGGTGGAGCTGGCAACTTTGGAGCAGAGATCTCACCAAGAGCAAGAGCCCAATCCACCAAGACCTGATTTTTCAATGATACAGTTAGGCAACATCTACAGGTCTTGTCCCTAATGTTAGCCTGTGACTGAAAAAGAAGCAGCAAGGTGAAGAGCTCATCTCTCATATTGTCTTTGATGGCACATGTTCTTTGTTAGCATATGAGCATTTCAGTACAATGGACTACCTCTGTGTACTGCTGCTCCCTCTCTCAGTCTGAACTCAGCTGTACAAGGACAATGGCAGACTGAAGCCTAGTACATATGGGTTTAATAGAAACAGGCCAACATTCGGCACATGTGTATGGCAGCCGGTGCGACAGGCTCATGACCGAAAAAGGTCTGCCAACCGACTCCCAATCTGCGCTCTCAGCCAATGGCCGAGAGCCCTGACTGGTGTGTTCTGGTGGTGGTGGGGGGTGGGGGCGTACCCCCGTGAAAAAAAAAAAAATAGAACAGCAGGGGACATTGCTGCACTAATGTCTGATTGTCAGTACAGCAGCTCTGACCTGAGCGTTTTTTTTTTTTGGTTCAACCCGCTGGGTTGAATGAAAAAAAATAGTGGTGTGTACAAGGCTAATACCAAGTCAAATTAAGGCACTTAGACTACCTACATTTAAAAGCTACATTTAAAGGATATGTTCACCTTTAGGGGAAAAAAAAAAATGTGCATTTGTTATTTTTTCCCCAACAGGAGCCTGCTGAGCATTGCACCCGTGATCAGTGAATCATTAGTGCAATGTCAGGTTCCTGCAGACAAACACCTACAGCTTTCTTGTTCATACTTCTGTACTGACTTTCTGTTAGAAATATGGATGATGTGTCAATGAACTACGAAGGTACTCATCAGTGCTCTCAAAGTCCATTGGGAACTTCAAGCCATTTGTCGCGGTGGCAGGCAAGACTTGTAGTTTCTTCATTTGCAGATCTCTGTGAATGAATGACATGGCTATGCAGAGGGGGCACTGTACACCTGTGCCAATTTTGAATGTGACAATAGCTCCTGGGAGAGGAATTTGTGCTCTTTGTCACACACTGGGGAGGAAATCGATGTGGTGCTAGAGCATACACTCTAAATAACATGCTCCAAAAGTGATTCAAAATTAAACTTTCAGTGCTGTTCTAAGCTTAGTCAGAGATCTACCCGCTGGTTGCAGTGAAGGGAGCCCACCTCTGTGATCAAGCCCATGTGAGCGGGGCAAAACATGTCAGGGGGGCATGGCTGGAGCAGCACTGGCTGAGACCACATTCATCTACATACTAATGCATGGGGTTGGTGAGCGGCGACTAATCTTCTCTTTGATAATGCTTCAAAAATGAACTTAGCCTTTAAGGATGAATTCATTAATACAGAGCTACAGAATTAGAGTGGTACTACAGGCAAAATCAAAGCGAGTACCCCCTGTAATTTAGTTTATTTATCTGGTGATCCTGCTGTTATTGTTCAACTTCCTTTAAAGTGAAACTAAAGGCTGGGGGGGAAAAAATGCGAACAAGCAGGTTCTTCACTGCAGAGACATGCAATAACTCTTCTGTAATAAAATGCCCATACTTGCCTGTTAGCAATCCTCTGCCAAATGGACACAGAGCTGAGGACGCTCAGCTCCGTTTACATTTTCGGCACATTGGCAATGTTCTAGGATGACTGCACTCCTGCAAATGCCACGCATGCTCAGATCAAATTACGAGACCAAAGCTATTGGCTACTAGCCTCGACGTAGTTTCGTAGTACGCAACGAACGCCAGCAAATTCGGAGCGATCGGATTTTCCGACACCAGTTTCGGACAAAATCGGATGGGTTTTGTGGTAGGAATTTCTGACCGTGTGTACGGGGGCTTAGAGTCATTTAACACCGACAGGGGTGCTTACAAATGGTCAGCTTTTATCCATTTATGGTAAACTTTTTTCCCAAAAGGTAGGAAAAAAAAAAAAACCTGTGACTGCTGGAGTTCGGCTTTAAATTGTTTGTGACTTATGTAAAGTCCATCTAAACCTGCTATTCCCTCTAACAGTACCCTCGCCATACTGTGCATCTGTCTAAAGCTTAGTACACATGATCGGAAACTCATACAAAAATACTGCTTTTGATGCGATCGTATGATAATCTCATCGTTCGTACACAGCCATTTATCCGAAATTATCAGAAGGGAGAAACAAAAATTTTTTTTTTCTTGTATTAGACCAGATCACACGATTTTCGTTTATTCAATACAGTTTTTCGTCAGAAAATACTATAAATTAAATCACTTCTGAATTTGTATACTGTTGTATGAGAATTTTTATAACTATAGTAAAACGCTTCATTTTCGATATGAGACTAGCATGCAAAAAAAATAAAAAATAAAAAAACGGAATACCATGCGTCCGATAATCTTATTGTGTGTACCAGGCTTAAGGGTGGCTCTGTTGCTCCTCCACAAAGAGGAGGAATATAATGGAAAAAAAAGAAAGAAAAAAGAAAACAAAAAGTAGTCACCACATCTAATGCCGCATACACACGGTCAGAAATTCGGCCAGCAAAAGACAGATGAGAGCTTTTGGTCGGAAAAAGCGACCGTGTGTATGCTCCATCGGACTTTTGCTGGCCGAATTCCCGCCAGCAAAAGTTTGAGTGCAGGTTCTCAATTTTTCGGTCGGAAAAAGTTTTGATCGGAAATTCCATTCGTCTGTACCAATTCCGACGCGCAAAATTCCTACGCATGCTTGGAAACAATTTGACGCATGCTCGGAAGCATTGAACTTAATTTTCTCAGCTCGTCATAGTGTTGTACGTCACTGCGTTCTTGACGGTCGAGAGTTCAGCAAACTTGTGTGACCGTGTGTATGCAAGCCAAGCTTGAGCGGAATTCTGTCGGAAAAACCATCCAAGATTTTTCCCACAGAAACTCCGCTCGTGTGTACGCGGCATAAGAACTGGCAGTTACTAAAATATCTTGTTTTTGGATATAATACTGCTTTAAATCAATTTTAGCACCATGTCAGTGTGTGGAGTAAATAGAAGTATTTACACATTTGCCACAATCTCTCCAAAGCTGCCATGTGCTCGCCAAAGGAAACACAGGCATGTTTACCTCTTCCCAGTTTTTTTGTGGGGTGCCCCGTTGAGTACTGGCATATAAAAACAGGGGGAAAATATCAGCTTAATTCATCACAGCCAGAGTTCCTAGATACTAAAAGATTGAAACTAAAGTCAGGATCTATCCATTTCCTTCGAGCCAAGATCCGTATTCCTCCAGTTTTACGTGTTAACCAGATTTTGTAGAAAGCGATTTAAAAATACTTATCAACAAGGCCTTTACATTAATACGTGGCATAAATAAGTAAAATTGCTTGTAAAGTAGCACATATACCTCGGAAAACAGCTTGTAATGAGGCAGTAAAGATTTATAACGCTATAAATTAGACGGCCCAGCAACAATGAAAGTATTTGAAAGAAGAGAACCAAAACTGCTGCTTAAGATCACAAAAAATGTTTTGCATGCGGCTGTAAATTTGAGTCGGTAGAAAAAGCTGGATGTGCCAAAATAAGTCAGCGGAGGGACCTTTCCTGATGCAATCACAAGAAATGATGGCAGATTTGTAGCTGGATGTGATACGAGAGCAAAGTATTCCCTGCCACTTCTGCTGAAAGCTGCAATTCTGACAGCTACGCAGCAATTCATTTACCTGCCAGAGTAAAGGGAATCCAAAGCTACCCATAGACAGAAGATGACAGCAAGATCAGTTGGAGAAAATCTCACTGGGAGGGGGTTACAAAAAGTGTCCTGATCACACTGAGGAGCGATCCATGGTGGATTACTTTTTTGGAGGTGAAGAGGCAATATGTCGCCTACTCACCACCTGTTTTAGCCCCTAAAAGCCCACACCACCATGCTGCAACCATGGCATGCCCCGCCGAGGATAGCAAATCACAGCCGCTGGGGGTGCTCATAGGGCTGGGAGGAGATGTAGAGGTGGTCTGCCCCCATGCTGAAATCACTTCTGCCCTATACCCACGGGGTCCCGAACCGTATCCTCCAGTGGGCATGATATGCAATCATCGGCGGGACCAGATATGTACTGCGAGTTCTAACATTTTTAATAAACTGCCCACTAGATGGTGCTTTTCCCTTTCTATACACACACACACACTAGAGCAGTGGGGGGAAAATGCATAAGATTCGGACAGGAATCACACCGCCTTTCCGTTAAAATTGCATGTGATTCTTTGCGATTTGCGCCAATTTTTATTTTATTTTGACACAAATCACACTGCAAAGTATCGGTACTCGTACTCGCTGATAAAAAAAAAAATGGTATGAGTGCATCCCTAGTTCTAAAGGCTGAAGTTTTTTTTAAACCTACCGTATATACTTCAGTATAAGCCGAGTTTTTCAGCACATTTTTGTGCTGAATGTGCCCCCCTCGGCTTATACTGGAGTCAAGCACTTTTCTGCAGCAGAGAATGACATTTTCCGACCCGACTTTGGGGCCCCGTATCTCGAGGCCACTTGGTGTTAGGAACCCCAAATTTGGTGTGCAAACCCAGTGGAACTAGCAATACAACTTGGGGTTCCTAACACCAAGTGGCCCCGAGATTCAGGGCCCCAAAGTCGGTCAACTGTGTCCATCTGCAGCAATGTCATTTCGGGATCCTTTGGGTCTAGAGACTGGCTGCAGCTAGGGGGCATCTAGGAACCCTTAACTACCAAGTTTAAAGTTCGGGGGACCTATGGCTGCAAATATGCAAATTTTCTGCATTAAGCAAACACCCTCCTTATATTTACCTGAGTCGGATCTTGATCCAGCGATGTGCATGAGCTCTCTCTCCCTGCTCATAAGCTCAGAGAGAGCATTGGTTCCTGCAGCTGTCAATCACAGCCAATGAGCAGAGAGTGGGGCTGAGCCATGCCCCCATAGCAAGCAGGGGGAGGAGCCAGGAGGGGTGGCAGGGGAATGTAGGAAGATCCAGGATGCTGTGTACAAAGCCATTGCACAGAGCAGGCAAGTATAACAAGTTTGTCATTTAAAAAATAAAAAATTTGAACCTTTACAATAGGGGGGCAGTTGGAAGGGTAGTAAAAATGTGGCTTGTCCGCCTGTTTTTACTGCCTCCCAACCACACGTGTACACAAAGCCATGCAAAAATACTGAAAACAACTAAAACATCAAAACCAAGTTTCTAACAGAGACAAATTATAACCAAACCTGCTTTGGAAGTTTGAATGTCCATCATAAGGCTTTGGCTGAGTCAGGGAAGGTAAAGGAAGTTTTTGTTACTTAAAGCGGAAGTAAACCCATCGATTTAACAGTTTCAAAAAAAAAAAAAAGGCATGCCGTGAATGCTAACTGCACATTGGCTGTGCTCTCAACCAAACAGTCAAACCATCCAATGGCTGGTGTCATAACTGATCACATGTGCAGCACCGTGGCAGTTGAAGATTAAACAGAGGCAAGTTGGCAGCTTCCTTGGCTGAAAACGATAGGGGGGTTTACTTCCACTTTAATGAAGCTTGTGCCTCACACAGTAACAAACAATCACACAGGAGTCTTCAGACATACTTTGATGCTCGCTGGTCGCTTCTTTCCATTTCCCTATCTTGCCCATGTTTATTACTTCCGCCTTTATAAACGTCTGGAAGCCAGCAGTAAAAGGACATATCTGAGGCTTCAAGCTGGGCAATTGCAGCTCTAATGCTCACTTACAGCCGCTGTCATTGTGTACAGCCAGAGCTTGAAAGCATGAAGCCTGTGGGCAAACAATTAACTTCATTATCTCAAATGGGGATATCGCTCTGAAAAGCCTTCTGTGTTTACCAAACAAAATGCAGGGAAAAAAAAAAAAAAAATGTAAAAAAAATAAAAAATAAATGCACAAAAAGCTTCAAAGGATGCATAACGACAATGTTTAATATGGCTCGAATGCTAAGCCGCTCCTGCGCTGTGCCAAATGAAAGTTATTGGAATTCCTTTTTATTCCTGACCTAGTTTACAAATAAGCGCAAGTAAATGGCAGAGCAGATCAAATTAACAGGATAGCCTTTCACACATCTGCAGCTGACATGAAGAAAAGGGTGAGATCAGAACTGGAGCAAAGAACTTGTATTTAAAGAAAATCTCCCATTAGGATAAAGCTTGCCAGTACATGGCTATAGAAGCAGATCTGTTTGTGTCCTAAAGACGAGGCTTTAAAATATGAATCTAGATAAATGTGCGCTGGAGATTAAAAATTATCTTTCTACAAAAACGCAGATTTACAATATGCAGCAATACTGTATATAACATTCGGAGATGTGGAAGGGCCAGTGTTAGATGGAACTATATTAAGGCTCGGTTCACAGATATGCGGCCGCGGTTTTAGTGTGCTAGTCCGGTGCGGTTCTGTTCACTGGTTCAGGTGCGATTCAGGTTCAAATTTTTACCTAAAATCACACCTGAACTGGAACCAAAATCGCACGGGACCCTTTTTAAAACTGCACCGCGGCCTCCCCGCATGTGTGAACCGGCTCCATTTAAAGCTAATTTTCTAATTTACAGGTTATGCGAATTGGATGCGGTTAAAAATGCATTCAATTCGGATATATGTGAACCGGGCCTTAGGCCCCTTTCACACTGAGGTGCTTCTAAACTGCCAGTAAAAAACACTGAGCACAATTGAAGAGCTTCTCAGGCGCTTCTGAAGAGCTTTCCATTAATTTCAATGGAGAGGGGCATTTTTTTCACTGCCCTGCCAGCGCACTGCCCCAGTGTGAAAGCATTCATTGATTTAATGGAAACAGTTTTTCGTGAGCTTTTCAGGCACTTTTTTTAGCATGAAAGAGCCTGAAAATCATTGGTTTTATGGGGAGGAATAGTGCCCACTTGTTGGTATCAATTGGAAGCATAGAGTCTAAGACCCCTTTCACACTGAGGCGCTTTCACGCTAAAAAAAAAAAAATGTACCTGAAAAGCTCACAAAAACCTATTTCTATTAAAATCAATGAATGCTTTCACACTGGGGCAGTGCGCTGGCAGGGCAGTGAAAAAAATGCCCCTCTCCATTGAAATGAATGGAAAGCTCTTCAAAAGCGCCTGAGAAGCTCTTCAATTGTGCTCAGTGTTTTTTACTGGCAGTTTAGAAGCACCTCAGTGTGAAAGGGGCCTTAGGATCCATTCACACCACCCACTGGTGTGTATTGTAGTCATTTAAAAAAAAATTAATAAATAAAAACAACTTTATTGAAATGTCACATGGCTTGCAGTGACTGATCTGCACTGGAAAACAGTACGACTGGCCGTGCGGTTCAGCACCCACCGCCATCCCACCACTGCAACCCAGTAGTGTTAACTGGCCACACCAGAAATAAAGCATTTTGTCTGGTCTTGTAGTGAGGGTGCGGTGGGACTGCACTGGAATAACCACCCAACTGGAATAGCCACACTGCACCTGGTGTGAATGGGCCCCAAGTAAAGCTGGCCATACACTACTTGAATTTCAGTTGACTCCTGCTCAAACAGCCCAAATTCAAGCTATGGGTGGTCCCGTCTACACCACCCAGCTTGACGAAACATGATTTGGAAAATCAAAGAAGCCAGCCAAAAATTTTGGGCAGAACATTCTGCATCCTATCAGATGTGGTCACTGTTCAGGTATACCCACAGCTGCAGATGCTGCCACTGTCTGAATACAATAGCCAGCAGTGTAGATGGGGGATCCATTCATTTCCCTCTTTTAGCCAAGCACTGGTGTCTACAGATAGTGTCCTGACTGGGATTCTATCTGCATAGAGTTTGCATGTTCTATCTGTGCTTGCGTGGGATTCCTCTCATACTCTAAAGCAGGGGTCTCCAAACTTTATAAGCAAAGGGCCAGTTTACTGTCCTTCAGGCTTTGGGCACGGGGGGGAGGGGGGGCAGACTCATTGGTTTTATGGGGAGGAATAGTGCCCACTTGTTGGTATCAATTGGAAGAATAGAGCCCAGTTGATGGTGTCAGTTGGTGGAATACTGCCCCAAGAGCCAGATAAAGGCAAGCAAAGGGCCACATCCAGCCCCTGGGCTGCAGTTTGGAAACCACTGCTCTAAAAAGGCATGCTAGTGTGGAATTGGACCTAGTATTTGTGCACATACATGTATGCAAGGGAGATGGGGACTTTAGCTTATAAGCTCCTTGAGGGCAGAAAAATTGATTGAGCGAAGACACCAGCAACAGGAAAATTAGTTATTCAAAGGATTTCCGGGTAAAAATAAAAGGAAAAAAAGCCTGCGGATAAAAAAAGAAAACGAATGCAGACACCTGGTCTAACAACTGGTAAGCTATAATACATAAAATGTATTTTATGGGTTTGAATACATTAAATCATCAATTTGTAATCCAGTTGCATCAAAACAAAAAGGCATGCTAAGTCCGACCTATAGCTCTGCAGCAAAGAGCTTCCTGCTAAGTCTTGAGTTCTAGCCCTGACCTATCAGGGGGCATGGGCGTCCGCAGCATAGGGCAGGGGGGGGGGGGGCAATTGCCCCCTGGACTCATAAGAAGGTGTTGAAGACAGTTGCCCTGTGTTGCAATGGCCACCATTGCGGCCACCGTGGACTTTTTTTCTGAGTTTGCTGGCCTGAGGCTGCTCTCTTTTCCGACTTATCACAGATACAGACATCCGTCCCTCCCTCCCTCACCCCTGGCCCGATCATCGGATTGGCTCCGCCGCTCGGGCCTCTGCTCGACATCTCAGCTGTTCCGCGATTGGCTGCCTGCCTGTGTATGTGGGTCGCTATGCAGATCAGGTGTACTATCATTTTCTGGCCCCATCACAAAGTGTCCGCTGTGTACTACGCATGCGCAGTACACAGGACACCCAGATTCCGAAAATTGTCCACTTTCAAGCCCCACCATCCAAGTGGACATAGAGTTAGACTATAAAAGAGCCGAGCGCAGCGAGGCCGTGCCCGAAGCGTGGCGAGCGAAGCGTGGCGAGCGAAGCGAGCCCACGAGGGGCCCTCCAAGTTTGTGTAGCCCTATGTCCGCTTGGATGGTGGGGTTTACACCTCGACTCACGTGCGCCGTTTAGAAGATATTTGCCTTGTAGTGCGCCGATGATGTCATCGGCGCATGCACTGTGAAGAACGGCCCTGTGTGCTGTTTCTTCCCCAGCGTGTGCTGTCACTGGCCAGTCACAGAGCCAGAGTCCACAGCCCCGAAAAGGAAGAGGGGTGAAGATGGATGCTCCCAGCAGCGGGGACATCATGGACATCGCGGGCTTCATTTGCAAGGTAAGTGGCACATAATGGGCTAGTATGTGATGCTTTTACTTTGCAGTGGAATATAGAGGAAGTAAAACCCATCAGTGTTTACTTCCTCTTTAAGCTACAGCAGGACAGAGCTGGTGGAAAGTTACAAACTACCATGGTTACTGCATATAAGCAACCTAATGAAGAATAGCAGACTCATGGACTCCGCAGACTAAATGTATAGTAAAAAGAAATACTGTATATACACTCGAGTATAAGCCGACCGGAATATAAGCAGAGGCACCCAATTTTACCACAAAAAAAACTGGGAAAACTTATTGACTCGAGTATAAGCCTAGGGTGAGAAATGCGTAGCTACTGTAAGTGAAAAAGAGAGTCAACAATGCCCATTTGCAGCCTCACTGTGCCCATTTGCAGCCATAGGTCTCCCGAACTTGGTAGTTAAATGCCCCCTAGCTGTAGCCAAAATTTGGGGTCTCTGGACCCAAAGTGTCCCGAAATGACATTGCTGCAGATGGACACAGTTGACCAAAATTGGGGTCCTGTATCTCGGGGCCACTTGGTGCTAGGAACCCCACAATTTGGATATGTTGTAGTGCTAGTTCCACTGGGTTTAAATACCAAATTTGGGGTTCCTAGCACCAAGTGGCCCGAGATACGGGGCCCCAAAGTCGGGTCGGAAAATGCTAAGCACTTTTCTGCAGCAGAGAATGATATTTTCCGAACCGACTTTGGGGCCCCGTATCTCTGGGCCACTTGGGACTAGGAACACAAAATTTGCCACAAAGTCGGGTCAGAAAATGTCATTCTCTGCTGTAGAAATGTGCTTGACTCGAGTATAAGCCGAGGGGGGCACTTTCAGCACAAAAAAATGTGCTGAAAAACTCGGCTTATACTCGAGTATGTACAGTAAATATAAAAAGTAAAAATGTTCAGTGGAAATATTGTACTGATCCCCTACTGTTCTTCTCCAATTCAGAAAAATAAGCTGGTACGGCACACTACTTCCTATTTGTAGTAACAGGGAAAGAACCTAATATGCATGGAAGAGTAGATAGAAAACTGATCTCCCAGGGATCTGGTCATTGGCAGGCAGCCAAGAACATTGCCTAATGTATAGTGAACTCTCCTGTGGACTGTACACACAATGCACAGGAAAGTTCACTGTCCACATGTCACACATTATTAAATAGCTGGCATGGCCACCAGCAACAGAGGCAGTTCTATTGTCCTCCAAGATTCTCATCTGTTTACAGGACTGTACACTTCCCAGAACCTCTGCGGCCTTTGTGCTACAGGTGTGGTGAAGGGTGTAGAGATCCTGGTAATTACCAGAGAATGTTTACACAGGATAAACCAGTAACTAACAGCCGGATAATTCCGACAACATTAGGCGATAAGGGTAGAAACAATGACATGGATAAGAACATCCTGGTATGCACAGGCAGCCGTCCACAAAAACCTAAGCATACTTTAAACAGAAATAAAAAAAACTGATCATTGATTAGCTAAAAGATAGCGTAAACACTGTTGAAAGTATATGTAAACCCTCATAATCGAAAACAACCCATTCCGTTTATACGTGTGTATAAATAGAAAACAATATTTTTTTCCCCCTTTTTTTTTTTGAAATGATCACATACTTCAGTTATTTGAATGAAGCCATGCCTGAAGAAAGAAACGAATGCCCCCTACACACGTTCCGATTATCCTATGACAGATCGTTCGCATACAAGATCGAATACAACAGTGCAAAATGTGTGTAAGATTTTTGTCATACGATTCTGGAAAAATCTTCCGCTGTGCGTAGCTACATATTTTAAAAGATGTGTCCTTCTGGTTTATTTTCGCGTTTCTGAGCATGCGTGGGTGTTTGTCGAACAACTTTTATCGGACGCATACTGTACTGATTACACGATTGTCGTGCGATGGGCTGTCGTCCGACCAAAGTTTTCCTGTTTGTCCCTTCAGATTTGGTTGGACGGACTATTGTGATCGGCTGTCGAAAGCTGCGTACTAACGATCAGATCATCGAACGATCTGTCCGAAAGTGACTTTTGTCGTCCAATAATCGGAACGTGTGGACGGGGCATAAGAGGTGTATTTAAAGCGATTGTAAACGATCTCCTTGTAAAACAACCCATTCAGTTTAAGCCCAGGTTAACACTGATGCGATGCAGGAAAACGTACATGATTCCCTGCGTTTCCCCGCATCGCAATGCTTGGCAATTGCACGGTGTCCGCGAGTTCTGCCGCGGGTATTAATGTTAGATTAACGACACCCCAAAACAGATCGCAAAAACGCAGTGCGATCGCCAGAATCGCATTGCATGGATGTGAACACCCATGCATGCGATTCAGTTGTGGGGAAAAAAGGGTCCTGCGCCATTTTTTTGGTGCGGATGCGATTTGAGCCATACAAAATGTATAGCTCAAATCGCACCGCGCAGACATCACATGTGATGTGCACAGGAATGCTGTGCGATGGCTGTGCAAATCACGTGCAACATTTTGTACTCATTAGGGTGAACCTAGGCTCAAAAAGAAAGGAAAGGCAAAACATTTATGTATAGATATAAAAAAATAAAAATAAACACCGTGATAAATACTTTTCCCCCTCTGTTCTCAGATGTAGAGAGACATGGGGGTTAAGAAACAACAACACACTGGTCTTCCCGGTGAATGGCTGTGTGGGGGTGTCAGGACAAGTCTGACCATTGGAGGAGACCAGGCTGAGCTCTCAGCACAGCTAGCAGAGGGACACCACGGATTTCACATAGAGGAAGCAATACAAAGAGAACAGAATACTTTCTCATACAAGTACATGGCACAGCAGCCACATATCAGGAATATGGAATGCTGGGTTAACATATTCTTTACCAGCAGAAGTTAAAGTGACCCTAAAATCCTGCTTTCAAATCTATTAAAGTACGTATTCTTAACTCAAAGGACATTTCTGCTGTGATCCTCCTGTTAGAGGGTGGCTATGTTCATCCTCCATGGTCTCATTGTATGGAGGATCTCTTCTGAGCTGGCCTAGGCACTATGGACTATGGGATTTGTAGTGTGTATAGAGCAGAGCACATGACCTCAGGTATGCGCACTGCTTGTTCCAAATAAAAAAGAAGGAGGTCACAGGGGACATTACAAGGAGGCAGAAAAACACAGTAAAGCTGGGTACACACTATATGTTTTTTGTTCGTTCAACCCCAGGGATCTAATGAAAAAAAAAAAAAAAAAAAAAAAAACTATCAGCTCTGGTCGGAGCCGCTGTACTAACCATGCGAGATTAGTTCAGAGATCTCCCCCCGCTGAGCTGTTGTGTTCTGACAGGGGCCGGAGTCCGGGCAACCCAGAAGGAAGACCAGGTGAAGATGGACGCCATCTCCAGCGATGACATTGCATCGTTGGACGGCTTAGTTTTGAGGTAAGTTTCACATAATGTGCTAGTATGCAATGCATACTAGCACATTATGCCTTTGCCTCGCAGGTAAGAAAAAAAAAAAGGGCAGCGGTTTACAACAAGTAGTGGATGTATAGTGCCTTGAAAAAGTATTTACATCCCTTGAAATTTTCCACATTTTGTCATGTTACAACCAAAAACCTAAATGCATTTTATTGGGATTTTATGTAATAGATCAACACAAAGTGGTACATAATTGTAAAGTGGAAGGAAAATGATAAGATTTAAATTTAATTTTTACAAATAATTATCTGAAAAGTGTGGTGAGCATTTGTATTCAGCCCCCTTTACTCTGATACCCCTAACTAAAATCTAGTGGAGCCAATTGCCTTCAGAAGTCACCTAATTAGCAAATAGAGTCCACCTGTGTGTAATTTAATCTCAGTATAAATAGAGCTGTTCTGTGAAGCCCTCAGAGTTTTGTTAGAGAATCTTAGTGAACAAACAGCATCATGAAGACCAAGGAACACACCAGACAGGTCAGGAATAAAGTTGTGGAGAAGTTTAAAGCAGGGTTAGGTTATAAAAAAGATCCCAAGCTTTGAACATCTCACGGAGCATTGTTCAATCCATCATCCGCAAATGGAAAGAGTTTGGCACAACTGCAAACCTACCAAGACATGGTCGTCCACCTAAACTGACAGACCAGGCAAGGAGAGCATTAAACAGCGAAGCAGCCAAGAGGCCCATGGTAACTCTGGAGGAGCTGCAGAGATCCACAGCTCAAGTGGGAGAATCTGTCCACAGGACAACTATTAGTCGTGGACTCCACAAATCTGACCTTTATGGAAGAGTGGCCAGAAGAAAGCCATTGTTGAAAGAAAGCCATAAGAAGTCCAGTTTCTGTGCAGCCATGTGGGGGACACAGAACACATATGGAAGAAGGTGCTCTGGTCAGATGAGACCCAAATTTAACTTTTTGGCCTAAAAGCAAAAAGCTATGTGTGGCGGAAAACTAACACTGCACATCATCCTGAACACACCATCCCCACCGTGAAACATGGTGGTGGCAGCATCATGTTGTGGTATACTTTTCTCCAGCAGGGACAGGCAACCTGGCCAGAGTTGATGGGAAGATGAATGGAGACAAATACAGGGCAATTGGCAAAAATGTCACTCTCGAGATGTGCAAAGTTGGTAGAGAGATACCCAAAAAGACTTGCTGCTGTAATTGCAGCGAAAGGTGGTTCTACTCACGGGGGCTGAATACAAATGCACGCCACACTTTTCACATGTGTTTGGCCCCTTTCACACCGGGGCGTTTTTCATGCGGTACAGCGCTAAAAATAGCGCCTGTTCACCGCATGAAAAAATCCGGCCCCTTTAACTCCAGTGTGAAAGCCGGCGGGCTTTCACACTGGAGCGGTGCGCTAGCAGGATGACAAAAAAAAGTCCTGCTAGCAGCATCTTTGGAGCGGGATAGGAGCGGTGTGTTCACCGCTCCTATACCGCTCCTTCCCATTGATTAGAATGGGACACCGCAGTGAAACCGCGGCAATACCGCCGCAAAGCGCCGCTACGGAGGCGCTCTGCGGGGGGTCTTTAACCCTTTTTCGGCCGCTCGCGGGGGGTAAAACCGCACCGCGAGCGGCCGAAAACGGCGGTTAAAACGGCGGTAAAGCAGCGCTAAATATAGCGCTGCTTTACCGTCACCGCGGCTCCCCGCCCCAGTGTGAAAGGGGCCTTAGGGACCTTAGATTGTAAGCTCCTTGAGGGCAGGGACTGATTACATAATAGTGTATCAAGGTGAGATAGATTTGGGACTCAGAGAAGACAGGATCAAAAAGCCTTTTTAAACAATGCAGAGGATTAACCCCTTAGGTTCCACAATGAGTATAATAAGCATGCTTTACTGCATATACAGACTGGTTTTACTGTTGTGGGTTTAGTAACAACTTTAACTTTGTTACTAGGAACCAGCTTCCTTACCTGGACGGTAAAGGCACATAGACTAATGCCTCTTGCACAGGTATGTAATAACTTACTGATGTTTATATACAGGATCCTGCTGTCAGAGTAAAATAGGCAAGTTATGTTCTGTAACAATTCTTCTTCTTCCTGTAGGTTCTTACATATACATGTATATATGTGTTAATTACTGCATTCAAATGTAACATTTCTATTGATTTTAAAACTCTACAAGTGCTGAGTTTTTTCCACCATGTGCACGAGGCCTAAACCATCTTTCGTTCCTAGGATTGTTCCATAAGGAGTGCCAGGCTGACAGTAACAAGACGGAACTTGTTTCCAAAATGGCACATAAATACTGGCTGACATACTTTGATGCCTTCTCTGATGACTTTTTTGACCGTCCTGCTAGCGCACCGCTCCAGTGTGAAAGCCCGCCGGCGTTCACACTGGAGTGAATGGGGCCGGATTTTTTCAGGCGGTGTACAGGCGCTATTTTTAGCGCTGTACCGCCTGAAAAACGCCCCAGTGTGAAAGGGGCCTTAGCTAAAAGGTTTCATTTTAGAAGTTGATATGGCTGACCGATTCATTTAAAGCAGGGGTGGGGGCACACACACACACACACACACACACACACACACACACACACACACACACACACCAAATTATTCTGACTATTGAGTTTAAAAGATTAGCTTATCTGCAAATTGGCAACCCCTGCAGGACTTAGATACAGAAACAAAGTTGTTACCAGGTTTATATTTAGAGATCTAAACAGCTTTCCCACTAGAATCTCATTAAAGATAATTGAACTCAGCCTCTCCTAGCCCAAAATGGCCAATCCAAAGTACAACGCACCTTGTTTTAGAACGGACTGTATTTTAACCAGTTCAGCTCTCGCACCTTACAGATCAGAGAAAGGTTTTCATTTCTAAAGTGGGGCTATTGATTTGGCCACAACTTTGTCATTAGGTAGGTTGAAGAAAAAATACATATATATTTTGGGGGGGGGGGGGGGGTGGGTGGGGTACAAGCAAGACTTTTTCTGGGTAATATTATCTTGGAAATGTTACTTTATAGTATACACAATCTATAAGCAAAAAGATGTTAAACTCTGTTTAATTCACTTTTTAACAACTAGTATTAGGGCCAAATCAAAGCAGGATGCCCTGCACTACAACACATGTGTTTTTGTGCATTTTTATTTTTTCATTATTTTTTTCAACAATACATACATTACAATTAAACACACACACCCCACCGGTTGGTAACGTGCCTCACCGGGGGTAGCCACATATGGCCATTAACAGAACTAACATAGTTCAACTAATGTCCCTCCCCATCTCCACCCAACCCATTGCCTTAATTTCACAGTTGTATTCAAGTGCACCTTATGGTTACATATATTTTCATTGTGTCCCTCAAATACCTTTGTGCATTTTTATTTTTAATAAAATACAAATGTTTTACCTTTTTTTATCCTGCTGCATCCTAGTGCTGCTGATCTCCTGTCTATACTTCATGCACACTGGGTATGCACACTAGCGTAGCCGTAGAATGCTGCTACTTAAAAAAAAAAAAAAAAAAACTTGAGTTTTGCCACTTTTAATTGTATTTTGCGCATTTCAGCAAAACTAAACTCCCACAAAAGCTTGAGGCTCATAAATGCCGGATAGCCACATTTTTCAGCTAAAAACACAGTAATTCTGGGGTTTTTTTCCAGCCTGAAAACGCCCGTCAAAAACACTGATAAAAGCTTCTGTGTTCATGGACACATAGGATAACATGCTGGGGAGTATACTGGCTGTAGAAAAAAAAATGCCTGATGCCCAAAACAGCAGCTGTAAAAATGCCCAGTGTGTAAAAGGCCTTAGCTGCATGGCACTTCTCAGGGCAGGATTCCTGAGAGTGACCATAGTGTACCATGTGAGCAATATCCTGCATAAATCGTGTAAATGAGGCCTAAAGCCCAACTCCGTTTGGGATAAGGCATCTCATTAAACTGACACAATTTAGATATGTGGTTCCTGTTTTAGTATTTCTAAAGGCCCCTTTCACACTTGCGCAACTTTTCCTGCAACTTTAGACATCAGAGTGGCAAGTTGTACCCCATGATTCCCAATGATAACCATTCATATCAGTGCGACTTCAAGTCACACCAACTTAAAAGTAGTCCCTGTACTACTTTGGTCCGACTTTGATGTGAGCTGAGGTCCACAGACTTTTAAATTGTGGTAAAATCGTGCAACTTTTAAGTCGCGGCAGTGTGAAAGGGGCCTTATGGCAGATTACAATTTCCAGGTGACTAGCTGCAGGAGGTAGCCCCATTGAAAGCAATGGCTGACTGCCAGCTACCGCAGCCAATTGTGGCTGCTTGTATGTAATCGCTATGCAGCTATCACCTTCGAGTGATCGGTCCTGGACACATATAAAAATTTTGGCCCATTCACATTTGTGAATGTGGCCTCACCACCCACAGGTAAGGTACTGTAGATATAGCTTGTGCACCATCACCAGACAAATTCTCGATCCACCCAATGTGAGAACCAGCAGTATTAAATGGCCTCTTACCAAATGGAGTTGATTACTTTGTTTAGAAGCAATCAAATGCGCTTTCACATGTTGTGACACAACTCAAGGGCTCTCTTCCCTCTATCAGACCAGCTCAGATGGAATGGATTGGAAACATATGTGGGAATATAAAGAGAGGCGCACCTCATAGCGTAATAACGTTTATTTAAAAAATAGCATAAAAAAAACACAGCAGCCAATTGCTCACTTACATTTTCCAGTGCCTACCCGGCACTGAGGCTACTTGCGATATGTTAAAAGACTGGAACTCAGACAACAAGCAGGCTTCTCTTCGGCCTACTCATTTATTAGAACATTTGTTTCTTCTCAGAGATACAAAGGAAGGCAAAAAGAACAGCCGGGTCAATCGTTTTTCATTTTGCTAATTTTCTCTTTCTGTGTACAACATAATATAACCAGTTGGAGCGATGAATATATAAGAAAAGAGGCAACATATTCATTGTGTCATCAGAAGGAACACAGATCATTTTCATCTGTTATTAAAATGGAAAGTGCGTTCCACCTCACAAAATCAACAAGGCAGCACACCACACCCAACAAAGCACCAAGGAAGCCTGTATAGCCTATGCAAATCTTATCCAAACACACCGGACCAAGTCAGAGGGATCTTGTAGGATTTAGTCTTGTACATACTACATGACGTTGGTGCGCTTTATGATGAATCGCCTTATTGGCAACCTCCCACTCAACATCCTGTGAAAAAATAAGCCAGACAAAAAATTGTCAGACAGTTAAGGTATTAACCCAGAGCCTGGCTCAAAAATGACCAAATAAAAAGATCTGCACTATTCTACCTATGATCTGGGATGCTGGGAGCGAGCACTCTCCCTCATTATAAACCCCACGCATGTGCAATACTCCCCCCTGTCACTACAATGGCTGAGCTCAGCACTGCAGTGTCAAGGGAGGGATAAACAAACTGCGCATGCAACAGTCTTGAAACACATAGAGTGCTTGTTCCAGTAATGCCAGGAGTACACCCACTGTACGAGGCGTCCCAAATCACGGGCAGGATGGCACGGATCTCTCACATAGTTTTTCAGCCAGGCTGTGGGTAAACCGTTATGGGGCTACAGATGCGGTACTTAAAGAGGACCTCCAGTCTCCCCCCAGAAAAATTAAAAGTCAGCTCAGCAGCTACAAATACTGTAGCTGCTGACTTTTAATACAAGGACACTTACCTGTCCAGGGATCCAGCATTGTCCTCACCCAAGACAATTCAATTTGGGTCCGGGCGCCAGCATATTAAGTAAGGGAAACCAGCAGTGAAGCCATGTGGCGTCACAGCCGGATTCCCACTGCACATGCTACGCTGCGTTTTGTGAATGGTCCCACAGTCGTCTGGAACCTGTGATGTGTCCAGAAGGCAGCAGGGAAGGAGGGGGGCTGAACTTCTGTTCAGTGGGAGCGGGTACCTGTTCCCCTCACCCCCCCAAAAAGTGCCAATAATTATAGAAGGGGCGGGATACAAAGAAGCAAAAAAACTTCTCCTTTTGGGTGAAGTTCTGCTTTAAATACGATTTCAAACTTTAAAGTACTGGGGGCCTCCGACTGCGCACTTTTTTTTTTTTTTTTTTTTTTTTTTACAAAGGTGAACTTGGCCTAAGGCTAAATAATACAAAATTATAATTAAGTTTTTTGTTAAATAGCTTTTCACTGCATTTAAAAGATAAATATGTAAAGGTTAAACAAGGTTATTGGCACTAAATAGAGATAAAGACTGCATTGTGAGGATTAAGAAAGATCTTCCCACACATGGCTGACTTCCTGTCCAGAATCCCAGAGAATAAACCAACTGTCACTTCTCAGCTCCCTTTATCCAAAAATATAGATAACATTGTGCAATAAACCATAACGCGAAGAGAAATCCACTATCAACCATCCAGACTTCTAGGCTTGAAAAAAATTAAATATATTTGCAAATAGTTGTATTTATTTTTATTTTTTTTCATTAAATATTTTTTCATCTGCATTCACATTTTACTGAAGAAATGAATGGTATGGTTTGTCTGGTTATACCTGATAGGTCAGCTGGAACTAAAATACCAGGAGGTCCCTGAAGGTGTAAACTCTGCCATTCTTCTCAGCTTGTCCCTCCAGTTGGACCAATTAGGAAGGGTTCTCGGTCTCCCATTTGTGCTTCTGCGTTGTCGCCCTATTATTACCCAGGCTTCCGATACAGAATATAAATGGCCATTTCAACACAAAATTATGAGGGCATGGTCCACTGGGGTCACCTTCAGGAAACCAATCATGAGAAGTGTCATGCAGCTATCATTGCAGTGCATGTAGGAAGGGCAAAAGATCAAAAAGGTGTTACCTAGTAATTTTTTTTTAATTAATTAAAAAAAAAAAAAAAAAACACACACACACACACACACACACACACACACACACACACGCTAATTGTTGATGCTACACAGTGCTTTACCAAATGAAGGACACATGCACTTAGCTGGCTATACAGCATACAATTTTCTTTAGATTTAGACCCCTTTCACACTGGGGCGTTTTTCAGGCGCTTTAGCATTAAAAAAAAGAGCCTGTAAAGCGCTTCAAAGAAGCCTCATCTGCAATCCCAATGTGAAAGCCCGAGTGCTTTAAGAGTCCTTTCACACTGCCAGCTCCCGAAAAACGCTCATAAAGTGCCGCTTAAACTAGCGGCGCTTTACCAGTGTTTTTTCGAGCGCTAGTGGGCGCTTTTAACCCCTGCTAGTGGCCAAATAAAGGGTTAAAAGCGCCCACAAAGCGCCGCTGCCAAAAGCACTGTGAAAGCACTTGAACTTTCACATTGGGATTGCAGTTGCGGCTTCTTTCAGGCGATTTTTTTTAACGCTAAAGCACCTGAAAAACGCGCGTGAAAGGTATCTCAGTGTGAAAGCACTCGGGCTTTCACATTGGGATTGCATTTGTGGCTTCTTTCAAGCGCTTTACAGGCGCTTTTTTTAAAGCTAAAGCGGCTGAAAAACGCCCCAGTGTGAAAGGAGTCTTTCTTTCATCTATGTAGTGCAAGGGCCTGTCTGATTGCATACAAATTAAAAGTGTTTAGGTTTTTTATGGTTTTGGTAAATCTAAAAGAAAGTTGTACAAGAAAATTGTATAATGTATGGCCAGCCGTTTAAATCTACTTTATGGTTCAGCCCGCCGGCGAAAAATTGCTCATGCAACATTTTCAGCAGCACATCACCACACTACCACTAGGAGTGCAGTGCAATAAATGGGCCCTAAAGAAACCTGTACATACAGAAAAATGGGTCTCCCATTGTTCACCTACTTCTGGAATGATCCATTTACACCCGACAATTCCATTGCGTTGCAGTATTGCACCAACGCAGCATTCCAGTATGAGTGCACTGTGGTGCAGCTCATCTCTGATGCACGTGCATTGCAGCGCACCACGATGCACAGTAAAGCCTCTTACACACGGTTCGATTGCTGGCAGAGGATTGTCTGTTGACAGACTGTTGTCCTAAAATCTTACCGTTAGTACGCTCCTTTTGACAATCGTTGTCCAATTTTCCGCCAACAAATGTTGAATGACAGGCTAGTAAATTTTCGTCGGACAACAGCTTGACTTCAGATTTATTTGTATGGTCAGTACACAAATCTGTCACACAAAAGTCAAAAGTAAAAACATGCATGCTCGGAATCAATGCTCAAACATGAAATTAGCAGAAAGGGCCCAAAGGGTGGCGCTCAAGAGCTGAAATTCCTTGTAGTACGTCACTATGTTCGTGTTTGTGGCATGACAATTCTGTACCGTTAGTACACAAGGCAAGATCCTGGCACACGCCCTTTTGACAAAAATCAGACACTCGGTTGGCCAACAATCGTACCTTGTGTATAATGCTTAAGTTGCGTCTTCAAATATATGCTATACGCCTGATTTTCTTTTTGCCTGTTCTGGTGTGTTACCAGTCCACTTATTTTAATGGGTTGCCTTAATGCAATGCACCAGATCGGAGAAATTTGCATGAGCCCCTCATTGCCTAAATATCTCTGCTTTCAATGTTTTCTGAGTCACCAATCAGCAAAACAAACCTTGCAAGCCAGCAAGCCTTGAGTTTAGCGCTCCTAGCATACTCCTTCTAGCCAATTGATACTAAAGCCATACAATTGATAAAACTCCCTAGCAACTAACAATTTCAGGAGGTCAGAAATGAGAGCCCCGTATTTTCATAAGGAAATTCGTTTAGGATGGGTTCCCATATCTGCGGAGTGGTAACGTGTCAATTGTGTATTAAAGTGTTACTAAACCCAGGACTCTACATTTACTATATCTGGTCTCCCACAGTACACAGAACATGGGAATGCAATCATTTTAGTAAATATAAACTGCTAAATACCCTTTCTCATCAGCAGTATATAGCAGTCTTGTGGCTTCTATCAGTTACTGGTTAAAGTTTGTAGGAGGAGTTTTCATACTGCACTGAGCTGTCCTATCATGATCCAGGACCCCTGACCCTCTGTCTGGACCAGGCTGATTGGCCCTGTGCTGATCACATGCATTTCTCCCAAAAAAAATAAAATAAATCTCTATAGCAATACACACCAAATTGAGCACGTGCAGAGTGACTCCACTAACTCTGCCTTATCCGGACATGTTCTGGAGTCAGTGGAAGAGGAGGAGGATCTGTGCATACAAGATCAAGCAGCCTTTTTACACAATGCAGAGGATTGACCCCTTGATATAACAAGCATGCTTTACTGCATATACAGACTGATTTTATGGTTGTGGGTTTAGTAACACTTTAAAGTGAAATTTCAGGCAAATTCTAACTCATGCCGCGTACACACGGTCGTAATTTCCGATGGAAACAGTCCGATGGGAGCTTTTCACCGGAATTTCCGACCGTGTGTATGCCCATCGGTCTTTTTCTGTCGTAATTTCCGACGGACTTTGGATTGAGAACCTGTTCTTAATTTTTCCGACGGAAAACCTTTCTATCGTGTGTATGCAATTCCAAGATGCAAAATTCCGACGCATGCTCGGAAACAATTCAATGCATGCTCGGAAGCATTAAACTTCCCTTTTAGGCCCCTTTCACACGAGGCGGACTCCGCTTCCACTAAGTCCGCCTCTGTCCGTCGGCTCAGCGGGAGATCTCTCTGTTGATCTCCGCTGAACCGGCGGATGACAGGTCCCTCTCTGCTCACTGAGCGGGGAGGGGCTTGCGAGCGCCGCTGGTCACAATGGAGAGATCGGATGAAAACGGACAGCGTGTCCGTTTTCAGATCTCACCCGATCCGATCCGCCAGCGAAGGATCTGGACGTAGAGCCATACGTCTGCTTTTGGCGTATCGGACCGGGTCGGATGTCAGCGGACATGTCTCCGCTGACATCCGACGCTAAATAGACTAACATGGAGCGCCCGTTCAGGTCCGCCGTCAAAACTGACAGGCGGATCTGAACGTTCCGATGGTGTGAAAGGGGCCTTATAGTGCCGTTGAACGTGTTGTATGCCGCGGTATTATTGACCGTCGGAATTTGGTGTGACCGTGTGTAGGCAAGACAGTTTGAGCGAAATTCCAACGGGAAAACCATCAGAGCTTTTTCCGACGAGAATTCCGGCCGTGTGTACACGGCATAAGGCTACATCTACTCCAACCCCCATTCGAAGACTATTCTACCTACCCTGTAAAAGAATAGGTGTATAACCTTTTCTGAGGCACTCTAGTCTGGTCACATGACCGGCTTAAGTCTAGAGGAGGGACAGCTGACAACGGATGCACCATAGTAAGCCTATGGGTGACCTCATTGCCCATGCTCTGCAGCCATTGTCACTGCCTCTCCGCTACACTGAAGCCGATGCTGGGACCTGATCATGTGACTGGACCGGAGTGGCTTCAGAATGGGAAAGTATACCCATCTTTCCTTTTACAGAGTAGATAGAATAGGCTTAAAATGGGGATGGGAGTAGATTTATCCTTAGTTATCTTCTATCATTTGAATAGGCTTCCTAATGCACCAAAAAAAGAAGGATATACTAATTTTGGGAACACAACAAATCACAACACACAGTAGTGCGTAATCCAACTCACATCTGATCCTTTGGTGTTATTAAATCACATAGGTGTCCTTTTATGAAGCAGTGAAATCTATTCACTGCTTCATTCGCTGGCATTCACAGAGGCGATCTTTCTCCTCTGTGTGTCAGTTCATGAAGCGGAGTAGATCGCTTCACCCTTGGAGGAGTGAAGTGATCTACAAACGCTTCAAACAGTGGAGAACGGCCCCTGATACTGGAATCTCGTGAGACTTTACGAGATTACAGTACCAGAAATTCACTGAAACACTGAGATGTCCATTTATTAAGCAGTGATAAATTATCACAGCTCAATACACGGACAGACACCAGTGTGATTAATGTTAATAAAATAAAGAGTCCCCCCTACATTATATATACATGTATACACACACACATTATATATACATGTATATACACACACACACATATATACATGTATATACACACATTATATATATATATATATATATATATATATATATATATATATATATATATATATATATGTATACACATACATATGACAGGGGGACATGGTTACAGTGTTGGGGGGTCTGAACGAGGCATAAGGAAGTTAATAATCTTCCTCTTTCCTCCTCAGATCCCCCGGGTTTCTCTCTTCACTCCCCGCTTCACCACCTCTGAGTTGGTGAATCGGGGAGTGTGAATTCTGACACAGATCGCCAGTGAAGCGCTCAGATCGCAGCTTCATACACTGGCCGTTACTGTGTCATTCTATGTGGATTCTCCATGTGCAGAGATAATCGGCGGGAGAACAAGTTCAAACACATCTCCCCCCGATTATCTCTGGTTTATAAACTGTTTATGGGCTGTGATCAGCGGTGATCCTCAGGATCTCCGCTGATCACTGCTTCATAAAAGGACACCTTAGGCTTTAAACCTCCCTTTGTAAGTTGTACCTATAGGTAAGCCTAGAATAAGGCTCACCTAAAATAATAAATAAATAAAAATATTTTCTAGTTTGTAGACGAACCAGTGCTTAAGCAACTAACTGAAGATGCAGCAAATGCAAAGATTTTATCATCAGGTAGATCCTATTTTCCTCTACATACTAATACAATAGTCATGTTCAGAACTAGCTGCTTCATATTCAGTGCACATAGAGGCAGGACGCAGGAGCAGCTGTGTAACCACACGGAAGTAGAAATGTAGTTGGAGGTAAATGACAGTTTAGCCACACGTCAGCAGTGCAGGCATTTATCTAGACACGCACACACCTGAACAATGCGGAAGGTACAAAGGATTCCACTGCTATCAAGACTACACACCTACTCCACCACTCTGTACAACAACTGACTTTAAGGCCTCATGCACACTGGACGTTTTTACAGTTGTTCCCAGGGGCATCAAGCAGTTTTTTTTCTGCCTCTAAACTGCCTGCATGTTAGCCTATGTGTCCATGCACACACAGACTTTTAGCAGCATTTAGTGGCAGGAGAGTTTAGAGGCAGAAAAAAAAAAAGCTTGACACATCTAAAACGTGTGTTAAAGTGTTTGTTAACCCCCCCCCCCCCCCAAAAATAAACAAACACAGATCCTAGTCCCTTAAAGCATTGTGTAATCTGCCCCCCTCTAAACCTGCCTGAATCTGCCACTTTCTGTATGCCCTCTCTGCACTGACCACGAAAATCCGGGATGTAGAGTCCTGACCACCGTGGTCAGAGTGCTTCCCTACATCATAAGCTGCTGTCCCCTCTGCTCTCCTCTCTCCTCCTCCTTCCTGCCTATCAGCTTCCTCTCTGTGTCTGTGTCTGTCTCCGCCCACCCCCGCCAACATTCTTGAAAAAAAATTAAATTGTCACTGCCAGCCCCTCTATTAGAGATTGGCATAGCACAATATGTAAGTTGTTTTAAAAAACTAGCGTTCTAAATACCGTATATACTTGAGTATAAGCCGAGTTTTTCAGCACATTTTTTTTGTGCTAAAAGTGCCCCCCTCAGCTTATACTTGAGTCAAGCACTTTTCTGCGGAAAAAAAAAATGACATTTTCCGACCCGAGTTTGCGGCCCCGTATCTCTGGGCCACTTGGTGCTAGGAACCCCAAATTTGGTATGCAAACCCAGTGGAACCAACACTACAATCTATCCAAATTTTTTCCTAGCATTAAGTGGCCCTGAGATACGGGACCCCAAAATCAGTTTGGAAAATGTAATTCTCTGCTGCAGAAAAGTGCTTGAATTTTCTGACCCGAATTTGGGGCCTCGTATCTTGGGGCCACTTGGTGCTAGGAACCCCATATTTGGTGTGCTAACCCAATGGAACCAACACTACAACATATCCACATTTGGGTTCCTAGCACCAAGTGGCCCTGAGATACAGGGCCCCAAAATCGGTCAACTGTGTCCATCTGCAGCAATGTCATTTCGGGACCCTTTGGGTCCAGGAGACCCCAAATTTTGGCTGCAGCTAGGGGGCATCTAGGAACCCTTAACTACTAACTACTAAGTTCAGGAGACCTATGGCTGCAAATGGGCAGTGAGGCTGCAAATGGGCATTGTTGACCCCCTTTTCCACTTCCAGTAGCTGGGCATTTCTCACCCTAGGCTTATACTCAAGTCAATAAGTTTTCCCAGTTTTTTGTGGTAAAATTAGGTGCCTCGGCTTATATTCGGGTCGGCTTATACTCGAGTATATATGGTACTAATTTTGAGCTGTCTTCAGGCCGGCTCACGTAATTTGCGGCCGCTTTACAACTACTAGACAGAGCTCCGGGAGGAGACGAGCGGCCACGTGTTCTCCCCAGCTGTCGTCAGAAGGAGATCGCGGCTCCTCCCGCAGAAGCCATCCATCGGATGTGTTTAAAGCGGCCGGGAGTCATGTGACCGGCCTAAAGACAGCTCAAATTCGGTATTTAGAATGCTCGTTTTTTAAAACAACTTACATAGTGTGCTATGCCAATCTCTAATTGAGGGTCTGGCAGCGACTTATAAAAACGGGTTAACAAATACTTTATTGCTAGTGCTTGTAGTATTTGATCATGAATTCTTTTCATTGGGGGGACAAAAAAATATTATTCTAGCCAATTAAATTAAATTGACGCCCAAGGGCTTGATGCCTGTAAACGCACCTAAAAATGCGCTTAATCGCATTACACACTTTTACAAGAGTCAGGGGTGTTTTCTGCGAAAACGCTGCTAGGAGAGTTTGCAAAACATCCTGCGTGCACAAGGCCTAAGAGTTAAAAAGGTAAAAGGTTTCACGTTATTAACAAATAAAAATGTGTATGTAAACCCTAATAACTTTGCTTATACCATTCAATCTTCTGGATGAGATCATGCTCAAGGAATGTCTTGAGGCTACAGGAGAGATGCAAAAAAAAGTGGGCAGCCAGGATTATTTATAAAAAGTGTCCCAACTTGGTGACCCCACCTCTCCCAATGCTCATTGAGGCCCACTGACCCTACTAATATATGCATGGTTTTAGGAGTTACATTCTCTACAGCTTAGTTTATCAGATAAATTAGGCCATGGAAAGTCCCTGCCATGGACCCTCTCATCCCCTATTTACTCTCCCTTCCTTCCCTGACATAAAATATGAACAAAGCAGATCCTCTATCATGTGTACTTGTCTCAATCCAGAGGTCTTCAGGGTCTTCCTTCCGGGTTCGCAGACTCGCGGTCCGTGAGTGGCTAGAGCCGCCGTTTACGGCACAGGACAATGAAGGAACAGCCCAGGTGGTCGTTCCTTCAGAGTGCATGCGCCGGTGACGTCACCAGCTGCATCTACAGTACATTTCTCCTAAACGGTGCACGTTTAGGAGATATTTTACAGTACCAATAGATAAGCCTCATTATATGCTTACCTATAGGTAAAAATGATGCATTGGAGTTTACAAACGACTTTTTCCAATTGCTGGAGGTCACCTCATCCGGCTTTAGATACACAGAGAATTTTAGTTGCTCAATTGTGCTACTAACATCACTAGTGATTAGTGGTTTCCCCTTGGAGTAAGCTACACATTTAAGGCTCTTTCACTCGGGCAATCTGGAGCAGGGGCCTGTGAAAATCATTGTTTCTTGTCAACGGGCATGCACACAGGGTGCGTGAACAGCCATGGCCAGCAAAGTTCAATGACAGGCTGACTGGTGGTACCACTGTTCACGTGTAAGCACTCATCCAAGTGGTTACATGTCATTAGCAACTATGACCCGACCCTGGATGCAGTTTGGGACATTTCTGGACGCACACAAAGTGGAAGCAGCTAATCACCCAGTTTGTATGTGCCCAAAGCGCGCGGTGCTGCTGCTGCGTCCAGGATGATCCTTTTAAATGCCTCTGAACACAGCAGCCAATCCAATCACATGTGCTTATTTGGATGAAGCCTAAATGGTGGTGGATGTAAAGATACCATTTAAAAAAAAATAAGACCTTTGCAAATGCAAATTTTATGCCATCTTATCTCTGGCTTTGTAGTATTATGTCCATGACAATGACAGATTCAATTTAATCCAACAAATCACCCTCCAGCAAAACTAAAGATAGAGATCCTCATGCCCTAAATGTAGTATGCAGAACTCCAACTTGATCCAAATCTTAGAAAATTCTAGTAGAGCAGCTTGTCTCTCTACATGTAGCAGACATCAGAGCGTGTGCATTACATGAACACAGAGCATTGCATGTCCGTATTCACAGGTCATGTTTATAAAGAAACAAATGGCACAATCAATGCAATTTAACATGTAACATCTGCTGTAAATGTCACATTTACTGCCTTATGTATATAGTTCTGTGGAGGAGATTAAACTTGGCTGGCTGACTGGCTTCTGAATTCTATATTATTTTGATCAACCTGCATTAGGAGACAATGAAATTATAGGTGGGAGGAGCAAGTACCGTATATATACACTCGGGTATACACGGTAATAACATTTTATAGACATTATTGTGGTTCATTTTTAATTTATAAAGCTTCTTGAGGGATTTCAGATTTACTCTTCATCCGGTATAAAGCTATGCCTCTTTATTTATATAGAAAGGTCAGATAGTAGAATTTAGAGTTGAACTCTAAAGGGATATTAAGGGATTAGTTCACCTTTACCAAAAAGCTGCCTATACTTCCTTACCTGACCGTAGGTAAGGGGTGCCTGTAGATAAAAACAAACTGTGCAGCTTTAAATAAAGTTGGATAATTCTCTAACTAAAATTGTAGGCCATCTATGTACCGCCTAGCTGAAAAACTCCTAGAGATGGTGTCCCCCCTCCACCCTGCCTTGTTGCTAGGTTATTACTAAGACACTCCCAGCTGTTGCTGCTTACTAAGGATGAGTTCCGGCATGTTGGCACAGCCCACGTGCAGAGCCCGCCAGGAAGTCGGCACTTCGCTGCGCTAATCACAGACAGTGAGACACTTCCCAAACTCTGCCGCCGCGCATCAGGACAATGTCTCACTGCCTGTGATTAGCGCAGCGAAGTGCCGACTTCCTGGCGGGCTCTGCACGTGGGCTGTGCCAACATGCCGGAACTCATCCTTACTGCTTACCACCACAATCACAGCAGCAAGCTCTCAAACCCCCGCACACGCACGGTTCACCAACTCCTCTGTCGCAGCATTGCTGAGCTCAGAGCTACTGCAACAGGGGAGGGAAAGTGCATGTGAGAGGGTTTAAACTGGAGAAGGAGCTTGCATCTGATGGTGGGGGCTAGCAGTAATGGCTCAGACTGCAGGGGTCTCAAACTGGCGGCCCTCCAGCTGTTGTGAAACTACAAGTCCCATGAGGCATTGCAAGACTGACAGTTACAAGCATGACTCCCACAGGCAGAGGCATGATGGGGCTTGTAGTTTTGCAACAGCTGGAGGGCCACCAGTTTGAGACCCCTGGCTCAGAGTGTCTTAGAAACATACTATGACAACAAAAGCAGGACAGGGAGAGGTCATCTCTGAGTTTTTTGACCAGGCTTCTGAAGGTACATAATGGCCTACACCAGTGATGGCGAACCTTGGCACCCCAGATGTTTTGGAACTTAATTTCCCATGATGTACATGCACTCTGCAGTGTAGGTGAGCATCATGGGAAATGTAGTTCCAAAATATCTGGGGTGCCAAGGTTCGCCATCACTGGCCTACACCAATAGCAAGGGCATTATCTAGCTTTACTCAAAGCTACACAGTTTGTTTTATCTAAAGGTGCCCCATATCTGCATAGGCAGGACATAAAAGGTATTTTTAATGGCTTCTAGTATAATTACATGGATGTGTCTGGATGCCAGCCTACTGTAATTCTCTACACTGCAGCATTCAGACTGGAAGAGGGAGAGGCAGTACCAGTAGCCAATCAGGTGTGCAGCATGTGCAGATGAAGGACATCCTGACAGCAGGAAAGAGCAGATGGATTCCTCAATGTTCTGCTTTTCTCTCAGGTTCAATCACAGACTACAGTCAAAAAAGTGACCAAGTCGTATTGCTTGATTGCTATAGAGACAAGTCAGTTGACCAATTTGCTGTCTGGTAGGGCTGTGCAAATCTCAGGACTGGCTAGATAAAGGTGTACACGTATGTAATCAAATCTGTATTTAATGGTCAGCATAGAGTTCAGCTTAAATCTGTGCATCATTCAACAAAAAACCTTTACTGACGAGGTTAGACTGTTCCGTGTGTCACAATGTCACAGCAGCCAGTTGAGCAGGGATGCGGACTGTACTATCTGTCCTACAAATATGACGATACCAAAACCACATACAAAGAAAGCCCCATAAAAAAGGACCCTGTCACAATACTAAAATTTGAAGGCAGAAAAGGAGAAAATAAAAACTGCTCCTGCCCCCCACGCTATTCTATTTCTGGAGTTGATTTACTAAAACTGGAGTCCAAAATCTGGTGCAGGTCAGCAAAGAAACCAATCAGCTTCCATGTTTTTCTGTCAAAGCTGACGTTAGACTTGATTGGCTACCATGTAGACCTACATTGGATTTTGCACATCAACCCCTTAGGTCTTCCTCAATCTGCTGGGAAACCAAAACTTCCAGGAGTGTTGATCTACTAGGTCCTCCACATTATTAAAAGGGTCATTTCACACAATACTGCACATAAAAATGCAATACAACACAATGTGGTTGATTTACTAAATATGTAGAATGCAAAATCTGGTGCATCTCTTCATAGAAACCAATCCTGATTTTTTAAGTCAAAACTTAACTGAACAAGCTGAAGTTAGAAGCTAGAAGCTGATTGGCTACCATGCACAGCTGCACCAGATTTTGCACTCTCCAGTTTAAGGGCTCTTTCACACGGACGTGTCCGTGTACGGAGCACGCTCTGCACAGCGGGGGAAATCGCTCCTTCGATCCCCCGCTGTGCAGGAAGATGACAGGTCTGTCTCTGCACTCTGTGCAGGGACAGACCTGTCAGAGCGCCGCTCTCCCCTATGCGAGATCGGATGACGACGGACCATAGAGTCCGTCGTCACCCGATCCAATGACTGATGGAAAAATAGCTTTTTCCTCCGTCACACTTTTTCGGATCAGAGCGGGTCGTACGTCAGCAGACATGTCACGGCTGACATCTGTCCCTCCATAGAGCTCTATGTAGGGTCCGTTCAGGTCCGCCAAAAAAAAACTGACAGGCGGACCTGAACGGACCGTCCGTGTGAAAGAGCCCTAAGGCTCGGGTCACACCTATGTGTTTTTTAAGGCTTCATTCACAACATAGCGTTCCGTCTTGTAGGCAAAATCACCACGATTCTGCCTGCAATTCAGAAACAATAACTTATTTTGGGTGACAGGCTTCCTACACGCTACGATTTTGGTGCGATTTGTGGCATTTCCAAATCGCGGGCGGAATTGCTGCAAAACAGAAAGCCATGGTGTGAATGGAGTAGGGGTGCAACGGATCGTCGTCGATCCGTGATCTGAATGGGTCACCCAGTTCGGATTAGCACACCCCGCGATCCGCGGCTTCGGCCTAGCTCCGGAGCGGCGGCCATCCTGGTACACCCGGCCACTGTTTACAATGTGATCGCTCCGTCAAATGACCCTGCCCCTGACCCTGCCCCTGCCAATACTCTGCGATACCCTGCCAATACTCTGCGATACCCTGCCAATATTACAGTGGGGGAAATGACGTGGATATTACAGTGGGGGAAATTACGTGGATATTACAGTGGGGGAAATGACGTGGATATTACAGTGGGGGAAATGACGTGGATATTACAGTGGGGACTATATGGTGGCGGAATTTTCACAGGTTTTTGCAAATTCAATTATCATTTGCTAATCCGTAAAATGATCCGATCCGTGAGTTTTTTGATCTGTTGCACCCCTAGAATGGAGTCTTAATGCTTTTTGCAGAAACAAACCACAGTCCACTTAACATGGTTTCCTATAGGACACATTCTCATCTATGCTTTTTTTCAGCTACTGCGTTTTTTGGTCCCAAATACACAGGGACTTTTTTAAAAGCAAAAACTATTCATTTTTGTCTCAATACACTTAAATTGAGAAGATGCAGAAAAGCATGTAGTGCGTTTCTTGCTGCAATTTTGCCGCAATTGACGTTTTTTAATCGACCCAACAACAAAGTGGCCAAAAAAAAAACAGAAAAAATTACAAACGCAAAATGCATAAAAAAAGTGCAAAAAATATGCGTAAAAAACACGTGCAAATTATTTATTTATTTTTTAAACGCAAAATGAACCTAAAAAGGCACTGCAGAAAGGGATCAAAAGCAAACTGCATGGGTGTCAAACAAGCCTTAGTAAACTAACCCCAATGAATATGTACATGTAGTGATACCCATTAGCATACATTTTTATGTGTTGACCATTTTTTTTTTTCCCCCACTTCAGTTGCCTTAACACGCATTAACGTGCATTCCGTTATGTTAAAATGCATACATGTTGCCTTTTATTGCAACCCACTGCACATCTACACATGTATCTAATGTTGTAGTGTAAATGAGACGCAGTGAAAACCATTGTTTTCTATGTCTCTTGCAGTGACCAGTGTTTATCCAGTGCAGAAAAACACAGCTCATTTGAAATGGGCTGAACAGGCCCTAAAAATGCCCTAGATAGCAGTAAAAAAATAAAAAAAAAAAAACACAGGGATTGTAATCCATTTTTTCTCTAACCAAAACTATGAAAATAAAAAAGATTTAGGTTTAATTTTATTTTATTTTTTAAAACCTGTCGCTTTAAATAACTGACACTTCTAACTGAAATTTTCAAATCTCCTTGGGCTTGTCTAAAAATGGCAGTTACTTTTTTTTCAGCCCTGTGTACAGCACCAGATTACAAACAGACAAAAGCAATCACTCCCTGATGGCACACACATTAGTGCACTATGACATCACAGGTCATGTGACCAGACTGCTAGGTAACCAAGTGAATCGTCAGGTAGGGCTCATTCAGCATTCAGAGCTTGGAGAGAGAAGAGTGACATTTGCTGCTGATCCTTGTGATTCTTGTAATTGCAATTAGTTGTTCCAAACGCTATTTCTTTGTATTTAGAGTGATTTTGTCAAACTCTAATTTACCAGTATTAGAGCTGAAATAAATTTACAGCTTTATTACATTGTATTTTCTGACTGTACATCGATATAGTCAAATTTGAAATCTCTTCCATCGTCAGTTGAGATTATTTCTAATTTAAATATAAATTATCTACACAAAATGGACATCCAAAGACCACAGACAAGAGGTAGGTATTAGTGGTAATTCTAATATTATGTGTCTCTAACCAAAACCTGTTTTTTATTCTTTGCATGGAGTGTACAGGGATTAGAACCCCTGCTAGGTTTTTTTTTTTCCCAGTCTGTACCCCACGAAGGCAATTTATTATTATCATACAGGATTTATATAGCGCCAACAGTTTACACAGTGCTTTACAACTTGAGGGTAGACAGTACAACTACAATACACTTGTTCTGGTGTTAAAGTGTTATTAAAGCTTCAATTTATGTCATACTTACCTGGTTTTGCACAAAGCAGCCCCAATCCTCCTCTTCTGGAGCCCCCCACCGATGCACCTGGCTCCTCCTCTTTGGCACGTGCCCCCATAGACAGACACTTTCTATAGAAGCACTTGTGCAGGCTCGCTCCCAAGCTGCCCTACTGAAACAGACAGGGCGGCTCGGCCCCGCCCATATCACTGGATTTGATTGACAGCAGTGGCAGCCAATTGCTCCCACTGCTATCAATCTGCCCAGTGATGAGAGAGAGCAGCTGCTCTCGTGCAGAGCGTTGGCTCGAGATATGGCTGAACCGTGCTGTGTATGCCTATGGATGCACACAGCCCAGCTTGGGAGTGTGCCCCCCACAGCACTTGGCATGCTCAGGAGAGGAGGAGCTAACAGTCCCAGCATGGGGACCCCAGAGAAGGAGGCAAGGGGCTGCTCTGTGCAATATCCTTACATAAAACATGCAAATATAAACCTCTTATTTTAGAGGAAAAAAGGCGAGCCTTTTGTATCACTTTAACCCAACCCAAGGGGGTAAAAGACCATTACTCTGCCATCCGGCCATTACTCTGCAATCCGGTGCATGACATGGAATTTATAAAAAGTGTCAGCCACTTTAAAGGGATTTTCAATGTTCACATTTACTCAAGGGCTGTTTATGGGATGGCCAGATGATGTTTTAATTTAAACTAACATTTTACGTTTTTTTTTCTGCTATACCTATAATTTTCTCTTCTGGTTTGTTTTTTAGCTTGGACGAGTCGTTTTACGAAGAAGTCTGCCCAAGCAAACCAACAGCCCTATAAAAATCTACGGAAAAGGAAATACTGTGAGGAGAGCCAACTACTCACCCCACAGAAAAAGGTCAAATATCCTGACCCAACAGAGCCCTGGATCCCAGAACTAGGACTCATCATGAAGGACAAAGCCGACATAGAAAATGGGAAGCCTGTCGCCTTTCCTGTTGCACAGGCTGCAGTGACAATACTGAAAAAACAGTTTCAGGAAAAAAGCGGTCTACCCTGTATAAGAATGGTTGAAGAACAAATCGTACCAGTGTACAAGCCAACAATTCAATTACACATTGACTATGAGGAAGGACATTCCTTTGTAACAGCGTGTAATGGCAATGAGGTAATAATAATGGCAGACAGTGAGCTTGTTATCGATTATAGATCACTGCGCTTTAGGCAAATCCATAACAGCTACAAAAGGCTTTTGAAGGACCCTATAAACCATATTCAATATCTGAAGATACAGCAGCAGACATATAGGGAAAAAGCCTGTGTGATGTACTCGGCCGCCAATATATACGAGCTGTTGGCCCCTGGAGGGAATCCAGAGTGTCGGTACATCAAAAAGCACTTAAGGTCACATTTCAAACAGTGCCTAGAAAATAAAAGATTTACGGAATTTCCCAAAAGAAGGAGGCCTCCACCACCAGCCAAACCATATTTTGACTGGAGGAACAGGAAGCCCCGAAGCCAGAGACTAGCAGCCATGAGCCATGAGCCTAGGGCAGGGCCATCTTTAAGCTCAAAGTCGCATGATTTCCAGTGCGACTTTGATCCGACTTTACACTCAATGGACCCAAGTCTACTTCGGGTACTAGAGTCGGGACACACTGACAGGAGGCCCCGTGGGTACACTGCCAGCTGGAACGTCCGAAAAACAAAGAGGGCACGGAAGTCAGACACACTGTCAGGAGATCTACGGGACATACTGTTAGGTGGAGCTGCAGGTATGCTGTGAGTGAGGTCGCTAGACACATTGACAGGACTGACGGGGGACTTGGAGTGTGAAGGGAGGGGACTTGGAGTACTAAGGGAGGGGGCCGGGGGGGGGCTTGGAATGCTAAGGGAGGGGGCGACTTGGAGTTCTAAGGGGGGGGACTTGGAGTGCTAAGGGGGGGGACTTGGAGTGCTAAGGGGGGGGACTTGGAGTGCTAAGGGGGGGGACTTGGAGTGCTAAGGGGGGGGACTTGGAGTGCTAAGGGGGGGGACTTGGAGTATTAAGGGGGGGGCGGGGGACTTGGAGTGCTAAGGGGGGGGGGGGGGGGGGGGGGACTTGGAGTGCTAAGCGGGGGGGGGACTTGGAGTGCTAAGGGGGGGGGGGGGGGACTTGGAGTGCTAAGCGGGGGGGGGGACTTGGAGTGGGGGGGGGGGGGGACTTGGAGTGCTAAGCGGGGGGGGGGGGGGGGGGTGCTAAGGGGGGGGGGCGGGGGGGGGGGGGGGACTTGGAGTGCTAAGCGGGGGGGGGGGACTTGGAGTGCTAAGCGGGGGGGGGGGGGGGGGGGGGGGGGGGGACTTGGAGTGCTAAGCGGGGGGGGGGGACTTGGAGTGCTAAGCGGGGGGGGGGACTTGGAGTGCTAAGCGGGGGGGGGGGGGGACTTGGAGTGCTAAGGGGGGGGGGGGGGGGGACTTGTAGTGCTAAGGGAGACCACTTGAACTGACTTGGCTTGGGGTACTGGGAGTAATTTGGAGTACCCAGACTAGCTTGGAGTACGAGGACTGAGTCCATTCATTTTGTATGGGCTGAAATTGCACTGCAAAAGGTATCAGTAATTGGTATCAGTGAGTACTCAAGCACATTTGCTGATAAAAACAACAGTATCAAAGCAACCCTAAATTGCAACCAGGGCTGCTGTTAGAAATCACAGGGCCCTGTACAGCCTACCTGACAGGGCCCTGCCCCCGAAAATATCAAACTGGTATTTTCACAAAAAATATACTGAAATCATCATTATTAGCGGACACAAACAACCTAAAAAAACTTACAAAATTCCTGCTATATGTAAAAGATAAAAAACTGTATTGAGTTAATAGAGTTGTGTGTGTAAATGAGGTGTTGGGGTTGTGCTGTGGCCTGAACAGTGCGACTATTGCTGTGTGCATGAAGTCTGTGTTATGTTGTGGGGATGCAGCTGCTGTACGAACACAGCCGTAGGTCCTAATATGATAGGTGTGTGAATGCAGGTGTATGGTCTCCAAACACAGAGGACCAGTTCACACCATAGAAACGCAGTCTGGATCCGTTCCAGAGGTTTTTGACGCGTTTTTGATGCAGTCCAGTGCGTTTTTTCCCCCTTTTTTTCTTAACCTTAAGGACGTGTGTTCCAGTCCTTTTTCTGATGCGTTTTACAGCATTCCAGTACAGTCCAGTGCAGGAAAAATACAGCATGTTGTACTTTTTTTTCCTGGAACTGCAGGCACTGATGTGAACTATGACATTGAAAATCATAAAACCTACTATCTCTGTATCCTCAGAGCCGGTTCACACAGGGGCGACTTGTCAGGCGACTTAGCCACCTGACAAGTCACGTTCCATTCTGTACAATGGAACCGTTCTAATAGGAGCGTCTCAAGTCGCTCCGACTTAGAAAAAGGTTCCTGTACTACTTTGGGGGCGACTTGCATTGACTTCTATACAGAAGTCGTTTTGCAAGTCGCCGCTGCTGTCGTGTGCAGGTCGCCTGAGGCAGTCGCGCTGCAAGTCGTGCTGCCTCAGTGTGAACCGGCTCTCAGAGTACCAGATGGCTCCAGCCACACAAATCGCTCATTTACACTGTATGGACCAGAAATCCTGTGTGCATTTTATGACTTTTAAAATTTTTAGTGTGAAATGGGCCTTAAAAGGGGTTGTAAACCCTTGTGTTTTATCACCTTAATGCATCCTATGCGGGGCCCGAGTCCTGCATTCAGCGGCTATGGACGCTAAATGCTGGACTCGGGAGCGTGCCCGCAAGGTAACCCCCCGGGAGAACGCTTCTCCTAGGGGGTTATCTGATGTGGGGAGGAGCCGCGAAAGCCGTCAGGGGACCCCAGAAGACGGTGTTCGGGGCAACTCTGTGCAAAACGAGCTGCACAGTGGAGGCAAGTATGAGATGTTTGTTATTTTTTTACAATTACTTTAACCACTTCAATACCAGACACTTAGACACCTTCCCGCCCAAGCCAATTTTAAGCTTTCAGCGATGTCGCAATTTGAATGACAATTGCGCGGTCATGCTACACTGTACCCAAACCAATTTTTTATCATTTTGTTCCAACAAATAGAGCTTTCTTTTGGTGGTATTTGATCACCTCTGCGATTTTTATTTTTTGCGCAACAAACAAAAAAAGACCGAAAATTTTGCAAAAAAACAAGTTTTTCTTTGTCACTGTTAATTTTTTTTGTAAATAAGTGCGTTTTCTTCTTCAATGACGGGCACTGATAAGGCGGCACTAATGGGCACTGATAAGGCGGCACTGATGGGCACCGATGAGGCGGCACCAATTAGGGGGCACCGATGAGGTGGCACTGATGATGGGCACCGATGAGGTGGCACTGATGATGGGCACTGATAGGCGGCACTGATGGGCACTGATAGGTGGCACTGATGGGCATTGATAGGTGGCACTGGTATGCGGCACTGATGGGCACGCAGGTGGCACTGATGGGCACTCATAGGCGGCACTGACGGGTACTTATGGGTGGCACTGATGCACACATATAGGTGGCACTGATAGGTGGCATGGATGGGCACTGATAGGTGGCATGCATGGGCACTGATAGGTGGCATGGATGGGCACTGATAGGTGGGCATGGATGGGCACTGATAGGTGGGCATGGGTGGGCACGGATGGGCACTGATAGGTGGCACTGATAACACTTATGGGTGGCATTGCTGGGAATCCTTTTTTTTTTAACTTTTTTTTAAATTAAATATGATGTGCCAATCAGTGCCCATCTGTGGGCACTGATTGGCATATTTTTTGATTTTTTTTTAACATGTGGATGGCCATGGGGGATGTACCTGGCCATCCACATGCTGGGGGCTTCCCTGGTGGTCCTGGGGGCTTCCCTAGTGGTCTAGTGTGGGCATCTGAGGGGGGGCTGCGCTGATAAACAATCAGCGCAGACCCCCCCTGTCAGGAGAGCCGCCGATCGGCTCCCCTCTACTCGCGTCTGTCAGACGCGAGTGAGGAAAAGCCGATCAACGGCTCTTCCTGTGTACATCGTGATCAGCCGTGATTGGACACGGCTGATCACGTGGTAAAGAGCCTCCGCCGGAGGCTCTTTACCGAGATCAGTGTAGCGGTGTGTCAGACTGACACACCGCTCCACCGATCGCCGCGATGCGTGCCCCCACGGGCGCGTGGCGGCTGTTATCCTGAAGGACGTCATATGACGCCCAGTCAGCATAACAAAGCCACTTCCCGGACGTCAATTTGCTATTGACCGGGCGGGAAGTGGTTAAGGACCGAGCCTCTTTTTGACACTTGTTGTTAAAATCAGTTAAAATCATTTTTTTTGCTAGAAAATGACTTAGAACCCCCAAACATTCAATATCTTTTTTCTAACACCCTAGAGAATAAAATGGCGGTCATTGCAATACTTTGTCACACCGTATTTGCGCAGCAGTATTACAAGCACACTTTTTTCTGGAAAAAATACACTTTTTTTAAATTAAAAAATAAGACGACAGTAAACTTAGCCCAATTTTTTTTCTAATATAAAAGATAATGTTACGCCGAGTAAATAAATACCCAACATGTCACGCCCACTCGTGAAAAAGGCGACAAACTTTTACCCTTAAAAGTTTCCATAGGCGACGTTTACAAGTTTCTACAGGTTACCAGTTTTGAGTTACAGAAGAGGACTAGTGCTAGAATTATTGCTCTCGCTCTAATGATCGCGGAAATACCTCATGTGTGGTTTGAACAGTTTTTTTATGCGGGCGCTACTGACGTATGCGTTCGATTCTGCACGTGAGCTCATCAGGGCTCTTTAACCACTTGCCGACCGCCTCCTGTACATATACGTCGGCAGAATAGCACGTACAGGCAAAACCCTGTACCTGTATGTGCCTGCCTTTCAGCGGGTGGGGGGTCCGATCGGACCCCCTCCCCCCGCCAGCGCAAACGGTCGGCTTCGCTTCAGGAGCGATCCGAGATGAGGGGGCGGCCAGTGATTTCTGGCCACCCCCTCGCGTTCGCTCCTGACGAATGACAAGCTTCCCCTGCCTGTGAATTGTAAACACAGGCAGGAGGAAGTGATGTCACACTCCTCGTGGCGGTCTTTCTGACCGGGACGCCGAGGAGTGAAGAGTAAGTGCACAAACAGTACACTGACACCAGCACACATAGGCACACTTTCCACCCCCCTGATCACCCCCCTGCCCCCCCAGTCACAGTGTCACTGATTGCAGTGATCATTTATTTACTTATCACTGCATTTAGTGTCAGTTGTGACTGTAAAAACTGTCAGGGCAGTTAGCTTTAGGTCCAAGGTAGCCCCCTACCCCCCCCCCTTTAATAAAGGATTAACCCCTTGATTGACCCCCAGGTAACCCTTCCACCCCCTTTTGCCAGTGTCACTAAGTGATCGTTTTTCTGATCGCTGCATTAGTGTCACTGGTGCCGCTAGGTAGCCAGTTATTTTTTTAGGTTAATCGCCAGATTTATATAGGGTCATAAATAGGTTTATAGGTCAGGTACCCCCATATTACAACCTAAATAAAGGTTTTAACCCCCTGATTGCCCCTAGAGTTAACTCTTTAACCAGTGATCACCATATAAAAGTGTCACTGGTGACGCTGGTTAGCCAGTTAGTTATTTAGATTCCCCGTCAGGTTTTTATATAGCGTCAGGTACCCCCATATATTACCTAATAAAGGTTTTAACCCCCCGATTGCCCCTAGTTAACCCTTTCACCAGTGATCACCGTATAACTGTTACGGGTGACGCTGGTTAGTTAGTTTGTTTTTTATACTGTCAGGGCACCCGCCATTCATTACCCAATAATGGTTTAACCCCCTGATCGCCCGGCGGGTGATATCAATTAGGTTTTAGGGTCAAATAAGGTCTGCGTCGCCCCAGGTTAGTGCCAGTACCGCAAACACCCACGCGCAAAGCATACACCTCCCTTAGTGGTATAGTATCTGAACAGATCCTGTAGACGACAGTGGCTCCATGACAGATAGCACTGACGACAGAGGTGTGGTCCCTGCTAAGGTCAGGCGTACCCGATCCCGATCTTCTGCTGTTGTTGAGATGCAGGAACTGCAGGTCTCTCGTATGGAGCAGAGAAGTACTAGCGCCGCTATTCCTTCTGGTGAACTGGCAAGCACCAGCGGCCTAGTACACCCTGGACGTACATCCAGCACTGCAGTATCACGTGGTGACGTGGCGAGTCCCATAAGTGCAGTTCAAGCTGGCCAGATGGCAAGCACAAGTAGTGTCCCGCTGCCACCAAGAAGAAGACAAAGGCAGGCCCGTCGATCACAGTGTCCTTCCTGCAGAATTTGCCAATCCTGATTGGGTGCCCACCACTTATGCAGAACCCGTACTTCCCCCATTCACTGGCCAACCGGGTATTCAGGTGGAAACAGCTGATTTTAAGCCATCCGATTTTTATTCGCAGTTTTTCACGGAAGATCTCTATAGATCTATAGTGGACCAAAGTAATATATATTCTGGTCAATACATCGCCGCTAATCCCCAGTCGCCTTCCCTTGCCAGAGATTGGAAACCAATTACGGTTTCCGAATTTAAGTCCTTACTGGGCCTTTCCCTCAACATGGGCATACATAAATTCCCGACTCTGGGGACTTATTGGTCCACCTCACCAGTCCACCATATGCCTGTGTTCTCTGCCTCCATGTCCAGGGCACGATACGAACAGATTTTGCGGTTCATGCACTTCAGTGACAATGAACTCTGTCGTCCTCGTGGAGACCCTGAATTTGATCGTCTCTACAAAATTCGGCCCCTCATAAACCATTTCAACCAACGTTTTGCAGCCTTGTTTACTCCCAATCAAGTTGTCTGCGTTGACGAGTCCCTGATTAAATTTTCTGGCCGCTTGTCTTTCAAACAGTACCTTCCCAGCAATCGTGCCAGATACGGGGTCAAGCTCTATAAGCTCTGTGACAGGGCAACAGGCTATACATGGAACTTTTCGGTTTATGAGGGAAAAGATAGTTATGTAGAGTCGGAGAACTGTCCAGATTACATAGGGAGCGCTGGCAAGATAATGTGGAACTTGGTGTCACCCTTATTCGGAAAGGGGTACCACTTGTACGTGGAAAATTATTACACGAGCGTGCCACTGTTTAGTCACTTGTTTGATCATCAGATTGGAGCATGTAACACCGTGTGACCTAAGCGCTGGGGCTTTCCCCAGCGGCTTGTAGATTCCCCTCTTAGGCTGGGGGAGAGAGCCTGCTTTCAGTGTAATAATTTGCTCGCTGTGAAGTGGAGGGATAATAAGAATGTTTTCGTTCTTACCTCCCTTCATGCAGACACGACAGTCCAAATTCGTACGGCGGCTGATGTTGTGGAGAAACCCCTCTGTGTCCACGAATATAACCAAAATATGGGATGGGTGGATCTCAACGACCAGTTGTTGGCACCGTATCTAGTTGCCCATAAGGCTAGACGCTGGTACAAAAAAGTGTCTATTTATTTATTCCAATTGGCTTTGCTGAATGCTCATGTGCTATACGGAGCTTCAGGCGGGACTTTACCCTTCCTTGAATTCCAGGAAGAGATTGTCACAGACCTTCTGTATCCAGACGGTTCTGCACCTCACCATTCCCAACCAAATGCAGTAAGCCGGCTGCATGAGAGGCATTTTCCTTATGTCCTCCAGAGTACCCCTACCCAACGAGCCCCCCAAAGAAGATGTCATGTCTGTACAAGCGCGGATCAAGGCGTGACACACGTTATTATTGTCCACGGTGTCCTGACAATCCTGGTCTTTGCATTGGTGAATGTTTTAAACGCTACCATTCACTAGTGAAGTATTAGCGTAGGGTACAGCATTTCACAGACTAGGATACACTTTCACAGGGTCTCCCAAGATGCCATCGCATTTTGAGACCTGACCGTTACAGTTATATATTATTAGTTACAAAAAAAAAAAAAAAAAGTGTAAAAAAAAAAAATAAAATAAAAAAGGAGTACAACCCCCCCCCCCCCCCCACCCCAGAAAATATGAAATAAGAAAAAACAAAAATAGTTGTCGTTTTATTGTTCTCTCCTCTCTCTCTTGTTGCTCTTTTTTACTGTATTCTATTCTGCAATGTTTTATCATGCTTGCTTTTCAGGTATGGAATTTTGTTATACTTTACTGTTTACTGTGTTTTATTGTTAACCATTTTTTTGTTTTCAGGTGCGCCATTCAGCTGCAGCACGGTTTTATTTATCTTGACAGCAACATCGTTTGCTCCCACGATACATAAAGCCGTGACTCCAGTGCTGTCGGAGGTGATTTCACCACCACAGTTAAAAAAAAGAGCATATATGCCAAAGCATGGGGGCAGCAGGGGCGGAGGAGCGATTTGCTCCTAATGGCACGTACATACGGTCAAAATTCAGACGGAGGCTTGCCCGTGGAAAAGTCCAACCATGTGTACGTGGCATAACTTTTTTGCGGGAGGATGCCCCCATGCTTCGGCATATATATATATTTTATGCACCGGTTGTGTTAAAAAATGTTTTATTTTTTACTATGTTTTTTTTGGTATTTGCTTTGCAGGTATGGTATGGTAAGGTCTTACTGTTATACTGTAATGTTACTTTGTTTTAATGTTAACCATAATTTGCTTAGCAGGTACACCATTCAGTTGCAGCGCGGATTTATTTATTTTGACAGCAACAGTGTTTGCTCCCACGATACATAAAGCCATGACTCCAACGCTGTAGTATGTGATTTCACCACCACAGTTAAAAAAAAAAAAAAAGAGCATATATGCCGAAGCTTGGGGGCAGCAGGGGCGGAGGAGCGATTGGCTCCTAATGCCGCGTACATACGGTCGAAAGTCCGACGGAGGCTTGCCCGTGGAAAAGTCCGACCGTGCGTACGCGGCATAACTTTTGCGGGAGGATGCCCCCATGCTTCGGCATATATAAATGGTGCATGTATGCCCATCATTAGAAGTGGGTGGATGAAGGGAGGTATTCTAATGGTGGGCATACCCACGATCAATCTTTTTTTCGTTCAGCCAAGAGGCTGCATGAAAAAAAAAAAAAAAAAAAGGATTACAATATATGTCCAGTATGTTGCTGGACTTTGAATGGTTATACCAGAATGATGCCTGCAGGTTTAGGTATCATCTTGGTATCATTCTTTTCAGCCAGTGATCGGCTTTCATGTAAAAGCAATTCTAGCGGGTAATTAGACTCTAGACTGCTTTTACAAGCAGTGGGAGGGAATGTCCCCCCTTCTGGATATAAACAGCGCCATTGGGAAAGCGTTTTATAACACCGATCTTGGTGTGGTTAGATGCTTTGAGGGCAGAGGAAATATCTAGGGTCTAATAGACCCCAATTTTTAAAAAAAATAAAATAAAAGAAAGAGTACCTGTCACTGCCTATTGCTATCATAGGGGATATTTACATTCCCTGAGATAACAATAAAAATGATAAAAAAAAAAAAAAAAAAAATGGAAGGAACAGTTTAAAAATAAAATAAAAAAACTAAATAAATTTAAATTAAAAAAAAAAAAAAAAAAAGCACCCCTGCTCCCCTTCTCTTGCGCGAAGGCGAACACAAGCGTCGGTCTGGCGTCATATGTAAACAGCAATTGCACCATGCATGTGAGGTATCACCGCGAAGGTCAGATCGGGGGCAGTAATTTTAGCAGTAGACCTCCTTCCATGAATCTAATGTGGTAACCTGAAAAGGCTTTTAAAAATGTATGTAGTTTGTCGCCACTGTGTGTTTGTGCGGAATTTTAAAGCATGTCGTGTTTGGTATCCATGTACTTGGCCTAAGATCATCTTTTTTATTTCATCACAAATATGAGCAATATAGTGTGTTTTAGTGCATTAAAATAAAAAAAATAAAAAATAAAAAAGTGTATTTTTCCACAAAAAATGCTTTTGAAAAATCGCTGCGCAAATACTGTGTGGAAAAAAAAATGCAACACCCATCATTTTAATCTGTAGGGGCTTTGCTTTAACAATATATATAGTGTTTGGGGGTTCAACGTAATTTTCTTGCAAACAAAAATATGTTTTCATGTAAACAAAAAGTGTCAGAAAGGGCTTTGTCTTCAAGTGGTTAGAAGAGTGCGTGATGTGTAACATAAGCTTCTATGCTGTGCATTAAATGCCAGGACAGTTCAAATCCCCCCCCCCCCCCCCAAATGACCCCATTTTGGAAAGTAGACACCCCAAGCTATTTGCCGAGAGGCAAAAAACTAAAATGATATATTGCTAAAACATGTCATGGGCCTATGTGGTATTACACCCCAAAATACATTCTGTTGCTTCTCCTGAGTACGGGGATACCACATGTGTGGGACTTTTTGGGAGTCTAGCTGCGTACGGGACCCCAAAAACCAAGCACCGCCTTCAGGCTTTCTAAGGGTGTAATTTTTTTATTTCACTCCTCACTGCCAATCACAGTTTCGGAGGCCATGGAATGCCCAGATGGCACAAACCCCGCCCCCCCCCCCAAATGACCCCATTTTGGAAAGTAGACACCCCAAGCTATTTGCTGAGAGGTATGGTGAGTATTTTGCAGATCTCGCTTTTTGTCACAAAGTTTTGAAAATTGAAAAAAAAATTAAAAAAAAATGTCTTTACTTTCTTCATTTTCAAAAACAAATGAGAGCTGTAAATGACTCACCATGCCTCTCAACAAATAGCTTGGGGTGTCTACTTTCCAAAATGGGGTAATTTGGGGGGGTTTTGTGCTATTTTGGCATTTTATGGCCTTCGAAACTGTGATAGGTAGTGAGGAGTGAAATCAAAAATTTGCACCCTTAGAAATCCTGAAGGCGGTGCTTGGGTTTCGGGGCCCCGTACGCAGCAAGGCTCCCAAAAAGTCCCACACATGTGGTATCCCCATACTCAGGAGAAGCAGCAAAATGTATTTTGGGGTGCAATTCCACATATAACCATGGCATGTTTTAGCAATATATCATTTTAGTTTTTTGAAGTTGATCGAATAAAATCACTTGGGGCTAAAAAAAAATAACATGCCTCTCAGCAAATAACTTGGGGTGTCTACTTTCCAAAATGGGGTCATTTGGGGTATTTTTACTGCTCTGCCATTTTAGCACCTCGAGAAATGAGATAGGCAGTCATAAATTAAAAGCTGTGTAAATTCCAGAAAATGTACTCTAGTTTGTAAACGCTATAACTTTTGCGCAAACCAATATATACGCTTATTGGCATTTTTTTACTAAAGACATGTGGCTGAATACATTTTGGCCCAAATGTTTGACTAAAATTTAGTTTATTAGATTTTTCTTATAACAAAAAGTAGAAAATCGCTTTTTTTTTTTTTTAAATTTTCGGTCTTTTTCCGTTTATATCGCAAAAAATAAAAATCACAGAGGCAATCAAATACAATCAAAAGAAAGCTCTATTTGTGGGAAGAAAAGGACGCAAATTTCGTTTGGTTATAACACTACATGACCTCGCAATTACCAGTTAAAGCAGTGCAGTGCGAAATTGAAAAAAGACCTCTGGTCCTTAAGCTGACAATTGGTCTGGAGGTAGTTAAAAAAAATAAAAAAAAAATAAAAATTCTTATTTATTTTACTTTTTATTTTGACACTGTCTTTTTCCCCAAAAAATGTTGGGTCACTTTAATTCCTATTACCAGGAATGTAAACAACAGAAAAAAAGTATGACAGGACCTCTTAAACATGAGATCTGGGGTCCTCTCATATATACACTTTAAGAGCTATGGGCGGAAGTGACATTTGACATTGCTTCCGCCCTCCCATGCTATGGAGCTGAGCGGGGGCCATCTTCCCCTCACTCGACAGCCAGGCATCCACGGGAAAGGACGCGATCGTCTCCGCCGCAACCGATGGGTCTGGTAAGCGGCAGAGACGACCGGAGCATTGCGGGGGGGGGGGGGGGGTGGGCAAACTTTACAATCACTTTAAACATGTATTGCAATCTATGTGAACCAAAAATCCCTGTTTTTTAGCGCAAAAGTTTGCTATAAAAAAGGTATAAAGCAGCGTGCAAGGAGTTCATCCCCAACTGACCCATTTTCGAAAAGTAGACAATCCAAGGTTTTTTGTAAGAGGCACGGCGAGTTTTTTGAAGTTGTATATTTTGTCACAAGTTTTTGGAAAATGAAGACATTTCAAAAAATAGTTTTGTCTATTTTCTCTTCATACGGAAACAGTGCAGTACGCCGACATCATATAACTGGTGTGGTTTTTTTTGTTTACATACTGTAACCAGAGCAATACAGTGTTAACATACACTGTACTACTCTGGGGAAGTGATTAGGATTTTTTTTTCCCACACACTATGATCACTTAGAGCAGTGAATATCACTGTTATATTCATTATTTGTGAATCCATTCATTCCGTGTGTACTATTGTGATTAGCTGTGACTGGCCATAGCTAAATCACATGGTACATATGGGCAGTGGTTGAATGAATGACTTGTATAGCACAACCTATGCGAACTGAATCGCCTCAGGGCGCTTTTTGCCACTGGTGTCCATCTGTGGTATAGTGCGGTCCTTGCCCTGTGGGGTCTCGACACGCTTACAAACACATACACATATTTGAGCAATTTTATCGACAGGATCTAATTAACCTACCAGCATGTCTTTGGAGTGTGGGAGGAAACCGGTTGGCCCTGTCTGTACCATGTGATCCAATGTGTGTGAACTAAAAATTTGATTTTTTTTATTGCAATTGTTTGCTAAAAAGGGTATACAGCAATGTGCAGAGGGTTCATCCAGAATTTATAGTGTTAACATGGTCACACCCCTTTAGCTACTGATGGATTATATACACATAGAAGTTATTGGGATTTGAGTACAGATATATCTAAACCTCAAGTACATCGAAGACCCAATACAAGAGAATCAGATTCCATGGGTGGAACTGCAATCTAAATTAAAACATCTGATCAACAGGAGAGCACAACACAGGTATCTTTTTCAGCCTAGGTTCACACTGATGAGGTGCGGGGTATCGCATGTGATCCGAACAGTAATCGCACCGCATTGGTTGCCGCTGGATGGCTGGTGCTGGCTGTAAACAACCAGACAGGAGTTTAAAGGCAGTAGACTGTCTTTCTACCATCTTCCTTCTCCCCTTCTGTGGATGAGGTGTAAATTATGTTGAAGGTTCACCTCCCTCCCCTCCTCTTTCAATGGATGTCTTCTTTTGAAAGGGAAATGAAGGTTTGAGCCATGTTCCTCTCAGTCTATGCCTAGCCTGCTGGGCTCCCAAACTTGACATACTGGTTACTATCTTCTCCTCCCGTCTTTTGCCATCTATCCTACAGCCTGGACTCTGGAGGTCCTTATCAGCTCAGAGTACATCCCAACCCCCCCCCCCCCTCGCACTTAGGGGATTTATTCCAATGTACTCCACAACACCCTCAACCCCTGAAGAAGCTATAATTATGAAACGCGTTAGGTTAATATCACCATCTTCCCTCCTAGTTTGTGCATTTGATAATTATGAGCTTCATGTGAGGGAGGCTGATGCCGAGGATGACTGAGTTGTATGTATATTTATGTGATATGCATTTTAGGCAAGTGATCCCCCTGCTTTATTATTGAATTTTTGTAATAAAATGAATGTTTTACAATAATGTTTGTCTAAATTTCCATCTGTGGGGAGGTTTCAGCACCATCAAAATCCCATGCATCCTTTTTTGTGTGTCATATTATTGAGGTAAAGAGAGTTATGTACAGTCGGACCAAACCTTTTTATTTGATAAAATCACATGCAATTCTTTGTTGTGCGATTTGAGCCCATTCGTTTTGTATGCCTTAAATCGCACCGCAGCCCCATTGGTGCACTTTTTTTTTGCCACACTGGTTTACACCCATGCGAACTGATTTAGCCAATTGCACTATTTAAAAAAAACGTTTTTGATTACAATGTTTTTTTCATTACAATGATATGTACAATTTGCAACAATCTTAGATGTTATGTTCTCTTTTGATAAAATAAAAAAATTATGGATTAAAAAAAAAATAAAAATAAAAAATAAAAAACGTTTTTGGAGTGTCTTTAAATTAACATTGCATCACATGTCTGACGAAGGGGTCCTGCTTGACTCCGAAACATTGCACCTTTTTGTGTTGTGATCATGCAATAAACTAAACCGTTTGGACGCCACCTTGTGCTGGCAAATATCTATGTTGTGACTTGAACCAGTATCCAGCTGGTTGTTGCTGCAGCACCCAAACCTTTAGACCCCTTTCACACTGGGGCATTTTTCATGCGTTTTTCAGGCGCTTTAGCGTTAAAAAAAGCGATTGAAAGAAGCCTCATCTGCAATCCCAATGTGAAAGCCCGAGTGCTTTCACACTGAGATACATTTTACACTGGGGCGTTTTTTCAGGTGCTTTAGCGTTAAAAAAAGCTCTTGAATGAAGCCGCAACTGCAATCCCAATGTGAAAGCCCGAGTGCTTTCACACTGAGGCCCTGCGCTGGCAGGGCGTCAAAAAAAGTCCTGCAAGCAGCTTCTTTGCAGCGCTTTTGGAGCAGTGAATACACCACTCCTAAAGTGCCCCTTCCCATTGAAATCAATGGAAAGCGCCTGGAAAACGCCTGAAAATCGCTTTTGGCAGCAACGCTTTGTGAGCGCTTTTAACCCTTTATTTGGCCACTAGCAGGGGTTAAAAGTGCCCCACTTGCGCTCGAAAAACGCTGGTAAAGCGCTGCTAGTTTAAGCAGCGCTTTACAAGAATTTTCGGGCACTGGCAGTGTAAAAGGGCTTTTAAAGCACTTGGGCTTTCAGATGAGGCTTCGTTCAAGCACTTTACAGGCGCTTTTTTTAACACTAAAGCGCCTGAAAAATGCCCCAGTGTGAACGGGGTCTTAGAGCTTATACTAGGAACGTGTGCCATAGGAATATGGAACATAACTTAAAGTAATCATTGACACCCACAGCGGTTCACATGAACAGAGTGCGAATGTGATGCGGTGTGGGAAACTCACAGGAATCCCGCACTGCATCACTGTGAACCTAGGCTCAGAAACGCCTTTCGTGTGCTGAGGGTGAACAAGTGCGCAGACCCTGAGCTCAAATCGCTCACAGCCAGTTGGCCCAATCTGATGTTAGTGCTCTAATAGACAGATGCATATCTGCTCCCCTGAGATTCTTGAGGACCCTTTCTAAAAATCTTTACTTCCCAAAGGGTGAAATATACTCATGAAAAACTACAGCAGTTTTTGGGGGGTGTCCCTCTTCCAGAGTTATCTGTCACAAATTAATCCTTACTGGACTCCCCGCTAACACTACACAAACTAGAGGTAGCAAAGTCAAATTTCCCAAACTCTAAAGCCCCTGGAACAGACAACTTCCCCATAGACGTTTCCAAACTATATGGCAAGGTCCTACGTTCACCACTTTTACGTTCAAGGAATCCTTTATATCGGACACCGCTCTACGTAGGAAGGAAGCCCTAATTGTGGCCATACCCAAAATGGATGAGAACCCTTTACTCCCAGATACTTATCAGCCCATATACCTACTTCCTGTGGATTTTAGGATCCTGGCCAAAGTGGTGGCAAATAGGTTAAATAAGGTCACATCGACAATCATACATCCCGATCAAACAGGTTTTATGCCCAATCTTTTTACAACTACTAACCATCTAAATATCCAAATCTAATCAAATACCAATGGAAAAAAAAGAGCACTCCTAGCACTAGATACTGTCAAAGCATTTGACAGTGTGAAATGAAGCTACATCTGGGCTATCATCCATAAATTTGGGTTTGGGGACATATTTTGTAAATGCGTCAAGCTGCTCTCGGAGAATCCCTCAGCTTCACTTTGGGTGATGGATTAGGATCTTCTTCCTATACTGTGGGTCCTGCCCTCTGTCGCCGCACCTTTTTGCAGTGGCGATAGGGCCCCTGCTGGTCTGCTACGTCAATCACTGAACAGGACTGATTTCGTGGAGGTCTGCATGAAAAGAAAATCACTCTTTATGCAGAGGATATACTTTTCTATTTTCATGACACTCATTCTTCTCTAAGAACAATGTGATGTCATGCGATTCAGTGCGACTCAAGTCTCGTCTAGTGTGAGCCAGGCCTTAAATGTTGTATTATGAAAGCACTGCAACATCCACACTTGGACCTGTGCTGATCCAATGTGTAAAAAAGGAAGTCACTGGAAATGATGTGAATGAACGAGTGGCATGAAGGTGAGCAAGAGAAATCAGGGAGACCCATGTCACTCTGCTGATCGACACTTCTAGAAGTGGCAGTTTCACAGCAGACGTATTTCCGCTCTTCTTTTACACATACAGCTTTCGTTAAAAAATAAGGTAGAGAAACAGGGTCGCTCTAGGGCTGCATTCACACCTGAGTGTTTGGTAGTTTGCAGCTACAAAACGCTCAAATATAAAAATCAACTATTCTCTATGGTGCTTGTTCACACCTGAACGTGCAAACGCCAGTGGCCCTGAAGCTTCTTTGTAACTCACATCAGGCAGAATGTAACCTTTAATGCTGCGTACACACAATCGGAATTCTCGTCGGAAAAAGCTCTGGCGGTTTTTCCGACAGAATTCCGCTCAAACTGTCTTGCCTACACACGGTCACACCAAATTCCGACCGTCAAGCACGCGGTGACGTACAACACTACAACAAGCCGAGTTCAATGCTTCCGAGCATGCGTCAAATTGTTTCCGAGCATGCGTAGGAATTTTGCACGTCAGAATTGCTACAGACGATCGGAATTTCCGATAAAAACCTTTTCCGTCTGAAAAATTGAGAACATGCTCTCAATTCTTTGCTGTCGGAAATTCGGCCTGCAAAATTCCGATGGAGCCTACACACGGTCACATTTTCCGATGAAAAGCTCTCATCAGTCTTTTTCTGGCCGGTGTTCTGTCACGAAAAGACCGGCTATCGAAAAGTGTCCGCCCCGTACTGCGCAGGCGCAGCACGGAGCAGAAGGAGATTTGGAAAATCTCTGAAGATGAACGGCGCCTGCTCCGTGAGTCGAGGTGCAAGCCCCACCATCCAAGTGGACATAGGGGTACACAAAGTTAGAAGGCCCCTCACGGGCTCGCTTTGCTCGCCGCGCTTCGGGCACGGCCTCGCTGCGCTTGGCTCTTTTTTATTGTAACTCTATGTCCACTTGGATGGTGGGGCTTGAACCTGGACTCACGGCGCAGGCGCCGTTCATCTTCAGCTATTTTCGGAATCTGCCTGTCGCATGCGCAGTACACAGCGGACAGTATCCGATGGGGGACACAATGTGACAGGACACCGGAATCCCGATCGTGTGTACGCGGCATTAGAGTGTTTTGAGTCCCACAGAAATGCACTGGTGAGCACCTTTTGCGGCAGGTTTATGCACGTTTTAAGTTGCTATGTCCACACAGCAACACAGATGTGATGTCACAGATACTGTTCTCTATAGGCAAATAAAAAAAACACCTGAAGCTCAAACACTATTCAAAACGAGCATAAAAAAAAAAATGCATGCAAACTGCGACGCTCATGTGTGAATGCAGCCTAAAGCCTCGTACACACGATCGGATTTGCGTCAGGGAATTGTGTGCTGACAGACTGTTGGCCTAAAATCCGACCGTATGCTCCATCAGACAATTGTTGTCCAACTTTCCAACAAATGTTGGATTGCAGGCTAGGTTGGTTGTCAGATTTCTATTGTGTGTACACAAGTCCGTCACACACAAGTCAAAAGTACAAACACGCATGTTCGAAATCAATGCTCAAACACAACATTAGCAGAAAGTGCCCAAAGGGTGGCGCTCAAGAGCTGAAATTCCACGTAGTACATCAATACGTTCGTGTTTGTTGGCCAACAATTGTGTGCTGTTAGTATGCAAGACAAGTTCCTGGCACGCGCCCTTCGGACAAAAGTCTGACGCTTTATTGGCCAACAATACGACCGTGTGTACGAGACTTAAGAAATGTTTCGATAACACAAGATACTCAGAAAAATACCTCTTCACCTTTAAAACAAGCCTGTTAAAATTCATGACTTCGTATTAGTTCTCTTAGCCAGTTGGATAATACTTTGCTGCCAAAATATCCCACTTTGTGTACAAAAATGTCAAGCTGCATCAGCTGGCAAATGAGACATTCCTGTATGTCAGGAGAGGACTGGTGACTAACAATGAATAATCATCGAAAAACACAAAAATACTTCCAAACCTATGCAGTCATAAGTACTGGCACAACATCCAACTAAAACTACTCGTCCTCACAAAATACAACCAGCTAAATACAGCAAATTGAATTAAACAGCACTGCACATAGTTTCAATTTACAAGCAGAAGAGAAACTGCGATAAAAAGCAAAAGTACAAGTAATGTTATATACACATATACATATATATATAAAAAATACACGTGATGTCTAAATTAATCAAAAGTTGACTTAAAGTGGCTGTAAACTTCATACATATATCATGAACAAAGCACATCCCTCTATAGTGTGCACTAAGACTGCATTCACACTTCAGCGTTTTCATGGGCAGATTTGCCAATGTGTGAATGACAAATCGCGGGACCCACATTTGAGATGCCATTCATCTGAATGACACCTACGATCATGGTGCGGGTCTGCCACGCGATAAATCACGCTGCAATCGCGGAAACCCGCATTGCGTGAGCTTGTCGCCCCAAAAACAGTTCAGGAGCTACTTTTGGGCGACATGCTTCACACGATGTGGGTTTACGCAATTTATCATGCCACAATCGCGGCAGACCCGCACCGCGATTTTAGGTCTCAAATGTGAGTACCGCGATTTGTCATTCACACATCGGCAGAATCGCGGCAAATCTGCCCACGATTCAAAACGTTGAAGTGTGAATGCAGTCTGGAGGGTTTATTTACTAAAGTCAAATCCACTTTGCATTACAAGTGCACTTAAAAGTTCAGTCGCTGTAGATCCGAGGGGGACATGCAAGGCAAATAAAAAACAGCATTTTTGCTTGTACATGATTGGATGATAAAATCAGCAGAGCTTCCCCTCATTTCAGATCTTCCCCTCAGATCTACAGCGACTGCACTTCCAAGCGCACTTGTAGTGCAGACTGGATTTGCCTTTCGTAAATCAACCCCCCCCAAGTGTCATTTCTGTCTGCTGCTTCATTCCTCTGCTATCAGCATGATTCACTTTAGACAAGTTTTCCTGACACCAAGAGAAAAATGGTGACAGGGGGATGATCTCCAGCTGATTGACAGCCTCAGCTCTATCCCTGTGTGATGTGTGAAGGGGGTGTGTCCTTCCCTCCCAATCAGCTCTCAGAGCTCTCCTCACTGAACTCTGCAGGGCATAACTTCTGCTCTCTGCATCCTTTTTTCTGAATGCTCAGACAGGTATAATCTGCACTGTAAACGGCTGAAGAGAAGACTGTAGATAAACAGGTACAACATATGTAGGAGGATTCACTTCACTGGGTATATGTGAGAGCTTACAACCACTTTAAGGCTTCATAAAGAAAGTTCAGATGTCACAAACTACCTTACCATGGTGGTCAGAGGGAGAATCAGTACTAGACTGTAATCAGTGCCCCATTACACTAGAGGTCAGTAAGAAGAACCCTATAACATTGGTGGTCGGGGGGAGGAATACACCATTACAGATAGCCACAACATATCATTGGTAACAGTGGTTACTTATCTGAGAGTCAGAAACTGTGCAGGAAACCCCTAGAAACAGGAGGAACCCTAGGACTACATGGAACCATGGTTGAAAAAGGCTGCTCTAGACTGTCAGCTCACTGTAGTACCTTCCGATCTGTGATAGCCTAGCCAGTGATGGCGAACCTTGGCACCCCAGATGTTTTGGAACTACATTTTCCATGATGCTCAACTACACTGCAGAGTGCATGAGAATCATGGCAAATGTAGTTCCAAAAAATCTGGGGTGCCAAGGTTCGCCATCACTGGTCTAGACTAACAACCAACAGTCAGCTTTAGAGAAGTACACTCAGATGGGAAATTCTGCTGGTCCCTGCTGAACTGGCAGATTTTCGATCCATGTATGGACCACCTGAACACTCTATACAGCGCTGAAGGACACACTTATATTCAGTTCTCTGGGATAATGAGAGTCCAGTGTGGTCACCCCAGGGAGACAGACTGGGTCATTTCTCGGGGCACAAAAACTACCTGTAGAGCAGTTAATTACACTGACACCAGCAAAGCATTTTAAAAACTAATACGCCCAGTAGATCACTTTGGAATACTGATACTCAATTTTGACACTGGCAATCCTAGCAAATGAGATTGGGACACTGACACTCCTAGTAGATCAATCTGGAACACCGACACTCATAGTTCAGTTTGGTCACAGACACTCCTAGCACAGCAGTTTTGGAAACTGACACTCCTAGTAGATTAGTCTGGGACACTGACACACCTAGTAGATCACCGACACCCAGTTGGGACACTGACCCTCTTAGTAGATTGGTCTGGGACAATGACACGCAGTTGGGACACTGACCCTCTTAGTAGATTACTGACAACCAGTTGGGACACTGACACTCTTAGTAGATCAGTCTGGGACACCGACTCTCAGTTGGGACACTGACACTCTTAGTAGATCAGTGTGGGACACTGACACTTATTCTAGGACTGCAACACTCCTGGTACATCAGTGTGGGACACTGACACTCCTAGTAGATCACTGACACCCAGTTGGGACACTGACACTCCTAGTAGATCACTGACACCCAGTTGGGACACTGACACTCTTAGTAGATCAGTCTGGGACACCGACTCTCAGTTGGGACACTGACACTCCTAGTAGATCAGTCTGGGACACTGACACTCCTAGTAGATCAGTCTGGGACACTGACACTCCTAGTAGATCAGTCTGGGACACTGACACTCCTAGTAGATCAGTCTGGGACACTGACACTCCTAGTAGATCAGTCTGGGACACTGACAATCTTCGTAGATCGGTCTGGGACACTGACACCCAGTTAGGACACTGACACTCTTAGTAGATCGGTCTGGGACACTGACACTCCTAGTAGATCGGTCTGGGACACTGACAATCTTCGTAGATCGGTCTGGGACACTGACACCCAGTTAGGACACTGACACTCTTAGTAGATCGGTCTAGGACACTGACACCCAGTTGGGACACTGACACTCTTTGTAGATCAGTATGGGACACTGACACCCAGTTGGGACACTGACACTTCTAGTAGATCAGTCTGGGACACTGACACCCAGTTGGGACACTGACACTCTTAGTAGATCAGTCTGGGACACTGACACTCAGTTAGGACACTGACACTCTTAGTAGATCGGTCTAGGACACTGACACCCAGTTGGGACACTGACACTCTTAGTAGATCGGTCTAGGACACTGACACCCAGTTGGGACACTGACACTCTTAGTAGATCAGTATGGGACACTGGCACCCAGTTGGGACACTGACACTTCTAGTAGATCAGTCTGGGACACTGACACTCCTGGTAGATTAGTTAGGACACTGACACCTCACTCTTGCACACACACTTGTACGGGACAGTGAAATCAGGCTGTCAGCTGGGCGGAGCTGGCAGTTGCCATGGTACCAGCTGGGTCCCCTCACCTGTCCGTCTCCCGGCGCCCCTCCGGTCTCCAGGGTCCTCTCCCTGTACAGAGCCCAGAGCCCCACGTTGGGCAGGAAGAGCAGGGCGGCCAGCCCCAGCCCCAACGCCTGCAGCAGCCGCTTCTCCTTCCGCCGCATGGAAAGCCCAGCACCGCCTGCCTCCCCTCTTCACCGACACACTGCACTGACAGCCCGGGGGACTGTGCCAGCCATCCACCGAGCGAACCGCCGGGAGAGGGGGCGGGCACACCAGGCGCGCTCCCGCTAACTTCGAGCGCGTTGCCGCTTACACTCTAGGTCCAGGCTTTGCTGACATGTCCGGGCCGTACCGCGCGTGTCCGCCAGAGGGCGCTGTCGGGTGTCCCGAGCTGAGTAGAATTAGCTGATCACAACCTGTGGCTGCTCTGGTGTGGAACTACAAGTACCAGCCAGCAGTGCCGGCAGGGATACAAGCCACACACACACATCTTTTTATATCAGTTATTACCAATACTATTTCTCTGTGAAAGACTACCTCATCTTAAAGTATTTAACTAATTGGAAACCATGGAGGCTTCTATCTCTGATCCTCTGCCTTCAGTATTTGGAGGCACACACAGAGAACACATACATTACACAGAGAAGGCCACCCTATATATTGCAAGACCCTGTGATTGAGAAAATTGTGTAAAACCTCAGTATTCCTGGAATATTGGAAGGCCATTCCACCTGAGGGTACTATGGGGGGGGGGGGGTCTTCTTCCTGAGGGTACTATGGGGGGGGGGTCTTCTTCCTGAGGGTACTTTTGGGGGACGGGTCTTCTTCCTGAGGGTACTTTTGGGGGAGGGGTCTTCTTCCTGAGGGTACTATTGGGGGGGGGGGGGGGTTCTTCTTGAGGGTACTATTGGGTGGGGGAGTCTTCTTCCTGAGGGTACTATTGGGGGAGTAGTCTTCCTGAAGGTACTATTGGGGGGTGTCTTCTTCTTGAGGGTACTTTTGGGTGGGCGAGTCTTCTCCTTGAGGGTACTTTTGGGTGGGCGAGTCTTCTCCTTGAGGGTACTATTGGGGGGAGTCTTCTTCCTAAGGGTACTATTGGGGGGAGGAGTCTTCTTCCTGAGGGTACTATTGGGGGTCTTCTTCCTGGGGGTACTATTGGGGCAGCAGTCTTCTTCCTGAGGGTACTTTTGGGGGAGGGGTCTTCTTCCTGAGGTTTCTATGGGGGGGGGTCTTCTTCCTGAGGGTACTATTGGGGGGAATCGTCTTTCTGGGGGTACTATTGGGGGGAGTCTTCTTCCTGAGGGTACTATTGGGGGGAGGAGTCTTCTTCTTGAGGGTCCTTTTGGGCAAGGGGTCTTCTTCTTGAGGATCCTATTGGGGGGGGGGGGTCTTCTTCTTGAGGGTACTTTTGGGGGGGGGAGTCTTCTTCCTGGGGGTACTATTGGAGGGGGGAAGTCTTCTTCCTGAGGGTAATATTCGGGGGGAGTCTTCTTCCTGGGGGTACTATTGGGTGGGAGGCTTCTTCCTGAGGGTACTATTGGGGGGAGCCTTCTTCCTGATGTTACTTTTGAGGGGGAAGCTTCTTCCTGAGGGTATTATTAGGGGGGGCGGAGTCTTCCTCCTGAGGGTTCTATGGGGGGGTCTTCTTCTTGAGGGTACTATTGGGGGGAGGAGTCTTCTTTCTGAGTGTACTATTGGGGGGGTCTTCTTCCTGAGGGTACTTTTGGGGGGAGTCTTCTTCCTGAGGGTACTGTTGGGGGAGGAGTCTTCTTCCTGAGGGTACTTTTGGGGGAGGGGTATTCTTCCTGAGAATACTATTGGGGGAGTCTTCTTCTTCAGGGTACTGTTGGGGGGGAGTCTTCTTCCTGGGGGTACTATTGGGGGGGGTCTTCTTCCTGAGGGTACTATTGGGGGGGTTCTTCTTCATGAGTGTTCTATTGGGGGAGTCTTCTTCCTGAGGGTACTATTGGGGGGAGTCTTCTTCCTGAGGGTACTATTAGGGGGAGGAGTCTTCTTCCTGAGGGTACTATGGGGGGGTCTTCTTCCTGTGGATACTATTGGGGGGAGTCTTCTTCTTGAGGGTACTGTTGGGGGGGAGTCTTCTTCCTGGGGGTACTATTGGGGGGAGTCTTCTTCCTGAGGGTACTTTTGGGGGAGGAGTCTTCTTCCTGAGGGTACTATTGGGGGGGTCTTCTTCCTGAGGGTACTATGGGGGGGTCTTCTTCCCCTGTGGATACTATTGGGGGGGGTCTTCTTCCTGGGGGTACTGTTGTCGGGGGAGTCTTCTTCCTGAGCGTTCTATTGGGGGGAGTCTTCTTCCTGAGCGTTCTATTGGGGGGAGTCTTCTTCCTGAGGGTACTATTGGGGGGAGCCTTCTTCCTGAGGTTACTTTTGGGGGGAGTCTTCTTCCTGGGGTTACTATTGGGGGGTCTTCTTGAGGATTCTATGGGGGGAGTCTTCTTCCTGAGGGTACTATTGGGGGGCTCTTCTTCCTGAAGGTCCTATTGGGAGGGGGGAGTCTTCTTCCTGAGGGTACTATTGGGGGGAGTCTTCTTCCTGAGGGTACTTTGGGGGGGGGGAGTCTTCTTCCTGAGGGTACTATGGGGGGGGTCTTCTTCCTGAGGCTACTCTGGGGGGGAGTGTTCTTCCTGAGGGTACTATGGGGGGTCTTTTTCTTGAGGGTACTATTGGAGGGGTCTTCTTATTGAGGGTACTATTGGGGTCTCTTCTTCCTGAGGGTACTATTGGGGGGAGTCTTCTTCCTGAGGGTACTATTGGGGGGGTCTTATTCCTGAGGGTAGTATTGGGGGGTCTTTCATTTGAGGGTACTATGGGGGGTCTTCTTCCTGAGGGTAGTATTGGGGGGTCTTTTATTTGAGGGTACTACGGGGGGTATTTTTCCTGAGGGTACTATGGGGGGGTCTTCTTCCTGAGGATACTATGGGGGGGGCTTCTTCCTGAGGGTACTATGGGGGGGAGGGGGTCCTGCCCTAAAATCATTGCATAGAAGCATAGGTCCCCAGCACACCATGGATACCAATAAAAGGCCAAGGATTTATTAAAAATATCTGCAAAATGCCCACCTCCACTGTCCAGCGACACAACGTTTACATCCCTAGCCAGTTGCTCTAATCTTCTCCCCTGGCTTCTACTTGGTCCTGGGTTTTCCACTTCTTCATTGGACTGCATGGGATGGTGCAATCCCGCCTATGAACCTGGGTGTCAGTGATTCTGCTGTGACGGGAATGCACGGCGACCGTAAGCCAAACACTTAGCTCGTATTCACGGATCACTTTTTAGGGAGGCTGTAAACACTACCACTAGTAGTGTGCATTTTTAGGGGCTGGTTCACACCACATGCAGTCCAGTACGTTTTTTTTTCTGCATCAAAGCATTGTAGGTTATATGTTTTCCAATGGCATAGTTCACGCCAGTGCGGTCAGTTCTAGTGCGTTCCAGAAAAAAAAGTAGAACATGCTGCAATATTTTCTGCATTGAACTGTACTGGAACCTGGTAAGATGTACCAAAAACGCACCGCGCACATGTCAGACCAAAATGAGGGACAAATGAGGAGGAAAGAGGGACAGGGGGACTTTATTCCAAATCAGGGACAGTTGGGAGCTTTCTGAGCTTTGTACGGCTCACATCCGTTCTCTGCATGAAGTATACATCTGATTCCTGATTATGATTCCTCTCATTCCCCAAGGACCTCATCTCTTGTTTTTTGCATTGAGCTCCCAGGATTTTTCTATGCGTAGGTAACTATGTATTTCGATGTCATAGTTACAGCATTTACACATAAACATTGCATAGTACTATCTTGTCTGTGGGGTATCATTCTGTTTTCATTCTTTCTAGTACATTGGCTGTAGTGTGCCTGTTCATTGAACAGTGTAAATGGGACACAATAACACTTCACAGCTTCTGTATGCTGACCGTATCCATTCTTGTTCTGTATATATAGATGCCGCGCAGTAATACTTGTTCTGTATTCTGGGTAAAATTCTCAGTATTCTGTATGTATGGGCACTGCACAGTACCACTTCTCTTGTTTAGATTTCTGAATAGAATTCTCATTATCAGTTCTTATGTGCACTGTACGGTAGCACTTTATTTTATTCTGTATGCTGGGTATAATTCTCAGTATCTTTTCTTATTCTGTAGGTACAGACACTGCACAGTAGCACTTCTCAGTTTGTATACTGGATGGAATTCTCAATATCTTATCCTGTGTATACAGATGCTGCACAGTACCCTTTCTCATGTCCTGTATGCTGGATAGAGTTCTCAGTATCTGTTCGTATCCTGTATATATAGATATTGCACAGTGCCACTTCTTTGCTTTTATATGCTAGGTGTAATTCTTTTTTTATTTTTTATTTCTTTTTTTATTTTTTATTTTTTTTTTTGTTTCTTTTTTTTATTTTTTTTTTAGGTGTAATTCTAAGTATCGGTTCTTATCCTATATATACACACAGACACTGCATAGTAACTCTTCTCTTGTTTTGGTAATGACATAAGGCTTATGCGCTGCTATTACAGGCATACCCCACTTTTAAGTACACAATGGGGTTTATTTACTAAAGCTGGAAAGTGCAAAATCAGGCTCACTTCTGCATAGAAACCAATGAGCTTCTAACCCCAGCTTGTTCAATTAAGCTTTGGTAATAAAACCTGGAAGCTCATTGGTTTCTATGCAGAAGTGAGCCTGATTTTGCACTTTCCAGCTTTAGTAAATAAACACCATTGCGTACTTTAAAGTGGGGTATGCCTGTATAGTTAAAAATATTAAATGGTAGGTAGCCACTGCACCCATCTTAAAGTGGAGGTTCACACAAAAATGGAACCTCCGCTTTTTGGAAACCCTCCCCCCCTCTGGTGTCATGGTGTCACATTTGCCACCTTTCAAGGGGGAAGGGGGTGCAGATACCTGTATAATACAGGTATTTGCACCCACTTCCGGGAATAGACTCCCGCAGTAGTCACACAGGTTTCAGGAGATAGCGGGGACCAGTTAGGACGCGCAGCGCGACTCGCGCATGGGCAGTAGGGAACCGAAAAGGAAAGCCGAGGATGGAGGCGGCAGCTGCCGAGAGCCGAGCAATTGATCGGCTTCGGCTTCCGACATCGCTGGACCCCGGGCCAGGTAAGTGTCCATTTATTAAAAGTCAGCAGCTGCAGTATTTGTAGCTGCTGACTTTTAATATTTTTTTTTTTAGGTGGTCCTCCTCTTTAAAGCGGAAGTAAACCATAGATTTAACAGTTTCCAAAAACAGTTACATTTTCAGGCTATGCCGGGAATGGCAGGGCTAGTTTACACTTGCTTCAAAACAAGGTTTCGGACACACTTTGTTAAAGCTCTTTGAACGCTATTCAGAGCCCCTGTCACTAAATAAAATGGTAGCTTACAGTTTGGTTTACACATGCTTTTGCTTGATGCTTTGATGGGGCTTTGATGAGGCTTTGGATGAGCTTCGATGGAAGTTTGGTGGGGCTTTGGTGAGGTTTCGATGAGGCTTTGTTGGGGCTTCAGTGGGGCTTCAAGCAAGCTTTGCCATAGACTTCTATGGAGGCTTTGAAGACAATTTGAAGCCCCACTAAAGCAACATTGGTTATCATTTTTGAAGCAAAGCAAAAGCAAGGTGTAAACAGGACTGTAAGCTAACCATTTTATTTAGTTCAGGGAGCTTTAACAAAGCCTGTCCGAAGCAAGTGTAAACTAGCCTTTCATGTGTGTCGAAGCCGAAGCAAGTGTAAATGAGCCCTAACTGTCACATTGGTTGTGCTCTCAACCAAACTGTCAAACCATCCAATGGCTGGTGTCATAACTGATCACAGCATCATGGCAGTTGAAGATTAAATAATGGCCAAGATGGCAACATCCTTGGCTGAAATTGATAGGAGGGTTTAGTTCCACTTTAAAGGTGTACTCAACCGCCAGTAGCTAAGTAATAAGCAAGGGGCTGGCCAGATTTGCCATGATCTGTTTCTTCCTTGAACATGAGAATCGCCCCTCTGGGAGGTAGAAGGGAGGAGCCAGGACACCCTGATGACTGGTGTGGGAGTGGTTTCCCCCTATGGGCTTTGGAGTGGAATTGGCCAGATGGGCGGTTCAGACATTACTAGTGTGTTATGGGGCTGGGGGAAGTTGTTGCCCCTGGAGGGGGATGTGGGTTGTGAATTCCCCAATTCCCGGGGTGACATGGGCCGGTTCTGAGGGTCTCTGCTCCTCCAGTTGATGCTGTCCTGTTTCTATGACAACCATCCCTGTAACATCAGGTTGCACCTTTGGTCCAATCCAACCATGTTTGTCACTGCCAGATTCTACCCACCCAAAGAAGGCCAGAATGTGTCTGCAGTCCAGCCCAACCATGTCTGGACGCATCTGTGTTTCCGGCAAGATAAAAGATGACGGGAGGTACCTAAGCTAGCGTACCCCGTCAAGCAAGTTAGTGGAGTCGAGTGCCAGAACATGTTGAACTTGTTGAACTTGTTACACTCCAGGATTTTGCCCAGATACACAGTATGCTGGCATTAAGTTCAAAGCTCAGAGCTGTCCTGCTGAATCCGGGAAAGTTGGACGGTATGTACCATGCATGTAGACACTGTACATTAGCTCTTCTCTTGTTTTGTATGTTGTATGCAATTCTCAGTATCTGTACATATTCTGTATGTATGTATGGACACTAGTAACACTAGGTGTGATTCCCAGTGTATGTCAGGTATTAATCTCAGTATATTGGTATTATATTTAAGTGACAATTGCGCGGTTGTGCAACACTGTACCCAAATAAAATGTATGTTCTTTTTGTCCCATAAATAGAGCTTTCTTTTGGTGGTATTTAATCACCTCTGCAGTTTTTATTTTTTGTGCTATAAACAAAAAAGACTGATAATTTAAAAAAAAAAAACAATATTTTTAACTTTCTGCTATAAAACGTATCCAATAAAAAATGTAAAAAAATTGACTTTCTTCATCAATATAGGCCAATATGTATTCTGCAACATATTTTTGATAAAAAAAATCCCAATAAGCGTATATTTATTGGTTTTTACAAAAGTTATAGCATCTACAAACTATAGGATATTTGTGTTTTTTTTGTCTTTTTACTAGTAATGGCTGCGATCAGCGGGACTGATATTGCAGTGGACAAATCGGACACCTAACCAACACTTTTGACACTTTTTTGGGGAGCAGTGACACTAATACAGTGATCAGTGCTAAAAATATACACTGTCACTGTACTAATGACACTGGCTGTCTGGGGTTAACATCAGGGGGGATTAAACGGTTAAATGTGTGCCTAGGGAGTGCTTACTAACTGTGGGAAAGGTGCTTTTACTACTTGAAGACGTGGATCAGTGTTTCTGCTTCACAGGAACATAGGATCCATGTCTTCTGTACTCACAGAATGACAGTCTGCCTTGTTTACATAGGCAGACTGTAATTTTGTCAGAGTACCAAACAATTGGCAGGACCCACTGTGTAAACTAGTGACTGCTTCAGGTGATTGTACCTGTTTATCTGCATTCTTCTCTTTTCTACACCTGGTCCAAGTCCAGAATTTATAAAGCATGTTTGAGCTGTCAAAAAACTGGGACAGAGAGCTAAAAAAATTGCACTCTGTAAAGCTCTGTGAGGAGAACGCTGAGAACTGATTGGAGGGAAGAGACTCACCCCTTCACACAGTACACAGGAACATAGCTGAGGCTGTCAATCAGCTGGAGCTCCCTCCCCTGTCACCATTTTTCTCTTGGTGTCAGGAAAACTTGTTAGAAGTCATTCATGCTGATAACAGAGAGGAACGGGGCAGCAGACAGAAATGTCACTTAGTGCTCTGGATAGAAACAAGTGCACACTATAGAGGGATATACTTGGTTTATATTTCATGTCTGAGGTTTACAACCACTTTAAGTTTGCCATCGCTGTGCTGCTGATATGCACTGTATTGCAGAGATACAGCTGCTGGAAAAATCTTCAGAATGTCTTGACTTTGCTATGTTCTGTTGTAACTTCTGCTATCTCATATGTTACTACAGGACACCGTAGCGACGTAGGGGTCGGTAGATGAAATCACTGAGCATGGTGGGGTACCAACCAGGCATCTGACACACCCAGAAGCGACAGATTCTGAAAATTCTTCAGGCAGCTGTATCTCCATAATGCACTGCCAATCGGCAGAGGAAGGGATAAGTAGAAATGCAATTCCTTCCAGGGTGCACTTTATTTTTCATTTTTCTTTCAGCCATGCTTTAATTAAGGTCTAGTGCCATGTAGCTGCCAGTCATATTTTTTTTTTTTTAATCTTACTTATCAAATCTGAAATAAAATCTGACAGTAAGTGGTAATTTTTATTGTTCCACAGCAAATGATTGATCAATGCATAGCTGCCTGATAGCTGTGTCATAACGTATAGATCTATGCAAACAAATGTGCCATTTACTAAGAAAGGCGTTTATAGTGCTGTAAACTTTCACCCCATTAGGTAAAGCAGCACATAGCGATAATGCAGTCCTAATAGTCTTTCAGCACTTTGAGATCTGCCAAGTACATGGTGAATCTTCCTGCATTCTCGCTGTAGGTAACATGACCTACTATGTAAGAGTGAGACTCCCTAACCAGTTCCCTTTGTTACCAGCAGCTGAAGCTGTCAAGTAGCACAGCAAACCCAAGGAGTGTTCATTAAACCAAGGCAATATTCAGAAAAGGTTCTATGAGTCTTCTCGAAATACTGTCAGGGTCCATTTAGATTTTTGTGTGTGTGCAGAATTGTGTGTTTTTGTAGTCTTAGGCAGGTGCGTTGTCAAGCATCAATATGTGTTTCCTTTGTGTGTTGACATGCATTATTGATGCACATTTCAATGCATTTTTCACTTTATAATTTGAAGTGGATAGAGCGAATAGCCAACCAAGGCTTTTTCATACCTGTTGCCAACCTGTCAATATGCATCAAATAACATGTATTTTTGATGTGTTGACTTCCATGGATCTCCCAATGCACTAAAACTCACCCAAAAAAAACAAATGTCCTGTTTTTCAAAAAGCACTGAATGCAGTGCCAAGATGACAACAGACACTATCAGTGGCAGGTGGTGGTATATTTTTTTGGGGTCGATCGGTCGGTCCCACTTACCCCATCTAGGTCGCGTGCAGCGCTTCCTCCGGCGTCTGTTCCTGCATCTCCTCCCTCCTCCTCCTCGGCGGCCAATAGGATCGTTTCTTCTCTTAGCCAATCGTGTGACGGGTCTCAGGACCCGATTACTGATTGTCCAGGAGGAGAATCAAGAAGACAATAGTGAATATTATTTTGCTATTTTGCTAAAACTGGGTGGGCTTGGAGCGCAGTAAAACACATGGCAACACATGAAAGTGCATGGATTGCTGTGTGCTACTTTACATAAAAAGGGCTCATGTCTGATTTTAGTCTCAATAGGATGTGTTGGCAGCTTATTTATTTCAATGCAGTGCATATTAATGTGCAACACAGCACACGTTGAGGCACAATTGTTAACCACAAAGAAGAAAATGGGCTCTTAAAGTGTATGTATAGCCAAGCCATAGGCCTGCGCATGGGGTGTTCTGGGCAGTGGCATAGCGTGAGGGGGCAGGGGGTGCGCCCGCCCCGGGCGCAAAATTGAGAGGGGCGCAGTCAGGGAAATCGAGTCACCAGTGTGGACTCAGGCAGTAGAAGATTACTTTAAATCCTAGAATACCATAGCTGGAGCAGTGCGCTACAGTCCCTTCGCTGCTGACACACACCCTGCCTTCTCTGTTCAAAGATTGGTTGTTCGATGTAATCCCAGTATGTGGAGGAGTTAGGCAGTGGGCATGTCCCCATGTCAGTAGGAAGTGGCTGCCCAGTCTGTGCGGCTGTTGCAAATCCTGGGCTGTGAGGGCTGCCGTGCTTGTGGTGGTGATCGGGGTCTTGCTCGCTCTGATCTGACAACAACAACAATAGCTGTGTACACAGCAAAACCAACCTTCTCCCGGTAAGAGATTACTGCCTGGCCTGGGAACACGCGGGTAACCACCACAGGTGGGGGTGGGGAGGGAAAGGGCTCCTGGGTGGCTGAGGGGTGGGAAAGCAAAGGACCCCTAGGTGGATGGGGGGAGAAAGAGGAGACCCCTGGGTGGCAGGGGGGAGAAGAAGAGGGCCCCTTGGTGGCTGGAGGGGAGGAGAGGGCCCCTGGGTGGCTGGGGGTGGGGAAGGAGAGGACCCCTGGGTGGAGAAAGATGAGACCCATGGGTGGCTGGGGGAGAAAGAGCGGGTCCCTGGGTGGATGGAGGGGAGATAGAGAGGGCCCCTGGGTGGCCGGGGGAGAGGAGAGGGCCCCTGGGTGGCTGGAGGGAGAAGGAGAGGACCCCTGGGTGGCTGGAGGGAGAAGGAGAGGACCCCTGGGTGGCTGGGGGGAGAAGGAGACGGCCCCCTGGGGGGAGAAAGAGACGGCCCCCTGGGGGGAGAAGCAGATGGCCTCTGGGTGACTGGGGGAGAAGAAGAGGGCCCCTGGTTGGCTGCAGGAGAGGAGAGGACCCCTGGGGGGCTGGGGGAGAAAGATAGGGCCCCTGGGTGGCTGGAGGGGAGGAGAGGGCCCCTGGGTGGTTGGAGGGGAGGTGAAGGAGAGGGCCCCTGGGTGGTTGGGTGAGAAAGAGAGGAGCCCTGGGTGGCTGGAGGGGAGAAAAAGAGGGCCCCTTGGTGGCTGGAGGGGAGAAAGATAGGACCTCTGGGTCGTTGGTGGGGAGAAAGAGAGGGCCCCTGGGTGGCTGGAGGGGAGTAAGAGAGGGCCCCTGGGTGGCTGGAGGGGAGAAAGAGAGGGCCCCTGAGTGGCTGGTGGGGAGGAAGAGAGGGCCCCTGGGTGGCTGGAGGGGAGGTGAAAGAGAGGGCCCCCGGGTGGCCGGAGGGGAGAAAGAGAGGATCCTTGTGTGGCTTGAGGTGAGGAGAAGGAGAGCACCCCTGGGTGGCTGGGGGAGAAGGAGAGGACCCCTGGGTGGCCTTTTGGAGAAGAAGAGGGCCCCTGGTTGGCTGCAGGAGAGGAGAGGACCCCTGCGGGGCTGGGGGAGAAAGAGAGGGCCCCTGGGTGGCTGGAGGGGAGGAGAGGGCCCCTGAGTGGCTGGAGGGGAGGAGAGGGCCCCTGAGTGGCTGGAGGGGAGGAGAGGGCCCCTGGGTGGCTGGAGGGGAGGTGAAGGAGAGGGCCCCTGGGTGGTTGGGGGAGAAAGAGAGGAGCCCTGGGTGGCTGGAGGGGAAAAAAAGAGGGCCCCTTGGTGGCTGGAGGGGAGAAAGAGAGGACCTCTGGGTCGTTGGTGGGGAGAAAGGGAGGGCCCCTGGGTGGCTGAAGGGGAGAAAGAGAGGGCCTGGGTGGCTCGAGGGGAGAAAGAGAGGGCCCTTGAGTGGCTGGTGGGGAGGAAGAGAGGGCCCCTGGGTGGCTGGAGGGGAGGAGAAAGAGAGGGCCCCTGGGTGGCTGGAGGGGAGGAGAAAGAGAGGGCCCCTGGGTGGCTGGAGGGGAGAAAGAGAGGATCCTTGTGTGGCTTGAGGTGAGGAGAAGGAGAGCACCCCTGGGTGGCTGGGGGAGAAGAAGGAGAGGACCCCTGGGTGGCCTTTTGGAGAAGGAGAGGGCCTCTGGGTGGCCGTGTACAGAAGGAGAGGGCCCCTGGGTGTTTGGAGAAGGAGAGGGCCCCTGGTTGTTTGGAGAAGGAAAGTGCCTCTACAAGGTGGTTTGGGGAGGAGGCTCCCAAGGTGGTTGACAAAGGAGGAGCAGGCCTCCAGATGTTTGATGGAGAAGGAGAGGGGCCTCAGCTGGTCACTGGCACCTGGACACTGCACAGCCAAACTGCTCAGCTCCCCAGAGGGCATCGCGCTGGCATATGGCAGCCTGCTGGGGATGGCTCTGCTCCCCATCTTCAGGGCCATGAGGAGTGTTAGCTGTGCCTGGGGGAAGGTGAGGGTGAATGAGGCTCTGACATTATATAGCAGTTTTTAGTTGGAGTTCTCCTTTAGATGTTTAATCCTGTGTTCTTTGTCCCCCAGCTGTGGGGGACTGAGGAATGATAGCCCACTATGCTGGGACTTGTAGTGCCCTAGAGTGTGGGGGTACTCATAAATCCTCAGTCCCTCACAGAGGGCACTACAAGTTCCAGCATAATAGGCTGCCATTCCTCAAAACCCAACAGGGTTTCTAAAAAAAATGTATGAATGAAATAAATAAAAATATTGTAAAAAAAGACAAAACAAATTTGTAAAAATAAATAAATAAATAAAACTACTGATACCGTCCACTGCCCTACTGACACCATCCTTTGCACTTAAGACCAACCTCTACAGTATATAACACACATGCGTGTTTGAGCTCTGGGATGCACACCCTAAGGCTGCGCAAACCTATGAGCTAAACCTTAATTTTTTTGGGGATAGTGGGGGGAAGCATTAGAACCTCTGACAAGTTTTTGTTGCTACCTGAGCCCCCAGTGGATGAATTCACCTTCTCTATTTGTACTGTTGACCATTACTGTCAAAGAGGCAGAAAATTATGGAAAATCCAACATTTTAGAGTTGTCATCAGAACAAAAACTTTGCATTGTCTACACCTTTTCTGGTGACAGCTGGGAGCATTCAAACTAATGCAGTGCGATTTTCCTGCATTGCGGGTGCAGCACAGTTTACTGGGAGTTTCGTGCAGGTTACCTGCACTTTGCCATAGACTTCTATTGCATTGGGTGTTTTTGGTGCACACCAAAAGTCCTGCATGCCGGAGTTTTGGTGCGCTTTCAGAAAATGCACCAGAATCACCCAATGCAATAGAAGTCTATGGCAAAGCACAGGTAACCCAAACAAAACCCAGTGCACACTGCGCTGCACCAGTGGTGTCGGAAAACCACGCCACATTAGTGTGAATTCGCCCTTATAGGGGAATATTTCTTAATTTTGATTTTTTTCTCACATCCTTCCTGCATCTCCAGTACAGAAAATGAAGGACACAAGAGGTGGAAAATTAATTGACAAGTATCCAAAAAAGTTTCAGATACACAAAAAGTTTCATACAGTACAGTCTTATGCCGCGTACACACGGTCGGAATTTCCGATGGAAACAGTCTGATGGGAGCTTTTCAACGGATTTTCCGACCGTGTGTATGCCCATCGGTCTTTTTCTGTAAAAAACCTTTCTATTGGATTTTCAGATCGTGTGTATGCAATTCCGACACGCAAAATTCCGACGCATGCTCGGAAACTATTCGACGCATGCTCAGAAGCATTAAACTTCCCTTTTATAGTGTAGTCGAACGTGTTGTATGCCGTGGTGTTATTGACCGTCGGAATTTGGTGTGACCGTGTGTAGGCAAGACAGTTTGAGCGAAATTCCGTCAGAATTCCGTCAGGAAAACCATCAGAGTTTTTTCCGACGATAATTCCGACCGTGTGTACGCGGCATTACAGTCCAACATGTTTGTCATACAGCTCCGTATTTAAAAAAAATATATATATATATATCAAACTGGCAAAATTGACATCTGGTTATTTCTTGTCTTTTTTTGTTATATAATCCAAGAACAGGAATTTAATTGCAATGGACTGATGCTTTTTTCCAAGTTTAAAGATACGGGCCTTCTATGCTTGACAGTAAATCCAGTCTTGCCTGCACATAAAGCGATAGTCTAGGGAAAAGTTATGATTTTCGCTGCACTATGCAAAACCGGAGGAAACATTTTGGTAAAAGAAAAGACAGGGCTTCATGGAAAGGCAAAATGGCCTGAAAAATGTCATCTAAAATGTCAAAAAATGGAAATTTTCCAATCTGTCAGATCACATTTTAGATTTGAAGTGACACAACTTGATTCAAAGTGAGTGAAAAAATTCCAAACATGCTGTGATTTTTCATATATTCTACTGAAACACTAAAAACAGATTAATACACTAAAATTGATATATGTTATATATGGCATATAAGGCATGTTAAAGCCCCCTTATTGGAGAATGCTCCATCATAAAAAATATTTTTAAATATAACTTTGTTTTCCAAGTATCCTTTGATATGTGTACGCTTGCCGTGTAAAACAACTCGTTCTGTTTAAAATACAATTGAAAGGTTAAACATTGCATATATATATATATATATATATATATATATATATATACACACACATCTTTTTTCTTTTTTTAAAGTGATCTCCTAATTTCTGTACTCAACTACATAAGGATCTTGGTGGGGAGGGAGAAACAGCAGATCTCCCCAGAGCACTGATCTCTCCAAGGGACATGTGCGCTCAAGTCTAACCATTGGAGGACAGGCAGGCTGTTCTCCCAGCACAGCCAGAAAACTGACCAGGCTAGGAAGGATGTGCTTCCATTCTTTTGTGGTCAGTTTTAAATAGGAAAGCATGGGGAACTGGCAGGGTCACTAGGTATTTCACACAAAGGAAGAAATACAAATAGAACAGGAGACTTTTTAACACAAGTACATGGTATAACAGGCTCATATAAGGAAGGTGAAATGTTGAGGTAACATATTCTTTAAATTATTTCTCTGCTATGTGGTAGGAAGATCCTAAGAGAGCCACAACATATGGGTGCTTGCTCTCTACTGCATTCATCTGGGGGTACAGGATGAAGGGCTGGCCTTTGACACCCTGAGCTCACAGGAAGGAGGTTGAATGATGCTGGGAATCATTCAACTGAGAAGAAGACCAATGCCAGATCAATGACCGATTGTGGCAGTGGGAGAGACAGCACCCGAGAGAAGGTGGATATTGCAGACAATGCTGATTTTTAACAGTTGTAGTGGGTTGGAGTCTTTTCTTTTTGCCCAAGTTAGTGTTGGGTTTAAGGAAGGCCATAACAGTTACATGAATTCTGAAGATCTGCCGCTATGTATTTTGAGACTCATGTGACGCACACAGGCTGCTCATTTAAGTCAGTTAGGTAATAACATAATAATAGTCTAATGCCACGTACACACGGTCGGATTTTCCGACGGGAAATGTTGGATGTGAGCTTGTTGATGGAAAGTCCGACAGTGTGTATGCTCCATCGAACATTTGCTGTCGGACTTTCTGCCTACAAACGTTTGCTAGCACAAACGTTTGCTAGCAGGTTCTCAAAGTTTCCGCCAACAAAACTGGTCGCGTGTACACAAGTCCGTCGCACAAAAGTCCACGCATGCTCAAAAGCAGAAGCGGCCGGTCTTGTAAACTAGCGTTCGTAATGGAGAATTAACATTCATGACGTGGCAAATTATGAAATCTCCAAATGCAGCGCACATTCTCGTCTTCTTTAATGGGATAATAGTGAAGCTGTGCAGTTCAAGCTGAACCCTGCTATCTGGATGACATCTAGATTATTCAAGGCGCTTGTTTAACTGTCTCTGGTGAGTTTAAACCCCTAGGGCAGAGTGACTCACGTGGTGCGGACATTGGTGTTCGATGCACGCTCGCAGATTACCAACTTGAGTCTTTACCCACCATTAAAAACTATTTTCATCACTCACTATCACATTATGGGTCTCATATGGTTAACATGTGAATGGGAGCGCTGCTGAAGTATTGGAATCTTCACTGAGCCAGGATTTTCCAAAACAAATGTTGGATGTGAGCTTGTTGGCGGAAAGTCTGACCGTGTGTATGCTCCATCGAACATTTGTTGTCGGTTCCACCAACAAATGCTGGCTAGCAGATTCTCAAATTTTCTGCCAACAAATTTTAGTTGTCGGACTTTCTGATCGTGTGTACACAAGTCCATCGCAAAAAAGTCCATGCATGCTCGGAATCAAGTACGAGCTGGAAGCGCTCGGTCTTGTAAAACTAGAGTTCATAATGGAGATATCACATACGTCTTGTATATCACTACGTTCGTAATTGTTGGCCAACATTTGTGTGACCGTGTGTATGCAAGACAAGTTGGAGCCGACATCCTTCAAACAAAAATCCACTGTTTTGTTGTCGGAAAGTCAGATCGTGTAAGGGGCATTAGACATTACTTTTTGTATCTTATGTAATAACATAGCTAAAAACCAGTGCAGAGGTCATGGAATGTTGTCCACGGTACAGGAAAGACAGGGCTGATCAAGTGTATTTTTATATTTTTTCTCAGTATTTCTTTTCAGTATCATATTAAATCCTGTCCCATTTAGGCCCCTTTCACACTGGGGCGTTTTTCATGCGGTACAGCGCTAAAAATAGCGCCTGTTCACCGCCTGAAAAAATCCGGCCCCTTTAACTCCAGTGTGAAAGCCGGCGGGCTTTCACACTGGAGCGGTGCGCTAGCAGGACGGCAAAAAAAGTCCTGCTAGCAGCATCTTTGGAGCGGTATAGGAGCGGTGTATTCACCGCTCCTATACCGCTCCTTCCCATTGATTTGAATGGGAAACCGCGGTAAAACCGCGGCAATACCGCCGCAAAGCGCCGCTACGGCGGCGCTCTGCGGGGGTGTTTAACCCTTTTTCGGCCGCTCGCGGGGGGTAAAACCGCACCGCGAGCGGCCGAATACCGCGGTTAAAACGACGGTAAAGCAGCGCTAAATATAGCGCTGCTTTACCGTCACCGCGGCTCCCCGCCCCAGTGTGAAAGGGGCCTTATGGTAATGTTCAGTACAGCTGCAGAGTTGATTTATGGCCTCATTCATAAGGGTGCCTATGAGTGGCGGCTGGTGCTCCAAATTTTGGGGGGGCGCAAACAAACAGCCTCACTGTGCCATCAAACGCTGCCACTTTGCCCCAAACGCTGCCACTTTGCCCATTAAATGCTGCCACTGTGCCCATTAAACGCTGCCACTGTGCCCATTAAACGCTGCCACTGTGCCCATCTAACGCTGCCACTGTGCCCCAAGTGCTGCCATTGTGCCTCAAATGCTGCCACTGTGCCCATTAAATGCTGCCATCGTGCCTCAAATGCTGCCACTGTGCCCATTAAATGCTTCCACTGTGCTCCAAACACTGCCACTGTGCGGTGGGCTCTAATGTGCCCCAAGTGCTGCCACTGTGCCCATCTAACGCTGCCACTGTGCCCATCAAACGCTGCCACTGTGCCCATCAAACGCTGCCACTGTGCCCATTAAACGCTGCCACTGTGCCCATCTAACGCTGCCACTGTGCCCCAAGTGCTGCCATTGTGCCTCAAATGCTGCCACTGTGCCCATTAAATGCTGCCATTGCTGCCACTGTGCCCATCTGTGCCCACCACTGTGCCCATTAAATGCTTCCACTGTGCTCCAAACACTGCCACTGTGCGGTGGGCTCTAATGTGCCCCAAGTGCTGCCACTGTGCCCATCTAACGCTGCCACTGTGCCCATTAATGTGCCCCAAGTGCTGCCACTGTGCCCATCTAACGCTGCCACTGTGCCCATCAAACGCTGCCACTGTGCCCTTAAACGCTGCCACTGTGCCCATCTAACGCCACCACTGTGCCCCAAGTGCTGCCATTGTGCCTCAAATGCTGCCACTGTGCCCATTAAATGCTGCCATTGTGCCTCAAATGCTGCCACTGTGCCCATTAAATGCTTCCACTGTGCTCCAAACACTGCCACTGTGTGGTGGGCTCTAATGTGCCCCAAGTGCTGCCACTGTGCCCATCTAACGCTGCCACTGTGCCCCAAGTGCTGCCATTGTGCCTCAAATGCTGCCACCGTGCCCCAAACACTGCCACCGTGCCCCAAGTGCTGCCACTGTGCCCATCTAACGCTGCCACTGTGCCCCAAGTGCTGCCATTGTGCCTTAAATGCTGCCACTGTGCCCCAAACACTGCCACCGTGCCCTAAGTGCTGACACTGTGCCCCAAGTGCTGTCACTGTGCCCATTAAATGCTGCCAATGTGCCCTCTGCCTGCCTGCCCTCTGCACTTACCTTGTCTCGGTGTGCAGCTGGTGACGGCGTCAGGCAGCAAGCAGTGTCTCCTCATCGTCCGATATCTTCTCCTGCACTCCTCCTGTCTTCTGCAATGATTGGACGCCTAGGCGTCCAATCACAGCGCTTGTGACTTCAGCCAATCAGGTGACGGGTAACAGACCCGGCAACCTGATTGGCTGAGAGGCGGGTCTGTGTTAGGGAAGCGATGTATTCGCTTCTCTAACACAATAATGTGTAAACAGCGAACGCACAGCATTGCGCCCGCTGTTTACACTTATGGAAGCTTATTAGAGCCCACCGCTCTAATCAGGTCCCCTATTAGAGTTTACAGCTCTAATAGGGCGCTTCCAAAAACACCCCCCCCCCCCGCTGTAATTCAGATGCCCGGCGCCCGACAAGGGGCTGGACACCTGAATAGGGGGCGGCAGCGATGACCATAGATGCATGAATCTATCTATTGGTGATAGAGCGGTGCAGGAGAGAGGGGGCGGCGCTCCTGCGCCCTCTATGCACACACCGCCACTGGTGCCTATCCATACACCCATGTGAAGGGCCGTCTTAACCCATGTGAGGTGCACAGGTGTTTTGTGAAGTCTCATGCAGGCAGCCTCTTCAAATCAATGATAGTCAACCTGCTGCAAAGACCAACATGGATCTCCGAGCGCATCGCCAAGTGTACATCTGTGTGGATCCGATGCACTGATTGAGGTGCAGACAGACTTTGGAACACTACACACAGGTGAAGGTGATCCTGATTGGTGTGCCGAGTGAATGAGGCCTAACATAAAGCACACAGACAACCTCATCAATGTATGGCTGCTCATTCACCATCCAATCAGCAGGCTGGCGACAGGAAGGCGACACCACTGTATGTCCTAACTATAAGAGAAAGTGGTGTCACTCTCTTGACTGTGCATTGGGGCTGGCAAATAAAGCAGTTTATATGTATGTTTTCCAGCTCTGTTCTTAGCTTTATACCCAGAGTCCAGTTTGGAATTATTGCCCTTAGGGGATCTGACTAATCGGCAATAGATCAAGAAATTTAAAACATAAGAAACCTTTGCCCTTTGGCAACCACCACTCGAATGTCCAAGCTGCAGGACAAAAGGTCAACACAAAAGTAGTCCCATTATAAAGGCATGCTGCAAAGTCACCGTAGCCATCTCTAGAACTAGGTGACTCCATGCCGGTATTAACTGGCCTTTTATGGTTCTGTTGTCTTGCAGCTTCCAGCACCTGAAATAAAAAATCCTTATCTTGTAATCTCTGCTACAGACAATATTGATATATCGACAACGTTTTCTCCAGAACATAATCGTCTGACTCCTGCAAATTGGTCCTCAGAAATTTTATTGATGACATGATAAAGTGGACCTGTCAAGCCAACGATAAAGTGTTTTAAGAATAAAAAGAAGGAGATTAGCTATTCATTCCTCTTTCTGATGTTATGTCAAAAGCTGTAATTTACTACATCGCCAGCTGCAGTTGCAGTCTGTCATTTACATAGAAAGGCCGGACTGTTCGCTAAAAACCAGACCAATTGTTACTATGGAAAAGAAAGATAATTGTGCCTGGCAAATACAGTAAATAAGAACATATTATAAACTTCATCAAAATCATTGATGAAGAAGATCATTATCCTTTATTTTTGAAGGATAATGATCTTCAAAAAAAAGAAAAAGAAATGTGCCTGGCAAATACAGTAAATAGGAACATTTGATTAACTTCATCAAAACCATTGATGAGGAAGATCATTATCATTTATTTTGAATGATGCAGCATATTACGCAGCATTATATCTTAAACAATTAAAGGGGAATATGTCAAATTCCAATTACCATGTACAGATAAAAGACACAGATAGAAAAATGTCTGCACCTGAAACAAAACCCTACAAATAACAAAAATTACAAATCTAACAAATGTTCTTGCCACTTACATTGATCATAATGCTGCCTGAGTGCTGTGAATGACTTGGTATGACTTGCTTATTACTTTGCATGTATGAAAACTGACCATGATCACAACTATTACAGTATCTATTAATTTTACTCTACAATTACCTGCCATTGAAAGCATGGAGCCAGTGTCACTCTTCCAATGGGCTCAACTCTGATTATCCCCTAAACCAAAGATACCAGCCATCTAAACAGGCAGTTTAAAGGAAACGCATGGTGGCATTTCTAGTGGTTGCATATTTTTAGTTATTGTTCTATTCTTTATACTGGAGGTATTTTTTTTTCTGCGAGTCACATTTTTGGCATTGTATTCGCATTATTGTATTAGCAAACACATGCAGATGCACAAACAGCTTTAATTCTATGCACTAGATGAGCTGCTCTATGTGCACACGCAGATCTTCAGGCACGGCCATGAACTCAATCTTCCGACTTTACAGTCTCTAACTCCCATCATATTACAGATGCACTGCATGCTATGCTGTGGTTGTATCATACTGTTCCTCTGTCTATGTGCAAGCCTACCAGACAGGGGTTACTAATTTAAACAATGTATAGTCTATATGGCTTTTTTTTTTTATCTCAATAGTACCTGATTAGGGATTAATGAAATTGGAAGTCTTTCGTTTACAAAATCTGGAGAGTTTAGATAAAATTGCCCCATTCAGTGAAATGCATTTTAGTTATAAATTTTCTCCAATTAGCTCCTTCCAAATATCCTGGACTGTTTCTTCTACCAAAAAACAGCCTCTCATAACCTGGACACTGAGGAACAGAGTAAAGCCCCATACACACGCGCGGATTATCCGAGGACCAGGTCCGTCAGACCATGTCCGTCATACTTTGTCTGATGTTGGTTTTGCATACACACGGTCGGACAAAGTTGTCGGAAAATCCGAACATTCTGAACGTGGTGACGTTTGTTGCCTACGACGGGACTACGTAGAGGCTAGTAGCCAATAGCTTTGGTCTTGTAATGTGATCTGAGCATGCGTAGCACTTTGTCCGGTCGGACTACCATACACACGATCGGATTTGGTGTGATCGGACCGTGTTGTCGGCAAATCTTTCCAGCAGGAGATAAGACTTTGTCCGTCGGACAATCCGACGTACACTGTCCGATGGTGCATACACACGGTCTGATTTTTCAACAACATTGTCCGATCGGACAGAATCCATGAAAAAGTCCGACCGTGTGTATGGGGCTTTAGACCTTAAAGGATATGTTCACCGTTTTGTAACATGTCACATGTTAAATCCATATATAGGGTGTAACATGTAACATATTACTGTGCTCCAGTCCCCATACCCCACCAATCCCCATTTGTGACAGTGGGAAGGGGGTTCCTCTCCCCACACCCGCTGTCACAATTTAAAAATAGCACGGATGTGTGGACCTCCGTCCACACAACCATGTAATTCATTCACACAGACTTGTGAATAAATGAGCTACAAGTCCTTTCTGCCACTGCAGTAGATGGCTTGTAATTCTCAATGAACTGCAAGGATGCTGATGAGCACTCTTGTAGTTCGTTAACTCTTTCTGCAATTCAGTAACTGTCTGCTCATACAAGAGATACGGGCAGACAGCTATACTGAGTGTCTGCAGGAGCCTGATATTGCATTTGCAATGCTTTGGTTCAGTGGTCATCAGGGCCTAGTCTGCATCTCCCCAAGGTAATACATAAAACCTGGCCTGTTAGTGGGCCCTGAGTACAGGGTTGATGACCACTGCTTTAGTTGCTGCAATGGCAAGTGTAAAAAAAAAAAAAATACATATACAACCCATACCTCCCAACTTTCTGAGATGGAAATGAGGGACACCTATCAGCAAAAGTATGCAGGCATAGGACACACCTTTTGCCATGCCCCCTTAAAGGAGAATTGTACAAAAATAAGATAAGTTAAACCCACAAGTGCTTATTTTACCACTACTATTCCTTTATATTGGCTTTTGGAATTTACAAATATAGCAATTTCAAAATCAGGTGAAAGGTTTAGCGCTGGAAAAAAACACTTTTTGATAGATAAAAAGTGCATTTTATATACATTTATATAGATCAGACCAAAAAGGGACATTGCTCCAAATCAGGGACAGTCCCTCAAAATCAGGGACAGTTGGGAGGTATGCACAACCTGCAAAATCTTGTTCATGTATTATTTTTTACAATAGGTGAACTTAAAGTGGAACTTCACTCTCTCTATAAACATTGATTATTTAGAATCCTCATGCTGCTAGCATTAGTAATAGTAAATATATAGAAAAGTTTCTTGTTAAAAAAAAATATATAGAAAAGTATAAAATTACATATTTTAAACTTTTTTTTTTACATTTCTTCATCACGTGACTTTGTGTATCAATAAAGCCATGTGATCACTATGTCGATGCTGATAAGGGATTATTATTTTTTTGATAAACATCCATATAGCTGGCAACCTGTAAAAACATTGCCTTTGAGTTGAACTAAGCCTTGTGCATGCGGCACAGGTCTGCTATGATATTTAAGCACCCAACGAGGGAGGCCAGAAGTGCCATACTGTAGGCTATTCGCTAAAGTACATTTATTCAAAGAATAACTCAGAATGTGCGCTCAGTGAAAATATAGCATACTTCTACTTCTAAAGGTACATATTTTCTTTTTGCAATACAGTTTTAAGTAATTATCTTTAAAATAAAACCCAAGGCCAGACTTTTTCAGCACTGAAGTGTTTTGCATACATAATAATGTTTTCTTTGTATGTGGTAGATATATTTTGTATTTCATAATGCTTTCACAGAACATTCTTGCAGCCTGTATGGTAATGAGAGAGACTAACTAAAGCCAATTATGAACGCAAATACACTATTTAAGTCTGTTGTTGTGTGATAAAATTTGAAATCACTAAACCTTTTTTTAAATCTTTTTCACTCCAGGTGTCTCAATTGCTGTTGATTAACTATAATTTTATGACGGTACTCAAACCTTCTAAAAATAAACAATCAAGAAATGAAAAAATTGAGAATAGCAAAGAGAGGAATTTGTAAAATTCATTGATTTCTAAAAAAGAAGTTTGAAAGATAAACATGACCAATTAAAGTGCAACTACTACACCCACAATTGATTTATCATTTTTGGGTGTAGAGAAGGGTTTAATCTCCTGGTGAGTCTTCAATACTTTTTAAATTGACTGCAAGAAAATCTCCTCCTGTAACAGCTTGAGAACTTTTCAGTCAAGCTATTGGTGTCGCTGGCCTGTAATTTTATTCCCATATAATCCTGTGGACAGTCCCATAAAAGGAACAGGTCATAAAGAAACTGTCTAATTGATTCTTCATTCTCCAAATTCTAGAAATCTTGCAGACTGGGGACACACATCTCAAATGAATAGCACCACATGAAAGTTTTGAGAGTCCAGTTATGGTTAATAAAATCATAGCGATCCAATCAGCTGCTTAATTCTGGAGTCTTTACACCTTATAATGTTATACTCTAAACTTCCTTTATTCAACTGTAGCATAACCCTGTAGGAGCCACTGGATAGGATGGGTCCTCTGCTCTTTGCCTCAACCTTCTCAAGAACCTCAGCACCTCTGACACACCAGGATGAGTATACAAACATACAATATCACAGGAAGTCACTAAAAGTGATAATTGGTACCCAATAGTAGTGCTATATCAAAGAAAACAGGTACTACACCAGGTAGTAAAGGCAAACCTATGTAGCACCCTCTAGAATGCTAGTAGTGAAGTGCAGACAAATTTATTTGGCTGATGGTAAGTGTAAGTCTGGAATCCAGAGCTGGTGCTACCACTAGGAAATCTAGGCTGCCTAGGGCACATCCCGCCTAGGGCACCCGGCCGCTGGTATTTCTACCTTCCGGCTCTGCAGCATGTAACTAACTCTCCTCAGGCAGCCTCTCCAATCTGTCCATAGTGTTAGAGGAGCAGTGGCGGTGGAGGACTGTGTCCCGACGCCAGAATGGAAGCAAACAACACTATTATTAGTGACCTGCTGTCTGTCTCACCAGTCTCTGAGTCAGTTGCATATCCATGTGTGTGGGGGGGCATTGTGACCCACACTGCACACATGGATGATCCCCTGGTTGACAGTCAGGGACAATCAGTGCGGCGGGAGGGACAGCTGCAAGCACGGATCTCTGTACAGCCTTCAGTAAAGCAGAAACTTCTTCTCTCCCTCCTCCGGCTGTCAGCTGAAATGCCATACAGGGAGATCAATGCTTGCAGCTGTCCCCCGCCACACCGATCATTCCCTAAAGTCCTCCATCTCCAGGCCTCATGTCCTCATTCTCTGGCCCCCTCCTTATCCTCCGGCCCCTGCTGTGTGCTCCTCCTCTGCCCCCCTTCGCCCCCACCTCGCAGCCGGCTTCCCTCCTCTCCTCTGCCGCCGGGGAATGTGTCAGGATGGAGAGCGGAGGAAGGGGCTGGTAAATATGTAATTTACCACCTCCTTCTTTTTCTGAATTGGACACAATGAGCGATCACTCCTGTGTACTGTGATAACTGAGCAGAGTAACCTGTCCAGCTGAGGCTGCTGAGAAAGGGACTGGGTAATCTCTGTCCATTGTCCCTTTCCACTGCCCCAACCCCCTCCATCCCCCAAAAAAAGCATTGTGAAAAAAAAAAGTAATTGTAAAAAAATAAACACTTAAAAATTTGATGGGCAACGGCGAGGCTGCTTTTGATGGACAATGGTGGGGCTGCATTGATAGGTCTAGCAAAGTGTTACATGCAAAATAGTAGCAGTCAATAAAAAGGTGGAGTATACATGGGCAGGGCAAAAGGCGTGGATTTAGGGGTGGAGCTGCGGGGGGGCGCAAAATTAGGTTTTGCCTAGGGTGTCAAAAATCCTTGCACCAGCCCCACTGGAATCTAGGTCAAGAGTTTTTTGCAGGTCAGGGTGGATGACTGATACAGGCAGGTCTCTGGTGTCTCCCCCTGGTTCTGGAAGTTTGGAGAAGTTTTTAGAAGTTAGTGGGCGGAGGCCAGGAGGATTGATTTGCATACTTAGGGGAACTCGGTCAATCCTCAGGCAGTGGGCCCGGCAGGGAGTCAGTCCTTAAATATGGATGAGTCAGGTCAGCAAGAGGAGTCAGGTGAACGATGGAGTGCTGAGGAGACTGTTGATAGCCTAGGAGGGGTCTCCTAAGTCTAGGGAAGAGCTCAGATCCAGGCTGGGCTAGGGCTGGCTCAGGGGCATCCATTCTTCAGAGCTTTTTTTTATTTCAATCATGTATTTCTTATTAATTTTTCATTGTACAACAAAAAGAAAAGCTCACAAACAAAGAATACATTTCCTATGATTTCCCCCACCCTAAAACAATTTTGACACAAAAACAGCAGTGGACTGAAAGCCCCCTCACCAGTCCTCGGGAAGCTGCGGAAAATTCTCGCTGTAGAAGGGGGCCCCCTCAGTCTCTTCCCAAAAGCTTCCGGTGATATGCGGTGGGAAACAAAGGATATTTGGATGCTCCAGTCTCCTTGTGGCAGCGGCGCAGGTGATGTAATGTGGGTGGTACTGAGCTACGACCGGTCTCCCGGTCTCAGGCTCGGATCTCCGCTAGTATGGTCTCCCAATGGCAGGTGAATATCCAGACAGAGGGGCTGTCTCTCTCACTCCCTATGTGCCAAGAGGAAGAACTTTCCCGGTCAGTGTAAAAAAAAAACATCTCTCCACTCCTCCTTCTGCACGGCCCTATTGGGATCTGTACTGTAAGGAGTTTATTTGTCTCATTA